>CM069868.1:18675361-19920361 GCA_036172795.1 Pelodytes ibericus | reverse complement strand
TGGATAGTGCACAGGCTTTTTTCTAGTGTGATTTGATGCAGGCATTCTGCCTAAATCACATTTTTTATATTCTACTCAAGCCCTCCCATGCAACCTATCCTACAGTTATTGCCCCAGTGATTGTGTAGGCATTGAGCATGTATCAATGTTGCTGCAATAGAATGCACTGTGTGGAATCTAAGTGAACTTCTTCATGTAGGATCTCTTAAAAGTGCAACACATTGTCTGATATTCAAAAATACTACAGTTTGCTGTGATGTAAACTGTCCAGCGTGAAACAAGGTTAATTGATAGATGCCCCTCTTCTGCAAAATTCTGTCTACATTAATTATTTTTTAGAATTTTTTTTAAGACAAAACTTCCTGTAATAAAAAGATTTCAGCAAACACAGCCAGTACAGATGGGATGCAAACTAAAGAGAATCAGGAGCAGTCACTGGAAATGATTTACTTGAGAACAAATATCCAGGAAATCATCCTCCTAGTACTTTAATTCCTTTATAAATAGGCTGACATAAACAGACCTTGAAAGGCTATGCATGCTATTGTTTTTATATAAATAAACAACAATGTTTTACACTAAACTAAGTCCCTCGAAGGTCCCAATGTAACCAAACTAATCCACGTTTTGGCTCCTGCAAATCCTTTACTGTGGCTGTTTATTGTCCTAGAATTGAGGCCAAAATGCAATTGTGTTGGAGGGATTAACCTACATAGGTGCCTCTCTATCGCCGTGTAATAATCAAAGCTGTGCAAAGGGCGTGAGCATCCTCAGTAAGGTGTCAGATATTCTGAAAATAATAGAATATATAATAAAAAAAAATACACCTTACTTTAGTTGGTTTTGTAGGGGAATTTATTATATCAATTCTAGACTCTCATGAGCTTGTCTTGCCTTGGATAATTTCTCTATATTACAGTAATGGAGCAGGAAGACCTTTTTTCTCCCAATGGATCCCTATGGTGCCCCGCAAGTATATGCAAGCACTAAATACTAGGTAATGTCTATACCAGGGCATTTTCTATGTTTTTTGTTACTCCAATTACCCCACCTTAATTGGGACAGTCGCGATTTGGGATCCTTGTCACAGATTCAACCCTGGGTGTCCCGATTCTTTGGGGGTACACGAGAGAAAAGCTTTCTGTGCACAGTGTGCAGGATTAAGTGCCAAAGAGAGCACAGTGGGTAATTTGACTCTAGAATGCTGCTTGGCAACTCAAATGTGTATACATGAACAGATACTCAGCACACAACATTCAAGGCCACACCACCTGCTGCCCCGACCATGACAGCTTGGAAAGTTAGGAAATGTGATAAAAATAAGTTCATAGATGATACTTGGTTCATGGGTTGAGGGTATTAGCAGTAGAAGTGCTCATGCCATTGTACAGAGCACTGGTGAGACCTCACTTGGAGTATTGTACGCAGTACTGAAGACCGTATCTCAATAAGGATATTGATAATTTGGAGAGAGTTCAGAGAAGGGCTACTAAACTGGTTCATGGGTTGAAGGATAAAACTTACCAGGAAAGGTTAAAGCATCTTAACATGTATAGCTTGGAGGAAAGACATAACAGGGGAGATATGATAGAAACATTTAAATACATAAAGGGAATCAACACAGTAAAGGAGGAGAGTATATTTAAAAGAAAAAAAACTACCACAACTAGAGGACAAAGTCTTAAATCAGAGGGGCAACGATTTAAAAGTAATATCAGGAAGTATAACTTTACTGAGAGGGTAGTGGATGTATGGAATAGTCTTCCAGTAGAAGTGGTAGAGGTTAATACAGTGAAGGAGTTTAATCCTGTGTGGGATAGGCACAAGGATAAAATAGGGAACTGGGGACTAATAAAAGTATTTAGAACATTGGGCAGACTAGATGGACCGAATGGTTCTAATCCTCAGACACATTCTATGTTTCTATGCTGGTTATTATCCACACCGGAAAAAATAATTCCTACAGTGACATTTGAAAATGAAGATGCAGAATGTTAGTTTGGAAGATTGTTCTGTCATCAGGCACATACAAGGCTCGTGGGCAGAGATTGGACGTGAAGGCTGGCAATAACATGTTATTTCACGCCATTAAATACGCAAAATAATAACGGAAACCAGTCACTAAACTGTTTCGCTGCCATCTGCTTCCATTGAAATTCAGATTGGAATTGAGCCATCATTACCCCATGTTTTATCGCTTCCCCAAAAAAGGAAAATGCTCTGAACAAAATGAATCATGGCAACTCATGCATACTAATTATATACACACACACACACACACACACACACACACGTCTTTATAGACAAAATATCCAGAGTGAAAGATCTGCATAACTTATAGATAAAAATTCAGTGTGCTTAAATCAACTTGAGACGACTTCTACTTCCTCCTTGTATTAGTCCCTGACCTTCTCTTATATCTAGGATAGCCATATAACTATCCCATGCATGCTTAAACTCCTTCACTGTATTAACCTCTACCACTTCTACTGGAAGACTATTCCATACATCCACTACCCTCTCAGTATAGTAATCCTTTCATTAGTCCCAGGCCTTCTCCTATATCTGGGATAGCCTTATAACTATCCCATGCATGCTTAAACTCCATCACTGTATTAACCTCTACCACTTCTACTGGAAGACTATTCCATGCATCCACTACCCTCTCAGTAAAGTAATACTGTCATTAGTCCCTGACCTTATCTTATATCTAGGATAGCCTTATACCTATCCCATGCATGCTTAAATTCCTTCACTGTATTAACCTCTACCACTTCCGCTGGAAGACTTTTCCATACATTTAATACCCTCTCTATAAAAGTCATACTTGGTGTTATCTTATATCTAGGATAGCCTTGTGCCTATCCCATGCATGCTTAAACTCCTTCCCTGTGTTTCTCTCTAGCACTTCCGCTGGAAGGCTATTCCATACATCCACTACCCTCTCAATACGGTAATACTTTCTGATATTACTTTTTAATTGTTGCCCCAATAGAAACATAGAATGTGTTGCAGATAAGAACCATTGGGCCCATCTTGTCTGCCCAATTTCGGAATGCTTTAAAACAAGTTGGCAACAAAACCCCTCCAATTAACCCATTCCCAATTGGTCTTTGTATTGGATCCACCAAGTCCCGAGATATAGCTGCTGGGTTAAAGGGCTAAAACCTGTCCAAATTCATGCCCATGTGTCAAAAACATGCCATGATCAGTCCTATAAAGTCTAAATTTACTTAAGTGGACTGTTTTTGGCACCAGACATGGCAGCCCCTGCTACGATCAGATTGAGACTGCACTGAATAAACACAGTGGCTGAGTATTATAAATTACACGTAGAGTGTAAAGATCTCCGATATGGAATCCAGGAGAGCTGCCCATCATGGTAAAGTGGTTAAGAAGTATCCTAGTTTCATTACAAACATACCACAGTAGACCAAACTTCTATGTGATGAAGACAATCAAAGCAGTGCCTCAATATGCTGTAATAAAACATGATATCACCCAACACTGCACATGTAACATAGTAATTTAGGTTGAAAAAAGACACAAGTCCATCAAGTTCAACCCATCTACCTATCATTCCAGCGTGTGTTAGGGATATAATGGAAAGAGGGGCAACATATAGTATAGATCTGCATTGGACTGTGTCAAATTTTATTTTACATTTATTATTACTCCCTTATATTTTTTGTATATCTGTATTCAACCCCTATATTGAACTAGGGATTTTAAGAAAGCAGCATTTAATACATTTAGTTTTTGTTTAGGTTCATTAGGAGTTTTATTATCCTTTTTTCCTATTTCTTTACTTATATTATTTATTATTATTATTATTATATTACTTATATTCCTCTATGTGCGGCAAGTCATACATGACAAGAGAGACACCATTTCTTTATATAAAGATTTTTAATGAGCAAGGTTGGGAATTTCACTAGACTATGACAAACACAACAAAAAAAAACAAACAAACCAAGCCACAGAGTAAACAATGTTCAATTTCAGAATCGATGACATCACTAGGATAAAGTCTCACAACACTCTTACATATCCAAAGCAATTACTAATGACTGAGAACTTGCCGTAGATGTTTATCTAGTACCCTAGTTATTGGTTTATCTTCATCTGTGAATAGATTGTGCCAACTATAAGCTTGTATAGGAAAACAGCGGCCAAGTGATTCCAATGTGATTGCCCACACAGTTAAAGACTAATCAAGCTCAAGGCATTTTCAACAAAGATGCATTCTCACTCACGGTCAGAGTAAAAAATAGTTGCATCCCCCAATTTCCCCAGGCTTATTCCATGACTCCATGTTGCAGGCTTAAAGAGATATTCCTTCAATTTGCTTTTGAGTAGTTCTCAACCTAATATCTTCGAAAAAGTTAGAGACCTAAGAAGCTTTACAGGTTACTTTAACTTACTTGAGGCATATATAAAAGGGAATTGTAGTCTCTCTTTTTTTTTTTAATATTTCATATTTCAGTTTCATATTGGTTTTACTGGCGTTCCCCAACAAAAAAAATCAGAAGAGATATTCTCGGAAAATTCAGGGAGGTTGGCTACTTTGCAAATCTCTTCTGATATTGTTGGGGTGGATCACCGTACAGCCCTTGGGAATTAAGTGCCGAACTGTTGAGTATTATTTATTATATTGCAGACACAAGAGCTTACCACAATCTTCATTAAATCGTCAGATTAGAAGCAACAAACGGTTTGCTGAGGGAGCTCACAGTAGACAGGGATGCCAAAAATAAGCCATTTTATTAAATAGTTATAAAGGCTAGTACAAAAAAGAAACTGGACAGGACACAGTGAAAAAAGAGACGCCTAATGCGTTTTGTGCTTTCAAAAGCACTTAATCATACACCTATGATGAAGTGCTTTTGAAAGCACGAAACGCGTAAGGCGTTTCTTTTTTTCACTGTGTCCTGCCCAGTTACTTTTTTGTACTAGCCTTTATTAAGCAAACAGTTTTGAATATAGAAGAGAACCACAGGAGAACCATTTGGTTACAAATGTCAATATGCCGCTATATAGAATGTTTGAACCAAACTGATTGGTTATATCACTGGTGGCTAATTCCACCTCTGATGAGCATTATTTCCAAAGACTCAGTCAATTGTTGAAACCCAGACCACCACAAAATCCTGTACACCGTCTGGGCAATGTGCTAGAATGAAACCATTAAACTAAAGTTTTATTGAGAAAGCAAGCTTTCACCAACCATGAGTTCCAACAGCCCCTATTAAGTTTCAGAAAGCATCCAGTTGATTTCAATGCGGCCATACCGTGCTGAAAATCATATGGTAGGTGCAATTAGCAGCTCACAACAAGAATGCTTTATTTCATCTCCTTTACCCACAATTAAAATACACAGACCGTGAAAGGCAGAGATTTGTCTCTGCACCAAAAAGGAATTAAAGGTGAATTGACTACTGTGTTAATGCAAAAGACAGAGCACATTCTGTTCCAATCACACCAACTATACAACAGGCAACCCTCATTATTAAACATTTGCTGAATAAGAATGTATTTGACCATTAAGCCCCCCCCCCCCCCCCCATACTCCAATTTTTAAGTTTAGGTTTCCTGTCAATCCTTCCCCTTGTTTCCTATGGCCACAGACTGAATAGGCTTCCTTTACGGTCCGATATAGACACACTTTCAGTTAAATGCATGACCAGATTTCCAAGTAAACCAGTCCAGTGGAAGTAACAGGTGCGATAAGACAGTGGTACAATCCACTATTCTGCCCTAACCGCAGTCCCGTGGTCTTAAAGGGCCCTCATTCAAGAAGTATAGGTCGCACATCAAGAAGTATAGGTCGCACATCAAGTAAGAGTGCAGAAAGCTTTGAATTAACCCATTCTGCCACAGTATATGTATGGCAAAAGCAATAGCTTGAAAATCTACCGCCAGATCTGCAGTATAAGATACATGCAGGTAACAAGAGTAACCGTGAAGCTGGGAAAGACGGAGATTTGACAGGACACCAAAAACTGGGACTGTCCTGTCAAATCAGAGACCGTTGGCAACTAAGCATTGGTTGTAATGCTGCCCTGCCATACGCAGACATTAATAAAAAGAGGGATTAAACTCCAACATGTATTTTTTTTATTTGCGAAAGGCCATTTCTCATGGTTTTATATATATGTTGTTTTTTTAATGGTAGTTCTGCAAAGTAAGATTTAAAAAAAATCATATACGGTTCTACTCAATAAAGAGAGAATTGCAGGAAATAGAGATGAGAATTTCAAACTAAAGGCCAAAGTAGCCGAGTTGGAAAATTCTACCATTCAACTGCATTGGAGAATTTTTCCAACTCTGCTAGATTGGCCTAAAGTTTAAATTTCTCATCTTAATTCCCTGCAATTCTCTGTTTATTGAGTAGACCCTATAGTTTGTAAAAAGAAAAAAAAAAAAAAAAGGGAGGAAGCAGGAGACCGACACAAGATGTCGGCACTGTAGTATTAGAAGAAGCACAGGTCACGCTGAAGCTTCATATGTAAGTTGTTTAAACCCGCATAAAACCTCCCAACTGTCATGCCGACCTATACCTCTCTCCCTCTTTTCAGGACAGAGGTAGAGTTCGGCAGGGCAGCAGGATTCAGTCCCAATCGAAAATTCTTACAGCGCTGTCAGGTTGCCCACGCATGCACGGTAGGCTGTCAGGCTGAGTAACAGCGCTTCGGCACGTGCGGCAGTGTGCTGTCCGTTTGAGTGACATCGCTTCTGCACATGCGCAGATGAGCTGAGCTCCACCCACCAGTATCCTGATTCGCTGGGGGCAGAAGTTGGGCGGTATGTATAAAGGTTTTGCATGTCCAGAAAAAAATAATCAATCCGGCAACCCGAAATCATACCTATCGCATTGTATTAAGCGCCGTGTAAATTGTTGCTGCTGACCAATCTTACTAATAAACAATTAAAGTTACACAATGTTATCATAGAAACATACAATGTGTTGGCAGATAAGAACCATTCGATCCATCTAGTCTGCCCAATATTCTAAATACTTTTATTACTCCCCCGTTCCCGGTCTTATAGCTAGGATAGCCTTGTGTCTATCCCACGCATGCTTAAAATCCTTGACTGTGTTTACCTCTACCACTTCTGCTGGAAGGCTATTCCATACATCCACTACCCTCTCAGTAAAGTAATACTTCCTGATATTACTTTTAAATCGTTGCCCCACTATCATGGATAGTGTGCACTTTTTTAAAAAACCTTTCTCAATGTTATGATCTATAGAATAGTATAAGCTAATAATTGTGTGTGTAGGGCTTCCATGTACACACACATTTGCTAGTACTTGGCTTATGAAATGTCCACTATGTAAGCAGGATGTTAATTGCACAGTAGGAATGACTGTATAGGGATATAATGAGAGTTTACATTTGCAGTTGCTTGGCTTGGGAAACTACAATCACCAAAATGGGACTCATATCATATCCACCTCATCAATCAAAGGAAAAAAAATGTTTAAAGACCGTTTCTGGAGGAAACCTCAAATAAATGAAAATATTCCAAAGTCTCAAAAAAAATCATAATGGAAATACTCTTTGTGGGTTTTCGGCTACATAAATAATAAGACATTAAATCAAGGAAAACAGCTGTACAAACTGCGCAAAGATTCAAAGGTGCCATGAAGGCCAAAACTGGACAGAAATTAGACCAAAGTCTCCAGTTTGTCTACATTAAAAACATTACATGATAAACTTGAAATTTTAATGTTAGGGGAAATAAATGCATATAATTAATTTCATGTAATAAATCATAATGCAACTGATAAACATGCCATCTGTTATAGATAAATGGCATGGCTCTATTAACGTTGTGTTAACACTTTCATTGTTAGAGTGGCTGGAAGGGCGCTCCATAGGAAATGATAGGAAAGCCCTCCAGAGGTGTGACCCTTAAGAAGCCTCAGGTTCTTCACATTACATTTCAAATATAGTAAGATATTGCACCGGGGGGGGGGGGGGGGGGGGGGGGGGGAAGCAGGATTGGGGAGGGAGCTGAGAGCCAGCATTGGGGGTGGGAGGGGGAAGGAGAGCCAGCATTAGGGGAGGGAAGGGGAAGAGGCAGCATTGGGCAAGTCTGAGGGTTAGGTGCAGCATTGGCTAAGTTTTGTGGGTAAATGGCTGTGGGGGGCAGATGGGCAAATAAAAGCAAGAAATGCATTTTTATATCATAATTATTATTAAATATGAAAAGCAATTTACATGGCAATATATACAAGTTAAACCTTTTTTCCTATAGGGTAGTCTTATATTCAGGCTTTTAGTTTTTTCCCCTAAAGGAATATTCAAAGTTCGGGGGGTCGTCTTATATTCAAGCAAATACGTAGTTCACTTACATATCAAGCCACATAGGTGATGTCATAAACAAGAGACACTACTGCCATATTTAAAGAGCTTTTTATATTGTTCTTCCAGCAGACTAAATAAGTGAAAAATATTTCTCACTGACACATGAGAAAGAGTGCAAAAACATGACCACTTCCTCATAGAGGCGCTTAGTCATAGGTAAAATCCCTTGGAAGCAGGCACAGACCTTCCAAAAAACAAGGGTCTCTCTGGATCAGCAGAGAGTGATACACCATCTCAGGCCTGAGAAACCCCAGTCAGGTGTGAGTGGCGAGCCCACGCTCTGATTGGCTGAGCACGTGCTTAGCCACAGTTTATACCTTGCAAACAAATGCATAAATTGACATAATGCATGGATTATTTCTGATATTAACCTGCTCATCTTCCACAAAAAGAACAAATCCACAAAGATTAGTCAGCTATCCGTTTACACTGCGGATCCAGAATGATCTAGAGTAATTTTACCACTAATTGAACATAATGTGATGTTAGATTATTACTGTAACCCCTTACTGCACAGCTTGGCCTTTCAGTATCAGTCTATGTGTCTCTCATGGATTGAAAAGATCCCAGGAGTCATGGCTCCCAAAATCCCTACTGATGGCTCCTAAAATGTTTTAATTGCATTACACAGAATTAGCATTTGCCTGGCTCCTAAATATATCTAGGCTGGCTACTACAGTCTACACAATATTGTATTAGGCCCTGGTTTAGATATAATTCTTTCACAGAGCATTCCATTTCTTGTCCAAAGAAAGTATTGTTACACAATGGGATTTGCCAATAAAGGAAGAGAAAGCAGTTGGAGGGAGTAACGCTAGAAGGTCAGAATTAGGATACAGTGAGAAATTAAGTGATGGCAGAGTGAAAGGAAGGCAATGAGAGAAGAGATAGATTGGAGGGGAAGGAATAACCATGAGAAAGGGGCTGAGATGCAAAGATGGTGAAAAAGAGCAGCATGGAAGACAGAAAAATGCAGAAGAGTATGGCTGGAGATGTACAGATGGCTGGAGGAGGTGTCAGAGGAGAAAGTAGGAGCTGTGAGAAAGGTTTAAATGAAAAGAGGAAAGCCCAACACAGGACCATGATGGATGAGGGTAGAAAACAGTGAGTCAGGGCAGGATGAAAAACAGGTAAAGGCAGGATACAGGAATGGTTAAGGTGGCAGTAATAAGCAGAGGGAAAGGCAGTGACAGAGGGCAGGATGGAGAAGAAGGGAAGTAGGTAGAAGGAGTAGATAAAAAGCTATTGAAAATGTTCAGAAGACAGGATGTGGAATGCCAGCAAAGCAGTGCAGGATGGATGAAAAGTAAAGCTAGTGAGACAGGATGGAGGAGAGGCAATGTTGATAAGAGCTCACTTGATGGGGGAGAGGGAATAGGAGTGCGAGCATAGTAAGCAAACAACGGTCTGGGCCAAACAGATAAAAAGGAATATAATAGTAGGAAAAGGATAACATTCAATTGCAGTCTGCAGCACAGCCTGGAACATATATGTGTGGTGACCATCAGATCATGTGGCAGCACACTTCACCATGGCTGGACAATAGGGAGTGTAACAGCATTGCATGGATCGTGCATTGATGGCTGAAGGTCACCTCCAGGCTGATCATCACATGAGATTAGGTCAACAGTTGGAAGGCTGATCAGTGGAGTAGGCACCAAAATCATACATAGTGGACATCTACTGGACTTTGTGATGAACTATTTAATTATGTTCAATGGCCAGTTTATATACCTTGCGGAGATGCCCTGGAACAAACATATAAATACAGCGGATAAGCCATAACATTATGAACACTGACAGGTGGCAAGCCGGTGGGGGCAGTGTGATGCTTTGGGCAATGTTCTGCTGGGAAATCCTGGCTCATGCATGTGGCTGTTACTTTGACACACACCACCTACCTAAGCATTGTTACACACCATGTACACCCTTTCATGTAAAATGTATTCCATGACGGCATTGGCCTCTTTAAGCAGGATTATGCGGCCTGCCACAAAGCAAAAATGGTTCAGGAATGGTTTGAGGAACACAACAACAAGTTCATGGTGTTGACTTGGCCTCCAAATTCCCCAGATCTCAATCCAATCGAGCATCTGTGGGATGCGCTGGACAAACAAGTCCAATCCATGGAGGCCACACCTCACAACTTACAGGACTGTTGCCAAGATACCACAGCACACCTTTGGAGGTTTATTGGAGTCCATACCTCGACAGGTCAAGGCTGTTTTGCCATCAAAACGGGTCCTACATAATATTAGGCAGGTGGTCATAATGTTTTGGCTGATCGGTGCATATTACATACAGCTATTCAGCCATTTCCATTATCACGGTTATTATCCTCGATGTGCTGTCAATTCTATAAGTCGAGTATCTGTTCTCCACATATGGGCAATAATGATCTTGAGCAGAAGCGGGATTGGGTAACAGATCATTTTCTTGGTCGTGTGTTCCCCGTGGCTGTATAATCCTAGACCATTTTTATCATGACACCGCCAACAGGCCATCAGTGTTGTTACTACTGGGTTTCACTACATTAGCGTTCATTAGGGTCATAATAGCTTGAACGAAAGAGATTTTATTGTGAGTCTAATTGAAAATGCCACGTTTGCCAATTCCTAATACTCTAAATAGCCTCAAGCCATGAAATTAATATTTTCACTAAAATTCTTTAACCACAGACAATCTGCGTATATCTTGAGAAAACCACTTAAAATGAGCACAGCCGTCATCCAATAGACTGCCAAGACTTTCATTTAAAACCCGGTGCTGCCATCTTGTGGACGGATGCAAGAAAATTCCTACGACCCTTCACACGGTGTTCATAATAGCTCACAAGACAACATCACTGGCTGCCAAAAGTCAAACATAAACCTTTACCTTGTTGAGGCTCATCTTCTGACTTGATGGCTACTTGAATGAAGCGGGTCGGTACTGGATCGTAGACCTTTTGAGGTAAAGAAGGTCCCTGTAAGAATTAGGATAGATTAAATAATTGAAACCTTTAAAATAAAGCAGACATTTTTACGACTGGATTAAAGCTCAAGTACAGTTTAAATCCGGCAGAAAGGCACATGTTCGGAGGGATAAAGACTGGCCAAAAAGAGAGGGTAAATCAAAAATACAGCAGGGAAAAAAACGGATATTGCACAAAATACCTCTAACAAACAGAACAAGTACAAAATGCCTCTAACAAACAGAACAAGAACAAAATGCCTCTAACAAACAGAACAAGAACAAAATGCCTATAATAAACAGATCAAGCAAACAGGTGATGGTCCTCTTGTGAAATATAAAACTTTTAATAAATCCTTAAAAACAACATCACATAGATACAATAACCAGAGTGTCAGCAAACACCCGACACGTTTTATGTAGAACGTAATCTTAGGTAATTCATTGTATTGTGAAATGATTCAGAGAAGACTTAATAAAGAATCATTATCTGCACATATCCGGTCTAATATTGTACAGATTAGATGTAAAGGGACAAGACAATCCTAATACGTAATCTATACCACGTAACATATTTACTAATCTCCAGAATAACATTCTATTTTTCATGGACTGCAGACATTTGAGTGACGAAGTGATGCTGGATGTATCCATAGTAAAGGAACATTACACCTTGTTTAACCCTTGAAGGAAGCAAGGGTTTAAAAAAAAGGTCCCAGACTTTGAAGTAAACCCGACATGTATCTTAATAGATACAGCGGGGTTTACTATCTGCTGTGTCTCACAGCTGACACACAGCATGTTCCTGGTTGTCGCGCACTCGCCCCACTCTGACTTCCGTATCTCTCGCTGCTAGCCAAGGACCGCCCCTGCTGATCCCATGTAAAAACGAGGGTGTCTCTCTGCACTAGCAGAGAGCCGGTCGCCGACCAGACGGCTGCCTGCTTCCTATCAAAAGTACACGCCAGTTTATCCTCACAATAGGAACAATTAACATTTCACTTCCTTTTATGTTCCTTTAACCCCTTAGTGACATGACTTTTTTGGCTTGTCCGACGCTTGGTGACATGGGCTGTTTTAACATTTCTGAGCAGTTTGTGTTTTGCTGTAATTTATTTCTGTCTCATTTAGTGTACCCGCACAAACTATATATCGTTTTTATCGTCATAAGAAGGGCTTTCTTTTGATACCATTATTTTGATAATAGCATATAATTTGATGTAAAAAAAATAATAAAATATGGCAAGAAAAATGAAAAAATAATTTTTTTATGACTTTTATTTGAAAAATCGTATACTCATGTACAAGAGACAACAAAAAAACACTGCTAAAAAGTTTCTAATATATGTCCTGAGTTCAGAAATAGCCCATGTTTTTATGTTTTTGTGCTTTTTTATTCATGTTACAGGGCCAGAACTATAAGTGGTGCAAAGCTATTTTAAAATCCCTTCTTTCAAAATTAGCGATAGTGACATTGTAACACTGATTTCTGTACTAAATCCATGAATGACCCCCAACATGTACATATTTTTGAAAACTAGACAACTCAGGGCATTTAACTTGGGGTATTTTGACACATTTCATGTAGCCATTTTACCACCAATCTATGCCAAAGTTTGCAGCAAAAAATCTTTTTTTTTAATTTTTCACATATATTGCAATTTAGGTAAACATTACCTTAAAATGTGAAGGGGTATTTCCAAATAACACCTCAATATGTGTTCAGCAACATCTCCTGAGTACAGGGATACCACCCATGCATAGGTTTGTTGGTTTGTTTTGGGGCTAAAAGGCCACATTTAGGGGGTGCGCATTTTGGTTTTCCAACTTGGAATTCTGACATGCAGAAAACTTGTGCCCATGTCCCATTTGGGACATTTTTGAAGCCAGAAAGTGTATTCTACCCCACAAAACCATATATTTTTTTAAACTAGACACCCTAGGGTATTTCAAATGGTAGTATTTTAACACTTTCCATGCACTAATTATACTACCAGCCTATGTCAATGTTTTGGGTAGTAATTTTTTTTCACATACATTGAACTTTGGGCATGAATTCACAGATCCTGTTATATGTCAGTGCCAAACAACACCTCAATATGTGTTCAGCAACATCTCCTGAGTACAGGGATACCACCCATGTATAGGTTGGTTAGGTTATTTGGGGGTTAAAAGGCCACATTTGAGAGGTGCGCTTTTTGGCTTTCCAACTTGGAATTCTGACGTGCAGAAAACCTGCGCCCATGTCCCATTTGGGACATTTTTGAAGCCAAAAAGTGTATTCTATCCCACAAAACCATATATTTTTGAAAACTAGACACCCTAGGGTATTTCAAATGGTAGTATTTTAACACTTTCCATGCACTAATTATACTACCAGCCTATGTCAATGTTATGGATAGTAATTTTTTTTCACATACATAGTACTTTGGGCATGAATTCACAGATCCTGTTATATGTCAGTGCCAAACAACACCTCAATATGTGTTCAGCAACATCTCCTGAGTACAGGGATACCACACATGTATAGGTTGGTTAGGTTATTTGGGGGTTAAAAGGCCACATTTGAGAGGTGCGCTTTTTGGTTTTCCAACTTGGAATTCTGACGTGCAGAAAACCTGCGCCCATGTCCCATTTGGGACATTTTTGAAGCCAAAAAGTGTATTCTACCCCACAAAACCATATATTTTTGAAAACTAGACACCCTAGGGTATTTCAAATGGTAGTATTTTAACACTTTTCATGCACTAATTCTACCACCAGCCTATGTCAATGTTATGGATAGTAATTTGTTTTTCACATTCATTGTACATCGGGCATGAATTCACAGATCCTATTATGTGTCAGTGCCAAACAACACCTTAATATGTGTTTAGCAACATCTCCTGAGTACAGGGATACCACCCATGTGTAGGTTAGTTAGATTATTTGGGGGCTAAAAGGCCACGTTTAGGGGGGGGTGCATTTCCAACTTGGAATTTTGACATGTAGTCAGCCTGCGCCCATGTTCCATTTGGGACACTTTTGAAGCCTGTCAAAGTATTTTACCCCATAAAACCATATATTTTGGAAAACTAGACATCCTAGGGTATTTAAAATTGTGGTATTTTAACACTTTCCAAGTGCTAATTCTACCACCAACCTATGTCAAAGGGATGGGATGTCATTTTTTCCCCAAACACATTGTAGTTCAGGCAGGAATTTTCAGATTCTGGTATTTGCCACTGCCAACCAACACCTCAATATGTGTTCAGCAACATCTCCTGAGTACAGGGATACCCCCCATGCATAGGTTTGTTGGTTTGTATTGGGTCTAAAATTCCACATTTAGGGGGTGCGCAATTCCAACCTGGAATTTTGACATGTAGTCAGCCTGCGCCCATGTTCCATTTGGAACATTTTTGAAGCCGTCCAATGAATTTTACCCCATCAAACCATATATTTTTGGAAAATAGACATCCTAAGGTATTTCAAATGGTGGTATTTTAATACTGTATAGGTACTAATTCTACCACCAGCCTTTGTAAAAGTTTGTGGTAGTACTTTTTTGGGAGTTTTTTTTCCCACATGCATTGTACTTCAGGCATGAATTCACAGATTCTGGTATTTGTCACTGCCAAACAACAACCCAATATGTGTTCAGCAACATCTCCCGAGTACAGGGATAGCACCCATGCATAGGTTTGTTGGTTTGTTTTTGGCTAGAAGGCAACATTTGTGAGATGCGCATCTCAAAATTCCAACTTGGAATTTTGACATGTAGTCAACCTGCGTCCGTGTCCTTTATGGGATATATCTTTGAAGCCAGCCAATGTAATTTACCCCCACCAAACCATATATTTTTTTATCGGTAGACCCCCATCACTACTTGTGGCAAGGGCTCAGCAGCCACCGATACATCGCTAGATGATGTATCAGAAAGCTGAATAGGGTCAAAATCGAACCCTGAGTCCGCGGCCTCAGAATCAGTGCGTAAGCAGTGATCTCGAGCAAAGAAGGGGTTAATAGCTCTTAGAAGAGCCTATCTAGTACTGTAATACATTACAGTACAAATAAATTAATCCATAAAACAGTGCAGACAGCAAAACATACTGTTGCTGTGCAGGATTACTGCTTACACAGTGATGAATGGCAGGGAAGGGGTTAATACACAGTGAAAGACTTTCATAAAACCTGCTAATTTTATAAAATGTTATTTTATATCACTAATACTGATCTGTCTCTTTCCGTCACAAAAATGTAAGTGAGGAGAGGGAGGCAGATCAATATTTGTGAATATTGATCCGATTAATTTTGATCTGACCAGGGCGAATGGTGAGCTTAATTGAGAAATCACCAAACCGCCTTTGCCACTAATTCGCTGTTACTGATCGCTATGCGCTCAGGCAGCTTAAAAAAAAAAACTCAAATATTTTTACTTTACATGTAATCCCCTAGCGGGTATGTGTAAAAAAAAAAATAAAAAAAAATATGCAGACAGATAAAAATTGCTTTGGCGTCAATATCATTGCGTAAGCAGTGATCGACGGCAAATAAGGGGTTAATAACTCTTAGAATAGCCTTTTTAGTACTGTAATAAATTACAGTACAAAACAATTAACCCCTAAAAAATGCACAAACAGCAAAAATAAATGCGCTGATGTGCACGATCACTGCTTATGCAAGATCAGTGGCAGGGAAGGGGTTAAACGCAGGGAATTGCTTTAATAAAAAATTTTTTATTGTTTTATTATTTGTGTGTTGTGTATTTATTGTTTTTTTTTACTTTTACTTACTTTTAGAACTTTGATCTGTCTCTCTCCCTCACTAAAAAAAATGTGAGGAGAGGGAGGCAGATCATAACTGGTCAGATCAATATAGAGTTAATATTGATCTGACCAGTCAGTGGGGATGTTCAGGAGAGCATCCCCACTGCCTGTCAGTGTGCCTGGCAGTCACTGATTGCCTCTGTGAAGAGGCAATCGTGTGACAGCCAGAGAGCACAGGAAGCAGGTACTTCCTGCCTCCTGTGCTCTTGCCCTTAGAAGGGCAGCGCCATCTTGGTCACTTAGTGACCAAGATCGTGCATTTTTTTTTTTGTGTTCCTGATTGCCTCGACTTGCGAGGCAATCAGGAACACTTTCTGAGCATAGGAAGCGAAAGATTCGCTTCCTATGCTCATTTTTTAAATGCCCGCGTTTTAAAGGCACTGTGCCTTTAAAACCGGCATTTCGATCGCTCTCCGGAGCGATCGAAATGCCGACGGGCATTTTTTTTAGCATTGTACGATGCTTCCACACGGAAGCATCGTTACAATGCCCTTAGAGCACTGAAAGCGGAAAAACTCCGCTTTCAGTGCTCGTTTTGACACAGGACGGACTAGGTCCGTCCTGTGTCACTAACGCCTCGGCACACAGGACGGACCTAGTCCGTCCTGTGTCGCCAAGGGGTTAATGTTCTCTACAGAATAAAACAAACAGTGCGTAGCATTATTATATCCTGGCAGTCATGGCTCCTGAAATTCCTACTGCTAGATCCTAAATGTTTTGGTTGCTGAATTCTACCATTACCCGGGCTCCCTGAAAGTAATTGGGCTGCCTTCTGAACAGGTCTGTCTGGCTCCTAAAGTCTGGCTACAAAAAAATAAAACACTGTTGTAATCTACCAAAAATATGTCCTAATAAATCCATTTATTAGTCTCAGAGGGATTTAATTTTTTTCTAACTTCATGACTATCATAATTCACCGTCAGCAAATCCATAAACACAACACAAAAAAAAAAAAAAAAACTCTTCCAGACAGTGCATCTTCAAAAAGCACATAAAAAAATGGAAGTGTAAATCCTGGCAAATCTCTGATCTAATGTAAACATTTAATAAGGCTATTTCATACGACAGCTAGCTTACTGCAAACAAAGCAATGTTTCCTTTTAAAGTGCTGACCGCAAAAAAACCCACAAAACAATTCCAATTTCACAAGGGCACTAACTGTTATAAAACAGAAAAAAATGCATTTGTTTTCACATTAGGCAAGTTATATAGTAACCAATGGAGATTGGCTCACCCTACAAAAATTTCAGGAATGACAATGAAACGCTCTTCTCAGATGAAAAACACATGGTATTTGTCTGACTCGAAGAGATGCAGGAATGAGAGCAAAAGGCAATAGAACCAGATCCTATAGGAGAAGGTGGTATTAACCTGCAAGGTGTGATTGTCTACAGTTGGTCGGTGAGCATCGCTGGTAGAACGTGGATAGAGACCAGGAACCATGTGGGAATCCAGATCCCGTATGCTCATTGGACCAGAGCTAATGTTCTCGGAATCCCCATGGATCAGGCCTGAAATTGGAAAGAATAAAAGGTCATAGTATCCATTATCCAACCATGAACTGGCCAGGCCACTGGGAGGAGCAAGTTAAATTCCTATTTCATTCCACAAGATCCTGTCTGCATTGAGAGGAACACACTACAAATTATAATCATCAAAGAGAAACAAAACAAGATGAATGGAGTATGGCTTGTTGACATGTGTAAGCGAGAGCAGGAATTTGTGACCGTTTGTTTATTAAAGGGAAAAATCTAAATTTTGGAGATAAGTTCTCCCATTGTGATAAATATTCACATTAATGGATTCTTATTTCTAACCAATGAGCAATGCGGCGGCGGTACAGAACTCCACCATTTCTTTCATCTTAGGTGTAAAATTAGCAAGTACACAGCTCACAAACCAGAATCTAGGTTTGATTTTTCGCTAGCACAATATCTAAAGTTCAATTGAATTTCCCATTGGAGGAGGATCTTGTTGTCCGCACTTTTAAGGTGGAAAGGATCAGTATGATTTATCTACATAGGAGGGAAGGTATATTTGACGTGGTTCATACCTGCAATCCCTTGGCACAGTCTGGGAGATGATGGACGCTCTCGTTGGGTTTGTCCTTCATTAGCCGGTCTTCGCATAAAGGCCGATTGTCCGACCAGGACTTGCTGTGCTGCTGTGGTTAAACGAGGTCTCCGACCTTCACTGATCTCTCCCAAACTGTTGTCTTCACCGGAGCCCTAGAGAATGAGTCATAATATGGAGAGTAAATAAATGGAATGCTTTGGACAATACCGAGGTGGGTGAACCAGTCCACTGCTTGTCCACACCTTTTTGCTACTGGAGTGGTTATCCCCCCTGATGGTCAAACTGCTGAACAGGAATGTGCATTGTTCACACTGCAGCCACTCTACGGATTAAACCATCATTGTACAGAATGGCTTTATTCAGCTATTTGTGGTTTTTAAAGTAATAGAGAGACGCGCATACCTCGGAATGGTACAAAACTGCATGAGGTGCAACCGGATTTTGATTTAAGTTGGCTAGGAGTGACAGAACAGGATCCCGATGAGCTCCCCTGAGGTTTCCATGCATTACTTGCCCTTCGCTCGGGGGATCATATTCCTGAAAGAATAGAGCACGAGTGAACATTGGCAGGATTAGTTTAATATTTTAGTTCAAGGGGACGGCAGGGTCAAATAAACAATCATATGGGTTTGATTACACTGCAAACAATTGGATCCAGAAAAAGGCTTTATATGATTCATCCATACAGCGACTCAGTCCACGCTATTGCGGCCTGTCTGTCCGCCATTTTGTGCTAGTGATGAAATAAACATGCGAACCAAAGTGAGTCACTAAAGGTCATTAAACGGGGACAAGCGTTTATATCCTCTGTCCATCTAGTCTGCCCAATTTTCGAAATACTTTTATTAGTCCCCAGTATCCCATCCTATATCTAGGATAACCTTGTGCCTATCCCACACATGCTTAAACTCCTTCACTGTGTTTACCTCTACCACTTCTGCTGGAAGGCTATTGCATACATCCACTACCCTCTCAGCGATATTACTTTTAAACCATTGCCCCTCTAATTTAAGACTATGTCCTCTAGTTATGGTGGGTTTTCTTCTCTTAAATATACAATCTTTCAATTAAACAGAATTAATTTTTTGCAGACAGTTTTACTTTACCTTTTTTTTCTCTGATTGAATAGCATCTTGTACTATATGTTTTGTAGTCATTTCGTTTTTTTTTAAGTATGTATTGGGCAAAGTGGTACCTTTATATGTTATATTGTTTCTGATTTGCATTTGCTGTGTAGTTATATAGTTAATTGAGCCTTAGCTAGCCTGTCCTTATATGATCGATGTACCAGTCCCGTAAGCACCTTTAATTTCAAGGTAGCCGAAGGTGCCATAGCGTAAGCCTCTGTATAATCTGTCACATGCAAACGCTACCACTTATAATGCTTAAAGGGGCAGTTACCCCTAACTTACTTTTACCGTAAAACAATTTACATTTCTCCAATAGTTTTACCTTGAAATCATTTCACCGTGGACCTCTAAATACAGTGACAGCAATAAGGAGGGCTTGGAGAGAGCGGCTGGACTGTTGCTATATTCCACTTTATGCACAGTGTTTAGGAGATGGGGAAGTGGTGTTTTTTTCTTTTAACATAATACAGTAATTTTCTCACACTAGGTGTAACTGCCCATTTAATGCATGTCATTTCACTAGTTAACTACCACTTAACATAACATGTAACTAGATTACCTGTGCATTTAAAACAAACACATATCAAAGACATATTGCCACTGTTTTTCTCATCCATGTTTGAATTAATTACATATAAAAGTAAAAATGAAAATAGGTGTTTATCTCCAGCATCCATTTTGAGAATTTTACCCATGATGCAACATTCACCAGCACCTTTTTTGACCTGCCTTTCAACGCAAAGAGATGATTGATAAAACAAGATCAAACCTCCACCCCCTTTTGATGTAATAGTTACATTACCCTCCCATTCAATGCAAGTCTTTGGTCAGAATTATGACTAATCATGTAAAGTCAATGGGGATGGAACCCAAAACACTTGTTTAGTAAAATATTTCATTAAGAAACTCATAACAAAAACAAGACATCTCAAATCAACAATGCAAAATAAAAAAAATTAAAACCTTTTCATTTTTGGTGGGAGTGTCCCTTTAAAAAATGTTAATACACTGTTCCTGTTCTATAATTCAAACTACCTCTAGGTTGGTGAAACTCTATAGGTTTTTATTTTTTTAAAGGTAAACTGAAGTGTTTCCTTACCATGTCATGGGAATCCCTAAGGGTGCTGGACAAGCTCTGGGAGAGATTTGTGAACACCAATCCACCCTCTGCAAAGACTAAAAGAAACCAGAGAAAATTTTTAAAGGAACACACACTGTATTTAACAGTTCACACCTACACAGGGTGGGTACAAAGTAAAACGAGCAGCATTCTGAAGGGAGGTCGTATGTGGTGTTAAATTATTTTGAGTGCTTTATATTCAGGTCATGATCACCAAGGAAAGGATATAAAATATAAGGATATGCAATATAAGGTAAGCATGGCATATTTAAAATACAGTACATGTTATTTTTTGTTTAGAGATTATAGACAATATTACATCTATAGGCTATAGTATCACTGGAACAAGTGAGCCTCAGTTATTGTACTTTAAGCACCTAATATCACTATGTACATTTACTGCAGCAACAACAGTGAGATCATGGGAGCCATGGCAGTGCAGCACTGCCTATTTACATCATTGGGTAACAGGAAATCCCATTCAAATGAATGGGAATCATTTATATTTGTTCCTGCCGCTGGAGAGAAAAAAAAAAAAGAAAAAAAAATATTTTTTTATTAAAGAACTTTTTTCACAGCCAGTGAGAGTGAACATTACTCATTAGGTGCAACATCTAGCAAAGTTTAATTTCCATCTAACTGTGAGCATTTCTTATTTCAACCAATGCAATGTACAATATGCATGTTAAAGTAATTTGAAAGTAGTTTAAATGTGCAATAGTTCACAGTAAAATAATCTGATTTCACTATGGGAGCAGTATTACACAAGAACAAAATCATACAGTAAACACAGAGATGTTACTAAATAGAACCACCAATGGACAGGCTAGGATACATTATTTTCTGAATATTTATTACCTTTTGCAGCAGCGACCTGACCATAACTATACAAGATCTCTCCTTCTGAGATGGGATGGTCTGAGCTTTCTGCCTCAGTGAGAGTGATGGTCAGACTGCTTCCCTCTGTAGAAGCTGCTGTGCTGGGTGAAGAGGCAGGTGAAGGGCACCTTGGTTCAGGAGAGACAGACACCGGGGACATGACTGGTACAGGGGATGCTCCAGAGATTAAGCTCTCGGGCTCTTCTTCTTTTGCCACTGTCATTACACTGTTGGGTAGGCAAAAAAATATAAATCACCAATAAGACAACTAAAATGACATCAGTCAGCCTGTGCAATTCAATTTGCCTTTACTTACACTGCATCTTTGAAATTAACTTCTTTCGTGGAATGGGGGTTCTCTTCCTCCAGAGGTAGCTCCGTGCTGCCCCAGGGATTAGGTAAATCAAGACTCGGAGAGTAAACCTGGTCTTCAATTGCTTCAGATACAGGAGGAGTAGGAGTTGCCACTCTGGGGGGTGATGCAACAGGGGTAATATTGGGCGTGCCAACAGGACTTCTGGTCACTTTCAGACCTATAAATTAGGAAGACGACAGAAATCAGAGTTCGGTTACTTGTAATGGACAGAACCAGGCGATTCAAATAATGGCAATTTATATGTGAATTATATATTGTACTAAAAACCATACTTTATCAACTCAGTTCATAAGCTAGAACATTCTTAAATGACCACTCCAACGTGAAAATTACCTACTTATATATATTAAAGCTTAATAATTAGAAAAATGTATGCATTTGTTAATTTGAAATCAGTGTTTTTCATAGCTTCCAACTCCTGCCCCTGGCAAATGGTGCCGTATGGGGTAGTGCTTGGGAGGTCGAGTTCTAGCTCTACCGCGCACGGATGACAGGCAGTCACTCACACTGGCAATGCTTTTGCGCATGCACAGTTGCCAGTCTCTGACGTCCCAGAGACTGTTGACTTCCATTTCTAGTGTGGCATTGCAGTCTCAAATCCCACTGAGCTCTACCTCTGTCATGAAAAGTGCCACTGCCTCCCAAAATCGGGGGCTAAAGTGGTACAGCATGGTATTCTAAAGAGGTTTAGTTTACGCAGAGATATCAGGGTTGCAGCTCTTACAGAGTAGTGTTTTTTTTCCGTGATAAGAAGGGCTTTGTTTAGATGCCCAAGCAAACTATTTGTTCCTGGAGCCATATGTACAAAGTGATTAGAAACACACAAAGCCAAGTACTCCCATGTTACATGTGATTGTTCAGCGTGTACATCATGATGTTTCCCACCTGCATCCTCAGTGTGCTCGTGCGGAGATACAGCCTCTGCTAGCGACGTCTGTGGAGACAGGTCAGGAGTTTTTACCGTTGACGGCTCTCTCGCAGGAGGGAGGGGAGACACCGGTGGTGTGATCTCTGGGGTGGGAACTCGGGGGATTTCAACAGGAACCTGCAACAGAAAAACAATTTGACATCATTAAGGATTGTGTCACAGAATATAATATTTTATAGTGATTGCCTATGGAGAATATAATTCGTTCCCCGATTTAAAACAGAAACTGGGAGCTGAAGCATTGGTCCCACAGAGAATTGGGCATCTTTCTTAAAGCGGCACATCCACCTGCAGTGTCCGAAAAATAGTTTTTACTTTATTTGACTCAATCATGTAACTTGCACAGAAAGAAACAGATCACACGCGTCCCATCTCCTAAAAACAGCACAGAAGGTGTAATAGATTTATGGCAACAGTCTGGCCTCTCTCTCCAAGCCTTATTGGCCGTCACTGAATTTCAAGGGCCCGGTAAAATTATTTTCAAAGTAAAACTACAGGAGAACTGCAAATTGTTTTAAAGGAAAAAGTGAATTTCACATATATTGGAAAAGTAGATCATAAAGAAAATAAACTATGCTGAACTGCCCCTTTAAACAGCCCCCCCCCCCCCCCCAACAAACCTTACATGCCATTTAGTAGCATTAGGCTTCAGTGCAATTAGGGCAGCTAAACTCTCAATCTACCCAATGCAACACAGCAATACTGCATCCTGTATCACCTAAACATATTTTTAATCCATACATGCACAGTAAAAGCAAGGATTGAAAATACCCTATAAAATGGGGGTTTTGTATAAAAACTCCCGCACGGCAAAGGTGCAGTCGCCATTTGTTATGTGTAACAGTGATTGCGCCTTTTTTTTTTTTTTTTATAACTCCCGACACTTTGAGCGAGACATTCGCCAAACAATAATCAGGTGCGTTTAAGCGCCTTATTTTTGGTTTTACACAGAGCGCCATCACAAACAGGTAGTGCCTTTGTACTGAAGATGGCGCAGTCTCCCTATGTGTCAGGTGTCTGCTTTTTACATATAGACGCACACACTGATGGCGCCGCTATTTGATGCCATCAAGTGTGCGCCGTCCTTATACAGAACCCCCATTGTGTTGGCAAAACTGCAAGTAGATGCCTAAATATGGAGAAACATGGCATTTAAATGTGTCCATGGAGTCTCCTGCTTATGACATCACCTGTGAGTTGATATGCAAGTGACACATTGCAAACCAGTTTATTTGCATATCAAGCCACAGGTGATGTCATAAGCAGAGGACTCCACAGACATTAAAAAAAAAAAAAAAAAAAAAATTTTCTCCTAATCTAGATGTTTGCTTGAAATTCTACACAATGTAGAGATCATTTTCAGTCATTTTTTGTTTTCTACTATCACAGTATATGCAGTTTAGACGATAACGTACTTTAAAGGGACTGTAAGTGAACGTAACTTCTGCACCGCTTAGAAAAATTAAAAGCTCAGGTCGTATGAGTGACTGAAATACGTTTACATCCATAGTTGATTACCTGAAAGATTGGTTCGCTGGGAGGAGGAACGGGAGCGTGGCGAGACTCTCTCTCTCCCAGCATGATAGCAAGAGTTTCTGCCAAAGCTTCGTCTACAAACTTCCGAACCAGGCTGGAATCTACAGGAACTCCGGCATCCACAAACAACTGCAGGCCTTTACCTCCAGCTGCCTCCACTGAGAAAAGCAAAAACAATGTCATAAGGTTAGGGGTTTGTGGAGCTGCAAGCCAACTGGTTTAGGGCACTCAGTATTTCTGACACCACAAGCCGGTCTGTAATAAGAGAAAACAGTTGGGGCAGACAGCAGTTTAATGATACATAGTTATTAAGGCACTCGCATGGTTAGCAAACAAAACAAATATTAAGCAAAATACATACCAATATCGGAAGATCCAGATTCACTATTTTCAGTGCTGGATACACTGATATCCGGGACAGCTTGTGCTCTCACTGGGTTCATCTCGCTGATTATTTGAGCCATTATTTCTTGTTCCACCCTGAAAAGGAAAGTGGAAATTATTTTTACTATAAACTTCATAATAGTTCCTGACAATTATAATTGGTAACAGCAAACAGCCAGAAACAGGACTAGAATTCTCACTATGTAACTGTAAAATAAATCTGCCATTGTTATAAGGGGTTTTGTGAAGGAAGGGGTTGAGGGTTTCCCACTTGAGGGGAAAATAACGAGACAGGACTCCAGGTAATTGCTGTTTATTGGAAAAACGATACAGCTAATAGCGGAGTGGGGATCACCTGGTGGGTCAAAACTGTGTTTACTGTGACAGTAGAGAATAAAAAATGATTAAAAGTGGGCGACCCTCAACCCCTTCCTTCACAAAGTATTTGTTGTTTGCGGCCAGAGAAGAGGAGCCTGCGGCGGGATATCGAAAAGTGCAGAGCCGGCCGTTTCTACTTTTTCTTTTGATATAAGGGGAACATTTATAAAAGAGAAGACTAAAATACAAAATATGTGGAGGGAAGCAATCTGAAGAAACTATTCTAAAAAGGGGACTGCTGAAATGACTGAAAAGGATATAGAACATACAAAAGAGGCAATTTCACTACTAGCCCACCCCTACACCAGCACCATTCCTAGCCCACCGCTACACCAGCACCATGCCTAGCCCACCGCTACACCAGCACCATGCCTAGCCCACCGCTACACCAGCACCATGCCTAGCCAACCGCTACACCAGCACCAAGCCTAATCCACCGCTACACCAAGCCTAGCACACCGCTACACCAGCACAAAGCACAGCCCAAAACGATACCAGCACAAAAGCATAGTTCAGATATACACCAGCACCATGTATAGCCCACCACAACACTAGCATGATTTCTAGCACACCAAGGTAGTTCCATGCATAAGCCCACCACTATTGCAGTACCACGAGTTGCCCACCAACTAAAATAAAACTTAGCTAAAGTATCATTGAAGTGCATTTTTGTATAGTTGGGCACACAAAGGGCAGATAAAGAAAGGGAAGCTTACCAAGTAACCAGTCGATTTTCCAGGGTTTCCTTCCTATTTATTATCCCATCCAGGATGTCCGTAGCGGTTTGTGGAGGTGGGGCAGGTGGCGGGAAAGGAATGCCATTATATCGAGCGGGGGCAGTCTCTGTCCAACCATTGAGTTCAAGGACTGACTCTGCAAGTTCACTCTCCTCTTCATCGCCCTTGTAACAAAACCCAAGCAGACCAATGTTATAGGAACATTTCTCCCATTCAGCTGCTTAGGAGAATTTTTTCCAACTCAGCTACATTGGCCTAAAGTTGGAAATTCCCATTACAACTCTCTCTTTATGGAGTACACCCTTTAGGGATGAATAAAAGGATGTACAGGAGTTTGTTTTGCGTAATGTGATATGCATAGCTCAGGTAAACCCCCCCACAGAAGGAGCCTGCATTTATTGCAATGTGATTATTTGGACCATGTCGTAAGGCAAATCTTCATTGCGCTGCCGCTTTATACTGAAGGAGGATCAGGATCAAGTGGGGCGCCGCACTATAAGCAGCATGAGGTTTAACAGGTGCCTCATTCTGTTTAAATTTTCATGTGGCTGTTTATATGCCATTTTTCGGGATGTTGGGGAAGGACATTGTTATTTGTAGTTACTCTCGGAGGTTATGGTACCATGCAAAGGCAGATATGAACGCAGTGCAAAACAGGTTCCCTGTCTTACCAAATATATATATAAAAAATACTTTACACATTACATACCATATTTACACATATGATCAAAAACAAATACATTACTAATTGTATGTTGGAATCACCCACTTCATTAATATGTGAACAGATAAAACATAAGTGAACAGCATCTCAAATCCAACGTCAAAGTAACGGAATTCCATAAAAGGAGGGATTAAACCCTGAAAATATGTCATCAAAAAATAGTTTAACTGATGCTTACCCTTTATCTTGGCCTAGTGTACTGGAACAAACAACTTACCTATATATCTTCAGCATGTGATGTGCTCCTTCTTATACTACAGTGCTAACATATTGTGTCTGTCTCAATGCTCCCTCCTATTATGGTGTCATACTTCCTAGTGGTTTATACGAGCATTCGAATTTTCCCCATTATCATTGATGTTCGTGTTTGCATTCGTATTCCCATTCATAAATACTTTTATCCCTCTCAGCTAACATGACTGACACATAGACACACCCTCAGGAGCAACCAACAGTCAACAGGCCATCACACTGAAGCATCAGCTCTCCAAAGTCTGATCTCATACCATGGATAATTTTTGAATGGTACTTTGCAAAACACGCATTAGCAATTCTAGAGCTTTTATCGAGCATTGGTACCATAAACGCTGAATGATTTGGGAAATGAAAGCAAAGAGAGCCTTTTAAATTCTTTGGAGGGTATTACCTGCAAGATATCTGAAACCTGGACAAAGGAGGTGCCTGGAAATGCAACGATCTCTTCTTCAGACTCCACTTCGGTTGGTAACTTCAATAAAATAAAAAGTACAGTGTGATCTGTGAATCTTTTTAAAAAATCGCTATAGATCTTACCAACTCAACTGGAAAATACAGTAATGGGTTTTTATTTGGTAAAAAAGTAAACTGCATAATGGAAATCTTTATTATACAAATAATATATGCACCCCCCTTAGTTTCCGCAACCTGAAACCTTACCTGTTGCAGGTTTTAAATATGGGGGTTTTCAGTATAAGGGGATATATACAGGCTATTCTATATGGCAAATATTCAGTATGGGATTATATTCATTTTTTTTTTTTTTTTTAATTGTATTAACTTTGCTAGTTTTAATTTAACCCTAGAGTTAGAACAAACACTATAGTAATCAAGTGTGAGAATGATAGCATTGCTTTTATTTTAACACTTGATTTATCACATTCAATATGAATAATCGAGATTAAGCACATTTTCACTATTATTCATATTGAATGTGATAAATCAAGTGTTAAAATGAAAATAAAATACGAGACAATAGTATCTTCACACTTTATCATCACATTAATATAAATAACAGTAATGATGAAAAAAATGTACTTTTGCAAAAAATACTGTGCCTAAACATATGCGTCAGTGGAGTCTGCGGTTTATGACATCACCTGTGGCTTGATATGCAAATGATCTCGTTTTCAGTGGGAAATGTTTAATTTATGAAGTCATCTGTTGCTTAATATGTAAACCGGATACTTCACAGACAAACGCACATTTTTTTCTCCTAATAAAAGCCTGGCATGCAATTTTGTGAACACAAATGGGTCTAATCACTAAAATTCGACTTTGGAAGTCAACTTTCAATTTGAGATCAATTTGAAAAAAAAACCGAGGTTAGAATTTTCCCCATTGAAAGTAATCGGAGGCGAAATATTAGAAGACGAAGTCAAACTCAGGTGCCGAAGTCTCAAAATGAAAGCCAACCTCCAAAAGTCAAATATCTTGATAATTCTCAATGTTTCATTAATTCTCTATATGCACAGTAAAAACAATATTTAGGGGATACAGTTCCTTTACGATATTAGACTGCCTTGTGAGCACATAGCAGTAAAGCATTTAGTTTATTATTTATTTAGTTTATGTTTTTTAAATATGTACTAATTAAAAACCAGGCTCTCCATAGAAAATAATTATTCTTTTTTTTAAACCAAAGCTGAATATGTTGATAGGTTCCAAGCTCACTGTTTTTTAATCAAGTTCAACCCTGTTCTGTAATTTAATCTGTTGTCTAATGTTATGGCAACCGCCTGTTTTATCAGAAGCCACACAGATGTTTTCCATTACTTAAAAGGCATGTGAGGTTTGAGGACAGTATTGAAATGTTGCCAGAACCTAAATGAAGAATGAATACATTACCTTTGGAAGCAAGGAGTATACGCAGACCGACGCATTTGTAATGTTCTATGAGGGATTAGAATATGAATAATTCATATGTGCTAAATGTAATAAGAAGCTTAATGATTTAAGGGCGTTAACATGTTCGTTTTTTTTTAAATATAAATCTAAAAGGTTAAAAAAAAAAAATGTTAGTTTCCTTTATCCTTAGTAAACTCGATGTGTATCTTTACAAGCGTCCAGGGGCGTAACAACCAACGGTGACCGGGCCCCATCACTGTAGGGGGACCGTGTGACCACCCCTTTAAAAGCCGCGAGAGCCAGAGCCAGAGAGCGAGAGCGAGAGAGAGAATTGTTTGTTTTATTCTCCCACATGATCATGAGCTACTCCACAATATAAGCAAATCACTATTACTGACAGCCAGACCCCGACTGCAGGAACCCAATGCAGATGCCATGTATCCATGCTACAAGTTATAGAACTTTCTGAAGATCAGGGTTTTTATATCCATACCTGTATGTCAGGCTGTGCCGGAATAGGTGGAGAAGGAATCACTTCTGGGCTTTGAGCCCTTTGGCTCAGGTCTGTGCTGTCACTTGCTATGCTGTCTATATCAACACAGGGTAACACCTAAACCAAAAAAGGCACAAGTTAGGATGCACAGTGAGAACATTCAAATGAGCAGTTCAGCAAAACAAGAGAGAACTTTCTCACCATCCCTTAAAAAAAAAAAAAAAGGGACGATTCCCAAACCACCCATCAAGGTTATTGTTCAACATCTTCCTCAGGGGAGGTCAGCCAGACTGCTAGTTGTTGAATTGGAGTGTGAATTTTGAAGGCTTTACACAATCAAAGCAGACTGCATCAACACAGGCATAACATAGTATTAATTTATACACATGCAGGGCCAGAATTTCTTTTTGGCAGCTTTGAAAGCAGACAGAGCTTGGCAGTAAGCCCCACCCACTTTGATTAAGCTCTGCCCACATTTGCCCAAATTCCAATGATCATAGCTCATATCCAGACACTTTTAGCGTATAGCCTCCACACATTCAGCATATCTTCTGACAAAGACTTTCATATTGTTACAAAAAATGTATTTAATTTGGTTTTATGGCGACTCCTGCAATAATTCTGCCCAACGAGGTATTGGATGTATGTCCAGCTATGTACGTGTGCGAGATCTCACAGCAGGAGCAGAACCAGGGCAGAGGCTACAAAGAGTACTTATGTGTATAGCTTCATCGTGGCCTCCTTTTTAAGAGAGTGGAGCTTGTGCAATGAAGAAAATGTAACACATCATAAAGCTATTTATTATAACGCAGTCTACCTTTACATGCCCAATAGTGGGAGGAAGTGAAATCTGTCTTGTACCTGTACAGTGAGTTTCGGAGGATCTGGCTTCTCTGTTCTCATTTCTATTACGGCTATGTTTGGTTTCACCGTTTTTGACCGTGGTTTTGGTGAGGAAGGTGGAACCGACACATTGACCGTTACTGGCCGAGGTTGAGTGATCAGAACAGATGAAGGCATTGGTGCAGTCCCACCGGATTGGGTTCTTCCTGAAATAATATTATCAGATTGCTGAATGAGCAGAAATGATCCATTAAATCAGACTCTGGTTATTTTCTTACAAAACAATAAAACCAGCCAATCTACTGTTATGGGTGTTACCCGGTTTCACAATAGTTTTAAGTGATTTTCAAAAAAGCAGTGCCTTTAAACCAAAAAAGAAAAAAGATGGAAAAAAACTCTAAAATATGAAATAATTGTTGAGCTCTGATGATGATAGATAACTCTTTAAAAGTAGCTTACGGGGAGTCTGAGTTTCAGATCATACAAGGTGACATTAACATTATCTGAGCTACACAGAACATATTGGGCTTTATTCAGGCAAGCGAGGGAAGTGAGATAAGAATTTCAAATTTAAGTCAAAATAGCCAAGAATTTATCCAACTCTGCTACTTTGGCCTTAAGTTTGAAATTTCCTTAAAGGGACACAAAATTGAAAAAAAAGGTTTTATTTTTTTATTTTGTATTTTTGATTTCCGATATGTATTTTTTTTTGTTATGTGACTGTATTTTTATAAAATATGTAACTAAACAAGTGTGACTCGGCGCTGCCATTTTGTGAAATATAGTGGTTTTGGGTTCCACCCCCTAGTGACTTTACAGCACTAGTATCTCACTTTGGGGCAGGGGACACAGAATGCAGTCTATAAGTCAGAATTCTGACCATAGACTTGCATTGAATGGGAGGATAATGTAACTATTACATCACAAGGGGGCGGAGTTATGATTTTGTTTGTGTTGGAAGGCAGGTAAAAAAGGAAAAAGTTGTACAAAGCCACCTTGTCCTGCCCACTATGATACAGAGGAGCCAGTAAGAGAGCAGGGTAGTTTGTTAGGAAAATCACCATGCAGCTTTTGGACACACTTGTAAAGCGAGACTGGCTTGAAGATATTGGACAATGTTGCATCATGGGCAATATTTACAAAATGAAGCTAGGATATAAACACCTAATTTTATTTTTCCTTTTATATGTTATTCATTTAATCACATTAAAAAAAAATCATATAATTTTTTTTTTTTTTTAAATAACAGTGGCAAATGATTTATGCATTTGTTTTAAATGACCAGTTTATTTAGTTACATCTTATTTAGTTACATCTTATGTTCGTGGTAGTGTCCCTTTAATAATTCCCTGAAATTCGCTCATTCGTAAATCAAGCCTTTTATAACAGACAGTGACACCTAGTGGCAGGAACTAACAGTTCAAAATACCAGGCTTGGTTCATATGTTGGTAATGCATGTTAAACAAAAGCAGGCAGATTTTTACCAACATCAGATGAATCACCCCTGGTCTGATGAAAGGGGCAAATCACCGAATACAGGAACCAGAGTGGCAAAGCTTAACACAGCAAAGCCAATCACCTTTCCAAGTAAGCCATTGTTTGGAAAATGAGCAGCCAGTTTACTCTTAAAGGGACAGTTCCACCTGGCTTATTTTATGTATGTTCTGCACAGCCAATAGCTGGGAAGGATACGAGCATCTTCTCCCTTATTGGAGGTGTGTTAGCATACCTAGAGGCCTCACACCAATCACTGCAGCCCATCAAGGACAAATATATGGTAAATCGTTTATGATCAATGCTCCATAAGAACACGGTTCAAAAGCCATTTTAAAAGGTTGCTATGTAACAATGCATTCTTCACAATGTATAGCTTAATGGATAAAGTAAAATATGTTCATCTCACCTGTAACTGACTTTTAGTGAATCATGCCCATTCCTTCCAAAATGCGGTGAATGTCCAAAATAACCCCCGCCCCCCTCTGAATTAAATTGTTATAACCATGCAGTATTAAAAAGTAACCCTTTGTATAAAAGGGATTCACTCCTAGAATATGTAGGTGCCAAAGTCCATTTAGGGTCCTCTGCGGAGATTATACAATGCCGTATACACTGCTATTTCTATACTACACTGTCATTGAGAGCAATAATGTCTATGTATAGCAAACGTTACACAGGGACCACACTTACTGAGCACAAAACATAACGGCACTATGCACAGTAAAACCCATAGCGTCCCAAATAGTGTCAATCTGTATGTTACACAGTAGGATAACTTTGTGCTTGGACAGCTCTACCATTGGGAATAAAAGTTCATGTCTATTGAAGAGAATGCCGAGTTATCCTGGGGAATACAAACCCCCAGTCTGGTTTACATTCCACTGCATATAGCACACATACCTAGAGGAATAGCCATGGGGATAAGATGTCCTTCAAGTGGAGTAGCCATATGCAGACCATTCCCCGAGGGACTAAACACATACTGAGGTTCATACTCCTTTGGTGCAAGCAGAACGTTTGGTTTTGGTTTGATTAAGGATGTTTTACTCTCACTGGTGCCTGTCTGAACCTTCGCCGACTTCATCTTGACACCTGGAAAGCACAGTCATTTCAGAATCATAACAAAATCGCTGGACAAAACATCAATAAAGTCAAGCATCTAGATGTCAATTGATATAGTTATGCGTGATGGAGACTCCAGGTAATTACAGCAATGTAAAGGAGGCCAATGTCATTAGCATGAACGGATCACTGATAAAGCACATTAAAAAAACAAAGTAAAAATGGCCTTATTCATGGATGATTCTAATCGCGCTCTCAAACCCGAATCTATCTCTCCCTCACCTTAACAGCATGCTCCAATACTACAGCCATGTATCCAATCATAAAATAAATAAAAAAAACTCAAGCACTCTTCTAGGCCTCCCAGACTTTAGCTTCTTCCCTTAAAACCAATTACGCATTCAACTAGAAATCAGATCGTTAGGAAATTTCCTAAATTTGAAATACTAAAAACACCCCAGATGGATTACAGACCAACCTATTCTCTTGGTACAATTTCCAGCTCTCTTACAAAATCTCTTTCCTTTCTTTAGAGAAGCCCAAGCCTTTATTAACAAAAATGACAGCTAAACACAAACACTGCAGAACTGTTAAAATAACACTCTAAGACACGGCGAAAAAAGACCGGTCACCAAAGGGGTTAAGAGATGAATACCAGATCCATCCAGCATTTCATATTGCCACTAAGCACCTCACAGCCCTAATGTTTATTTATGGTGAAGGTTGTATGAGCAATTTAACTTTTTTTTTTTTTTCCTGTAGTGAAAGAATATTCTTTGAAAAATTTCAATAAACCTTGAGTTGGTAAAAAGAACAAAGAAGGGTAACATGCACCATTAATTAATAACTCCCCTGACGTGGCATGTTTTGCTTTCTTTTATCAACGTCCCTATTTCAGGAAATGAAAATAACATTTAACTGATCCAGTAAAGCAAGAAGATGTGAACTTTACTAACCTCTTACAGTCTCAAGCACTTTAGGCCTTTGAGGTTTGGACTTGGGAGAAGGGGAGTTGTAACGTAGATAAGGGCTCTTCTTCAGAGTGGTGCGATGTCCTTGGTAATGAGGTTTCCCATAAATGTTATTTATAGCGTCTTCATCCATTAGGACAGACTCATTATGTTCCTGTGTAAAGCAGGCGTAAGATAAGCACTTAAAAAGGACAACTGTCATAAGAATAATTTCATGTTTAATAGCTCCCACTCTCCCCCTACAGGATGCTCGGCGCGACCAAAAATACGCATTCCTGTTTCTGCCGAACCACGCATGCACAATGGCCGCCAACAGTATCCAAGATGGCTACTACGGCTCCTGCCAGTCACCAAAATGGTCCTGCGCATTCACAACTGATCTTTGGAGCAAGCACTATGGGGCAGTGGAGGCTATACAAAAAAAAATATTTTTATATAAAAATATTTTTTTTGTATAGCCTCCACTGCCCCATAGTGCTTGCTCCAAAGATCAGTTGTGAATGCGCAGGACTATTTTGGTGACTGGCAAAAAAAATAAATATATATATATATATATATATATATATATATATATATATATATTTTTTTTTTTTTTTTTTACTCTATCCTTTTATTTAACTTTTTCTGCACTGTTATAGCAGTGGTAAAGCTATTTAAAGAAACTGGTATTTTTGCACTACAGTCCTTTAAACGTTTGGAGGTCACTTAAAAATTTCCATGAAACAAATGGGTTGCAAAATAAATTGGAAATCTCTAATTTAGGCTTTTAATTGTGCCAACACAATATTTAAACCATCTTCAATAATTTTTTTATTCTACACTGAAGAATTTTTCCAACTCTGCTACCTTGGCCTTAAGTTTGAATTTCCCATCACAATTCCTGCAATGCTCTCTTTATTGAGTAGACCCGTTAATGTTACTAATGCCAAGTGGGTAAAATATCACACCATCCTCTACTACGTAAAAAAAAAAATAAAAAAATGTAAAAAAAAAAAAAAAAATTCGAAGGAGTGAAAGGAATATGTCAAAATGAAGTTAACAGAGCGGCAAATTTAAAGGTGACCCACAAAAAAATAAATAGATTCTTTAACACATTTCTGGCACAAAAAAAAAAAGTGTATTAGAGCATTCATGTTCAACTGGCAGCTCACGAGCATAGCTATTTGTTCCCTTCCCGCCTGAAAAGCCCCATATGTTCTATTGTATTACCTCATGAAATGTAGAATGTTTCGGCCCCTGATGTAAGCCCTCCCCGTTAAATAAATGGATTACACAGTTTGAGGATTTGCAGCAAAATCTAACTAATACACTGAACAAAGTAAAAATCTGTACTTTTTCGAATCGAACACATGAGGTTTGTTACAAGAGAAGAATGGCATTCTGTAGGCCTTGTTATTGTGAGAGAAAACATTGGTTAAGCGAGCAGCCATTTGTAAAAATAGACGCTTCAATCATTAGGCCTCGGCGGAGCTCACCTTTGACCTCTCGTCTTTCTTCGGCAAAGTATGGGAAAACACTTCTTTTCTCCAACGTTGTACTGTGACCCTCTCCTCACTCTGCTTGTGTTGAGTCTTGGCTGAGGCTCCAGCTGAAGGGATTGTGCCCTTTGATGCAGATTTTCCTGGCCCTTTGATGTTCCTCCCTGCAACAGTCTTCATTTCATTTATGCTCCCTACTTTTCTTCTCTGGGTTGACTCTTGAACTCTGTGATCCAACATGGTTTTCCTAGAGTCCTTCCTTGTCAATTCATCCTGTGGGATAGATAAAGATGTGTAATAATCCAAGGTGTTTAAAAAGGACCAAATTAAGCTTTTGATTGAAATATCGAGTAAAGGCATTTTAAATAGAAATGTATTAATGACAAAATACAAGTAAATTACCTTATTGAGCCCTCTTAGCTTGTACAGCTCTAACAAGGGACGGACATGTTTAGAATCTTGGGTCAGATCTTCCTTCATCAACCTGTCAGACCACTAATAGGTACTTTATGTATATGATATCATTAAAGTATGTCTAGTTAAAATGCCTACACTTGATTCAATCAATAAAATGAAACAAGCTTACAGTGGAAATAGCCGTCCTTTATTCATACAATTTCTCTTGATATTAAGTATTTAATGTAATTTCAGTATAAAAGTGAGTTGAGATGAATTTTTTTTTAAATGTTCCCACTGTTTCGTTATTTGTATCCCAGCAGCCATTTTGGCTAGCGCTTTCTTGCTATTTACCTGAATAAACCTTAATTCCATCTACTATCTGCATCTAGCATACAGATAAATGTTCACCCATTTTGTGGAGGAAGACATAACTTGTACATGCTGCCATGGAAATTATATATAATTCATATTAATGGACAACTGTAGCAAAAAATGAACTTACGCTTAATTGAAAGATTGTATCAAGTGTAAATGATTTAAATAAAGAAAATCTTCAATGAAAGAATACAAATAAACTTCCTTATTGAGCCTTCTACTCCATCTTGTTCTCTCAGGGGGCGGACATGTTGTTTAGAATCTTGGGTCAGATCTTCACTCACCTTGGTTCAGATGAACAAAGACCTGACCCATCTGGCCAAAGATTCTAAACAAAATGTCTGCCTCGTGGTAGTGCTATATGGGGTAAAGATGGCTCAATAAGGTACTCTATTTCTATTCTTTCATTAAAGCATTTATATATAAAATGCTACAGTTGTCCTTTAAATCAAGACAGCTCCCATTGGGTCCTCTCCTTGATTAATTAATTGGATCCCCCTATACATTCTGCGGGGGGAGTAGGCTGAACGGTCAACAAAAACTGCAGATGCATATGCTTTGTAAGGCAACTGCGGAAAGTATATCTGTACTTACTGCAAGTTTAAATTATTTGGCATATTTAGCTTTTTTCTTTTTTTTTTCTTCAAAACACACACAAAAAAATGTCTGAGGTTCCAGCCAAATGGTGGATAGCTGAGGGGGAGGACCAGTACAAGCTGCCAACCTGAAATTTGGGAGTAAATTAAACCTATTTAGAGTAGATATTCCATTTTTAATGAATGTTAGGTTAGGTTGTAGAGTTAGGTTATGGTAGATGATGGTGATGATTAAGGTGAGGGTCAAAAGGTCACTTTAGAAGAAAAAAATGGTTCGGACAATGCAATACGCTACTTCCAGTTACTGCCCTAAAACATAAAAGACATGTAAATGAATGTATACATCTGTATCATCATTTAACATTAATATGTATTAAAACAGGTTGGGAATTTTCATGTCACAGGGCTCCAAAGGAGGCAGATAAGTTCATGGATTTTAAAGTGAAGTAAGATTTTATTTCTTTCAGGATGTTATTCTTTGGTTTGAGGAAGAAAAGACTGATTGACCCACTTTCTTTTTGTAATGAGGGAGAGAACGCAATGAATTAAAAGACAGACCTGTGGGAATAGGTGGTGTGATAATACTAGCTCTCAGTAGCTATGTTAGTCTGTCTTCACACACCACCATGATGACCTTGACAATGTCATGTCTTTCAAAAAAAAAAAAAAAGAAGGTTATGACAAATAACCACTTTGACTGCATATGGTCTGCCGCTGGTGGCAGATCACCTACCTGAATCTCAGAGCGGATTTCTGTAATACGCGAATCAACGGCTTTCTGAATTCGGATTCTCTCTGCGCCGTCACTGAAAGGGCACAAGATCACATTAACGTTAATCCCGAGCAGTGAAAACCACTGGAGCTTAGTTATAAAACTCAATTAGATAGCAAATGGTTAAACCAATGCGATGCTCCTGCTGTTTAGGCCACATGTAGAACTTTACTCAACTTTTCAATTAGTACAGTTATTAGAGATTTTTAAATGGCTCTCACAGCTATCAATGATTACAAAACATTTTGCCCAGCTAATCCTGAAGACTTAAGGCCATTTTAGTTATAGCCCACATTACCTGTTTGTAGTCAGTGCATTAACAAGGGAATACATGGCTACTCCATCTTTGGCTCGGACAATGGCTTCCAAATTGTCTTCAAGGACCTTCTTATTATTCTGTACTTCTCTTAAGATACGTTCCGCATCTTCAAACAAAGACTTGGGGGGGTTAACGGCTCTTAGCAATATCGGCTGCGTCTTTTCTTGTACAGTGGGGAAGTAAGTAGTGCTGGGATTTGTTAAAGGCTAAAAAAAAAAAAACAACAACAAAAAAACAACAGAAAATTAAATGGCGCAATAATACTGCGGCCATCTTTTAAAAAGATAAGCAATCGACCCTCCAGAGCCCAAAAAGTAACATTAGCATGATTGCTAAGAATTATTGGAGTGCATCAGCTGGAGGGATGAACGCAACCCATGCCTGACTTTATAAACCAGTTGGAGCACCTGAACTGCCCAAGATTCTAGCTACAAAAAAAAAAAACCTAACCTCATACACCGCCTGAAAATATGTTACCTTATGTTCTGTATACTTACAATGACATGCCGATCTAGATTCTATAAGTTACACATGATTGCATTAGACGCCCAAAAAAACACTAATAAAATTGCCCACCACTGTTCTAGATTCATGGGAAAGATGTTACTCATGGTTAAGGCTGTGAATCAAAAGGGATTGAGTAAATGAGCCATTTTACCATGAAACTGTGATGGACATTATGGACCTAATCAGCGGATGCCAGATCACAACCCCAATAATAGAGAGGCAGCTGGGCATCAATGAAATTACAGTATAGCAACAACTAGCAGTGTGCACATTATATAGGTCTGCCCATCAGACAGGGATAACAGATATTATGGGCTTTTCATATCTATGTGAATTGCAGAAAAGGTTCACATTTCACAGGCGATGGAGCATTTATGGTCCCCTACCACACCTCCCTGCAGGAGTATAATAATCCTCTGCACCTTAATGATTAGAGGAGCTGCAGGGAGTGTACACAAGCACCAGCCCCTTTCCAGCACTGACCTCCCTAACTGCCATGGGCTGCACATGACCAACCCAGACCCCTCGGGCACCAAACCCCTGAGATTAGGCATTTAGGCTGGCGAGCATGTCTGCCAACCAGCCTCAAAAAGAGAATGCAAACCCCCACAAGGAGAGGCAGTGGAGACCCAGCACAACATTAGATGGGGTCCCTGGGGTCTCAGTTGGAGTCCCAAACATTAGGAACTAGCTTCGGAAACTGAATAATTCACAGAACAGTTAATAATCCCACCCAGTACTCTGTAATCATTGCCTTACCTTATATCCATCCACTTGCGATCTCCAGATTTTGGCTTCCTATAAATCAGAAAGATACGGCTCATATGAGACACCTAAAATTTCTATCCTTTTTCATGAATAAAAGCCTTAATAAAAAAAATCATGTAACATCTGAAGCAAGCAACCAAATTCACGCATTAGATATTGTTGAACCGTTCCAAAATGGGGTTATAGTTAAGCTGAATCAATCACCTCAATGAAGTTCAGTAGTGGTTTGAGCATGAAAAGTATAGCTCAACAAACAATAAAAAAAAAATAATAATAACGTTTTGTTTTCAATTTGTAAACTGTTCCTATCTTGTGGCATCAGAGAACCTCTCGACATGCAAATTAAATATTTCTCCACCGCAGAACCCAATTTGTATATGGGGGAGATATGATGAGATCACAGAGATAATGTGTGTATCCAGGGGAGTAATATTAATTAATCAAGGAGGGATTCATACAGGCGCTTGTATAAGCTATATGGGCTCTCCAAATAAAAAACAGATTAATCATACAGCCGTATGCTTGGAATACTTCCAATACACACAGAAGTGGGGCTAATCACGGTTGATAGTGAGAAAACTGCAGTAATACACAAAGTGTGATTGAGCAGGATGGTTTGCTTTGGGTACAACGGTGGCAACAAAAATGTCTGCCTTGTGTGAACCCTAAGCTATGTCATAGCCCAGTGAAAATTTAGCATAGTGCTTATTATCCATACCTCCTGATAGTTAAAGGAGGAGAGTATATTTAAAAGAAGAAAAACACCATAACAAGAGGACACCATCTTAAATTTGAGGGGCAAAGGTTTAAGAGTAACATCAGGATGGACTACTTTACTGATAGTGTAGTGGATGCATGAAATAGCCTTCCAGCTGAAATGGTAGAGGGTAATACAGTGAAGGAGTTTAAGCATGCGTGGGATAGGCACAAGGCTATACTAGATATAAGATAAGACCAGGGACTAATGAAAGTATTACTTTACTGAGAGGGTAGTGGTGTATGGAATAGCCTTCCAGCTGAAGTGGTAGAGGGTAATACAGTGAAAGGATTTAAACATGCATTGGATAGACATACGCTATCCTAGATATAAGACCAGTGACAATAAATCGGAATACAAATATTTTTTGGTGGACTGGATGGACCTAATGGTTCTTATGTTTCATACAGTCCTCAAGAGATTCCTCACCTGCATCATGCTATTCATTTCCCTCTTTAATGTCCCCAGATCATGCAAAACCTCATTTGCTTTCTGTACTGCAGAATTAGATGAATGGTATGCGTTCCCAGACACATGTCTGGTGGAGGTGATGGGATCAGGTGTGAGCACAATCAAACTGTAGAATAAAAACAGAAAACACATGAAGCAAATCATAAGGAGACACTGGAACATTGTGGTCTTGGATACCATAGGCTTTATAGCGATAATACATTTATATATGCTGTAATAACAGTAACATGGATTTGTTTTTATAGAGCACAACGGAGGAACATGTTGAATTTATGTATGCTGGGCTGAATATTTGCAACTGATGTGTTCCATTTGCCAGTTATAGATACAATTACTATTAGAAGGAAGGACTTGGTCCCATGGATACGTTTTATACCCAATCCTAACCAGTGTTCTTTATCCAGTAGTTTGTGTCTCCTGTTTATGACATCACTTTTGGCTTGATATGCAAATTATCACATTTTCAATGGGAGGGGTGTAATTTGCATATCATGGGGATGTCAAACAGGAGACACCACTTTAAAAATGAACCATTAAACAGGAGTCACCACTTTAAATACGAACCATTAAAACAGGAGACACCACTTTAAATACGAACCATTAAAACAGGAGACACCACTTTAAATACGAACCATTAAACAGGAGACACCACTTTAAATACGAACCATTAAACAGGAGACACCACTTTAAATACGAACCATTAAACAGGAGACACCACTTTAAATACGAACCATTAAACAGGAGACACCACTTTAAATACGAACCATTAAAACAGGAGACACCAACTCGAATTGCCCATATCCCCAACACCTGCAACACCCCCCCCCCCCCACAATCATCAACTATAGGTAGCTTTTGGGAGATGGACTCCGGCATCTTCCACCCGGTCCACCCTCTGATTGTTTATTGACCACTAGATATATTGACTGAGTACTCAGACTTTAGCACTTATACCACCACACCATTGCTTACTAAGTTTACTGTGGTCTACTTTTTTATTTGTTTTGTGAAATATCTTTAGTGGCCTTTCCCACTATCCTCTATCTTTTCTTCCTTCTCAGCACTCTCTCTCTTCTCTGCATCTGTGACCCTCTCTCTCCCCCCCCCCCCCCCCCACATCTTTATCTTTCCCTTAAGCAATATCCCCACGATCTCCAAGCAACTAGTTAGATTATTGGTAATCTTACTGTGTGTCTTTCTATCCTCTGTAAGCTACTCATCAAGCATGGAAGACCGACCGTCTGACCATCCCACCACCTCAACGCAACGACCACTCCTTAAGGTTATCTCCCACAACGTGAAAGGTCTTCACTCCGCCAATAAGCGCCGTATGGCAGTCAGAAACTACATCCGTCTCCAAGCCGACATAGTACTACTCCAAGAGACCCATTTCAGCAAAGGTAAAGTTCCCAAATTTTGGGACAGTCGCTACACTGAACACCACCACTCAGTAGCCCCCGACAAACATAACGGGGTCACCATCCTTATTCATAAGAGACTGCATTTTCACACTCTAGCCACATCTACAGACGAGGAAGGAAGAATACTCAGGTTGGACGCCCTGCTTGACAACCAGCCCATAACACTATTGAACGTATACGCACCAAGCCCACCGTCCATCAGTTTTTTTCATTCCCTCTCACAATTAGTTTTGACAAGACCACCAGGGGGACTTCTGATTGGGGGAGACTTCAATTCGGTCATGGACCCTTATTTAGACAGAACCCTTTCAACTGCGAAAACATGCCCAAAAACACTATACAAACCATTACAAGATTTTGTACACTCGCTTGGCCTCTTCGACTCCTGGCGACTACTACACCCAACAGACCGTGACTACACTTTCTACTCCAACCCCCACCACATGTACTCCAGACTTGACTATATCTTCACCAACCAATCACTAGTTCATTCCTTATTCACTTCCAAAATCCATGAAATATCTTGGTCAGACCACGCAATACTGGATGTCACCCTACAAAATATACATACCCAACAGACTAGACCATTATGGCGACTGAATGACTCCTTATTATTAGACCCCACCACTAAGTCCGAAATTGACAACGCCATTAAACAATATTTTGAAGAAAACAATACCCCAGATATCACCTTATCCACAATCTGGGACGCCCATAAGGCAGTCCTCAGAGGTAAATTCATTGCCCTCGCATCCAAAAAACTCAAACAATTTCAATCCCAAGTTAAAAAACTTACGGACAAGCTTAAACAAATGGAAAACACACATAAACGAACAGGAGACCCGACCCTACTCCCCACCATAACCGATAGCAGGGGCCAACTAAATTTACTATTGACCAACGACACAATCAAAGCAGCTCGTAGAACACAACAAACTTATTTTGATAAAGCCAATAAACCCGACTCAATGATGGCCAGAAAGCTACGCAACATGACCTCTAGCCGCACCATACGAACCATCGTCCCCAATCTAGGCGAGGCGACACATGACCCCGCACAAATAGTTGAACACTTCGCCACTTACTATAAAGCCCTATACGATGGTGCCAAAACATCCCCCCCCAACGGTCCGGGCAAATCCCTAGCGCAAATTCTTAGTGACAGTAAACTGCCACAAATTTCCGAGAACTCCAAATCTCAACTTAACTCACAAATCACGACAGAAGAGGTGAAAGCCACTCTGAAGCTGCTCAAAAACTCAAAAGCCCCAGGTCCAGACGGCTACTCAGCAAAATACTACAAATCCTTTACCCACCACCTCCTGACACCTCTCACTACACTGTTCAATCTCTACATGTCGGGGGATGAATCTCCATCCCTGGACATGTTGAGGGCCAAAATAGTGGTGATACCAAAAGAAGGGAAAGACCCCTCGACATGCTCTAGCTACCGCCCCATATCCCTGATCAACACCGACATAAAACTTTTCGCAAAGATTCTGGCCCTTAGACTGAACAGATTGCTCCCATCCCTGATCCACCCGGACCAGGTGGGATTCATCCCGGGCAGGGAGGCCCCTGATGGCATTAGACGAGTGTTAGACCTGATCCACTCGTGTCGAAGGGCGAATACGCCTACCATGCTATTGTCACTGGACGCTGAAAAAGCCTTCGACCGAGTGGACTGGTCGTACCTGTGGTCTACCATGAAAGCTTTCGGGTTTGACGGGCCTTCCTGGCCGGGATCCAAGCCCTTTACACCAACCACACCGCTGTGGTAGACATAGGCACCGCCAGGTCCTCCTCATTTCCTATCAAAGGAGGTACCCGGCAAGGCTGCCCCCTATCACCACTATTATTTGCCCTGGCCATAGAACCTCTCGCCCAGCTGATCAGACACCACCCTGACATATCAGGTATACACATCGCGAACCATCAATATAAGCTTAGCTTATTCGCGGATGACGTGCTGCTGACCGTTACCTCCCCTCTGGTGTCCTTACCCAACCTTTACAATCTCCTAGACTCTTTCGGGAAGGTCTCAGGGTACAAGATAAACAATAGCAAATGTGAAGCTCTCAACATCAATCTCCCACTACCCACAGAACGACTCATCACCCTGAACTTTAATTTTAAATGGCAAAAACACGCACTAAAATCACTGGGGATCTATGTCACCCCACACCTACAACAAATATATGATGCCAACTACCCTCCCTTACTAACTAAATTAAAAGCAGACTTGAACACCTGGTCGAATTACAACATTTCACTTATGGGCAGAATCTATTCTGTTAAGATGACTCTGCTCCCAAGGCTCTTGTACTTGTTTAGGTCCATCTCCTTACCAATTAAGAAAACCGACATTGTCAACATGCAACGCGCAATTTATCTTTTTATCTGGCAAGGTCGAAAAAGCAGAATAGCAAAAACAACACTATACAAACCTAAAATCACAGGAGGTCTGGGTACTCCCCACCTCTACGCATACTATTTAGCCGCACAACTCGCAACCACATTATCCTTAGCAGCATCGCCATCAGCACAACGTTGGCTCCAAATTGAGGCAGACCTGTGCCCCCAAATCGACCTTTCCTCAGTAATGTGGCTACACAAAAAACCTAAACAAGACATCGCAGGGTGCCCAACTCTAGAACATTCATTATCCGTTTGGTTCACTAATCGTTACACTTATCATCTTTCTAACAAGGGCACTAGAATGACCCCATTTTTTAAAAACCCGAATTTCCCCCCTGGTCTGCGCACTACCGCCTTCCAATGGTGGAAAGACAAAAACCTTACCAAGATTGACGACTTACTAACCCATGACAGAATACGGACCCACTCTAATCTGACAGAAACACACGGTCTCCCCCAGTCAGAATCCTACCGCTACATGCAACTTAAACACTACATCCTGACCTTTCTAGTTCAGTACCCTACTGGGGAAAACACATTTTTTGAAAGATTGTTTCAACGCCCACCGAAACCTAAAGGGGCTATATCTCACCTCTACCTACACATAATTGACAAGAAGTTTCCAAACCCACCACCCCATGAACAAAAATGGGAAACAGAACTAGGCTCCACTCTGGACCCGGTAGAATGGACAGCAATTTACACGAACGCCTGGAAAGTCACCTCCTGCACTCTGATCCAAGAAAACTGCATGAAGACAATTACAAGGTGGCATCTTCCCCCCACACGTCTCCATCATATGTTCCCAACCGTATCCCCACTTTGTTTCCGTAACTGCGGTGCAGATGGGACTCTGCTCCATATGTGGTGGCAGTGCCCCTCGATACAACCAATCTGGACATACATATTTTCTAAATTAAGCCAAGCTCTCCAAATTACTATCCAACCAGAACCATGGACAGCACTACTCTGCAGAAAGCCCCAATTATTGGACACTGATAAAAACGCAAATCGCTTAATCTTCAGAGTATGTTCCACCACTCGCCTTTCCATAGCCCAGAACTGGAAATCAGCCGCCCCCACTGTGACCCAAATCGATAACAAAATATGGCACATACTCCGTATGGAAAAAATCACAGCATACATCAAGGACTCCTCCACTCAATTCCATAAGATTTGGGACCCGTGGCTTCAATTTTACTCACCTCCAGATACCCACCAACTCCTCTGGCAAACCATGTAATCCTTTGAGATGAGTTTCCGAAAAAGAAATCCTCTCCCCTGCAACATGAATGACCCACCATCTCCTCAAGACCTCCGAACCCTTAACCCCTCCCCCCCCCTCAACTCTTCTTCTCTTCCTCCTTTTCTTTCTTCCTCCTTTTTCTGGTAAATGTATTTCTTTCAAATTTACGAATATCCTATGTTTTGAGTGGACTGGATCCACCATTGTTCTTGTTTTATGTACCATTATATAGGGACGAAATCCCTTATACTCAAACATGTCAGTTTATATATCTGAATGCAATTTGCAATAAAAACTTACATTTAAAACAGGAGACACCACTTTTAAAAAGAACCATTAAACAGGAGTCACCACTTTTAAAAAGAACCATTAAACAGGAGTCACCACTTTTAAAAAGAACCATTAAACAGGAGTCACCACTTTTAAAAAGAACCATTAAACAGGAGTCACCACTTTTAAAAAGAACCATTAAACAGGAGTCACCACTTTAAATATGAACCATTTAACAGGAGACACCACTTTAAATATGAACCATTAAACAGGAGTCACCACTTTAAAAATGAACCCTTAAATAGGAGTCATCAGTTAAAAAAGAACTCTTATTTTATGCATTTGCTTGTAGCTTTGTCTATTTTTGATTCCCTAAATTCACAGTATAAGCAATGTTCCTCATTAATGGTGATGAAGTGGAGGTGGCTTTGGGATGCGGTTTGTGACTACAAACTCCTGGCTCCCAATCCTGGATCCCTTTTCTACACGTAAAACATAATCTCCGAGATCAATCGCAATTCACAAAGGAGTAGTATCTGTGCAATGAGCTAACCAGTCTCCGTCCCATATATGCACATACTGATTTATATGTACAGTGCAGTTAACCCATTTTATTTACAGGTCAAATCATATAAATTGGATTTCCCCAACATGCAGTATGTGCACCTGGGCTTCTCTCCCGGCCCACACAATTTGATATGGAAAGTACAAACATTTCCACATCTCAGTTCATATTTCAATCCTCCCGAGCCTCTGTGTCAGTCCTGTCTTCTAGCTGGAAACATTCCATCTGGTAATGCAAGTCAAAGCTATTATCAGTAAGCAGCCCAGACAACTTTCAAAATGTGCCAACAATTCAATGCTTTTCCTGTATTCCCAATGCTGGAAGGCGGCCAGATGCTCGCGTCTTACACTTGCTCACTCAAGCAGAACTGATAGTAGTACCAGTTGTCATGGATACTGGGGCTTGCATAATTAATTGTAAAATTACAGCAAGTCCCTGGCTCTATTGAAATACATCATAGATCTATATTAAGACCTGGGGAAGAGGGTGAATCCATGCGATCATTTCATAATTTCTTGTATCCAGCAATTAGATTCCCGATGAAAGTGTAAATGCGAGCTGATAAAACACGGCACAGTTCAGGGTTTCTTTGCCGATAGGTTCAATGTGGTAGCCAGGGCCACCATCAGAAGTTTCAGGGCCCCTTACTGAAAACATTCTGCCACCACCCCCCACCTCCCGATAGTTTATCAATTAATATGTGACTAAAATCCGGGGTCAGCATCAGCTGGATGTCACATATTAAATCAATAAACTATCAGGGCGTGGGGGGGGGCAGAATTTTTTTTTTGCCCTGGGAAGTGCCCACTTTGCACATCAGTTAAAGCGGCCCTGCCTACACACATACACAGCCACAGTTACACACTCACGCATAACACATAAATACACACAGCCACACTTACACAGGCACACACAGTCATCATTACACACAGCCTCACTTACAGACACCCTTATAGACACACACACACTGTTAGTCATCATTATACACATGCTTACAGAGACAACCTTACACACACACACAGAAATGCACACATAAATATACACACTTACAGCCACCCTTACATACTTAGACCAGAGCTCGACAAACCCCGAGCGTTACCCTAATGTTCCCCTTGCCGCTGCTATCCGTTTTTTGGAGCGCAAGGGGGGAAGTCTGTGCGGATTGCACAGACAGCAAGCTCCGCCCCCTCGCCCAGTGCGTGTGAGTGCTGGGTGTCATCACGTGACAACCCAGCACTCAGCCGAAAGCGTAATGAGGATCGGCTGCAGCACGAATTTTCCCCCTCCCCTGCAATGAGGTAAGGCAGCAGGGAGGGGGAACATTCGTGCTGCAGCCGATCTTCATTGCTCTTTCGGCTAAGTGCTGGGTTGTCACGTGACGACACCCAGCACTCACAAGTTTAGAAAGGGGGAAAAAAAAAAACTTGTGTATGTGTGAGGTGTATATGTGAAGTGGGTTGGTGTGTGTGTGTGAGGTGTATATGTGAAGTGGGTTGGTGTGTGTGTGTGAGGTGTATATGTGAAGTGGGTTGGTGTGTGTGTGTGTGTGAGGTGTATATGTGAAGTGGGTTGGTGTGTGTGTGTGTGTGTGGTGTATATGTGAAGTGGGTTGGTGTGTGTGTGTGTGTGTGTGTGTGTGTGTGTGGTGTATATGTGAAGTGGGTTGGTTGTGTGTGTGTGGTGTATATGTGAAGTGTGTGTGTGTGTGTGTGTGTGTGTGGTGTATATGTGAAGTGGGTTGGTGTGTGTGTGGTGTATATGTGAAGTGGGTTGGTGTGTGTGTGTGTGTGGTGTATATGTGAAGTGGGTTGGTGTGTGTGTGTGTGTGGTGTATATGTGAAGTGGGTTGGTGTGTGTGTGTGTGTGTGGTGTATATGTGAAGTGGGTTGGTGTGTGTGTGTGGTGTATATGTGAAGTGGGTTGGTGTGTGTGTGTGTGTGTGTGTGTGGTGTATATGTGAAGTGGGTTGGTGTGTGTGTGTGTGTGTGTGTGTGGTGTATATGTGAAGTGCGTTGGTGTGTGTGTGTGTGTGTGTGTGTGTGTGTGTGTGTGTGTGGTGTATATGTGAAGTGGGTTGGTGTGTGTGTGTGTGTGTGTGTGTGTGGTGTATATGTGAAGTGGGTTGGTGTGTGTGTGTGTGTGTGTGTGTGGTGTATATGTGAAGTGGGTTGGTGTGCGTGTGTGTGTGTGGTGTATATGTGAAGTGGGTTGGTGTGTGTGTGTGTGTGTGTGTGGTGTATATGTGAAGTGGGTTGGTGTGTGTGTGTGTGTGTGTGTGTGTGTGTGTGGTGTATATGTGAAGTGGGTTGGTGTGTGTGTGTGTGTGGTGTATATGTGAAGTGGGTTGGTGTGTGTGTGTGTGTGTGTGTGTGGTGTATATGTGAAGTGGGTTGGTGTGTGTGTGTGTGTGTGTGGTGTATATGTGAAGTGGGTTGGTGTGTGTGTGTGTGTGTGGTGTATATGTGAAGTGGGTTGGTGTGTGTGTGTGTGTGTGGTGTATATGTGAAGTGGGTTGGTGTGTGTGTGTGTGTGTGGTGTATATGTGAAGTGGGTTGGTGTGTGTGTGTGTGTGTGTGGTGTATATGTGAAGTGGGTTGGTGTGTGTGTGTGTGTGTGTGGTGTATATGTGAAGTGGGTTGGTGTGTGTGTGTGTGTGTGTGTGGTGTATATGTGAAGTGGGTTGGTGTGTGTGTGTGTGTGTGTGGTGTATATGTGAAGTGGGTTGGTGTGTGTGTGTGTGTGTGTGTGTGTGGTGTATATGTGAAGTGGGTTGGTGTGTGTGTGTGTGTGTGTGGTGTATATGTGAAGTGGGTTGGTGTGTGTGTGTGTGTGTGTGTGTGTGGTGTATATGTGAAGTGGGTTGGCGTGTGTGTGTGTGTGTGTGGTGTATATGTGAAGTGGGTTGGTGTGTGTGTGTGGTGTATATGTGAAGTGGGTTGGTGTGTGTGTGTGTGGTGTATATGTGAAGTGGGTTGGTGTGTGTGTGTGTGGTGTATATGTGAAGTGGGTTGGTGTGTGTGTGTGTGGTGTATATGTGAAGTGGGTTGGTGTGTGTGTGTGTGGTGTATATGTGAAGTGGGTTGGTGTGTGTGTGTGGTGTATATGTGAAGTGGGTTGGTGTGTGTGTGTGTGGTGTATATGTGAAGTGGGTTGGTGTGTGTGTGTGTGGTGTATATGTGAAGTGGGTTGGTGTGTGTGTGTGTGGTGTATATGTGAAGTGGGTTGGTGTGTGTGTGTGGTGTATATGTGAAGTGGGTTGGTGTGTGTGTGTGTGTGTGTGTGGTGTATATGTGAAGTGGGTTGGTGTGTGTGTGTGTGTGTGGTGTATATGTGAAGTGGGTTGGTGTGTGTGTGTGTGTGTGTGTGTGGTGTATATGTGAAGTGGGTTGGTGTGTGTGTGTGGTGTATATGTGAAGTGGGTTGGTGTGTGTGTGGTGTATATGTGAAGTGGGTTGGTGTGTGTGTGGTGTATATGTGACGTGGGTTGGTGTGTGTGTGTGTGTGTGTGTGGTGTATATGTGACGTGGGTTGGTGTGTGTGTGTGTGTGGTATATATGTGACGTGGGTTGGTGTGTGTGTGTGGTATATGTGACGTGGGTTGGTGTGTGTGTGTGGTATATGTGACGTGGGTTGGTGTGTGTGTGTGTGGTATATGTGACGTGGGTTGGTGTGTGTGTGTGGTATATGTGACGTGGGTTGGTGTGTGTGGTGGGTTGGTGTGTGTGTGGTGTATATGTGAAGTGGGTTGGTGTGTGTGTGGTGTATATGTGAAGTGGGTTGGTGTGTGTGTGGTGTATATGTGACGTGGGTTGGTGTGTGTGTGTGGTATATATGTGACGTGGGTTGGTGTGTGTGTGTGGTATATGTGACGTGGGTTGTTGTGTGTGTGTGGTATATGTGACGTGGGTTGTTGTGTGTGTGTGGTATATGTGACGTGGGTTGGTGTGTGTGTGTGGTGTATATGTGACGTGGGTTGGTGTGTGTGTGTGGTGTATATGTGACGTGGGTTGGTGTGTGTGTGTGGTATATATGTGACGTGGGTTGGTGTGTGTGTGTGGTGTATATGTGACGTGGGTTGGTGTGTGTGTGTGGTGTATATGTGACGTGGGTTGGTGTGTGTGTGTGGTGTATATGTGACGTGGGTTGGTGTGTGTGTATGTGTGTGTGGTGTATATGTGACGTGGGTTGGTGTGTGTGTGTGTGTTTATGAATTGCGTGTATGTTTGCGTGATTGGCTCCTAAAATCAAATTACATTTGTCAAGCCCTGACTTAGACACACAGTCAACACTTCGACAGTAGCACACACAATTACACAGACAGAGAAATACACACACACACACTCTTTAATAAAAAAAAATCAAGTTTTACTATTGGTCCTCCTCCCTGCTTAGTTAATTTAATTTGCAGGGAGGAGGACGTTTCTGGCAGTGTCTGCATAAGCAGAACACCACCGGCCCGTCGCTGCCTGTGTGACTGTCTCACCTGGTGACGACCAGGTAGAAGCTGGCCAGAGACAGGGAGCTCTCTCCCTGATCCCTCCTCCTAGAGCTAGCGATAGCCACACCAGACAGTCACACGGGGCAGAGGGGGCCCACGGGGAAACTGCCTTGTGCCCCCAGGAATGAGTGGGCCCCTGGGCACATGCCCCGTTTGCATACACTTTTTTTTTTTTTTTTTTTTAAGTGACGGGGCCCAAGACGGGTGTATCGCCCATCACCCCCTGATGGCGGCCCTGGTGGTAGCTGCATACAAAGGGCTGAATTCCTGCAGAGGAGTGGAATCCCTAGCACTTGAATCCTGGAACCAAAGTCAACTGGTTAATTTTATGAATGAAGGCAGGACATTCCTACAGGAATCCAGACCTTCAGATCGAGTGAACTAGCTGTAATATACAGAGTTAACCCTGACCCTCCTAGGGTCAACCCTAACCCTTACTCCCACAACTCTATCCCCCCTAGAGTCAACTCTAACCCTTACTATAACCCACCCCCCCACCCCTAGAGTCAACCCTATCCCTTACTCTAACCCCCCTTAGAGTTAACCCTAACCCTCACTTGATGGAAAGATCAGGGGGAAATGTCAGATCACAGGCATTCAGCAGGAATTTTCCCTTTTAAAACACCAGACATTTCCCACCCTGCCTGGGTAAACAGGAGCACAAGGGAATGGTATAGGCTCCTCACTGCCATCTTTAAAGATAAATGAATATTATTTTATAAGATATATCATACATAATATGCTAAAGAAATGAATATATGTAGAACCTGTATCAATGCAGTAATTACTCTAACCAGCAGATGGCGCATGTAAATGTAAAGAGTGTAATAAACATAGGCAAACAGAAGCAGATAGGCCTGTACGTAAGCTTAGATTCTAGAGCAGGGGTTTCCGATCATTTTGAAATCACCCCCCCCCCCCCCCCTTCCAATCTATACCAGTCTTATCCACCCAAACACATTTTGAGCCCTGTTGAATTGCCCCTACATCTATAGCCCAAATCATTGATGACTTAATGCGGGGAAAGGGAAGAAACAACTAATGCTGTATGCAAGCGAGCCGGTCCCTGAAATAATAACATATATCGTCTTTAGATTGTAAGCTTGCGAGCAGCACTCTCAACGTAATGTATCAGTCTGTTCTTGCTTGTCTAAATCAGTCTGCTCTACATAAAATGTTGTCACAATATAAATAAAATGTTAATCTAATGTAATGTATATTACATATGCCTGGATTATTTACCGTACATGGGACATATTTTATCCTCTTTATCCTCCAGCATCCAAATTCTCGGGGACACTGGGGGACATTGAATAATGCGTGTTGGCAGAGGGTTGCGTATGTGCAGTTATCATTGCGCCACTAACTTTAATGGCCACCAAGCCACTCTTCCATCCCCAAAGTCCTGTGTCACCAGCAGAGAATGATGGATGGTAGGGATCGACCGATTATCGGATTAACCGATATTATCGGCCGATATTCACAGTTTCCTAAATTATCGGTATCGGCATCTAACTTTACCGATAATGCCGATAATATTTGAATGAAGCAGTTTTCGCGATCAACGATCGCGAAAACCGCTTTAACAGTGCTGGTCTATTGCCTCGACATCGAGGAAATAGCCAGCACCGATATTTCTATTTTGGGACCCCCACGATCGCCCCACGGAGCGATCGTGGGGAGCCATATTGACGGAGCATGCTGCTCCGTCAATATGGCTAAGTCCTCTGCCGGTCTGAGCTTCGGAAGTGAAAGTAACTTCACTTCCGTCGCTCTGAATATGCTACTTGACTACCCCTAGTGGTAGTTTAGTAGCATTGCAATGGAAAATAATTAAAATACATATTTAATTAAATAAAAATAGGTTATTTAGCTATATTAGCATATAGGGTTAAAATTAAATATTTTTTAGCATAAGGGATAGGGTTAAAATTAAATTAAAGTTAAAAAATATTAAGGGATATAATAAGGATTAGAGTTGGGGTTAAATTTAGTGTTAGGGTTAAATTTTGGGTTCGGGTTGGGGTCAAAAGATCAATATAGGAAAAAACCAAAAAACACTATTTTTGGTTTTTGCCCCATAACTCGCAAAAAAATACCGAAAAATATGGAAACATGCATATTTTTGAACTCGGGACAACATTTAGAAACTATTTAGCCGGGGTCTTTTTTAATGATTTTATTTGTGTAAATTATATTTTAGGTCAAAGTTAGAAAAAGTGGTTTTTTTTAAATGTTTCATCATATTTTATGATTTTTTTTTGTAGTAAATTATAAGATATGATGAACATAATGGTATCTAATGAAAGCCCTTCTTATGACGATAAAAACATATAATTTGTGTGGGTACTGTATGTGAGAAAGCAAAAAATTACAGCTAAACACAAACACCCTAGAAATGTCAAAACAGCCATTGTCACCAAGGGAAAGTCAAGGTGAAAATGTCTTGTCACTAAGGGGTTAATTAAGCTGTTTTGATGCCTTGCTTATATTTACTGTAGTGTCCCTTTGATATAATTGCCTATGTCATTGCTGCTCATTTTACTAAGATTTAATCTAAGTATTGTTGAACATTGTTGTTCTTGTTACCTTTTGACTGATATTTATTTAAAAAAAAAAAAGAAAGTGGTCCAATTTGTTGTATTTGACCATATCACCATTGTTTTGCTGCATTATTTATTTTTATTTAGCAATTAAAAAGATTTACAAAAAAAAGCTAAACGTTAACAATAAACATGTTCATTTAACAGCAGATTTGTGTAGAAATTGTTTTTTTTCCCAAAAAATTAAAATGCACGAAATATCGGTATAAGTTATCGGCTATCGGCCTGAAAGTTCACAGGTTATCGGTATCGGTATCGGCTCTAAAAAATCAATATCGGTCGATCCCTAATGGATGGTATATTCCAGTGTCTTGTTTATCTGGTCGTTTATGCAGAGTGTAAGATAAAAAAGGTAGGATGCATCAGATATCCATGGTTAGACTTATTTTTTTTTATTTATTTCTTTTAACCACCAAGTTAGAGCATTGATTTGTACCACCCACACTGCTTTTAATAATACCTTTTTTTTCCACCTTTAAAAATGTTTTCTGCAGCTTTGGGGACTAGATTATAAAGAAAGTCATAAATCATTACAAAGCGGACAAGTAGAAAGCTTACTGCAGACTTAAAGGAATTTATCTGACACAAACATACAAGAAATGAAAGCAATAAGGAAAATTCTAAGTGCTTCCCTGACACACCTCACATTACCACAGGGGAAACATGATATTGACAATTACTTGGAAAAGGCTCAAAAAATACAAATTGAACTTGATATGACCCAGTGTACAGAATAACGTGCATACAATGCAGCCAAAAGTGAATTACTGACATAGCTTATGCCATTACATATAAAGTCAATAAGAATAAACAATTACACAGGAGATCAGATCTGGATTTAGCAGAGTAAGGACAACAATGTCAAACACACACAAGATTTAATTTAGATACTAAACTAGAATCAAAACAGGGTTTAAAGAAAAATAAAACACACACTCAACTATTCTACATGAACATCTGGCATTTATTTTCAAGGGTCAATCTATTAACTATTTCTGTGCTTGGCTGTGGTCTATATAGAGATTATAGGTGTAGTTGATAAATGGCTTGTTCAGCACACATCATCCAAGCCCTACTTGACAAGCAGCTGCAACTCTGACGGAACCATCCGCCATGGGGCGGAGTACAATTTACCACCTGCACTTGTTACTAAACGCTTTGCAGGTACGTAAAATACAAGATTCTGATGCGTAATGCCATATTGCAAAGGGAAACGCGTAGAGACGTTATTTTGTGCTTATTGACCTCTGCTAAACTCTGCACTGTACTAACGACTTGTCCTGTATGTACTGTTCATTTGCCTGGTTGGCACCAAGTTTTCAGTTACCCCTGTCCGAAAGAGCATATCACTATCCCTGTATTGTAACGTGCTGCAGGCAGGACTCGTGTCCCATTGTATTGCAATGTGTTGCGTGCAGAACTTGTGTCCCGTTGTATTTTAAACGGACACTCCCACCAAAAAACTAAAACAGATTTATTATTTTGTTATTGTTGATTTCAGATATGTTATAAATGATGATGATGATATTTATAGAACGTTTTTGTTATGCGACTGTATTTAATAAAATATTTAACTAAACAAGTGTGACTGTGCGCCGCCATTTTGTGAAATATAGTGTTTTTGGGTGCCACCCCCAGTGACTTTACAGCACTAGTATCTTACTATGGCGCTGGAGACACAGAATGCAGTTTATAAGTCAGAATTCTGACCATAGACTTGCATTGAATGGGAGGGTAATGTAACTATTACATCACAAGGGGACAGAGTTATGATCGAGTCAATCTCCTCTCTCTTCCAAAAAGATGTACTTTTTGTGTTGGAAGACAGGTTAAACAATAGAGTGTACCTAGCCATGGTGTATCTGAAGCCACACCAGGGCAGTAATGAGGGTGAGGCACCCAATTAGGAGGGTGCATCAATGATAGCGACATTAAATAGATTGATGTATGAACAGGAGTAGGTCTCACTGACTGAAAGAGACAAAGACCTACAGCTCCCTCAACAGCAATGATCACTAGGGAAGAACCAATGGTGAGAAAGAACGAGCTACTGCTCTGCGCCGCACACCAATCGGTGGTGCCACTGAGCAGCAGCTCTGCATCACGGTCGCCTGAAGGTCTCTATGAGACTTCACAATTAATGTTAATCGTGCTCCGTAGGAACATTTTCCATAATCATTATTAAACAGAAGTTAGCTTTTCTTGGGTTAAAAGGAAGTTCCACATTAAGCCTTTCTTTTCTTGGTGCCCTTGATTTCTGAGTCTTTGATTGAACATACATATGGCCCTACTGGAGGCATCAAACACCACACAGGTTAGGAAGCACTGGTGTAAATTCTGTGTTAAGGAAACAAGCAGCCAGTACAATCCCCATAGAGAAGTGGTACACATTATAACGTCAGTACAAGCATGTTTTAGGAATGGTGCCAAAGGGTCAAGACAATTTATAACCACAGCAGGAAGCCATGCTGGCATCAAAGAGGAGTGCTGCATTCATAAACACTTTATATCCCCCATGTTTAAGGCTGTTCTCTTGGATTTTGCCAACATATAAACCCACCTGTCAATGTGTGAATAGGTATATTAATAATACTGCATTGTGTTTACCTGTCGTTGCCTGGATGTCGGTAGTTTGCAGGCGTTTGTTCTCTATTCGCTGGTCTGCAGAAGGAGGATGATTGGTCATCATTCAGGATCTGCTGCAAGAGATTCACTTGCCCTGGGGAACAAGACGGTAAAACTGGTCATCCCATTAGTGTCCAGCCGTAGTATGGAGACTACATCCCAGATACGGCAACACCACTTGGGATCTAGGTGCATGTCCATATGGTCAGTTAAACAAGACAGTAAAACTGGTCATCGCATTAGTGTCCAGCTGTAGTATGGAGACTACATCCCAGATACGGCTCCACCACTTGGGATCTAGGTGCATATCCATCTGGTCAGTTAAACAAGACAGTAAAACTGGTCATCCCATTAACGACCAGCCGTAGTATGGAGACTACATCCCAGATACGGCAACACCACTTGGGATCTAGGTGCATGTCCATATGGTCAGTTAAAAAAGACAGTAAAACTAGTCATCCCATTAATGTCCAGCCGTAGTATGGAGACTACATCCCAGATACGGCAACACCACTTGGGATCTAGCTGCATGTCCGTCTGGTCAGTTAAACAAGACAGTAAAACTGGTCATCCCATTAACGTTCAGCCGTAGTATAGAGATAACATCTCAGAGTTACGGCTCTACCACTTGGATTCTGAGCGCTTGTCCGTCTGCTCACCTGCATCTGCTTGGTAATTGGGTTCCTCCATATTTTCCTTTTCAAGAAATGTCTTCTGAGGAGCCTGTACATCCTTTGAAATTGGCACTGGTGCAAACCTGCGGGGTGCTGGGGTCTCTAAAGGGGATTTCCCGGACTGATCAGTACCATTACTAATGGGTCCTTTGGTTTCAGCTGAAAAAGACAAACAATTAAAACAGCGAGTTTTAATTCAGAAATCTAAAAAGCATCACGCTAAGTCAGGGGTGACAAACCAGAGGCTCTCCTACTGTAAAAAAACTACATCTCCCATGCTCACCTGCCAGCTCCATAGCCGACGAGGGGAGCAGAGTATTAGGAGAGCCGTAGGCCATCAATAGGTGAAGGGCCACAGTTTGATACACCTTCACTAAGTGTACTCAGGTGTGGAACAATTATTAATGTATGTCAATAAATATTAGCATAGCGGTTTGGTCACTTAAAAAATAAGTCACATAAATTTTAAAAAAAGGTTCATATTATTTACATCTAATCTAGCTATAGAAAAATTAGCTGCCAAATCACAGTCTGCAATTCCCTGTATTGCAGTTCTCAAGATTCCACTGTGCAGGGAAAGTGATGCAACAGGCCTACTGGACCCAAGCATAAATGTTGTTCATTTTAACATGCATGGCTAAAAGTAGTTAGATATAAAAGATGATGTGTAGACAACTGTTGTTGTTTTGTTTTTTTTAAATAAAATGTCAAACAGATTAGGAACAATTGAAGGACCTTTTCTGCTCAAGTTAAGTCTTGTACCAACATAGTGGTTGTAATTAAAATTATAGATAAAAAGCAGACCTTTGTCACTGGTTTTGGGAAGCATAGCGGTCACTGGTTGATGGAGAGGCAGCTGTCTTGGGGCCACAGTAGGTACATAGTCACATGGTGGAGCAAGTTTGTGTTGATGGGAGCAGTCTTTCATAGTCGAGCTTATAAAGTGAGACTGATACAGATATATACAAGGTTAGAATGCATTTTAAATCCAAGAAAATGATGCATGTCTCAATGTTTATCCTTCTAACTCTGGAACGCACAATGCAATAGGTTCCAGCACCAATCTGAATGATTTGTGGGGAGCCTTGAAAACAAACACATTGAAATACAACATCATGCGGCTAACAGCAGAAATAGCATTACAATATCATGTTATTTCGGGTCGGAAATACTTGAAATCAGATTTTAGGGAAATAGGTCAATCATAATGAGAGAATTGCAGGGATTTGAGACGGGAATTTTAAACTTAAGGCCAAAGTAGCCGAGTTGGAACAATTCTCCGATTCAGCTGCATTAGAGAATTTTTCTAACTCACCTACTTTGGCCTAAAGTTTAAAATTCCCGTCTCAATTCTCTCTTTATTGAGTTGATCCTTTAAAGTGGCTGTTTTGCGTTTATGTCATTTCATGCATCGGCACTGGGATAACTCATTCACCTCTACAGGACACCAACAAAGGCGAAGACAAATGGAAAAAAGGCATATTCTGCAATAGAAAGAAAGAAAAAAAAAAGAATTCTAGAAGGACATTCCATGCGCCAACCACTCTCTCACAGGCAATATCTCACAGACTCAGCTATACATGACCATGCTGCAAGAGTTCAGCCCGCCATAGATAATGCATAGTTTATTTTAAAAGATTTATCTTTTTTTTTTTTTTTTTAAACAATCCATTCTACAGGTGGAACTCACCAGTTTAAGCCCTGCACAATGTATAGTTTAGTCAGGGAAGGAAAATGATCAAACAAACAATCTAAAAAAAAAAAAAAAACATTTCCTTGCACAGGCATAAATTGAATAACTGAAGGAAGTTAGATTTTTTTTGGGGTGGCGTTGGTTCGTTTTAGTGTATAATGATCCAACCAGGAATATACGCAGGCAAAGGAAAACTAAACTAAATTAGTACAAAGCTTGGGCTCCAACCCCTTGGGAGCTTATAAACAAAAGACAATGATCACACAGGATGTGTATAAAACAGAATCCCAGAATAAATCGAATGAAAAAGTACATAATCCTGCAGTGGAAACACTGGAACCGGATCAGCTGCCTAGCACAAAGATGAGGAATGTGGGAGCCACTGCCAGCTCTTGACAACATGATGGGGGGCTGGCAATGGATAAAAAGATTCTAGCAGAAGTGGGAACCTTGGTAATTAGTGTTATTGTTTGACAGGCGGTAGACTGGCCAAACAAAAATGAACCATGCCAGAGGCCTAACAATCAATCCCATGGCGATAAGAAATTGCAAGGGGGCATCTGAATTCACCATTTAAGCGCCCGAGGGGTGGGCAATACACAGATCTTACAGGGTTTAAAAGAACTGCAGCAAGCGAACTGGTTGTGAGGTTATCTACGCTTTGGAAAGTCGTGTCAAATTTCTGCCATGAGACAAATGTAATGTAAACCTAATGTTTATTTTGGGAGATTCTTTTCATAGCTTTCAAGATGGTTTGAACCCCATGTGGCCCCCAGGACTCCTATTCAGATCCCTGAGCTGGAGATTAAACAGGGCAAACATGGGGTTAAATGTATATGAGATACTGTATTTTGGATTTTCTCTCCTGTTTTTATGTGAGACCTATGGTTTTTTTTTGTTTTTTTTTTAACAAGCAGAACACGTCTGAAAGGGACAGCCAGGTATGTACAAATGTGCTTCCATTAAAAAAAACAAGCAGATGACAATGATCCATCCATTGTTAGCATACCTGTAAAATGCATAAATAAAAAGAGAAGGCTACCAGTGACATCTCCTGTTTACAACATCAACTTGGGCATCGGAAAGTAGTTAAGTTGCATTTCAAGTCACCAGATGATGTCATAAACAGGAGGCAATTAAAACACATTTTCTTCATGGATCGGGTTTCCATGGCCGAGCAGCTGTATGCAAGAGTCGGATATGGTATTTCCAGAGAGCTCTATGTAAAATTACAAAATGTAGGATTTGTAAAACCCTGCGGTAAGTGGATTTGTGGCCTTACCATGGTGTGATATGATGTGAACATGGTATGTTAAGTGGTGAGCTTACAGCAGGTGTCACACAATGCTCGGTTTGATAAACTGGTATTACTACAGTGCAATGAGGGAAGGCCTGTTATAAACATCCATGGTTCATTATACAAGAGAATGATGCAGCAGTGTCCTAGCGAGTTACCTGCATCTCGATCTGTTGCTGCTGTAGTTTCTCCAGATGTTGAAGCCTCTGCTCTGTGAGTTTGGTCAGCTGACTTTCCAGCTCGCTCACTCTCTCGTGATAATACCGTCTTTCAGGCGATTGACTTTGGATCTTGCTTTGCTGTTCAGTGAGCCGCTGCAGCTGACGATCAGCCTCATGCAGTTTGCTAAGCAGCTGGGAAACGGAGCTCACTTGGGCTTCCATATCATTCTGGGCCTAGAAGGGAAATAAACATCAGACCTATGACATCAGCCTTCACGCTTAAAATGTAAACAAATCAGTCCCAATAGAGGAAACGCAACCTCTACCTCTCTATCACACATCTGTGTAAGTATCAGAAGATATCCGGTTATATCTGAATCTGACAAGTATTCATTCCCACATGTAGATCCTTTGCATGAAACCATTAAATTACATCTATTCCCAAAACTTGGAAAAGCCGTGATTGGTGATCACTGATGGCCAGATTCAATTTGTGTCAACCCTGTAAATGCAATGGTTTTTGCTCCTTAAAAAAGGTACAAAGGGAAGTTTGACTGTGCCACCACCATTCCCTTCACTCCCAGCCAACCACAGAAATAAACCCACTAATCTACAAATGGTGACATAATGGAAGTCCAGCATAATAAGCTAAACCCACAATTGTTTATTGCAGTAATAGGTCACTGATCCCAGTCTGTCCATCGTCTGTGCAACATTTGACAGTGAAAAGATCCACAGAGAGGGAGAAAGTGATGCAGTATGCCTACTCAACCCAATGACAAATCACAGAAGTTTACGGTTACAATACTTCTTACAGTATCATATTATAGATTTGAATAGAAAACCGCTTTATGATACAAGATAACATGTTTCTCAGACTTCATTCGCTAAATGTCATTATGATGAGATCACCGATCCCCAGTCTTGTAATAATCTGTACAGCATTTGACATAGAAATAATGATTTGTTTCTATTCCTTCACGGCCCCAGGGAATACGCGTCAGGAAAGCAGGCTGAATGTAGTGTTTCCAGCCCTTTGCATGAATAAAAATCCGATTCATGAAGCCAATAAAAATTTTAAAAATTTTAAAAATATATGGGATGACTGTTCATTTAAAAAGGAAGAATAAACTTTTTTTTTTTTTGTTACCCTTGCTTCTTTATAGGAAGGAATGCTTAAAGTGTACGTTTTCCTTATCCTGAGTATCATTAGATTCACCGTGGGTTTACTCTCAGCTCTGTCGCTGTGATTTTTGTATGTAGATAAAAATCCTAACCAGGTTGTGTTTTGGTTTTTGAAATTGTTAAAGCGTAGCCATATAACACAAAGGGTTTTGTTCGTGAGGAAGGAATTGACAAGGAAATTTCAAACCGAAGGCCAAAGTGGCCGAGTTTTGAAAAAAAAAAAAAAAAAATCTCCCATTCAGCTCAACGGGAGATATTTTTTCCCAACTCTGCTACATTGGCCTTAAGTTTGAAATTCCCTTGTCAATGCCCTCTTTCAGGAATGTACCCCTTTATTGTTATTATGCAACAAACGTGGGTTCAGTCCTCGGGGGGGGTGGGGGTGGGTGGAACGTACACAAAACGTTTATAAAGTAAGTATTGAAAGAAAGATCTTAAAAACAAACACTAAAAATAAATGCATTTTTCTGAAATGATCAGCTTTAAATAAAAAACAAAATCACTGCAGCACTATCACCTTAAACGCAGGGGCGGCAGCAGCAATGGCTGCAGCAGTGGCTGCTGCAATCGTGGCACAGTCAATCTCTCTGTGGCTCTGTTTCGTATCAGGTGCTTGTCGTGAAGCTGCAGCATCTTCAATGAGTTTTACTTTCACTTCTTTAGTTATAGGTACACTCTGGGCTCTAAAAATAAAAACACTGGTGTCTGTTAATATGCTGATCGGAGTAAAAACAAAAAAGGAAACAAACTCTGTGGCAAATGAAGCAGTTGTAGACAAGACCATTGGCCAGTAAAACTATTCCCATCATTTAAAGTGAGCCGGACATCTATTCCATGATACAAAGATTTCTGTGTGTGTGCTGGTAAACTCGTACAATGTATAGGCGAAGGACATAAGGCAGTCTTTCCCTTTTCCCTGTAATGTGACCACCTTTCTTCTCATGACCCATTTATCTTTATTGGCTACCAGTCCCTGTAATTGAGAGGGTGACTCGTCTTGAGCTGTGGGTAAAATCGGCTGGATGTGGCAAGACTAGCTAGAGCTTTGCATACAAAGACATAAGGTGATGTCATCAACCAGAGACAGCAAAAATTGCAAGCAAATGCATCCAGGTTAATAAAACGTATAAATCATATATGTTATGCACAAACGCAGTACTGGACTTGCAGAGGGATCCTACTTGTCATATGAGGCCACTTTGAGGGGTCTCAGTGTGACAGGGAAAATGTAGCCGATGCTCAAAGCGTGCAGCGGAAACATTTTTCTGAATTGGGTTTCCACCATGACCTTGTGATTGGTGGCCAGGAACAAAAACGTGGCATACGTTACAAAGGGGTTAATAGGGCCTAGTCAACTGTTACAGGGCAGAGCTATTTAGGGCTATAAAATGGATCTTAATTTTGAGCCCAAAAAAAAAAAAACATTCTGGTCACATAGGCCTGAAAATGTATCCAACGCGATAAAAAGCTTACCTTTTATTCAAAGCCGTCAGAAGAGTTTCTTTTTGACCAGAGGAGAATTGAGAAATCTGAATGTCTTTACCTGAAAGCCAAAACACACACAGAATACAGTATATTAAAACCCAACTTTACTTCCCAGATTTGCTGCTTTTATTAACCACTGATGTTTCATTAATGGTAGTAATATACAACAGAATTGATTGTGTCCCAGGCCCTGGATTATAAAAGTGGCTTTGAGAGGATCCGTGAATTAAGTCTTCCATGCACAGGGTCAAAATAGGATTCAGCATTTATCAGTACACTTAAATATTAACTGCCAATATTCTGGATCAACACACACAGGTGTGTGAAAGGGCTTAGCATGGACGACACGTCTTTTAGTAACCAAATTAACTATGAATATTCAATATTACAGGACTTACTTTTCCATGTGCTGGATTCTTGTTTTGTTTTCACACTTGAACGATCTTTCGAATACTTGGCCAATACAACCTATTCGCAGAGTTAGATTAAAGGAAAGGGAAATTAAATTTACTTTTAGGAGCCAACCCAACTATTTAAGAATCAGACACCAATGCACAATAGATCCTTCTTCCTGCACATTCACCATTCACCCCAATAACATACAGATCCTAACACTCGACCCATAGGACTCCACACACAGCTCACATTGCTAACCTCCATGTTACGCACATCACACCTATACCTAGTGTCATGCCAAGACATATCACAGACCTCATGCAAAGAACCAACCATTCAGCCACACAATCACACAGCAGGCACTCCCTTATACACGCTCAGCATCATGGGAACTGTATTCCACAACAGCCATTGCGTCGAGGGGTATCAATTAGGAGTTGGTTAACATTTTTGACATCTGCAGCTTCCATTATTTGCAACCAGTCAAGTGGATTCGGATAAAGGTGTCTGAGAGAAAGTTTTTTGTTATAAACTTTGTCTAATTGCTTAATTAGTTCCATTAAGAGAGCAGATCACCAATGGATAATTTTGGAGTGGAGTGCAGTTTCCATGATCAACCCATCAGCCCTGAGGATCCTGGGAAGTACAATCCTCAACAGGTCATGTGCTAGACATTGCTTTAGAGGTGGCAAAAGAAAGTCTTTTTTTCTCTTTAAGTATAATGTTTTCTACTTTGCTGTTGGCAGGGAAAGGCATAGTTGCCAACATTTGGAAAAAAAATTCCAGGGACACTTTGCAGCTCAGCTTACAATTACTTACTGTAAGATTGACCACAACTACTGTCCAATACTCCGCCCACTCGACATAATTAGCATAATGTAACTCCACCTTATTGTCACAGTTAAGATTATATCACCAAGTTCCCACCAGCATTACCAGCATCCTTGGTATACAACAGATACATTCACAGCACAACATCTACATCAGGCAGGTGCATTACATGAAATATAGTAAGACCTGGTGCAGATGTGCTTCAGTCAGAGAGCTGTGTGTACACCCTAATACATACTTTAGTATAAAACTACCACTTCTGCTGCAAGGGCATTCCATGTATCCACTACCCTCTCAGTAAAGTAATACTTACATTAGTCCCTGACCTTATCTTATATCTAGGATAGCCTTAAACCTATCCAAATGATACATTAAATGCACATTTAAATGCATGCTTAAACCCCTTCACTGTATTAACCTCTACCACTTATACTGGAAGACTATTCCCTGCATCCACTACCCTCTCAGTAAAGTAATACTTTTATTAGTCCCTGGCCTTGTCTTATATCTAGTGCAGCTTTATGCCTATCCTATGCATGCTTAAACTAATTTACTGTATTAACCTCTACCACTTCTACTAGAAGACTATTCCATGCATCCACTACCCTCTCAGTAAATTAATACTTTATTTAGTGCCTGTCCTTATCTTATATCTAGGATAGTATTATGCTTCTCCCATGCATGTTTAAAGTCCTTCACTGTGTTTACCACTACTGCTGGAAGGTTATTCCATGCACCCACTACCCTCTCAGTAAAGTAATACTAAGTTTCTGACCTCCACTGTATTAACCTCTACCATTTCTGCTGGAAGGCTATTCCATGCATCCACTACCCTCTCAGAAAGTAATACCTCCATTAATCCCTGGCTTGATCTTATATCTAAAATAGCCTTATGCTTTTACTCCTTTACTGTATTAACCTCTACCACTTCTACTGGAAGACTATTCCATGCACCCACCACCCTCTCAGCAAACAAATATTAAGTCTCTGACCACAAAAAAAACTGTAAAATATTAAATATTACCAGCTAGTTGCACCAGGGCTTCACAAACTTAACTGATTTTTAGGAGCCAGCAAAAAAATCTAGGAGGCAGACAACAGCACATACACACAATCACATGCAGTCATATACAGACACACATACGTCACATTGTGGCTTGATTGTTCCTGTCAGGATTGATATCTTGGATCATCTGTTCATGTTTTTAAGTGTAAGATATTTTATGTTTCTTATTAAAATTGTACTGTATATGCTCTAACATCTGTTTTATTTGTTTGGAGATACGTATACAACTTGAAGAAATCATTTGTAACCATCTATGAGACCACATTTACGTGAGTCATATTTCTGATACATATCCTGTATTTTGCACCTTGGTTTGACACTTTAGCGCACTGTCACTTTTTGTATCACTATTGTTTTATGTATAAGGCACTTGGGGTAGTTGCCTGACAGATTTGGAGCTTGTGTAAAATAGGACAAGCGCCATTTAAACCTCTACACTTTTTTTGCACATCACATAAAAAAATAAATGACTGGTCCCTCGTATACTGCGATCGCGGCGGGTCACCGGATTACGTGACGTCATCGCGCGACCCGCCGCAATCGCGAGACAGCCCAGTTTCCCGGGACTGTCCCACGATCGCAAAATAGGCGGGACATTTGCATAGTTGCCGGGACTGTCCTGGCGAATCCGGGACAGTTGGCAACTATGGGAAAGGGAAGAGGAGCTAGCTCAAGAGTGTTCTGCCAAAAATGGGAAGGACTGGAGAAATGGACAGGAAGTGGAGTTGAATGAAATGCGCAAAATTCCATCACTGATTTCAATTCACAGACAACAATTAAAACCACGCGTGTTCACATCAGAAGGTAAGAAATATGAGCGATTACATGGGGTGATGTGATTTCGCAAGCGAGCAGTTCTGTTCTTGTGAATGCGCACTCCATTCATCACCACTTCCTGTTCATTTCTGCAATCTCTCCCATTTTTGGCAGAACACCAGCACTCATGACATGTTCTGGCACCATGCATCCAAACACAGTGAGCTGCACATGGGATCCATGATGACATAGGAAACACACTGCTTTCCAGCACAGCTGCCAAATGCATGGGCCGATTTATTCCTGGGTGTCAGGGTGTATATTTTAATCACCATGGTGAACTGGTGACCCATATTGGTCAAGTACGATATGACTCAGAATTGCGTAATGTAAAAATGTCTAACCTTTTGCCGTCCAGCAGGAGCATCATGGGTATGCAGTCAACAAATAATGGAGTGTCCAAATTAGCATTCACTGTTATACATAGTAAAGTCTTGATTAAACTGCTGCATACTGAACATATTTGTATTTGTTTGCTCTGTATTGAATCTGAAACAGCTCTAGAGCCTCCAGAAATGAATTATAAATATTCTGTTTAAACATGTTGAATTGTTACCTACCTTTGGTGGTGATGGGTCTCTCTGTGTCTTGGCAATGGGTGCATCTAAATAAAAAATTAAAGTTGAGTAATTGTACAATTTTTTCTTTAAAATAATTTATCTATACAGAGGAAAGAAGCGCAAAGAAGGACTTGCACTGAATGAAGAAAATACCACAGTTCTATTACAACCCAAGCGAAATAAAGTACTTTTATTTGTATTCTTTCATTAAAGCATTTCTATTCTAAATGCCTAGACTTGCTGCAATCTTACAATTAAACAAAAACTTCATTTTGGGAGACAGTTCTCCTTTAAGAGTGCAGTGTAAATTAACATAAACCGTCACAAATGTGGTGGTGCAGTATTAAATAATGATTGCATTTAAGCAAACGACATCATTTGAAAGTTTATGGAAATCTCAAAGAACTAGGTGTTTGTGGACAGTTGTCCTTTAATACAATACCCCACTAAAGCACATCACAACCATCTTAGGACATTACCTTCCCTGGAAGCACCCCAGATGCAACTCACTGTAATAGACAACATTGCACATAATATATTGAGCTAAAGTAGAACATTACTATATTTATGGATTGGAATATTTAATAAAACTTGATTCAGCTTTTGCCAATTGTGGGAGAAAATAATTTAAATGCTGTGCATGGATTTAGTTATTGTAAAGAATGAATCATACATTTCAAAATTATATTTGCAAGTTTTTGGAGTTTGTTTTGGAAAAACAGAATGAACCATAAAACACTGATTACAGAGATGCAGCCGACTGCATTACACGTTATACCTGCCATCGTGTCCATTAACTTGACCGCTGGGTACTTTTTAGCTGGTAATGCCGGTGGGATATAAGCAGCATCTTGTTTTTTGAATGCAAAGTCTGATAATGGAGCAGGCACCTCTCGGAGCCTTTTTAAGGATATGTGGACTGTGTTCCCCTGGTTATGTGAATCATGCACCCTTGCACCCTCTATGGGCCTGTTTAATGACAGGGTGGGCTGCTCCATCCCAATCAGTTGACCTGTTGCTGAGGACCCTCTTGGGTGGTTGCCCTCGTTCTGTACACATCCCACCGGTGGTCTCCCATGCATAGCTGCCTCTACCTGACGCTGTCTCCCCAGCGATTCACTAGTATGGTCTGTCACCTCATGCACTTCGTCCCCCATTGACCTCTCTTGGTGCCCAGGACTGCCTGCCGCCCCTCTGGACTGTACCCCTGTCCTATGGATACTGGTGGACCGGATCAGAACATCGCTTGCACTGGCCCCCGAGTCCAGGCTGATATCGGACCCTTCTTCCCCCATGCTGGCTTCTGCTTCTACGTGTATCTAATGCCCAGAGACGTCACTTAATCAACCTCCTGCCGTTACCCGGTCACTTCCCGCCTCTGTCAGTGGAACATTACTGGGGACCGTAAATAGAGACGGACCTGCTGTATCTATTGGCTACAAGCAGCAACGGTCGCCTGGTCCTTGCTCTATAATGCTCCGTGCGGAAACACCTGCTCTCTAGTGGTGACACAATCACGGTGCACGGGGCTAACCTTTGGCGTTCAGCCAACAAGCGGGGTCCTGGAGATCACAGCTTAGGTGATTGGAAAATCATATAAATTTAGGTCACTGTACAGATATGTAATTAATGCCTTCAAGCTGATATAATACAGTATAGCATGGATGGTTAAACGTGCTTTCTGCAAGATTAGATATGCAGTTTGCATAGTGATTATATTGATCGTCTTGATTGTAGAAAGAAGTCAACGTTCCAAATGAGACAACAGTTTTCATCAGGACATACTAGCATACCGATTTGGGAGCCCTGTGCTATAGTTGCCAACATTGGCCATGTTTCCAGGGACACATATTTGTTCCACATGCTTCAGACAGAGTGCAGCCTGGCAGTATGGATATACGCACAGACACAATCCAATTAATTAATCAGGGTGTCAATCTCAAAGGACCTACCATGATTAATTAATTTCAATGCGCCTGGGCGTATTTGCATCATACATACTGCCGGGCTGCATTTTGCATGCATGCTCTTTCTGCAGCATGTGGAACACATGTGTCCCTGGAAACATGGCCAATGTTGGCAACTATGGTAACCTTAGATGAAATCTTGGAGATTAATTCATTGCATGGGTTTAAACAATATACAAGAACATTCTAGTGACCAGCTTTTTATATTATGTGTGTGTTCTATACGTTTGTCTCACACACAGAAGCTTCATTACTCCGGCTCCTAAAAATATAACCAGGCTGGCTCCTGACTTGGTCTGTCTGGCTCCAAACATCTACAGAGGATTTCTCAAGCTCTGTCTTATGATTTAAGGTGTGTGTGTGTATATAGTTCAAGTACGAGCACGGACCCAACATTTTTTCGAAGTTCGGCCGAACCCAAACATCCAGGTGTCCGCTCAACTCTAATAGTGATCTATCGATACAATCGATAAGAACCATTCGGCCCAATATTTACATTTTTATTATTTTTTAGTCAATAGTTCACCATACAGAATGCTTACTACTGAGAAGAATTATTTTTATATGATGGACTGTTTTCTTTTTCTTTCTGTATAATTGTTTATGAGTAGCCCTGAATTTATTTTGTTTTTTTTTTGTATTGGCAAGAGAAAAGAAAAATAAATAATAATAAAAAAAATACAAAATATTAGGAAAATATCAAACGTACTGCTACACTACCATACAATCCACCTGAAGTGTGTTTGTAATGGATGGCTTATCTATAAAACTTGCACTATTATTTTTCCAGGGATTAAATACACGTCTTCAGTTTATAGATATACTGCTTAGAATATAACTAGACCATCATACAAACATATAAACATGAGTCTTTCTGGGATGTAGGTCCAGAGCTGACAGGACCAACCATCACTTGTCAGGTCGCAGAATCACTTTCTATAAATAGCATACTTCCTTTGATAGTTCATTTGGACTGATATTTCGCCCAAACATGGGATGTCAACCGATTTCCAATATCTTGCCAAGGAGACTTTAACAGCCATCAAAATATGAGTATATAATTTGCTTTGTTAGTTTCTGGAGATCATAAGAGGAATAACTGAGGTGTAACAATGATTGGAAGCTCAAATCGCCCCCCCCCCCCCCCCTCAATAGTAAGGGGGTAGAGCCAAGGTAAACATCTTCCACCAAAGATCTGTGCATTATTCTAAAAGCCTAGAAATGACCTTGTAAGGGTCACAAGTAGTCACATTTGTCCAGTCTGCAGAATTCAAAGTTTCCTCAAAACCCAGTTGCCTGAACCTCTCCCAATGCTCAGACCTTCTTGGTGTATTCAGTTATATTCCCCATACTGTACACTTCGTATTCTCTTTTGCACTAAACAAAATTAAAATATTCTTGCTGCACTTTTTGTTGTTTTTGTCTTGTTACGTCTTTTTATCTATAACAGGTCGAAAATTTCAAGATGAATTTTGCATATTCCGTTTGTAAACTGTGGGGTTTATCTTATTTTCTTTATTATGGTATCCAGTTGTTGTTGTTGTTGTAAATTTGTTTTTTTCTATATTCCTAATAAAAAAAAAGATTTTATTTTAAATAACCTTGGGAACTTTTTTGTCTCTTCGCCATCACTGACTAAGGTGTTGTTGGCTAGATACCATCTATCAATCTAGCTAGTATTTCTATTCTTTCCTTATCCCCTTAACTTAGCCTATTGAATATTCACACTGATGTCCCTCCTGGAGACATGGGTCAGGCCAAATTGGGAAGCAGTGGTTCTAGAAGGTAAACTTTCACAAGAATGTCTGTGTGCATCACAATGCCACTGTTTGCAAGGCAGAATATTTGCTTTCCTGGGGATCCATTTAAAGCTTGCTACTGGGAACATGGGCGTAAGGAAGCAGCATTTGGTGGAAACTCCAGTTTGAGATGAAAGGCAGTGAAATGACAAGCCATAGAATTCCAATGTGTGGAGCAGGGTAGATAAGGTTTCAGAGATGTTGGAAAGTGATAGGGCATACTGGGCTGTGAGGATAGGCATTCCTAAATCAGTTCAGAAGATCTGGGAGGATAAACATTCCATCACCAGGTGCCACATCTGGCCAAACCAAAGATGAAGTCCCCAAGCACGCATAGTCATTTTCCATGGAGACAGAGGTAAAGCCATCTACTTTGAGTCCGCCTTGACGAAGGCCGTAAGATCTTACACATCGGGGGGTGCTGACACCTAGAAATTGCTACCGTCTTGGAGCATCTGATTGACTGGTTTGCTAATGTAAAGATATATGCTTCCACTTTTTGGCAGCATTGCTCTGTACATTTGTCAAGGTAAAAAAATAGTTCATGTTTTAATATCTGTATAATAATGAGAGTGTTCAGGAGTTATTCTATATGGCATGTATATAATTCACTTAACAAGCTGTATAAAGGTTATATTTAGTTGAACGATTGCATCAAGTGTAGGCATTTTAAAAGCCGTTTAGACATCAGATAAAGGGAGATCTGACTCATGTGACTCAAGATTCTAAACATGACCGCCCCCTGATACAGCTATACTTATGTATTAACACATTTAAGAAGTCAGTAAACGAAGGGTGGTGACAGGTAAACTACATATGAACTGAAAAACCTTCATAACTGAAGAGGAAACAATAGCTATTTGGATTTTTGTTGTCCCCTTTCATTGTTGATCCCTTCCTTGCTAGATATAGTCTTGTAAGCCAAATCATAATCCCTTAGTGACATGACTTTTTTGGCTTGTCCGACGCTTGGTGACATGGGCTGTTTTAACATTTCTGAGGTGTTTGTGTTTTGCTGTAATTTATTTCTGTCTCATTTAGTGTACCCGCACAAACTATATATCGTTTTTATCGTTATAAGAAGGGCTTTCTTTTGATACCATTATTTTGATAATAGCATATAATTTGATGTAAAAAAAATAATAAAATATGGCAAATAAATTAAAAACAATTTTTTTTATTACTTTTATTTGAAAAATCGTATACTCATGTACAAGAGACAACAAAAAAACACTGCTAAATAGTTTCTAATATATGTCCTGAGTTCAGAAATAGCCCATGTTTTATGTTTTTGTGCTTTTTTATTCATGTTACAGGGCCAGAACCATAAGTAGTGCAAAGCTATTTTAAAATACTTTTTTTCAAAATTAGCGATAGTGACATTGTAACACTGATTTCTGTACTAAATCCATGAATAACCCCCAACAAGTACATATTTTTGAAAACTAGACCACTCAGGGCATTTAACTTGGGGTATTTTGACACATTTCATGTAGCCATGTTTACCACCAATCTTTGCCAAAGTTTGCAGCAAAAAATCTTTTTATTTAATTTTTCACATATATTGCAATTTAGGTAAACATTACCTTAAAATGTGAAGGGGTATTTCCAAATAACACCTCAATTAGTGTTCAGCAACATCTCCCGAGTACAGGGATACCACCCATGCATAGGTTTGTTGGTTTGTTTTGGGGATAAAAGGCCACATTTAGGGGGTGCGCATTTTGGTTTTCCAACTTGGAATTCTGACATGCAGAAAACTTGCGCCCATGTCCCATTTGGGACATTTTTGAAGCCAGAAAGTGTATTTTACCCAACAAAGCCATATATTTTTTAAAACTAGACACCCTATGGTATTTAAAATGGTAGTATTTTATCACTTTCCATGCACTAATTATACTACCAGCCTATGTCAATGTTTTGGGTAGTAATTTTGTTTCACAAACATTGTACTTTGGGCATGAATTCACAGGTCCTGTTATATATCAGTGCCAAACAACACCTCAAGATGTGTTCAGCAACATCTCCTGAGTACAGGGATACCACCCATGTATAGGTTGGTTAGATTATTTGGGGGTTAAAAGGCCACATTTGAGAGGTGCGCTTTTTGGTTTTCCAACTTGGAATTCTGACGTGCAGAAAACCTGCGCCCATGTCCCATTTGGGACATTTTTGGAGCCAAAAAGTGTATTCTACCCCACAAAGCCATATATTTTTGAAAACTAGACACCCTAGGGTATTTAAAATGGTAGTATTTTATCACTTTCCATGCACTAATTATACTACCAGCCTATGTCAATGTTATGGATAGTAATTTTTTTTCACATGCATTGTACTTCGGGCATGAATTCACAGATCCTATTATGTGTCAGTGCCAAACAACACCTCAATATGTGTTCAGCAACATCTCCTGAGTACAATGATACCACCCATGTGTAGGTTAGTTAGATTATTTGGGGGTTAAAAGGCCACATTTGAGCAGTGCGCTTTTTGGTTTTTCAACTTGGAATTCTGACATGCAGAAAACCTGCGCCCATGTTCCATTTGGGACATTTGTGAAGCTAGAATGTGTATTTTACCCCACAAAACCATACATTTTAGCAAACAAGACACCCTAGGGTATTTCAAATGATAGTATTTTAACACTTTCCATGCACTAATTCTACCACCAGCCTTTGTCAAATTTTAGGTTAGTAATTTTTTAATGTTTTGTTTCCACATACATTGTACTTCGAGCATGAATTCACAGATCCTGTTATGTGTCAGTGCAAAACAACACCCCAATATGTGTTCAGCAACATCTCCTGACTACAGGGATACCACCCATGCATAGGTCTGTTGGGTTGCTTTGGGACTAAAAGGCCACGTTTAGGGGGGGGTGCATTTCCAACTTGGAATTTTGACATGTAGTCAGCCTGCGCCCATGTTCCATTTGGGACACTTTTGAAGCCTGTCAAAGTATTTTACCCCATCAAACCATATATTTTGGAAAACGACATCCTAGGGTATTAAAAATTGTGGTATTTTAACACTTTCCAAGTGCTAATTCTACCACCAACCTATGTCAAAGGGTTGGGATGTCATTTTTTCCCCACACACATTGCAGTTCAGACAGGAATTTTCAGATTCTGGTATTTGCCACTGCCAACCAACACCTCAATATGTGTTCAGCAACATCTCCTGAGTACAGGGATACCCCCCCCCCCCCCCCCATGCATAGGTTTGTTGGTTTGTTTTGGGGCTAAATGGGATATATCTTTGAAGCCAGCCAATGTAATTTACCCCCACCAAACCATATATTTTTTACCGGTAGACACCCATGACTCCTTGTGGCAAGGGCTCAGCAGCCACCGATACATCAGTAGATGATGACTCAGAAAGCTGACCAGGGTCAAAATCGAACCATGAGTCCGCGGCCTCAGAATCAGTGTGTAAGCAGTGATCTCGAGCAAAGAAGGGGTTAATCGCTCTTAGAAGAGCCTATCTAGTAATGTGATACATTACAGTACAAAGTAATTAATCCATAAAACAGTGCAGACAGCAAAACATACTGTTGCTGTGCAAGATTACTGCTTATACAGTGATGAATGGCAGGGAAGGGGTTAATACACAGTGAACGACTTTCATACAACCTGCCAATTTTATAAAATGTTATTTTATATCACTAATACTGATCTGCCTCTTTCCGTCACAAAAATGTAAGTGAGGAGAGGGAGGCAGATCAATATTTGTGAATATTGATCGGACCAATTTTGATCTGACCAGGGCGAATGGCGAGCTTAATTGAGAAATCACCAAACCGCCTTTGCCACTAATTCGCTGTTACTGATCGCTATGCGCTCAGACAGCTTAAAAAAAAAATCGCAAATATTTTTACTTTACATGTAATCCCCTAGCGGGTATGTGTAAAAAAAAAAAATGCAGACAGATAAAAATTGGTTTGCCTGCCACTGATCTTGCGTAAGCAGTGATCGTGCACATCAACGCATTTATTTTTGCTGTTTGTGCATTTGTCCAGTCTGCAGAATTCAAAGTTTCCTCAAAACCCAGTTGCCTGAACCTCTCCCAATGCTCAGACCTTCTTGGTGTATTCAGTTATATTCCCCATACTGTACACTTCGTATTCTCTTTTGCACTAAACAAAATTAAAATATTCTTGCTGCACTTTTTGTTGTTTTTGTCTTGTTACGTCTTTTTATCTATAACAGGTCGAAAATTTCAAGATGAATTTTGCATATTCCGTTTGTAAACTGTGGGGTTTATCTTATTTTCTTTATTATGGTATCCAGTTGTTGTTGTTGTTGTAAATTTGTTTTTTTCTATATTCCTAATAAAAAAAAAGATTTTATTTTAAATAACCTTGGGAACTTTTTTGTCTCTTCGCCATCACTGACTAAGGTGTTGTTGGCTAGATACCATCTATCAATCTAGCTAGTATTTCTATTCTTTCCTTATCCCCTTAACTTAGCCTATTGAATATTCACACTGATGTCCCTCCTGGAGACATGGGTCAGGCCAAATTGGGAAGCAGTGGTTCTAGAAGGTTAACTTTCACAAGAATGTCTGTGTGCATCACAATGCCACTGTTTGCAAGGCAGAATATTTGCTTTCCTGGGGATCCATTTAAAGCTTGCTACTGGGAACATGGGCGTAAGGAAGCAGCATTTGGTGGAAACTCCAGTTTGAGATGAAAGGCAGTGAAATGACAAGCCATAGAATTCCAATGTGTGGAGCAGGGTAGATAAGGTTTCAGAGATGTTGGAAAGTGATAGGGCATACTGGGCTGTGAGGATAGGCATTCCTAAATCAGTTCAGAAGATCTGGGAGGATAAACATTCCATCACCAGGTGCCACATCTGGCCAAACCAAAGATGAAGTCCCCAAGCACGCATAGTCATTTTCCATGGAGACAGAGGTAAAGCCATCTACTTTGAGTCCGCCTTGACGAAGGCCGTAAGATCTTACACATCGGGGGGTGCTGACACCTAGAAATTGCTACCGTCTTGGAGCATCTGATTGACTGGTTTGCTAATGTAAAGATATATGCTTCCACTTTTTGGCAGCATTGCTCTGTACATTTGTCAAGGTAAAAAAATAGTTCATGTTTTAATATCTGTATAATAATGAGAGTGTTCAGGAGTTATTCTATATGGCATGTATATAATTCACTTAACAAGCTGTATAAAGGTTATATTTAGTTGAACGATTGCATCAAGTGTAGGCATTTTAAAAGCCGTTTAGACATCAGATAAAGGGAGATCTGACTCATGTGACTCAAGATTCTAAACATGACCGCCCCCTGATACAGCTATACTTATGTATTAACACATTTAAGAAGTCAGTAAACGAAGGGTGGTGACAGGTAAACTACATATGAACTGAAAAACCTTCATAACTGAAGAGGAAACAATAGCTATTTGGATTTTTGTTGTCCCCTTTCATTGTTGATCCCTTCCTTGCTAGATATAGTCTTGTAAGCCAAATCATAATCCCTTAGTGACATGACTTTTTTGGCTTGTCCGACGCTTGGTGACATGGGCTGTTTTAACATTTCTGAGGTGTTTGTGTTTTGCTGTAATTTATTTCTGTCTCATTTAGTGTACCCGCACAAACTATATATCGTTTTTATCGTTATAAGAAGGGCTTTCTTTTGATACCATTATTTTGATAATAGCATATAATTTGATGTAAAAAAAATAATAAAATATGGCAAATAAATTAAAAACAATTTTTTTTATTACTTTTATTTGAAAAATCGTATACTCATGTACAAGAGACAACAAAAAAACACTGCTAAATAGTTTCTAATATATGTCCTGAGTTCAGAAATAGCCCATGTTTTATGTTTTTGTGCTTTTTTATTCATGTTACAGGGCCAGAACCATAAGTAGTGCAAAGCTATTTTAAAATACTTTTTTTCAAAATTAGCGATAGTGACATTGTAACACTGATTTCTGTACTAAATCCATGAATAACCCCCAACAAGTACATATTTTTGAAAACTAGACCACTCAGGGCATTTAACTTGGGGTATTTTGACACATTTCATGTAGCCATGTTTACCACCAATCTTTGCCAAAGTTTGCAGCAAAAAATCTTTTTATTTAATTTTTCACATATATTGCAATTTAGGTAAACATTACCTTAAAATGTGAAGGGGTATTTCCAAATAACACCTCAATTAGTGTTCAGCAACATCTCCCGAGTACAGGGATACCACCCATGCATAGGTTTGTTGGTTTGTTTTGGGGATAAAAGGCCACATTTAGGGGGTGCGCATTTTGGTTTTCCAACTTGGAATTCTGACATGCAGAAAACTTGCGCCCATGTCCCATTTGGGACATTTTTGAAGCCAGAAAGTGTATTTTACCCAACAAAGCCATATATTTTTTAAAACTAGACACCCTATGGTATTTAAAATGGTAGTATTTTATCACTTTCCATGCACTAATTATACTACCAGCCTATGTCAATGTTTTGGGTAGTAATTTTGTTTCACAAACATTGTACTTTGGGCATGAATTCACAGGTCCTGTTATATATCAGTGCCAAACAACACCTCAAGATGTGTTCAGCAACATCTCCTGAGTACAGGGATACCACCCATGTATAGGTTGGTTAGATTATTTGGGGGTTAAAAGGCCACATTTGAGAGGTGCGCTTTTTGGTTTTCCAACTTGGAATTCTGACGTGCAGAAAACCTGCGCCCATGTCCCATTTGGGACATTTTTGGAGCCAAAAAGTGTATTCTACCCCACAAAGCCATATATTTTTGAAAACTAGACACCCTAGGGTATTTAAAATGGTAGTATTTTATCACTTTCCATGCACTAATTATACTACCAGCCTATGTCAATGTTATGGATAGTAATTTTTTTTCACATGCATTGTACTTCGGGCATGAATTCACAGATCCTATTATGTGTCAGTGCCAAACAACACCTCAATATGTGTTCAGCAACATCTCCTGAGTACAATGATACCACCCATGTGTAGGTTAGTTAGATTATTTGGGGGTTAAAAGGCCACATTTGAGCAGTGCGCTTTTTGGTTTTTCAACTTGGAATTCTGACATGCAGAAAACCTGCGCCCATGTTCCATTTGGGACATTTGTGAAGCTAGAATGTGTATTTTACCCCACAAAACCATACATTTTAGCAAACAAGACACCCTAGGGTATTTCAAATGATAGTATTTTAACACTTTCCATGCACTAATTCTACCACCAGCCTTTGTCAAATTTTAGGTTAGTAATTTTTTAATGTTTTGTTTCCACATACATTGTACTTCGAGCATGAATTCACAGATCCTGTTATGTGTCAGTGCAAAACAACACCCCAATATGTGTTCAGCAACATCTCCTGACTACAGGGATACCACCCATGCATAGGTCTGTTGGGTTGCTTTGGGACTAAAAGGCCACGTTTAGGGGGGGGTGCATTTCCAACTTGGAATTTTGACATGTAGTCAGCCTGCGCCCATGTTCCATTTGGGACACTTTTGAAGCCTGTCAAAGTATTTTACCCCATCAAACCATATATTTTGGAAAACGACATCCTAGGGTATTAAAAATTGTGGTATTTTAACACTTTCCAAGTGCTAATTCTACCACCAACCTATGTCAAAGGGTTGGGATGTCATTTTTTCCCCACACACATTGCAGTTCAGACAGGAATTTTCAGATTCTGGTATTTGCCACTGCCAACCAACACCTCAATATGTGTTCAGCAACATCTCCTGAGTACAGGGATACCCCCCCCCCCCCCCCCCCCATGCATAGGTTTGTTGGTTTGTTTTGGGGCTAAATGGGATATATCTTTGAAGCCAGCCAATGTAATTTACCCCCACCAAACCATATATTTTTTACCGGTAGACACCCATGACTCCTTGTGGCAAGGGCTCAGCAGCCACCGATACATCAGTAGATGATGACTCAGAAAGCTGACCAGGGTCAAAATCGAACCATGAGTCCGCGGCCTCAGAATCAGTGTGTAAGCAGTGATCTCGAGCAAAGAAGGGGTTAATCGCTCTTAGAAGAGCCTATCTAGTAATGTGATACATTACAGTACAAAGTAATTAATCCATAAAACAGTGCAGACAGCAAAACATACTGTTGCTGTGCAAGATTACTGCTTATACAGTGATGAATGGCAGGGAAGGGGTTAATACACAGTGAACGACTTTCATACAACCTGCCAATTTTATAAAATGTTATTTTATATCACTAATACTGATCTGCCTCTTTCCGTCACAAAAATGTAAGTGAGGAGAGGGAGGCAGATCAATATTTGTGAATATTGATCGGACCAATTTTGATCTGACCAGGGCGAATGGCGAGCTTAATTGAGAAATCACCAAACCGCCTTTGCCACTAATTCGCTGTTACTGATCGCTATGCGCTCAGACAGCTTAAAAAAAAAATCGCAAATATTTTTACTTTACATGTAATCCCCTAGCGGGTATGTGTAAAAAAAAAAAATGCAGACAGATAAAAATTGGTTTGCCTGCCACTGATCTTGCGTAAGCAGTGATCGTGCACATCAACGCATTTATTTTTGCTGTTTGTGCATTTTTTAAAGGTTAATTTTGTTGTACTGTAATTTATTACAGTACTACAAAGGCTCTTCTAAGAGTTATTAACCCCTTCTTTGCCGTCGATCACTGCTTGCGCAATGATATTGACGCCAAAGCAATTTTTATCTGTCTGCATATTTATTTTTTATTTTTTTACACATACTCGCTAGGGGATTACATGTAAAGTAAAAATATTTGCGATTTTTTTTTTAAGCTGTCTGAGCGCATAGCGATCAGTAACAGCGAATTAGTTAATTAGAAGGGGTTAAACGCAGGGAATTGCTTTAATAAAAAATGTTTTATTGTTTTATTATTCCTGTGTTGTGTATTTATTATTTTTTTTGTACTTTTACTTACTTTTAAAACTTTGATCTGTCTCTCTCCCTCACTAAAAAAAATGTGAGGAGAGGGAGGCAGATCATAACTGGTCAGATCAATATAGGGTTAATATTGATCTGACCAGTCAGTGGGGATGCTCATCAGAGTATCCCCACTGCTTGTCAGTGTGCCTGGCAGTCACTGATTGCCTCTGTGAAGAGGCAATCGTGTGGCAGCCAGAGAGCACAGGAAGCAGGTACTTCCTGCCTCCTGTGCTCTTGCCCTTAGAAGGGCAGCACCATCTTGGTCACTGTGGTCAGCTTCCTATGCTCATTTTTTAAATGCCCGCGTTTTAAAGGCGCTGTGCCTTTAAAATCGGCATTTCAGTCGCTCTCCGGAGCGATCGAAATGCCGACGGGCATTTTTTTTTTAGGATTGTACGATGCTTCCATACGGAAGCATTGTTACAATACCATTAGAGCACTGAAAGCGGAAAAACTCCGCTTTCAGTGCTCGTTTTGACACAGGACGGACTAGGTCCGTCCTGTGTCACTAACGCCTCGGCACACAGGACGGACCTAAAGATTGTAAGATTTTATGCGCTTTTGCGCCTGTAACATATGACACTTTGCCTTTCGGGTTACCAGTGGGGAGGGCAAATGAGGTTGCCGGTTGGCACTGGAGTGCAGGCGAATTCCAGATGTTAACGTTCAGGTTGGTCAGACGGAGGGACGGCCTTGCCAGCACATTGGAAGTACTTAATGGCTCTTCTTGAATCAGATCTAGTTCAGGATTGACATCCATTTCTGGGGTGACGTCATTATCAAAAGTTTGTTTATCTACCTCAAGATTTTTGATAACTATATTCACCTTCACTCTTTCTGCCTCTTCTTTGATGAAATAATGATTAAGCCATTTAGGGGCAATGCTCTTTATAGCTGCAATAGCACGGCTGACGATCCACTGCAAGATGGGCTTCTTGGGATACAGTGATCTGGATTTCTGGTTTCGCCAACTACGGATTATGGTTCCTGCTCCTTCACCACCACTTCCTCTTCACCCTGAAAACATCCTCCATGGCCACCTGGCCTTGTCTAGCCTCATGACCTGTTCAGGCACTTATACACCACGTGGCTACGGGATACACTACCAGTATGGCAAAACAAAAGTCCAGTAGATATTCAGGTACAGGCTGCTGCCTCCACTCCTCACGCTACCTGTCTGACTGTCTGACCTGCTTTGCACCAGCTCGTCACATAGAATGTTTAGTAGTCACAGAGAATGTCTATGATGTCACAAAGCACGGGTAACCAAGGCTGTTTATGACATCACAAGGATCCCGGAATGCAGGTTCCTTTGTTTTCCATGTGAAAAAGTTATTTATCGGTTACCAAATTAACTCAATGTGCTGTTTTAAGCACAGGACTCAAGTAGATATGGAGGGTAGTCTAATACCCAGTCAATTCAGTTTAAATGGCACATCAAGATAGGTTACTAAGGAACATATCTACAGAGGGATATAAAAAAGGATAGGCATAGACTTCTAACAAATGAACTGGGAAAGCAAATGTTCTGGGTGGTTTTTATGGAGTAAGAAGTTTGCAATACATCTCATAGCTCATTGGTTTGTCACCCAAAAGAGAAATCACACTGTATGTGAAAACAGGGCAATCTTTTGAACACTGTGAGCCTGTGGGCCAAGCAAGCCAATGGGGCCTCATGCTCCTACCCCTCACCCTGTCTGTAACCCTACCTGCTATTTACTTCAACTCACCTGCTACTCACCTCAACTCACCTTTTAGTGAATAGCTCCATAGGAATACCTAAAATGCCTATACCTGCTGCAATCTGAGAATACTATGGCAGTGAATCAAATATTTGGAGACAGATTTCTAGTTGCCCTCTGTACAATGCAGGGAAGGAGAAACTCACATTTAGCCTCATTAATATGCCCCTGCTAATTTGCCCAATAATAAGCCAGTGTTATTTGCTATTTAATATGCCCCTGCTAATTTGTTCAATAATATGCCAGTGTTATTTGCCATTTAATATGCCCCTGCTAATTTGCCCAATAATATACCAGTGTTATTTGCCATTTAATATGTCGAGGCCAATTTGCCTAATAATATGCCAGTGTTTTTAAAATCTGGAATAAATAAATGCATAATTATTTTTAACATGTCCGCTTTAATTTACATTTATTTGTCCAGTTCTTTTTCAGCCCGGAGGGATCCTTTAATGTAAGGAACATGCTAGTCTGGTTGAGAGTCTGGAGGGATCGCCATGTTTGTACTCCAGTTGTGCTCCGGGCATGACCTGACCCTCAGTGAGGTTAGAGGTCAGGAGATGCTCACGAGATGCCTGGAGAATTCTAAACTGACGCTTTCCAGTTATGTATTTGCTGCTGCCAGCCTGATACATTGTATCACCAACAGGAGCACTCCTGGAAGAGCCTTAAAGGGACAGTCTGGTCACAAAACTCGCATGTATAGTGCACAGGCATTTTATGGTGTGATTTGATGCAGACATTCTGCATAATTCACGTATTTTAATATTGAACTCAAGCACTCCCCCAGTGATTACTCTGCAGAGTATTAAAAGTATTAAAAGAACTTAGGGGTGTACTAGCAAAACCATTAACAGATTTATTTAACCAATCATTGTTAATGGGAGTAGTTTCAGATGATTGGAAATTAGCAAATGTTGTGCCCATTCACAAGAACGGTAGTAGGGAGGAGGTGGGCAACTATAGACCAGTAAGTCTTATTTCAGTAGTGGGGAAAATAATGGAAACCTTGTTAAAGAATAGGATTGTTGAACATCTAAAGTCGCTTGGATTTCAAGATCAGAGACAACATGGGGTTTTTTCAAGGAGATCATGCCAAACTAATCTTATTGATTTTTTTGATTGGGTGACTAAAATAATAGATCAGGGTGATGCAGTAGACGTTGCTTACTTAAATTTCAGTAAGGCTTTTGACACTGTCGCACATAAAAGGCTTATCAATAAACTGAAATCTTTGAATTTGGATTTCAATATTGTTGAATGGATTAGACAATGGCTGAGTGACAGGCAACAGAGGCTTGTAGTCAATGGAGTATATTCAATGCAAGGTCTTGTTACTATTGGGGTACCTCAGTTTAACACCCCTACACAAAATGTCTACTTCTGAATCAGACCGATGCTGGTGGTGCCAGAGTGTGCAAGGCACTATTTATCATGTTTAGGAACCCTTTAAAGACTTACTGGAAAATGTACTTATGAATCTTATGAAAAGGGATATTAATCTTGCAGAATTCATTTTATTTCACCTAGAGCATGGACTTGGCAAAAAAAAAAAAAAAACACAACTTCATTTGCTAATCAATATTTTACTGGCAACTAAGATATGTTTTGCCAGGAAATTGAAGGATCAATCAATTTCCAACCAGACAAAAATATTGGATTTCAGATCGACTTTCCATTTATAATGGAAAAATAAAATGTCACTATATCTAATAGATTATCCGAATATTATGAGATTTGGGCTTCATGGTTCTTGATTAGTTAATTGATTCCCTTGTGGTCACATATGACTTGAACTTGTACATATGCTGCAAGCCGGCATTCAAAAGTTTCATGTGGCCCGTAAAACATGGCCGAGGTGGCGTCCCTACTCCATGCCTCACTTTATGGGACAGAGATCGACCTCAGCGGGATTCGGGGCTGTTAATAATAGGAGTGTTTTACACATGATCAAAGAGTATTGTCCTGCACTATATAGTAATTGTAAATCATTTTTTATTTATTTTGTATACAGCGGAATGCATTCGTTTTTTTAAAGCTTTATATTTGATAGCATAAATGATTAAATATTAAATATCCCCTGTTTGGTGCCTGGCTTTGTACATTTTGCAGATCCAGACGTGTTAGACGTGTTTTACTAATCACATATGTTCCATTTCTGGCTACCTGTGGCTGCAGGATACTCATTCTCCTCCGGAGACGCTCTTGGCGGCTTCGAGAGGCACACCCTATACATTCCCGGCTACATCCAGTGCTCTCCTCTGCCACAGATGGGCGGGAATTTGATGGCACAGCCCAAGAGGACTGTATCTTCTCTAATATCTTGAAGATTCGTTTAGCTTTGGAGCCGGTAACTCCATATGTACGAGCCGTTGCAGGCCTGGCATTCACTTTTATTGTTTTAGGCGCCCGATATCGAGTGACTCTGAGTCTAGAAATTGCAGAGGCAGCACCACTATAAGTGCTTTTTCCAGGGTTAGACACAGGCGAAAGGATGATCCCTTTAATCCTCTTGGCATCCGCCAAAGGACTGGAAATCTTCCTTAAAGATTGTAAGATTTTATGCGCTTTTGCGCCTGTAACATATCACACTTTGCCTTTCGGGTTACCAGTGGGGAGGGCAGATGAGGTTTCCGGTTGGCACTGGAGTGCAGGCGAATTCCAGATGTTAACGTTCAGGTTGGTCAGACGGAGGGACGGCCTTGCCAGCACATTGGAAGTACTTAATGGCTCTTCTTGAATCAGATCTAGTTCAGGATTGACATCCATTTCTGGGGTGACGTCATTATCAAAAGTTTGTTTATCTACCACAAGATTTTTGATAACTATATTCACCTTCACTCTTTCTGCCTCTTCTTTGATGAAATAATGATTAAGCCATTTAGGGGCAATGCTCTTTATACCTGCAATAGCACGGCTGACGATCCACTGCAAGATGGGCTTCTTGGGATACAGTGATCTGGATTTCTGGTTTCGCCAACTACGGATTATGGTTCCTGCTCCTTCACCACCACTTCCTCTTCCCCCTGAAAACATCTTCCATGGCCACCTGGCCTTGTGCAGCCTCATGACCTGTTCAGGCACTTATACACCACGTGGCTACGGGATGCACTACCAGTATGGCAAAACAAAAGTCCAGTAGATATTCAGGTACAGGCTGCTGCCTCCAATCCTCACGCTACCTGTCTGACTGTCTGACCTGCTTTGCACCAGCTCGTCACATAGAATGTTTAGTAGTCACAGAGAATGTCTATGATGTCACAAAGCACGGGGAACCAAGGCTATTTATGACATCACAAGGATCCCGGAATGCAGGTTCCTTTGTTTTCCATGTGAAAAAGTTATTTATCGGTTACCAAATTAACTCAATGTGCTGTTTTAAGCACAGGACTCAAGTAGATATGGAGGGTAGTCTAATACCCAGTCAATTCAGTTTAAATGGCACATCAAGATAGGTTACTAAGGAACATATCTACAGAGGGATATAAAAAATGATAGGCATAGACTTCTAACAAATGAACTGGGAAAGCAAATGTTCTGGGTGGTTTTTATGGAGTAAGAAGTTTGCAATACATCTCATAGCTCATTGGTTTGTCACCCAAAAGAGAAATCACACTGTATGTGAAAACAGGGCAATCTTTTGAACACTGTGAGCCTGTGGGCCAAGCAAGCCAATGGGGCCCCATGCTCCTACCCCTCACCCTGTCTGTAACCCTACCTGCTATTTACTTCAACTCCCCTGTTACTCGCCTCAACTCACCTTTTAGTGAATAGCTCCATAGGAATACCTAAAATGCCTATACCTGCTGCAATCTGAGAATACTATGGCAGTGAATCAAATATTTGGAGACAGATTTCTAGTTGCCCTCTGTACAACGCAGGGAAGGAGAAACTCACATTTAGTCTCATTAATATGCCCCTGCTAATTTGCCCAATAATATGCCAGTGTTATTTGCTATTTAATATGCCCCTGCTAATTTGTTCAATAATATGCCAGTGTTATTTGCCATTTAATATGTCGAGGCCAATTTGCCTAATAATATGCCAGTGTTTTTAAAATCTGGAATAAATAAATGCATAATTATTTTTAACATGTCCGCTTTAATTTACATTTATTTGTCCAGTTCTTTTTCAGCCCGGAGTGATCCTTTAATGTAAGGAACATGCTAGTCTGGTTGAGAGTCTGGAGGGATCGCCATGTTTGTACTCCAGTTGTGCTCCGGGCATGACCTGACCCTCAGTGAGGTTAGAGGTCAGGAGATGCTCACGAGCTGCTTGGAGAATTCTAAACTGACGCTTTCCAGTTATGTATTTGCTGCTGCCAGCCTGATACATTGTATCACCAACAGGAGCACTCCTGGAAGAGCCTTAAAGGGACAGTCTGGTCACAAAACTCGCATGTATAGTGCACAGGCATTTTATGGTGTGATTTGATGCAGACATTCTGCATAATTCACGTATTTTAATATTGAACTCAAGCACTCCCCCAGTGATTACTCTGCAGAGTATTAAAAGTATTAAAAGAACTTAGGGGTGTACTAGCAAAACCATTAACAGATTTATTTAACCAATCATTGTTAATGGGAGTAGTTTCAGATGATTGGAAATTAGCAAATGTTGTGCCCATTCACAAGAACGGTAGTAGGGAGGAGGTGGGCAACTATAGACCAGTAAGTCTTATTTCAGTAGTGGGGAAAATAATGGAAACCTTGTTAAAGAATAGGATTGTTGAACATCTAAAGTCGCTTGGATTTCAAGATCAGAGACAACATGGTTTTTTTTCAAGGAGATCATGCCAAACTAATCTTATTGATTTTTTTGATTGGGTGACTAAAATAATAGATCAGGGTGATGCAGTAGACGTTGCTTACTTAAATTTCAGTAAGGCTTTTGACACTGTCGCACATAAAATGCTTATCAATAAACTGAAATCTTTGAATTTGGATTTCAATATTGTTGAATGGATTAGACAATGGCTGAGTGACAGGCAACAGAGGCTTGTAGTCAATGGAGTATATTCAATGCAAGGTCTTGTTACTATTGGGGTACCTCAGTTTAACACCCCTACACAAAATGTCTACTTCTGAATCAGACCGATGCTGGTGGTGCCAGAGTGTGCAAGGCACTATTTATCATGTTTAGGAACCCTTTAAAGACTTACTGGAAAATGTACTTATGAATCTTATGAAAAGGGATATTAATCTTGCAGAATTCATTTTATTTCACCTAGAGCATGGACTTGGCAAAAAAAACAAAAAAAACACAACTTCATTTGCTAATCAATATTTTACTGGCAACTAAGATATGTTTTGCCAGGAAATTGAAGGATCAATCAATTTCCAGCCAGACAAAAATATTGGATTTCAGATCGACTTTCCATTTATAATGGAAAAATAAAATGTCACTATATCTAATAGATTATCCGAATATTATGAGATTTGGGCTTCATGGTTCTTGATTAGTTAATTGATTCCCTTGTGGTCACATTTGACTTGAACTTGTACATATGCTGCAAGCCGGCATTCAAAAGTTTCATGTGGCCCGTAAAACATGGCCGAGGTGGCGTCCCTACTCCATGCCTCACTTTATGGGACAGAGATCGACCTCAGCGGGATTCGGGGCTGTTAATAATAGGAGTGTTTTACACATGATCAAAGAGTATTGTCCTGCACTATATAGTAATTGTAAATCATTTTTTATTTATTTTGTATACAGCGGAATGCATTCGTTTTTTTAAAGCTTTATATTTGATAGCATAAATGATTAAATATTAAATATCCCCTGTTTGGTGCCTGGCTTTGTACATTTTGCAGATCCAGACGTGTTAGACTTGTTTTACTAATCACATATGTTCCATTTCTGGCTACCTGTGGCTGCAGGATACTCCTTCTCCTCCGGAGACGCTCTTGGCGGCTTCGAGAGGCACACCCTATACATTCCCGGCTACATCCAGTGCTCTCCTCTGCCACAGATGGGCGGGAATTTGATGGCACAGCCCAAGAGGACTGTATCTTCTCTAATATCTTGAAGATTCGTTTAGCTTTGGAGCCGGTAACTCCATATGTACGAGCCGTTGCAGGCCTGGCATTCACTTTTATTGTTTTAGGTGCCCGATATCGAGTGACTCTGAGTCTAGAAATTGCAGAGGCAGCACCACTATAAGTGCTTTTTCCAGGGTTAGACACAGGCGAGAGGATGATCCCTTTAATCCTCTTGGTATCCGCCAAAGGACTGGACATCTTCCTTAAAGATTGTAAGATTTTATGCGCTTTTGCGCCTGTAACATATGACACTCTGCCTTTCGGGTTACCAGTGGGGAGGGCAGATGAGGTTGCCGGTTGGCACTGGAGTGCAGGCGAATTCCAGATGTTAACGTTCAGGTTGGTCAGACGGAGGGACGGCCTTGCCAGCACATTGGAAGTACTTAATGGCTCTTCTTGAATCAGATCTAGTTCAGGATTGACATCCATTTCTGGGGTGACGTCATTATCAAAAGTTTGTTTATCTACCTCAAGATTTTTGATAACTATATTCACCTTCACTCTTTCTGCCTCTTCTTTGATGAAATAATGATTAAGCCATTTAGGGGCAATGCTCTTTATACCTGCAATAGCACGGCTGACGATCCACTGCAAGATGGGCTTCTTGGGATACAGTGATCTGGATTTCTGGTTTCGCCAACTACGGATTATGGTTCCTGCTCCTTCACCACCACTTCCTCTTCCCCCTGAAAACATCCTCCATGGCCACCTGGCCTTGTGCAGCCTCATGACCTTTTCAGGCACTTATACACCACGTGGCTACGGGATACACTACCAGTATGGCAAAACAAAAGTCCAGTAGATATTCAGGTACAGGCTGCTGCCTCCACTCCTCACGCTACCTGTCTGACTGTCTTACCTGCTTTGCACCAGCTCGTCACATAGAAAGTTTAGTAGTCACAGAGAATGTCTATGATGTCACAAAGCACGGGTAACCAAGGCTGTTTATGACATCACAAGGATCCCGGAATGCAGGTTCCTTTGTTTTCCATGTGAAAAAGTTATTTATCGGTTACCAAATTAACTCAATGTGCTGTTTTAAGCACAGGACTCAAGTAGATATGGAGGGTAGTCTAATACCCAGTCAATTCAGTTTAAATGGCACATCAAGATAGATTACTAAGGAATATATCTACAGAGGGATATAAAAAAGGATAGGCATAGACTTCTAACAAATGAACTGGGAAAGCAAATGTTCTGGGTGGTTTTTATGGAGTAAGAAGTTTGCAATACATCTCATAGCTCATTGGTTTGTCACCCAAAAGAGAAATCACACTGTATGTGAAAACAGGGCAATCAATCTTTTGAACACTGTGAGCCTGTGGGCCAAGCAAGCCAATGGGGCCCCATGCTCCTACCCCTCACCCTGTCTGTAACCCTACCTGCTATTTACTTCAACTCACCTGCTACTCACCTCAACTCACCTTTTAGTGAATTGCTCCATGGGAATTCCTAAAATGCCTATACCTGCTGCAATCTGAGAATACTATGGCAGTGAATCAAATATTTGGAGACAGATTTCTAGTTGCCCTCTGTACAACGCAGGGAAGGAGAAACTCACATTTAGTCTCATTAATATGCCCCTGCTAATTTGCCCAATAATATGCCAGTGTTATTTGCTATTTAATATGCCCCTGCTAATTTGTTCAATAATATGCCAGTGTTATTTGCCATTTAATATGCCCCTGCTAATTTGCCCAATAATATGCCAGTGTTATTTGCCATTTAATATGTTGAGGCCAATTTGCCTAATAATATGCCAGTGTTTTTAAAATCTGGAATAAATAAATGCATAATTATTTTTAACATGTCCGCTTTAATTTACATTTATTTGTCCAGTTCTTTTTCAGCCCGGAGGGATCCTTTAATGTAAGGAACATGCTAGTCTGGTTGAGAGTCTGGAGGGATCGCCATGTTTGTACTCCAGTTGTGCTCCGGACATGACCTGACCCTCAGTGAGGTTAGAGGTCAGGAGATGCTCACGAGCTGCCTGGAGAATTCTAAACTGACGCTTTCCAGTTATGTATTTGCTGCTGCCAGCCTGATACATTGTATCACCAACAGGAGCACTCCTGGAAGAGCCTTAAAGGGACAGTCTGGTCACAAAACTCGCATGTATAGTGCACAGGCATTTTATGGTGTGATTTGATGCAGACATTCTGCATAATTCACGTATTTTAATATTGAACTCAAGCACTCCCCCAGTGATTACTCTGCAGAGTATTAAAAGTATTAAAAGAACTTAGGGGTGTACTAGCAAAACCATTAACAGATTTATTTAACCAATCATTGTTAATGGGAGTAGTTTCAGATGATTGGAAATTAGCAAATGTTGTGCCCATTCACAAGAACGGTAGTAGGGAGGAGATGGGCAACTATAGACCAGTAAGTCTTATTTCAGTAGTGTGGAAAATAATGGAAACCTTGTTAAAGAATAGGATTGTTGAACATCTAAAGTCGCTTGGATTTCAAGATCAGAGACAACATGGGTTTTTTTCAAGGAGATCATGCCAAACTAATCTTATTGATTTTTTTGATTGGGTGACTAAAATAATAGATCAGGGTGATGCAGTAGACGTTGCTTACTTAAATTTCAGTAAGGCTTTTGACACTGTTGCACATAAAAGGCTTATCAATAAACTGAAATCTTTGAATTTGGTTTTCAATATTGTTGAATGGATTAGACAATGGCTGAGTGACAGGCAACAGAGGCTTGTAGTCAATGGAGTATATTCAATGCAAGGTCTTGTTACTATTGGGGTACCTCAGTTTAACACCCCTACACAAAATGTCTACTTCTGAATCAGACCGATGCTGGTGGTGCCAGAGTGTGCAAGGCACTATTTATCATGTTTAGGAACCCTTTAAAGACTTACTGGAAAATGTACTTATGAATCTTATGAAAAGGGATATTAATCTTGCAGAATTCATTTTATTTCACCTAGAGCATGGACTTGGCAAAAAAAATAAATAAAACACAACTTCATTTGCTAATCAATATTTTACTGGCAACTAAGATATGTTTTGCCAGGAAATTGAAGGATCAATCAATTTCCAACCAGACAAAAATATTGGATTTCAGATCGACTTTCCATTTATAATGGAAAAATAAAATGTCACTATATCTAATAGATTATCCGAATATTATGAGATTTGGGCTTCATGGTTCTTGATTAGTTAATTGATTCCCTTGTGGTCACATATGACTTGAACTTGTACATATGCTGCAAGCCGGCATTCAAAAGTTTCATGTGGCCCGTAAAACATGGCCGAGGTGGCGTCCCTACTCCATGCCTCACTTTATGGGACAGAGATCGACCTCAGCGGGATTCGGGGCTGTTAATAATAGGAGTGTTTTACACATGATCAAAGAGTATTGTCCTGCACTATATAGTAATTGTAAATCATTTTTTATTTATTTTGTATACAACGGAATGCATTCGTTTTTTTAAAGCTTTATATTAAAGCATAAATGATTAAATATTAAATATACCCTGTTTGGTGCCTGGCTTTGTACATTTTGCAGATCCAGACGTGTTAGACGTGTTTTACTAATCACATATGTTCCATTTCTGGCTACCTGTGGCTGCAGGATACTCATTCTCCTCCGGAGACGCTCTTGGCGGCTTCGAGAGGCACACCCTATACATTCCCGGCTACATCCAGTGCTCTCCTCTGCCACAGATGGGCAGGAATTTGATGGCACAGCCCAAGAGGACTGTATCTTCTCTAATATCTTGAAGATTCGTTTAGCTTTGGAGCCGGTAACTCCATATGTACGAGCCGTTGCAGGCCTGGCATTCACTTTTATTGTTTTAGGTGCCCGATATCGAGTGACTCTGAGTCTAGAAATTGCAGAGGCAGCACCACTATAAGTGCTTTTTCCAGGGTTAGACACAGGCGAAAGGATGATCCCTTTAATCCTCTTGGCATCCGCCAAAGGACTGGACATCTTCCTTAAAGATTGTAAGATTTTATGCGCTTTTGCGCCTGTAACATATGACACTTTGCCTTTCGGGTTACCAGTGGGGAGGGCAGATGAGGTTTCCGGTTGGCACTGGAGTGCAGGCGAATTCCAGATGTTAACGTTCAGGTTGGTCAGACGGAGGGACGGCCTTGCCAGCACATTGGAAGTACTTAATGGCTCTTCTTGAATCAGATCTAGTTCAGGATTGACATCCATTTCTGGGGTGACGTCATTATCAAAAGTTTGTTTATCTACCACAAGATTTTTGATAACTATATTCACCTTCACTCTTTCTGCCTCTTCTTTGATGAAATAATGATTAAGCCATTTAGGGGCAATGCTCTTTATACCTGCAATAGCACGGCTGACGATCCACTGCAAGATGGGCTTCTTGGGATACAGTGATCTGGATTTCTGGTTTCGCCAACTACGGATTATGGTTCCTGCTCCTTCACCACCACTTCCTCTTCCCCCTGAAAACATCCTCCATGGCCACCTGGCCTTGTGCAGCCTCATGACCTGTTCAGGCACTTATACACCACGTGGCTACGGGATACACTACCAGTATGGCAAAACAAAAGTCCAGTAGATATTCAGGTACAGGCTGCTGCCTCCACTCCTCACGCTACCTGTCTGACTGTCTGACCTGCTTTGCACCAGCTCGTCACATAGAATGTTTAGTAGTCACAGAGAATGTCTATGATGTCACAAAGCACGGGTAACCAAGGCTGTTTATGACATCACAAGGATCCCGGAATGCAGGTTCCTTTTTTTTCCATGTGAAAAAGTTATTTATCGGTTACCAAATTAACTCAATGTGCTGTTTTAAGCACAGGACTCAAGTAGATATGGAATGTAGTCTAATACCCAGTCAATTCAGTTTAAATGGCACATCAAGATAGGTTACTAAGGAACATATCTACAGAGGGATATAAAAAATGATAGGCATAGACTTCTAACAAATGAACTGGGAAAGCAAATGTTCTGGGTGGTTTTTATGGAGTAAGAAGTTTGCAATACATCTCATAGCTCATTGGTTTGTCACCCAAAAGAGAAATCACACTCTATGTGAAAACAGGGCAATCTTTTGAACACTGTGAGCCTGTGGGCCAAGCAAGCCAATGGGGCCCCATGCTCCTACCCCTCACCCTGTCTGTAACCCTACCTGCTATTTACTTCAACTCACCTGCTACTCACCTCAACTCACCTTTTAGTGAATAGCTCCATAGGAATACCTAAAATGCCTATACCTGCTGCAATCTGAGAATACTATGGCAGTGAATCAAATATTTGGAGACAGATTTCTAGTTGCCCTCTGTACAACGCAGGGAAGGAGAAACTCACATTTAGTCTCATTAATATGCCCCTGCTAATTTGCCCAATAATAAGACAGTGTTATTTGCCATTTAATATGCCCCTGCTAATTTGCCCAATAATATGCCAGTGTTATTTGCCATTTAATATGTCGAGGCCAATTTGCCTAATAATATGCCACTGTTTTTAAAATCTGGAATAAATAAATGCATAATTATTTTTAACATGTCCGCTTTAATTTACATTTATTTGTCCAGTTCTTTTTCAGCCCGGAGGGATCCTTTAATGTAAGGAACATGCTAGTCTGGTTGAGAGTCTGGAGGGATCGCCATGTTTGTACTCCAGTTGTGCTCCGGGCATGACCTGACCCTCAGTGAGGTTAGAGGTCAGGAGATGCTCACGAGCTGCCTGGAGAATTCTAAACTGACGCTTTCCAGTTATGTATTTGCTGCTGCCAGCCTGATACATTGTATCACCAACAGGAGCACTCCTGGAAGAGCCTTAAAGGGACAGTCTGGTCACAAAACTCGCATGTATAGTGCACAGGCATTTTATGGTGTGATTTGATGCAGACATTCTGCATAATTCACGTATTTTAATATTGAACTCAAGCACTCCCCCAGTGATTACTCTGCAGAGTATTAAAAGTATTAAAAGAACTTAGGGGTGTACTAGCAAAACCATTAACAGATTTATTTAACCAATCATTGTTAATGGGAGTAGTTTCAGATGATTGGAAATTAGCAAATGTTGTGCCCATTCACAAGAACGGTAGTAGGGAGGAGGTGGGCAACTATAGACCAGTAAGTCTTATTTCAGTAGTGGGGAAAATAATGGAAACCTTGTTAAAGAATAGGATTGTTAAACATCTAAAGTCGCTTGGATTTCAAGATCAGAGACAACATGGGGTTTTTTCAAGGAGATCATGCCAAACTAATCTTATTGATTTTTTTGATTGGGTGACTAAAATAATAGATCAGGGTAATGCAGTAGACGTTGCTTACTTAAATTTCAGTAAGGCTTTTGACACTGTCGCACATAAAAGGCTTATCAATAAACTGAAATCTTTGAATTTGGATTTCAATATTGTTGAATGGATTAGACAATGGCTGAGTGACAGACAACAGAGGCTTGTAGTCAATGGAGTATATTCAATGCAAGGTCTTGTTACTATTGGGGTACCTCAGTTTAACACCCCTACACAAAATGTCTACTTCTGAATCAGACCGATGCTGGTGGTGCCAGAGTGTGCAAGGCACTATTTATCATGTTTAGGAACCCTTTAAAGACTTACTGGAAAATGTACTTATGAATCTTATGAAAAGGGATATTAATCTTGCAGAATTCATTTTATTTCACCTAGAGCATGGACTTGGCAAAAAAAAAAAAAAAAACACAACTTAATTTGCTAATCAATATTTTACTGGCAACTAAGATATGTTTTGCCAGGAAATTGAAGGATCAATCAATTTCCAACCAGACAAAAATATTGGATTTCAGATCGACTTTCCATTTATAATGGAAAAATAAAATGTCACTATATCTAATAGATTATCCGAATATTATGAGATTTGGGCTTCATGGTTCTTGATTAGTTAATTGATTCCCTTGTGGTCACATATGACTTGAACTTGTACATATGCTGCAAGCCGGCATTCAAAAGTTTCATGTGGCCCGTAAAACATGGCCGAGGTGGCGTCCCTACTCCATGCCTCACTTTATGGGACAGAGATCGACCTCAGCGGGATTCGGGGCTGTTAATAATAGGAGTGTTTTACACATGATCAAAGAGTATTGTCCTGCACTATATAGTAATTGTAAATAATTTTTTATTTATTTTGTATACAGCGGAATGCATTCGTTTTTTTAAAGCTTTATATTTGATAGCATAAATGATTAAATATTAAATATCCCCTGTTTGGTGCCTGGCTTTGTACATTTTGCAGATCCAGACGTGTTAGACGTGTTTTACTAATCACATATGTTCCATTTCTGGCTACCTGTGGCTGCAGGATACTCATTCTCCTCCGGAGACGCTCTTGGCGGCTTCGAGAGGCACACCCTATACATTCCCGGCTACATCCAGTGCTCTCCTCTGCCACATATGGGCGGGAATTTGATGGCACAGCCCAAGAGGACTGTATCTTCTCTAATATCTTGAAGATTCGTTTAGCTTTGGAGCCGGTAACTCCATATGTACGAGCCGTTGCAGGCCTGGCATTCACTTTTATTGTTTTAGGCGCCCGATATCGAGTGACTCTGAGTCTAGAAATTGCAGAGGCAGCACCACTATAAGTGCTTTTTCCAGGGTTAGACACAGGCGAAAGGATGATCCCTTTAATCCTCTTGGCATCCGCCAAAGGACTGGACATTTTCCTTAAAGATTGTAAGATTTTATGCGCTTTTGTGCCTGTAACATATGACACTTTGCCTTTCCTGTTACCAGTGGGGAGGGCAGATGAGGTTTCCAGGTTGGCACTGGAGTGCAGGCGAATTCCAGATGTTAACGTTCAGGTTGGTCAGACGGAGGGACGGCCTTGCCAGCACATTGGAAGTACTTAATGGCTCTTCTTGAATCAGATCTAGTTCAGGATTGACATCCATTTCTGGGGTGACGTCATTATCAAAAGTTTGTTTATCTACCTCAAGATTTTTGATAACTATATTCACCTTCACTCTTTCTGCCTCTTCTTTGATGAAATAATGATTAAGCCATTTAGGGGCAATGCTCTTTATACCTGCAATAGCACGGCTGACGATCCACTGCAAGATGGGCTTCTTGGGATACAGTGATCTGGATTTCTGGTTTCGCCAACTACGGATCATGGTTCCTGCTCCTTCACCACCACTACCTCTTCCCCCTGAAAACATCCTCCATGGCCACCTGGCCTTGTGCAGCATCATGACCTGTTCAGGCACTTATACACCACGTGGCTACGGGATACACTACCAGTATGGCAAAACAAAAGTCCAGTAGATATTCAGGTACAGGCTGCTGCCTCCACTCCTCACGCTACCTGTCTGACTGTCTGACCTGCTTTGCACCAGCTCGTCACATAGAATGTTTAGTAGTCACAGAGAATGTCTATGATGTCACAAAGCACGGGTAACAAAGGCTGTTTATGACATCACAAGGATCCCGGAATGCAGGTACCTTTGTTTTCCATGTGAAAAAGTTATTTATCGGTTACCAAATTAACTCAATGTGCTGTTTTAAGCACAGGACTCAAGTAGATATGCAGGGTAGTCTAATACCCAGTCAATTCAGTTTAAATGGCACATCAAGATAGGTTACTAAGGAACATATCTACAGAGGGATATAAAAAATGATAGGCATAGACTTCTAACAAATGAACTGGGAAAGCAAATGTTCTGGGTGGTTTTTATGGAGTAAGAAGTTTGCAATACATCTCATAGCTCATTGGTTTGTCACCCAAAAGAGAAATCACACTCTATGTGAAAACAGGGCAATCTTTTGAACACTGTGAGCCTGTGGGCCAAGCAAGCCAATGGGGCCCCATGCTCCTACCCCTCACCCTGTCTGTAACCCTACCTGCTATTTACTTCAACTCACCTGCTACTCACCTCAACTCACCTTTTAGTGAATAGCTCCATAGGAATACCTAAAATGCCTATACCTGCTGCAATCTGAGAATACTATGGCAGTGAATCAAATATTTGGAGACAGATTTCTAGTTGCCCTCTGTACAACGCAGGGAAGGAGAAACTCACATTTAGTCTCATTAATATGCCCCTGCTAATTTGCCCAATAATAAGCCAGTGTTATTTGCTATTTAATATGCCCCTGCTAATTTGTTCAATAATATGCCAGTGTTATTTGCCATTTAATATGCCCCTGCTAATTTACCCAATAATATGCCAGTGTTATTTGCCATTTAATATGTCGAGGCCAATTTGCCTAATAATATGCCAGTGTTTTTAAAATCTGGAATAAATAAATGCATAATTATTTTTAACACGTCCGCTTTAATTTACATTTATTTGTCCAGTTCTTTTTCAGCCCGGAGGGATCCTTTAATGTAAGGAACATGCTAGTCTGGTTGAGAGTGTGGAGGGATCGCCATGTTTGTACTCCAGTTGTGCTCCGGGCATGACCTGACCCTCAGTGAGGTTAGAGGTCAGGAGATGCTCACGAGCTGCCTGGAGAATTCTAAACTGACGCTTTCCAGTTATGTATTTGCCGCTGCCAGCCTGATACATTGTATCACCAACAGGAGCACTCCTGGAAGAGCCTTAAAGGGACAGTCTGGTCACAAAACTCGCATGTATAGTGCACAGGCATTTTATGGTGTGATTTGATGCAGACATTCTGCATAATTCACGTATTTTAATATTGAACTCAAGCACTCCCCCAGTGATTACTCTGCAGAGTATTAAAAGTATTAAAAGAACTTAGGGGTGTACTAGCAAAACCATTAACAGATTTATTTAACCAATCATTGTTAATGGGAGTAGTTTCAGATGATTGGAAATTAGCAAATGTTGTGCCCATTCACAAGAACGGTAGTAGGGAGGAGGTGGGCAACTATAGACCAGTAAGTCTTATTTCAGTAGTGGGGAAAATAATGGAAACCTTGTTAAAGAATAGGATTGTTGAACATCTAAAGTCGCTTGGATTTCAAGATCAGAGACAACATGGGTTTTTTTCAAGGACATCATGCCAAACTAATCTTATTGATTTTTTTGATTGGGTGACTAAAATAATAGATCAGGGTGATGCAGTAGACGTTGCTTACTTAAATTTCAGTAAGGCTTTTGACACTGTCGCACATAAAAGGCTTATCAATAAACTGAAATCTTTGAATTTGGATTTCAATATTGTTGAATGGATTAGACAATGGCTGAGTGACAGGCAACAGAGGCTTGTAGTCAATGGAGTATATTCAATGCAAGGTCTTGTTACTATTGGGGTACCTTCAGTTTAACACCCCTACACAAAATGTCTACTTCTGAATCAGACCGATGCTGGTGGTGCCAGAGTGTGCAAGGCACTATTTATCATGTTTAGGAACCCTTTAAAGACTTACTGGAAAATGTACTTATGAATCTTATGAAAAGGGATATTAATCTTGCAGAATTCATTTTATTTCACCTAGAGCATGGACTTGGCAAAAAATAAAATAAAACACAACTTCATTTGCTAATCAATATTTTACTGGCAACTAAGATATGTTTTGCCAGGAAATTGAAGGATCAATCAATTTCCAACCAGACAAAAATATTGGATTTCAGATCGACTTTCCATTTATAATGGAAAAATAAAATGTCACTATATCTAATAGATTATCCGAATATTATGAGATTTGGGCTTCATGGTTCTTGATTAGTTAATTGATTCCCTTGTGGTCACATATGACTTGAACTTGTACATATGCTGCAAGCCGGCATTCAAAAGTTTCATGTGGCCCGTAAAACATGGCCGAGGTGGCGTCCCTACTCCATGCCTCACTTTATGGGACAGAGATCGACCTCAGCGGGATTCGGGGCTGTTAATAATAGGAGTGTTTTACACATGATCAAAGAGTATTGTCCTGCACTATATAGTAATTGTAAATCATTTTTTATTTATTTTGTATACAGCGGAATGCATTCGTTTTTTTAAAGCTTTATATTTGATAGCATAAATGATTAAATATTAAATATCCCCTGTTTGGTGCCTGGCTTTGTACATTTTGCAGATCCAGACGTGTTAGACTTGTTTTACTAATCACATATGTTCCATTTCTGGCTACCTGTGGCTGCAGGATACTCCTTCTCCTCCGGAGACGCTCTTGGTGGCTTCGAGAGGCACACCCTATACATTCCCGGCTACATCCAGTGCTCTCCTCTGCCACAGATGGGCGGGAATTTGATGGCACAGCCCAAGAGGACTGTATCTTCTCTAATATCTTGAAGATTCGTTTAGCTTTGGAGCCGGTAACTCCATATGTACGAGCCGTTGCAGGCCTGGCATTCACTTTTATTGTTTTAGGTGCCCGATATCGAGTGACTCTGAGTCTAGAAATTGCAGAGGCAGCACCACTATAAGTGCTTTTTCCAGGGTTAGACACAGGCGAGAGGATGATCCCTTTAATCCTCTTGGCATCCGCCAAAGGACTGGACATCTTCCTTAAAGATTGTAAGATTTTATGCGCTTTTGCGCCTGTAACATATGACACTCTGCCTTTCGGGTTACCAGTGGGGAGGGCAGATGAGGTTGCCGGTTGGCACTGGAGTGCAGGCGAATTCCAGATGTTAACGTTCATGTTGGTCAGACGGAGGGACGGCCTTGCCAGCACATTGGAAGTACTTAATGGCTCTTCTTGAATCAGATCTAGTTCAGGATTGACATCCATTTCTGGGGTGACGTCATTATCAAAAGTTTGTTTATCTACCTCAAGATTTTTGATAACTATATTCACCTTCACTCTTTCTGCCTCTTCTTTGATGAAATAATGATTAAGCCATTTAGGGGCAATGCTCTTTATACCTGCAATAGCACGGCTGACGATCCACTGCAAGATGGGCTTCTTGGGATACATTGATCTGGATTTCTGGTTTCGCCAACTACGGATTATGGTTCCTGCTCCTTCACCACCACTTCCTCTTCCCCCTGAAAACATCCTCCATGGCCACGTGGCCTTGTGCAGCATCATGACCTGTTCAGGCACTTATACACCACGTGGCTACGGGATACACTACCAGTATGGCAAAACAAAAGTCCAGTAGATATCCAGGTACAGGCTGCTGCCTCCACTCCTCGCGCTACCTGTCTGACTGTCTGACCTGCTTTGCACCAGCTCGTCACATAGAATGTTTAGTAGTCACAGAGAATGTCTATGATGTCACAAAGCACGGGTAACCAAGGCTGTTTATGACATCACAAGGATCCCAGAATGCAGGTTCCTTTGTTTTCCATGTGAAAAAGTTATTTATCGGTTACCAAATTAACTCAATGTGCTGTTTTAAGCACAGGACTCAAGTAGATATGCAGGGTAGTCTAATACCCAGTCAATTCAGTTTAAATGGCACATCAAGATAGGTTACTAAGGAACATATCTACAGAGGGATATAAAAAATGATAGGCATAGACTTCTAACAAATGAACTTTGAAAGCAAATGTTCTGGGTGGTTTTTATGGAGTAAGAAGTTTGCAATACATCTCATAGCTCATTGGTTTGTCACCCAAAAGAGAAATCACACTGTATGTGAAAACAGGGCAATCTTTTGAACACTGTGAGCCTGTGGGCCAAGCAAGCCAATGGGGCCCCATGCTCCTACCCCTCACCCTGTCTGTAACCCTACCTGCTATTTAATTCAACTCACCTGCTACTCACCTCAACTCACCTTTTAGTGAATAGCTCCATAGGAATACCTAAAATGCCTATACCTGCTGCAATCTGAGAATACTATGGCAGTGAATCAAATATTTGGAGACAGATTTCTAGTTGCCCTCTGTACAACGCAGGGAAGGAGAAACTCACATTTAGTCTCATTAATATGCCCCTGCTAATTTGCCCAATAATAAGCCAGTGTTATTTGCTATTTAATATGCCCCTGCTAATTTGTTCAATAATATGCCAGTGTTATTTGCCATTTAATATGCCCCTGCTAATTTACCCAATAATATGCCAGTGTTATTTGCCATTTAATATGTCGAGGCCAATTTGCCTAATAATATGCCAGTGTTTTTAAAATCTGGAATAAATAAATGCATAATTATTTTTAACATGTCCGCTTTAATTTACATTTATTTGTCCAGTTCTTTTTCAGCCCGGAGGGATCCTTTAATGTAAGGAACATGCTAGTCTGGTTGAGAGTCTGGAGGGATCGCCATGTTTGTACTCCAGTTGTGCTCCGGGCATGACCTGACCCTCAGTGAGGTTAGAGGTCAGGAGATGCTCACGAGCTGCCTGGAGAATTCTAAACTGACGCTTTCCAGTTATGTATTTGCTGCTGCCAGCCTGATACATTGTATCACCAACAGGAGCACTCCTGGAAGAGCCTTAAAGGGACAGTCTGGTCACAAAACTCGCATGTATAGTGCACAGGCATTTTATGGTGTGATTTGATGCAGACATTCTGCATAATTCACGTATTTTAATATTGAACTCAAGCACTCCCCCAGTGATTACTCTGCAGAGTATTAAAAGTATTAAAAGAACTTAGGGGTGTACTAGCAAAACCATTAACAGATTTATTTAACCAATCATTGTTAATGGGAGTAGTTTCAGATGATTGGAAATTAGCAAATGTTGTGCCCATTCACAAGAACGGTAGTAGGGAGGAGGTGGGCAACTATAGACCAGTAAGTCTTATTTCAGTAGTGGGGAAAATAATGGAAACCTTGTTAAAGAATAGGATTGTTGAACATCTAAAGTCGCTTGGATTTCAAGATCAGAGACAACATGGGGTTTTTTCAAGGAGATCATGCCAAACTAATCTTATTGATTTTTTTGATTGGGTGACTAAAATAATAGATCAGGGTGATGCAGTAGACGTTGCTTACTTAAATTTCAGTAAGGCTTTTGACACTGTCGCACATAAAAGGCTTATCAATAAACTGAAATCTTTGAATTTGGATTTCAATATTGTTGAATGGATTAGACAATGGCTGAGTGACAGGCAACAGAGGCTTGTAGTCAATGGAGTATATTCAATGCAAGGTCTTGTTACTATTGGGGTACCTCAGTTTAACACCCCTACACAAAATGTCTACTTCTGAATCAGACCGATGCTGGTGGTGCTAGAGTGTGCAAGGCACTATTTATCATGTTTAGGAACCCTTTAAAGACTTACTGGAAAATGTACTTATGAATCTTATGAAAAGGGATATTAATCTTGCAGAATTCATTTTATTTCACCTAGAGCATGGACTTGGCAAAAAAAAAAAAAAAAAACACAACTTCATTTGCTAATCAATATTTTACTGGCAACTAAGATATGTTTTGCCAGGAAATTGAAGGATCAATCAATTTCCAACCAGACAAAAATATTGGATTTCAGATCGACTTTCCATTTATAATGGAAAAATAAAATGTCACTATATCTAATAGATTATCCGAATATTATGAGATTTGGGCTTCATGGTTCTTGATTAGTTAATTGATTCCCTTGTGGTCACATATGACTTGAACTTGTACATATGCTGCAAGCCGGCATTCAAAAGTTTCATGTGGCCCGTAAAACATGGCCGACGTGGCGACCCTACTCCATGCCTCACTTTATGGGACAGAGATCGACCTCAGCGGGATTCGGGGCTGTTAATAATAGGAGTGTTTTACACATGATCAAAGAGTATTGTCCTGCACTATATAGTAATTGTAAATCATTTTTTATTTATTTTGTATACAGCGGAATGCATTCGTTTTTTTAAAGCTTTATATTTGATAGCATAAATGATTAAATATTAAATATCCCCTGTTTGGTGCCTGGCTTTGTACATTTTGCAGATCCAGACGTGTTAGATTTGTTTTACTAATCACATATGTTCTATTTCTGGCTACCTGTGGCTGCAGGATACTCCTTCTCCTCCGGAGACGCTCTTGGCGGCTTCGAGAGGCACACCCTATACATTCCCGGCTACATCCAGTGCTCTCCTCTGCCACAGATGGGCGGGAATTTGATGGCACAGCCCAAGAGGACTGTATCTTCTCTAATATCTTGAAGATTCGTTTAGCTTTGGAGCCGGTAACTCCATTTGAACGAGCCGTTGCAGGCCTGGCATTCACTTTTATTGTTTTAGGTGCCCGATATCGAGTGACTCTGAGTCTAGAAATTGCAGAGGCAGCACCACTATAAGTGCTTTTTCCAGGGTTAGACACAGGCGAAAGGATGATCCCTTTAATCCTCTTGGCATCCGCCAAAGGACTGGACATCTTCCTTAAAGATTGTAAGATTTTATGCGCTTTTGCGCCTGTAACATATGACACTCTGCCTTTCGGGTTACCAGTGGGGAGGGCAGATGAGGTTGCCGGTTGGCACTGGAGTGCAGGCGAATTCCAGATGTTAACGTTCAGGTTGGTCAGACGGAGGGACGGCCTTGCCAGCACATTGGAAGTACTTAATGGCTCTTCTTGAATCAGATCTAGTTCAGGATTGACATCCATTTCTGGGGTGACGTCATTATCAAAAGTTTGTTTATCTACCTCAAGATTTTTGATAACTATATTCACCTTCACTCTTTCTGCCTCTTCTTTGATGAAATAATGATTAAGCCATTTAGGGGCAATGCTCTTTATACCTGCAATAGCACGGCTGACGATCCACTGCAAGATGGGCTTCTTGGGATACAGTGATCTGGATTTCTGGTTTCGCCAACTACGGATTATGGTTCCTGCTCCTTCACCACCACTTCCTCCTCCCCCTGAAAACATCCTCCATGGCCACCTGGCCTTGTGCAGCATCATGACCTGTTCAGGCACTTATACACCACGTGGCTACGGGATACACTACCAGTATGGCAAAACAAAAGTCCAGTAGATATTCAGGTACAGGCTGCTGCCTCCACTCCTCACGCTACCTGTCTGACTGTCTGACCTGCTTTGCACCAGCTCGTCTCATAGAATGTTTAGTAGTCACAGAGAATGTCTATGATGTCACAAAGCACGGGTAACCAAGGCTGTTTATGACATCACAAGGATCCCGGAATGCAGGTTCCTTTGTTTTCCATGTGAAAAAGTTATTTATCGGTTACCAAATTAACTCAATGTGCTGTTTTAAGCACAGGACTCAAGTAGATATGCAGGGTAGTCTAATACCCAGTCAATTCAGTTTAAATGGCACATCAAGATAGGTTACTAAGGAACATATCTACAGAGGGATATAAAAAAGGATAGGCATAGACTTCTAACAAATGAACTGGGAAAGCAAATGTTCTGGGTGGTTTTTATGGAGTAAGAAGTTTGCAATACATCTCATAGCTCATTGGTTTGTCACCCAAAAGAGAAATCACACTGTATGTGAAAACAGGGCAATCTTTTGAACACTGTGAGCCTGTGGGCCAAGCAAGCCAATGGGGCCCCATGCTCCTACCCCTCACCCTGTCTGTAACCCTACCTGCTATTTACTTCAACTCACCTGCTACTCACCTCAACTCACCTTTTAGTGAATAGCTCCATAGGAATACCTAAAATGCCTATACCTGCTGCAATCTGAGAATACTATGGCAGTGAATCAAATATTTGGAGACAGATTTCTAGTTGCCCTCTGTACAACGCAGGGAAGGAGAAACTCACATTTAGTCTCATTAATATGCCCCTGCTAATTTGCCCAATAATATGCCAGTGTTATTTGCTATTTAATATGCCCCTGCTAATTTGTTCAATAATATGCCAGTGTTATTTGCCATTTAATATGCCCCTGCTAATTTGCCCAATAATATGCCAGTGTTATTTGCCATTTAATATGTCGAGGCCAATTTGCCTAATAATATGCCAGTGTTTTTAAAATCTGGAATAAATAAATGCATAATTATTTTTAACATGTCCGCTTTAATTTACATTTATTTGTCCAGTTCTTTTTCAGCCCGGAGGGATCCTTTAATGTAAGGAACATGCTAGTCTGGTTGAGAGTCTGGAGGGATCGCCATGTTTGTACTCCAGTTGTGCTCCGGGCATGACCTGACCCTCAGTGAGGTTAGAGGTCAGGAGATGCTCACGAGCTGCCTGGAGAATTCTAAACTGACGCTTTCCAGTTATGTATTTGCTGCTGCCAGCCTGATACATTGTATCACCAACAGGAGCACTCCTGGAAGAGCCTTAAAGGGACAGTCTGGTCACAAAACTCGCATGTATAGTGCACAGGCATTTTATGGTGTGATTTGATGCAGACATTCTGCATAATTCACGTATTTTAATATTGAACTCAAGCACTCCCCCAGTGATTACTCTGCAGAGTATTAAAAGTATTAAAAGAACTTAGGGGTGTACTAGCAAAACCATTAACAGATTTATTTAACCAATCATTGTTAATGGGAGTAGTTTCAGATGATTGGAAATTAGCAAATGTTGTGCCCATTCACAAGAACGGTAGTAGGGAGGAGGTGGGCAACTATAGACCAGTAAGTCTTATTTCAGTAGTGGGGAAAATAATGGAAACCTTGTTAAAGAATAGGATTGTTGAACATCTAAAGTCGCTTGGATTTCAAGATCAGAGACAACATGGGGTTTTTTCAAGGAGATCATGCCAAACTAATCTTATTGATTTTTTTGATTGGGTGACTAAAATAATAGATCAGGGTGATGCAGTAGACGTTGCTTACTTAAATTTCAGTAAGGCTTTTGACACTGTCGCACATAAAAGGCTTATCAATAAACTGAAATCTTTGAATTTGGATTTCAATATTGTTGAATGGATTAGACAATGGCTGAGTGACAGGCAACAGAGGCTTGTAGTCAATGGAGTATATTCAATGCAAGGTCTTGTTACTATTGGGGTACCTCAGTTTAACACCCCTACACAAAATGTCTACTTCTGAATCAGACCGATGCTGGTGGTGCCAGAGTGTGCAAGGCACTATTTATCATGTTTAGGAACCCTTTAAAGACTTACTGGAAAATGTACTTATGAATCTTATGAAAAGGGATATTAATCTTGCAGAATTCATTTTATTTCACCTAGAGCATGGACTTGGCAAAAAAAAACACAACTTCATTTGCTAATCAATATTTTACTGGCAACTAAGATATGTTTTGCCAGGAAATTGAAGGATCAATCAATTTCCAACCAGACAAAAATATTGGATTTCAGATCGACTTTCCATTTATAATGGAAAAATAAAATGTCACTATATCTAATAGATTATCCGAATATTATGAGATTTGGGCTTCATGGTTCTTGATTAGTTAATTGATTCCCTTGTGGTCACATATGACTTGAACTTGTACATATGCTGCAAGCCGGCATTCAAAAGTTTCATGTGGCCCGTAAAACATGGCCGACGTGGCGACCCTACTCCATGCCTCACTTTATGGGACAGAGATCGACCTCAGCGGGATTCGGGGCTGTTAATAATAGGAGTGTTTTACACATGATCAAAGAGTATTGTCCTGCACTATATAGTAATTGTAAATCATTTTTTATTTATTTTGTATACAGCGGAATGCATTCGTTTTTTTAAAGCTTTATATTTGATAGCATAAATGATTAAATATTAAATATCCCCTGTTTGGTGCCTGGCTTTGTACATTTTGCAGATCCAGACGTGTTAGACTTGTTTTACTAATCACATATGTTCTATTTCTGGCTACCTGTGGCTGCAGGATACTCCTTCTCCTCCGGAGACGCTCTTGGCGGCTTCGAGAGGCACACCCTATACATTCCCGGCTACATCCAGTGCTCTCCTCTGCCACAGATGGGCGGGAATTTGATGGCACAGCCCAAGAGGACTGTATCTTCTCTAATATCTTGAAGATTCGTTTAGCTTTGGAGCCGGTAACTCCATTTGAACGAGCCGTTGCAGGCCTGGCATTCACTTTTATTGTTTTAGGTGCCCGATATCGAGTGACTCTGAGTCTAGAAATTGCAGAGGCAGCACCACTATAAGTGCTTTTTCCAGGGTTAGACACAGGCGAAAGGATGATCCCTTTAATCCTCTTGGCATCCGCCAAAGGACTGGACATCTTCCTTAAAGATTGTAAGATTTTATGCGCTTTTGCGCCTGTAACATATGACACTCTGCCTTTCGGGTTACCAGTGGGGAGGGCAGATGAGGTTGCCGGTTGGCACTGGAGTGCAGGCGAATTCCAGATGTTAACGTTCAGGTTGGTCAGACGGAGGGACGGCCTTGCCAGCACATTGGAAGTACTTAATGGCTCTTCTTGAATCAGATCTAGTTCAGGATTGACATCCATTTCTGGGGTGACGTCATTATCAAAAGTTTGTTTATCTACCTCAAGATTTTTGATAACTATATTCACCTTCACTCTTTCTGCCTCTTCTTTGATGAAATAATGATTAAGCCATTTAGGGGCAATGCTCTTTATACCTGCAATAGCACGGCTGACGATCCACTGCAAGATGGGCTTCTTGGGATACAGTGATCTGGATTTCTGGTTTCGCCAACTACGGATTATGGTTCCTGCTCCTTCACCACCACTTCCTCCTCCCCCTGAAAACATCCTCCATGGCCACCTGGCCTTGTGCAGCCTCATGACCTGTTCAGGCACTTATACACCACGTGGCTACGGGATACACTACCAGTATGGCAAAACAAAAGTCCAGTAGATATTCAGGTACAGGCTGCTGCCTCCACTCCTCACGCTACCTGTCTGACTGTCTGACCTGCTTTGCACCAGCTCGTCTCATAGAATGTTTAGTAGTCACAGAGAATGTCTATGATGTCACAAAGCACGGGTAACCAAGGCTGTTTATGACATCACAAGGATCCCGGAATGAAGGTTCCTTTGTTTTCCATGTGAAAAAGTTATTTATCGGTTACCAAATTAACTCAATGTGCTGTTTTAAGCACAGGACTCAAGTAGATATGCAGGGTAGTCTAATACCCAGTCAATTCAGTTTAAATGGCACATCAAGATAGGTTACTAAGGAACATATCTACAGAGGGATATAAAAAAGGATAGGCATAGACTTCTAACAAATGAACTGGGAAAGCAAATGTTCTGGGTGGTTTTTATGGAGTAAGAAGTTTGCAATACATCTCATAGCTCATTGGTTTGTCACCCAAAAGAGAAATCACACTGTATGTGAAAACAGGGCAATCTTTTGAACACTGTGAGCCTGTGGGCCAAGCAAGCCAATGGGGCCCCATGCTCCTACCCCTCACCCTGTCTGTAACCCTACCTGCTATTTACTTCAACTCACCTGCTACTCACCTCAACTCACCTTTTAGTGAATAGCTCCATAGGAATACCTAAAATGCCTATACCTGCTGCAATCTGAGAATACTATGGCAGTGAATCAAATATTTGGAGACAGATTTCTAGTTGCCCTCTGTACAACGCAGGGAAGGAGAAACTCACATTTAGTCTCATTAATATGCCCCTGCTAATTTGCCCAATAATATGCCAGTGTTATTTGCTATTTAATATGCCCCTGCTAATTTGTTCAATAATATGCCAGTGTTATTTGCCATTTAATATGCCCCTGCTAATTTGCCCAATAATATGCCAGTGTTATTTGCCATTTAATATGTCGAGGCCAATTTGCCTAATAATATGCCAGTGTTTTTAAAATCTGGAATAAATAAATGCATAATTATTTTTAACATGTCCGCTTTAATTTACATTTATTTGTCCAGTTCTTTTTCAGCCCGGAGGGATCCTTTAATGTAAGGAACATGCTAGTCTGGTTGAGAGTCTGGAGGGATCGCCATGTTTGTACTCCAGTTGTGCTCCGGGCATGACCTGACCCTCAGTGAGGTTAGAGGTCAGGAGATGCTCACGAGCTGCCTGGAGAATTCTAAACTGACGCTTTCCAGTTATGTATTTGCTGCTGCCAGCCTGATACATTGTATCACCAACAGGAGCACTCCTGGAAGAGCCTTAAAGGGACAGTCTGGTCACAAAACTCGCATGTATAGTGCACAGGCATTTTATGGTGTGATTTGATGCAGACATTCTGCATAATTCACGTATTTTAATAATGAACTCAAGCACTCCCCCAGTGATTACTCTGCAGAGTATTAAAAGTATTAAAAGAACTTAGGGGTGTACTAGCAAAACCATTAACAGATTTATTTAACCAATCATTGTTAATGGGAGTAGTTTCAGATGATTGGAAATTAGCAAATGTTGTGCCCATTCACAAGAACGGTAGTAGGGAGGAGGTGGGCAACTATAGACCAGTAAGTCTTATTTCAGTAGTGGGGAAAATAATGGAAACCTTGTTAAAGAATAGGATTGTTGAACATCTAAAGTCGCTTGGATTTCAAGATCAGAGACAACATGGGGTTTTTTCAAGGAGATCATGCCAAACTAATCTTATTGATTTTTTTGATTGGGTGACTAAAATAATAGATCAGGGTGATGCAGTAGACGTTGCTTACTTAAATTTCAGTAAGGCTTTTGACACTGTCGCACATAAAAGGCTTATCAATAAACTGAAATCTTTGAATTTGGATTTCAATATTGTTGAATGGATTAGACAATGGCTGAGTGACAGGCAACAGAGGCTTGTAGTCAATGGAGTATATTCAATGCAAGGTCTTGTTACTATTGGGGTACCTCAGTTTAACACCCCTACACAAAATGTCTACTTCTGAATCAGACCGATGCTGGTGGTGCCAGAGTGTGCAAGGCACTATTTATCATGTTTAGGAACCCTTTAAAGACTTACTGGAAAATGTACTTATGAATCTTATGAAAAGGGATATTAATCTTGCAGAATTCATTTTATTTCACCTAGAGCATGGACTTGGCAAAAAAAAACACAACTTCATTTGCTAATCAATATTTTACTCTCAACTAAGATATGTTTTGCCAGGAAATTGAAGGATCAATCAATTTCCAACCAGACAAAAATATTGGATTTCAGATCGACTTTCCATTTATAATGGAAAAATAAAATGTCACTATATCTAATAGATTATCCGAATATTATGAGATTTGGGCTTCATGGTTCTTGATTAGTTAATTGATTCCCTTGTGGTCACATATGACTTGAACTTGTACATGTGCTGCAAGCCGGCATTCAAAAGTTTCATGTGGCCCGTAAAACATGGCCGAGGTGGCGTCCCTACTCCATGCCTCACTTTATGGGACAGAGATCGACCTCAGCGGGATTCGGGGCTGTTAATAATAGGAGTGTTTTACACATGATCAAAGAGTATTGTCCTGCACTATATAGTAATTGTAAATCATTTTTTATTTATTTTGTATACAGCGGAATGCATTCGTTTTTTTAAAGCTTTATATTTGATAATGATTAAATATTAAATATCCCCTGTTTGGTGCCTGGCTTTGTACATTTTGCAGATCCAGACGTGTTAGACGTGTTTTACTAATCACATATGTTCCATTTCCGGCTACCTGTGGCTGCAGGATACTCCTTCTCCTCCGGAGACGCTCTTGGCGGCTTCGAGAGGCACACCCTATACATTCCCGGCTACATCCAGTGCTCTCCTCTGCCACAGATGGGCGGGAATTTGATGGCACAGCCCAAGAGGACTGTATCTTCTCTAATATCTTGAAGATTCGTTTAGCTTTGGAGCCGGTAACTCCATATGAACGAGCCGTTGCAGGCCTGGCATTCACTTTTATTGTTTTAGGTGCCCGATATCGAGTGACTCTGAGTCTAGAAATTGCAGAGGCAGCACCACTATAAGTGCTTTTTCCAGGGTTAGACACAGGCGAAAGGATGATCCCTTTAATCCTCTTGGCATCCGCCAAAGGACTGGACATCTTCCTTAAAGATTGTAAGATTTTATGCGCTTTTGCGCCTGTAACATATGACACTCTGCCTTTCGGGTTACCAGTGGGGAGGGCAGATGAGGTTGCCGGTTGGCACTGGAGTGCAGGCGAATTCCAGATGTTAACGTTCAGGTTGGTCAGACGGAGGGACGGCCTTGCCAGCACATTGGAAGTACTTAATGGCTCTTCTTGAATCAGATCTAGTTCAGGATTGACATCCATTTCTGGGGTGACGTCATTATCAAAAGTTTGTTTATCTACCTCAAGATTTTTGATAACTATATTCACCTTCACTCTTTCTGCCTCTTCTTTGATGAAATAATGATTAAGCCATTTAGGGGCAATGCTCTTTATACCTGCAATAGCACGGCTGACGATCCACTGCAAGATGGGCTTCTTGGGATACAGTGATCTGGATTTCTGGTTTCGCCAACTACGGATTATGGTTCCTGCTCCTTCACCACCACTTCCTCTTCCCCCTGAAAACATCCTCCATGGCCACCTGGCCTTGTGCAGCATCATGACCTGTTCAGGCACTTATACACCACGTGGCTACGGGATACACTACCAGTATGGCGAAACAAAAGTCCAGTAGATATTCAGGTACAGGCTGCTGCCTCCACTCCTCACGCTACCTGTCTGACTGTCTGACCTGCTTTGCACCAGCTCGTCACATAGAATGTTTAGTAGTCACAGAGAATGTCTATGATGTCACAAAGCACGGGTAACCAAGGCTGTTTATGACATCACAAGGATCCCAGAATGCAGGTTCCTTTGTTTTCCATGTGAAAAAGTTATTTATCGGTTACCAAATTAACTCAATGTGCTGTTTTAAGCACAGGACTCAAGTAGATATGCAGGGTAGTCTAATACCCAGTCAATTCAGTTTAAATGGCACATCAAGATAGGTTACTAAGGAACATATCTACAGAGGGATATAAAAAATGATAGGAATAGACTTCTAACAAATGAACTTTGAAAGCAAATGTTCTGGGTGGTTTTTATGGAGTAAGAAGTTTGCAATACATCTCATAGCTCATTGGTTTGTCACCCAAAAGAGAAATCACACTGTATGTGAAAACAGGGCAATCTTTTGAACACTGTGAGCCTGTGGGCCAAGCAAGCCAATGGGGCCCCATGCTCCTACCCCTCACCCTGTCTGTAACCCTACCTGCTATTTAATTCAACTCACCTGCTACTCACCTCAACTCACCTTTTAGTGAATAGCTCCATAGGAATACCTAAAATGCCTATACCTGCTGCAATCTGAGAATACTATGGCAGTGAATCAAATATTTGGAGACAGATTTCTAGTTGCCCTCTGTACAACGCAGGGAAGGAGAAACTCACATTTAGTCTCATTAATATGCCCCTGCTAATTTGCCCAATAATAAGCCAGTGTTATTTGCTATTTAATATGCCCCTGCTAATTTGTTCAATAATATGCCAGTGTTATTTGCCATTTAATATGCCCCTGCTAATTTACCCAATAATATGCCAGTGTTATTTGCCATTTAATATGTCGAGGCCAATTTGCCTAATAATATGCCAGTGTTTTTAAAATCTGGAATAAATAAATGCATAATTATTTTTAACATGTCCGCTTTAATTTACATTTATTTGTCCAGTTCTTTTTCAGCCCGGAGGGATCCTTTAATGTAAGGAACATGCTAGTCTGGTTGAGAGTCTGGAGGGATCGCCATGTTTGTACTCCAGTTGTGCTCCGGGCATGACCTGACCCTCAGTGAGGTTAGAGGTCAGGAGATGCTCACGAGCTGCCTGGAGAATTCTAAACTGACGCTTTCCAGTTATGTATTTGCTGCTGCCAGCCTGATACATTGTATCACCAACAGGAGCACTCCTGGAAGAGCCTTAAAGGGACAGTCTGGTCACAAAACTCGCATGTATAGTGCACAGGCATTTTATGGTGTGATTTGATGCAGACATTCTGCATAATTCACTTATTTTAATATTGAACTCAAGCACTCCCCCAGTGATTACTCTGCAGAGTATTAAAAGTATTAAAAGAACTTAGGGGTGTACTAGCAAAACCATTAACAGATTTATTTAACCAATCATTGTTAATGGGAGTAGTTTCAGATGATTGGAAATTAGCAAATGTTGTGCCCATTCACAAGAACGGTAGTAGGGAGGAGGTGGGCAACTATAGACCAGTAAGTCTTATTTCAGTAGTGGGGAAAATAATGGAAACCTTGTTAAAGAATAGGATTGTTGAACATCTAAAGTCGCTTGGATTTCAAGATCAGAGACAACATGGGGTTTTTTCAAGGAGATCATGCCAAACTAATCTTATTGATTTTTTTGATTGGGTGACTAAAATAATAGATCAGGGTGATGCAGTAGACGTTGCTTACTTAAATTTCAGTAAGGCTTTTGACACTGTCGCACATAAAAGGCTTATCAATAAACTGAAATCTTTGAATTTGGATTTCAATATTGTTGAATGGATTAGACAATGGCTGAGTGACAGGCAACAGAGGCTTGTAGTCAATGGAGTATATTCAATGCAAGGTCTTGTTACTATTGGGGTACCTCAGTTTAACACCCCTACACAAAATGTCTACTTCTGAATCAGACCGATGCTGGTGGTGCCAGAGTGTGCAAGGCACTATTTATCATGTTTAGGAACCCTTTAAAGACTTACTGGAAAATGTACTTATGAATCTTATGAAAAGGGATATTAATCTTGCAGAATTCATTTTATTTCACCTAGAGCATGGACTTGGCAAAAAAAAAAAAAAAAAACACAACTTCATTTGCTAATCAATATTTTACTGGCAACTAAGATATGTTTTGCCAGGAAATTGAAGGATCAATCAATTTCCAACCAGACAAAAATATTGGATTTCAGATCGACTTTCCATTTATAATGGAAAAATAAAATGTCACTATATCTAATAGATTATCCGAATATTATGAGATTTGGGCTTCATGGTTCTTGATTAGTTAATTGATTCCCTTGTGGTCACATATGACTTGAACTTGTACATATGCTGCAAGCCGGCATTCAAAAGTTTCATGTGGCCCGTAAAACATGGCCGACGTGGCGTCCCTACTCCATGCCTCACTTTATGGGACAGAGATCGACCTCAGCGGGATTCGGGGCTGTTAATAATAGGAGTGTTTTACACATGATCAAAGAGTATTGTCCTGCACTATATAGTAATTGTAAATCATTTTTTATTTATTTTGTATACAGCGGAATGCATTCGTTTTTTTAAAGCTTTATATTTGATAGCATAAGTGATTAAATATTAAATATCCCCTGTTTGGTGCCTGGCTTTGTACATTTTGCAGATCCAGACGTGTTAGACGTGTTTTACTAATCACATATGTTCCATTTCTGGCTACCTGTGGCTGCAGGATACTCATTCTCCTCCGGAGACGCTCTTGGCGGCTTCGAGAGGCACACCCTATACATTCCCGGCTACATCCAGTGCTCTCCTCTGCCACAGATGGGCGGGAATTTGATGGCACAGCCCAGGAGGACTGTATCTTCTCTAATATCTTGAAGATTCGTTTAGCTTTGGAGCCGGTAACTCCATATGTACGAGCCGTTGCAGGCCTGGCATTCACTTTTATTGTTTTAGGCGCCCGATATCGAGTGACTCTGAGTCTAGAAATTGCAGAGGCAGCACCACTATAAGTGCTTTTTCCAGGGTTAGACACAGGCGAAAGGATGATCCCTTTAATCCTCTTGGCATCCGCCAAAGGACTGGACATCTTCCTTAAAGATTGTAAGATTTTATGCGCTTTTGCGCCTGTAACATATGACACTTTGCCTTTCGGGTTACCAGTGGGGAGGGCAGATGAGGTTTCCGGTTGACACTGGAGTGCAGGCGAATTCCAGATGTTAACGTTCAGGTTGGTCAGACGGAGGGACGGCCTTGCCAGCACATTGGAAGTACTTAATGGCTCTTCTTGAATCAGATCTAGTTCAGGATTGACATCCATTTCTGGGGTGACGTCATTATCAAAAGTTTGTTTATCTACCTCAAGATTTTTGATAACTATATTCACCTTCACTCTTTCTGCCTCTTCTTTGATGAAATAATGATTAAGCCATTTAGGGGCAATGCTCTTTATACCTGCAATAGCACGGCTGACGATCCACTGCAAGATGGGCTTCTTGGGATACAGTGATCTGGATTTCTGGTTTCGCCAACTACGGATTATGGTTCCTGCTCCTTCACCACCACTTCCTCTTCCCCCTGAAAACATCTTCCATGGCCACCTGGCCTTGTGCAGCCTCATGACCTGTTCAGGCACTTATACACCACGTGGCTACGGGATACACTACCAGTATGGCAAAACAAAAGTCCAGTAGATATTCAGGTACAGGCTGCTGCCTCCACTCCTCACGCTACCTGTCTGACTGTCTGACCTGCTTTGCACCAGCTCGTCTCATAGAATGTTTAGTAGTCACAGAGAATGTCTATGATGTCACAAAGCACGGGTAACCAAGGCTGTTTATGACATCACAAGGATCCCGGAATGCAGGTTCCTTTGTTTTCCATGTGAAAAAGTTATTTATCGGTTACCAAATTAACTCAATGTGCTGTTTTAAGCACAGGACTCAAGTAGATATGCAGGGTAGTCTAATACCCAGTCAATTCAGTTTAAATGGCACATCAAGATAGGTTACTAAGGAACATATCTACAGAGGGATATAAAAAAGGATAGGCATAGACTTCTAACAAATGAACTGGGAAAGCAAATGTTCTGGGTGGTTTTTATGGAGTAAGAAGTTTGCAATACATCTCATAGCTCATTGGTTTGTCACCCAAAAGAGAAATCACACTGTATGTGAAAACAGGGCAATCTTTTGAACACTGTGAGCCTGTGGGCCAAGCAAGCCAATGGGGCCCCATGCTCCTACCCCTCACCCTGTCTGTAACCCTACCTGCTATTTACTTCAACTCACCTGCTACTCACCTCAACTCACCTTTTAGTGAATAGCTCCATAGGAATACCTAAAATGCCTATACCTGCTGCAATCTGAGAATACTATGGCAGTGAATCAAATATTTGGAGACAGATTTCTAGTTGCCCTCTGTACAACGCAGGGAAGGAGAAACTCACATTTAGTCTCATTAATATGCCCCTGCTAATTTGCCCAATAATATGCCAGTGTTATTTGCTATTTAATATGCCCCTGCTAATTTGTTCAATAATATGCCAGTGTTATTTGCCATTTAATATGCCCCTGCTAATTTGCCCAATAATATGCCAGTGTTATTTGCCATTTAATATGTCGAGGCCAATTTGCCTAATAATATGCCAGTGTTTTTAAAATCTGGAATAAATAAATGCATAATTATTTTTAACATGTCCGCTTTAATTTACATTTATTTGTCCAGTTCTTTTTCAGCCCGGAGGGATCCTTTAATGTAAGGAACATGCTAGTCTGGTTGAGAGTCTGGAGGGATCGCCATGTTTGTACTCCAGTTGTGCTCCGGGCATGACCTGACCCTCAGTGAGGTTAGAGGTCAGGAGATGCTCACGAGCTGCCTGGAGAATTCTAAACTGACGCTTTCCAGTTATGTATTTGCTGCTGCCAGCCTGATACATTGTATCACCAACAGGAGCACTCCTGGAAGAGCCTTAAAGGGACAGTCTGGTCACAAAACTCGCATGTATAGTGCACAGGCATTTTATGGTGTGATTTGATGCAGACATTCTGCATAATTCACGTATTTTAATATTGAACTCAAGCACTCCCCCAGTGATTACTCTGCAGAGTATTAAAAGTATTAAAAGAACTTAGGGGTGTACTAGCAAAACCATTAACAGATTTATTTAACCAATCATTGTTAATGGGAGTAGTTTCAGATGATTGGAAATTAGCAAATGTTGTGCCCATTCACAAGAACGGTAGTAGGGAGGAGGTGGGCAACTATAGACCAGTAAGTCTTATTTCAGTAGTGGGGAAAATAATGGAAACCTTGTTAAAGAATAGGATTGTTGAACATCTAAAGTCGCTTGGATTTCAAGATCAGAGACAACATGGGTTTTTTTCAAGGAGATCATGCCAAACTAATCTTATTGATTTTTTTGATTGGGTGACTAAAATAATAGATCAGGGTGATGCAGTAGACGTTGCTTACTTAAATTTCAGTAAGGCTTTTGACACTGTCGCACATAAAAGGCTTATCAATAAACTGAAATCTTTGAATTTGGATTTCAATATTGTTGAATGGATTAGACAATGGCTGAGTGACAGGCAACAGAGGCTTGTAGTCAATGGAGTATATTCAATGCAAGGTCTTGTTACTATTGGGGTACCTCAGTTTAACACCCCTACACAAAATGTCTACTTCTGAATCAGACCGATGCTGGTGGTGCCAGAGTGTGCAAGGCACTATTTATCATGTTTAGGAACCCTTTAAAGACTTACTGGAAAATGTACTTATGAATCTTATGAAAAGGGATATTAATCTTGCAGAATTCATTTTATTTCACCTAGAGCATGGACTTGGCAAAAAAAAAAAAAAAAACACAACTTCATTTGCTAATCAATATTTTACTGGCAACTAAGATATGTTTTGCCAGGAAATTGAAGGATCAATCAATTTCCAGCCAGACAAAAATATTGGATTTCAGATCGACTTTCCATTTATAATGGAAAAATAAAATGTCACTATATCTAATAGATTATCCGAATATTATGAGATTTGGGCTTCATGGTTCTTGACTAGTTAATTGATTCCCTTGTGGTCACATTTGACTTGAACTTGTACATATGCTGCAAGCCGGCATTCAAAAGTTTCATGTGGCCCGTAAAACATGGCCGAGGTGGCGTCCCTACTCCATGCCTCACTTTATGGGACAGAGATCGACCTCAGCGGGATTCGGGGCTGTAAATAATAGGAGTGTTTTACACATGATCAAAGAGTATTGTCCTGCACTATATAGTAATTGTAAATCATTTTTTATTTATTTTGTATACAGCGGAATGCATTCGTTTTTTTAAAGCTTTATATTTGATAGCATAAATGATTAAATATTAAATATCCCCTGTTTGGTGCCTGGCTTTGTACATTTTGCAGATCCAGACGTGTTAGACGTGTTTTACTAATCACATATGTTCCATTTCTGGCTACCTGTGGCTGCAGGATACTCCTTCTCCTCCGGAGACGCTCTTGGCGGCTTCGAGAGGCACACCCTATATATTCCCGGCTACATCCAGTGCTCTCCTCTGCCACAGATGGGCGGGAATTTGATGGCACAGCCCAAGAGGACTGTATCTTCTCTAATATCTTGAAGATTCGTTTAGCTTTGGAGCCGGTAACTCCATATGTACGAGCCGTTGCAGGCCTGGCATTCACTTTTATTGTTTTAGGTGCCCGATATCGAGTGACTCTGAGTCTAGAAATTGCAGAGGCAGCACCACTATAAGTGCTTTTTCCAGGGTTAGACACAGGCGAAAGGATGATCCCTTTAATCCTCTTGGCATCCGCCAAAGGACTGGACATCTTCCTTAAAGATTGTAAGATTTTATGCGCTTTTGCGCCTGTAACATATGACACTCTGCCTTTCGGGTTACCAGTGGGGAGGGCAGATGAGGTTGACGGTTGGCACTGGAGTGCAGGCGAATTCCAGATGTTAACGTTCAGGTTGGTCAGACGGAGGGACGGCCTTGCCAGCACATTGGAAGTACTTAATGGCTCTTCTTGAATCAGATCTAGTTCAGGATTGACATCCATTTCTGGGGTGACGTCATTATCAAAAGTTTGTTTATCTACCTCAAGATTTTTGATAACTATATTCACCTTCACTCTTTCTGCCTCTTCTTTGATGAAATAATGATTAAGCCATTTAGGGGCAATGCTCTTTATACCTGCAATAGCACGGCTGACGATCCACTGCAAGATGGGCTTCTTGGGATACAGTGATCTGGATTTCTGGTTTCGCCAACTACGGATTATGGTTCCTGCTCCTTCACCACCACTTCCTCTTCCCCCTGAAAACATCCTCCATGGCCACCTGGCCTTGTGCAGCCTCATGACCTGTTCAGGCACTTATACACCACGTGGCTACGGGATACACTACCAGTATGGCAAAACAAAAGTCCAGTAGATATTCAGGTACAGGCTGCTGCCTCCACTCCTCACGCTACCTGTCTGACTGTCTTACCTGCTTTGCACCAGCTCGTCACATAGAATGTTTAGTAGTCACAGAGAATGTCTATGATGTCACAAAGCACGGGTAACCAAGGCTGTTTATGACATCACAAGGATCCCGGAATGCAGGTTCCTTTGTTTTCCATGTGAAAAAGTTATTTATCGGTTACCAAATTAACTCAATGTGCTGTTTTAAGCACAGGACTCAAGTAGATATGGAGGGTAGTCTAATACCCAGTCAATTCAGTTTAAATGGCACATCAAGATAGATTACTAAGGAATATATCTACAGAGGGATATAAAAAAGGATAGGCATAGACTTCTAACAAATGAACTGGGAAAGCAAATGTTCTGGGTGGTTTTTATGGAGTAAGAAGTTTGCAATACATCTCATAGCTCATTGGTTTGTCACCCAAAAGAGAAATCACACTGTATGTGAAAACAGGGCAATCAATCTTTTGAACACTGTGAGCCTGTGGGCCAAGCAAGCCAATGGGGCCCCATGCTCCTACCCCTCACCCTGTCTGTAACCCTACCTGCTATTTACTTCAACTCACCTGCTACTCACCTCAACTCACCTTTTAGTGAATAGCTCCATGGGAATACCTAAAATGCCTATACCTGCTGCAATCTGAGAATACTATGGCAGTGAATCAAATATTTGGAGACAGATTTCTAGTTGCCCTCTGTACAACGCAGGGAAGGAGAAACTCACATTTAGTCTCATTAATATGCCCCTGCTAATTTGCCCAATAATATGCCAGTGTTATTTGCTATTTAATATGCCCCTGCTAATTTGTTCAATAATATGCCAGTGTTATTTGCCATTTAATATGCCCCTGCTAATTTGCCCAATAATATGCCAGTGTTATTTGCCATTTAATATGTCGAGGCCAATTTGCCTAATAATATGCCAGTGTTTTTAAAATCTGGAATAAATAAATGCATAATTATTTTTAACATGTCCGCTTTAATTTACATTTATTTGTCCAGTTCTTTTTCAGCCCGGAGTGATCCTTTAATGTAAGGAACATGCTAGTCTGGTTGAGAGTCTGGAGGGATCGCCATGTTTGTACTCCAGTTGTGCTCCGGGCATGACCTGACCCTCAGTGAGGTTAGAGGTCAGGAGATGCTCACGAGCTGCCTGGAGAATTCTAAACTGACGCTTTCCAGTTATGTATTTGCTGCTGCCAGCCTGATACATTGTATCACCAACAGGAGCACTCCTGGAAGAGCCTTAAAGGGACAGTCTGGTCACAAAACTCGCATGTATAGTGCACAGGCATTTTATGGTGTGATTTGATGCAGACATTCTGCATAATTCACGTATTTTAATATTGAACTCAAGCACTCCCCCAGTGATTACTCTGCAGAGTATTAAAAGTATTAAAAGAACTTAGGGGTGTACTAGCAAAACCATTAACAGATTTATTTAACCAATCATTGTTAATGGGAGTAGTTTCAGATGATTGGAAATTAGCAAATGTTGTGCCCATTCACAAGAACGGTAGTAGGGAGGAGGTGGGCAACTATAGACCAGTAAGTCTTATTTCAGTAGTGGGGAAAATAATGGAAACCTTGTTAAAGAATAGGATTGTTGAACATCTAAAGTCGCTTGGATTTCAAGATCAGAGACAACATGGGTTTTTTTCAAGGAGATCATGCCAAACTAATCTTATTGATTTTTTTGATTGGGTGACTAAAATAATAGATCAGGGTGATGCAGTAGACGTTGCTTACTTAAATTTCAGTAAGGCTTTTGACACTGTCGCACATAAAAGGCTTATCAATAAACTGAAATCTTTGAATTTGGATTTCAATATTGTTGAATGGATTAGACAATGGCTGAGTGACAGGCAACAGAGGCTTGTAGTCAATGGAGTATATTCAATGCAAGGTCTTGTTACTATTGGGGTACCTCAGTTTAACACCCCTACACAAAATGTCTACTTCTGAATCAGACCGATGCTGGTGGTGCCAGAGTGTGCAAGGCACTATTTATCATGTTTAGGAACCCTTTAAAGACTTACTGGAAAATGTACTTATGAATCTTATGAAAAGGGATATTAATCTTGCAGAATTCATTTTATTTCACCTAGAGCATGGACTTGGCAAAAAAAACAAAAAAAACACAACTTCATTTGCTAATCAATATTTTACTGGCAACTATGATATGTTTTGCCAGGAAATTGAAGGATCAATCAATTTCCAGCCAGACAAAAATATTGGATTTCAGATCGACTTTCCATTTATAATGGAAAAATAAAATGTCACTATATCTAATAGATTATCCGAATATTATGAGATTTGGGCTTCATGGTTCTTGATTAGTTAATTGATTCCCTTGTGGTCACATTTGACTTGAACTTGTACATATGCTGCAAGCCGGCATTCAAAAGTTTCATGTGGCCCGTAAAACATGGCCGAGGTGGCGTCTTTACTCCATGCCTCACTTTATGGGACAGAGATCGACCTCAGCGGGATTCGGGGCTGTAAATAATAGGAGTGTTTTACACATGATCAAAGAGTATTGTCCTGCACTATATAGTAATTGTAAATCATTTTTTATTTATTTTGTATACAGCGGAATGCATTCGTTTTTTTAAAGCTTTATATTTGATAGCATAAATGATTAAATATTAAATATCCCCTGTTTGGTGCCTGGCTTTGTACATTTTGCAGATCCAGACGTGTTAGACTTGTTTTACTAATCACATATGTTCCATTTCTGGCTACCTGTGGCTGCAGGATACTCCTTCTCCTCCGGAGACGCTCTTGGCGGCTTCGAGAGGCACACCCTATACATTCCCGGCTACATCCAGTGCTCTCCTCTGCCACAGATGGGCGGGAATTTGATGGCACAGCCCAAGAGGACTGTATCTTCTCTAATATCTTGAAGATTCGTTTAGCTTTGGAGCCGGTAACTCCATATGTACGAGCCGTTGCAGGCCTGGCATTCACTTTTATTGTTTTAGGTGCCCGATATCGAGTGACTCTGAGTCTAGAAATTGCAGAGGCAGCACCACTATAAGTGCTTTTTCCAGGGTTAGACACAGGCGAAAGGATGATCCCTTTAATCCTCTTGGCATCCGCCAAAGGACTGGACATCTTCCTTAAAGATTGTAAGATTTTATGCGCTTTTGCGCCTGTAACATATGACACTCTGCCTTTCGGGTTACCAGTGGGGAGGGCAGATGAGGTTGACGGTTGGCACTGGAGTGCAGGCGAATTCCAGATGTTAACGTTCAGGTTGGTCAGACGGAGGGACGGCCTTGCCAGCACATTGGAAGTACTTAATGGCTCTTCTTGAATCAGATCTAGTTCAGGATTGACATCCATTTCTGGGGTGACGTCATTATCAAAAGTTTGTTTATCTACCTCAAGATTTTTGATAACTATATTCACCTTCACTCTTTCTGCCTCTTCTTTGATGAAATAATGATTAAGCCATTTAGGGGCAATGCTCTTTATACCTGCAATAGCACGGCTGACGATCCACTGCAAGATGGGCTTCTTGGGATACAGTGATCTGGATTTCTGGTTTCGCCAACTACGGATTATGGTTCCTGCTCCTTCACCACCACTTCCTCTTCCCCCTGAAAACATCTTCCATGGCCACCTGGCCTTGTGCAGCCTCATGACCTGTTCAGGCACTTATACACCACGTGGCTACGGGATACACTTCCAGTATGGCAAAACAAAAGTCCAGTAGATATTCAGGTACAGGCTGCTGCCTCCACTCCTCACGCTACCTGTCTGACTGTCTGACCTGCTTTGCACCAGCTCGTCTCATAGAATGTTTAGTAGTCACAGAGAATGTCTATGATGTCACAAAGCACGGGTAACCAAGGCTGTTTATGACATCACAAGGATCCCGGAATGCAGGTTCCTTTGTTTTCCATGTGAAAAAGTTATTTATCGGTTACCAAATTAACTCAATGTGCTGTTTTAAGCACAGGACTCAAGTAGATATGCAGGGTAGTCTAATACCCAGTCAATTCAGTTTAAATGGCACATCAAGATAGGTTACTAAGGAACATATCTACAGAGGGATATAAAAAAGGATAGGCATAGACTTCTAACAAATGAACTGGGAAAGCAAATGTTCTGGGTGGTTTTTATGGAGTAAGAAGTTTGCAATACATCTCATAGCTCATTGGTTTGTCACCCAAAAGAGAAATCACACTGTATGTGAAAACAGGGCAATCTTTTGAACACTGTGAGCCTGTGGGCCAAGCAAGCCAATGGGGCCCCATGCTCCTACCCCTCACCCTGTCTGTAACCCTACCTGCTATTTACTTCAACTCACCTGCTACTCACCTCAACTCACCTTTTAGTGAATAGCTCCATAGGAATACCTAAAATGCCTATACCTGCTGCAATCTGAGAATACTATGGCAGTGAATCAAATATTTGGAGACAGATTTCTAGTTGCCCTCTGTACAACGCAGGGAAGGAGAAACTCACATTTAGTCTCATTAATATGCCCCTGCTAATTTGCCCAATAATATGCCAGTGTTATTTGCTATTTAATATGCCCCTGCTAATTTGTTCAATAATATGCCAGTGTTATTTGCCATTTAATATGCCCCTGCTAATTTGCCCAATAATATGCCAGTGTTATTTGCCATTTAATATGTCGAGGCCAATTTGCCTAATAATATGCCAGTGTTTTTAAAATCTGGAATAAATAAATGCATAATTATTTTTAACATGTCCGCTTTAATTTACATTTATTTGTCCAGTTCTTTTTCAGCCCGGAGGGATCCTTTAATGTAAGGAACATGCTAGTCTGGTTGAGAGTCTGGAGGGATCGCCATGTTTGTACTCCAGTTGTGCTCCGGGCATGACCTGACCCTCAGTGAGGTTAGAGGTCAGGAGATGCTCACGAGCTGCCTGGAGAATTCTAAACTGACGCTTTCCAGTTATGTATTTGCTGCTGCCAGCCTGATACATTGTATCACCAACAGGAGCACTCCTGGAAGAGCCTTAAAGGGACAGTCTGGTCACAAAACTCGCATGTATAGTGCACAGGCATTTTATGGTGTGATTTGATGCAGACATTCTGCATAATTCACGTATTTTAATATTGAACTCAAGCACTCCCCCAGTGATTACTCTGCAGAGTATTAAAAGTATTAAAAGAACTTAGGGGTGTACTAGCAAAACCATTAACAGATTTATTTAACCAATCATTGTTAATGGGAGTAGTTTCAGATGATTGGAAATTAGCAAATGTTGTGCCCATTCACAAGAACGGTAGTAGGGAGGAGGTGGGCAACTATAGACCAGTAAGTCTTATTTCAGTAGTGGGGAAAATAATGGAAACCTTGTTAAAGAATAGGATTGTTGAACATCTAAAGTCGCTTGGATTTCAAGATCAGAGACAACATGGGTTTTTTTCAAGGAGATCATGCCAAACTAATCTTATTGATTTTTTTGATTGGGTGACTAAAATAATAGATCAGGGTGATGCAGTAGACGTTGCTTACTTAAATTTCAGTAAGGCTTTTGACACTGTCGCACATAAAAGGCTTATCAATAAACTGAAATCTTTGAATTTGGATTTCAATATTGTTGAATGGATTAGACAATGGCTGAGTGACAGGCAACAGAGGCTTGTAGTCAATGGAGTATATTCAATGCAAGGTCTTGTTACTATTGGGGTACCTCAGTTTAACACCCCTACACAAAATGTCTACTTCTGAATCAGACCGATGCTGGTGGTGCCAGAGTGTGCAAGGCACTATTTATCATGTTTAGGAACCCTTTAAAGACTTACTGGAAAATGTACTTATGAATCTTATGAAAAGGGATATTAATCTTGCAGAATTCATTTTATTTCACCTAGAGCATGGACTTGGCAAAAAAAAAAAAAAAAACACAACTTCATTTGCTAATCAATATTTTACTGGCAACTAAGATATGTTTTGCCAGGAAATTGAAGGATCAATCAATTTCCAGCCAGACAAAAATATTGGATTTCAGATCGACTTTCCATTTATAATGGAAAAATAAAATGTCACTATATCTAATAGATTATCCGAATATTATGAGATTTGGGCTTCATGGTTCTTGACTAGTTAATTGATTCCCTTGTGGTCACATTTGACTTGAACTTGTACATATGCTGCAAGCCGGCATTCAAAAGTTTCATGTGGCCCGTAAAACATGGCCGAGGTGGCGTCCCTACTCCATGCCTCACTTTATGGGACAGAGATCGACCTCAGCGGGATTCGGGGCTGTAAATAATAGGAGTGTTTTACACATGATCAAAGAGTATTGTCCTGCACTATATAGTAATTGTAAATCATTTTTTATTTATTTTGTATACAGCGGAATGCATTCGTTTTTTTAAAGCTTTATATTTGATAGCATAAATGATTAAATATTAAATATCCCCTGTTTGGTGCCTGGCTTTGTACATTTTGCAGATCCAGACGTGTTAGACGTGTTTTACTAATCACATATGTTCCATTTCTGGCTACCTGTGGCTGCAGGATACTCCTTCTCCTCCGGAGACGCTCTTGGCGGCTTCGAGAGGCACACCCTATATATTCCCGGCTACATCCAGTGCTCTCCTCTGCCACAGATGGGCGGGAATTTGATGGCACAGCCCAAGAGGACTGTATCTTCTCTAATATCTTGAAGATTCGTTTAGCTTTGGAGCCGGTAACTCCATATGTACGAGCCGTTGCAGGCCTGGCATTCACTTTTATTGTTTTAGGTGCCCGATATCGAGTGACTCTGAGTCTAGAAATTGCAGAGGCAGCACCACTATAAGTGCTTTTTCCAGGGTTAGACACAGGCGAAAGGATGATCCCTTTAATCCTCTTGGCATCCGCCAAAGGACTGGACATCTTCCTTAAAGATTGTAAGATTTTATGCGCTTTTGCGCCTGTAACATATGACACTCTGCCTTTCGGGTTACCAGTGGGGAGGGCAGATGAGGTTGACGGTTGGCACTGGAGTGCAGGCGAATTCCAGATGTTAACGTTCAGGTTGGTCAGACGGAGGGACGGCCTTGCCAGCACATTGGAAGTACTTAATGGCTCTTCTTGAATCAGATCTAGTTCAGGATTGACATCCATTTCTGGGGTGACGTCATTATCAAAAGTTTGTTTATCTACCTCAAGATTTTTGATAACTATATTCACCTTCACTCTTTCTGCCTCTTCTTTGATGAAATAATGATTAAGCCATTTAGGGGCAATGCTCTTTATACCTGCAATAGCACGGCTGACGATCCACTGCAAGATGGGCTTCTTGGGATACAGTGATCTGGATTTCTGGTTTCGCCAACTACGGATTATGGTTCCTGCTCCTTCACCACCACTTCCTCTTCCCCCTGAAAACATCCTCCATGGCCACCTGGCCTTGTGCAGCCTCATGACCTGTTCAGGCACTTATACACCACGTGGCTACGGGATACACTACCAGTATGGCAAAACAAAAGTCCAGTAGATATTCAGGTACAGGCTGCTGCCTCCACTCCTCACGCTACCTGTCTGACTGTCTTACCTGCTTTGCACCAGCTCGTCACATAGAATGTTTAGTAGTCACAGAGAATGTCTATGATGTCACAAAGCACGGGTAACCAAGGCTGTTTATGACATCACAAGGATCCCGGAATGCAGGTTCCTTTGTTTTCCATGTGAAAAAGTTATTTATCGGTTACCAAATTAACTCAATGTGCTGTTTTAAGCACAGGACTCAAGTAGATATGGAGGGTAGTCTAATACCCAGTCAATTCAGTTTAAATGGCACATCAAGATAGATTACTAAGGAATATATCTACAGAGGGATATAAAAAAGGATAGGCATAGACTTCTAACAAATGAACTGGGAAAGCAAATGTTCTGGGTGGTTTTTATGGAGTAAGAAGTTTGCAATACATCTCATAGCTCATTGGTTTGTCACCCAAAAGAGAAATCACACTGTATGTGAAAACAGGGCAATCAATCTTTTGAACACTGTGAGCCTGTGGGCCAAGCAAGCCAATGGGGCCCCATGCTCCTACCCCTCACCCTGTCTGTAACCCTACCTGCTATTTACTTCAACTCACCTGCTACTCACCTCAACTCACCTTTTAGTGAAAAGCTCCATGGGAATACCTAAAATGCCTATACCTGCTGCAATCTGAGAATACTATGGCAGTGAATCAAATATTTGGAGACAGATTTCTAGTTGCCCTCTGTACAACGCAGGGAAGGAGAAACTCACATTTAGTCTCATTAATATGCCCCTGCTAATTTGCCCAATAATATGCCAGTGTTATTTGCTATTTAATATGCCCCTGCTAATTTGTTCAATAATATGCCAGTGTTATTTGCCATTTAATATGCCCCTGCTAATTTGCCCAATAATATGCCAGTGTTATTTGCCATTTAATATGTCGAGGCCAATTTGCCTAATAATATGCCAGTGTTTTTAAAATCTGGAATAAATAAATGCATAATTATTTTTAACATGTCCGCTTTAATTTACATTTATTTGTCCAGTTCTTTTTCAGCCCGGAGTGATCCTTTAATGTAAGGAACATGCTAGTCTGGTTGAGAGTCTGGAGGGATCGCCATGTTTGTACTCCAGTTGTGCTCCGGGCATGACCTGACCCTCAGTGAGGTTAGAGGTCAGGAGATGCTCACGAGCTGCCTGGAGAATTCTAAACTGACGCTTTCCAGTTATGTATTTGCTGCTGCCAGCCTGATACATTGTATCACCAACAGGAGCACTCCTGGAAGAGCCTTAAAGGGACAGTCTGGTCACAAAACTCGCATGTATAGTGCACAGGCATTTTATGGTGTGATTTGATGCAGACATTCTGCATAATTCACGTATTTTAATATTGAACTCAAGCACTCCCCCAGTGATTACTCTGCAGAGTATTAAAAGTATTAAAAGAACTTAGGGGTGTACTAGCAAAACCATTAACAGATTTATTTAACCAATCATTGTTAATGGGAGTAGTTTCAGATGATTGGAAATTAGCAAATGTTGTGCCCATTCACAAGAACGGTAGTAGGGAGGAGGTGGGCAACTATAGACCAGTAAGTCTTATTTCAGTAGTGGGGAAAATAATGGAAACCTTGTTAAAGAATAGGATTGTTGAACATCTAAAGTCGCTTGGATTTCAAGATCAGAGACAACATGGGTTTTTTTCAAGGAGATCATGCCAAACTAATCTTATTGATTTTTTTGATTGGGTGACTAAAATAATAGATCAGGGTGATGCAGTAGACGTTGCTTACTTAAATTTCAGTAAGGCTTTTGACACTGTCGCACATAAAAGGCTTATCAATAAACTGAAATCTTTGAATTTGGATTTCAATATTGTTGAATGGATTAGACAATGGCTGAGTGACAGGCAACAGAGGCTTGTAGTCAATGGAGTATATTCAATGCAAGGTCTTGTTACTATTGGGGTACCTCAGTTTAACACCCCTACACAAAATGTCTACTTCTGAATCAGACCGATGCTGGTGGTGCCAGAGTGTGCAAGGCACTATTTATCATGTTTAGGAACCCTTTAAAGACTTACTGGAAAATGTACTTATGAATCTTATGAAAAGGGATATTAATCTTGCAGAATTCATTTTATTTCACCTAGAGCATGGACTTGGCAAAAAAAACAAAAAAAACACAACTTCATTTGCTAATCAATATTTTACTGGCAACTATGATATGTTTTGCCAGGAAATTGAAGGATCAATCAATTTCCAGCCAGACAAAAATATTGGATTTCAGATCGACTTTCCATTTATAATGGAAAAATAAAATGTCACTATATCTAATAGATTATCCGAATATTATGAGATTTGGGCTTCATGGTTCTTGATTAGTTAATTGATTCCCTTGTGGTCACATTTGACTTGAACTTGTACATATGCTGCAAGCCGGCATTCAAAAGTTTCATGTGGCCCGTAAAACATGGCCGAGGTGGCGTCTTTACTCCATGCCTCACTTTATGGGACAGAGATCGACCTCAGCGGGATTCGGGGCTGTAAATAATAGGAGTGTTTTACACATGATCAAAGAGTATTGTCCTGCACTATATAGTAATTGTAAATCATTTTTTATTTATTTTGTATACAGCGGAATGCATTCGTTTTTTTAAAGCTTTATATTTGATAGCATAAATGATTAAATATTAAATATCCCCTGTTTGGTGCCTGGCTTTGTACATTTTGCAGATCCAGACGTGTTAGACTTGTTTTACTAATCACATATGTTCCATTTCTGGCTACCTGTGGCTGCAGGATACTCCTTCTCCTCCGGAGACGCTCTTGGCGGCTTCGAGAGGCACACCCTATACATTCCCGGCTACATCCAGTGCTCTCCTCTGCCACAGATGGGCGGGAATTTGATGGCACAGCCCAAGAGGACTGTATCTTCTCTAATATCTTGAAGATTCGTTTAGCTTTGGAGCCGGTAACTCCATATGTACGAGCCGTTGCAGGCCTGGCATTCACTTTTATTGTTTTAGGTGCCCGATATCGAGTGACTCTGAGTCTAGAAATTGCAGAGGCAGCACCACTATAAGTGCTTTTTCCAGGGTTAGACACAGGCGAAAGGATGATCCCTTTAATCCTCTTGGCATCCGCCAAAGGACTGGACATCTTCCTTAAAGATTGTAAGATTTTATGCGCTTTTGCGCCTGTAACATATGACACTCTGCCTTTCGGGTTACCAGTGGGGAGGGCAGATGAGGTTGACGGTTGGCACTGGAGTGCAGGCGAATTCCAGATGTTAACGTTCAGGTTGGTCAGACGGAGGGACGGCCTTGCCAGCACATTGGAAGTACTTAATGGCTCTTCTTGAATCAGATCTAGTTCAGGATTGACATCCATTTCTGGGGTGACGTCATTATCAAAAGTTTGTTTATCTACCTCAAGATTTTTGATAACTATATTCACCTTCACTCTTTCTGCCTCTTCTTTGATGAAATAATGATTAAGCCATTTAGGGGCAATGCTCTTTATACCTGCAATAGCACGGCTGACGATCCACTGCAAGATGGGCTTCTTGGGATACAGTGATCTGGATTTCTGGTTTCGCCAACTACGGATTATGGTTCCTGCTCCTTCACCACCACTTCCTCTTCCCCCTGAAAACATCCTCCATGGCCACCTGGCCTTGTGCAGCCTCATGACCTGTTCAGGCACTTATACACCACGTGGCTACGGGATACACTACCAGTATGGCAAAACAAAAGTCCAGTAGATATTCAGGTACAGGCTGCTGCCTCCACTCCTCACGCTACCTGTCTGACTGTCTTACCTGCTTTGCACCAGCTCGTCACATAGAATGTTTAGTAGTCACAGAGAATGTCTATGATGTCACAAAGCACGGGTAACCAAGGCTGTTTATGACATCACAAGGATCCCGGAATGCAGGTTCCTTTGTTTTCCATGTGAAAAATATATTTATCGGTTACCAAATTAACTCAATGTGCTGTTTTAAGCACAGGACTCAAGTAGATATGGAGGGTAGTCTAATACCCAGTCAATTCAGTTTAAATGGCACATCAAGATAGATTACTAAGGAATATATCTACAGAGGGATATAAAAAAGGATAGGCATAGACTTCTAACAAATGAACTGGGAAAGCAAATGTTCTGGGTGGTTTTTATGGAGTAAGAAGTTTGCAATACATCTCATAGCTCATTGGTTTGTCACCCAAAAGAGAAATCACACTGTATGTGAAAACAGGGCAATCAATCTTTTGAACACTGTGAGCCTGTGGGCCAAGCAAGCCAATGGGGCCCCATGCTCCTACCCCTCACCCTGTCTGTAACCCTACCTGCTATTTACTTCAACTCACCTGCTACTCACCTCAACTCACCTTTTAGTGAATAGCTCCATGGGAATACCTAAAATGCCTATACCTGCTGCAATCTGAGAATACTATGGCAGTGAATCAAATATTTGGAGACAGATTTCTAGTTGCCCTCTGTACAACGCAGGGAAGGAGAAACTCACATTTAGTCTCATTAATATGCCCCTGCTAATTTGCCCAATAATATGCCAGTGTTATTTGCTATTTAATATGCCCCTGCTAATTTGTTCAATAATATGCCAGTGTTATTTGCCATTTAATATGCCCCTGCTAATTTGCCCAATAATATGCCAGTGTTATTTGCCATTTAATATGTCGAGGCCAATTTGCCTAATAATATGCCAGTGTTTTTAAAATCTGGAATAAATAAATGCATAATTATTTTTAACATGTCCGCTTTAATTTACATTTATTTGTCCAGTTCTTTTTCAGCCCGGAGTGATCCTTTAATGTAAGGAACATGCTAGTCTGGTTGAGAGTCTGGAGGGATCGCCATGTTTGTACTCCAGTTGTGCTCCGGGCATGACCTGACCCTCAGTGAGGTTAGAGGTCAGGAGATGCTCACGAGCTGCCTGGAGAATTCTAAACTGACGCTTTCCAGTTATGTATTTGCTGCTGCCAGCCTGATACATTGTATCACCAACAGGAGCACTCCTGGAAGAGCCTTAAAGGGACAGTCTGGTCACAAAACTCGCATGTATAGTGCACAGGCATTTTATGGTGTGATTTGATGCAGACATTCTGCATAATTCACGTATTTTAATATTGAACTCAAGCACTCCCCCAGTGATTACTCTGCAGAGTATTAAAAGTATTAAAAGAACTTAGGGGTGTACTAGCAAAACCATTAACAGATTTATTTAACCAATCATTGTTAATGGGAGTAGTTTCAGATGATTGGAAATTAGCAAATGTTGTGCCCATTCACAAGAACGGTAGTAGGGAGGAGGTGGGCAACTATAGACCAGTAAGTCTTATTTCAGTAGTGGGGAAAATAATGGAAACCTTGTTAAAGAATAGGATTGTTGAACATCTAAAGTCGCTTGGATTTCAAGATCAGAGACAACATGGGTTTTTTTCAAGGAGATCATGCCAAACTAATCTTATTGATTTTTTTGATTGGGTGACTAAAATAATAGATCAGGGTGATGCAGTAGACGTTGCTTACTTAAATTTCAGTAAGGCTTTTGACACTGTCGCACATAAAAGGCTTATCAATAAACTGAAATCTTTGAATTTGGATTTCAATATTGTTGAATGGATTAGACAATGGCTGAGTGACAGGCAACAGAGGCTTGTAGTCAATGGAGTATATTCAATGCAAGGTCTTGTTACTATTGGGGTACCTCAGTTTAACACCCCTACACAAAATGTCTACTTCTGAATCAGACCGATGCTGGTGGTGCCAGAGTGTGCAAGGCACTATTTATCATGTTTAGGAACCCTTTAAAGACTTACTGGAAAATGTACTTATGAATCTTATGAAAAGGGATATTAATCTTGCAGAATTCATTTTATTTCACCTAGAGCATGGACTTGGCAAAAAAAACAAAAAAAACACAACTTCATTTGCTAATCAATATTTTACTGGCAACTATGATATGTTTTGCCAGGAAATTGAAGGATCAATCAATTTCCAGCCAGACAAAAATATTGGATTTCAGATCGACTTTCCATTTATAATGGAAAAATAAAATGTCACTATATCTAATAGATTATCCGAATATTATGAGATTTGGGCTTCATGGTTCTTGATTAGTTAATTGATTCCCTTGTGGTCACATTTGACTTGAACTTGTACATATGCTGCAAGCCGGCATTCAAAAGTTTCATGTGGCCCGTAAAACATGGCCGAGGTGGCGTCCCTACTCCATGCCTCACTTTATGGGACAGAGATCGACCTCAGCAGGATTCGGGGCTGTAAATAATAGGAGTGTTTTACACATGATCAAAGAGTATTGTCCTGCACTATATAGTAATTGTAAATAATTTTTTATTTATTTTGTATACAGCGGAATGCATTCGTTTTTTTAAAGCTTTATATTTGATAGCATAAATGATTAAATATTAAATATCCCCTGTTTGGTGCCTGGCTTTGTACATTTTGCAGATCCAGACGTGTTAGACTTGTTTTACTAATCACATATGTTCCATTTCTGGCTACCTGTGGCTGCAGGATACTCCTTCTCCTCCGGAGACGCTCTTGGCGGCTTCGAGAGGCACACCCTATACATTCCCGGCTACATCCAGTGCTCTCCTCTGCCACAGATGGGCGGGAATTTGATGGCACAGCCCAAGAGGACTGTATCTTCTCTAATATCTTGAAGATTCGTTTAGCTTTGGAGCCGGTAACTCCATATGTACGAGCCGTTGCAGGCCTGGCATTCACTTTTATTGTTTTAGGTGCCCGATATCGAGTGACTCTGAGTCTAGAAATTGCAGAGGCAGCACCACTATAAGTGCTTTTTCCAGGGTTAGACACAGGCGAAAGGATGATCCCTTTAATCCTCTTGGCATCCGCCAAAGGACTGGACATCTTCCTTAAAGATTGTAAGATTTTATGCGCTTTTGCGCCTGTAACATATGACACTCTGCCTTTCGGGTTACCAGTGGGGAGGGCAGATGAGGTTGCCGGTTGGCACTGGAGTGCAGGCGAATTCCAGATGTTAACGTTCAGGTTGGTCAGACGGAGGGACGGCCTTGCCAGCACATTGGAAGTACTTAATGGCTCTTCTTGAATCAGATCTAGTTCAGGATTGACATCCATTTCTGGGGTGACGTCATTATCAAAAGTTTGTTTATCTACCTCAAGATTTTTGATAACTATATTCACCTTCACTCTTTCTGCCTCTTCTTTGATGAAATAATGATTAAGCCATTTAGGGGCAATGCTCTTTATACCTGCAATAGCACGGCTGACGATCCACTGCAAGATGGGCTTCTTGGGATACAGTGATCTGGATTTCTGGTTTCGCCAACTACGGATTATGGTTCCTGCTCCTTCACCACCACTTCCTCTTCCCCCTGAAAACATCCTCCATGGCCACCTGGCCTTGTGCAGCCTCATGACCTGTTCAGGCACTTATACACCACGTGGCTACGGGATACACTACCAGTATGGCAAAACAAAAGTCCAGTAGATATTCAGGTACAGGCTGCTGCCTCCACTCCTCACGCTACCTGTCTGACTGTCTTACCTGCTTTGCACCAGCTCGTCACATAGAATGTTTAGTAGTCACAGAGAATGTCTATGATGTCACAAAGCACGGGTAACCAAGGCTGTTTATGACATCACAAGGATCCCGGAATGCAGGTTCCTTTGTTTTCCATGTGAAAAAGTTATTTATCGGTTACCAAATTAACTCAATGTGCTGTTTTAAGCACAGGACTCAAGTAGATATGGAGGGTAGTCTAATACCCAGTCAATTCAGTTTAAATGGCAAATCAAGATAGATTACTAAGGAATATATCTACAGAGGGATATAAAAAAGGATAGGCATAGACTTCTAACAAATGAACTGGGAAAGCAAATGTTCTGGGTGGTTTTTATGGAGTAAGAAGTTTGCAATACATCTCATAGCTCATTGGTTTGTCACCCAAAAGAGAAATCACACTGTATGTGAAAACAGGGCAATCAATCTTTTGAACACTGTGAGCCTGTGGGCCAAGCAAGCCAATGGGGCCCCATGCTCCTACCCCTCACCCTGTCTGTAACCCTACCTGCTATTTACTTCAACTCACCTGCTACTCACCTCAACTCACCTTTTAGTGAATAGCTCCATGGGAATACCTAAAATGCCTATACCTGCTGCAATCTGAGAATACTATGGCAGTGAATCAAATATTTGGAGACAGATTTCTAGTTGCCCTCTGTACAACGCAGGGAAGGAGAAACTCACATTTAGTCTCATTAATATGCCCCTGCTAATTTGCCCAATAATATGCCAGTGTTATTTGCTATTTAATATGCCCCTGCTAATTTGTTCAATAATATGCCAGTGTTATTTGCCATTTAATATGCCCCTGCTAATTTGCCCAATAATATGCCAGTGTTATTTGCCATTTAATATGTCGAGGCCAATTTGCCTAATAATATGCCAGTGTTTTTAAAATCTGGAATAAATAAATGCATAATTATTTTTAACATGTCCGCTTTAATTTACATTTATTTGTCCAGTTCTTTTTCAGCCCGGAGGGATCCTTTAATGTAAGGAACATGCTAGTCTGGTTGAGAGTCTGGAGGGATCGCCATGTTTGTACTCCAGTTGTGCTCCGGGCATGACCTGACCCTCAGTGAGGTTAGAGGTCAGGAGATGCTCACGAGCTGCCTGGAGAATTCTAAACTGACGCTTTCCAGTTATGTATTTGCTGCTGCCAGCCTGATACATTGTATCACCAACAGGAGCACTCCTGGAAGAGCCTTAAAGGGACAGTCTGGTCACAAAACTCGCATGTATAGTGCACAGGCATTTTATGGTGTGATTTGATGCAGACATTCTGCATAATTTACGTATTTTAATATTGAACTCAAGCACTCCCCCAGTGATTACTCTGCAGAGTATTAAAAGTATTAAAAGAACTTAGGGGTGTACTAGCAAAACCATTAACAGATTTATTTAACCAATCATTGTTAATGGGAGTAGTTTCAGATGATTGGAAATTAGCAAATGTTGTGCCCATTCACAAGAACGGTAGTAGGGAGGAGATGGGCAACTATAGACCAGTAAGTCTTATTTCAGTAGTGTGGAAAATAATGGAAACCTTGTTAAAGAATAGGATTGTTGAACATCTAAAGTCGCTTGGATTTCAAGATCAGAGACAACATGGGTTTTTTTCAAGGAGATCATGCCAAACTAATCTTATTGATTTTTTTGATTGGGTGACTAAAATAATAGATCAGGGTGATGCAGTAGACGTTGCTTACTTAAATTTCAGTAAGGCTTTTGACACTGTCGCACATAAAAGGCTTATCAATAAACTTAAATCTTTGAATTTGGTTTTCAATATTGTTGAATGGATTAGACAATGGCTGAGTGACAGGCAACAGAGGCTTGTAGTCAATGGAGTATATTCAATGCAAGGTCTTGTTACTATTGGGGTACCTCAGTTTAACACCCCTACACAAAATGTCTACTTCTGAATCAGACCGATGCTGGTGGTGCCAGAGTGTGCAAGGCACTATTTATCATGTTTAGGAACCCTTTAAAGACTTACTGGAAAATGTACTTATGAATCTTATGAAAAGGGATATTAATCTTGCAGAATTCATTTTATTTCACCTAGAGCATGGACTTGGCAAAAAAAATAAATAAAACACAACTTCATTTGCTAATCAATATTTTACTGGCAACTAAGATATGTTTTGCCAGGAAATTGAAGGATCAATCAATTTCCAACCAGAAAAAAATATTGGATTTCAGATCGACTTTCCATTTATAATGGAAAAATAAAATGTCACTATATCTAATAGATTATCCGAATATTATGAGATTTGGGCTTCATGGTTCTTGATTAGTTAATTGATTCCCTTGTGGTCACATATGACTTGAACTTGTACATATGCTGCAAGCCGGCATTCAAAAGTTTCATGTGGCCCGTAAAACATGGCCGAGGTGGCGTCCCTACTCCATGCCTCACTTTATGGGACAGAGATCGACCTCAGCGGGATTCGGGGCTGTTAATAATAGGAGTGTTTTACACATGATCAAAGAGTATTGTCCTGCACTATATAGTAATTGTAAATCATTTTTTATTTATTTTGTATACAACGGAATGCATTCGTTTTTTTAAAGCTTTATATTTGATAGCATAAATGATTAAATATTAAATATCCCCTGTTTGGTGCCTGGCTTTGTACATTTTGCAGATCCAGACGTGTTAGACGTGTTTTACTAATCACATATGTTCCATTTCTGGCTACCTGTGGCTGCAGGATACTCATTCTCCTCCGGAGACGCTCTTGGCGGCTTCGAGAGGCACACCCTATACATTCCCGGCTACATCCAGTGCTCTCCTCTGCCACAGATGGGCGGGAATTTGATGGCACAGCCCAAGAGGACTGTATCTTCTCTAATATCTTGAAGATTCGTTTAGCTTTGGAGCCGGTAACTCCATATGTACGAGCCGTTGCAGGCCTGGCATTCACTTTTATTGTTTTAGGCGCCCGATATCGAGTGACTCTGAGTCTAGAAATTGCAGAGGCAGCACCACTATAAGTGCTTTTTCCAGGGTTAGACACAGGCGAAAGGATGATCCCTTTAATCCTCTTGGCATCCGCCAAAGGACTGGACATCTTCCTTAAAGATTGTAAGATTTTATGCGCTTTTGCGCCTGTAACATATGACACTCTGCCTTTCGGGTTACCAGTGGGGAGGGCAGATGAGGTTGCCGGTTGGCACTGGAGTGCAGGCGAATTCCAGATGTTAACGTTCAGGTTGGTCAGACGGAGGGACGGCCTTGCCAGCACATTGGAAGTACTTAATGGCTCTTCTTGAATCAGATCTAGTTCAGGATTGACATCCATTTCTGGGGTGACGTCATTATCAAAAGTTTGTTTATCTACCTCAAGATTTTTGATAACTATATTCACCTTCACTCTTTCTGCCTCTTCTTTGATGAAATAATGATTAAGCCATTTAGGGGCAATGCTCTTTATACCTGCAATAGCACGGCTGACGATCCACTGCAAGATGGGCTTCTTGGGATACAGTGATCTGGATTTCTGGTTTCGCCAACTACGGATTATGGTTCCTGCTCCTTCACCACCACTTCCTCTTCCCCCTGAAAACATCCTCCATGGCCACCTGGCCTTGTGCAGCCTCATGACCTGTTCAGGCACTTATACACCACGTGGCTACGGGATACACTACCAGTATGGCAAAACAAAAGTCCAGTAGATATTCAGGTACAGGCTGCTGCCTCCACTCCTCACGCTACCTGTCTGACTGTCTGACCTGCTTTGCACCAGGTCGTCACATAGAATGTTTAGTAGTCACAGAGTATGTCTATGATGTCACAAAGCACGGGTAACCAAGGCTGTTTATGACATCACAAGGATCCCGGAATGCAGGTTCCTTTGTTTTCCATGTGAAAAAGTTATTTATCGGTTAACAAATTAACTCAATGTGCTGTTTTAAGCACAGGACTCAAGTAGATATGGAGGGTAGTCTAATACCCAGTCAATTCAGTTTAAATGGCACATCAAGATAGGTTACTAAGGAACATATCTACAGAGGGATATAAAAAAGGATAGGCATAGACTTCTAACAAATGAACTGGGAAAGCAAATGTTCTGGGTGGTTTTTATGGAGTAAGAAGTTTGCAATACATCTCATAGCTCATTGGTTTGTCACCCAAAAGAGAAATCACACTGTATGTGAAAACAGGGCAATCTTTTGAACACTGTGAGCCTGTGGGCCAAGCAAGCCAATGGGGCCCCATGCTCCTACACCTCACCCTGTCTGTAACCCTACCTGCTATTTACTTCAACTCACCTGCTACTCACCTCAACTCACCTTTTAGTGAATAGCTCCATAGGAATACCTAAAATGCCTATACCTGCTGCAATCTGAGAATACTATGGCAGTGAATCAAATATTTGGAGACAGATTTCTAGTTGCCCTCTGTACAACGCAGGGAAGGAGAAACTCACATTTAGTCTCATTAATATGCCCCTGCTAATTTGCCCAATAATATGCCAGTGTTATTTGCTATTTAATATGCCCCTGCTAATTTGTTCAATAATATGCCAGTGTTATTTGCCATTTAATATGCCCCTGCTAATTTGCCCAATAATATGCCAGTGTTATTTGCCATTTAATATGTCGAGGCCAATTTGCCTAATAATATGCCAGTGTTTTTAAAATCTGGAATAAATAAATGCATAATTATTTTTAACATGTCCGCTTTAATTTACATTTATTTGTCCAGTTCTTTTTCAGCCCGAAGGGATCCTTTAATGTAAGGAACATGCTAGTCTGGTTGAGAGTCTGGAGCGATCGCCGTGTTTGTACTCCAGTTGTGCTCCGGGCATGACCTGACCCTCAGTGAGGTTAGAGGTCAGGAGATGCTCACGAGCTGCCTGGAGAATTCTAAACTGACGCTTTCTAGTTATGTATTTGCTGCTGCCAGCCTGATACATTGTATCACCAACAGGAGCACTCCTGGAAGAGCCTTAAAGGGACAGTCTGGTCACAAAACTCGCATGTATAGTGCACAGGCATTTTATGGTGTGATTTGATGCAGACATTCTGCATAATTCACGTATTTTAATATTGAACTCAAGCACTCCCCCAGTGATTACTCTGCAGAGTATTAAAAGTATTAAAAGAACTTAGGGGTGTACTAGCAAAACCATTAACAGATTTATTTAACCAATCATTGTTAATGGGAGTAGTTTCAGATGATTGGAAATTAGCAAATGTTGTGCCCATTCACAAGAACGGTAGTAGGGAGGAGGTGGGCAACTATAGACCAGTAAGTCTTATTTCAGTAGTGGGGAAAATAATGGAAACCTTGTTAAAGAATAGGATTGTTGAACATCTAAAGTCACTTGGATTTCAAGATCAGAGACAACATGGGTTTTTTTCAAGGAGATCATGCCAAACTAATCTTATTGATTTTTTTGATTGGGTGACTAAAATAATAGATCAGGGTGATGCAGTAGACGTTGCTTACTTAAATTTCAGTAAGGCTTTTGACACTGTCGCACATAAAAGGCTTATCAATAAACTGAAATCTTTGAATTTGGATTTCAATATTGTTGAATGGATTAGACAATGGCTGAGTGACAGGCAACAGAGGCTTGTAGTCAATGGAGTATATTCAATGCAAGGTCTTGTTACTATTGGGGTACCTCAGTTTAACACCCCTACACAAAATGTCTACTTCTGAATCAGACCGATGCTGGTGGTGCCAGAGTGTGCAAGGCACTATTTATCATGTTTAGGAACCCTTTAAAGACTTACTGGAAAATGTGCTTATGAATCTTATGAAAAGGGATATTAATCTTGCAGAATTCATTTTATTTCACCTAGAGCATGGACTTGGCAAAAAAAAAAAAAAAAACACAACTTCATTTGCTAATCAATATTTTACTGGCAACTAAGATATGTTTTGCCAGGAAATTGAAGGATCAATCAATTTCCAGCCAGACAAAAATATTGGATTTCAGATCGACTTTCCATTTATAATGGAAAAATAAAATGTCACTATATCTAATAGATTATCCGAATATTATGAGATTTGGGCTTCATGGTTCTTGATTAGTTAATTGATTCCCTTGTGGTCACATTTGACTTGAACTTGTACATATGCTGCAAGCCGGCATTCAAAAGTTTCATGTGGCCCGTAAAACATGGCCGAGGTGGCGTCCCTACTCCATGCCTCACTTTATGGGACAGAGATCGACCTCAGCGGGATTCGGGGCTGTAAATAATAGGAGTGTTTTACACATGATCAAAGAGTATTGTCCTGCACTATATAGTAATTGTAAATCATTTTTTATTTATTTTGTATACAGCGGAATGCATTCGTTTTTTTAAAGCTTTATATTTGATAGCATAAATGATTAAATATTAAATATCCCCTGTTTGGTGCCTGGCTTTGTACATTTTGCAGATCCAGACGTGTTAGACGTGTTTTACTAATCACATATGTTCCATTTCTGGCTACCTGTGGCTGCAGGATACTCCTTCTCCTCCGGAGACGCTCTTGGCGGCTTCGAGAGGCACACCCTATACATTCCCGGCTACATCCAGTGCTCTCCTCTGCCACAGATGGGCGGGAATTTGATGGCACAGCCCAAGAGGACTGTATCTTCTCTAATATCTTGAAGATTCGTTTAGCTTTGGAGCCGGTAACTCCATATGTACGAGCCGTTGCAGGCCTGGCATTCACTTTTATTGTTTTAGGTGCCCGATATCGAGTGACTCTGAGTCTAGAAATTGCAGAGGCAGCACCACTATAAGTGCTTTTTCCAGGGTTAGACACAGGCGAAAGGATGATCCCTTTAATCCTCTTGGCATCCGCCAAAGGACTGGACATCTTCCTTAAAGATTGTAAGATTTTATGCGCTTTTGCGCCTGTAACATATGACACTCTGCCTTTCGGGTTACCAGTGGGGAGGGCAGATGAGGTTGACGGTTGGCACTGGAGTGCAGGCGAATTCCAGATGTTAACGTTCAGGTTGGTCAGACGGAGGGACGGCCTTGCCAGCACATTGGAAGTACTTAATGGCTCTTCTTGAATCAGATCTAGTTCAAGATCGATATCCTTTTCTGGGGTGACGTCATTATCAAAAGTTTGTTTATCTACCTCAAGATTTTTGATAACTATATTCACCTTCACTCTTTCTGCCTCTTCTTTGATGAAATAATGATTAAGCCATTTAGGGGCAATGCTCTTTATACCTGCAATAGCACGGCTGACGATCCACTGCAAGATGGGCTTCTTGGGATACAGTGATCTGGATTTCTGGTTTCGCCAACTACGGATTATGGTTCCTGCTCCTTCACCACCACTTCCTCTTCCCCCTGAAAACATCCTCCATGGCCACCTGGCCTTGTGCAGCCTCATGACCTGTTCAGGCACTTATACACCACGTGGCTACGGGATACACTACCAGTATGGCAAAACAAAAGTCCAGTAGATATTCAGGTACAGGCTGCTGCCTCCACTCCTCACGCTACCTGTCTGACTGTCTTACCTGCTTTGCACCAGCTCGTCACATAGAATGTTTAGTAGTCACAGAGAATGTCTATGATGTCACAAAGCACGGGTAACCAAGGCTGTTTATGACATCACAAGGATCCCGGAATGCAGGTTCCTTTGTTTTCCATGTGAAAAAGTTATTTATCGGTTACCAAATTAACTCAATGTGCTGTTTTAAGCACAGGACTCAAGTAGATATGGAGGGTAGTCTAATACCCAGTCAATTCAGTTTAAATGGCACATCAAGATAGATTACTAAGGAATATATCTACAGAGGGATATAAAAAAGGATAGGCATAGACTTCTAACAAATGAACTGGGAAAGCAAATGTTCTGGGTGGTTTTTATGGAGTAAGAAGTTTGCAATACATCTCATAGCTCATTGGTTTGTCACCCAAAAGAGAAATCACACTGTATGTGAAAACAGGGCAATCAATCTTTTGAACACTGTGAGCCTGTGGGCCAAGCAAGCCAATGGGGCCCCATGCTCCTACCCCTCACCCTGTCTGTAACCCTACCTGCTATTTACTTCAACTCACCTGCTACTCACCTCAACTCACCTTTTAGTGAATAGCTCCATGGGAATACCTAAAATGCCTATACCTGCTGCAATCTGAGAATACTATGGCAGTGAATCAAATATTTGGAGACAGATTTCTAGTTGCCCTCTGTACAACGCAGGGAAGGAGAAACTCACATTTAGTCTCATTAATATGCCCCTGCTAATTTGCCCAATAATATGCCAGTGTTATTTGCTATTTAATATGCCCCTGCTAATTTGTTCAATAATATGCCAGTGTTATTTGCCATTTAATATGCCCCTGCTAATTTGCCCAATAATATGCCAGTGTTATTTGCCATTTAATATGTCGAGGCCAATTTGCCTAATAATATGCCAGTGTTTTTAAAATCTGGAATAAATAAATGCATAATTATTTTTAACATGTCCGCTTTAATTTACATTTATTTGTCCAGTTCTTTTTCAGCCCGGAGTGATCCTTTAATGTAAGGAACATGCTAGTCTGGTTGAGAGTCTGGAGGGATCGCCATGTTTGTACTCCAGTTGTGCTCCGGGCATGACCTGACCCTCAGTGAGGTTAGAGGTCAGGAGATGCTCACGAGCTGCCTGGAGAATTCTAAACTGACGCTTTCCAGTTATGTATTTGCTGCTGCCAGCCTGATACATTGTATCACCAACAGGAGCACTCCTGGAAGAGCCTTAAAGGGACAGTCTGGTCACAAAACTCGCATGTATAGTGCACAGGCATTTTATGGTGTGATTTGATGCAGACATTCTGCATAATTCACGTATTTTAATATTGAACTCAAGCACTCCCCCAGTGATTACTCTGCAGAGTATTAAAAGTATTAAAAGAACTTAGGGGTGTACTAGCAAAACCATTAACAGATTTATTTAACCAATCATTGTTAATGGGAGTAGTTTCAGATGATTGGAAATTAGCAAATGTTGTGCCCATTCACAAGAACGGTAGTAGGGAGGAGGTGGGCAACTATAGACCAGTAAGTCTTATTTCAGTAGTGGGGAAAATAATGGAAACCTTGTTAAAGAATAGGATTGTTGAACATCTAAAGTCGCTTGGATTTCAAGATCAGAGACAACATGGGTTTTTTTCAAGGAGATCATGCCAAACTAATCTTATTGATTTTTTTGATTGGGTGACTAAAATAATAGATCAGGGTGATGCAGTAGACGTTGCTTACTTAAATTTCAGTAAGGCTTTTGACACTGTCGCACATAAAAGGCTTATCAATAAACTGAAATCTTTGAATTTGGATTTCAATATTGTTGAATGGATTAGACAATGGCTGAGTGACAGGCAACAGAGGCTTGTAGTCAATGGAGTATATTCAATGCAAGGTCTTGTTACTATTGGGGTACCTCAGTTTAACACCCCTACACAAAATGTCTACTTCTGAATCAGACCGATGCTGGTGGTGCCAGAGTGTGCAAGGCACTATTTATCATGTTTAGGAACCCTTTAAAGACTTACTGGAAAATGTACTTATGAATCTTATGAAAAGGGATATTAATCTTGCAGAATTCATTTTATTTCACCTAGAGCATGGACTTGGCAAAAAAAACAAAAAAAACACAACTTCATTTGCTAATCAATATTTTACTGGCAACTATGATATGTTTTGCCAGGAAATTGAAGGATCAATCAATTTCCAGCCAGACAAAAATATTGGATTTCAGATCGACTTTCCATTTATAATGGAAAAATAAAATGTCACTATATCTAATAGATTATCCGAATATTATGAGATTTGGGCTTCATGGTTCTTGATTAGTTAATTGATTCCCTTGTGGTCACATTTGACTTGAACTTGTACATATGCTGCAAGCCGGCATTCAAAAGTTTCATGTGGCCCGTAAAACATGGCCGAGGTGGCGTCCCTACTCCATGCCTCACTTTATGGGACAGAGATCGACCTCAGCGGGATTCGGGGCTGTAAATAATAGGAGTGTTTTACACATGATCAAAGAGTATTGTCCTGCACTATATAGTAATTGTAAATCATTTTTTATTTATTTTGTATACAGCGGAATGCATTCGTTTTTTTAAAGCTTTATATTTGATAGCATAAATGATTAAATATTAAATATCCCCTGTTTGGTGCCTGGCTTTGTACATTTTGCAGATCCAGACGTGTTAGACTTGTTTTACTAATCACATATGTTCCATTTCTGGCTACCTGTGGCTGCAGGATACTCCTTCTCCTCCGGAGACGCTCTTGGCGGCTTCGAGAGGCACACCCTATACATTCCCGGCTACATCCAGTGCTCTCCTCTGCCACAGATGGGCGGGAATTTGATGGCACAGCCCAAGAGGACTGTATCTTCTCTAATATCTTGAAGATTCGTTTAGCTTTGGAGCCGGTAACTCCATATGTACGAGCCGTTGCAGGCCTGGCATTCACTTTTATTGTTTTAGGTGCCCGATATCGAGTGACTCTGAGTCTAGAAATTGCAGAGGCAGCACCACTATAAGTGCTTTTTCCAGGGTTAGACACAGGCGAAAGGATGATCCCTTTAATCCTCTTGGCATCCGCCAAAGGACTGGACATCTTCCTTAAAGATTGTAAGATTTTATGCGCTTTTGCGCCTGTAACATATGACACTCTGCCTTTCGGGTTACCAGTGGGGAGGGCAGATGAGGTTGACGGTTGGCACTGGAGTGCAGGCGAATTCCAGATGTTAACGTTCAGGTTGGTCAGACGGAGGGACGGCCTTGCCAGCACATTGGAAGTACTTAATGGCTCTTCTTGAATCAGATCTAGTTCAGGATTGACATCCATTTCTGGGGTGACGTCATTATCAAAAGTTTGTTTATCTACCTCAAGATTTTTGATAACTATATTCACCTTCACTCTTTCTGCCTCTTCTTTGATGAAATAATGATTAAGCCATTTAGGGGCAATGCTCTTTATACCTGCAATAGCACGGCTGACGATCCACTGCAAGATGGGCTTCTTGGGATACAGTGATCTGGATTTCTGGTTTCGCCAACTACGGATTATGGTTCCTGCTCCTTCACCACCACTTCCTCTTCCCCCTGAAAACATCCTCCATGGCCACCTGGCCTTGTGCAGCCTCATGACCTGTTCAGGCACTTATACACCACGTGGCTACGGGATACACTACCAGTATGGCAAAACAAAAGTCCAGTAGATATTCAGGTACAGCTGCTGCCTCCACTCCTCACGCTACCTGTCTGACTGTCTTACCTGCTTTGCACCAGCTCGTCACATAGAATGTTTAGTAGTCACAGAGAATGTCTATGATGTCACAAAGCACGGGTAACCAAGGCTGTTTATGACATCACAAGGATCCCGGAATGCAGGTTCCTTTGTTTTCCATGTGAAAAAGTTATTTATCGGTTACCAAATTAACTCAATGTGCTGTTTTAAGCACAGGACTCAAGTAGATATGGAGGGTAGTCTAATACCCAGTCAATTCAGTTTAAATGGCAAATCAAGATAGATTACTAAGGAATATATCTACAGAGGGATATAAAAAAGGATAGGCATAGACTTCTAACAAATGAACTGGGAAAGCAAATGTTCTGGGTGGTTTTTATGGAGTAAGAAGTTTGCAATACATCTCATAGCTCATTGGTTTGTCACCCAAAAGAGAAATCACACTGTATGTGAAAACAGGGCAATCAATCTTTTGAACACTGTGAGCCTGTGGGCCAAGCAAGCCAATGGGGCCCCATGCTCCTACCCCTCACCCTGTCTGTAACCCTACCTGCTATTTACTTCAACTCACCTGCTACTCACCTCAACTCACCTTTTAGTGAATAGCTCCATGGGAATACCTAAAATGCCTATACCTGCTGCAATCTGAGAATACTATGGCAGTGAATCAAATATTTGGAGACAGATTTCCAGTTGCCCTCTGTACAACGCAGGGAAGGAGAAACTCACATTTAGTCTCATTAATATGCCCCTGCTAATTTGCCCAATAATATGCCAGTGTTATTTGCTATTTAATATGCCCCTGCTAATTTGTTCAATAATATGCCAGTGTTATTTGCCATTTAATATGCCCCTGCTAATTTGCCCAATAATATGCCAGTGTTATTTGCCATTTAATATGTCGAGGCCAATTTGCCTAATAATATGCCAGTGTTTTTAAAATCTGGAATAAATAAATGCATAATTATTTTTAACATGTCCGCTTTAATTTACATTTATTTGTCCAGTTCTTTTTCAGCCCGGAGTGATCCTTTAATGTAAGGAACATGATAGTCTGGTTGAGAGTCTGGAGGGATCGCCATGTTTGTACTCCAGTTGTGCTCCGGGCATGACCTGACCCTCAGTGAGGTTAGAGGTCAGGAGATGCTCACGAGCTGCCTGGAGAATTCTAAACTGACGCTTTCCAGTTATGTATTTGCTGCTGCCAGCCTGATACATTGTATCACCAACAGGAGCACTCCTGGAAGAGCCTTAAAGGGACAGTCTGGTCACAAAACTCGCATGTATAGTGCACAGGCATTTTATGGTGTGATTTGATGCAGACATTCTGCATAATTTACGTATTTTAATATTGAACTCAAGCACTCCCCCAGTGATTACTCTGCAGAGTATTAAAAGTATTAAAAGAACTTAGGGGTGTACTAGCAAAACCATTAACAGATTTATTTAACCAATCATTGTTAATGGGAGTAGTTTCAGATGATTGGAAATTAGCAAATGTTGTGCCCATTCACAAGAACGGTAGTAGGGAGGAGATGGGCAACTATAGACCAGTAAGTCTTATTTCAGTAGTGTGGAAAATAATGGAAACCTTGTTAAAGAATAGGATTGTTGAACATCTAAAGTCGCTTGGATTTCAAGATCAGAGACAACATGGGTTTTTTTCAAGGAGATCATGCCAAACTAATCTTATTGATTTTTTTGATTGGGTGACTAAAATAATAGATCAGGGTGATGCAGTAGACGTTGCTTACTTAAATTTCAGTAAGGCTTTTGACACTGTCGCACATAAAAGGCTTATCAATAAACTTAAATCTTTGAATTTGGTTTTCAATATTGTTGAATGGATTAGACAATGGCTGAGTGACAGGCAACAGAGGCTTGTAGTCAATGGAGTATATTCAATGCAAGGTCTTGTTACTATTGGGGTACCTCAGTTTAACACCCCTACACAAAATGTCTACTTCTGAATCAGACCGATGCTGGTGGTGCCAGAGTGTGCAAGGCACTATTTATCATGTTTAGGAACCCTTTAAAGACTTACTGGAAAATGTACTTATGAATCTTATGAAAAGGGATATTAATCTTGCAGAATTCATTTTATTTCACCTAGAGCATGGACTTGGCAAAAAAAATAAATAAAACACAACTTCATTTGCTAATCAATATTTTACTGGCAACTAAGATATGTTTTGCCAGGAAATTGAAGGATCAATCAATTTCCAACCAGAAAAAAATATTGGATTTCAGATCGACTTTCCATTTATAATGGAAAAATAAAATGTCACTATATCTAATAGATTATCCGAATATTATGAGATTTGGGCTTCATGGTTCTTGATTAGTTAATTGATTCCCTTGTGGTCACATATGACTTGAACTTGTACATATGCTGCAAGCCGGCATTCAAAAGTTTCATGTGGCCCGTAAAACATGGCCGAGGTGGCGTCCCTACTCCATGCCTCACTTTATGGGACAGAGATCGACCTCAGCGGGATTCGGGGCTGTTAATAATAGGAGTGTTTTACACATGATCAAAGAGTATTGTCCTGCACTATATAGTAATTGTAAATCATTTTTTATTTATTTTGTATACAACGGAATGCATTCGTTTTTTTAAAGCTTTATATTTGATAGCGTAAATGATTAAATATTAAATATCCCCTGTTTGGTGCCTGGCTTTGTACATTTTGCAGATCCAGACGTGTTAGACGTGTTTTACTAATCACATATGTTCCATTTCTGGCTACCTGTGGCTGCAGGATACTCATTCTCCTCCGGAGACGCTCTTGGCGGCTTCGAGAGGCACACCCTATACATTCCCGGCTACATCCAGTGCTCTCCTCTGCCACAGATGGGCGGGAATTTGATGGCACAGCCCAAGAGGACTGTATCTTCTCTAATATCTTGAAGATTCGTTTAGCTTTGGATCCGGTAACTCCATATGTACGAGCCGTTGCAGGCCTGGCATTCACTTTTATTGTTTTAGGTGCCCGATATCGAGTGACTCTGAGTCTAGAAATTGCAGAGGCAGCACCACTATAAGTGCTTTTTCCAGGGTTAGACACAGGCGAAAGGATGATCCCTTTAATCCTCTTGGCATCCGCCAAAGGACTGGACATCTTCCTTAAAGATTGTAAGATTTTATGCGCTTTTGCGCCTGTAACATATGACACTTTGCCTTTCGGGTTACCAGTAGGGAGGGCAGATGAGGTTGGCGGTTGGCACTGGAGTGCAGGCGAATTCCAGATGTTAACGTTCAGGTTGGTCAGACGGAGGGACGGCCTTGCCAGCACATTGGAAGTACTTAATGGCTCTTCTTGAATCAGATCTAGTTCAGGATTGACATCTATTTCTGGGGTGACGTCATTATCAAAAGTTTGTTTATCTACCTCAAGATTTTTGATAACTATATTCCCCTTCACTCTTTCTGCCTCTTCTTTGATGAAATAATGATTAAGCCATTTAGGGGCAATGCTCTTTATACCTGCAATAGCACGGCTGACGATCCACTGCAAGATGGGCTTCTTGGGATACAGTGATCTGGATTTCTGGTTTCGCCAACTACGGATTATGGTTCCTGCTCCTTCACCACCACTTCCTCTTCCCCCTGAAAACATCCTCCATGGCCACCTGGCCTTGTGCAGCCTCATGACCTGTTCAGGCACTTATACACCACGTGGCTACGGGATACACTACCAGTATGGCAAAACAAAAGTCCAGTAGATATTCAGGTACAGGCTGCTGCCTCCACTCCTCACGCTACCTGTCTGACTGTCTGACCTGCTTTGCACCAGCTCGTCACATAGAATGTTTAGTAGTCACAGAGAATGTCTATGATGTCACAAAGCACGGGTAACCAAGGCTGTTTATGACATCACAAGGATCCCGGAATGCAGGTTCCTTTGTTTTCCATGTGAAAAAGTTATTTATCGGTTACCAAATTAACTCAATGTGCTGTTTTAAGCACAGGACTCAAGTAGATATGGAGGGTAGTCTAATACCCAGTCAATTCAGTTTAAATGGCACATCAAGATAGGTTACTAAGGAACATATCTACAGAGGGATATAAAAAAGGATAGGCATAGACTTCTAACAAATGAACTGGGAAAGCAAATGTTCTGGGTGGTTTTTATGGAGTAAGAAGTTTGCAATACATCTCATAGCTCATTGGTTTGTCACCCAAAAGAGAAATCACACTGTATGTGAAAACAGGGCAATCAATCTTTTGAACACTGTGAGCCTGTGGGCCAAGCAAGCCAATGGGGCCCCATGCTCCTACCCCTCACCCTCTCTGTAACCCTACCTGCTATTTACTTCAACTCACCTGCTACTCACCTCAACTCACCTTTTAGTGAATAGCTCCATAGGAATACCTAAAATGCCTATACCTGCTGCAATCTGAGAATACTATGGCAGTGAATCAAATATTTGGAGACAGATTTCTAGTTGCCCTCTGTACAACGCAGGGAAGGAGAAACTCACATTTAGTCTCATTAATATGCCCCTGCTAATTTGCCCAATAATATGCCAGTGCTATTTGCTATTTAATATGCCCCTGCTAATTTGTTCAATAATATGCCAGTGTTATTTGCCATTTAATATGCCCCTGCTAATTTGCCCAATAATATGCCAGTGTTATTTGCCATTTAATATGTCGAGGCCAATTTGCCTAATAATATGCCAGTGTTTTTAAAATCTGGAATAAATAAATGCATAATTATTTTTAACATGTCCGCTTTAATTTACATTTATTTGTCCAGTTCTTTTTCAGCCCGGAGGGATCCTTTAATGTAAGGAACATGCTAGTCTGGTTGAGAGTCTGGAGGGATCGCCATGTTTGTACTCCAGTTGTGCTCCGGGCATGACCTGACCCTCAGTGAGGTTAGAGGTCAGGAGATGCTCACGAGCTGCCTGGAGAATTCTAAACTGACGCTTTCCAGTTATGTATTTGCTGCTGCCAGCCTGATACATTGTATCACCAACAGGAGCACTCCTGGAAGAGCCTTAAAGGGACAGTCTGGTCACAAAGATCGCATGTATAGTGCACAGGCATTTTATGGTGTGATTTGATGCAGACATTCTGCATAATTCACGTATTTTAATATTGAACTCAAGCACTCCCCCAGTGATTACTCTGCAGAGTATTAAAAGTATTAAAAGAACTTAGGGGCGTACTAGAAAAACCATTAACAGATTTATTTAACCAATCATTGTTAACGTGAGTAGTTTCAGATGATTGGAAATTAGCAAATGTTGTGCCCATTCACAAGAACGGTAGTAGGGAGGAGGTGGGCAACTATAGACCAGTAAGTCTTATTTCAGTAGTGGGGAAAATAATGGAAACCTTGTTAAAGAATAGGATTGTTGAACATCTAAAGTCGCTTGGATTTCAAGATCAGAGACAACATGGGTTTTTTTCAAGGAGATCATGCCAAACTAATCTTATTGATTTTTTTGATTGGGTGACTAAAATAATAGATCAGGGTGATGCAGTAGACGTTGCTTACTTAAATTTCAGTAAGGCTTTTGACACTGTCGCACATAAAAGGCTTATCAATAAACTGAAATCTTTGAATTTGGATTTCAATATTGTTGAATGGATTAGACAATGGCTGAGTGACAGGCAACAGAGGCTTGTAGTCAATGGAGTATATTCAATGCAAGGTCTTGTTACTATTGGGGTACCTCAGTTTAACACCCCTACACAAAATGTCTACTTCTGAATCAGACCGATGCTGGTGGTGCCAGAGTGTGCAAGGCACTATTTATCATGTTTAGGAACCCTTTAAAGACTTACTGGAAAATGTACTTATGAATCTTATGAAAAGGTATATTAATCTTGCAGAATTCATTTTATTTCACCTAGAGCATGGACTTGGCAAAAAAAAACACAACTTCATTTGCTAATCAATATTTTACTGGCAACTAAGATATGTTTTGCCAGGAAATTGAAGGATCAATCAATTTCCAACCAGACAAAAATATTGGATTTCAGATCGACTTTCCATTTATAATGGAAAAATAAAATGTCACTATATCTAATAGATTATCCGAATATTATGAGATTTGGGCTTCATGGTTCTTGATTAGTTAATTGATTCCCTTGTGGTCACATATGACTTGAACTTGTACATATGCTGCAAGCCGGCATTCAAAAGTTTCATGTGGCCCGTAAAACATGGCCGAGGTGGCGTCCCTACTCCATGCCTGACTTTATGGGACAGAGATCGACCTCAGCGGGATTCGGGGCTGTTAATAATAGGAGTGTTTTACACATGATCAAAGAGTATTGTCCTGCACTATATAGTAATTGTAAATCATTTTTTATTTATTTTGCATACAGCGGAATGCATTCGTTTTTTTAAAGCTTTATATTTGATAGCATAAGTGATTAAATATTAAATATCCCCTGTTTGGTGCCTGGCTTTGTACATTTTGCAGATCCAGACGTGTTAGACGTGTTTTACTAATCACATATGTTCCATTTCTGGCTACCTGTGGCTGCAGGATACTCATTCTCCTCCGGAGACGCTCTTGGCGGCTTCGAGAGGCACACCCTATACATTCCCGGCTACATCCAGTGCTCTCCTCTGCCACAGATGGGCGGGAATTTGATGGCACAGCCCAAGAGGACTGTATCTTCTCTAATATCTTGAAGATTCGTTTAGCTTTGGAGCCGGTAACTCCATATGTACGAGCCGTTGCAGGCCTGGCATTCACTTTTATTGTTTTAGGCACCCGATATCGAGTGACTCTGAGTCTAGAAATTGCAGAGGCAGCACCACTATAAGTGCTTTTTCCAGGGTTAGACACAGGCGAAAGGATGATCCCTTTAATCCTCTTGGCATCCGCCAAAGGACTGGACATCTTCCTTAAAGATTGTAAGATTTTATGCGCTTTTGCCCCTGTAACATATGACACTTTGCCTTTCGGGTTACCAGTGGGGAGGGCAGATGAGGTTTCCGGTTGGCACTGGAGTGCAGGCGAATTCCAGATGTTAACGTTCAGGTTGTTCAGACGGAGGGACGGCCTTGCCAGCACATTGGAAGTACTTAATGGCTCTTCTTGAATCAGATCTAGTTCAGGATTGACATCCATTTCTGGGGTGACGTCATTATCAAAAGTTTGTTTATCTACCTCAAGATTTTTGATAACTATATTCACCTTCACTCTTTCTGCCTCTTCTTTGATGAAATAATGATTAAGCCATTTAGGGGCAATGCTCTTTATACCTGCAATAGCACGGCTGACGATCCACTGCAAGATGGGCTTCTTGGGATACAGTGATCTGGATTTCTGGTTTCGCCAACTACGGATTATGGTTCCTGCTCCTTCACCACCACTTCCTCTTCCCCCTGAAAACATCCTCCATGGCCACCTGGCCTTGTGCAGCCTCATGACCTGTTCAGGCACTTATACACCACGTGGCTACGGGATACACTACCAGTATGGCAAAACAAAAGTCCAGTAGATATTCAGGTACAGGCTGCTGCCTCCACTCCTCACGCTACCTGTCTGACTGTCTGACCTGCTTTGCACCAGCTCGTCTCATAGAATGTTTAGTAGTCACAGAGAATGTCTATGATGTCACAAAGCACGGGTAACCAAGGCTGTTTATGACATCACAAGGATCCCGGAATGCAGGTTCCTTTGTTTTCCATGTGAAAAAGTTATTTATCGGTTACCAAATTAACTCAATGTGCTGTTTTAAGCACAGGACTCAAGTAGATATGCAGGGTAGTCTAATACCCAGTCAATTCAGTTTAAATGGCACATCAAGATAGGTTACTAAGGAACATATCTTCAGAGGGATATAAAAAATGATAGGCATAGACTTCTAACAAATGAACTTTGAAAGCAAATGTTCTGGGTGGTTTTTATGGAGTAAGAAGTTTGCAATACATCTCATAGCTCATTGGTTTGTCACCCAAAAGAGAAATCACACTGTATGTGAAAACAGGGCAATCTTTTGAACACTGTGAGCCTGTGGGCCAAGCAAGCCAATGGGGCCCCATGCTCCTACCCCTCACCCTGTCTGTAACCCTACCTGCTATTTAATTCAACTCACCTGCTACTCACCTCAACTCACCTTTTAATGAATAGCTCCATAGGAATACCTAAAATGCCTATACCTGCTGCAATCTGAGAATACTATGGCAGTGAATCAAATATTTGGAGACAGATTTCTAGTTGCCCTCTGTACAACGCAGGGAAGGAGAAACTCACATTTAGTCTCATTAATATGCCCCTGCTAATTTGCCCAATAATAAGCCAGTGTTATTTGCTATTTAATATGCCCCTGCTAATTTGTTCAATAATATGCCAGTGTTATTTGCCATTTAATATGCCCCTGCTAATTTACCCAATAATATGCCAGTGTTATTTGCCATTTAATATGTCGAGGCCAATTTGCCTAATAATATGCCAGTGTTTTTAAAATCTGGAATAAATAAATGCATAATTATTTTTAACATGTCCGCTTTAATTTACATTTATTTGTCCAGTTCTTTTTCAGCCCGGAGGGATCCTTTAATGTAAGGAACATGCTAGTCTGGTTGAGAGTCTGGAGGGATCGCCATGTTTGTACTCCAGTTGTGCTCCGGGCATGACCTGACCCTCAGTGAGGTTAGAGGTCAGGAGATGCTCACGAGCTGCCTGGAGAATTCTAAACTGACGCTTTCCAGTTATGTATTTGCTGCTGCCAGCCTGATACATTGTATCACCAACAGGAGCACTCCTGGAAGAGCCTTAAAGGGACAGTCTGGTCACAAAGCTCGCATGTATAGTGCACAGGCATTTTATGGTGTGATTTGATGCAGACATTCTGCATAATTCACGTATTTTAATATTGAACTCAAGCACTCCCCCAGTGATTACTCTGCAGAGTATTAAAAGTATTAAAAGAACTTAGGGGTGTACTAGAAAAACCATTAACAGATTTATTTAACCAATCATTGTTAACGTGAGTAGTTTCAGATGATTGGAAATTAGCAAATGTTGTGCCCATTCACAAGAACGGTAGTAGGGAGGAGGTGGGCAACTATAGACCAGTAAGTCTTATTTCAGTAGTGGGGAAAATAATGGAAACCTTGTTAAAGAATAGGATTGTTGAACATCTAAAGTCGCTTGGATTTCAAGATCAGAGACAACATGGGTTTTTTTCAAGGAGATCATGCCAAACTAATCTTATTGATTTTTTTGATTGGGTGACTAAAATAATAGATCAGGGTGATGCAGTAGACGTTGCTTACTTAAATTTCAGTAAGGCTTTTGACACTGTCGCACATAAAAGGCTTATCAATAAACTGAAATCTTTGAATTTGGATTTCAATATTGTTGAATGGATTAGACAATGGCTGAGTGACAGGCAACAGAGGCTTGTAGTCAATGGAGTATATTCAATGCAAGGTCTTGTTACTATTGGGGTACCTCAGTTTAACACCCCTACACAAAATGTCTACTTCTGAATCAGACCGATGCTGGTGGTGCCAGAGTGTGCAAGGCACTATTTATCATGTTTAGGAACCCTTTAAAGACTTACTGGAAAATGTACTTATGAATCTTATGAAAAGGGATATTAATCTTGCAGAATTCATTTTATTTCACCTAGAGCATGGACTTGGCAAAAAAAAACACAACTTCATTTGCTAATCAATATTTTACTGGCAACTAAGATATGTTTTGCCAGGAAATTGAAGGATCAATCAATTTCCAACCAGACAAAAATATTGGATTTCAGATCGACTTTCCATTTATAATGGAAAAATAAAATGTCACTATATCTAATAGATTATCCGAATATTATGAGATTTGGGCTTCATGGTTCTTGATTAGTTAATTGATTCCCTTGTGGTCACATATGACTTGAACTTGTACATATGCTGCAAGCCGGCATTCAAAAGTTTCATGTGGCCCGTAAAACATGGCCGAGGTGGCGTCCCTACTCCATGCCTGACTTTATGGGACAGAGATCGACCTCAGCGGGATTCGGGGCTGTTAATAATAGGAGTGTTTTACACATGATCAAAGAGTATTGTCCTGCACTATATAGTAATTGTAAATCATTTTTTATTTATTTTGCATACAGCGGAATGCATTCGTTTTTTTAAAGCTTTATATTTGATAGCATAAGTGATTAAATATTAAATATCCCCTGTTTGGTGCCTGGCTTTGTACATTTTGCAGATCCAGACGTGTTAGACGTGTTTTACTAATCACATATGTTCCATTTCTGGCTACCTGTGGCTGCAGGATACTCATTCTCCTCCGGAGACGCTCTTGGCGGCTTCGAGAGGCACACCCTATACATTCCCGGCTACATCCAGTGCTCTCCTCTGCCACAGATGGGCGGGAATTTGATGGCACAGCCCAAGAGGACTGTATCTTCTCTAATATCTTGAAGATTCGTTTAGCTTTGGAGCCGGTAACTCCATATGTACGAGCCGTTGCAGGCCTGGCATTCACTTTTATTGTTTTAGGCACCCGATATCGAGTGACTCTGAGTCTAGAAATTGCAGAGGCAGCACCACTATAAGTGCTTTTTCCAGGGTTAGACACAGGCTAAAGGATGATCCCTTTAATCCTCTTGGCATCCGCCAAAGGACTGGACATCTTCCTTAAAGATTGTAAGATTTTATGCGCTTTTGCGCCTGTAACATATGACACTTTGCCTTTCGGGTTACCAGTGGGGAGGGCAGATGAGGTTTCCGGTTGGCACTGGAGTGCAGGCGAATTCCAGATGTTAACGTTCAGGTTGGTCAGACGGAGGGACGGCCTTGCCAGCACATTGGAAGTACTTAATGGCTCTTCTTGAATCAGATCTAGTTCAGGATTGACATCCATTTCTGGGGTGACGTCATTATCAAAAGTTTGTTTATCTACCTCAAGATTTTTGATAACTATATTCACCTTCACTCTTTCTGCCTCTTCTTTGATGAAATAATGATTAAGCCATTTAGGGGCAATGCTCTTTATACCTGCAATAGCACGGCTGACGATCCACTGCAAGATGGGCTTCTTGGGATACAGTGATCTGGATTTCTGGTTTCGCCAACTACGGATTATGGTTCCTGCTCCTTCACCACCACTTCCTCTTCCCCCTGAAAACATCCTCCATGGCCACCTGGCCTTGTGCAGCCTCATGACCTGTTCAGGCACTTATACACCACGTGGCTACGGGATACACTACCAGTATGGCAAAACAAAAGTCCAGTAGATATTCAGGTACAGGCTGCTGCCTCCACTCCTCACGCTACCTGTCTGACTGTCTTACCTGCTTTGCACCAGCTCGTCACATAGAATGTTTAGTAGTCACAGAGAATGTCTATGATGTCACAAAGCACGGGTAACCAAGGCTGTTTATGACATCACAAGGATCCCGGAATGCAGGTTCCTTTGTTTTCCATGTGAAAAAGTTATTTATCGGTTACCAAATTAACTCAATGTGCTGTTTTAAGCACAGGACTCAAGTAGATATGGAGGGTAGTCTAATACCCAGTCAATTCAGTTTAAATGGCACATCAAGATAGATTACTAAGGAATATATCTACAGAGGGATATAAAAAAGGATAGGCATAGACTTCTAACAAATGAACTGGGAAAGCAAATGTTCTGGGTGGTTTTTATGGAGTAAGAAGTTTGCAATACATCTCATAGCTCATTGGTTTGTCACCCAAAAGAGAAATCACACTGTATGTGAAAACAGGGCAATCAATCTTTTGAACACTGTGAGCCTGTGGGCCAAGCAAGCCAATGGGGCCCCATGCTCCTACCCCTCACCCTGTCTGTAACCCTACCTGCTATTTACTTCAACTCACCTGCTACTCACCTCAACTCACCTTTTAGTGAATAGCTCCATGGGAATACCTAAAATGCCTATACCTGCTGCAATCTGAGAATACTATGGCAGTGAATCAAATATTTGGAGACAGATTTCTAGTTGCCCTCTGTACAACGCAGGGAAGGGGAAACTCACATTTAGTCTCATTAATATGCCCCTGCTAATTTGCCCAATAATATGCCAGTGTTATTTGCTATTTAATATGCCCCTGCTAATTTGTTCAATAATATGCCAGTGTTATTTGCCATTTAATATGCCCCTGCTAATTTGCCCAATAATATGCCAGTGTTATTTGCCATTTAATATGTCGAGGCCAATTTGCCTAATAATATGCCAGTGTTTTTAAAATCTGGAATAAATAAATGCATAATTATTTTTAACATGTCCGCTTTAATTTACATTTATTTGTCCAGTTCTTTTTCAGCCCGGAGGGATCCTTTAATGTAAGGAACATGCTAGTCTGGTTGAGAGTCTGGAGGGATCGCCATGTTTGTACTCCAGTTGTGCTCCGGGCATGACCTGACCCTCAGTGAGGTTAGAGGTCAGGAGATGCTCACGAGCTGCCTGGAGAATTCTAAACTGACGCTTTCCAGTTATGTATTTGCTGCTGCCAGCCTGATACATTGTATCACCAACAGGAGCACTCCTGGAAGAGCCTTAAAGGGACAGTCTGGTCACAAAGCTCGCATGTATAGTGCACAGGCATTTTATGGTGTGATTTGATGCAGACATTCTGCATAATTCACGTATTTTAATATTGAACTCAAGCACTCCCCCAGTGATTACTCTGCAGAGTATTAAAAGTATTAAAAGAACTTAGGGGTGTACTAGAAAAACCATTAACAGATTTATTTAACCAATCATTGTTAACGTGAGTAGTTTCAGATGATTGGAAATTAGCAAATGTTGTGCCCATTCACAAGAACGGTAGTAGGGAGGAGGTGGGCAACTATAGACCAGTAAGTCTTATTTCAGTAGTGGGGAAAATAATGGAAACCTTGTTAAAGAATAGGATTGTTGAACATCTAAAGTCGCTTGGATTTCAAGATCAGAGACAACATGGGTTTTTTTCAAGGAGATCATGCCAAACTAATCTTATTGATTTTTTTGATTGGGTGACTAAAATAATAGATCAGGGTGATGCAGTAGACGTTGCTTACTTAAATTTCAGTAAGGCTTTTGACACTGTCGCACATAAAAGGCTTATCAATAAACTGAAATCTTTGAATTTGGATTTCAATATTGTTGAATGGATTAGACAATGGCTGAGTGACAGGCAACAGAGGCTTGTAGTCAATGGAGTATATTCAATGCAAGGTCTTGTTACTATTGGGGTACCTCAGTTTAACACCCCTACACAAAATGTCTACTTCTGAATCAGACCGATGCTGGTGGTGCCAGAGTGTGCAAGGCACTATTTATCATGTTTAGGAACCCTTTAAAGACTTACTGGAAAATGTACTTATGAATCTTATGAAAAGGGATATTAATCTTGCAGAATTCATTTTATTTCACCTAGAGCATGGACTTGGCAAAAAAAAACACAACTTCATTTGCTAATCAATATTTTACTGGCAACTAAGATATGTTTTGCCAGGAAATTGAAGGATCAATCAATTTCCAACCAGACAAAAATATTGGATTTCAGATCGACTTTCCATTTATAATGGAAAAATAAAATGTCACTATATCTAATAGATTATCCGAATATTATGAGATTTGGGCTTCATGGTTCTTGATTAGTTAATTGATTCCCTTGTGGTCACATATGACTTGAACTTGTACATATGCTGCAAGCCGGCATTCAAAAGTTTCATGTGGCCCGTAAAACATGGCCGAGGTGGCGTCCCTACTCCATGCCTGACTTTATGGGACAGAGATCGACCTCAGCGGGATTCGGGGCTGTTAATAATAGGAGTGTTTTACACATGATCAAAGAGTATTGTCCTGCACTATATAGTAATTGTAAATCATTTTTTATTTATTTTGCATACAGCGGAATGCATTCGTTTTTTTAAAGCTTTATATTTGATAGCATAAGTGATTAAATATTAAATATCCCCTGTTTGGTGCCTGGCTTTGTACATTTTGCAGATCCAGACGTGTTAGACGTGTTTTACTAATCACATATGTTCCATTTCTGGCTACCTGTGGCTGCAGGATACTCATTCTCCTCCGGAGACGCTCTTGGCGGCTTCGAGAGGCACACCCTATACATTCCCGGCTACATCCAGTGCTCTCCTCTGCCACAGATGGGCGGGAATTTGATGGCACAGCCCAAGAGGACTGTATCTTCTCTAATATCTTGAAGATTCGTTTAGCTTTGGAGCCGGTAACTCCATATGTACGAGCCGTTGCAGGCCTGGCATTCACTTTTATTGTTTTAGGCACCCGATATCGAGTGACTCTGAGTCTAGAAATTGCAGAGGCAGCACCACTATAAGTGCTTTTTCCAGGGTTAGACACAGGCTAAAGGATGATCCCTTTAATCCTCTTGGCATCCACCAAAGGACTGGACATCTTCCTTAAAGATTGTAAGATTTTATGCGCTTTTGCGCCTGTAACATATGACACTTTGCCTTTCGGGTTACCAGTGGGGAGGGCAGATGAGGTTTCCGGTTGGCACTGGAGTGCAGGCGAATTCCAGATGTTAACGTTCAGGTTGGTCAGACGGAGGGACGGCCTTGCCAGCACATTGGAAGTACTTAATGGCTCTTCTTGAATCAGATCTAGTTCAGGATTGACATCCATTTCTGGGGTGACGTCATTATCAAAAGTTTGTTTATCTACCTCAAGATTTTTGATAACTATATTCACCTTCACTCTTTCTGCCTCTTCTTTGATGAAATAATGATTAAGCCATTTAGGGGCAATGCTCTTTATACCTGCAATAGCACGGCTGACGATCCATTTCAAGATGGGCTTCTTGGGATACAGTGATCTGGATTTCTGGTTTCGCAAACTACGGATTATGGTTCCTGCTCCTTCACCACCACTTCCTCTTCCCCCTGAAAACATCCTCCATGGCCACCTGGCCTTGTGCAGCCTCATGACCTGTTCAGGCACTTATACACCACGTGGCTACGGGATACACTACCAGTATGGCAAAACAAAAGTCCAGTAGATATTCAGGTACAGGCTGCTGCCTCCACTCCTCACGCTACCTGTCTGACTGTCTTACCTGCTTTGCACCAGCTCGTCACATAGAATGTTTAGTAGTCACAGAGAATGTCTATGATGTCACAAAGCACGGGTAACCAAGGCTGTTTATGACATCACAAGGATCCCGGAATGCAGGTTCCTTTGTTTTCCATGTGAAAAAGTTATTTATCGGTTACCAAATTAACTCAATGTGCTGTTTTAAGCACAGGACTCAAGTAGATATGGAGGGTAGTCTAATACCCAGTCAATTCAGTTTAAATGGCACATCAAGATAGATTACTAAGGAATATATCTACAGAGGGATATAAAAAAGGATAGGCATAGACTTCTAACAAATGAACTGGGAAAGCAAATGTTCTGGGTGGTTTTTATGGAGTAAGAAGTTTGCAATACATCTCATAGCTCATTGGTTTGTCACCCAAAAGAGAAATCACACTGTATGTGAAAACAGGGCAATCAATCTTTTGAACACTGTGAGCCTGTGGGCCAAGCAAGCCAATGGGGCCCCATGCTCCTACCCCTCACCCTGTCTGTAACCCTACCTGCTATTTACTTCAACTCACCTGCTACTCACCTCAACTCACCTTTTAGTGAATAGCTCCATGGGAATACCTAAAATGCCTATACCTGCTGCAATCTGAGAATACTATGGCAGTGAATCAAATATTTGGAGACAGATTTCTAGTTGCCCTCTGTACAACGCAGGGAAGGGGAAACTCACATTTAGTCTCATTAATATGCCCCTGCTAATTTGCCCAATAATATGCCAGTGTTATTTGCTATTTAATATGCCCCTGCTAATTTGTTCAATAATATGCCAGTGTTATTTGCCATTTAATATGCCCCTGCTAATTTGCCCAATAATATGCCAGTGTTATTTGCCATTTAATATGTCGAGGCCAATTTGCCTAATAATATGCCAGTGTTTTTAAAATCTGGAATAAATAAATGCATAATTATTTTTAACATGTCCGCTTTAATTTACATTTATTTGTCCAGTTCTTTTTCAGCCCGGAGTGATCCTTTAATGTAAGGAACATGCTAGTCTGGTTGAGAGTCTGGAGGGATCGCCATGTTTGTACTCCAGTTGTGCTCCGGGCATGACCTGACCCTCAGTGAGGTTAGAGGTCAGGAGATGCTCACGAGCTGCCTGGAGAATTCTAAACTGACGCTTTCCAGTTATGTATTTGCTGCTGCCAGCCTGATACATTGTATCACCAACAGGAGCACTCCTGGAAGAGCCTTAAAGGGACAGTCTGGTCACAAAACTCGCATGTATAGTGCACAGGCATTTTATGGTGTGATTTGATGCAGACATTCTGCATAATTCACGTATTTTAATATTGAACTCAAGCACTCCCCCAGTGATTACTCTGCAGAGTATTAAAAGTATTAAAAGAACTTAGGGGTGTACTAGCAAAACCATTAACAGATTTATTTAACCAATCATTGTTAATGGGAGTAGTTTCAGATGATTGGAAATTAGCAAATGTTGTGCCCATTCACAAGAACGGTAGTAGGGAGGAGGTGGGCAACTATAGACCAGTAAGTCTTATTTCAGTAGTGGGGAAAATAATGGAAACCTTGTTAAAGAATAGGATTGTTGAACATCTAAAGTCGCTTGGATTTCAAGATCAGAGACAACATGGGTTTTTTTCAAGGAGATCATGCCAAACTAATCTTATTGATTTTTTTGATTGGGTGACTAAAATAATAGATCAGGGTGATGCAGTAGACGTTGCTTACTTAAATTTCAGTAAGGCTTTTGACACTGTCGCACATAAAAGGCTTATCAATAAACTGAAATCTTTGAATTTGGATTTCAATATTGTTGAATGGATTAGACAATGGCTGAGTGACAGGCAACAGAGGCTTGTAGTCAATGGAGTATATTCAATGCAAGGTCTTGTTACTATTGGGGTACCTCAGTTTAACACCCCTACACAAAATGTCTACTTCTGAATCAGACCGATGCTGGTGGTGCCAGAGTGTGCAAGGCACTATTTATCATGTTTAGGAACCCTTTAAAGACTTACTGGAAAATGTACTTATGAATCTTATGAAAAGGGATATTAATCTTGCAGAATTCATTTTATTTCACCTAGAGCATGGACTTGGCAAAAAAAAAAAAAAAAACACAACTTCATTTGCTAATCAATATTTTACTGGCAACTATGATATGTTTTGCCAGGAAATTGAAGGATCAATCAATTTCCAACCAGACAAAAATATTGGATTTCAGATCGACTTTCCATTTATAATGGAAAAATAAAATGTCACTATATCTAATAGATTATCCGAATATTATGAGATTTGGGCTTCATGGTTCTTGATTAGTTAATTGATTCCCTTGTGGTCACATTTGACTTGAACTTGTACATATGCTGCAAGCCGGCATTCAAAAGTTTCATGTGGCCCGTAAAACATGGCCGAGGTGGCGTCCCTACTCCATGCCTCACTTTATGGGACAGAGATCGACCTCAGCGGGATTCGGGGCTGTAAATAATAGGAGTGTTTTACACATGATCAAAGAGTATTGTCCTGCACTATATAGTAATTGTAAATCATTTTTTATTTATTTTGTATACAGCCGAATGCATTAGTTTTTTTAAAGCTTTATATTTGATAGCATAAATGATTAAATATTAAATATCCCCTGTTTGGTGCCTGGCTTTGTACATTTTGCAGATCCAGACGTGTTAGACTTGTTTTACTAATCACATATGTTCCATTTCTGGCTACCTGTGGCTGCAGGATACTCCTTCTCCTCCGGAGACGCTCTTGGCGGCTTCGAGAGGCACACCCTATACATTCCCGGCTACATCCAGTGCTCTCCTCTGCCACAGATGGGCGGGAATTTGATGGCACAGCCCAAGAGGACTGTATCTTCTCTAATATCTTGAAGATTCGTTTAGCTTTGGAGCCGGTAACTCCATATGTACGAGCCGTTGCAGGCCTGGCATTCACTTTTATTGTTTTAGGTGCCCGATATCGAGTGACTCTGAGTCTAGAAATTGCAGAGGCAGCACCACTATAAGTGCTTTTTCCAGGGTTAGACACAGGCGAAAGGATGATCCCTTTAATCCTCTTGGCATCCGCCAAAGGACTGGACATCTTCCTTAAAGATTGTAAGATTTTATGCGCTTTTGCGCCTGTAACATATGACACTCTGCCTTTCGGGTTACCAGTGGGGAGGGCAGATGAGGTTGACGGTTGGCACTGGAGTGCAGGCGAATTCCAGATGTTAACGTTCAGGTTGGTCAGACGGAGGGACGGCCTTGCCAGCACATTGGAAGTACTTAATGGCTCTTCTTGAATCAGATCTAGTTCAGAATTGACATCCATTTCTGGGGTGACGTCATTATCAAAAGTTTGTTTATCTACCTCAAGATTTTTGATAACTATATTCACCTTCACTCTTTCTGCCTCTTCTTTGATGAAATAATGATTAAGCCATTTAGGGGCAATGCTCTTTATACCTGCAATAGCACGGCTGACGATCCACTGCAAGATGGGCTTCTTGGGATACAGTGATCTGGATTTCTGGTTTCGCCAACTACGGATTATGGTTCCTGCTCCTTCACCACCACTTCCTCTTCCCCCTGAAAACATCCTCCATGGCCACCTGGCCTTGTGCAGCCTCATGACCTGTTCAGGCACTTATACACCACGTGGCTACGGGATACACTACCAGTATGGCAAAACAAAAGTCCAGTAGATATTCAGGTACAGGCTGCTGCCTCCACTCCTCACGCTACCTGTCTGACTGTCTTACCTGCTTTGCACCAGCTCGTCACATAGAATGTTTAGTAGTCACAGAGAATGTCTATGATGTCACAAAGCACGGGTAACCAAGGCTGTTTATGACATCACAAGGATCCCGGAATGCAGGTTCCTTTGTTTTCCATGTGAAAAAGTTATTTATCGGTTACCAAATTAACTCAATGTGCTGTTTTAAGCACAGGACTCAAGTAGATATGGAGGGTAGTCTAATACCCAGTCAATTCAGTTTAAATGGCAAATCAAGATAGATTACTAAGGAATATATCTACAGAGGGATATAAAAAAGGATAGGCATAGACTTCTAACAAATGAACTGGGAAAGCAAATGTTCTGGGTGGTTTTTATGGAGTAAGAAGTTTGCAATACATCTCATAGCTCATTGGTTTGTCACCCAAAAGAGAAATCACACTGTATGTGAAAACAGGGCAATCAATCTTTTGAACACTGTGAGCCTGTGGGCCAAGCAAGCCAATGGGGCCCCATGCTCCTACCCCTCACCCTGTCTGTAACCCTACCTGCTATTTACTTCAACTCACCTGCTACTCACCTCAACTCACCTTTTAGTGAATAGCTCCATGGGAATACCTAAAATGCCTATACCTGCTGCAATCTGAGAATACTATGGCAGTGAATCAAATATTTGGAGACAGATTTCTAGTTGCCCTCTGTACAACGCAGGGAAGGAGAAACTCACATTTAGTCTCATTAATATGCCCCTGCTAATTTGCCCAATAATATGCCAGTGTTATTTGCTATTTAATATGCCCCTGCTAATTTGTTCAATAATATGCCAGTGTTATTTGCCATTTAATATGCCCCTGCTAATTTGCCCAATAATATGCCAGTGTTATTTGCCATTTAATATGTCGAGGCCAATTTGCCTAATAATATGCCAGTGTTTTTAAAATCTGGAATAAATAAATGCATAATTATTTTTAACATGTCCGCTTTAATTTACATTTATTTGTCCAGTTCTTTTTCAGCCCGGAGTGATCCTTTAATGTAAGGAACATGCTAGTCTGGTTGAGAGTCTGGAGGGATCGCCATGTTTGTACTCCAGTTGTGCTCCGGGCATGACCTGACCCTCAGTGAGGTTAGAGGTCAGGAGATGCTCACGAGCTGCCTGGAGAATTCTAAACTGACGCTTTCCAGTTATGTATTTGCTGCTGCCAGCCTGATACATTGTATCACCAACAGGAGCACTCCTGGAAGAGCCTTAAAGTGACAGTCTGGTCACAAAACTCGCATGTATAGTGCACAGGCATTTTATGGTGTGATTTGATGCAGACATTCTGCATAATTTACGTATTTTAATATTGAACTCAAGCACTCCCCCAGTGATTACTCTGCAGAGTATTAAAAGTATTAAAAGAACTTAGGGGTGTACTAGCAAAACCATTAACAGATTTATTTAACCAATCATTGTTAATGGGAGTAGTTTCAGATGATTGGAAATTAGCAAATGTTGTGCCCATTCACAAGAACGGTAGTAGGGAGGAGATGGGCAACTATAGACCAGTAAGTCTTATTTCAGTAGTGTGGAAAATAATGGAAACCTTGTTAAAGAATAGGATTGTTGAACATCTAAAGTCGCTTGGATTTCAAGATCAGAGACAACATGGGTTTTTTTCAAGGAGATCATGCCAAACTAATCTTATTGATTTTTTTGATTGGGTGACTAAAATAATAGATCAGGGTGATGCAGTAGACGTTGCTTACTTAAATTTCAGTAAGGCTTTTGACACTGTCGCACATAAAAGGCTTATCAATAAACTTAAATCTTTGAATTTGGTTTTCAATATTGTTGAATGGATTAGACAATGGCTGAGTGACAGGCAACAGAGGCTTGTAGTCAATGGAGTATATTCAATGCAAGGTCTTGTTACTATTGGGGTACCTCAGTTTAACACCCCTGCACAAAATGTCTACTTCTGAATCAGACCGATGCTGGTGGTGCCAGAGTGTGCAAGGCACTATTTATCATGTTTAGGAACCCTTTAAAGACTTACTGGAAAATGTACTTATGAATCTTATGAAAAGGGATATTAATCTTGCAGAATTCATTTTATTTCACCTAGAGCATGGACTTGGCAAAAAAAATAAATAAAACACAACTTCATTTGCTAATCAATATTTTACTGGCAACTAAGATATGTTTTGCCAGGAAATTGAAGGATCAATCAATATCCAACCAGAAAAAAATATTGGATTTCAGATCGACTTTCCATTTATAATGGAAAAATAAAATGTCACTATATCTAATAGATTATCCGAATATTATGAGATTTGGGCTTCATGGTTCTTGATTAGTTAATTGATTCCCTTGTGGTCACATATGACTTGAACTTGTACATATGCTGCAAGCCGGCATTCAAAAGTTTCATGTGGCCCGTAAAACATGGCCGAGGTGGCGTCCCTACTCCATGCCTGACTTTATGGGACAGAGATCGACCTCAGCGGGATTCGGGGCTGTTAATAATAGGAGTGTTTTACACATGATCAAAGAGTATTGTCCTGCACTATATAGTAATTGTAAATCATTTTTTATTTATTTTGCATACAGCGGAATGCATTCGTTTTTTTAAAGCTTTATATTTGATAGCATAAGTGATTAAATATTAAATATCCCCTGTTTGGTGCCTGGCTTTGTACATTTTGCAGATCCAGACGTGTTAGACGTGTTTTACTAATCACATATGTTCCATTTCTGGCTACCTGTGGCTGCAGGATACTCATTCTCCTCCGGAGACGCTCTTGGCGGCTTCGAGAGGCACACCCTATACATTCCCGGCTACATCCAGTGCTCTCCTCTGCCACAGATGGGCGGGAATTTGATGGCACAGCCCAAGAGGACTGTATCTTCTCTAATATCTTGAAGATTCGTTTAGCTTTGGAGCCGGTAACTCCATATGTACGAGCCGTTGCAGGCCTGGCATTCACTTTTATTGTTTTAGGCACCCGATATCGAGTGACTCTGAGTCTAGAAATTGCAGAGGCAGCACCACTATAAGTGCTTTTTCCAGGGTTAGACACAGGCTAAAGGATGATCCCTTTAATCCTCTTGGCATCCACCAAAGGACTGGACATCTTCCTTAAAGATTGTAAGATTTTATGCGCTTTTGCGCCTGTAACATATGACACTTTGCCTTTCGGGTTACCAGTGGGGAGGGCAGATGAGGTTTCCGGTTGGCACTGGAGTGCAGGCGAATTCCAGATGTTAACGTTCAGGTTGGTCAGACGGAGGGACGGCCTTGCCAGCACATTGGAAGTACTTAATGGCTCTTCTTGAATCAGATCTAGTTCAGGATTGACATCCATTTCTGGGGTGACGTCATTATCAAAAGTTTGTTTATCTACCTCAAGATTTTTGATAACTATATTCACCTTCACTCTTTCTGCCTCTTCTTTGATGAAATAATGATTAAGCCATTTAGGGGCAATGCTCTTTATACCTGCAATAGCACGGCTGACGATCCACTGCAAGATGGGCTTCTTGGGATACAGTGATCTGGATTTCTGGTTTCGCCAACTACGGATTATGGTTCCTGCTCCTTCACCACCACTTCCTCTTCCCCCTGAAAACATCCTCCATGGCCACCTGGCCTTGTGCAGCCTCATGACCTGTTCAGGCACTTATACACCACGTGGCTACGGGATACACTACCAGTATGGCAAAACAAAAGTCCAGTAGATATTCAGGTACAGGCTGCTGCCTCCACTCCTCACGCTACCTGTCTGACTGTCTTACCTGCTTTGCACCAGCTCGTCACATAGAATGTTTAGTAGTCACAGAGAATGTCTATGATGTCACAAAGCACGGGTAACCAAGGCTGTTTATGACATCACAAGGATCCCGGAATGCAGGTTCCTTTGTTTTCCATGTGAAAAAGTTATTTATCGGTTACCAAATTAACTCAATGTGCTGTTTTAAGCACAGGACTCAAGTAGATATGGAGGGTAGTCTAATACCCAGTCAATTCAGTTTAAATGGCACATCAAGATAGATTACTAAGGAATATATCTACAGAGGGATATAAAAAAGGATAGGCATAGACTTCTAACAAATGAACTGGGAAAGCAAATGTTCTGGGTGGTTTTTATGGAGTAAGAAGTTTGCAATACATCTCATAGCTCATTGGTTTGTCACCCAAAAGAGAAATCACACTGTATGTGAAAACAGGGCAATCAATCTTTTGAACACTGTGAGCCTGTGGGCCAAGCAAGCCAATGGGGCCCCATGCTCCTACCCCTCACCCTGTCTGTAACCCTACCTGCTATTTACTTCAACTCACCTGCTACTCACCTCAACTCACCTTTTAGTGAATAGCTCCATGGGAATACCTAAAATGCCTATACCTGCTGCAATCTGAGAATACTATGGCAGTGAATCAAATATTTGGAGACAGATTTCTAGTTGCCCTCTGTACAACGCAGGGAAGGGGAAACTCACATTTAGTCTCATTAATATGCCCCTGCTAATTTGCCCAATAATATGCCAGTGTTATTTGCTATTTAATATGCCCCTGCTAATTTGTTCAATAATATGCCAGTGTTATTTGCCATTTAATATGCCCCTGCTAATTTGCCCAATAATATGCCAGTGTTATTTGCCATTTAATATGTCGAGGCCAATTTGCCTAATAATATGCCAGTGTTTTTAAAATCTGGAATAAATAAATGCATAATTATTTTTAACATGTCCGCTTTAATTTACATTTATTTGTCCAGTTCTTTTTCAGCCCGGAGTGATCCTTTAATGTAAGGAACATGCTAGTCTGGTTGAGAGTCTGGAGGGATCGCCATGTTTGTACTCCAGTTGTGCTCCGGGCATGACCTGACCCTCAGTGAGGTTAGAGGTCAGGAGATGCTCACGAGCTGCCTGGAGAATTCTAAACTGACGCTTTCCAGTTATGTATTTGCTGCTGCCAGCCTGATACATTGTATCACCAACAGGAGCACTCCTGGAAGAGCCTTAAAGGGACAGTCTGGTCACAAAACTCGCATGTATAGTGCACAGGCATTTTATGGTGTGATTTGATGCAGACATTCTGCATAATTCACGTATTTTAATATTGAACTCAAGCACTCCCCCAGTGATTACTCTGCAGAGTATTAAAAGTATTAAAAGAACTTAGGGGTGTACTAGCAAAACCATTAACAGATTTATTTAACCAATCATTGTTAATGGGAGTAGTTTCAGATGATTGGAAATTAGCAAATGTTGTGCCCATTCACAAGAACGGTAGTAGGGAGGAGGTGGGCAACTATAGACCAGTAAGTCTTATTTCAGTAGTGGGGAAAATAATGGAAACCTTGTTAAAGAATAGGATTGTTGAACATCTAAAGTCGCTTGGATTTCAAGATCAGAGACAACATGGGTTTTTTTCAAGGAGATCATGCCAAACTAATCTTATTGATTTTTTTGATTGGGTGACTAAAATAATAGATCAGGGTGATGCAGTAGACGTTGCTTACTTAAATTTCAGTAAGGCTTTTGACACTGTCGCACATAAAAGGCTTATCAATAAACTGAAATCTTTGAATTTGGATTTCAATATTGTTGAATGGATTAGACAATGGCTGAGTGACAGGCAACAGAGGCTTGTAGTCAATGGAGTATATTCAATGCAAGGTCTTGTTACTATTGGGGTACCTCAGTTTAACACCCCTACACAAAATGTCTACTTCTGAATCAGACCGATGCTGGTGGTGCCAGAGTGTGCAAGGCACTATTTATCATGTTTAGGAACCCTTTAAAGACTTACTGGAAAATGTACTTATGAATCTTATGAAAAGGGATATTAATCTTGCAGAATTCATTTTATTTCACCTAGAGCATGGACTTGGCAAAAAAAAAAAAAAAAACACAACTTCATTTGCTAATCAATATTTTACTGGCAACTATGATATGTTTTGCCAGGAAATTGAAGGATCAATCAATTTCCAACCAGACAAAAATATTGGATTTCAGATCGACTTTCCATTTATAATGGAAAAATAAAATGTCACTATATCTAATAGATTATCCGAATATTATGAGATTTGGGCTTCATGGTTCTTGATTAGTTAATTGATTCCCTTGTGGTCACATTTGACTTGAACTTGTACATATGCTGCAAGCCGGCATTCAAAAGTTTCATGTGGCCCGTAAAACATGGCCGAGGTGGCGTCCCTACTCCATGCCTCACTTTATGGGACAGAGATCGACCTCAGCGGGATTCGGGGCTGTAAATAATAGGAGTGTTTTACACATGATCAAAGAGTATTGTCCTGCACTATATAGTAATTGTAAATCATTTTTTATTTATTTTGTATACAGCCGAATGCATTAGTTTTTTTAAAGCTTTATATTTGATAGCATAAATGATTAAATATTAAATATCCCCTGTTTGGTGCCTGGCTTTGTACATTTTGCAGATCCAGACGTGTTAGACTTGTTTTACTAATCACATATGTTCCATTTCTGGCTACCTGTGGCTGCAGGATACTCCTTCTCCTCCGGAGACGCTCTTGGCGGCTTCGAGAGGCACACCCTATACATTCCCGGCTACATCCAGTGCTCTCCTCTGCCACAGATGGGCGGGAATTTGATGGCACAGCCCAAGAGGACTGTATCTTCTCTAATATCTTGAAGATTCGTTTAGCTTTGGAGCCGGTAACTCCATATGTACGAGCCGTTGCAGGCCTGGCATTCACTTTTATTGTTTTAGGTGCCCGATATCGAGTGACTCTGAGTCTAGAAATTGCAGAGGCAGCACCACTATAAGTGCTTTTTCCAGGGTTAGACACAGGCGAAAGGATGATCCCTTTAATCCTCTTGGCATCCGCCAAAGGACTGGACATCTTCCTTAAAGATTGTAAGATTTTATGCGCTTTTGCGCCTGTAACATATGACACTCTGCCTTTCGGGTTACCAGTGGGGAGGGCAGATGAGGTTGACGGTTGGCACTGGAGTGCAGGCGAATTCCAGATGTTAACGTTCAGGTTGGTCAGACGGAGGGACGGCCTTGCCAGCACATTGGAAGTACTTAATGGCTCTTCTTGAATCAGATCTAGTTCAGAATTGACATCCATTTCTGGGGTGACGTCATTATCAAAAGTTTGTTTATCTACCTCAAGATTTTTGATAACTATATTCACCTTCACTCTTTCTGCCTCTTCTTTGATGAAATAATGATTAAGCCATTTAGGGGCAATGCTCTTTATACCTGCAATAGCACGGCTGACGATCCACTGCAAGATGGGCTTCTTGGGATACAGTGATCTGGATTTCTGGTTTCGCCAACTACGGATTATGGTTCCTGCTCCTTCACCACCACTTCCTCTTCCCCCTGAAAACATCCTCCATGGCCACCTGGCCTTGTGCAGCCTCATGACCTGTTCAGGCACTTATACACCACGTGGCTACGGGATACACTACCAGTATGGCAAAACAAAAGTCCAGTAGATATTCAGGTACAGGCTGCTGCCTCCACTCCTCACGCTACCTGTCTGACTGTCTTACCTGCTTTGCACCAGCTCGTCACATAGAATGTTTAGTAGTCACAGAGAATGTCTATGATGTCACAAAGCACGGGTAACCAAGGCTGTTTATGACATCACAAGGATCCCGGAATGCAGGTTCCTTTGTTTTCCATGTGAAAAAGTTATTTATCGGTTACCAAATTAACTCAATGTGCTGTTTTAAGCACAGGACTCAAGTAGATATGGAGGGTAGTCTAATACCCAGTCAATTCAGTTTAAATGGCAAATCAAGATAGATTACTAAGGAATATATCTACAGAGGGATATAAAAAAGGATAGGCATAGACTTCTAACAAATGAACTGGGAAAGCAAATGTTCTGGGTGGTTTTTATGGAGTAAGAAGTTTGCAATACATCTCATAGCTCATTGGTTTGTCACCCAAAAGAGAAATCACACTGTATGTGAAAACAGGGCAATCAATCTTTTGAACACTGTGAGCCTGTGGGCCAAGCAAGCCAATGGGGCCCCATGCTCCTACCCCTCACCCTGTCTGTAACCCTACCTGCTATTTACTTCAACTCACCTGCTACTCACCTCAACTCACCTTTTAGTGAATAGCTCCATGGGAATACCTAAAATGCCTATACCTGCTGCAATCTGAGAATACTATGGCAGTGAATCAAATATTTGGAGACAGATTTCTAGTTGCCCTCTGTACAACGCAGGGAAGGAGAAACTCACATTTAGTCTCATTAATATGCCCCTGCTAATTTGCCCAATAATATGCCAGTGTTATTTGCTATTTAATATGCCCCTGCTAATTTGTTCAATAATATGCCAGTGTTATTTGCCATTTAATATGCCCCTGCTAATTTGCCCAATAATATGCCAGTGTTATTTGCCATTTAATATGTCGAGGCCAATTTGCCTAATAATATGCCAGTGTTTTTAAAATCTGGAATAAATAAATGCATAATTATTTTTAACATGTCCGCTTTAATTTACATTTATTTGTCCAGTTCTTTTTCAGCCCGGAGTGATCCTTTAATGTAAGGAACATGCTAGTCTGGTTGAGAGTCTGGAGGGATCGCCATGTTTGTACTCCAGTTGTGCTCCGGGCATGACCTGACCCTCAGTGAGGTTAGAGGTCAGGAGATGCTCACGAGCTGCCTGGAGAATTCTAAACTGACGCTTTCCAGTTATGTATTTGCTGCTGCCAGCCTGATACATTGTATCACCAACAGGAGCACTCCTGGAAGAGCCTTAAAGGGACAGTCTGGTCACAAAACTCGCATGTATAGTGCACAGGCATTTTATGGTGTGATTTGATGCAGACATTCTGCATAATTTACGTATTTTAATATTGAACTCAAGCACTCCCCCAGTGATTACTCTGCAGAGTATTAAAAGTATTAAAAGAACTTAGGGGTGTACTAGCAAAACCATTAACAGATTTATTTAACCAATCATTGTTAATGGGAGTAGTTTCAGATGATTGGAAATTAGCAAATGTTGTGCCCATTCACAAGAACGGTAGTAGGGAGGAGATGGGCAACTATAGACCAGTAAGTCTTATTTCAGTAGTGTGGAAAATAATGGAAACCTTGTTAAAGAATAGGATTGTTGAACATCTAAAGTCGCTTGGATTTCAAGATCAGAGACAACATGGGTTTTTTTCAAGGAGATCATGCCAAACTAATCTTATTGATTTTTTTGATTGGGTGACTAAAATAATAGATCAGGGTGATGCAGTAGACGTTGCTTACTTAAATTTCAGTAAGGCTTTTGACACTGTCGCACATAAAAGGCTTATCAATAAACTTAAATCTTTGAATTTGGTTTTCAATATTGTTGAATGGATTAGACAATGGCTGAGTGACAGGCAACAGAGGCTTGTAGTCAATGGAGTATATTCAATGCAAGGTCTTGTTACTATTGGGGTACCTCAGTTTAACACCCCTGCACAAAATGTCTACTTCTGAATCAGACCGATGCTGGTGGTGCCAGAGTGTGCAAGGCACTATTTATCATGTTTAGGAACCCTTTAAAGACTTACTGGAAAATGTACTTATGAATCTTATGAAAAGGGATATTAATCTTGCAGAATTCATTTTATTTCACCTAGAGCATGGACTTGGCAAAAAAAATAAATAAAACACAACTTCATTTGCTAATCAATATTTTACTGGCAACTAAGATATGTTTTGCCAGGAAATTGAAGGATCAATCAATATCCAACCAGAAAAAAATATTGGATTTCAGATCGACTTTCCATTTATAATGGAAAAATAAAATGTCACTATATCTAATAGATTATCCGAATATTATGAGATTTGGGCTTCATGGTTCTTGATTAGTTAATTGATTCCCTTGTGGTCACATATGACTTGAACTTGTACATATGCTGCAAGCCGGCATTCAAAAGTTTCATGTGGCCCGTAAAACATGGCCGAGGTGGCGTCCCTACTCCATGCCTGACTTTATGGGACAGAGATCGACCTCAGCGGGATTCGGGGCTGTTAATAATAGGAGTGTTTTACACATGATCAAAGAGTATTGTCCTGCACTATATAGTAATTGTAAATCATTTTTTATTTATTTTGCATACAGCGGAATGCATTCGTTTTTTTAAAGCTTTATATTTGATAGCATAAGTGATTAAATATTAAATATCCCCTGTTTGGTGCCTGGCTTTGTACATTTTGCAGATCCAGACGTGTTAGACGTGTTTTACTAATCACATATGTTCCATTTCTGGCTACCTGTGGCTGCAGGATACTCATTCTCCTCCGGAGACGCTCTTGGCGGCTTCGAGAGGCACACCCTATACATTCCCGGCTACATCCAGTGCTCTCCTCTGCCACAGATGGGCGGGAATTTGATGGCACAGCCCAAGAGGACTGTATCTTCTCTAATATCTTGAAGATTCGTTTAGCTTTGGAGCCGGTAACTCCATATGTACGAGCCGTTGCAGGCCTGGCATTCACTTTTATTGTTTTAGGCACCCGATATCGAGTGACTCTGAGTCTAGAAATTGCAGAGGCAGCACCACTATAAGTGCTTTTTCCAGGGTTAGACACAGGCTAAAGGATGATCCCTTTAATCCTCTTGGCATCCACCAAAGGACTGGACATCTTCCTTAAAGATTGTAAGATTTTATGCGCTTTTGCGCCTGTAACATATGACACTTTGCCTTTCGGGTTACCAGTGGGGAGGGCAGATGAGGTTTCCGGTTGGCACTGGAGTGCAGGCGAATTCCAGATGTTAACGTTCAGGTTGGTCAGACGGAGGGACGGCCTTGCCAGCACATTGGAAGTACTTAATGGCTCTTCTTGAATCAGATCTAGTTCAGGATTGACATCCATTTCTGGGGTGACGTCATTATCAAAAGTTTGTTTATCTACCTCAAGATTTTTGATAACTATATTCACCTTCACTCTTTCTGCCTCTTCTTTGATGAAATAATGATTAAGCCATTTAGGGGCAATGCTCTTTATACCTGCAATAGCACGGCTGACGATCCACTGCAAGATGGGCTTCTTGGGATACAGTGATCTGGATTTCTGGTTTCGCCAACTACGGATTATGGTTCCTGCTCCTTCACCACCACTTCCTCTTCCCCCTGAAAACATCCTCCATGGCCACCTGGCCTTGTGCAGCCTCATGACCTGTTCAGGCACTTATACACCACGTGGCTACGGGATACACTACCAGTATGGCAAAACAAAAGTCCAGTAGATATTCAGGTACAGGCTGCTGCCTCCACTCCTCACGCTACCTGTCTGACTGTCTTACCTGCTTTGCACCAGCTCGTCACATAGAATGTTTAGTAGTCACAGAGAATGTCTATGATGTCACAAAGCACGGGTAACCAAGGCTGTTTATGACATCACAAGGATCCCGGAATGCAGGTTCCTTTGTTTTCCATGTGAAAAAGTTATTTATCGGTTACCAAATTAACTCAATGTGCTGTTTTAAGCACAGGACTCAAGTAGATATGGAGGGTAGTCTAATACCCAGTCAATTCAGTTTAAATGGCACATCAAGATAGATTACTAAGGAATATATCTACAGAGGGATATAAAAAAGGATAGGCATAGACTTCTAACAAATGAACTGGGAAAGCAAATGTTCTGGGTGGTTTTTATGGAGTAAGAAGTTTGCAATACATCTCATAGCTCATTGGTTTGTCACCCAAAAGAGAAATCACACTGTATGTGAAAACAGGGCAATCAATCTTTTGAACACTGTGAGCCTGTGGGCCAAGCAAGCCAATGGGGCCCCATGCTCCTACCCCTCACCCTGTCTGTAACCCTACCTGCTATTTACTTCAACTCACCTGCTACTCACCTCAACTCACCTTTTAGTGAATAGCTCCATGGGAATACCTAAAATGCCTATACCTGCTGCAATCTGAGAATACTATGGCAGTGAATCAAATATTTGGAGACAGATTTCTAGTTGCCCTCTGTACAACGCAGGGAAGGGGAAACTCACATTTAGTCTCATTAATATGCCCCTGCTAATTTGCCCAATAATATGCCAGTGTTATTTGCTATTTAATATGCCCCTGCTAATTTGTTCAATAATATGCCAGTGTTATTTGCCATTTAATATGCCCCTGCTAATTTGCCCAATAATATGCCAGTGTTATTTGCCATTTAATATGTCGAGGCCAATTTGCCTAATAATATGCCAGTGTTTTTAAAATCTGGAATAAATAAATGCATAATTATTTTTAACATGTCCGCTTTAATTTACATTTATTTGTCCAGTTCTTTTTCAGCCCGGAGTGATCCTTTAATGTAAGGAACATGCTAGTCTGGTTGAGAGTCTGGAGGGATCGCCATGTTTGTACTCCAGTTGTGCTCCGGGCATGACCTGACCCTCAGTGAGGTTAGAGGTCAGGAGATGCTCACGAGCTGCCTGGAGAATTCTAAACTGACGCTTTCCAGTTATGTATTTGCTGCTGCCAGCCTGATACATTGTATCACCAACAGGAGCACTCCTGGAAGAGCCTTAAAGGGACAGTCTGGTCACAAAACTCGCATGTATAGTGCACAGGCATTTTATGGTGTGATTTGATGCAGACATTCTGCATAATTCACGTATTTTAATATTGAACTCAAGCACTCCCCCAGTGATTACTCTGCAGAGTATTAAAAGTATTAAAAGAACTTAGGGGTGTACTAGCAAAACCATTAACAGATTTATTTAACCAATCATTGTTAATGGGAGTAGTTTCAGATGATTGGAAATTAGCAAATGTTGTGCCCATTCACAAGAACGGTAGTAGGGAGGAGGTGGGCAACTATAGACCAGTAAGTCTTATTTCAGTAGTGGGGAAAATAATGGAAACCTTGTTAAAGAATAGGATTGTTGAACATCTAAAGTCGCTTGGATTTCAAGATCAGAGACAACATGGGTTTTTTTCAAGGAGATCATGCCAAACTAATCTTATTGATTTTTTTGATTGGGTGACTAAAATAATAGATCAGGGTGATGCAGTAGACGTTGCTTACTTAAATTTCAGTAAGGCTTTTGACACTGTCGCACATAAAAGGCTTATCAATAAACTGAAATCTTTGAATTTGGATTTCAATATTGTTGAATGGATTAGACAATGGCTGAGTGACAGGCAACAGAGGCTTGTAGTCAATGGAGTATATTCAATGCAAGGTCTTGTTACTATTGGGGTACCTCAGTTTAACACCCCTACACAAAATGTCTACTTCTGAATCAGACCGATGCTGGTGGTGCCAGAGTGTGCAAGGCACTATTTATCATGTTTAGGAACCCTTTAAAGACTTACTGGAAAATGTACTTATGAATCTTATGAAAAGGGATATTAATCTTGCAGAATTCATTTTATTTCACCTAGAGCATGGACTTGGCAAAAAAAAAAAAAAAAACACAACTTCATTTGCTAATCAATATTTTACTGGCAACTATGATATGTTTTGCCAGGAAATTGAAGGATCAATCAATTTCCAACCAGACAAAAATATTGGATTTCAGATCGACTTTCCATTTATAATGGAAAAATAAAATGTCACTATATCTAATAGATTATCCGAATATTATGAGATTTGGGCTTCATGGTTCTTGATTAGTTAATTGATTCCCTTGTGGTCACATTTGACTTGAACTTGTACATATGCTGCAAGCCGGCATTCAAAAGTTTCATGTGGCCCGTAAAACATGGCCGAGGTGGCGTCCCTACTCCATGCCTCACTTTATGGGACAGAGATCGACCTCAGCGGGATTCGGGGCTGTAAATAATAGGAGTGTTTTACACATGATCAAAGAGTATTGTCCTGCACTATATAGTAATTGTAAATCATTTTTTATTTATTTTGTATACAGCCGAATGCATTAGTTTTTTTAAAGCTTTATATTTGATAGCATAAATGATTAAATATTAAATATCCCCTGTTTGGTGCCTGGCTTTGTACATTTTGCAGATCCAGACGTGTTAGACTTGTTTTACTAATCACATATGTTCCATTTCTGGCTACCTGTGGCTGCAGGATACTCCTTCTCCTCCGGAGACGCTCTTGGCGGCTTCGAGAGGCACACCCTATACATTCCCGGCTACATCCAGTGCTCTCCTCTGCCACAGATGGGCGGGAATTTGATGGCACAGCCCAAGAGGACTGTATCTTCTCTAATATCTTGAAGATTCGTTTAGCTTTGGAGCCGGTAACTCCATATGTACGAGCCGTTGCAGGCCTGGCATTCACTTTTATTGTTTTAGGTGCCCGATATCGAGTGACTCTGAGTCTAGAAATTGCAGAGGCAGCACCACTATAAGTGCTTTTTCCAGGGTTAGACACAGGCGAAAGGATGATCCCTTTAATCCTCTTGGCATCCGCCAAAGGACTGGACATCTTCCTTAAAGATTGTAAGATTTTATGCGCTTTTGCGCCTGTAACATATGACACTCTGCCTTTCGGGTTACCAGTGGGGAGGGCAGATGAGGTTGACGGTTGGCACTGGAGTGCAGGCGAATTCCAGATGTTAACGTTCAGGTTGGTCAGACGGAGGGACGGCCTTGCCAGCACATTGGAAGTACTTAATGGCTCTTCTTGAATCAGATCTAGTTCAGAATTGACATCCATTTCTGGGGTGACGTCATTATCAAAAGTTTGTTTATCTACCTCAAGATTTTTGATAACTATATTCACCTTCACTCTTTCTGCCTCTTCTTTGATGAAATAATGATTAAGCCATTTAGGGGCAATGCTCTTTATACCTGCAATAGCACGGCTGACGATCCACTGCAAGATGGGCTTCTTGGGATACAGTGATCTGGATTTCTGGTTTCGCCAACTACGGATTATGGTTCCTGCTCCTTCACCACCACTTCCTCTTCCCCCTGAAAACATCCTCCATGGCCACCTGGCCTTGTGCAGCCTCATGACCTGTTCAGGCACTTATACACCACGTGGCTACGGGATACACTACCAGTATGGCAAAACAAAAGTCCAGTAGATATTCAGGTACAGGCTGCTGCCTCCACTCCTCACGCTACCTGTCTGACTGTCTTACCTGCTTTGCACCAGCTCGTCACATAGAATGTTTAGTAGTCACAGAGAATGTCTATGATGTCACAAAGCACGGGTAACCAAGGCTGTTTATGACATCACAAGGATCCCGGAATGCAGGTTCCTTTGTTTTCCATGTGAAAAAGTTATTTATCGGTTACCAAATTAACTCAATGTGCTGTTTTAAGCACAGGACTCAAGTAGATATGGAGGGTAGTCTAATACCCAGTCAATTCAGTTTAAATGGCAAATCAAGATAGATTACTAAGGAATATATCTACAGAGGGATATAAAAAAGGATAGGCATAGACTTCTAACAAATGAACTGGGAAAGCAAATGTTCTGGGTGGTTTTTATGGAGTAAGAAGTTTGCAATACATCTCATAGCTCATTGGTTTGTCACCCAAAAGAGAAATCACACTGTATGTGAAAACAGGGCAATCAATCTTTTGAACACTGTGAGCCTGTGGGCCAAGCAAGCCAATGGGGCCCCATGCTCCTACCCCTCACCCTGTCTGTAACCCTACCTGCTATTTACTTCAACTCACCTGCTACTCACCTCAACTCACCTTTTAGTGAATAGCTCCATGGGAATACCTAAAATGCCTATACCTGCTGCAATCTGAGAATACTATGGCAGTGAATCAAATATTTGGAGACAGATTTCTAGTTGCCCTCTGTACAACGCAGGGAAGGAGAAACTCACATTTAGTCTCATTAATATGCCCCTGCTAATTTGCCCAATAATATGCCAGTGTTATTTGCTATTTAATATGCCCCTGCTAATTTGTTCAATAATATGCCAGTGTTATTTGCCATTTAATATGCCCCTGCTAATTTGCCCAATAATATGCCAGTGTTATTTGCCATTTAATATGTCGAGGCCAATTTGCCTAATAATATGCCAGTGTTTTTAAAATCTGGAATAAATAAATGCATAATTATTTTTAACATGTCCGCTTTAATTTACATTTATTTGTCCAGTTCTTTTTCAGCCCGGAGTGATCCTTTAATGTAAGGAACATGCTAGTCTGGTTGAGAGTCTGGAGGGATCGCCATGTTTGTACTCCAGTTGTGCTCCGGGCATGACCTGACCCTCAGTGAGGTTAGAGGTCAGGAGATGCTCACGAGCTGCCTGGAGAATTCTAAACTGACGCTTTCCAGTTATGTATTTGCTGCTGCCAGCCTGATACATTGTATCACCAACAGGAGCACTCCTGGAAGAGCCTTAAAGGGACAGTCTGGTCACAAAACTCGCATGTATAGTGCACAGGCATTTTATGGTGTGATTTGATGCAGACATTCTGCATAATTTACGTATTTTAATATTGAACTCAAGCACTCCCCCAGTGATTACTCTGCAGAGTATTAAAAGTATTAAAAGAACTTAGGGGTGTACTAGCAAAACCATTAACAGATTTATTTAACCAATCATTGTTAATGGGAGTAGTTTCAGATGATTGGAAATTAGCAAATGTTGTGCCCATTCACAAGAACGGTAGTAGGGAGGAGGTGGGCAACTATAGACCAGTAAGTCTTATTTCAGTAGTGGGGAAAATAATGGAAACCTTGTTAAAGAATAGGATTGTTGAACATCTAAAGTCGCTTGGATTTCAAGATCAGAGACAACATGGGGTTTTTTCAAGGAGATCATGCCAAACTAATCTTATTGATTTTTTTGATTGGGTGACTAAAATAATAGATCAGGGTGATGCAGTAGACGTTGCTTACTTAAATTTCAGTAAGGCTTTTGACACTGTCGCACATAAAAGGCTTATCAATAAACTGAAATCTTTGAATTTGGATTTCAATATTGTTGAATGGATTAGACAATGGCTGAGTGACAGGCAACAGAGGCTTGTAGTCAATGGAGTATATTCAATGCAAGGTCTTGTTACTATTGGGGTACCTCAGTTTAACACCCCTACACAAAATGTCTACTTCTGAATCAGACCGATGCTTGTGGTGCCAGAGTGTGCAAGTCACTATTTATCATGTTTAGGAACCCTTTAAAGACTTACTGGAAAATGTACTTATGAATCTTATGAAAAGGGATATTAATCTTGCAGAATTCATTTTATTTCACCTAGAGCATGGACTTGGCAAAAAAAATAAATAAAACACAACTTCATTTGCTAATCAATATTTTACTGGCAACTAAGATATGTTTTGCCAGGAAATTGAAGGATCAATCAATTTCCAACCAGACAAAAATATTGGATTTCAGATCGACTTTCCATTTATAATGGAAAAATAAAATGTCACTATATCTAATAGATTATCCGAATATTATGAGATTTGGGCTTCATGGTTCTTGATTAGTTAATTGATTCCCTTGTGGTCACATATGACTTGAACTTGTACATATGCTGCAAGCCGGCATTCAAAAGTTTCATGTGGCCCGTAAAACATGGCCGAGGTGGCGTCCCTACTCCATGCCTCACTTTATGGGACAGAGATCGACCTCAGCGGGATTCGGGGCTGTTAATAATAGGAGTGTTTTACACATGATCAAAGAGTATTCTCCTGCACTATATAGTAATTGTAAATAATTTTTTATTTATTTTGTATACAGCGGAATGCATTCGTTTTTTTAAAGCTTTATATTTGATAGCATAAATGATTAAATATTAAATATCCCCTGTTTGGTGCCTGGCTTTGTACATTTTGCAGATCCAGACGTGTTAGACGTGTTTTACTAATCACATATGTTCCATTTCTGGCTACCTGTGGCTGCAGGATACTCATTCTCCTCCGGAGACGCTCTTGGCGGCTTCGAGAGGCACACCCTATACATTCCCGGCTACATCCAGTGCTCTCCTCTGCCACAGATGGGCGGGAATTTGATGGCACAGCCCAAGAGGACTGTATCTTCTCTAATATCTTGAAGATTCGTTTAGCTTTGGAGCCGGTAACTCCATATGTACGAGCCGTTGCAGGCCTGGCATTCACTTTTATTGTTTTAGGCGCCCGATATCGAGGGACTCTGAGTCTAGAAATTGCAGAGGCAGCACCACTATAAGTGCTTTTTCCAGGGTTAGACACAGGCGAAAGGATGATCCCTTTAATCCTCTTGGCATCCGCCAAAGGACTGGACATCTTCCTTAAAGATTGTAAGATTTTATGCGCTTTTGCGCCTGTAACATATGACACTCTGCCTTTCGGGTTACCAGTGGGGAGGGCAGATGAGGTTGCCGGTTGGCACTGGAGTGCAGGCGAATTCCAGATGTTAACGTTCAGGTTGGTCAGACGGAGGGACGGCCTTGCCAGCACATTGGAAGTACTTAATGGCTCTTCTTGAATCAGATCTAGTTCAGGATTGACATCCATTTCTGGGGTGACGTCATTATCAAAAGTTTGTTTATCTACCTCAAGATTTTTGATAACTATATTCACCTTCACTCTTTCTGCCTCTTCTTTGATGAAATAATGATTAAGCCATTTAGGGGCAATGCTCTTTATACCTGCAATAGCACGGCTGACGATCCACTGCAAGATGGGCTTCTTGGGATACAGTGATCTGGATTTCTGGTTTCGCCAACTACGGATTATGGTTCCTGCTCCTTCACCACCACTTCCTCTTCCCCCTGAAAACATCCTCCATGGCCACCTGGCCTTGTGCAGCCTCATGACCTGTTCAGGCACTTATACACCACGTGGCTACGGGATACACTACCAGTATGGCAAAACAAAAGTCCAGTAGATATTCAGGTACAGGCTGCTGCCTCCACTCCTCATGCTACCTGTCTGACTGTCTGACCTGCTTTGCACCAGCTCGTCACATAGAATGTTTAGTAGTCACAGAGAATGTCTATGATGTCACAAAGCACGGGTAACCAAGGCTGTTTATGACATCACAAGGATCCCGGAATGCAGGTTCCTTTGTTTTCCATGTGAAAAAGTTATTTATCGGTTACCAAATTAACTCAATGTGCTGTTTTAAGCACAGGACTCAAGTAGATATGGAGGGTAGTCTAATACCCAGTCAATTCAGTTTAAATGGCACATCAAGATAGGTTACTAAGGAACATATCTACAGAGGGATATAAAAAAGGATAGGCATAGACTTCTAACAAATGAACTGGGAAAGCAAATGTTCTGGGTGGTTTTTATGGAGTAAGAAGTTTGCAATACATCTCATAGCTCATTGGTTTGTCACCCAAAAGAGAAATCACACTGTATGTGAAAACAGGGCAATCTTTTGAACACTGTGAGCCTGTGGGCCAAGCAAGCCAATGGGGCCCCATGCTCCTACCCCTCACCCTGTCTGTAACCCTACCTGCTATTTACTTCAACTCACCTGCTACTCACCTCAACTCACCTTTTAGTGAATAGCTCCATAGGAATACCTAAAATGCCTATACCTGCTGCAATCTGAGAATACTATGGCAGTGAATCAAATATTTGGAGACAGATTTCCAGTTGCCCTCTGTACAACGCAGGGAAGGAGAAACTCACATTTAGTCTCATTAATATGCCCCTGCTAATTTGCCCAATAATAAGCCAGTGTTATTTGCTATTTAATATGCCCCTGCTAATTTGTTCAATAATATGCCAGTGTTATTTGCCATTTAATATGCCCCTGCTAATTTGCCCAATAATATGCCAGTGTTATTTGCCATTTAATATGTCGAGGCCAATTTGCCTAATAATATGCCAGTGTTTTTAAAATCTGGAATAAATAAATGCATAATTATTTTTAACATGTCCGCTTTAATTTACATTTATTTGTCCAGTTCTTTTTCAGCCCGGAGGGATCCTTTAATGTAAGGAACATGCTAGTCTGGTTGAGAGTCTGGAGGGATCGCCATGTTTGTACTCCAGTTGTGCTCCGGGCATGACCTGACCCTCAGTGAGGTTAGAGGTCAGGAGATGCTCACGAGCTGCCTGGAGAATTCTAAACTGACGCTTTCCAGTTATGTATTTGCTGCTGCCAGCCTGATACATTGTATCACCAACAGGAGCACTCCTGGAAGAGCCTTAAAGGGACAGTCTGGTCACAAAACTCGCATGTATAGTGCACAGGCATTTTATGGTGTGATTTGATGCAGACATTCTGCATAATTCACGTATTTTAATATTGAACTCAAGCACTCCCCCAGTGATTACTCTGCAGAGTATTAAAAGTATTAAAAGAACTTAGGGGTGTACTAGCAAAACCATTAACAGATTTATTTAACCAATCATTGTTAATGGGAGTAGTTTCAGATGATTGGAAATTAGCAAATGTTGTGCCCATTCACAAGAACGGTAGTAGGGAGGAGGTGGGCAACTATAGACCAGTAAGTCTTATTTCAGTAGTGGGGAAAATAATGGAAACCTTGTTAAAGAATAGGATTGTTGAACATCTAAAGTCGCTTGGATTTCAAGATCAGAGACAACATGGGGTTTTTTCAAGGAGATCATGCCAAACTAATCTTATTGATTTTTTTGATTGGGTGACTAAAATAATAGATCAGGGTGATGCAGTAGACGTTGCTTACTTAAATTTCAGTAAGGCTTTTGACACTGTCGCACATAAAAGGCTTATCAATAAACTGAAATCTTTGAATTTGGATTTCAATATTGTTGAATGGATTAGACAATGGCTGAGTGACAGGCAACAGAGGCTTGTAGTCAATGGAGTATATTCAATGCAAGGTCTTGTTACTATTGGGGTACCTCAGTTTAACACCCCTACACAAAATGTCTACTTCTGAATCAGACCGATGCTGGTGGTGCCAGAGTGTGCAAGTCACTATTTATCATGTTTAGGAACCCTTTAAAGACTTACTGGAAAATGTACTTATGAATCTTATGAAAAGGGATATTAATCTTGCAGAATTCATTTTATTTCACCTAGAGCATGGACTTGGCAAAAAAAATAAATAAAACACAACTTCATTTGCTAATCAATATTTTACTGGCAACTAAGATATGTTTTGCCAGGAAATTGAAGGATCAATCAATTTCCAACCAGACAAAAATATTGGATTTCAGATCGACTTTCCATTTATAATGGAAAAATAAAATGTCACTATATCTAATAGATTATCCGAATATTATGAGATTTGGGCTTCATGGTTCTTGATTAGTTAATTGATTCCCTTGTGGTCACATATGACTTGAACTTGTACATATGCTGCAAGCCGGCATTCAAAAGTTTCATGTGGCCCGTAAAACATGGCCGAGGTGGCGTCCCTACTCCATGCCTCACTTTATGGGACAGAGATCGACCTCAGCGGGATTCGGGACTGTTAATAATAGGAGTGTTTTACACATGATCAAAGAGTATTGTCCTGCACTATATAGTAATTGTAAATCATTTTTTATTTATTTTGTATACAGCGGAATGCTTTCGTTTTTTTAAAGCTTTATATTTGATAGCATAAATGATTAAATATTAAATATCCCCTGTTTGGTGCCTGGCTTTGTACATTTTGCAGATCCAGACGTGTTAGACGTGTTTTACTAATCACAAATGTTCCATTTCTGGCTACCTGTGGCTGCAGGATACTCATTCTCCTCCGGAGACGCTCTTGGCGGCTTCGAGAGGCACACCCTATACATTCCCGGCTACATCCAGTGCTCTCCTCTGCCACAGATGGGCGGGAATTTGATGGCACAGCCCAAGAGGACTGTATCTTCTCTAATATCTTGAAGATTTGTTTAGCTTTGGAGCCGGTAACTCCATATGTACGAGCCGTTGCAGGCCTGGCATTCACTTTTATTGTTTTAGGCGCCCGATATCGAGGGACTCTGAGTCTAGAAATTGCAGAGGCAGCACCACTATAAGTGCTTTTTCCAGGGTTAGACACAGGCGAAAGGATGATCCCTTTAATCCTCTTGGCATCCGCCAAAGGACTGGACATCTTCCTTAAAGATTGTAAGATTTTATGCGCTTTTGCGCCTTTTAACATATGACACTCTGCCTTTCGGGTTACCAGTGGGGAGGGCAGATGAGGTTGCCGGTTGGCACTGGAGTGCAGACGAATTCCAGATGTTAACGTTCAGGTTGGTCAGACGGAGGGACGGCCTTGCCAGCACATTGGAAGTACTTAATGGCTCTTCTTGAATCAGATCTAGTTCAGGATTGACATCCATTTCTGGGGTGACGTCATTATCAAAAGTTTGTTTATCTACCTCAAGATTTTTGATAACTATATTCACCTTCACTCTTTCTGCCTCTTCTTTGATGAAATAATGATTAAGCCATTTAGGGGCAATGCTCTTTATACCTGCAATAGCACGGCTGACGATCCACTGCAAGATGGGCTTCTTGGGATACAGTGATCTGGATTTCTGGTTTCGCCAACTACGGATTATGGTTCCTGCTCCTTCACCACCACTTCCTCTTCCCCCTGAAAACATCCTCCATGGCCACCTGGCCTTGTGCAGCCTCATGACCTGTTCAGGCACTTATACACCACGTGGCTACGGGATACACTACCAGTATGGCAAAACAAAAGTCCAGTAGATATTCAGGTACAGGCTGCTGCCTCCACTCCTCATGCTACCTGTCTGACTGTCTGACCTGCTTTGCACCAGCTCGTCACATAGAATGTTTAGTAGTCACAGAGAATGTCTATGATGTCACAAAGCAAGGGTAACCAAGGCTGTTTATGACATCACAAGGATCCCGGAATGCAGGTTCCTTTGTTTTCCATGTGAAAAAGTTATTTATCGGTTACCAAATTAACTCAATGTGCTGTTTTAAGCACAGGACTCAAGTAGATATGGAGGGTAGTCTAATACCCAGTCAATTCAGTTTAAATGGCACATCAAGATAGGTTACTAAGGAACATATCTACAGAGGGATATAAAAAAGGATAGGCATAGACTTCTAACAAATGAACTGGGAAAGCAAATGTTCTGGGTGGTTTTTATGGAGTAAGAAGTTTGCAATACATCTCATAGCTCATTGGTTTGTCACCCAAAAGAGAAATCACACTGTATGTGAAAACAGGGCAATCTTTTGAACACTGTGAGCCTGTGGGCCAAGCAAGCCAATGGGGCCCCATGCTCCTACCCCTCACCCTGTCTGTAACCCTACCTGCTATTTACTTCAACTCACCTGCTACTCACCTCAACTCACCTTTTAGTGAATAGCTCCATAGGAATACCTAAAATGCCTATACCTGCTGCAATCTGAGAATACTATGGCAGTGAATCAAATATTTGGAGACAGATTTCTAGTTGCCCTCTGTACAACGCAGGGAAGGAGAAACTCACATTTAGTCTCATTAATATGCCCCTGCTAATTTGCCCAATAATAAGCCAGTGTTATTTGCTATTTAATATGCCCCTGCTAATTTGTTCAATAATATGCCAGTGTTATTTGCCATTTAATATGCCCCTGCTAATTTGCCCAATAATATGCCAGTGTTACTTGCCATTTAATATGTCGAGGCCAATTTGCCTAATAATATGCCAGTGTTTTTAAAATCTGGAATAAATAAATGCATAATTATTTTTAACATGTCCGCTTTAATTTACATTTATTTGTCCAGTTCTTTTTCAGCCCGGAGGGATCCTTTAATGTAAGGAACATGCTAGTCTGGTTGAGAGTCTGGAGGGATCGCCATGTTTGTACTCCAGTTGTGCTCCGGGCATGACCTGACCCTCAGTGAGGTTAGAGGTCAGGAGATGCTCACTAGCTGCCTGGAGAATTCTAAACTGACGCTTTCCAGTTATGTATTTGCTGCTGCCAGCCTGATACATTGTATCACCAACAGGAGCACTCCTGGAAGAGCCTTAAAGGGACAGTCTGGTCACAAAACTCGCATGTATAGTGCACAGGCATTTTATGGTGTGATTTGATGCAGACATTCTGCATAATTCACGTATTTTAATATTGAACTCAAGCACTCCCCCAGTGATTACTCTGCAGAGTATTAAAAGTATTAAAAGAACTTAGGGGTGTACTAGCAAAACCATTAACAGATTTATTTAACCAATCATTGTTAATGGGAGTAGTTTCAGATGATTGGAAATTAGCAAATGTTGTGCCCATTCACAAGAACGGTAGTAGGGAGGAGGTGGGCAACTATAGACCAGTAAGTCTTATTTCAGTAGTGGGGAAAATAATGGAAACCTTGTTAAAGAATAGGATTGTTGAACATCTAAAGTCGCTTGGATTTCAAGATCAGAGACAACATGGGGTTTTTTCAAGGAGATCATGCCAAACTAATCTTATTGATTTTTTTGATTGGGTGACTAAAATAATAGATCAGGGTGATGCAGTAGACGTTGCTTACTTAAATTTCAGTAAGGCTTTTGACACTGTCGCACATAAAAGGCTTATCAATAAACTGAAATCTTTGAATTTGGATTTCAATATTGTTGAATGGATTAGACAATGGCTGAGTGACAGGCAACAGAGGCTTGTAGTCAATGGAGTATATTCAATGCAAGGTCTTGTTACTATTGGGGTACCTCAGTTTAACACCCCTACACAAAATGTCTACTTCTGAATCAGACCGATGCTGGTGGTGCCAGAGTGTGCAAGGCACTATTTATCATGTTTAGGAACCCTTTAAAGACTTACTGGAAAATGTACTTATGAATCTTATGAAAAGGGATATTAATCTTGCAGAATTCATTTTATTTCACCTAGAGCATGGACTTGGCAAAAAAAATAAAAAAAACACAACTTCATTTGCTAATCAATATTTTACTGGCAACTAAGATATGTTTTGCCAGGAAATTGAAGGATCAATCAATTTCCAACCAGACAAAAATATTGGATTTCAGATCGACTTTCCATTTATAATGGAAAAATAAAATGTCACTATATCTAATAGATTATCCGAATATTATGAGATTTGGGCTTCATGGTTCTTGATTAGTTAATTGATTCCCTTGTGGTCACATATGACTTGAACTTGTACATATGCTGCAAGCCGGCATTCAAAAGTTTCATGTGGCCCGTAAAACATGGCCGAGGTGGCGTCCCTACTCCATGCCTCACTTTATGGGACAGAGATCGACCTCAGCGGGATTCGGGGCTGTTAATAATAGAAGTGTTTTACACATGATCAAAGAGTATTGTCCTGCACTATATAGTAATTGTAAATCATTTTTTATTTATTTTGTATACAGCGGAATGCATTCGTTTTTTTAAAGCTTTATATTTGATAGCATAAATGATTAAATATTAAATATCCCCTGTTTGGTGCCTGGCTTTGTACATTTTGCAGATCCAGACGTGTTAGACGTGTTTTACTAATCACATATGTTCCATTTCTGGCTACCTGTGGCTGCAGGATACTCATTCTCCTCCGGAGACGCTCTTGGCGGCTTCGAGAGGCACACCCTATACATTCCCGGCTACATCCAGTGCTCTCCTCTGCCACAGATGGGCGGGAATTTGATGGCACAGCCCAAGAGGACTGTATCTTCTCTAATATCTTGAAGATTCGTTTAGCTTTGGAGCCGGTAACTCCATATGTACGAGCCGTTGCAGGCCTGGCATTCACTTTTATTGTTTTAGGTGCCCGATATCGAGTGACTCTGAGTCTAGAAATTGCAGAGGCAGCACCACTATAAGTGCTTTTTCCAGGGTTAGACACAGGCGAAAGGATGATCCCTTTAATCCTCTTGGCATCCGCCAAAGGACTGGACATCTTCCTTAAAGATTGTAAGATTTTATGCGCTTTTGCGCCTGTAACATATGACACTCTGCCTTTCGGGTTACCAGTGGGGAGGGCAGATGAGGTTTCCGGTTGGCACTGGAGTGCAGGCGAATTCCAGATGTTAACGTTCAGGTTGGTCAGACGGAGGGACGGCCTTGCCAGCACATTGGAAGTACTTAATGGCTCTTCTTGAATCAGATCTAGTTCAGGATTGACATCCATTTCTGGGGTGACGTCATTATCAAAAGTTTGTTTATCTACCTCAAGATTTTTGATAACTATATTCACCTTCACTCTTTCTGCCTCTTCTTTGATGAAATAATGATTAAGCCATTTAGGGGCAATGCTCTTTATACCTGCAATAGCACGGCTGACGATCCACTGCAAGATGGGCTTCTTGGGATACAGTGATCTGGATTTCTGGTTTCGCCAACTACGGATTATGGTTCCTGCTCCTTCACCACCACTTCCTCTTCCCCCTGAAAACATCCTCCATGGCCACCTGGCCTTGTGCAGCCTCATGACCTGTTCAGGCACTTATACACCACGTGGCTACGGGATACACTACCAGTATGGCAAAACAAAAGTCCAGTAGATATTCAGGTACAGGCTGCTGCCTCCACTCCTCACGCTACCTGTCTGACTGTCTGACCTGCTTTGCACCAGCTCGTCACATAGAATGTTTAGTAGTCACAGAGAATGTCTATGATGTCACAAAGCACGGGTAACCAAGGCTGTTTATGACATCACAAGGATCCCGGAATGCAGGTTCCTTTGTTTTCCATGTGAAAAAGTTATTTATCGGTTACCAAATTAACTCAATGTGCTGTTTTAAGCACAGGACTCAAGTAGATATGGAGGGTAGTCTAATACCCAGTCAATTCAGTTTAAATGGCACATCAAGATAGATTACTAAGGAATATATCTACAGAGGGATATAAAAAAGGATAGGCATAGACTTCTAACAAATGAACTGGGAAAGCAAATGTTCTGGGTGGTTTTTATGGAGTAAGAAGTTTGCAATACATCTCATAGCTCATTGGTTTGTCACCCAAAAGAGAAATCACACTGTATGTGAAAACAGGGCAATCTTTTGAACACTGTGAGCCTGTGGGCCAAGCAAGCCAATGGGGCCCCATGCTCCTACCCCTCACCCTGTCTGTAACCCTACCTGCTATTTACTTCAACTCACCTGCTACTCACCTCAACTCACCTTTTAGTGAATAGCTCCATGGGAATACCTAAAATGCCTATACCTGCTGCAATCTGAGAATACTATGGCAGTGAATCAAATATTTGGAGACAGATTTCTAGTTGCCCTCTGTACAACGCAGGGAAGGAGAAACTCACATTTAGTCTCATTAATATGCCCCTGCTAATTTGCCCAATAATAAGCCAGTGTTATTTGCTATTTAATTTGCCCCTGCTAATTTGTTCAATAATATGCCAGTGTTATTTGCCATTTAATATGCCCCTGCTAATTTGCCCAATAATATGCCAGTGTTATTTGCCATTTAATATGTCGAGGCCAATTTGCCTAATAATATGCCAGTGTTTTTAAAATCTGGAATAAATAAATGCATAATTATTTTTAACATGTCCGCTTTAATTTACATTTATTTGTCCAGTTCTTTTTCAGCCCGGAGGGATCCTTTAATGTAAGGAACATGCTAGTCTGGTTGAGAGTCTGGAGGGATCGCCATGTTTGTACTCCAGTTGTGCTCCGGGCATGACCTGATCCTCAGTGAGGTTAGAGGTCAGGAGATGCTCACGAGCTGCCTGGAGCATTCTAAACTGACGCTTTCCAGTAATGGATTTGCTGCTGCCAGCCTGATACATTGTATCACCAACAGGAGCACTCCTGGAAGAGCCTTAAAGGGACAGTCTGGTCACAAAACTCGCATGTATAGTGCACAGGCATTTTATGGTGTGATTTGATGCAGACATTCTGCATAATTCACGTATTTTAATATTGAACTCAAGCACTCCCCCAGTGATTACTCTGCAGAGTATTAAAAGTATTAAAAGAACTTAGGGGTGTACTAGCAAAACCATTAACTGATTTATTTAACCAATCATTGTTAATGGGAGTAGTTTCAGATGATTGGAAATTAGCAAATGTTGTGCCCATTCACAAGAACGGTAGTAGGGAGGAGGTGGGCAACTATAGACCAGTAAGTCTTATTTCAGTAGTGGGGAAAATAATGGAAACCTTGTTAAAGAATAGGATTGTTGAACATCTAAAGTCGCTTGGATTTCAAGATCAGAGACAACATTGGGTTTTTTCAAGGAGATCATGCCAAACTAATCTTATTGATTTTTTTGATTGGGTGACTAAAATAATAGATCAGGGTGATGCAGTAGACGTTGCTTACTTAAATTTCAGTAAGGCTTTTGACACTGTCGCACATAAAAGGCTTATCAATAAACTGAAATCTTTGAATTTGGATTTCAATATTGTTGAATGGATTAGACAATGGTTGAGTGACAGGCAACAGAGGCTTGTAGTCAATGGAGTATATTCAATGCAAGGTCTTGTTACTATTGGGGTACCTCAGGGATCTGCACTTGGACCCATTCTCTTTAATATTTTTATTAGTAATATTGCAGAAGGTGTTGTTGGCAACACCTTTTGCTGATGATACAAAGATTTGCAGCAGGGTTGATGTTCATGGAGGGATAGGCCAAATGGCAAATGATTTAGCTAAACTAGAAAAATGGTCAGAGCTGTGGCAACTGACATTTAATGTGGACAAGTGCAAGATTATGCACCTTGGGCGTTGTAAGGAATTTGGTTCTGCCACTTGTAATACGACTGTCTTGGTTTGACATACTCGATCCAGGAGAGCCATCTCACAGTGAATAACTGAGACCGACACCAATGCAACTGTGAAACAACTCTGATTTTAATTGTTTAAACAAGCGTATATAAACGAATATAAAAGCATTAGTTACTACGATATAATTGGTTATTCTAATATTCTAATATGCAGAAAGGCGTGTTTTACAAGAAAATGCACTTAAAACGTACTATGTAAAATAGTGTTACAAAAGTCGTTCTTATGGAAAATTACAGAACTTTCAGAGACAATATGTTGATATTCCAGAAACCTCTGTTCTAGCCTTGGAATAGTAAGATAAGACCATTCTCATAACAATTACGCTACTTGCGTGATCTGGCCTTCCAGAAGCTGCTGCAGACATCAGCTTTTTTGACACAATGTCGGCTTTTAACCCTCACCGATCCAAATTAATCCTTTCAATCCCCTCTTAGAACCATAGGATTCATATAATATGGTTCTATCCCTTTTGCTTCTGTCTATAGATCTGTAAATACTGTCGGTATCCTTCAGGGGTATGTTGTTGGGGATCAAGGGGTAGGTTTGTTTTAATCAAAAATACCACATCCATAATAAAGCTTATAATAACCGATTATGGCTTTAAAGTGACTTGGAGCAAAGCTGAACATGCATTCAGAACACACAAAATGGCATACAATCAGAACATAAAGCGTCAGTCAGACAAAATGGCAGCGGACAAAACAATATGGTCTCCCATCCACGACGTGGCTCCAGAGGCCCCTACAGTCCATATAATATTCATACTGTTCTCCCTTTTATTCTTAGAAATTGACATTGTCTGTTTTTAAGGATAACCATCAGTAGTTGCTTGGTCAATATAATCATTGCATCCAAGGTGATAAGGCACACTTCCTCGATTTCACACATTGGTAGGTCATCCAGCTTAATTGCACTGTAAGCTTCCATAATGGGGAATATTTGAGCATTGTCTTCCATTCTTCTTGTAGGGGCATGATGTCAGTGGTCAGGATGCACTTGAGGATGAGACCCTTGAAACAAACATAAACACAGACAATTAGCAACACTGATCTCACACATTCCAAACCACTTACAAGTTTCGCTCCAAGTGATCCTAGCCAATTTCCCAGTCCCAGGGAATCTCACGGATTACCTGTGAACACTTTTTAACCTGCTACTTAAATCCATAATCCTTTCTGATTAACTTTTTTACAAAAACAAACTTTTTTTTAAAAATATCTGAAAAAAAACTTCCTAACATTCTCTATATAAAATTCTGCAAAAATACTATAACAATACAATTTCTTTAAAGGTTGACTAAATTGTGTTTGGTAGAGTTAATCTGATTGTTACATTTCAAAAGTTCACTATACTCCAAACATACCCATAATAACACAATTAAACAAATCTTTACCACAATCAATAACAATTTTATACATATATACTCAATGAAAATATACTTCCAAACAATGATGATCTGTCGTAGACTGTTGTATCTGTTGCAGACTCCTGGGTGATTTGTTTGCGAGTTACCCTAGGGTGACGACTCGGCTTATGTTGGCTAGTGGTCAGGGATTATTATGCCCATCAAGACACTAAATTGCTGCTCCTTTGTTGGCCTGTTTGTCAGTACAGGAATGTGATTTACGTAAATAACGTGGATCCAGGAGTTGATTTGAACAATATATTCCGATAAACTTTGGGAGAATCCTGTTACATGAATTGGAAAACTTTTTCTTCTTTTAAAAATAAACTTTTTCTTTAGAAATAATTATGATCAGAATTAAATTCGTTGGTGCACTTTGAACTTTTCTTTTGTTGGCTGTACAGCTTTAATCTATATGAAAATAAAACTCGAAAAAATTCCAGTTAGTAACATGCAATATTTCACTAAACATCTTATTAATCTTCACATTAAAATATAATTAAAAGATATTATTACTGCTAGTCTGTGTTGTAAAAACTTGTCAAGCTGAACCATTCTTTGTTCTTGAAATATTATTACCCTCTTATAATCATAGTTGAAGCAATTGATAATGTGAGAATATGTTCTCATACATAATAATCATGTATCGCTTTACCATTAGGACAAATACTATCATGATTAGACTATATAACCATAGCACATAACACACAGAACTTCTCAATAACTAACAGTAACAGTAATTCTGGCCCATTCTCCCCCTCCCTTCACAAAAAGAAAAAATAATAATTTTGCAGCTGCTGCTTCAATTCTCTTATCTGCAAATAGACTGTCAGAGAAAAGGGGGGCTTCTGGGGAAGCTTTATCTCAACTTCACTATTAACTCCTACAACTCTAACAACACAACACAACTTGTCACATAACACGACACTCGCTAATTCTTTCCACTTATGCAGAATTATTAGGCAAATTAGTATTTTGACCACATCATCCTCTTTATGCATGTTGTCTTACTCCAAGCTGTATAGGCTCGAAAGCCTACTACCAATTTAGCATATTAGGTGATGTGCATCTCTGTAATGAAAAGGGGTGTGGTCTAATGACATCAACACCCTATATCAGGTGTGCATAATTATTAGGCAACTTCCTTTCCTTTGGCAAAATGGGTCAAAAGAAGGACTTGATAGGCTCAGAAAAGTCAAAAATAGTGAGATATCTTGCAGAGGGATGCAGCACTCTTAAAATTGCAAAGCTTCTGAGGCGTGATCATCGAACAATCAAGCATTTCATTCAAAATAGTCAACAGGGTCGCAAGAAGCGTGTGGAAAAACCAAGGCGCAAAATAACTGCCCATGAACTGAGAAAAGTCAAGCGTGCAGCTGCCACGATGCCACTTGCCACAAGTTTGGCCATATTTCAGAGCTGCAACATCACTGGAGTGCCCAAAAGCACAAGGTGTGCAATACTCAGAGACATGGCCAAGGTAAGAAAGGCTGAAAGACGACCACCACTGAACAAGACACACAAGCTGAAACGTCAAGACTGGGCCAAGAAATATCTCAAGACTTATTTTTCTAAGGTTTTATGGACTGATGAAATGAGAGCGAGTCTTGATGGGCCAGATGGATGGGCCCGTGGCTGGATTGGTAAAGGGCAGAGAGCTCCAGTCCGACTCAGATGCCAGCAAGGTGGAGGTGGAGTACTGGTTTGGGCTGGTATCATCAAAGATGAGCTTGTGGGGCAGAGGCGTTGCTAGGTCTCCAAAAGATCAGGGGCTGGAGCCCATGTCAGATTTGAAGAAGTGGAGTAAAAAAAATATCACATGCTTAGTGGGGCATACAGACAGATCTATATATATATGTATGATGCCCATAAACAATAGGTTTTGTTGTCGCTACTGGGATCATTTAATTTTTGTTATCCAGCAGAGCATGAAGGAGCAGTACGTGCAACTGCTGCAGAGACTTCCTGCTCCGCCCCCACACGCACTATAATGTCCGAGTGCCAGGTGTGCTCAACAGGGCTAGAAACAAAGATGGTCTGCTCCTGTGTGAGAGGCACAGACCAGGCTGGAATGAGATATCGCAGCAAGGAGGGAGGACTAGGGTTGCCACCTGGTCAGTATTTTACCAGCAGGCTGGTAACAAATTTACTTTGTGCCAATGTTAAGTCCGTGGACGCAGTAGAATGGGCGGTATTTTTATGTAGAAAAGATGGCAACCCTAGGGAGGACATATTGACAGATGTACTTTTTTTTATCTTAAAAAAACAAAAAACTGCTGACTTGTGTGTAAGTGAATGTGGCTGACTGCATCTGTGTGTCTGTCTGTGTATGTGGCTGACTGCATCTGTGTGTCTGTCTGTGTATGTGGCTGACTGCATCTGTGTGTATGTGGCTGACTGCATCTGTGTGTCTGTCTGTGTATGTGGCTGACTGCATCTGTGTGTATGTGGCTGACTGCATCTGTGTGTCTGTCTGTGTATGTGGCTGACTGCATCTGTGTGTCTGTCTGTGTATGTGGCTGACTGCATCTGCGTGTCTGTCTGTGTATGTGGCTGACTGCATCTGTGTGTCTGTCTGTGTATGTGACTGACTGCATGTGTATCTGTCTGACTGCATGTGTGTGTCTGACTGACTGCACATGTGTGTCTGTCTGTGTATGTGGCTGACTGCACGTGTGTGTCTGTCTGTGTATGTGGCTGACTGCACGTGTGTGTCTGTCTGTGTATGTGGCTGACTGCATGTGTGTGTCTGTCTGTGTATGTGGCTGACTGCATGTGTGTGTCTGTGTATGTGGCTGACTGCATCTGTGTGTCTGTGTGTGTGACTGCATGTGTATCTGTCTGTGACCGCACGTGTCTGTCTGTCTATCTTTGACTATGTGTCTGATGTGTCTGTCTGTCTGTGACTGACTATATTTGTCTGTCTGTGACTGACTATATGTGTCTGTCTGTGACTGACTATATGTGTCTGTCTGTGACTGACTATATGTGTCTGTCTGTGACTGACTATATGTGTCTGTCCGTGACTGACTATATGTGGCTGACTGCATCTGTGTGTCTGTCTGTGTATGTGGCTGACTGCATCTGTGTGTATATCGCTGACTGCATCTGTGTGTCTGTGTATGTGACTGACTGCATGTGTATCTGTCTGACTGCATGTGTGTGTCTGACTGACTGCACATGTGTGTCTGTCTTTGTATGTGGCTGACTGCACGTGTGTGTCTGTCTGTGTATGTGGCTGACTGCATGTGTGTGTCTGTCTGTGTATGTGGCTGACTGCATGTGTGTGTCTGTCTGTGTATGTGGCTGACTGCATGTGTGTGTCTGTGTATGTGGCTGACTGCATCTGTGTGTCTGTGTGTGTGACTGCATGTGTATCTGTCTGTGACCGCACGTGTCTGTCTGTCTATCTTTGACTATGTGTCTGATGTGTCTGTCTGTCTGTGACTGACTATATGTGTCTGTCTGTGACTGACTATATGTGTCTGTCTGTGACTGACTATATGTGTCTGTCTGTGACTGACTATATGTGTCTGTCTGTGACTGACTATATGTGTCTGTCTGTCTGTCTGTCTGTGACTGACTGTGTATGTAACTTCATGTGATTGTGTGTAGGTGTTGTTGTCTGGCACCAAGATTTTTTTTTACTGGCTCCTTAAACTTAGTTAAACTTGTCAAGCCCTGTTATAAGGAATATTAACAATAAATGCATATTTATATGATCGATATGATTATGCCAATAATAAATAAATAGGTATATATAATAGCTATACTATTGTATATACAATGCAAAAATAAATATCTAAATGATTAGGGGTATGTAATAAGGGGTCCAGCAGTTTCTAACTGTGCCTCTGCTAGCACTGGATGTTCCTAAGAGTTCAGTAACATTAGCACCTACACGCAGTGTCACACATTGTCTCTCTACCACACACTGTCTCACACAGACAAACCTAACAAGCACGCTGTCTCGCATGGACATGCACAACAAGCACGCTGTCTCTCACAGATACACACACAAGCAAGCTGTCTCACACAGACACATAACAAGAACACTGTCTCACACACACACGAGGTTGCTCTCTCAACACACACACATATCTCACACACTGTCGCCAACAGTTTCTCACCAGGGTCGGTCCAAGACATTGTGCTGCCAGGGTCAAGAATTGAAATGCTGCCTCCTCTCCCCCATGCGCGCACACACAATCATGCACGCACCTACATAAAACACACACACAGATAGAATCACAAAGAAACACACAAGCCAGCAGTGTGTTCTTAAAATTGTAATATTTAAGATATACAGCACTATATAATAAGTGTGTAAATAAAAAAATTAATTCATCAATATTGTGTTTATAAAGTACCGAACAGTATTGAGAGGGTTAAATAAACTAACAATTAAAGCTGCTAGTGCTGCAACAGAATCCCTGCTTAAAAAAGATGGCCTGTAAGTGAATAAAAAAACTGCAGACAGAACTTAAATATACACAATTTCTAATGATTCGTGTGCATATAATAATTTAATACATATAAATAAAAGATAACTAAAAATATACACAAACATTCGACGAACAATTAAATAAACATATGTTCTCTGGCATAAATGTACTAGCAAATACATAGATTACCAACAGACCATCCAAATACATAGATATATAAAACACTATCTAGAGACCACTAAAATAGCTGATAAAAAAAATAGGGAAAATACCTTACCTGATAACCGTATGGGCTCGCTGGGTGTGATCTGGAAAACGTTGCACGTGGTCCCGCGAGGCCATAAAAAAAACAAAGATTGCAAGTATAGCCTTCAGGGGGTGAGGAGAGAGGTGCGTGCGCCCACTGGCTGCACAGTGCTTTTGGGAAAGCACTTCACCTGGCTTTTTTTGTGTCATAGGGCAGCTTGCAAAACGCCCACATTATTAGTTTAGGTTGCGTGCAGCCAGCACACACTCACATGGACACTCAGCCAGCACACATACACTCACATGGACACTCAGCCAGCACACACACATTCACATGGACACTCAGCCAGCACACACACACTCACATGGACACTCAGCCAGCACACACACACTCACATGGACACTCAGCCAGCACACACACATTCACATGGACACTCAGCCAGCACACACACACTCACATGGACACTCAGCCAGCATACACACACACTACATGGACACTCAGTCAGCACACACACACACACACACACTACATGGACACTCAGCCAGCACACACACACTCACATGGACACTCAGCCAGCACACACACACTCACATGGACACTCAGCCAGCACACACACACACTCACATGGACACTCAGCCAGCACACACACACACTACATGGACACTCAGCCAGCACACACTCACATGGACACTCAGCCAGCACACACACATTCACATGGACACTCAGCCAGCACACACACACACTACATGGACACTCAGCCAGCACACACACACACTACATGGACACTCAGCCAGCACACACACACACTACATGGACACTCAGACAGCACACACACACTACATGGACACTCAGCCAGCACACACACTCACATGGACACTCAGCCAGCACACACACACACTCACATGGACACTCAGACAGCACACACACACTCACATGGACACTCAGTCAGCACACACACACTCACATGGACACTCAGACAGCACACACACACACTCACATGGACACTCAGACAGCACACACACACTACATGGACACTCAGCCAGCACACACACACTCACATGGACACTCAGACAGCACACACACACTCACATGGACACTCAGACAGCACACACACACTACATGGACACTCAGCCAGCACACACACTCACATGGACACTCAGCCAGCACACACACACTCACATGGACACTCAGACAGCACACACACACTACATGGACACTCAGCCAGCACACACACTCACATGGACACTCAGCCAGCACACACACACTCACATGGACACTCAGCCAGCACACACACACTCACATGGACACTCAGCCAGCACACACACACTCACATGGACACTCAGACAGCACACACACACTCACATGGACACTCAGACAGCACACACACACTACATGGACACTCAGCCAGCACACACACACTCACATGGACACTCAGCCAGCCCACTCACTTATATGCATACTCAGCCAGCACACTCACTCACAGACATACTCACCACACTCAGCAGGCAGTGACACATAAGCAGATTTTTTTTTTTTTAATGTGAACATCAGGGCTCCATCCATGGGGATTCTACTTTCACCCGCAGCGCTGCCCTCATTCTAAAAGGAAAAGCTTGCGGTCCAGGAGAACAGCGCGACCGCACGCAAATAGAAAACAGTGAGGGCGGCATGAAGTGGAATTACTAGTTCCGGCTCTGGTCACATGTCCGATGCCTTTGCCCTACACGCAGCCAAAAACATACAGGGCTGCGTGAGGGCTTGATCAACGCGCCGGATATGAACTTACATCATATCCGGCGTGTAGGGAGAAACAAAAATCGGAGACTCGGGGCTGTCTCCATTCGGGGCTATGATCCCGAGATTCGGGGCTTCAGCCCCAATAGCCACCCCCTAGCGACGCCTCTGTTGTGGGGCCTTTTCGGGTTGAGGATGGAGTCAAGCTCAACTCCCAGTCCTACTGCCAGTTCCTGGAAGACACCTTCTTCAAGCAGTGGTACAGGAAGACGTCTGCATCCTTCAAGAAAAACATGATTTTCATGAAGGACAATGCTCCATCACACGCGTCCAAGTACTCCACAGCGTGGCTGGCAAGAAAGGGTATAAAAGAAGAAAATCTAATGACATGGCCTTCTTGTTCACCTGATCTGAACCCCATTGAGAACCTGTGGTCCATCATCAAATGTGAGATTTACAAGGAGGGAAAACAGTACACCTCTCTGAACAGTGTCTGGGAGGCTGTGGTTGCTGCTGCACGCAATGTTGATGGTGATCAGATCAAAACACTGACAGAATCCATGGATGGCAGGCTTTTGAGTGTCCTTGCAAAGAAAGGTGGCTATATTGGTCACTGATTTGTTTTTGTTTTGTTTTTGAATGTCAGAAATGTATATTTGTGAATGTTGAGATGTTATATTGGTTTCACTGGTAAAAATAAATAATTGAAATGGGTATATATTTGTTTTTTGTTAAGTTGCCTAATAATTATGCACAGTAATAGTCACCTGCACACACAGATATCCCCCTAAAATAGCTAAAACTAAAAACAAACTAAAAACTACTTCCAAAAATATTCAGCTTTGATATTAATGAGTTTTTTGGGTTCATTGAGAACATGGTTGTTGTTCAATAATAAAATTAATCCTCAAAAATACAACTTGCCTAATAATTCTGTACTACCTGTACGTATATTCTTATATATCATATTAAAAGCTTGTCTTGCATCTAAAACTTTAAACAACATCTAAATATTCTCTCACCATGGATCACCATATTTCACATTATCACTTATATCTTCCTTTTTAAATTAATATTCACTTTAAAATCCTAACGTCATTCTTAGACCATAACATCTTCTCTTTCTACATATTGCAACATGACCTCTCACCTTCTACAACATACAAAAACCTTTTATGTCCAGCAATTGCCATTTCCATGGCCCACAAAGCCTTCAACAGTTTATCTTTACAACACAAAATCCACACCTTAACCTTTATTACGAATAAACGTTACTCACGTCTTTCTCTAGTACCAACTCTGAAATTCTGCTTAAATCTAAAACACATCTGTATCTGTGCATCAGTGCATAGAAATACAACCTTACAATGAAGGCATCTTCACTTATCTAATTACTTTATCTGGTGTCTTGGAAAATGTGAGATCTTATCTTGGGAAAAATCTAAATTAAAAGCTTAAAACACAAACATCCTTCTAAACTACAAAAAAATGTAATACTTGTCAAGATACCCAAATACAAAAAGGAAGAATGTACCATAAACAAATAAACATTTCTAATATGTAACATGTAAAACATGTTAAAAACATAGTCTGTGTCTTTAAATTAGCATCATGCAAGTTTTAGATTGTTTTTGCCAGAACATAAAACTGGCTGGATAGATTTTAAAATATTTTATAGCTGTTATACTATCCAATGGATTGATCACGTATATTCAGAGATACCTCGGACACTATATGACTCTTGCTATTTTACACACAAATATTTCTATTTTACTTACTTACAGCAACAAATTAATTCAAAACTTGTCTTGCATACACTATTACAATTACTTACTATGTCTTACTAAGTCTTAATAGCAATACCTGGCACTCACAGACACGCACAATAAATTTTCCACTTACTTATTCCAACTTTTCACTTACCCAGAAGGAATTTTTCACTTACTTAGAAGTAACTACCCCCAACTTTTTATCTACAACTATTTTTTTTTTAAATATATTTTTGGAAGGAAAAGGGGAAGGAAAGAGATTTTTTTTTTTTTTCCCACTCAGTAGCACTCACGTCACGCATATACATTTTTCACTTACTTCATCCATTTTTTCACTCACTTAGAAGCGATTTTTTTTTTTCTTTTCTTTTTCCTCCCATTAGGTTATTAGAGTCTCAATAGCAATACCTGGCACTCACAGATACGCACAATAAATTTTCCACTTACTCATTCCAATTTTTTCACTTACCCAGAGGCAATTTTTCACTTACCGAGAGGTAACTACCCTCAATCTTTTATCTTTAATTATTTACTTTTTTAAGTAGCACACCCGGCACTCACAGTCACGCATATTACATTTTTCACTTCTTCATCCATTTTTTCACTTACTCAGAAGTGGTTTTTTTTTTCTCTCTCTCTCTCCCCATCCATACCACTCCTGCTACCCCTCCCTTCCCTATAAGTTTAATTAAACAAAGTCGTCCCCCTAAAAAATAGAGTACCCTCTCCCTCACTACCAACTCGCATAGCCTGCATTGGGCCCCTTTGGGACCCAGGACCGCGTCAATAGGAATTCGATGCGTAGAGCAGCTACCCTGGAAGGGATCCAGGTTTTCTGCCATAGCGGGACGTTTTTTGTTTTGTTTTTATATGTATGTAATTTTGTGTACACGTTATTGGTTGGGGAACTGCCGGGCGGAAGAAAGAAAACGGAGAAAAGATATTGAAGATTATGGTTAGATGTGTGTCGATAAATGTGCAGGGATTAAATACCCATTATAAAAGACAATCCCTATATGACCTGATCAAAACTAAAAACATTAATATTTCCTTTTTACAAGAAACACACTGGGAGGAAGGGGTGGACTTAAAATGGTGGAATAATAGATCTTCTTTAATTGTTCACACAACCCTACAAAGAAAAAAAAAAAGAGGCACAGCTATTGTGTTTTCCCAAACAACCAAAGTAGAACAAATCTATCTGGAAATAGACAAAGAAAGTCGTTACATTATCATGGTATGTAAAATAGAAGATCAAATATTTACATTACTGAACATTTACCTACCAAATGTTAGCCCTGTTAAATATTTAGAAAAAATTATCAAGAAAATGGAACAGATTAAAAAAGGAACGGTAGTCATTGCTGGTGACTTTAATTGTGTTCTCGATCCAAGCATAGATAAACAATTAAAACAGGGTAAAAGTATAGATAAAACCGTTAAAAAACAAGCAGCTGCTCTCAACAAAGTACTTGGCGAGAGTGGATTGCTTGATATATGGAGAATAACCCATCCTCAAGATAGAGATTTCACCCACTTTTCTAGGGTACATTCCTCTTTCTCACGAATCGACATGGTTGTGGGAGAACCTAATTTGATTAATAAAACTAAGGAAATAGAAATACTGCACAATGTATGGTCAGACCATAGCATCAAATCTAATAAAACGGATAAAATGCTATCAAATAAACTCAAAAAGAAAAGAATGAAAGATAAAATAGTGTTGATAGAAAGGCAGGGGGATGTGTGCAGATCTCCGCAGGAAATAGGAGAAGCTTTCGCTGATTACTATGCCTCATTGTATAACCTAACAACAAAGGCATCAGAACAAGAGATTATGAAATACTTAGATCAAACAGAAATTCCTAAAATACATATAGACAAGTTGAAGAACATAAACACACAAATAAATAAAGATGAGATCCTAAGAGCAATAGAAAAGATGGAAAAAATAAAACACCCGGTCCTGATGGTTATACTAACCTATTTTATAAAACATTTACACCTAATATAACTGAACACCTTCTAAACACATATAACGCTTCAGTACAAAACGGCTCATTTCCAGCCGAGATGTAAAATGCAAATATAATTCCTATATTAAAACCAGAAAAAGATCCAAAAGAAGTGATGAATTATAGACCAATCTCACTCATAAACGTAGATTTGAAAATATTTGCATCTATATTGGCCGAGAGGATGAAGCGGGTGATTCCGGACGTAATACACTTGGACCAACTAGGGTTTGTCCCAGGACGAATACCCTCCCATAGCATCAGACGTATAATTGGCATCCTGGATGGTGCAAAAGGGGGGAGAGTCCCCATGCTGACCCTGTCGTTGGATGCAGAGAAGGGTCGGATGGGGATACATGCGTCACACATTGCGGTCATTTGGTCTCTCCGGATGGATGCTAAAGGCTATAGAATCCTTGTATGGGGATTTGTCAGCAAGAGTGGTAGGGATAGACTTATGTTCTAAATGGTTCGGTTTGAAAAATGGTACCAGACAGGGCTGTCCTCTTTCCCCAATACTATTTATTATGGCCCTAGAGCCATTGGTTATAAACATCAGGAAAAATAAGTTGATAAAAGGTTTTCTTAATGCTGGAGAGGAATATAAAGTATCGCTATATGCGGATGACGTCTTTGTGACCTTGACTAGCCCCATTAGCTCCTTATCACAACTTATGGAGCAAATTGACTTATACAGCAGGGTTTCAAATTACAAGCTCAATCCACAAAAAACAATAGATTTGACAATGATGATAAAGCAACTAAACATTTTATACAAACCGAATTTCATTTTGACTGTACCAGGAAGTATTGTGAGTATTTGGGAATTTTAATACCTACAGATATAGATAGATTAATGGAGATAAACTGCCTGAGAATAATGAGAGCAACTAACAAAGATATGAAAAACTGGCAAACTCATTTTATCTCATGGTTTGGTAGAATCAATATTGTAAAATCCTATATAATTCCCAAATGGACATACTTAATGCAAATGGTCCCACTTCAAATTCCCACTAGTTGGCTCCAGATGATTCATTCTAGGTTTAAAGATTTTATTTGGCGGGGCACAATCCCACGCATAGCTATGAACCAAATTTCAAAAAATAAGCAAGAAGGAGGTTTGGGTTTTCCATACATAGCGCAAGAAGCAGAAGCTGCAATAGTATACCATATCTATATCATGCAGATTAAAGAAGTAGAAGCAGAACCATGGTATAAATTAGAAACAAGCACAGGTAAAATAAAAACCCTGGACAGAGCTATATGGAATTCAAATAATGATAATATTACAAAACATATTAAAAATAAGAATAAAATATTAGATAACATAATTCCGGGTTGGTATAAAATACTAAAAAAGCTAGGTTTAAAGAATAAAATTCCAGAAAGCGCACCCCTGGAAAGCATCGAACACAGTCTACCAGACATCACATTAATAAAATGGGGAGAACTGCGATTAGGAAAAATCAGGAACATATTAGATGGGCCAAATATTAAACCCTTCCCAGATTTAGTAGAACAATACGCACTCCCTGAAAATCTAATTTTCAATTATATAAGAATAAAAAGTTTTCTAAACCAACACGTATATGTAGAAAAGGAGGAAAAAATTAATGCAATAGAAGTAGTATTTTCTCATAGCAAAATTGATAACCCGTTAGCTAAGTGTAAAAAATTAATAACAACCTTTGAGGAAAGAGAAAGAGCAAAACCAATAATAAAATGGGAAAAAGATCTTAATATAATAATAGATAGCGAAGAATGGAATAAAGCACTAATATCAGTAAATAAGAATATCCATAATCTTACCCTGGTAGAAACTTTCTACAAACTAACCAATCTATGGTATATGACCCCTAGAAGAATGGCTATAGCGAATATAGAGAAAGAGGACAAATGTTGGGGTTGCAGTTCAGCGACAGGCACCTATATTCATATGTGGTGGGGGTGCGATAGAATTAAGAAGTAATGGGAGAACGCCTTTGATATAATACAAAGGAGTACAGGACTCAAACTGGAAAAAAAAACAGAGGTTGGACTGTTACACCTGAAATGGCCTAAAATGAACCGCCAACAGCAAACATTAATAATCCACATAATGATCGCGGCCAAAATCTTAATAGCAAGAACCTGGAAACAAACTTCTTACATCCTAAAAGAACAACTGGTAAACCAGATTAAATCCCAATTGACACTAGAAAAGGGACTGGGATGGATCAGAAACACGTCCAACAAGAAAAAAGATCTATGGGAAGTATGTCTAAAGAGCTTAGAACAAACCTAAAAAAGGAGATCAATATATAAATCATAAAAGATAATTTAATGGGCCCTGTACAAAATGACCACATGCCAAGAACAAGATACTAGACATCGTATCAATATAACTCATACCACAAGATTATAGAATTCAGTTCGATGTCGTTGAACTCTGCCCGGCAGCGCCCCTTACCAATACGTGTTTCCTTGTCCTTGTCCTCTCTCTGTCTTTCTGTTTTTTCTTCCTATCTCCTTTCTGATTTTTCTTTCTATCTCCTTCTGTTTTTCCCCTTTCTGTTGTTTAAATCTGTATGTCTTGGATCTATGATATCACCTGGCACTCATATTACTAAAAACTTATAATAATCATTACTCTTTAATAAAACTTTAAAAATAATCATACAAAAGAGGGAGAGAGATGAAGAAGAGGAGAGAGAGGGAGAAAATAATAATGATAATAAAGAAAGACAAAATAAGGAGAAAATATAATGAACACTTGGCACAAGGATGATCTCTGACTAAATAAGAATAAACAAACACCTCGATTGATATCGAAGTGCCTTAAGATCTGAGTGCAAAAAAATAAAAACATTTAAAAAAATAAATAAATAAAAATTAAAAAAATTACTTACTATGAAACTTCTCATCACACTGATGAATATAGCTCAGAAGACCGTTACTCAAAAATCATTCAAAAATTATTATACTAGCGGCAGAACGTGCCTATTTTTTTTTCATTGAGCGCTCGATTTTGAGTGATTCAGGAGATATGTCCTCTCTACTCCCCTAAATATAAAACACTTACCACCTATAAGAGAATACAGTAAATACAGTAAATTTTCTTAGACGTACACTTACCACCCGTCTATGGTTTCTTATGACTTTATAATTGACCTTATATATGAACACAAATATACAATTAATATGTCAAACCAAGAATAGTCTAGTCTCCATGAGACTGTAAATTTGAGTTCATAATACCCCTGGTATTAATACTAAGGATCTCCCTGAGATCTGTGTATGTGTCCCAGACACGTAAATATAAGAATCTCCCTGAGATCTGTGTATGTGTCCCAGACACGTGAATATAAGGATCTCCCTGAGATCTGTGTATGTGTCCCAGACACGTGAATATAAGGATCTCCCTGAGATCTGTGTATGTGTCCCAGACACGTGAATATAAGGATCTCCCTGAGATCTGTGTATGTGTCCCAGACACGTGAATATAAGAATCTCCCTAAGATCTGTGTATGTGTCCCAGACACGTGAATATAAGGATCTCCCTGAGATCTGTGTATGTGTCCCAGACACGTGAATATAAGGATCTCCCTGAGATCTGTAAGTTAGCCTCCCTGACACTGTAAGTTAGCCTCCCTGAGACTGTAAGTTAGCCTCCCTGAGACTGTAAATTAGCCTCCCTGAGACTGTAAGTTAGCCTCCCTGAGACTATAAATTAGCCTCCCTGAGACTGTAAGTTAGCCTCCCTGAGACTGTAAATTAGCCTCCCGAGACTGTAAGTTAGCCTCCCTGAGACTGTAAATTAGCCTCCCTGAGACTGTAAATATAAGTTTATAATACCCCTGGTATTAATGTGAAAGATCTCCCTGAGATCTGGTTATGTGTCCCGGACACAAAACCAAAAAAAAATTGTAAGGATGTATGTCCTTGACACACAAATATAAGGATCGGGATTTGGCCAGTGCCCTCAGTCCGATAGATAAACCAAAAAAAAGTAAATCTTACCGAACAAAGGATGACCTTCCCGATCCCGGACGAGCCCCCAAAATTGTAAGGAATTTGGTTCTGCCCCTTGTAATACGACTGTCTTGGTTTGACATACTGGATCCAGGAGAGCTATCTCACAGTGAATAACTGAGACCGACACCAATGCAACTGTGAAACAACTCTGATTTTAATTGTTTAAACAAGCGTATATAAACGAAGATAAAAGCATTAGTTACTACGATATAATTGGTTATTCTAAAATTGTAATATGCAGAAAGGCGTGTTTTACAAGAAAATGCACTTAAAACGTAATATGTAAAATAGTGTTACAAATGTCGTTCTTATGGAAAATTACAGAACTTTCAGAGACAATATGTTGATATTCCAGAAACCTCTGTTCTAGCCTTGGAATAGTAAGATAAGACCATTCTCATAACAATTACGCTACTGGCGTGATCTGGCCTTCCAGAAGCTGCTGCAGACATCAGCTTTTTTGACACACTGTCGGCTTTTAACCCTCACAGATCCAAATTAATCCTTTCAGGCGTAAAAACCCAAAAGCAGAATATAGACTATTTGGGACAGTCCTAACCTCAACATCTGATGAAAGGGATTTAGGAGTAATAATTTCAGAGGACTTAAAGGTAGGTAGGCATTGCAATAGAACAGCAGGAAATGCTAGCAGAATGCTTGGTTGCATAGGGAGAGGTATTAGCAGTAGGAAGAGGGAAGTGCTCATGCCATTGTACAGAGCACTGGTGAGACCTCACTTGGAGTATTGTACGCATTACTGGAGACCGTATCGCCAGAAGGATATTGATACTTTGGAGAGAGTTCAGAGAAGGGCTACTAAACTGGTTCATGGGTTGAAGGATAAAACTTACCAGGACAGGTAATCTTAACATGTATAGTTTGGAAGAAAGACGTAACAGGGGGGATATGATAGAAACATTTAAAAACATAAAGGATATCAACACAGTAAAGGAAGAGAGTATATTTAAAACAAGAAAAACTACCACAACTAGAGGACATAGTCTTAAATTAGAGTGGCATCAATTTAAAAGTAATATCAGGAAGTATTACTTTACTGAGAGGGAAGTGGATGTATGGAATAGCCTTCCAGCAGAAGTGGTAGAGGTAAACACAGTCAAAGATTTTAAGCATGCGTGGGATAGACACAAGGCTATCCTAGCTATAAGACCGGGAACTGGGGTCTAATAAAAGTATTCAGAAAAATTAGGCAGACTAGATGGACCGAATGGTTCTTATCTGCCGACACATGTTTCTATGCATACTACAGATGCTGCAGCTCTGATACATTGTATCACCAACATAAGCACTCCTGGAAGAGCCTTAAAGGGACAGTCTGGTCCCAAAACTCGCACGTATAGTGCACAGACATTTTACGGTGTGATTTGATGCAGACATTCTGCATAATTCTCATTTTTAATTTTTAACTCAAGCACTCCCCCAGTGATTACTCTACATGCATACTACAGATACTGCAGCTCTGATTATATAGACACTGAGCATATCCAATTTTGTTTAATTTAGTTACGTCCTGTGCTGCTTGAATATAATGCATTGCGTGGAATGTTATAAACTTGTTCTTGTACATAGTAGGATCTATTAGCAGTGCAACATATTGTCTGTTGACCTCACTAGAGAGACCGGAAATTCTCTTAATTTGAATGGCATTTTTATAATTGGTTCCTGCAGCAAAAAAAATAAAATGACAATTTACTTTTCCTCATCTAGTGTGGCGAGTCCCGGTTTCTTGCAAACTGCTAGCTGTAAGTATTTTATATTTTAAGCAAAGCAAAATGTAAAACATGCATTTTTCAATACTTTGAAAGCACATTAATATGCATTAATGTTTGGAAGATGCATTTTGGGCACCAGCCAGTCTCTTTAAGGTGGTCTAGTAATAACATCACTTATAAAAGTAGAGACAAGGATGGTGGATTAACCCTTACAAATAGTAACATGAGGTTCATCGATTTGCTTGGACAAAAACTATCAAATATATATAATATCAGTAAATAAAGGAGATGGGAAAAATGTGCATTTTAATTTCAAATAGAATTTGATGGGAAACCGAGCAGCTAGATGTCCCTGATGTTTAGAGTAATATCCGTCATTACAGTATCTCAGGATAAGCCAGTTCCAGGGTTGATAACTGCTATAGGAACGAAATCATACCATATATTTTCCATAAAATGCATCAATATAAGTCTTGTGTGATTTAATACTTTATAAATGCTTGAAATCACAGAGATTTAATTTTTTATCAAAACAAAAACAGCCAGGAAAGGACATTGAATATTACATTGAAGCTTTGAGCAAATATACTAATTATTATTAATACTACAGCCCCAACAAACATCACCAAATTACACTCATATTTGCAATAGTTAAATTACCATAATTATTTTCAATCAAACTTGGCTCTGACTTTGTTCTGAACTCCTGGTGATGTATTATTGATGCTGTAGTAGTGGCTGATTCTCTTCCTTCCCACCAATGGTAGCAGATCTTCTGAATATCCCTCTGGCTTTGTGGCTACCGATGTTCAGTTAAGACTGGAGTTTCCTTCAAATGACAAATAAATGCACAATATATCAACTCAGGATCAGTCCTCTAAATATCAGTTCTTTGTAGTGTTGAAAATAATTTATAGTAGATACACAAAACACTGCCAGTCAAGGTCGCCACAAGGACTTCAGGAATTTCAGGATCCCCTACTGAACAAATGTTCTGCCCCCCTCCCCCGACAATATCTCCCACTGCCCCACCTACCCTCACAAGCATGTTATCCCGGTCTAATGTAATATGGAGGGTGGTTGGGAGCAGTTGGTCAATATGCCAGTAATATCTTGCCACTCAATATACCATTATTTTCCCATTTAATATGCCAGTATTTTCCCCCTCAATATGCATTTAATATGCCAGGATTTTGCCCCTCAATATGGCAGGATTTTGCCAATATACCAGTTTTTTGCCGCTCAATATGCCAGGATTTTGCCAATTAATATGCCAGGATTTTGCCCCTCAATATGCCAGGATTTTGCCCCTCAATATGCCAGGATTTTGCCAATTAATATGCCAGGATTTTGCCAATTAATATGCCAGGAATTTGCCAATTAATATGCCAGGAATTTGCCATTTAATATGCCAGGATTTTGCCCCTCAATATGCCAGGATTTTGCCAATTAATATGCCAGGAATTTGGCATTTAATATGCCAAGATTTTTCCAATTAATATACAAGGAATTTGGGAAATAATATTCCAGGATTTTGCCCCTCAATATGCCAAGATTTTGCAAATTAATATGCCAGGATTTTGCCAATTAATATGCCAGTATTTTGCCCCTCAATATGGCAGTATTTTGCCCCTCAGTATGCTTGTTATTTTCCACCCCCCTTCCCAGTATTTACCTCTTTGCTGCTGTCTCCCGGGGCTCTGCAGGTCCGTGGCTGTGAGGGAAGCGTTGTGTGCTCCCCTCCAGCCACGCGGCTTCAATAAAGCTTTTTTAAAAAAAATGCGACCAGAGTAACTCCGGTCGCATTTTTTTTTAACAAACTTTATTGAAGCCGCGCGGCTGGAGGGGAGCACACAACGCTTCCCTTACAGCCGCAGACCGGCTTAATAGAATTTTAGAAAATAATTTTTTGCTGCCATGATCTGGGCCAGCCATGCCCCCTGGACCTGCCAGCCCGGGATGCCAGTATCGCCCATCACGTCCCGATAACGGGCTTGCTTCCAGTAACATACTTTATAGGGGGAAGAGGACATGGTACCATTGAATTGAATTCTGGTAGAGAGAATATGGGTAGAGAAAGACAGCTGGAGCAGAGAAAAAGGTAAGATGAAAGGGGAGGAGAAAGAGAAGAGAGAGATCCTTGGGACAGGCTTATATGTAGAGGGGGTGTCAAAGATAAGATCCAGTCCAGGTGCCAAACACTTTAGGTATGGCCCTGCATTTATTAAATGACTTTATTTTCACATCAGTTTCCATTTTAGAAATATATGTTGTTGTTACTCACCAGTTTACGCATACTATTTTAAACTGACATGTTATTTAGATCCAGTAGATGACAATTTAACCATGTGTTACAGTTAAATCGCTTTAAAACGGATAGTTACATGTAATAGTGTATTTTTATAAAACGTACTCATCTGTCAGCTAGGTAGCTCCTTTGTGATTGTAGTTTGGATGGCAATTATTGGTATATAGCATCTATCTCCCTACCTATCTCTTGCTAGGTGAAAAAATGAATCTTTGCCGGTCCTCTTGGAGGCTTGTTCCCTATATTTTGGGGTCTTCCCTCTTATTCATGCCTTCTCCTTATGAGACCTTTTGGATTGCCCATATATGCCATAGAGAGTAAGGTGAAAGCTGGTGGATTGGCCATTTGAGGAGGGCATGGTGTGTGGCAGGTCAGTACTGGCGTCTGAACTGCAGGTCCTACAATACTACCAAGACTATCTTGTATTTGAGTCTGATGAGCTTTATTTGAGTTTGTTTACTGCACTGTTTTTGCCCTCATCCTCTTGGTGATTAGTGTTGCCTGAGCTTTTGGCGGTAACCAAAGCCTGTTCTCTTTGACTTGAGCTTTTTAAGAACTCATTTTTCCTTCCTACCTCAGCTTCCAGTCAAATATAAATATAAAACCTGAATGGAAAAAAACAAACCAATATGTTTACTGTACTCAAATAATGTTACAATGGTCTGATTAATATTCAGTTTTATTAGTCTGTATTTGGCATGATAAGTTAGATAGGATTTTGAAATAAATGAGACCGTGTTTAAAAGACACAGTACAGAGCATATCTGTATTATAATGAATGGATCTTACAGAATGCACCTGTATAGTGTCTCACTATTTAAACAAAACCACCAAATTTCTATCACATTTCTATTTATCAGGTAGATGACTGTCCAGGAACAGGCGCTTAAATTGACAACAGATATTTCCCCATAATATGAAATTGTATTTGTTTTACTCATAATGATATTGCTTAAATTAATAAAGCACAAACAGATCAGCAGATGTAATTATATATTGCCTGATAAATTCTTATTCAGCCAGCTTGGATGTTTTTACGCTATGAGGCCCAGTAGAGTTCACATAATTTACCTACATTATAGCTTTTGTTTTAATTCCACTTCATCACCACTGAGAGTAACTCTATATTAGGCAGAGGCGGATCATGACATCACCAGAGCTTTTACATCAGAGCGCCACATCACGACTGCAGTTGTCATCAAATGATTCACCCTCCCGGGCGCTGTAAATGAGGAGCCAGCATTCATGGGAAATGTAGTTCCCAGAGAGCTGCGACGGGAGAGAGGGACTACATGCGACAGACATGGACTTAGATTCGAATGTAAAAATGGATTTGTGTGGGATGATTTTTTAGTATGTTTTTTGTCCTTTTTAAAGTGTGTCTCTTGTGAGACAAGGACATCATAAAGACATTTTCTTGTGCCTTTGTATATTAATCTGCGCTTGTGTGTTGTGTTCAGGCACCTTACATTATATGATAGTATTTTCAGTACCATTTTTTCCTTCTACTTTTAAATGGAAAGAAAGTAAAATCATAAGAGGCTCTAAACACACCAGACAAATCAAATGTCACTATTTATCTACCTGCAAAATCTGAAGCAATTTTCCCCCAGTCGAGCAAGACATTACGAAAAATAAAATAAGTGATGATCAAATCAGTACAATAAATTGATTTAGTGATATGTATGTAAACAGTCTGGATGTATAATATAAGACATAAACAATAAAGACAGAATAGAAACTTGGTAAAAAATCATAAACCGAAAAATAAAACTTAATTTATGTATAAAAAGAAAAAAGGCCTTAAAAGGGACAACTAAAAAATATCTCCCTTCTATAATTTACAGTCCTTATTGGGGTGAGTTAAAAATTACCCCGACATCAATAAACATTAACTTTTATTTGAAAAAAAATTATATAGTGCTATTTAAGTAATGAATATTAATATGTTTCAAAAAAGCAATAAACAAAAGATAATAACATCAACGACAATGAGCAAAAGAGATAAAGCAAAAATACTTAATAGAAATATAAAATCGCCTCAAATGATCTAATGACTAGAAAATGTTATAAATGTCATTTGTTTAGATGATGCTTATTTGTAACTGATTTTTTTCTTTCTCTTTAATTAATTTTCCTCCTAAATTCATTCCGCAGAGGGTGAATCTTTTCTTCTGATCTTACTTGGAGGCTTTGGTGTTAACTGCTCTGGAGGCGTTGTTGGACTTTCAGATGAAATTTTTTTTAATAATTGTAACCCTTCTTCAGTAGTATTAATCACAATATTATGTCCATTGTGGAACAGAGTAACTTTCGCCGGGAATCCCCATTTATATTTTATATTACTGCGTATTAGTTCTCTTGTAAATGGACTGAATTCCTTTCTTTGTTTCATTGTCTGTGGAGAAAAGTCTCGAAATACTTTCAGGTGGTTGTAGGTTTGAGAGATATTTACCTTGTAGAAATTTGACATAGATTCCATTTTGATGTGATAATAATGACATTTTACTATCACTTCTCTAGGAGCATCTTTTGGTGCATGTTTAGGTTTAGGCAATCTGTGTAGTCTGTCAAACAAAACTACAGAATGGTCAGAATTCGGCAGAAATTTATGAATAAAGCTATTAATGAATCCACCTAGCTTGTCTGTTCTAATGGACTCCTCAATACCGCGAATTTGCACATTTGTTCGTCTACTTCTATCTTCCAGGTTAGTTATTTTCAATCTCGCCAATGCCAATTGATTTTCCAATACAGCGAGGCGTTCGTTTGTTTCTTCTTGTGAGTTTGTGGGTTTTGCCATTTCACCATCAGAAGTATCAGCTCGAGCTACAATGTCAGCTATTTGAACTTTGACAGTTGCAAGTTCAGCAATCATGTCAGCCTCCTAATCATTCCTCAGCTCTGGCAATAACATCGTCATCTGGTCCATTGATGGGAGTGGGAACAGTGAACATGAGGAAATAGGTGTATTTGGTGATTGTTGCTTGCAAAATAAAATATTTGCTTTTACTGTTAGATATAATAATGGCTGATATATTGTCAGATGTCTTTTCCTTTGAAGTTGACAGCTTTTCAGGAATTTCTTCTTGATTTGTTTCTGCATAATCCCTGATGATCCTGAAAGCAGATATATATTTTTGAAATTATTTTCTTTTAAACAAATCAAGCTCTTTTGAATAAATATATGTTGATGTCAGAGGAGCTCACACAGTGTGCGACCATCTACCTTGCTGGCTAAGCCACGCCCTCCAGAAAATACTATTCTGTGGACAAATGTATCAAAACAATGTATACAAACCCTTTTGGTGAAAAATGCCTAGATTCATAGCAAATAATACAACAGTCATGTCTTTAGATAAAGAATTCCAGACTAATTCATAGAAACATAGAAACATTGAATGTGTCGACAGATAAGAACCATTCAGTCCATCTAGTCTGCCCAATTTAGTCAATAGGAATTTACAATTCCCAAGTAGATAATATCACATATTTTTTTTAAATTGGCAGTCTGGAAACTATAAAAGAAAGCAAAAAATGCACAGTGCTAACAGTGGTAATTTATTAAAAGACACACACGTTCATGTGTATAATAAGCTTGTTATATGCTTATATATATTTTTGTTAATACACAATAAAAGTTATGTGTTAAGTTTTTGAAAGGTTGCCTCATTGACCATTTTGATTTTATCCTATTTATCTACTGGTCACACGTGTGCCAAACCTTTACCAATTGATTGGCTGGAAAAATAATGTATTTTTTAAATAATTTTTTTACTATTGGAAAGAGCTTTAATAATCTAGAATTCTACATAAACACCTCATGCCATCTTTTTTTTTTTTTTTAAGTTTATTTTACATATATCAAAATACAGGTAAAATGCCGTGGCAAAATACATCAAAACCCATTCACATAGGAAGCCTTCTGCGTACCCCAACAATGTAGGTATTGTAGTAAGAATGCATACTGCGAACGCTCTCATTCGGTACAGCCCATAAATACGAAGTTAACCAATGTACATGTTTCTGTCCCATGGGGAGGGCTTAGTGGAGGTGGAATGGCAAATAACTACCCCTCCCTCTTCTTCCTCCCCCAAAATGCACCTATTTACATATACCAATAAACACAAATCCTATCTTTATACGGTTTTAGTATTAAGGTCTAACTTTACATAACGTAACAATACAATACAATTTGTCTGCCGGTGTGGTGGGGACTCACTCCTGTGGATCTACCCCAGTTCCCTAAATCCCTTCAAATTTAAACCGCTTGTTATTATGACACAAGTAACCTTTCTCCGTTATGTATTGGTTCGGGATTTGGTTCGTTACATGGATCCATGAGATTTTCATTTCCTCGCTATTACTAGTTTTATGGCCAAGAACACAATATCATTGCCATCTTATCTTTCCCAACTTTCCCATGATGCATGGCCAGAAGAGGACTAAAGGGAAGCCCTATATCTATTACCGTGAGGACCTTCTTCCATCACTTGCTCACTCCTCTACAGCTCTACTGTAATAGGCATCTTAGAAAACTAACAGGCTGCAAGCCCCCCTTAATTGAATGGAAAGTTTTCTTTCCTAAACTGTGTTATTTTCTGTTATCTGTCATGCTACATTCTCAGTTTCTTACATAAGATGTTTTAGACTCTAGACGCCAAAGTCTATAGTCAAGATTATGTTGCCATTTGGTCATGGCCTGGTCTGTTTGTTATTCAGAGTTAAGGGTAACTCAAGTTTATTTCAATTTGAATGATAATAACCCTAGGTGTATAATTGACCTATAATTACCTGTAATTATCATAATTGTATTTCCTGTTAAAGATTGACCGGAAGTATTAGTCTAAAATGTATATATATATATATATACAAGTACTAATCAAGATAAAAGAGGAGGAGACTTTGTTGATGCAACTGCGTTAACATACAGATGAGAGATTAACCTGTAAGCCATCAGGAGGGTATGTGATTTTATATTACTTATTGCAAGCATATACATTTAACTTTAATTACTCTGCTTTTATTATGGATTATTAAGCTGTTTTTATATTGTCTATATTCATGTATATTCAATAAATATATTAAAAGACAAAAAGATTATTGCTTCCAAAATCTCTATTTTCTTTGTATTCTCAATTATTTATAAATATAAATAGAGAAACCTGCCGTTCTGTATAATATTGTTGCTACAAGATATCTGTATGGTTAGCCCAGCTAAATTCTAAGCTGTCAAGAAATTTATAGACGGAAGGTACTGAACGATTACAATTGGCGACCACGAAGGGACTGGAAGCACTGACTTTAAAGTTTTTTAACAAAATTTATACCTAGCTATCTTCTTATACGTAAGAAAAGGCACAAAACATTGTCATGGCACAATTATTCTTGAGATATCGAGACTTTAATGAACTATTTGTAGCCCAGACACAGAGAGATCTTCACCATGGTGATATAATATTATGTGAAATAGAACAAGGCATCTGGGGTCCAGGAGCCAGATATGCTATAATCAGCATACAATTAACCGATGATGAGAATGTAGATTTGGATCAGCCAACTTTTACTGAACAGCCTAATACTGCACCTGACTTAGGTACACAGACACTGATCAATATCACAAGAGAGACATATATACAGATATTTGGTAGACCACCTAATATACCAAACACACCATCTAGACATGGTCCTTTAGTTCCAGGGCAGTGGGGGACAGGTAGAGGATCATTATATACTCCTCTATAGCAGTGTTTCCCAACACAGTCCTCAAGGCACACCTACCAGTCCAGGATTTAGGGATTACCTGCGTGTGTCTAAGGTGTTTTTACAAAGAAGAAAAAAAACACCTTAGACACAACTGGGTAATCCCTAAATCCTGGACTGGTAGGTGTGCCTTGAGGACCGGGTTGGGAAACACTGCTCTATAGGATCATGAGTTACCAGCCCCTGCACACACTGCACAAGCAGAACGAGCATGATTAATGCCAGAGATTATTTACATGAGAGATTTATTAATACAAGCAATGAGAGCACCACTTGCTAGTGGTCCTATAGTTCACACAGCAGAATTCCAATGTCCAATATTAAAGCTACTATTGGCACAATACCAACTTCGGTTAAAGAAATAGCACTATGGCTTAGTGAAAAGATTCATGCTTTGGATGGGGTTTATCCTACTCCCACAGCCACACAGAGACAGGGATTAGTTAATGCAATACTGCCTTGTGGATTGTCAATCACACAAGCAGAAGTTGCAAATGGGATATAGTAATATCCACCATATATGAAAAAACAGATGGCAAAGTAACAATTTCCACACTATCAGATACACTTGCTGAAGTTAATTCCAAATCAGGAATTATAGCAGCATATAATTTAGGACTAAGATTTACAGGCAGAAACCACTCCGTGGTATGGGGTTGTTTAAAACCCCTAGTGAAAGGTCAAGCTCTGATTCTTGACATAGAGAGACGGTTACATGGATTGGCAGAGAATGCAAAAGCAGACAGAATGCCTGAAATACTAAGGAATACATACACACTCCTAGGAAAAGATCTCACAGGAGATGGACATAAAACTAAAGAAAAACACATTAAAGAAAAAAAAATTAGTAGTGAAGCTTACACTCCCAAAAAGGACAAACAGCAACATGCTAAAAAAAAGTCCTACATATCCAAGAGGGACATTCAGACCATCTACTGATGGCACTAATAGAGATTATTCTCGTCCCCCTTTCAGAGCATATCAAAGGGAAAGAGAACAGACTTCAGGCACAGATCGTACTGAACACTATTCTGAGAAACTCCTAAAGGAGACACCCCACGATACTCAGATTCCACTGGATATAGTGAAGGATATGGCAAAGGATACAAATTAAGACCACAAATTAAAGGTCCAGACCGATACGGGGGACCCCCTGGACAAGTTAGGGAAAGAGATAGATCAGGACAAGATAAAAGTTCCACAACACCAATATCTACACAACCACCTGCTTTAACAAGAAAGATTCAAAAGATAAAGAAAGTGGACAAACAAGACAAAGAACAGGAGCAGCCTGATCAGGATGAATAATCTTGAGCTACAGATAACATATGCTTCTAAGACATATAAAGGATTTTTAGACACACAAGCAGATATTTCTCTTGTACAACCAAATATTTTACAAATTGACTCATTTTCTGATGTTACCATTAAAACTCTTGAAGGCAATGGAACCTACCCTTTATACCATGAGACCATTAAAATTAATGGAAAAAGGGTTAATCTGGAATTAGTTGAACATCCAAAATTGGATGTTTCCTTTTTAATCGCATATAAAGATGTTTAACATTTTATAGACATAGTTTCAAAATCGTCAGCCTCACAGACTCTGCAACTTACCATACCACTTGATTTTAATAATCTTGTGGAACAGCAAATACATGCCACTTCTTTGCAGAGTAAGCAAGAATTGAGAGAATTACTATTGCAGAATGAAAATGTTTTTCAACATTGGGAAAATCAAGTAGGGCATAGAAAAAATGTATGCCATCACATAGCTACAGGCACAATAGCACCTAAAAAACAGGCACAATACAAAATTAATCCACTTGCAATACCTGACATACAGATAGTCATAAATGACTTATTAAAACAAGGTGTTATTAAAGAGCAGTATAGTTGGATGAACACAGCGGTATATCCTGTGCCAAAGCCAGATGGGAAATGGAGAATGGTCTTAGATTATAGAGAAGTCAACAGAATTACTCCACCAGTGGCAGTTCAAAATAAACATTCCCCATCTATTTTACAACAAATGTACAGAGGAACATACAAAAGTACATTGGATTTGTCCAATGGATTTTGGTCCCATTCTATATCTCATCAAGACTGGTGGTTGACTGCTTTTACATGGGCCGGCAGACAATTTGTTTTTACAAGATTACCCCAAAGGTTTATCAATTTACCAGCTTTATTCACATCAGATGTAGTCTCACTCTTGTCAGATATACCTAATGTGGAGGTATATGTCGACGATATTTATTTATCACATGACACAGAGAGGGAACATTTGCAGACATTGCAAGAAATTCTAACAAGATTGCACAAAGCAGGCTATATAGTTTCATTACAAAAATCACAGCTTGATAAACATACTGTAAACTATTTAGGATTTGAAATTTCTCAGCAAGGTCGTGGTTTGATGAATAACTATAAAGATAAGATATCGGCCTTAACGAGGCCAAAGAATCTTAAACAATTAAGAAGTCTCATTGGTCTTTTTAATTTTGCAATGTTATTTGTTAAGACCTACAGTGACTATGGTACTGCTGTCTTATATTCCTTTCCCACTAGCCAAGCATGAGTGATTATAGCTGCAGCCAGGAGTAGAGGAATACTGTAGATGAACGCAGTTTCTAAGACGTTTCTCCCCAGCAAATCGAATATCCCCCAAACATGAGCCCATACTTCATGAAGGGTGAAACAGGAATAACGGTTTTATTCAAATAACAACTGGCTTTTATAAGGAATCCTCCTGCAAGAGGAATAACGGTTTTTATTCAAAACACACTGGCTTTTATGAGGAATCCTCCTGCAAGCAATACTGTAGGCAAAAAGCCCAAACACAGAAGAAAAGACCGAATAAAGTCTATTTTCTTCACATTATATATACCAAAATATAGTCAGCTAGTCGCACCACTACACAAAGCAGTCTCAAGAGAAATTAAAAATGAACAAAATAGGACACCTTTTGAATGGACAGCACAGGAAGATTTAAGTCTTAAATCATTGATTGATTCAGTAAATAATGCTCAATATCTCGCACAAAGAAAAAGTGACAGAAAATTAATTTGTATAAAAAGTTCATCTCCATTCTTAGCTCATGCCCGGATATATAATGAAAATTAGTTTGTACCTTTTTGTTTACTGTCCTACGTTTTTACACGTCCAGAAGTTAAATACACTCCTCTTGACAAATTGATGACAGCAATTTCAATTACACTCTTAAAGTCAAGAGATTTAGCACAAGGACAACAAATTGTCCTATATACACCCATAGCATCACTAGCTGCTCTGCAAAAACAAATAATCATAGAAAAAAAGGCATTAAAAAGCTGCTGGCTTAAATGGTTTTCCTTTTTGGAAGATCCACAATTAACTTTTGTTCATGATAAAACACTACCATCGTTAGATGACCTCCCTTCCTCATCAGATACAGACAAGAAATGGGAAACACAGATACATCCTAACAGCTACTACAATGCCATATTTTACACGGATGGCTCTGCAGTTACATCTGCAAAACAAGATCACAATACGTCTGCAGGTTGTGGTATAGTTAAATGTAGACATGTGCAAAACTAAAATTTTCGTTTCGTTTTCGTCCATTCGGACGAAAATTTTATTTATTTAGTCTAAAACGAATTTCGTTCATTAATGCATTCGTTTCAGACGAAATTCGTTTATTATTTTCGTTTCGTTCATTTTTATTCGTTCGTTTTATAGAATACAATGTAATACTATTGGCTTTCTATAAACCGAACGAGAACCCCATTCATAAGAAATTCTTATGAATGGGGCTCTCGTTCGGTTCATAGAAAGGCAATAGTACTACATGTTTTCTATAAGCCGAAAGTCTATAAACCGAACGACTTTCGGTTTATAGACTTTCGGCTTATGGAATACATGTAATCCTATTGCTATTCTATAAACCGAACGTTCGGTTTATAGAATAGCCATAGAATTACATGTATTACATAAGCCGAAAGTCTATAAACCGAAAGTCGTTCGGTTTATAGGCTGTCGGCATTTAACTATACAGAGACAGAGTCTCCATTCATAAAATTATGAATGGAGACTTTGTCTCCGTGTAGTAAAATGTCGAAAGCCTATAAACCGAATGTTCGGTTTATAGACTTTCGGCTTATGTAATACATGTAATCCTATGGCTATTCTATTTACCGAACGTTCAGTTTATAGAATAGCAATAGGAATACATGTATTCCATAAGCCGACAGCCTATAAACCGAACGTTCGGTTTTTAGGCTGTGGGCATTTTACTACACGGAGACAAAGTCTCCATTCATAATTTTATGAATGGAGACTCTGTCTCCGTATAGTTAAATGCCCACAGCCTATAAACCGAACGTTCGGTTTATAGGCTGTGGGCATTTAACTATACGGAGACAGAGTCTCCATTCATAAAATTATGAATGGAGACTTTGTCTCCGTGTAGTAAAATGCCGAAAGCCTATAAACCGAACGTTCGGTTTATAGACTTTCGGCTTATGTAATACATGTAATCCTATGGCTATTCTATAAACCCAATGTTCGGTTTATAGAATAGCCATAGGATTACATGTATTACATAAGCCGAAAGTCTATAAACCGAACGTTCGGTTTATAGGCTGTCGGCATTTAACTATACAGAGACAGAGTCTCCATTCATAAAATTATGAATGGAGACTTTGTCTCCGTGTAGTAAAATGCCGAAAGCCTATAAGCCGAACGTTCGGTTTATAGACTTTCGGCTTATGTAATACATGTAATCCTATGGCTATTCTATAAACTGAACGTTCGGTTTATAGAATAGCAATAGGAATACATGTATTCCATAAGCCGACAGCCTATAAACCGAATGTTCGGTTTATAGGCTGTCGGCTTTTAACTATATGGAGACAAAGTCTCCATTGATAATTTTATGAATGGAGACTCTGTCTCCGTATAGTTAAATGCCGGCTTTTAACTATAAGGAGACAAAGTCTCCATTCATAATTTTATGAATGGAGACTCTGTCTCCGTATAGTTAAATGCCCACAGCCTATAAACCGAACGTTTCGTTCATTTTTATTCGTTCGTTTTATAGAATACAATGTAATACTATTGGCTTTCTATAAACCGAACGAGAACCCCATTCATAAGAAATTCTTATGAATGGGGCTCTCGTTCGGTTCATAGAAAGGCAATAGTACTACATGTTTTCTATAAGCCGAAAGTCTATAAACCGAACGACTTTCGGTTTATAGACTTTCGGCTTATGGAATACATGTAATCCTATTGCTATTCTATAAACCGAACGTTCGGTTTATAGAATAGCCATAGAATTACATGTATTACATAAGCCGAAAGTCTATAAACCGAAAGTCGTTCGGTTTATAGGCTGTCGGCATTTAACTATACAGAGACAGAGTCTCCATTCATAAAATTATGAATGGAGACTTTGTCTCCGTGTAGTAAAATGCCGAAAGCCTATAAACCGAATGTTCGGTTTATAGACTTTTGGCTTATGTAATACATGTAATCCTATGGCTATTCTATTTACCGAACGTTCGGTTTATAGAATAGCAATAGGAATACATGTATTCCATAAGCCGACAGCCTATAAACCGAATGTTCGGTTTATAGGCTGTCGGCTTTTAACTATATGGAGACAAAGTCTCCATTGATAATTTTATGAATGGAGACTCTGTCTCCGTATAGTTAAATGCCGGCTTTTAACTATAAGGAGACAAAGTCTCCATTCATAATTTTATGAATGGAGACTCTGTCTCCGTATAGTTAAATGCCCACAGCCTATAAACCGAACGTTCGGTTTATAGGCTGTGGGCATTTAACTATACGGAGACAAAGTCTCCATTCATAATTTTATGAATGGAGACTCTGTCTCCGTATAGTTAAATGCTATTGTATTCTATAAACCGACTCTATTTCGGCTTATAGAATGCAATAGTACTACGAATGGACGAATGAACGAATGATTTTCGTTTATTAACCATTCGTTCATTCGGCTTTCGTTAGCTTATCATTTTCGTTCTTCGTTTTTCGGGCGAATGTACGAAAATGCTATTTTCGGACGAAAATGCATTCGTCCGAAAACGAATGCACATGTCTAGTATATATTCACATGTAAATTGCTTTTTTAATAAAAAATTATGATATAAACAAATTCTTGTTTTTATTTCCTTTTATGTGACAATGCTGCCTCTCTCTTTCCCTTGCCCCCAGATTTGTCGCTCTCCCCCCCTTAGTGTTGTCTCTCTCTCACCCTCCCTTTGGCTCTCCCCTCGCTCCCCTTGTGTCTGTCTCTTCCCCCCTTCCCTCCTCTTGTTTCTCTCTGCCCCCTCCCCTTGTTTCTGTCTCTTCCCCCCTCCCTCCCCTTGTTTCTCCCCCCCCCTCGTTACTCTGCCCCCCCACTTGTTATTCTGTCCCCCCCTCACCTGTTTCTTGCTCCCTGGTGGCTAGTGGGGGCAGCCGGGGGATGTATGCACTATACATAATAGACGGAAGTGTCGGGCAGCATGGAGGTTGTCTGCACGATTCGTGCAGACATCCCCAGCTGCCCGATTCTCCCTGGTGGCTAGCGAGGCAGCGGAGGATGTCTGCGCGATGAGCGAGACCTCCCCTGCTGCCGCCCGGAACGACTGCCAGGACTTTTATGAGGAAGCCGGAAGTACCCAGCTTCATCATAGTAGTCCCAGCGGTCATGCCGGGCGGCAGCAGGGGAGATCTGCGTTCATCGTGCAGACATCCCCTGCTGTTAGAGAGGGGGATCCAGGTCCCCTGCAGCTCTGCTGGGGACCTGGATCCCAGTCTTATAGTCTGACCTCAATTTGAGGTCAGATTATAAGACAACCTCGATTATAAAAGGGGTATTAACACTTCCCTTGCTGATCACAGTTTCTTTTTACTGTGATCCGTTTCCTTCCAAGTTTATGGACCTCCTTTAGTTTTTTCAAAATAAATTTTATTTTGTACATTTTTACTATATTACTTATATTCTTTTCATGTATTAATGTAATTACAGTTAACTCCTACAAGCCTGTGCTGTGATTATGACCAGAGCAAACGTTAACCCATTCGTGACGTTGGGACGTTCTATGCCGTCCTGATTTTAAGTCCCTTAAAGTCGTTAGGACGGCATAGTACGTCCTGTGTTAAACAGCTCATATCGCGGCTCGGATCATGCTGCAGGCAGTTGGAGCGGGATCCCACCTGTCAGATGAGGCCATTTTAAATGGCCTCAGTCTGACAAGGGAAATTTAGCTGGTGCTCAAAACGAGCACCAGCTACATTTCTCTAAATCGTGCGTGACGTCCGAAGGGCTTGCAATTTTTGGGCAGGGACCCACAGGGTCTATTAAGACCCTGATTGGGTCTCTGCCATAGTGTTCCTGGCTAACGATCACATTGTGATCAGTGGCCAGGAACAAATCGTGACGTTTTGGTGCTTACGTCATTTGGGACGCAAGCACCATGCTTCACAAAGGGGTTAAAACTCTCCACTTTTTTCAATTTATTTTTTAATACTAAATTCAAATCATTTCATGCTATTGGCAATTCTATAAACCGAAATAGAGTCGGTTTATGGAATACCAATAGCAAAATAGCCATTACATAAACCGACATAATGAACGAATTTCGGTTTATGGAATTGGCAATGGCATTCTATAAACCGACTCTATTTCGGTTTATAGTAATGCCATTGCAAATAGCATTACATTATACATTCCATAAACCGAAAGTCTATAAACCGAACGTCGTTCGGTTTATAGACTTTCGGCTTATAGAACAGCAATAGCATTACATGTATTCTATAATCCGAACGTCATTCGGTTTATAGACTTTCGGCTTATAGAATACTATTGGCTTTCTATAAACCGAACTAGAGTCGAGTCCCCATTCATAAGAAATTCTTATGAATGAGGAGGGACTCTAGTTAGGTTTATAGAATGCCAATAGTATTCTATAGCTTATAGAATACTATTGGCATTCTATAAACCTAACTAGACGTTCGGTTTATAGACTTTCGGCTTATAGAACAGCAATAGCATTACATGTATTCTATAAACCGAACGTCGTTCGTTTTAAAGACTTTCGGCTTATAGAATACATGCAATGCTATTGGCTTTCTATAAACTGAAAGAGTCCCCATTCATACGAATAGGTCAATTGACCTATTCGTATGAATGGGAACTCAATTTCGGTTTATAGAAAGCCAATAGCATTACATGCATTCCATAAACCGAAAGTCATTCATGTCGGTTTATGGAATGTACAATGCTATTGGTATTGTATAAACCGACTCTATTTCGGTTTAGAATGCCAATAGCACGAATGAACGAATGATTTTCGTTTATTAACCATTCGTTCATTCGGATTTTGTTAGTTAACATTTTCGTTATTCGTTTTTCGGACGAATGGACGAAAATGCTATTTTCGTCCGAAAATGCATTCGTCCGAAAACGAATGCACATGTCTAGTTAAATGTACACCAGGACAGTCTGATAAAACATGGGCTATACCTATCGGTGACCATTCGGCACAATATGCTAAAATCTATGCCTACACACATGTTTTTAAAGAAAGTATGTTAGTTGAAGGACCAGTATTGATAGTGACAGATTCAGCCTATCTTGCTAGGTCCACTGTTCAAGATCTCTCAGTCTGGCGTTCAAACAGTTTCCTTACGACACGTCGTAAGCCACTACAGCATATTGCTTTGTGGAAACAAATAGATGCATATTTGCAAAAAAAAAGCCTGACATTGAAGTAGTGCATGAACCAGCTCATAGAAAGCTTGGTTCCTCTCCTCACACAGTTGGCAATCAATTAGCAGACACCCTGGCGCAGAGTGTCAGCCAACGCTATTCTGTCAATGTGGTCACTAGATCACAAAAACATACCCTTTCTCTCAATCTTGATGCAGAGTTAAATGCTTGCATGGATAAGACCAGACCTAATCCACCTGGCTATCCAACCAAATACTCCTATCGTTTAGAAGGAGTAAATTGCATAGTAACCATTGATGATAAAAATCTGATTATTCCTCCTGTAAAGGAGAGAGAAAAACTTGCCCTAGAAGCCCACGCCGGGCTAGGACAAGCTCATCTGGGTAGAGATAATGTACTTACTACTCTAAAACATGAGAAAGACTGTTGTTTATGTTATTGGTAATTGTAAACAATGCTTATTGGTAAATAGGCCGAATCACTCTGTTGTACCATTTATTGAAAAATCAATACCTAAGGTACCTTTTGAATTACTATATATTGATCATATTGGACCTATGCCACCATCTCATGGTTACAGATATGTTTTAGTATGTGTTGATGCATGTACCAGGTTTACTTGGTTATATCCTGTGCGAAGTGCAACTTCTAACACCACGATTTCTAGTCTCACTTCTCTAGCAAGCATCAGTAAGCCCAGGACAATCCACTCAGATGGAGGTCCTGCATTTATTGCAAAGGAAATTTAAAAATGGGCAACCACATTTGGGTTACTTTGGGAAATCAGTGCACCTAACCACCCCCAAAGTAGTGGGGTTGTGGAAAGGAAATATGCTGAGGTAAAACGACTATTAACCAAGTTGCTAGTTGCTCGCCCCACACAGTGGTATCCACTTATTCCTATTGTACAGATGGGTATTAACAACATACCAAATGCTACTAATGGTAAAACCCCATATGAAATGTTGTATGGTGTACCTTGCAATACATCTTTCACTGACAATCACATTTCTGCACCAGGGAGAGTAGAACAATTGGCTCTTTTAGAGGAAATTAGGGAATCTTTTTCCCGACCCACCACACACCAAACACCACCAGTTTGTCCAGGAAAGGGTGCAGACGACACGTCCTCTGAGACCACGCTGGAAGAAACCGGTGAAGATAGTAACAATTTTAAATCCAAGAACCTTTATTACAGAGAACAACCAGGGCCAACAGAGAAAAGTAGGCATTGATAATTTAAAACCTGCTAAACATTTTCAAGATGTCCACAGAACCACTGACTCTTACACATTGGATGCTGTTAAAGGAAGCCAAAAAGACCCAGAAGACGAAGGAAAGACCACCAGAGTGACAGCCACATGGCAGACTGAATCATGATCTAACATCTAAACCTGTACCCATGAAGACAGAGGAAGATGAACAGACAGACGGTGATATATTCTCAGTGATTAAAGAAGAAATACTAACCGAAAATGGACGAATCTGGACAGTGCCTAAACTGTGCCATGAAGCAAAAAAGAAATGCCAAGGAGGAGGCAAATGGATACTAAATAATTGGATTTAGTGTATCCTTCTTACAATCTGCTCTATTATCTTGATAACATCTACACTTGTGGTTGTTGTGAAAATGCATTGGGACTATGTGAACAACCAAAAAGCACCCCGAAATGAATTGGACAGCTCATATTACAAGTTCCATCATTGTGAGGACAACCTCCAGGAACCATCTTGTGAAAAGAGACACAGTTCACAATGATGTAGAAAAAAGGAAGACAGCGCTACAGAGTAATATTAATAAAAATAAATGATAAATGTGTAAAAATACACCATAAGAAACACACAATTTGGAGGGTATAAAAATATATAAATTTAATAAATATAAAAATAAATAAAATAAATACACACAGAACCACCTGAGTTGAGGTGGAAATACAGTATACAATTGAATTGTAATTAAGCAATAAGGATATGCTAGTAACAAATACAAGTAAATACTACAAGGACAACACCAAATAAAAACAATAATCACAACAGGTAGATAGTACACACCTTTGAAGAGAGACCGTTTGGGACAATGCTGGACTCAGAGCAGTGAATGAATCCGGAGCGAAGAAAGAAGCCTGGCCAGGTCTTTTCGCAGAGAGAACAGGACGCCAAAAAAGGGACGCGTTTCGCAAATTATGCAGTTTACTCCCTGTATAAGAAATGTGTTCATGACAGTATCAGATATACCGTATTTGCTCGATTATAAGACAAGGTTTTTTTCAGAGCAAATGCTCTGAAAAATCCCCCTCGTCTTATAATCGAGGTCTTCTTATAATCTGACCTCAAATTGAGGTCAGATTATAAGACATGGATCCAGGTCCCCAGCAGAGCTGCAGGGGACCTGGATCCCCCTCTCTAGCAGCAGGGGATGTCTGCGCGATGAGCGCAGACTCCCCTGCTTCCGCCCGGCACGACCGCCGGGGCTTCTGTGAAGAAGCCGGGTACTTCCGCTTTCGTCACAGAAGTCCCGGCGAGCGTGCCGGGCGGCAGCAGGGGAGGTCTGCGCTCATCGCGCAGACTTCCTCTGCTGCCCCACTAGCCACCAGGGTAAATCGGGCAGCTGGGGGATGTCTGCACGATACGTGCAGACATCCTCCATGCTGCCCGACACGGCAGACTATTATGACGGACAGCTGTCCGTCATAATAGACTGCCGTGTCGGGCAGCATGGAGGATGTCTGCAAGTATTGTGCAGACATCCCCCGGCTGCCCCCACTAGCCACCAGGGATCGAGGTAAGGGGAAGGGAGGGAGGGGGGCAGAGAGACAGGGGGAGGGAGGGAGGGGGGGCAGAGAGACAGGGGGATGGAGGGAGGGGGGGCAGAGAGACAGAGGAAGGGGGGACAGAGCAACAAAGGGAGGGAGGGGGGCAGAGAGAAACATGTGGGGGGGAAGAGACAGGCGAGGGGGGAGTGGGGAGTGAGACAAAGCTGGGGGCAAGGGAAAGAGAGAAGCAACATTGGCACATAAAAATAAATAAACACAAGAAATGCATTTTATATAATATTTTATTAAAAAAGCAATTTACATGTGAATATATACAAGTTTAACTTTTTTCCTATAGGGTAGTCTTATATTCAGGCTTTTAGTTTTTTTCCTAAAGGAATATCCAAAGTTTGGGGGGTCGTCTTATAATCAGGGTCGTCTTATAATCGAGCAAATACGGTATATAGACACTGTCATTTCCGGTATTAAAAGACAGATGAATGTATTGATAGCAAAAGAAGATAGGCCTTGTGAATATCTGAAGTGTAATTTGAAAAATATTGCGGAAATGCCATATGCCGCAGCAGCCTGGCCTACAAACAACACTTTTCTAGACTTAAAGTATAAGAGCATACCAGCTGATTATCAAGATGAATGTAAATTAATGCCAATGTCACGTAGCAGAAGGAAATTGCTAAATAAAGCAGATTCCTTTATTACTACTGGACATCTACTTATAGATGCAATTCAAGTAGTGGCAAAAATTTCTGATGCTAATGATGAATTGCTGCGCAATGGAATTTTACTGCTTAAAGATCATATGATTACACTAACAACTGCAGTTATGAGTGATGTTTCAACTTAAGAAGAGAGTATAAAAATATCCTTATTAAATCAGAAATTACTTGCTATTCGTTTAAATCTACAGAGTGGTATGATTGACACAAGTCTGATTAACTTAAGTGAAGTACTTCAACAGTTAAATTTAACTGAAAAAAAACACAAAGCTTTGCTCCACATATCACAAGTTTTTGTTTATGATATAAAAGAGACAACACATTTACAGACTGCCAAAACTAAGGTCAGTCAGTGGGAGGTAAAAATCTATTATGAATTAACCCTTCCAGGTGAAATATACACAACAAATTGGGAAATCGATAACCTTGGTCACCTATTGCAAACAGGTGAAAAGATGTCAAAAATAACAATTCAACATCCATACCAATATATCTCAAACACATGTGATCAAATATTTTATTTGTCTGTTTCTTGATGTCAAGAAAAAAGTTATTTGGCTTGTGATGATTTAAAGGTACAGTTACCTTGTGGTAATAACCCAGCCATATCTACTGATTGTTTAATAGATATTGAACCAGTAGAAAGTGATTATTTGTATTTTGAACCACTAAGCAATGGATCATATAAAATTATGAGTTCTTATTCTGATTGTAACATGCCCTCACTTCAACCAGTCATAGTTACAACAGATTCTGATGTCTATTGCTATGGGAACAGGTTAAGACCTCCCATACAAAGATACAAGTTGACAGACACAGTTAAAATATATATTCCTCCCATTTCTCTTAAATTACCATACACGAGTGCCTTTTTGGCTCACTTCCAAAAATTCAAAATCACCTTAAGCTCGACCCACCAGCCACTTGAAAACATATTTAAGCAATTGAAATGTGTGTTGTCACATTTCCAAACTCAAGAAAGTGACTTCCCACATTGGCTGTCAGAACTAGGTAAGTCCCTTTATCCAATATTGCCAACAATGGGCCATATATTACAAAAGGTAGCAGAAACTTTAATATATCTTGGTAAAGATGTTACTGGGACAGTTTCTGTTTTTTTTTGGTATTTTAAGCCAGTAATGATAACTATAGTAATTTTATTTTTACTGATAGTAACATGGAGGATAATCTGTCTTCTCCCTAGGAGAACAAAGAAGAATGAATAATTTCATATCTACCTGTTTCCAATTATCTACTATACCAGAAAAATCACGGAAGATAATGCAAAAAAGAGCAATTTTAACATTTAAAGAAATTGTACCAGTACAATATAATTTTACATATCAATGTAAAAGATGCCACAAGAATTTTGCAGATTCAAATAATCCCTATATATTTAAACAAAATACAGGGTTCTTTTCTATAAAAAAATACCAAAGAGACTGTCCTTATTTCTATCCAATCTATACTCATTATAGGTGGTGTAAAAATGTATCACGGAAGAAGAAACATGCAGAGACAAATCAGACCCCTGTCAACCCCATCACCACAATACAACCAGGTGATGTTAAAAGAATACCTTCTAGCCAAATACTTCTAGCCAAATACTCAGAAGTCCTCAAGACTCCACCTCCTGCAATGTATCTCAAGAATCTGAACTACAACAGGCCATTGAAGACATTGACCTACTTCTCTTTCGAGGATCCTTCCAGGAATGTACTACCCCGGAGTTTGATGACCTTTTCGACTCTCTCTCAAACAATAACTTTGCTCACTACTTTTAACCAACCTTCTTTTAAATGCAAAGAACAAATAAAATATGTTTTTCAATTAGTGGCCATAATAAAAGATATAGGACACATCAACATTGTATCTCACGAGGAATACGGTCTAACAACTCTCATTGTGTGCACACATGACCACAAAAACTGTTGGGGTGGAATCTGGATGACTGATATATGAAATAAGTTTACTCAAATTGATGCAATGAATTTCTTGCCAGGTCAATTCTATCATTTACATGAAAATCATGATAATGTGACATGCACTCATATAAATGATTGTAAGTGTTTCATATCTTTGCCTCTTCTTACATCACGTACACCACGTACGCCACGTTCTCCACCTTTACATGAACAGAGAGGTACATGTCTTAATTGTAAGATCAAAGCGCCCACAGTCTAATCAGAAGGGTGTTATAGACATCTTAGAAAACTAACAGGCTGCAAGCCCCCCTTAATTGAATGGAAAGTTTTCTTTCTTAAACTGTGTTCTTTTCTGTTATCTGTCATGCTACATTCTCAGTTTCTTACATAAGATGTTTTAGACTCTAGACGCCAAAGTCTATAGTCCAGGTTATGTTGCCATTTGGTCATGGCCTGGTCTGTTTGTTATTCAGAGTTAAGGGTAACTAAAGTTTATTTCAATTTGAATGAGAATAACCCTAGGTGTATAATTGACCTATAATTACCTGTAATTATCATAATTGTATTTCCTGTTAAAGATTGACCGGAAGTGTTAGTCTAAAATGTATATATATATATATATATATATATATACAAGTACTAATCAAGATAAAAGAGGAGGAGACTTTGTTGATGCAACTGCGTTAACATACAGATGAGAGACTAACCTGTAAGCCATCAGGAGGGTATGTGATTTTATATTACTTATTGCAAGCATATACATTTAACTTTAATTACTCAGCTTTTATTATGGATTATTAAGCTGTTTTTATATTGTCTATATTCATGTATATTCAATAAATATATTAAAAGACAAAAAGGTTATTGCTTCCAAAATCTCTATTTTCTTTGTATTCTCAATTATTTATAAATATAAATAGAGAAACCTGCCGTTCTGTATAATATTGTTGCTACAAGATATCTGTATGGTTAGCCCTGCTAAATTATAAGCTGTCAAGAAATTTCTAGATGGAAGGTACTGAACGGTTACACTACCAGATATGGAGCGTGGTACCCTGAGGACTGTCACATCTCCAACATTCATTTCGCATAGATATATATCACATATATTTTGTGAAGAATCTGGGGGACCATGTACCATAGGTTCATTACCTTAAATTGCAATTCAAGCCCAAACAGTGAGACACTTTAGTTGTACACATCCAAGCCTTATTCCAACCTGTATCTTCTATATTTAGCTCAATCATTCTTGACCTTTTAATATCACATGTTTTATTCGTGGCCTCAATTATATCCGAACATTTGTTCATAAGCCTCTTTGTTTGTTTAGTATCATAAAGTGCTAGGAACAAGTGCAGGACATGATCACTTTGTTTACTTTTTTCTTTAATAGACGTTTCTAAATAAGTAAAACTTTGATTTATTGGAATGTCCCATTATTTAAGATTAGTGAAGGTTTTCAGGTTTCCCTGTGTATAAAAGACTCAGAATCTTTCAATACCTTTTTGTATCCACAGTTTTATATCTAAACTAGGTATGTACATTGTTATCACATACAGAGGTGTAGTTTCCACCCACTCCAAATCTCCTAGTGTTTTTTTCTCATGCAACAGAACTGCAGGTCTTTACTCCTTTTGTCCTGCTCGCTAGTGTCAATCACCTCATGCATGGGGATAATATATATATATATTGCTGCACCCCAGCCCAGCATACAGCCAGTCACAGCTGCATGGACAGTAGCAGGCCACTGCCGGGAAGATGCAAAGACCTCCCTTAACACCACTGATCACCAGGAAAGAGCCCACAGGGAGCAACATTGAGTTAATATCAAAGGTGCAATTTTCTATTCTTGCCATGGCACAGAAAGAGCTAGCTACAGCTCCGATTTAGATGATCCAAACGTAGGGTCTGTTCAGGTGGCAAGTGCTGCACTTTCATGCAGTTAGAGAGGCAGATTGCCCCAAACAAGCAGGATAACCTTTCCAGAGACGTTCAACATCCTCTGCTATAAAGATTCTCTACAGATGGACCTTCTAAGAAAATCTATTAAAGAATTAAATTGTTACTTAAAATGTCACAAAAACCTAGAGTGAAACCAGTGTCAAAAAGATTGCACTATACTGATGCCAAATACATTTAGATTTACACAAGAGTTTATATCATGCCGCATGTTGTCAGTAACTATGCTTTACCTGATGAAGCCATTCTCTATCTCTCAAACCACTTATTGAGAGCTAGAGCTGTTGTCAGTAAATAGGAACCTGCTCCGTGCATTAGAATGCAAGAACAGCTCTGATGAGATACTTTGAACATTGTTACATATCATTGAATACAGGGAAATGCTGAATTTTGTTGTGAGGCTTAGCCAAAACTCGGCCCTCCAGACACTGGGGACAAGAAAGCTGCATTCTGCTGAAGACTTGATGAATAGGATAGGAGTTATAGTCCCAAACTACTGGAGATAGCCTGTAACTGATAGGCCTTTGCTTTGATTTAAAACTCCCATCAACTCCAGTCAACCCACATATTGCAATGCACAGTGGAAAGGTAAGAAAACCTTTATTTATAAATTAAAAGATGGTTTCACAAAATGAAGGCAGTAGCTTGCAGGAAGGTCACCCTGTCATTGGCTCATTGTGGTGATGAGATTAAATATGGGAGAATGTATGGTTTCACTTCTGAACCTTGCTCCCTGTTATTCCTTAGGCTAATTCCAAGGATTATTCCCCTAGCATCACAGGAATCACTCCCTTCCTTCCTCTCTACCCTTAATCCCCCTTCTTCCCTAGCATCACAGGACTCTCTCCTTCCAGCATCATGGAACCCTCATCCATCCATCCACCCATCCATCACAGGATTGTTTCCCTTATCAGTTCACTATCACTGAACGTTTTGATACAGATCCCAAAATGTCTTCCATTTTTAACTTCGGGACAATATTCAGGACCATAAACTCTTACAAGAAGACTCATCAACATATAGAAACAAATGCACTCAATCTATATTTTTGAAGTGTGTAAAAGATATATTTACAAATATACAAAACCTAACCATTACATACAGAACATCATTAGTTTCAGTAAAACAAAAGTGATCCTCAGATCTTTATTATTCAGTCTGTCCATGAATTGGATCCTCGGATAGGACTGGAATATTGAGTTGAGTGTGATTGCTGTGATGATGTTACTTCACCTCAGTATGAGATGGACCCGGCCAGTATTAGTGCTGATTAGAAGTCAGGAATCTTCCAGTTGTTGGTCAGTGTATGGATGGAAGCAGCTGGTGTGATGATCTTGGATTGGGAAGAGGAGATTACTGTGTGCTGGTCTTCAGCATTCATTTCAGTGAAGAGGTGATAGCTGTGTAGTGGTCTTTGTACATCCATTGTTTTATGGGCAGCACGGAGGTACAAGGCTGTCTTTATCAAGAGAGCAGTATGTCTATGGATCACAAGCATGGAAAGCGAATCAGGGTGAGCTGATCAAGTTCTAAAAACGTGTGCAGGGGAAAATGGAGTGAATTAAATCAGTCCTTCTCAAAACAGTCCTCTTGCACCCACCCCACCTGTCCCCCTTACCCGACAACAGTCCAGGATTTAGAGCTTACCCAGTTGTGCTTAATTAAGAAGGTGAATAACACTTGGTATTGTGTTGGTCCTTAAGGTCTGGTTAGGGAACCACACAGGGTGTGGGCTGAAATGACTGGTTTGAGAAGATGATGTTGGAGAAGCTGGAAGGAATCTGCAGGTGTTCTTCATACCAGTCCAGCAGTCCAGCTACTGCAGCCAGGCTTGATCTACAGAACAATCAGAGATACGGGACTGAGATTCTTGGGAAGGACGCTTAATAAATGAAGAACAGGGAAAGCACAGCTGACTGAGACATGAATCAAATAAATATCAAATAAATGACACAGACAGAACTATAGAACAATTCAATTGTTACATTCAAGCAGGGCACCAATCAAATCGTGTATGTCACCTTACCGTATGTATAGCTCTACAGATCCCACTTCTCGCGAGTAGTTTTGTCCAAAAGACAGCTAGCAGGCCAGCTGAGATCCTGAAATGTTTTATGCAGACTTTATATATATATCATTAACCTAAACGCTGTATAGGGATTACTATTAAACATGTGGCCAAAGATCCTGATTAAACTAAATGAAAAATACAGTGATTAATCCATCCCAAGATACCTGTCTGTGCGCCATTCTTTAATATGACTGGGAAAGTGGCTCCCGTGGCTTCAAATTACACTCAGGATTTCTTGGAGTGGTTAGCAAAGGTCAAAAGAGTGACATTGCTGCATTGGGGTAAGAATAAGAGAGACCATTATTAGTGCCTATAATAAGCAATATTATATAACCACCCGACAATACTGTTAATGTGGCCCCCGTGGCTTCAAATTACACTCAGGATTTTTGGAGTGATTAGCAAAGGTCAAAAGAGTGACATTGCTGCATATAATAATATTATAAATTACTAGACATTAAGCCCGTTAAATTAACGGGCGCTAGAACATATGTGGACGGGGGGACATAAGGGGGCAACATAGGGGCAAGCACCCTGGTGAGGGGGGGAGCCTTTAGGGGGATGCCTCATCTTGATGGGAGTTGTGATCCTCCTGCTGTATTATTGATGCAGCAGGGGGATCACAACTCCCATCAAGATGAGGCAGCCCTCAAGGCTCCCCCCTCGCCAGGGTGCTTGACCCTATGTTGCCCCTTATGTGTCCCCCCCCCCGTGTTACTTACCACCTTAGCGTGGTGTGAAGGGGGCGGGAGGTGGGTAGCGTCACTCTGCTCGCGCATGAGCAGTCTTTACAAAGTTACAGCTGAGTAATCAGCTGTAACTTTGTGCGCATGCGCAATGAGTAAATTCTCCTGCGATTGCGCAGGAGAATTTGCTCGAGAAATCTGTCAGCAGGGCCGGCCTTAAGTGTTCCCGGCGCCCTGTGCGGGATTCCCCCATGGCGCCCCCCTCATGTATGTATCTCTCTGCCTTCCCATGTTTGTCCCTTTCCTCTTCATTGCCCTGTCTGTCTCTCTCTAACTCCCCCATACCTGTTCTCTCTCTCCCTCTATTCTGTCTCTCTCCTCCTCTTCCTCTGTTCTGTCTCTCTCCTGCCCTTCCTCTGTTCTGTCTCTCTCTCCCCCCCTGTTCTGTCTCTCTCCCCCCCTGTTCTGTCTCTAACCCCTGTTCTGTCTCTCTCTCTCCCCATTCCCCCTGTTCTGTCTTTCTTTCCCTCCCTCCCCGTCTGTCTCTCTCTCCCCCTTCCCCCTGTTCTGTCTCTCTCTCCCCCCCTGTACTGTCTGTCTCTCTCTCTCTCCCTTCCCCCTGTCCCTCTCTCCCCCCTGTTCTGTCTCTCTCCCCCTGTTCTGTCTCTCTCTCCCCCCCTGTTCTCTCTCTCCCCCCCTGTTCTGTCTCTCCCCCCTGTTCTGTCTCTCTAGCCCTGTTCTGTCTCTCTAGCCCTGTTCTGTCTCTCTTTCTCCCCATTCCCCCTGTTCTGTCTTTCTCTACCTCCCTCCCCGTCTGTCTCTCTCTCCCCCTTCCCCCTGTTCTGTCTCTCTCTCCCCCCTGTACTGTCTGTCTCTCCCCCCTCCCCCTGTTCTGTCTTTCTCTCCCTCCCTCCCCCTGTTCTGTCTCTCTCTCCCCCGTACTGTCTGTCTCTCTCTCTCCCCCCTGTCTCTCTCTCCCCCCCTGTTCTGTCTCTCCCCCCCTGTTCTGTCTCTCTCTCCCCTCCTGTTCTGTCTCTCCCCCCTGTTCTGTCTCTCTAGCCCTGTTCTGTCTCTCTCTCTCTCCACATTCCCCCTGTTCTGTCTTTCTCTCCCTCCCTCCCCGTCTGTCTCTCTCTCCCCCGTCCCCCTGTTCTGTCTCTCTCCCCCTTCCCCCTGTTCTGTCTCTCTCTCCCCCCCGTACTGTCTGTCTCTCTCTCTCCCCCTTCCCCCTGTTCTGTCTCTTTCTCCCTCCCTCTGTTCTTTCTCTCTACCCCCTGTTCTGTATCTCTCTCTCCCCCTTCCAGCTGTTGTCTCTCCCCCTCCAGCTGTTCTGTCTCTCCCCTCCCCCTGTTCTGTCTTTCTCTCCCTCCCTCCCCCTGTCTGTCTCTCTCTCCCCCTTCCCCCTGTTCTGTCTCTCCCCCCCCCCTGTTCTGTCTGTCTGTCTCTCTCTCCCCCTTCCCCCTGTTCTGTCTCTCTCTCCCTCCCTCTGTTCTTTCTCTCTACCCCCTGTTCTGTATCTCTCTCCCCCCTACTTGCCGTGCCCCCTGCTATCCTGCGTGCACACTTGCCGTGCCCCCTGCTATCCTGCGTGCACACTTGCCGTGCCCCCTGCTATCCTACTTGCCGTGCCCCCTGCTATCCTGCGTGCACACTTGCCGTGCCCCCTGCTATCCTACTTGCCGTGCCCCCTGCTATCCTACTTGCCGTGCCCCTTCTATCATGCATGCACACTTGCCGTGCCCCCTTCTATCCTACTTGCCGTGCCCCCTGTTATCCTGCGTGCACACTTACCATGCCCCCTGCTATCCTACTTGCCGTGCCCCCTGCTATCCTACTTGCCGTGCCCCCTGCTATCCTGCGTGCACACTTGCCGTGCCCCCTGCTATCCTACTTGCCGTGCCCCCTGCTATCCTACTTGCCGTGCCCCCTGCTATCCTGCGTGCACACTTGCCATGCCCCCTGCTATCCTACTTGCCGTGCCCCCTGCTATCCTACTTGCCGTGCCCCCTGCTATCCTGTGTGCACACTTGCCGTGCCCCCTGCTATCCTACTTCTCGTGCCCCCTGCTATCCTGCGTGCACACTTGCCATGCCCCCTGCTATCCTACTTGCCGTGCCCCCTGCTATCCTGCATGCACACTTGCCGTGCCCCCTGCTATCCTATTTGCCGTGCCCCCTGCTATCCTATTTGCCGTGCCCCCTGCTATCCTGCGTGCACACTTGCCGTGCCCCCTGCTATTTTGTGTGCACACTTGCCGTGCCCCCTGCTATCCTACTTGCCGTGCCCCCTGCTATCCTGCGTGCACACTTACAGCAACGGCTGTCCGTGGGGCAGTGTCTCTGCCTCCAGTCTGTTGCCCTAGCAACCCACGGACACAGGGACTGGACGCAGAGACACTTGAAGATTATTAAAGAGGATAATATATTATTGTAATTATATTATACTTGTGGCCAAAGAAACTGATTAAAATAAATGAAAAATAATGTGAATAAGCAATCCCAAGATACCTGTCTGTGCGCCATTCTTTAATATGACTGTTAATGTGGCTCCAGTAGCTTCAAGTTACACTCAGGATTTTTTGGAGTGATTAGCAAAGGTCAAAAGAGTGACATTGCTGCATTGGGGTAAGAATAAGAGAGACCATTATTAGTGCCTATAATAAACAATATTATATAATGTATAATCCTGTATCCTGGCCAGTGATTAATCCTTAATAGGGAGGCTCAACTGAAAGTATTCAGAATAAGACCACAAACAGCTATTGATAAACTATAAAACACGTACCATCGGTGGAAAAGTCTGGATGTGACGTTTCTGTACTTTTTAGTGGTCCATAGAGTTGTTTGCCAGGCCATGTTGTTTTCGGTGGCAGACAGTGCTGTGAGCCATTCTCTTTTATTTTTGGTGGTAGACAGTGCGTTGAGCCATTATATGTCCTTTTTGGTGGTACACAGTGCTGTCTGTGAGTAATCCCTATATCTAGAATTGTCAGGTGGATCGGGATCACTGGTTTGAGAAGATGATGCTGGAGAAGCTGGAAGGAATCTGTAGGTGTTCCTTATACCAGTCCAGCAGTCCAGCTGCTGCAGCCAGGCTTGATCTACAGAACAATCAGAGATATGGGACTAAGAGGCTGGGGAAGGACGCTAAATAAATGAAGAACAGATAAAGCACAGCTGACTAAGACATGAATCAAATAAATATCAAATAAATAACACCGACAGAACTATAGAACAATTCAAATGTTACATTCAAGCCGGGCACCAATCAAATCGTGTATGTCACCTTACCAGATCCCACTTCTCGTGAGTAGTTTTGTCCAAAAGACAGCTTGCAGGCCAGGTGAGATCCTGAAATGCATTAACCTAAAAGATGTATAGGGCTTACTAATAAACATGTGGCCAAAGATACTGATTCAAATAAATGAAAAATACAGTGAATAAGCAATCCCAAGATACCTGTCTGTGCACCATTCTTTAATATGACTGTTAATGTGGCTCCCGTGGCTTCAAATTACACTCAGGATTTTTTGAAGTGGTTAGCAAAGGACAAAAGAGTGACATTGCTGCATTGGGGTAAGAATAAGAGAGACCATTATTAGTGCCTATAAACAATATTATATAACCACCCGACAATACTATTAATGTGGCTCCTGTGGCTTCAAATTACACTCAGGATTTTTGGAGTGGTTAGCAAAGGTCAAAAGAGTGACATTGCTGCATAATAAACAATATTATAAATTATAATATATTATTGTAATTATATTATACTTTTGGCCAAAGATACTGATTAAAATAAATGAAAAATAATGTGAATAAGCAATCCCAAAGTACCTGTCTGTGCGCCATTCTTTAATATGACTGTTAATGTGGCTCCCGTGGCGTCAAATTATTTTTTGGAGTGATTAGCAAAGGTCAAAAGAGTGACATTTCTGCATTGGGGTAAGAATAAGAGAGACCATTATTAGTGCCTATAATAAACAATATTATATAATGTATAATCCTGTATCCTGGCCAGTGATTAATCCTTAATAGCGACAACTGCAAGTATTCAGAATAAGACCACAAACAGCTAGTGATAAACTATGAAACGCGTACCATCGGTCTTTAAGTCTGGATGTGACGTTTCTGGACTTTTCTGTGGTCCATACAGCTGTTCGCCAGGCCATGTTCTTTTTGGTGGTAGATAGTGCAGTGAGCCATTATCTGTCATTTTTGCTGGTAGACAATACTGTGAGCCATTATCTGTCATTTTTGATGGTAGACAGTGCTGTGAACCATTATCTGTCATTTTTGGTGGTAGACAGTGCTGTGAGCCATTATCTGTCATTCTTGGGGGTATACAGTGCTGTGAGCCATTATCTGTCATTTTTGGTGGTAGACAGGGCTGTGAGCCATTATCTGTCATTTTTGGTGGTAGACAGGGCTGTGAGCCATTATCTGTCATTTTTGGTGGCAGGCAGTGCTGTTTTCATTTCTACATAATGTTCTCTTGGTTATAAATTATGGTTGTTATTTTATTCTATTTGTTGGGATATAGAGCTGATGGTCATGCCCTGTTTTCTTCTGGTATTTACAAGCTGGGTCAAAACTGGAGAGCGGATAGTCGTACAAGCCGGGTAAAAACTGGAGAGCAGATAGTCGTACAAGCCGGGTCAAAACTGGAGAGTGGATAGTCGTACAAGCCGGGTCAAAACTGGAGAGTGGATAGTCGTACAAGCCGGGTCATAACTGGAGAGCGGATAGTCGTACAAGCCTGGTCAAAACTGGAGAGCGGATAGTCATACAAGCCGGGTCAAAACTGGAGAGCGGATAGTCGTACAAGCCGGGTCAAAACTGGAGAGCGGATAGTCGTACAAGCCGGGTCAAAACTGGAGAGCGGATAGTCGTACAAGCCGGGTCAAAACTGGAGATCAGACAAGACTGCGCTGTTTGATGACATACAGCGAAAGGAAGAGGTCCTTGAGTTTGATGACATACAAGGAGAGGAAGAGGGTGCGCAGTTTGATGACATACAAGGAGAGGAAAAGGGTGCGCAGTTTGATGACAAACAAGGAGAGGAAGGAGCTGCGCAGACTGATGACATACAAGGAGAGGAAGAAGCTGTGCTGTTTGATGACACACAGCAAGGGAAAGATTCTCTTCTATTTGTTGGTAAGCCGGAAGGGGAGTAATGCTACTGTTTGGTGGTACACAGTAGGGGAAGGTGATGGAAAACTGGTGACCTTTCAGCAGAGATCGTGGGCTGACTCCTGGGAAAAAAGTGAGTATTTGTTGGCATAAGAAACATTACAAACGGAAAAAAAATATTTAAACCTTTTGCTTTAAAAAATCACATGAGAAGTAATTTGAAGCTTGAATTGTCATTACATAAAAAAAACAAGGGATAATATTGTCTGTGTAAATGAAGATAGAAGATGGGAAATGTAGTGAAATCTTTGTGTACTTACTGCGTTTCCCAGGAGAGTGAGGCTCAGACTCCGTCCCTCCTTCCCGTCCCAGATGGTCTGATGGTAATATGCGGAGTCTTTGCCTCTTAGTCCCTCCATCTGGGGCGGATGTAAGACAGGCCAGGCAGAGCCTGCCTGTCCTCTGAAGTGATGGAATGCTTCAGGGCCACCAGATTTGAGAGGGACATCTCCTGGGGGGCAGCCTGTAGGTCCTCAGTTGGCTCCTGCAACAAAAAGCAAGATCACAAACCAATACATCATAACACCTGCTACAGGTAGAAGAACCTGAAAACTCAGAGGCATCAACTATCTCTCAAATGATTATCTTCTGTAGAGGTGGAATTACACTACAGGCAGAAATCTGAATTGTGACTGAAAGGGCTGGTGTTTCATTAGATAATATGTTCTCAAAGTGTAGGAACTATTAATTAAAGTTGTCTTTGTGATTATCATGTGTGGTACGAAGCGCCACCTACTAGTCACAAATACACTCTGCAGCTGCACTTATTGACCTTAAGCGCTGTACTTCGGTCCTACATTTCCCTAGATAAACTGTGTATCATAATAATAAGATATTTCTTGGGGTATGTTTTATATGTGTATTCTTTTATATCATTACCTTGTGACTTCAAATGCAAATAAGCCGCTTCAATAGAGAGCATACAATTTGCACATCATGCGTTTAGGTGATGTCATAAACAGAAGACAGCACGCACACATTTAAAAGGACTAGCCTTTTATGATGGCTAACCTTGGCACTGCATATGTTTGATAAATACATGTCTCGGGGTACTCATGGAGTAAACATTTGATATGGAAAACATTTGCATGTAAACACAGTTGCATGTAAACACATTTGCATGTAAACGCTTCTTGTCCGGCATGTGTAGATACGTGTGTGTGTCATGTGACTGAAGAGAACGTGGGAGTACTCACCACTGGTGGCTGGTAAGGAGGAGGAATATTCCTCACCTCCAGTTGGTCCCATATCACTAAGCGATAAAATGGGTGGAGCCTTATGTTGCCGAGCTTCCGGAGCCGGGAGCCAGGAGCTTTTTCTAAAAGCTGCAATAAAAATAAGTGTTACGCCTTCCTGCTATCCAGCAAATGTGTGGCAATCAAGTGGCTTATTTAAGTCCAGTGAGGAGACACAACACTAGACGTTTGAAAAAGCTTGAAAAAGCAAAACATGTTGACATGGGAACGTATGAACATATGGGGGAGAAGCCAAAATGGAACCCGGAAACAACACACATCAGTTCACCAGAGATACATGCCTTTGCCGAGAGTGGACCTTTGTACACTGTCCTAGGCTGGCTAAGTATTTATGTGTTAAGAAATGTAAATGTAAGCAGATGCTAGATATGTTTTATACTCTCTCTAATTATTTGTTCCCTACCTACTTTGCATCATGTCTACATGCAAACATCGAGGAAGATCTGACCTGCTACCAACCACAGGGACACCTTTATGAAATACTTGATACCCATGAGCCGGGATTCATTAGGCTATACAGCTGTACTATTGACTTACTGCACTACAATGATCCCTTTTTCATTGAAGATGTATTATTACCCTCACATATTACACTAGTTCTACTGTATATTACAGGTATGTTGGGAGGGTTCACACACACCTGAGGTTATTTGTGCTAGATTAATTCATTTTTAATAATATTTCAAGCTTTCACACCATCACTCATACATTAGCTCATTAAGCTCTATTGACCCTGAACTATCAAGTCCAGTAAATTCCTCATATTATATACATATATGTCTTTCCATATTATATTTTTCCTCAGTGATGAGGAATGCTTACCTTTCCCAGGATGTCTTTGGACCACTTTAACATCCGGCTCGGATAGGGGGGATTCTCACTGCACACAGAATCCCAATAACCCCCTTTGGACTGGTTGATGTTAAATGGAAGATTGCCCACCAGCATCTGATATAAAATGATGCCAAACGACCACCAATCAGCGGAAGTGCCATACTCCTCTCTCAAGATGACCTGCAGAAGTATTCATTTTATCATACAAGTTCTCTTGCAATATTTATTATCATTGTTCCCAGCAATGTAAACTATAACTGATCTGAATAGACCACTCGTAGCTTTCTTATGATGGGGCTAATTAAAGAACTCGCCCACAGACACTTGCATCCATTTCTCTAATTGGGCCATTACTAAATCAACTACTCACTTGTAATAATAATAATGCAAGTTAAATGGAATCTGTCACTTAAATCTATACATTGTGCGCAAAGAATTGCAACCAAATGTAGAGATCAAGAGAAACATACAATTTTAATATATCAGTGTATTCTCTGGCTTATGAAGTCATTGTGTTGCTTTATATGCAAATGAGTGACTTCAGAAGAGAATATAGAATGTGCACATCATGCCTTAAGACTATATGCATCCATTTAAAAGGATTCCATCCCCTAAATATTAAATATAGCTAAATTTGGCATTGAAGACATATGATAAATACATATATCATGATGATCAGTCATCATCAGATGTGTAGTACGCAAACATTTGTCCAAGAAGATCAGTCCAGACGCACCAGATCTGCGTGCAGTTAGTATGTGCAGTACCACAAACTGGTAAATGTCACCATGGGATTTATTCATGAAGGAGAGGATTTCCGTTAGCAGCAGAGATGTACATTTAGAAACGACATGCAAAAATACACATGCTTCGCTCATGTGCTCAATTGCTGCTATTTACAGGGATCAGGTTGTGATGAAACAGATTGGGGGTCACGTTTAAAAACTGCCACACTGTAAAGTGTTGGGGGAGAGGTAATAAGAAGTGCAATCGCTGTTTGTTATGTGATTGTGTCTTTTGATGCCTCTACCAAGCACTGATTGGAGGAGATTCCGCGACAATAAGCTCATGATTTTTTAATACATTGGCAATGAGTGCTGGTACAACCAAAAAGTACAGAACTGGTGGAAGCAGCGCAGACACCTGAAATTTTTCTCAAGTCGGCTTTATAGATAGGTGCAAACGCCAATAGCGTCATTGTTTGGCAGTATCTGTATGTTCTCCATGTTTATGCATGACCCCCATTATATGTACTGATCTTTTATCAGACAACATGTCAGAAGCAGCATTCTTATAGGATAACTAGACTTTCTTTTCACTTGCTTGTAACTGAGAAGCCAAAGTGAAAAGTAGCTGCTTCTATAATACTTTTGACAGTAGGTCAGCGTAAAACCCGCTGGTATGTGTAAAGATACATGTCGGCTTCACTTTTGAGAAGGGGGGCACAGTTTGTAATTATTTACTGTCACATAAAATGATTCTTGTACCAGATACCAATAAAAAAACACATAAAAGCCACTGAACTACATAACAGCTTATTATAGTCTGAGACTATGGGATTTATTCAAGAAAGAGAGAAATACAGGGAACTGAGTAGAAAAATTAAAACGTAAGGCAAAAGTAGCCGAGTTGGAAACATTCTCACAATCTGCGGAATGAGATCTTAAATTTGACATTTCTTCTCCATTTTCTGCAATTTCGGGAAATTCTCTCTTTCATGAATAAAGCACTATAAAAACACTGCCTGCGGACATTTCAGGTAAACAACAGAGCATCTCCCCAAACCGAATTCATGCAAATCAGAGGAAGAGGAATTTTGCAATCCGCCATTTTGACTCCAAATTGTCAATTCTGAAAAGCTAATTTCAGGAACTGATTTCTAATGGGAATTAGAGGACATCACATTCTTTCTGAAACACTCTCTTTTTAGAATGGACCCCTTGTGTTTCCCGCAACCAAGGCCAGTTTATAAGATTCTGCTACAGCTAGCGCTTGCCTTTGTCTGCAGTGGGACATACGACAGGACCAAGAAAGATACTGACTTTTATAACTATAGATGTAATACTTAAATGGAGTGCTGGCTACCACTGTATATCTCTCAAATCCAAGAGATACATTTAGAAATGAGAGCTGTCTCACCTCAGGAGCCATGTGGGTATAGGTGCCTGCAACACCCACAGTCTTGGCACTTCCCCTGATGCCTTCCACGGCCAGTCCAAAATCGGCAACTTTGATGTGGCCTCCTCTGTCCAGCAAGATATTATCCGGCTTTAGGTCTCTAAAATATAATGAACAATAGAAACAAAGTGAGAGTAATTCACAGACCACTAGGCAGAGGGAAATAAAGGAAATAACACAGGGGAATGAGAGAGCAGCGTAACAATACATAGAGAGCGGAGGCAGTATTGGTGGGAGAGCAATACAGGCAGAGGAACAGAGTAAGGAGAGGTTAGAACAGACAGAGGAGGAATCTGTTACTTACCGATGGATAATGCCACGCCGGTGTAAGAACTGCATGGCGCAGATGATCTCAGCCGAATAATATCTAAAGGAGAGAAAGAAAAAGAGTATAACAGAATCCATCCCGAGTGATAGGGAGAAGTTAATGTACTCAGTGTTATAATTAGAATGTAGAGGATGGCTAGTGAATATTTGTTAAGAGAGATGATTTTGTTACCCCCTTTATATTCAGTAATTAGGTTTCCCTTTTGAAGCTCTATTTTTTCATTTCTTTATATTTACCACAATATTCTGAGAAATGTTTTGGCTTTTTCCTTTTAACTTTTTGTAACTCCCCCTGTCTCTGAGAACCATTCTTCACTATGCCATTACTCACCTTGCTTCTCGGATCTTCAGGTAGCCTCTGGCCTTCAGGAAGCTTTCGAGGCTACCTCCGTGGACATGCTCCATCACCAGAAAGACGTGGGCCTGATTGAGGTGGCACAGAAAAGAAAAAGAAACAGATAAGACACCACAAAGCGTGTGCTGAGGTGCTTTATGGAGGACGTGGTTGTGGGGCAGACTCAATAGTTGCAGCAGATTAGGGGAGTGGACAAGACTGTGGAGCTATAGACATACAATCCTGTACCTGTGACTGGAAAGCAGCAATCCCCTGGCAGAGAAATGGGCATTTCCTTGCCGTCTTTAGAATTCTGCTCTCCAGGACAATGCGAGCTGCCCTCCTCGCACTTTTCTCTATGATTTTCACAGCCACTCTTTCTCTCTTTTTCCAAGAGGCCAACATCACCTGAGAGATAAAGCAATGATATTGTTACAGAGAATAATCTGTGCAAGATTGAGACACGAAATGCGTAAGGTGTTCCAACCTACCAACGGTGGCGGTTCTGACAGCCTTGTCCAAATGGAGCACCAAAAAAAAAAATTACTTATACATATTATTATTAGTATGTCTGTATCATTTTGGAGCAGCAGTTTCTATCTTTCATTGTGTAATGAATGGATACAACAGGAGTACCGTGAGGGCCGTGCATCTATGTTAAGTATCAACGTCAACACTTAAGAGGTGAGAAGTTTCCAAGTTTATTAAATCTGCTTGATGACCAAACCGACCAAGGAAGCTTTATATGATTGTAACATGTTTACTAAGTGAAAGATATTGAGCGATAAGGGATGAGAAGAATGCAGAACATACAAACCAATTTAATTAATGGTTTGGGCATTGACAGTTTAACCTGGTAGTATTATTGTTACTGAATTAAGCAGACTGTTGATATATATATCAACCAATCAATATGACTAAGTGTGGTTCACTGAATGCTTAGTGACATGGCAGCCCATAAAATCACCTACTATCCCAACCCCTCAGTGTACTTCCATCTTCCAGCCTAACAATATTATTAGCAGTATTTATTTGTAAAAGGAAAACACATGGCTCACCTTCCCAAAACCACCTCTCCCCAGCTCCAGGTGGAATTTAAAGTCTTTAATGGAGAGGTGGTTACTACATCCAGGAGATGGTTCCTTTTCCTCCTTCTTCTGCTCTCCTCCATCTTTCCTGGTAACTCCCCTTCGACTCGTGCCTTCACCAGCAGAGATCATCTTTCCATTTTTAGTTGGTTTCTTGTCTTCCTCCTCATCCTCCCTGCTCCTCTTTATGCTCCTTTTCTTCCTCTCTATCTCCCGACTTCGATGATGACTGGACTTTTTATAACTTATCTGTTTTTCACCTTCCTCTTCCTCTACACCTTCTATTCCTCTCTTGCTTCCTCTGCTACCTCCTGACTTACCACCTTTATTAACCGCTTTCGACATATTCATTTACCAAAAAACTCACAAAATAAGCAACCAATGCACTGCAAGCACTGCAAAGCTACAAGAGCGTTTATTTCTGCCCCCTGGATATATAGCCTCGGTGATGTCATGGTGTATTATGACATCACAATAATACATGGCCAGGAGATTTACTGTATATTTCAGGAGTTTTCTCATTAACCATGAAAGTAACTGGTGGAAAGGCTTTCATTTCATTGTGTCACAGAATGTTGCTAAAGTGTGATGGACAAAATCCCTCTTATTATAAATCTTGGCAAATGCTCATTTTCAATCTTCCTCTATCAGCCATAGTTAGAGTAGGCATGGTGGGTATATCTATTGGCCACCAATGGAAGCCACACAAATAGAAACATTTTTGGGTTCCTCCCATATGTACTACTCTGGTTGAAACAGTCTTTATTGGAGTTTCTCTCCCGCTTTTCCGGGCAGTGAGTTTTAGGATCTCAGTCGTGCAGTCCCAATCACATTCTCTATTGCCTGGGACATGGGAGACTGTATACTGCGCAGTATTGTGCCCATACGCAGTAGCACTGTCACTGATGAGTGACACTTGACCTCCCAAGCTCCACTCCCCAGCATCCTGATTCACCGGGAGCAGAAGGGGGAGGTATGTCATTAGCACATGGCGTAATACTGTTATGTTTGAGATACAGATGTCATGTGGGCTGGATCAATCCCCAAGAGAAAGCTTTCAAAAGGATGGTAAAACTAAAAACACAAAATCTGGAACAAATAAATGCATAATTATTTTTAACATGTCCGCTTTAATTTACATTTATTTGTCCAGTTCTTTTTCAGGCCGGAGGGATCCTTTAATGTAAGGAACATGCTAGACTGGTTGAAAGTCTGGAGGGATCGCCATGTTTGTACTCCAGTTGTGCTCCGGGCATGACCTGACCCTCAGTGAGGTCATAGGTCAGGAGATGCTCACAAGCTGCCTGGAGAATTCTAAACTGATGCTTTCCAGTAATGCATTTGCTGCTGCCAGCCTGATACATTGTATCACCAACAGGAGCACTCCTGGAAGAGCCTTAAAGGGACAGTCTGGTCCCAAAATTGGCATTTATAGTGCACAGGCATTTTATGGTGTGATTTGATGCAGACATTCTGCTGAATTCACGTATTTTAATATTGAACTCAAGCACTCCACCAGTGATTACTCTGCAGAGTATTAAAAGTATTAAAAGAACTTAGGGGTGTACTAGCAAAAACGTTAACAGATTTATTTAACCAATCATTGTTAATGGGAGTAGTTTCAGAAGATTGGAAATTAGCAAATGTTGTGCCCATTCACAAGAAAGGTAGTAGGGAGGAGGCGGGCAACTATAGACTGCTGCTGTGAGGGAAGCGTTGTGTTACTCTGGTCTGAATATCTTCAATATAGAGTAAGCTGTTATAACCTTTAGAATTGGTTGCTCATTATATGTTGTTCGATGTGTTAAGCATTTCTTCTAAAGCTTATTACCCCCTTTCTGTATTTTTTGCAGGCAGAATCTCACCTTATTACTAAATAGTAAGAATGGTACAAGAATAAAAAGTTCAGTCTTTACAATAGCGTGTTTTTGATAAAAACGAAAGTTTTCAGACAAGGGTTTACACCGACTCACGTTTTTCAGGCTGTGTTTCACCCTCAGGCTCCGCTACTCCTCCCTCCTAGTGGTGTAACGTTGTTACGTCATGACACCCCCCTCCAGTGACATCGGTACTGACCACACACCTCATATATCAATAATTTTTCTTTCTTACATACACTGATAGTAAAAAGCACTATAAAAATATATGTGCCCCTATGAGGTGAAAATAAAGAAAAAAAAATCTTGGACTGTTGATTTCCTAATTTTCTTTTTTACATTTCTCTACACTATATTTATTTAACATAAAACCAAAGTTTACTTGAATCTTAAACCACACCAAAATATTGTGAATGTTATATGTTTCTAATCATATAGCTTAAACCTATATCCCATGTTTGCACTGCTTAATACATATCAGAACATCAATCTTATTCATTACTCAACTATTAAACCGTGTACTGATATGCTAAAACAATTATATATATATTTTTAAATCATTTTTATTTGTTATAAAGAGAGTATTCATGACAAAATATCACAAAGAAAATAAAAATATACAATAAAATCAGGAAAGAAAAACAAATTCTCAAAACACACACACACATATATATATATATATATATATATATATATATATATATATATATATATATATATATATATATATATATATATATATATATATATATATATATATATATCGATCCAAAGTACCAGCACTCTGCCCAATTTAAGTCATAAAAAATGCCAAAACTTGCCTGGGTGCAATCCACATCAATCTACAAAATCCAAAACAGAAAAAGAATGCACTCACAGGGCTTCTAAAGACAGTCATTCAGGTTTTAATGCAGGATGATCGTCAGCATAGTTCTTTCAGCGACGTTTCAGGCTGTTAAGCCTTTTGTCAAGCATATATATATCACATAAAATTTAATATGCCTTATTTGGATATATCTAAAAAATTGTTCAATGCTATAGAGAGAGAGAAAAAAGGGAGGGTGATCTTTACAATAAGTGCTTATCCTGCAATTCAGGGTTCTATGAATCATGTAGCTAAACGTTGGTTAGAAAGTGACAATGATACAGCAGAATAGACAGGCCAGGGCATCCAAGTTGTCATAAGGTGGCCTCTGATTTTCCATAGAAAATGGATGCTTTTTCAAAATTGCTATAAATATGTAATTGTTGGATGATAGCATCTTCTTTTGGGGACTGTCACGGGAGGGCTACTAGATGGGTAGCTCCTACCGGAATCAGTTCCACAAAATCACTCCTCAGGTCCAGTAAATATCCAATAGCCAAACGGGGCTATGATCAAGGCTTCCCTGCAAGCAATTCCCCCAACATAGCAGACGAGACTGGTCGTGTTGGGATAACAAGAAGAACTGTTTATTGACTCAAAACACAGGACATATATACAGGAGAACATCTTGATAAGATAAGTTGAACAAAAGAACTTCTTCACACCTACACAAAAGTGCAGTACTTGGCAGCCAATCAGATGAAAGGTAGGATTAGTAGCAACCAATCCCCAGCAGGGGGCGTGCCCCACAGATCAGCAAATATATGCAAATTGGGCATTTAACTAAGCAACCAATCAGAATAGTGCCTACACTGGGGCTTGGTCTGAGTGACCAATAGGAAAACCGCCTACCTTTTGAAGGAGAGAATGAGCTCAGCAGCCAGGATAAACCTTTATTGTGAAGTGGCTGCTGAAGCTACATTCCTGGGGAAAGGGTACAAGGGATAAGGCTCGTTAACAGGGCACCATACATGTAAAACACACAGTTAGAACAGGGGAAATAACATGGGCACTGAGGAACGGAAAAACATGGTTGTCTGGAGGGGTGCTACCGTGACAGGGACAATGATTTTTTTCCAACAACGAGCAATGCACAATTTGCTGGCTGTGAAAAAATGGGCTATTCATTTTCTCTCGTATTTTTTTAATACAACCTGGGAACATATTTAATAAAGCCATTTCTGGTGATGGTTTAAGGTCAAGGCCGAGACAATTATTAATATGCTTAAAAACAATATCCCATAATGGGCAGAGTGTTGGACAGGACCACCCTATATATAACATGTAAAAGAAAAATGTCAATGCGCGAAGCTAGTCACAGGCTCAAATAATATAAAATTTATAAAATGTAAAAAAAGTATATATATAAAAATATAAAAAGTTTTTGTTTTTTTGTAAATATTCTGCTATATATATATATATTTTTTTTTTTTCTTACACTCAGACACCAAACACATTCATATTAATTCATATTTTGGTTCAGTAGATCATCCTTGTGTCTGTCTTATTACTCATATATACATCAATCAATTATGGGTTGGACAGTATGAAGGGCAAGAAGTGAATAAGCAAAGACCCCTCTATCTTTTTTCTCTCTGTACTGCCTTCTAACTCTTTATTTTCCCCTTTCCTCCCTTCTCCTTTTTTTCTCCTTTCCTTCTCCTTTTCTTTCTTTCTCTCCTTTTCCCTTCTTCCTCACTTCCTTTCTTCTTTCACCTTTTCCTTATTTTTTCCTTTTCCTCCTTTCCTTTCCCCTCCCCTTACCTGCCTTTCCTTTATTTCATTTTTTGATCTTTTATATGTAGGTCCGGTGTCTTTATACCAAACGGTCGTCACTGCAAGATGTTCTGTCTAGGGGGAGGGGGAGAGAGGGAGTCCTTTATCCATGCTTTCTTTAATCTAGTAAGTCATAACGGTCAATTCACAGACGAGAACTCCCATTGTCTGTGGTTAAACAGCCATACCAATTTTTCCATATCAAGTACATTTTGGGGGAGCTCAGGTAGGTCTAGCTGAGTTCTTTTTCCATCTTTGCTTGCTGTATTATTTGTTTTTTTACTATATGCCAAGAGAGTATTCCACAGGTCTTCCAGTTTCGGGCGATGGTTATTTTTGCGGCTATAAAACAACTTGTTATAATACATTTCTGAGATTTTGACATAGGAGGCCAGTTCATATGTAGTAAAGCTATATCTGATGTTCTGTTTAACTTTAAAGTCATCAGTGATTCTACCAGATCAAATATATTCTTACAGAGATCTTTAATGCATTCACATCCCCACTAGGTGTGTATATATGTGCCTTCTTGGAGGTTAAATCGCCAGCACTTCGAGGATATCATATTGTACATTGAGCCCAGTCTAGTCGGTACTAGATACCACCTATTCATTAGTTTAAAATGTGTCTCCGCCAGGGTCAGGCAGTGTATTAGTTTAGTCACATTTCCTAATGATTTGCACCAACTGTTACTGTCTATTGTGCAATTTAGTTCTCTTTCACATATATATTTTTGAGGATATGTTTCGGGTTTACTTTTTGATTATATTAAATCTAGTGCTTTGGAGAGAAGTTTGACGGAAAATGATTTTACATTTTCTTTATATCTCCGAGTCCGTGTGGTAAAAATATTTGGCCAAGTAACCTTTTACACTCAGATACTTATAGATATCATTATTTCCTAATGTAAATTCTTGAACTCCGTGTGGGAACGGTTTAATTGATCCATTGATTATCATATGTTCAATATATTTTATCCCTTGATTTTTCCAGGCGTCTAGATTGATCTGTTTGATGTTATATTCAACTTGGTTGATGTGTCATATACCGTATTTGCTCGATTATAAGACAACCCTGATTATAAGACGACCCCCCAAACTTTGGATATTCCATTAGCAAAAAAACTAAAAGCCTGAAAATAAGACTACCCTATAGGAAAAAAGTTCAACTTGTATATATTCACATGTAAATTGCTTTTTTAATAAAAAAATTATGATATCAAAACATGTATTTCTTTTTTTAATTTCTTTATATGTGCCAATGCTGCCTCTCTCTTTCCCTTGCCCCCAGCTTTCTCTCTCTCCCCCTCCCCCCTTGTCTCTGTCTCTTCAAACCCCCTCCCTCCCCTTGTCTCTTCCCCCTCCCTCCCCTTGTTGCTCTGTCCCCCCTCCCCCTGTCTCTCTTCCCCTCTCCCTCCCCCTGTTGCTCTGTCTCTTCCCCCCTCCCTCCCCTTGTCTCTGCCCCCCTCCCTCCCCTTGTTTCTCTGTCCCACCCCCTCCCTCTGTCTCTCGGCCCCCTCCCTCACCTTTAACTTGATCCCTGGTGGCTAGTAGGGGCAGCCAGGTGATGTCTGCACGATACGTGCAGACATCCTCCATGCTGCCCGACACGGCAGTCTATTATGACGGACAGCTGGTCCGTCATAATAGACTGCCGTGTCGGGCAGCATGGAGGATGTCTGCACGTATCGTGCAGATATCCCCCAGCTGCCCGATTCTCCCTGGTGCCTAGCGTGGCAGCAAAGGATGTCTGCGCGATGAGCGCAGACCTCCCCTGCTGCCGCCCGGCACGACAGCCGGGACTTTTATGACGAAGCAGGAAGTACCCGGCTTCTTCATAGAAGCCCCGGCGGTCGTGCCGGGCGGCAGCAGGGGGAGTCTGCGCTCATCGCGCAGACATCCCCTGCTGTTAGAGAGGGGGATCCAGGTCCCCTGCAGCTCTGCTGGTGACCTGGGTCGCTGTCTTATAGTCTGACCTCAATTTGAGGTCAGATTATAAGATGACCTCGATTATAAGACTTTTTTCAGAATTTTTCTTCTGAAATAAACCTCGTCTTATAATCGAGCAAATACGGTAATAAGTCATATAGTTTATTGTTCAGGTCTAGCATTTTTTTAATTTGGCTCCATCTCTTTAGCAGTTGTTTAGTTATAATGTTTCCTTGTAGTACTGGCTTATTATAAGTCGTAGCTGTGGTTTCCCATTATTCTGCTATATAGCTGAACCAGACACAGAATTGAAATAGATTACCCATCAGGTAATTTTTTTTTTACTACCATCTCCCAGAGACCAGAACAAGGTCAAAGATAAATGGGTTCAGCAGAGAAGCTATAGGCTCTTTCATAAACAGTATGACTTATTGTTGGAACATGGTTCAATTTAGGTTGCAGGTTTCCCTGGTGTAGAGGAAGTTCTCTCTACCTAGAACTGTCCCATCAGATGCTATCACAAGACCTGGGGCCCCTAGTCTCTTGCGGTTTTCTAGAGTTACCCTTTTGCGTTCTCGCAGTGATGACATCTTTATGCAGGACTGAATATATGGAGAAGATCTTGCAGTTACTGGTTTCCTTTGATTAGCTTTTATGCTTGTTATTCTGAAGTCACATAAGGAACTTGTAGTGTTTTCTCCCTTTTAGGTCTTGCATCTCTAGTAATTTCATGTGCCCAGGCCTGACTTTTTTGTAACAGGCGCCTTAGCTAACTTGAATGGGCAAAATGATATTCTGTGGCCAATCTGACCAACAATGAAAACATAAAATTGCCACACTCACGATTGTCTTGTTTCTCACAGTATGGTCTTTAGTAAGATTATATAATTTATTACTCAATCTCTTTATTTGCTCACTCCACTACACACAAGTGGTATAATGGAGTGATCTTGAGATCTCTGCTCTAATTAAAAGATCTCTGCTCTAATTTTTATCTATTAAAAAGCTAGGCACATTTTCATCAACCATTTTTGTGAGGACAAGAGGTGGCGTGGTGATCCAAAATGACTGCCGACTAAGGTATGCCGAGATCGAATTTGGAGGTCATATTGGTCTCAAAAAACTCTATTACTTCTCCCATTACAAATAATGTCCAAATCATTGTCTCAAAATCACGTCACCTCCCATTACTTCAGTGGGAACACTGACAGTAACTGTTTTTGAGACTAAGTCCAAAATCGAATTTGACTTGTGTCAAAAACGGAAAATGTCATTAAAATTAATGGGAGATATTGCTTTCAATGGGAGAAAAATTACACTTTTGGTTTTTGAGACTAAGTCAAACTAGATTTTGGACTTAGTCTCAAAAACAGCTACTGTGTCAGTTCCTCCACTGAAAGTCTTGCGAATAGTGCAGATGTGGGGAGCAGATATGTTGACTTGAAGAGGAGTGCTTCTATACGAGTTATCTGTTTTTATTGAATGGCTAGGTAAGCATTTTAATTAATGTTATGTGTATTGTTTTCCACTAATCTAAATGAAAACACCCATTTTAGATGAAAAAAATGGCAATGTGATCATAATACATGGCAAAGTACTCCAATATTGTGGTGTCCTAAACCCTTTGGTTCTCCTTTTTTTAACTACTTTACTTACAATGACCAAAGGCATTCCTAATCCATGTCTCAAAATCACACTGTGACTCCCATTAATTTCCATGGTAGAAGAAATGACAGTACCATCTACTCATTAAAATCTGAATTTGGCAAGAAGAGGTCGAGTTCGGAAGTCAAATTTGACTTAGTCTTAAAAGTGAATTTGACCCCCCCCCCCAACTTAACTCCCTTGAGCTATTCACCAAGGAAAATTCAGCATCCAACTCGATCACCATATCAAAGTGAAAGAGCTGGCATTTAAAATGTGCGATGTCTGCAATCGCACAGGACACAGCACCTATGGGGTGACAGAGGCACTGACTGGAGAGCTCTCCCCTCTGCAGTCATCTTTGTGCAGTTGGAATGTGGAGAGGAGGGGAGGCAAGTCAATATGTTGTTTGCTTCCACCACGTGAATCCAAATCAGAGTGATACATTGCTGTATATCAGAGACTTGCTGATAGAGACCTCAGACAAATTGGTCCCTTTCAAAAGGGTCAGGAGTCACTCCAAAAAGACATAAGATATGCAATCTGGGTGCTGGGGTAAGTCCTAGGTGTAATCTTTTTTTTTTTTTTTTAACACTCAGACTCCAAAACACATAATTTAGGTTTTAAAAAAAAAAAACCCTTTAGCTTTCTTAACACTCAGACTCCTCAGCGCTTCACAGCATCACTATACAGTAAAGCTTATGAGGACCAGCGCTGCTCAATCATCCTCGTGTCCTTCAGAGCCCTTGAAATAATTAGATTTCCGTTGTGATAATGGATGCCAAGGAATCCCATTCATCCCACACTCAATCAACAGCCAAACACAGACACAAACAAACAGCCTCGTCCCCGAGGCGGGCGGGGGAGGGGGGCAGCCGGCCATAGGCCAGAACGGTATCAGCCTAACAATCAGTATAACAGTAAACAATCAGCGCACAGGGTAACAAACCGCACAATCAAAGGTTGTTTAGCCATTGCACAATGTGATCCTCTTTCTTATAAGTTAAATCTGTCAGCCCTTTCTCCATACGTAACTGGAGTTTGAGCTGTTGCTCAAAGAGTATTTTTTGAAAGGGCAGGCTATTTTTCCAGTTTCTGGCGATCAAAATTTTTGATGCAACCATACAATGAATTGCTAACACTATTTCATTCTTTTTTTCCATGACCCAGTTAGTATGTAATAAAGCTGCCTCCATATTCCATTTCAAATCTTTCCCAGTTAGTTTTTTAAATATCTCAAATGCCCACAGCCATAGCTTCGCTACCTTTGGGCAGCTCCACCAGATATGGGCATAAGAGCCGTCTATGTCTCCGCAACGCCAACAGTTCTTTGGGTAGGATGTATACATTTTTGTTAGTTTATCTGGAGTTAGGTACCACCTATTTATTACCTTAAAATGGCATTCAACCAAATTAAGACAGTGAATATTTTTATTAACCGCCTGCATCAATCTACACCAGTCTGATTCAGAGATATTAGATTTTAGCAATTTATTCCAAATGTCTATAATTTTAAGAGAATGGGTGTATGCCGGCATAAACAGAGAATTGGCCTTAGCCGTGATCCTATCCGTTTTTTTACCCGAAAAAATCAAATCTATAGTATTGGACAGATCTTTGGGACCAACAAACAGCGATTTATTCAAGAAATGTTTTACTCTCAAGTAAGTAAAAATCTCCGATTTCGGTATGCCAAATTTCTGCATCAGAACCGCAAAGGGGAGAATTCCATCATCTTGTAATATTTCGTGAATATTAATTTGTTCTTTATTAGGCCATCTATTCAATGATAAGTCCTGAATGTTGTTTTCTAAAGTGCTTAATTTACAGCATTTTGGGATTTTATCAACTAGTTTTAAAGCTTTTTTTTTATCTCGTTCCATACTTGAATGGTCTGGCCTAGAACTAGAGATTTGTTTACCAGTAAAACGGTATTATATTTTCCACTGTTTAGCCACAGGAAAAATTCTAAATTCCCACAACCTACGGATTCGGATTCTATCCGGTACCAAGGTTCATCTGTCTTGGATTTTTCCTGCAGGTTGTAAATGTGACCTACCATATTGGCGAAATAGCAGTTTTTAATCAATGGGTAGTTTATACCCCCCCGTCTGGTGTGGCGAGCAAGAAGTGAGGAAGATAGTCTCGGTTTTTTACCTTTCCAAATAAACGCCTTCAAACCCAATTGAATCATATCTAACCAGGGAGAAGGGACTCTCAATGGCAACATCCTAAATAAATAGGACCATTTTGGTATAATATAAGAATTTATTGTGTTAATCTTTCCCCACCATGATATTTCTGCCGTTCTCCACTCTTTAAGCATTAAGTTCGTTTGTTTCATCAGTTTCAAAACATTTAATTCCATTGTCTTTTCCACCTGTGCAGGGATAATAATACCCAGATAGTTTAGTTGATCTGTGGTCCAAATAAAATTATAGTTATGTTTCAGTTTAGAGATGCTTGTCTTATCTATATTAATATACAGTGCCATAGTTTTTGTTTCATTCAATTTGTAGTTTGATACTGCACTGTAATCCGTCAGTTCTTTCATTAGGTAACTTAAGGACGTTGGGGGTGACAATAGTGTAATTAAGATATCATCAGCATATAAAGAGACTTTTAATTTCGCCATTTTTAGTCTTATAACCCTTAATATCAATATTATCCCTTATATTTATTGGCCAGGGGTTCCACTGATAAAATATAAAGAAGGGGGGATAGTGGACATCCTTGTCTGGTGCCATTCTGTAAATTAGACCAACCAGCGCATATGTTAGGGCCCACCGTTCTAGCAGTCGGGGTCGAGTAAAGAGCCATTATCGCGTCATGAATCCACCCCTCTAAACCAAAGGATCTCAGCACACCATCCATATATCCCCAGCTGAGCCTGTCGAACGCTTTTTCTGCGTCTAAAGACAGAGTCAGGAGGGGAGAGTCCGAACGGGCCGCTTGATTAATGATGTCCAGGATTCTTCTTGTACTATCATTTGCAGATCTCCCCGGAATAAATCCTATTTGGTCTGGATGAATTAAATTACCTATTATACGTTTAATTCTATCGGCCAATATGGCTGCGTACAGTTTCATGTCTGTATTTATCAGAGATATTGGTCTATAATTAGCAACATCGTGTTTGAATTTATTTGGTTTCAATATTGGGAGCAAATTAGCCTATAGGAGTTCCGTAGGAGCTTTGGCATCTTTAGCTATCTCATTAAATAGATTTACTAATGGGGAAATGATTATTGGTTTCATTTATTTATAGAATTGATTAATGAAACCATCAGGACCAGGAGTTTTATATCTATCCAGATTGTTAATTTCCCTCTCCACTTCTTCTGCTGTAAATTTAGTAGAAATTTCGGCCAGGGCTACTTTGGAAATTTTTGGTATATTTGTTTTGTTTAAATAATGTTCAATTATCTGAGCATTTGTGTTTAGCCCAAGATTGTATAGATTCTCATAGAAATCATTGAACTTTCGCCCTATTTGTTCGGGTGTAATATAATTCTCCTGCCCGTCTACCAGTTTTTCAACTGTATTCTTTATATTGTGTTTTTTTAATTTAGCTGACATAAGTTTACTTGCTCTGTTTCCCTGGTATTTTGTTTTAAGTTTATTTAACCCCTTGGCGACACAGGACGGACTAGGTCCGTCCTGTGTGCCGAGGCGTTAGTGACACAGGACGGACCTAGTCCGTCCTGTGTCAAAACGAGCACTGAAAGCGGAGTTTTTCCGCTTTCAGTGCTCAAGCCGCATTGTAATGATGCTTCCGTATGGAAGAATCGTACAATGCTAAAAAAAATGCCCGTCGGCATTTCGATCGCTCCGGAGAGCGATTGAAATGCCGGTTTTAAAGGCACAGAGCCTTTAAAACACGTGCATTAAAAAAGTGAGCATAGGAAGCGAATTGTTCGCTTCCTATGCTCAGAAAGTGTTTCTGATTGCCTCGCAAGTCGAGGCAATCAGAAACACAAAAAAATGAGTCACTGAGTGACCAAGATGGCGCTGCCCTTCTAAGGGCAAGAGCACAGGAGGCAGGAAGTACCTGCTTCCTGTGCTCTCTGGCTGTCACACGATTGCCTCTTCACAGAGGCAATCAGTGACTGCCAGGCACACTGACAGGCAGTGGGGATGCTCTCCTGAACATCCCCACTGACTGGTCAGATCAATATTAACTCTATATTGATCTGACCAGTTATGATCTGCCTCCCTCTCCTCACATTTTTTTTTGTGAGGGAGAGAGACAGATCAAAGTTATAAAAGTAAGTAAAAGTTAAAAAAAACTATTAATTCACAACACACAAATAATAAAACAATAAAAAAAAATTTAATAAAGCAATTCCCTGCGTTTAACCCCTTCCCTGCCACTGATCTTGCATAAGCAGTGATCGTGCACATCAGCGCATTTATTTTTGCTGTTTGTGCATTTTTTAGGGGTTAATTTTTTTTGTACTGTAATTTATTACAGTACTAAAAAGGCTCTTCTAAGAGTTATTAACCCCTTATTTGCCGTCGATCACTGCTTACGCAATGATATTGACGCCAAAGCAATTTTTATCTGTCTGCATATTTTAATTTATTTATTTTTTTTTTTTACACATACCCGCTAGGGGATTACATGTAAAGTAAAAATATTTGAGTTTTTTTTTTTTAAGCTGCCTGAGCGCATAGCGATCAGTAACAGCGAATTAGTGGCAAAGGCGGTTTGGTGATTTCTCAATTAAGCTCACCATTCGCCCTGGTCAGATCAAAATTAATCGGATCAATATTCACAAATATTGATCTGCCTCCCTCTCCTCACTTACATTTTTGTGACGGAAAGAGACAGATCAGTATTAGTGATATAAAATAACATTTTATAAAATTGGCAGGTTTTATGAAAGTCTTTCACTGTGTATTAACCCCTTCCCTGCCATTCATCACTGTGTAAGCAGTAATCTTGCACAGCAACAGTATGTTTTGCTGTCTGCACTGTTTTATGGATTAATTTCTTTGTACTGTAATGTATTACAGTACTAGATAGGCTCTTCTAAGAGCTATTAACCCCTTCTTTGCTCGAGATCACTGCTTACGCACTGATTCTGAGGCCGCAGACTCAGGGTTCGATTTTGACCCTATTCAGCTTTCTGATACATCATCTAGCGATGTATCGGTGGCTGCTGAGCCCTTGCCACAAGTAGTGATGGGGGTCTACCGATAAAAAAATATATGGTTTGGTGGGGGTAAATTACATTGGCTGGCTTCAAAGATATATCCCATAAAGGACACGGACGCAGGTTGACTACATGTCAAAATTCCAAGTTGGAATTTTGAGATGCGCATCTCACAAATGTTGCCTTCTAGCCAAAAACAAACCAACAAACCTATGCATGGGTGCTATCCCTGTACTCGGGAGATGTTGCTGAACACATATTGGGTTGTTGTTTGGCAGTGATATATACCAGAATCTGTGAATTCATGTCTGAAGTACAATGCATGTGGAAAAAAAACTCCCAAAAAAGTACTACCACAAACTTTTACAAAGGCTGGTGGTAGAATTAGTACCTATACAGTATTAAAATACCACCATTTGAAATACCTTAGGATGTCTATTTTCCAAAAATATATGGTTTGATGGGGTAAAATTCATTGGACGGCTTCAAAAATGTTCCAAATGGAACATGGGCGCAGGCTGACTACATGTCAAAATTCCAGGTTGGAATTGCGCACCCCCTAAATGTGGAAGTTTAGACCCAATACAAACCAACAAACCTATGCATGGGGGGTATCCTTGTACTCAGGAGATGTTGCTGAACACATATTGAGGTGTTGGTTGGCAGTGGCAAATACCAGAATCTGAAAATTCCTGCCTGAACTACAATGTGTGTTGGGAAAAAATTACATCCCAACCATTTGACATAGGTTGGTGGTAGAATTAGCACTTGGAAAGTGTTAAAATACCACAATTTTAAATACCCTAGGATGTCTAGTTTTCCAAAATATATGGTTTTATGGGGTAAAATACTTTGACAGGCTTCAAAAGTGTCCCAAATGGAACATGGGCGCAGGCTGACTACATGTCAAAATTCCAAGTTGGAAATGCACCCCTCCTAAACGTGGCCTTTTAGCCCCCAAATAATCTAACTAACCTACACATGGGTGGTATCCCTGTACTCAGGAGATGTTGCTGAACACATATTAAGGTGTTGTTTGGCACTGACACATAATAGGATCTGTGAATTCATGCCCGATGTACAATGAATGTGAAAAACAAATTACTATCCATAACATTGACATAGGCTGGTGGAAGAATTAGTGCATGAAAAGTGTTAAAATACTACCATTTGAAATACCCTAGGGTGTCTAGTTTACAAAAATATATGGTTTTGTGGGGTAGAATACACTTTTTGGCTTCAAAAATGTCCCAAATGGGACATGGGCGCAGGTTTTCTGCACGTCAGAATTCAAAGTTGGAAAACCAAAAAGCGCACCTCTCAAATGTGGCCTTTTAACCCCCAAATAACCTAACCAACCTATGCATGGGGGGTATCCCTGTACTCAGGAGATGTTGCTGAACACATATTGAGGTGTTGTTTGGCACTGACATATAACAGGATCTGTGAATTCATGCCCAAAGTACAATGTATGTGAAAAAAAATTACTACCCAAAACATTGACATAGGCTGGTAGTATAATTAGTGCATGGAAAGTGTTAAAATACTACCATTTGAAATACCCTAGGGTGTCTAGTTTAAAAAAATATATGGTTTTGTGGGGTAGTATACACTTTCTGGCTTCAAAAATGTCCCAAATGGGACATGGGCACAAGTTTTCTGCATGTCAGAATTCCAAGTTGGAAAACCAAAATGCGCACCCCCTAAATGTGGCCTTTTAGCCCCAAAACAAACCAACAAACCTATGCATGGGTGGTATCCCTGTACTCAGGAGATGTTGCTGAACACATATTGAGGTGTTATTTGGAAATACCCCTTCACATTTTAAGGTAATGTTTGCCTAAATTGCAATATATGTGAAAAATTAAAAAAAAAGATTTTTTTCTGCAAACTTTGGCATAGATTGGTGGTAAAATGGCTACATGAAATGTGTCAAAATACCCCAAGTTAAATGCCCTGAGTTGTCTAGTTTTCAAAAATATGTACATGTTGGGGGTCATTCATGGATTTAGTACAGAAATCAGTGTTACAATGTCACTATCGCTAATTTTGAAAGAAAGGATTTTAAAATAGCTTTGCACCACTTATAGTTCTGGCCCTGTAACATGAATAAAAAAGCACAAAAACATAAAAACATGGGCTATTTCTGAACTCAGGACATATATTAGAAACTTTTTAGCAGTGTTTTTTTGTTGTCTGTTGTACATGAGTATACGATTTTTCAAATAAAAGTCATAAAAAAATAATTTTTTCAATTTTTTTGCCATATTTTATTATTTTGTTTTACATCAAATTATATGCTATTATCAAAAAAATGGTATCAAAAGAAAGCCCTTCTTATAACGATAAAAACGATATATAGTTTGTGCGGGTACACTAAATGAGACAGAAATAAATTACAGCAAAACACAAACACCTCAGAAATGTTAAAACAGCCCATGTCACCAAGCGTCGGACAAGCCAAAAAAGTCATGTCACTAAGGGGTTAAACACACTAAAGTCCTTTGTTCTAGTTTATTATTAATTTTAGAGTGCAATTCTAAAATTAGCTTTTGTTTTTGGCTAGACGGTGATTTTTTATTAGCAGTAGAAATGTTGAAGAGATCTATATATAAATCTGCCAAGTCCTTTCCTTGTCTCCTCTTCTCATTTTTTTCCAATGTTATAATATACCCTCTAAGTACAGCTTTGAAGGTGCACCAAATGGTAGAATTGGCCATATTGGGCGAATAATTTTCCCTAAAAAAGTAATTGGGCATTTCTAACAAAAAATCAGTATTCTCTTTTTTTTTTTTTTATTGTCAAAGTATGGAAAATACAATCATAAATAATAATTCCATCAATGCGAAATTTCAAATGCGGATTTACATGTAGCATCTTATTATTTGATTGGCATTCATATAGGTAACATCAATAGCCGGGTTTCGTATAGTGCTTGATAGCAAATATAAAGATACAAAGATACAGATACAAAGATACAGAGGAGAGTACAGAATATACAATAAACAGAGATCAACAGGTTGGCGATCCTCTCTGTTCTACTGTTTTACAGATTAGCCATTTTTGTTACAAAGCATCAACTATCTTTCCATTGCAACATCGATCCCTCTCCCCTCTATGGATCTCCTTAGCATCTAGTATTACTAGTTATATGTATATATTTTCTATCTGCCATATACATATCCGCTTATATACAAACATGTATTTCCATGCTTTGGCAATTTTTGCTTATATATATCTGTGTCTTCTTTCATTCACACATTCATAACATTCATTCTTGACCCCCAGAGCCGACGAGTCTCACATCCCAATCATATCTGATTACTATACCTGTCCAGCCACGGCGACCATATCTCATAATACTTTTCGATTTTATCATAGTTGTTTATATAATACCCCTTCTCCATTTGACATTGGTACCCAAGCTGGTCAATCAGTTTACCTATATCTAGTTGGCCCGGCGTTTTCCATGATCTGGTGATTATGATTTTTGCGGCTAATAAGATTTGAGTCATAAGTGTTCTTTTCCCCATTTCCCATTTTTCTAAACCTAAGTGGAATAACATCAATGCTGGGTCACACATAGTCTCAACCCCGATAGTGATAGAAATTAATGAGGATACTGATGTCCAGAAATTTTTTATATATGGACATTCCCACCAAAGATGTACCAGCGTTCCCCTATTACTTTGGCATCTCCAACATTTATCCTTGTAATCCGTATACATTTTTTTCAATCTTACCGGCGGGAGGTGCCATCTATATATCACTTTATAGTATGTCTCCAGTAGGTTCAGAGAATGAGTAGACCCTCTTGTTATTTGAATTGCTTTAAGCCAGTCTTTCTCTTCCCTGGATATATTTAATTCATTACACCATTTTTTAATTATTGGTAGAGTATTGAATTCTTCCACGTGATCTAATGCTGCATACGCTTTTTTTCCCCATTTATTTTTCCAAGCTGCCAAGAAAAAGTCGTCCATATCCTGATTATTTATATGTACAAGAGGAGCTATCTCTTTTTCATAGAAGTGCTTCAATCTAAGGTATGGAAAAATTTCTCTTGGCCGCAGAGAGAAGCAGCTGGTTATTACTGAGAATTGTTGAAATTTACCATCTACAATTAATTGGTTTATTGAGCTTATTCCTGCCTCTTTCCATGGTTTTAAGTCTATATCCTGGATACGCTTTTCCACTGCATCCAAGGACAAAAATCTATTAGTAGAATATGAAGATAGATATTTTTTCCTAATTTTTTTCCATATACAAGACAAATCGTCTACAATAGGGTTTGCAAAGCTTTTCATATTTTTATTTATTGGAAATAAATTATCTATTAATAAGGATCCGTCTTGTTCCATCATTATCCACGGGTGTTTTTTAATATCTGTGTGGGTCCATTTTGCGAGATGAGTAAGCATGACTGTATCATATATTTTACATACATCTGGCATCCTAATTCCTCCCTGCGCCTGAGTTCTAGCTAAAATCTTAAACGAGACTCTCGAGGTTTTACACCCCCGGGCAAATTCATTAAATTTACTTTGGAACTGTTTCAGGATGTTTGGATCTACCTTCAAAGGGATTGAGCGGAACAGAAAATATAGACGTGGGAGAACATAATAATTTAACACGTTGATTCTACCAAACCATGATATATACAGTTTTTTCCATTGGGTTAAATTATTTGAAATATCTTTTACTATTGGGAGATAGTTGGCCTTGATAATTTTTTGTGGGTCGAACGATATTTTTATTCCTAGGTAGTCTATATGTTCTGTACTCCACGAGAAGCAATATTTTTCCTTGAGATCCCTTATTTCAGGGCTATGAGTGTCAGATATTAGTGCTTGGCATTTTGCTACGTTCAATTTATAGTAAGATATTTTTGCGAACCTTTCAATCTCATTCATTAGGGTTTCAACAGACAATTCTGGTTCTTCTAGTGTTAGTATTATGTCATCTGCGAAAAGTGATATTTTGTGTTCCGCTCCTTTGATATTGACCCCTTTAATATCTTTATTGTCCCTAATAGCTTGGGCCAATGGTTCCAGTGAGATAACATATAGTAAAGGTGCCAGAGGACATCCCTGACGCGTACCATTATGAATCTCGAACCAAGATGATAATATACCTGAGCCTGTAATTCTGGCACATGGTTTTTTATATAGGGCCCATATTGCGTCAAAAAACGGTCCCCTTATTCCAAATGTTCTGAGCGCGAGCCCGAGGTAGGTCCAGCTGACCCTGTCGAAGGCCTTTTCAGCGTCCAACGACAGGGCCAACACTCGCCCACCCCGAGCCCGGGCCGAGAACAATACATTAAGATTACGCCTGATGTTATTCGTAGCTGATCTTGTTGGTATGAATCCCGACTGATCCTCATCTATCAAACGATGGATTACTCTCTTAAGCCTGCCTGCCAGAACTGCGGAGTATATCTTTACGTCTGTATTGATTAGGGATATTGGTCTATAGTTTTTAATTTCCATTTTATCCTTCCCTTCCTTCAATATTGGACTGATATTTGCAACCAGCATTTCTTTCGGCATTTCTTTGTTGTTTTTAATCTCCTCAAACAGGTCTAGCAGGCAGGGTAGGATGTCATCCTCAAACATTTTATAGAATAGATTTGAGTATCCGTCGGGTCCAGGAGACTTATTCCTTTTTAAATTTTTTATTATATCGCTTATCTCTTTGATAGAGAATGGGGAATTCAGGAATTCTTGTTCCTCAGTATTTAGTTTTGCGAGATTTAACTTATTTAAATAGTTAGAAACCTCATCTCTTTCTTCTTCTTTTGAGATGTTTATTTTGTTTTTATTTAAATGGTATAATTCTTGGTAAAAGTCAATAAAGGCATTGCCTATCTTATCCGGGTCCATTAATGTTTCTCCCTTATATTGAATTTTATTTATTGTGTTATTAACTCTCTGTTTTTTTAATAAGTTTGATAGGAGTTTATCTGCCTTGTTTCCTCTTATATACCATTTTTGTTTTAGAGAGAGTAGGTTTTTATTTGTTCTATCTATGACTTTTTGTTTAATTTTACTTTTGATCTCGTTTATCTTATCTATTATTTCTTCCTGTAAGGTTTGTTTATGTATTTGTTCCAAAGTATATAGTTCGGCTTGGAGTTGTTGGTACGTCAGACCTTGTTTTCTTTTTTCTATAGAACCCATTTTAATTAGTCTACCCCGGATTACCGCTTTTAGTGTACACCACATTGTAGATCTCGAGATTGAATCATTTTCATTTTCCGCAAATAAATTTTTTATGTCAGTTTGTATCTGTTTTTTAATTTTGTCCCTTACCAACAAAGACTCATTTAGTTTCCAGAAGGTTTTTTTTTTCACAATTCCCTCTTCTATGGATATGGAGACAGGGGAATGATCTGACCATGTTGCTGCTCCAATATCACATTTCAGTTCTCCTCTAAATGTGTCTCTGTTTATAAGGAACATGTCTATACGGGAATAGGATCTATGAGGTATTGAGTAATGAGTATAGTCTTTGGATGTTGTGTTTAGTGCTCTCCAGACATCTATCAGGTTGTTTTTGATAATAAATTCCCCAAATTTTTTTGCTAAGTGTATTTGTTTGTGACTCATTATTTTGCCCGACTGTAGTTTTTTATCCAGCTCGGTATCTACTACCAAGTTGAAGTCACCCCCCATTATAAGTTGTCCTTGTATTACTTTTTCAACCTGTGCCCACATTTTTTCTAAGAAGTTTATAGTGTTTTCATTCGGTGCATATATGTTTACAAGAGTGTATATGACATTATTAAGTTTACAAACTAGTATGATATACCTGCCGTGTTTATCTATTACTTTGTGTATTATTTCTGGTGTCAATGAATCTTTTATTATTATCATCACTCCTCTACTTTTCTTTGTATTATGATAACTTGATGTGAATATATGTGAATATTTTCTATTATATATCATTTTTTTTGTGGATTTCACCCAATGTGTTTCTTGTGCAAACGCAATATCTATTCTCTCGTGATTAATCATTTCCATAAGCATCCTTCTTTTGTACGGGGAATTTAATCCTTGTGTATTTATTGTACTAATCCTAATCACCATGTCTGAGACAGGTAGCAAACTCTCTCATCGGCTCGGGGGGGTCCATTCATACATCACATTCATTCCAAATTGAGTATTCGGATCCAATCGGATCCGAACACCCTCTTGTCCCAATATTAGGGATCTCTCAATTTATTCTTTGCTCTAATTGAGCTTGTGCTCGGCTTAAGGAAGAGACGGGATCGATTTTCCAATATTTACTATAATAATACCTGTTCGTTCTATTATCCTAACTAATATTCAATGTCACCACCTTTAGATTTACTATGACAGGGTGGACCTGACTGAAAACATTTACTAAGAAAAATACCTCCGCATGTCCTCCGCCCTCTTAGGTCTCCCGTATACCTGACCACCCCCACCCGCCGCCACCCCGTCCCCCACCCCCCGCATAAGAGGGAGACAGGTGGCGGGTGGGCGGCGGGCTGTCGCCAGCCTACACTGCACCATATTGTCCTCGCGGACCAAACAGGCTTATACAGAGACAGCACCCAAGCTCACCAAGCTCACCAGCACCCAAGCTCACAGAGCCTCCATCCCCCTGCCCGGACCCAGCTAGCCCGCCCCCACCCTCGCCCCCGATAACTAGAGGACCAGGGGCGAGAAGGCAGGAGCGGGATCTTCTATTAACCACTAATGCAGCTCCACCATCCCCCCAGCCCAGCCCCCCCCACACGTGGCGCAGGGTGCGGGGCGAGGGGAGGGCAAGGAGCCCGTTCCTCAGGGGGACGCACATACATATAAGAACACATATAGAGACCCGTGAGGACAAAAGGGTGTATAGATAGTATTCATCGGGTTCAGCAAGTAAGGCGACTTCGCCATCACCTCGGTCCGGCCCCCATCATACATTAAGCGGGGGGGCGGGTCGAGGGGAGGGCCATTAGCCATCATACCATGAAGACCAACTTCCAAATAGAAAGACATGAGTTACATCGATGAATTCCCATCAGAGAGGGGAAACACATATACATAACATAAATCAATTTTAACCGATGAGGAGACTCCACTATCGCCTCCGCCCGGCCCCCCCACACGTGGCGCAGGGGACGGGGCGAGGGGAGGTCAGTCCATCATCATCCCAGGGTGCTCATCGTAGAAGTAGGAGAACAACAACAACGCTGTCGGGCTTCCACCAAAGGAGTGGTCTCCCCATGGAGACCAAAATCTAAGTAGAGACATATGAACCACATTGATGGTCTCCCATCAAGGAAGGCACTACACATACCCAGATCATGGATCCATTTCAACCGATGAGGTGACTCCACTGTCTCCTCGGCCCGGTCCCCCCCACACATGGCGCAGGGGGCGGGGCGAGGGGAGGTCAGTCCACCATCATCCCAGAAAGCCCAGCATAAAGATAGGAGGACAACAACCATGTTACAAATCTCCCACCATGGAGAGGGTAGATTGTGGCTAGCATGTATAATTATTCGCAGGCTCCCTGTCCCCAAACCTAGACAAGATCACCCCCATCCCTCTTTTTCCTTCCTCTTCTCCTCTTCTCCCCTCTCCTCCCTCCATCCCTCCTGTCTCCTTTAATCAGAAAAGCTCCACCAATCATAAATACATGGTAAATAACCAGAAAAAATCAGAAAGATTTCATGACATTGTCCATCATGAGAAAAAAAAAAACAAAAAAAAAAAAACAGAAGTGCAGTTGTTTGGTAATCCATCAAAAGTTCAGAGTATGTCTATCCAATAGGAATGTCCCATTTTTTGAATAAAGCTGACGCTTGCTCCCAAGATTCGATTGTATATCTTGTATCTTTATGAGTGAGATATATTTTTGCTGGGAAACCCCAGGCAAACCTTATATTTTCCCTGTGTAATATGTCTGTAGCTCTTCTTAGTTTCAGTCTTTGTTGCCTGGTATGTAAAGATATATCTTGCAAAATCCTTAAATCTTTAAATTTTTCCGTGAGAATCTCTTTATTGTTTTTTGCCTTCCATATCGCTTCTTTATGTGTGTAATTATGGAGGCGGACTAATAAAATCAGTATTCTCATGTGATTTTAGAGTATCCTCCTTCATTCTCCATGTGGTTTGACCCTTCTTCTGAGCCTGGCCTAACTCCAATATTACAAAGCTATGATCCGACCAGGTATTTTCTTGGATTAATGTTTTGGAAATGTCTTTAATACTACCGTCCGAGATCATAAACATATCAATCCTTGAGTATGAACCATGGACTCTAGATAAGTGAGTGAAATCCCTTTCTTTTGGATGAAAAAGACGCCAAGCGTCGAGTATATTATATTTTTAGCAAACTTTCCCTAATTTTCTAGATTGTCTGAGAACGACACTTTCAGATTTCAAAGGGCCCTGGTATTTCTTGTCCATACTGAGATCTGAGACACAATTAAAGTCGCCTGCTATAATCAATACCCCTTTGGCAATCTCGTCTACTCTATTCATTATCTTGACTAGTTCGGCCACGGGGTTGACATTAGGTAGATAGAGATTAACCAATGTGTAAATTTTATTCTCTATTTTACATACCAAAATCACATATCTGGCTTCTAAGTCGGGTTCAAATAACAGTACTTCCAACTGTAGGCTTTCAGCAAAAACGATTGTCACCCCTCTTTTTTTTTGTGACAGTAGAGAGGCTTGATAACTTTTCGGGTAGGCTTTATTTTTCCATTTTTGTGAATCAGTTTGTCTCCAATGAGTTTCTTGTATGAATCCTATATGGCATTTCGTCTCAGAAAGTGTTTCATACAGTCTGCATCTTTTGTATGGAGTGTTTAAACCCTGTGCGTTAACTGAAATAATTCTAATCGTTGTCTATGGACCAGACCGCCAGCCCCCCCTCCCTGCCCGCCCGCCCAGCCCCACATGCGTTCATACCAGCATTCACCCAATTATCCCAGAGTGGTGGCCCCAAACCAGGGCCCCCCACGCTGCACACCATACCACAAAAAATCTGAGAGAAAACTTCCAGATAAAGTGCAAGGCTCCTAGGGCCATGCATAACTATGTGGACCAACCACATACGGCGGGTGGATCGAAGGTGTCCTTAACCCAATGCATCAACCTAATTTTAATACTTGTGATTAGTAGTGTACACTCCTCCCTCAGCCCCTAAATGAACTAACTTAGTCCCTAAGTAGACTTATTCATCTTCTTGTACCCCTAACCCGTGTTTTCAGCCCTTTTCCCCTTTAAATTTCCCTTTTCATTATTTTTTATTCTTTTCCTATTAGTTCCCTTTTCTCCCCCCTTTTTCCCTTTTTTATTTCCCTTCCCATTTTCTTCTATTTTCTTTTCATCTTTCCTTTTCTCCCCTTCCTTCCCTTTCCCTCCCTCCCCCTTTTCTTTGGTGGCCTAATTTATCCAATCCATTTCCCTTATCCTATCCTCTCTTGTCTTCCATCTTCCCCTACCCTCCTTCCTCCCTTTCTCCCTTTCCTCCCATGTCCCTTTTTCCCCCTTCCCTTTTTCAATCTTGCTCCTTTCCCTCCCTCTCCCTGTCCCTCTCTTCCCCAGACAGGGGGAGAAAAAAAAAAAACCTCCCTTTTATTTCTTTCATATAGGGAATTTGGGGAGAAGGAGAAATAGAATATTGCTTTCTTATTGAAGACATAAGAAGCTAGACTAGAACAACATTCCTCTGCATCTTTTCTCAAATTAGAATTCTCATTCTGCAAGCCTTGTCATATCCATATTACCTATTTCCCTAAGCGGTAGTACATTATTTTAAATTCACAGAGTTTAACCATTCCATAAGGTTTATCAACATTTTACATGGATAGCCCCATCTAAATCTTATGTTATGTTTTAGCAAAACTGCAATTGCAGGGGCAAATGCTCTTCTTTTGGTCCGTGTTGCATAGGACAAATCTGATAGGACTATAATTTTTGCAAAGGGACCATCTTTAATTCTTCTTTCTTTATTGGCCCTTAAAAAATTTTCTTTAAATTCATTTGAATGGAAGGAAGCTATAATATCTCTGGGGGTATCCGCAGAGAGACTTGGCGGTTTGGGAAGTCTATGACATCTGTCTATTCTTTCCTCATGCCCATCTAATTGGAGATCAAGGGAAATGAAATATTCCTTTAAAATGGCTCTTATATCCTCCTGTTTCGGATTTTCCGGAATATTTCTAAATCTTAGATTCTTCCTACGTGAACGGTCCTCCAGATCACTGATTTTATCCTCTAAATATAACAGTTTGATTTTTAGTGATTTGTTTTCGTCTTGCAAGTTTCTAACTTGGAAATCCGTATTGATTTGATGTTCTTCCAATACGTGTATTGTATTTGCTAAGGCGATGATTTCTTCTTTAATCTCCATCTTAATTTCAGCTGAATTAGTAGAGATCACCTTTTTTATTTCCTCTAGCATATTTTGGAGACTGTTATTAAGGGATTCTACAGTGACCCCGCCATTGCACTTTTCGAGCATTGGGTCTCGGATATCGCTTGAGGGAGAGAGATCTCTTATAGGTCTGGGGAGTACTTCCTTCGAAGCTAGAGGTGAAGTGGTACTATGGAAATAACCTGACACACTTCTATCCTGTCTCAGATCCTTTTTGCCTTTGGTGCTAGCATTTTTAGCCTCAGTGGTTTTCCTCGTGGCCATTTTGCTATGTATTGAGGAGCTGACACAGCAACTCTTGACAACTCTTTAGTTTGCTGGTTTGCGGACTCCTACTGATCCCGCAGAACCCCTTGTCTGTTTTATTTCCTCTTCTTTTCCTCTTCTCACCTCTTTCTTCCTTTTCTTTTTTTTTGTTCCTTCTCTCCTTCCTTTCCCTTCCTCTCCTTCCTCCCTTCTTCTCTTATAGCCCTTCTCTTTTAACCCCTTTATTTATCTTCTTTCTTTACTGACCCCGTCTTTTCACTTCCCTCCGACCACCAAATGCTTTTATTTTTTAAAGTATATATATATGATAACAGCGGTATAATCAGAAGCAGATATAGAAGCAGCAGCCGAGTCATATATATGCATGTAAGCATGTAAGCTGAAGCTAAAGCATATGTGGGAGCCAAAAAAAAAATAAAACAGCAGGAGGAAATCAGCAGGAGGGAATCAGGGGGTCAAAGAAAAATCACTGATGCAACAGGCAGAGTGGGCTATAGAGCAGAAGTTTCTTTTCTTTTTTTTTTATATAATTTCAGACCCTACAGTTCAAACAGTTCAAACATTCAGTTGATCTGTGCAATATGAAGAGAGATACTTATCTGAGGACTGCAGCTGATCTGGGAACTCAAATATAATTTTCCCGGTCTGTTCGAGTCATCTCACTGGGACTTTAAAATGAACTCTCCGCTTTCTGACGTTCATTAGTCAAAAATGAAGCTCCACACGAGGATCGGCACAAGGATTAGCCAGAACCGAGAAAAAAAAAAAACGAAAACCACTCTCAAGTAACCGCGGAGACACGGATGAGCGGTGAGTACCGCAGAAAGCCTGCAAGCTATAGGAGGGAGGGGTTGAAAATTGAAAGGGAGATGGCCACGAGGGAGACACAAGGGAGAAAGGGAGAAAGGGGAGACACCAACGACGCTAAGTTGGGAAAAGCTTCCTTCAACTTCCTTCAGCGGGCTTCCTCTAACAGCACACCATGCTTCAACATCCGATCACCTGCGATCACAACCCCGCCCCTCGGCGCGCACTTCAACACGTCATCACCCCCCCCCCCCCCCCCCCTATGTGCTATCATATTAAGTGTCGCCCTAGGTGTAATTTGAGTGCAGTGGGCAGAAATAAAACCAAGCAATGCATTTAAAATAATTATAATAATATTTTATTATCTGATAGCTATACCTTAACACCTGTGACTTACAGGGGATTGTGGGGGGCACCATTGGGGTGTACTGCACAGAGCTAACCTGAACACCTAAGGCTGGCCCTGTTTACAGTCCATCACCACAAGGCAGAGTGCTTTTCCTCCTTTTTTTCTATGCACATCCATTATCTCAACTGCACATTTATATCACAACTGTAGGAAAGCAAACTTAACTTTTGAGCAAATTATTATCACTCTGCTCAATGCAAGTAACTAACATTCCATATGGAAGAACTTCATAGAAGCATCAGATATATAGAGCATTAGGGGTCCATTAACCTGCTTGCCCTCAGACTCCAGAGAGGTGTGGGGTTTGCAAAGCAAGAGCCAGGTGCTGGAGCAAGTCCTGGGAGTTCAATTTAGGTGCTGGGGTAAGTCTTGGGTGCAGCAGGCAGAGGAAGGAAATAAAAACAAATAATTCATTTTTTCAAGAACAATTTTATTATCTGATAATAATACCTTACCACCACCGGTGATTAAGTGCCATAGGGGTGGACTGCACAGGCCACCTTAACACCTAGGTCCACCACTACAAAGTATAGTGCTCTCCTTCCTTTTATTTTATACCCAGTCATGGGGTATATTCAATGGACCCTGTTATTAAGAAAAGTGGCGCTAGGGGTAAATTAATGGTTTTGATTCAATGCTTGTTAAAAAATTACCACACCCACTACAAACCTCCATTCTTTCAATGGAGGTTTACAGCATTGTTAAAAGATACGACACTGAAATACTGTTCTTTATGTTAATTAATGACAGCCAGTAAAAATGTAACCCTTTCAGTGTTGTAGGGAACACAAACAATGCTTCCTACAGCAGTGATAAGGTTCATCTGTAAAAAATAAAAATGTAGGGGGAGCCAAAGGGGGAGAGATGTCCCACATCTCTACCAAAAATTAAATTAACAACCCCCCCCCCCCCCCCCCGCATCATGCCCTCAGTCACTAAAATAAAATATGACCCCAGGGGACCCAAGATATATTTATTATGTAGTCCCAGATTAAATATATATAGGCCAATTGGACCCATGTGTGGAACCTGCATGCTGCAATTCTAAGGAAGGCCAGCTTGGTTACTTGAGGGTCTACTCAATAAAGAGAGAATTGCAGGGAGTTCAGATGGGAATAAAAAAAACTTTAGGCCAAAGTAGCAAAATTGGAAACATTCTCTCATTCAGCAGCATTGGAGATTGTTTCCAACTCAGCTTCTTTGGCCTACATTTTGAATCTCCCATCTCAATTCCCTGCAATGCTCTTTTTATTGAGTGGACCCTTTTTTGTCTAGGGACACAGCTTATTGTGGCCCACCTCCTTAATATTAAAACATTTTTTTTTTAATTTCCCTCATGTTTTTCATTCAAACGCAGCTCATGTTGGTGGAGAAGGCACTTATGGAAAGCAGATCACGTGATAGTTAATCACATGTCTCTCCAGTTGCTAGGGAGTTTGGGATCACATGTTGCTTCTTCAGCCAACAGGCATCAGGTTATTTAAACCCACCCACTTTTGGATGTGTAAAAAACCTGTGAATAGTAAGCAATCACTCCTGATAAACCCATGTCTCTAGTGCACTTTGTCTAGCTCCATTTCTGTGAGGCATATCAATCTAATCTAACAAGGCAGGGAGTTGTCCTCACATGGTTACTTAGTGCTACTGAATTAGGAAGGCATTTATTATGACTGAGATGTCTGTAACTAACTTACAGCAGTGAGTGATTGGCTTTTTTTTTTTCTGTCTCAAAGCCCTTTTTTGTGCTGTTTGTAATAGATGATATTAGCATAGTGTTCCAATGATTTATAAAGACACGGAGCCTCATATTTATGCATTACTCTTTCCATTTATTCCCTCAGCAGCAAATTTAAACACAGTGAAAAAACAATGAAAAATCTTTAAACCAATCACAACCACCCAATGGCTATGCCCCTCCCCTATATAAACCCCAACTTGGATCAGCTCCTCCTCTTTCTTTGCTGCTCCCTCGGCGGTTAAGTATACTATTTTGTTTGAGCATATGTATTTAATTATTAATTTTATTAAATTATCTGTTTTGTGATCCTTTTGGGGCAGTTGTGTCCCAGGATCTCTGTTTATTCATAAATTATTTTAGTCATAAATTGTTTTATTACCTAAATGTACTGTGTTTCCTCTTAACTTAACTAAGGTAAGTCTGTTTTACTGTGTTGACCCCTGGAGGTAGCTGAACGGAGCTCAGTCGTTTTACCTGCTCACTCGACGGAGCCTCCGTTCAACTGATCTCCGTCTTTCTCTTTACTTTCATTTTCGCTTGTGGCGATCGTTTCCATAGCGCCCCAAGCGTCCTTCCGTTTTATCGGACTATCGGACTATCGGTTGCCGCGCATGCGCATTTCGTCGCGCGGCAACCAACATAGTTACAGAACTCCTCTCCTCAGGCTATAACGGACGTATTTACAGGCTCCGTTTTTTCCCGCCTTTGGAGTTATACCGCCCACTCTGCCTCTGTCTTCATGATCAAGCAGAGTGGACGGTTGTGGATTTCTGCTGCCCGTTTTTTCTCCACAGGTTGGTCAAAATAAAACGTTTTTATAAACACAAAATAAACGTTTAATCCCAAATAAATCTTACAGTTTACACTGTTATTACTAACTAACTGATTAACACAATACTTTGCAGTAATATCTGCATTTAACTATTAGGATGCCTTTATCTAAAGAATCTACAGAATCTGGGAGTGATAAAACCTCACAAGCCCATATGTTACACCCCACCATTCCCACAGATGGGAGTACTCAAATGAAGGATGTACCTAATCCTTCAGATTTTCACGCTCTATTTGCTAATTTGGCTTCTTCTATCACCTCGGCTTTACGGGCCTCTCAGGTACCTGATGCTCAGAGGGAAGAACCACAAAAAGCAATGAGTGGCCGCAAGGCTACTGCTAAGACCAAGCATATCTCCCAGGATTCTAGATCTGACATGGTATATCATGTCAAGGAGGGCGCTCAGTTACCGCGCAAAAGAGCTATGCACCGGGCAAAATCGGTGCGCAAGTGGAAGAGAGCTAAAGCCTGGTCTGAGTCGGATTCTTCATCCGCATCAGAGAGGGAGTTTGATGAGTCTGATATTTCCGACCATAATGATACCGTGCCATGCACTATACCACTAGACCCCGAGGAGGGTAGCTCTCAGGAGACTACACCTATCTCTGATCCCTCGGTCCTGGTAGACTTTAAGGGTAACCCCCTTTTTACACCTGAAGAGTTACATCATCCCCGTTCTTCAGAGTGGACTCCTATACCCTACATTGCTGACTACCTGGCAGCCAGAGTTCATAAGCCTTTAGATAAGGCAACTAGGAGTAAATTAAGGGCTGAATGCCCAAGGCCCACAGTCCCCAACCAGGTCTGTGTAACCCCTGACGTGGATCCTAAAATTGCCCAATTTCTAGGTAAAACGGGTTGGAAAACTCGTAAAGGCCTAGATTTCTCCCTTAAAAACTGTCAGGACAAGATCCTAGACATTTTGGGCTCTATTACAAAAATCTTTGAACTAGCAGAAACTGCTATGGCTAATGAATCTACGATGGACCCCACCTGTATCAGAGGCTGGGCTCAGAGAGCCATTTGTCTACTGGGTAATGCTAACTCCGCCATAGCCACCGAACGCAGGAAGGCCATCCTGCTAAAAATAGAGCTAAAATTAGTTAATATGGCCATTTCAGAACCGGGCCCAAAGGCACAGGGTTTTTTGTTTGGAGACTCCTTTGTAAAAGAACTACGCAGTTTTGTCCAAACCTTTACTGCAATTGACAAAGCACAATCCAATATGCGAAAAATATTTAACCAGAAGGTTTTTGTCGGGGCCGGCAGAGCTAGAGGCCGTCTGGCCGGCCGTTCCTTCAAGGGGCAACCCCGTGGACCCCGAGGCCTCATGCAACCCAGGCAAGCCTTTCAAGAGTTCAGACCTCAAACACCTGCCTTCTTCCCACAGAGGGGTCGACCCTGGCAATCGAGAGGGTCTAGAGGATCATTCCAATACAAACGTGGTTACGGTAAGTTCAATTTACCTTCACCCTTTTTCCCCACTAGGTAGGGGGTCGTCTCAGATTTTTTACCCAGGCATGGGATACAATAACCTCGGACACATGGGTCCTCGAGACTGTACGGGGCTATTACATAGATTTCATCCTTCCCCCAATCCAAACACGACGACCTCAACCAATGACCTTTTCAGACTCAGACCTAAACACAATAGGTTTAGAGATTCACTCATTACTTCAGAAAAAGGCGATTTCCCGGTCTCCCGACGACAAGTTAACATTCATAAGCAATCTATTTCTAGTACCCAAAAAGGGAGGTGGCGTCAGGCCTGTCATCAATCTTCGCCACCTGAACGCCTTTATACGCTATCATCATTTCAAGATGGAGGGCATTCATTGCCTAAGAGACTTATTGTTACTAGGGGATTGGATGTCCAAATTAGACCTCCAAGATGCGTACCTGACAGTCCCTATAGCTACAGAACATCACCGTTTCCTCCAATTCCTATGGCAGGAAGAGCTATGGAGCTTTTCGTGTCTGCCATTTGGCCTGTCTTCCGCTCCTTGGTGTTTCACCAAGTTAATGAAGCCAGTGGTAGCTTATCTTCGCAGAAGAGGCGTGAGACTCATTATATACCTGGACGACATCTTAATCATGTCCCAGGATGTACAGACATTACGATTACACATGACTTGGACAATAGACCTTCTCCACTCACTGGGTTTCCTCATCAATTGGGAAAAATCCCTACTTCAACCAGCTCAACAAATAGATTTTCTCGGCTTCACCATAAATTCAGTCCAGGGATCTCGATTCAGGCCACTCACATTGCGGGCGTAGCCAATTATGGCACGGATTGGAGTTCAAGATACCTGAGAGATGCAAGCGATTGGCACCTTCACACCCTAGTGTTCCAACGTCTACAGAAAATATGGGGACCCATGGATTTAGATCTATTCGCATCCCGACTGAACACTCAGCTTCCACAATTTTTCAGCTGGCGACCAGATCCAGAGGCTCTGGCGACAGATGCTTTCCTACAGGAATGGCCCCTTCTCAGGTCTTACGCATTTCCCCCCTTTTGCCTCATAGCTCGCACTTTGGTCCATCTTCGGAAATATCAAGGATCTTTGGTCCTAATCACTCCGTGGTGGGAAACACAACCCTGGTTTCCCAACTTACTGGAAATGGCGATGGATTATCCACGGTTCCTCCTTCCCCGACCAGACCTTCTAACAGACCCAGAAGGGAATGCCCATCCTCTCATAATATCCGGGCAGTTGAAGTTGTTGGCCTGGCTCCTCTCAGGGGACCCTGGTTCATCCCAGGAGTTTCGGAAGCTACTAACGATCTCTTGGCAAGAGCTTGGGCCCCAGGAACGCGACGATTGTATACCTCTGCCTGGAGGTCATGGTCTGGCTGGTGCATGGAGCAACATTTGGATCCCATATCTGCCCCTGTGATTCAAATCCTTCATTTCCTGACACTGAAATTTCAAGCAGGTTTAGCATACCGTTCTATGAACGTCCTACGTTCAGCCATCTCGGCCGGTCATACGGGCTTTGATGGTTTCCCAGCGGGAAAACATTCCATGGTCTGCCGTCTTTTAAAGGGCATGCGTTTGACCAGACCTCCACAACCTAGATATTCGGATCTTTGGGACTTGAGGATAATCTTCAATTTTCTGATCAAATGGCCAACTAATAGTGAGCTTTCCTTAAAACAGCTTTCAGCAAAACTAGTAGTTTTATTTTGTCTGGTGTCTTGCAAAAGAGTTTCAGATGTGAGAGCCTTAGATTTCTCAGCACGATCCTTCACCCCAGATGGGGTCCTATTCGACATCACCAGAAGTACTAAGACCGCCATCAAATCAGTGTTTTATCCATCTTTTCCGGACCATCCCCAGCTTTGCCCAGTAGCTTGCTTACAAGAATATGAACGGAGAACAGAAGTTTTTCGTCTCGTTTCACCTTCCAATTTGTTCCTAGCTATCCGGAGACCACATCACGCGGTCTCTACAGGGACTCTAGCTAGATGGGTCAAATGGATACTAGGTGAAGCTGGTATCGATATATCCATTTTCGGCCCCCACTCCATTCGAGGGGCTATGGCTTCAAACGCCCTATTATCAGGCTGCAGATTGGAAGACATCATGAAAGCGGCCGATTGGTCGAGGGAATCAACTTTTAAAGAATTTTATTTCAAACCAATCGGTCATTTTACAGAGGCATTATTGGATCAGCTTTAAACTTGCATAAATATGAGGCTCCGTGTCTTTATAAATTGAAGGATTTTATTAAGTCATGACATAAAGTCATGATTTATAAAGACACGGAGACGAGTATTTACCCACCCTTTTACATGTTTTACCCTCCCCTTGTTTCTTTTTCCCTGAATTGATCTGATTGTATTATAAAGAGATACGACTTAACTAATTAAGATTGCGATGTTTATACCTCCAATTACGAATTTCCTCCAATAACCCCGCTTCTGCTCCTTTCTCTTTCATTCTAGTATGAAGACCTCAAAATGTCATCATGGCCTTCTACGTTCATGAAATTGGTTCTGATGTTCCTAAAGTTCGGGGACTGAGTTCATCGACTGTTATCTCTTCATATCCCGTTGGATGAAGTTGTTGTCTACTTTGGACTTTTTTCCGTTCGCACCAAAGAAAGAGGAGGAGCTGATCCAAGTTGGGGTTTATATAGGGGAGGGGCATAGCCATTGGGTGGTTGTGATTGGTTTAAAGATTTGTCATTGTTTTTTCACTGTGTTTAAATTTGCTGCTGAGGGAATAAATGGAAAGAGTAATGCATAAATACTCGTCTCCGTGTCTTTATAAATCATGACTTTATGTCATGACTTAATAAAATCCTTCAATTTGATTACACTTTTCACCATTGAGCAATTCAAGCAGTTATTCTCAAGCCAGAGCCTGCCACACCCAGCAGTGCTGAACATAAGAGTTTTCATGCCATATTGGTTCTGAGGTTCGGACCAAAGCATTCCAGCCTTCTTACCTAGATCTAGAAGTCACCTTGAACAGCCAAAGCTTTGTTGAGATTGGTTTCCAGTAGCACAATATCTCTGAATTTAAAGGTTGCATAGTTTGTGGTGCAGGTGTGAGCCATAGGAAGAGCTTTCTGTTATTTCAGCAATTTACTTACCACCATATAGTTATGTATAACTAGTACTTGTTTGTATATATTTATGTATTTATTTCACGCAATGTATCTATTGAAGGGGTAGATTGCATGTGAGGAACAAGGATCTAGTGAGGTGTCTGTCATTACTAAAGCAGATTCAGGGGCAGGTGGCAAATAGCTGCTTTTCAAACAAAATAGTTGTATCCCCATTGCTTAAATTATTAGAGAGATATTTTAGATATCCTGAGGTTAGTAACCATATCTGGCAGCTTATCAGAGTTATGAGAACAAGTCTTTCAATCATCTGAGCAGTTTTGCCAGCTGTTAATTATCAAGACAACTGTGCTAAATGTGCTTCATAAATATAGGTGGCTCTATAGATTTTCTTCAAACCACATGGTTTAGGAATGCTTATTACACCAGTGACTGTCCAGATGGTGTGATATTGATCAATTACAAATAACTACTTGGCTGATGTACACTTTTGGCTATCACTTTTAATAACCTTCACTGTCAAAAAGAGAGCATATTAACTTTTGATTAAAAGTGTACTTTGTGATATAATTTAATTCAGAGCACTAAGCTTCTAATTAGAGAGCTTGTAGCCCTTTAATAAACATGAATATATTACTATGCTTTTAAATTGGTTGTAGTTTACTTTGATCTTGGTTACAAAAAGTAAGAAGTAGCAGTGTGTTAACCTCAGTTTTGAGGCACAAATACTCAGCAATTTGGCAACATTCCAAATAAATGAGTTGCTAATCCAGCTTCAAAACTGTGCAGTTTCACTAACCGACTGTTGTATACATATTTGCCCTGCTCAGTGAGAGGCATCATTAACAATGTATTCTTTGCAACCCCTGGTTACAGCAGCATTGTCTGACTGAGAAATCTTTCATTTGTCATCCCAGGGTTTCCTCCTTTTTGATATTCCATTTGATTTTTTTTTTTTTTATAACTAGGCTCATGGGAATTGTATGGTGCAAATATATTTATAAATAAAAGACAAACACAAGAAATATGTTGGAGAAAGGCCGTGATCTTTATTGAATAGGGGTAGGGGTTAGCTCTTAATAACCAAACTGTATATAACCACAAAAAACCATAGCATAACTTCTCTTAACATATACCAAATTTCTTACCACTCAGTTCTGCCCTGAAAGCCTGAACTTCCACTTACTTAACCAGTATCCACCCCTCTGTCTAATTGACCAGAAGGGTGACTTATACCCCCCCTTTAAAAGATCACGACAAAATATCAAAAACATTAAATGAAGGGAGGGAGGGTGGGGGCTTCTTCAGCTGAACAGCCGGCTGACTGGAATAGACTCCCGCACTTTTAATTTACATTGTAACAAACTAGAGCTCGCTCTGTGCTACAGCCAATCAGCTGTAAACTAACAGCGCAAGCCACCTAACTAAAAACGTAACCCTATCCTAACCTACCTAAGCCCCAACTATTCCCATGAGAGCAGACATGCTTATAGATGTCTGCTCTTACCATGGGAATTGTATGGTGCAAATATATTTATAAATAAAAGACAAACACAAGAAATATGTTGGAGAAAGGCCGTGATCGTTATTGAATAGGGGTAGGGGTTAGCTCTTAATAAGCAAACTGTATATAACCACAAAAAACCATAGCATAACTTCTCTTAACATATACCAAGTTTCTTACCACTCAGTTCTGCCCCGAAAGACTGAACTTCCAACTACTTAACCAATATCCACCCCTCTGTCTAATTTGACCAGAAGGGTGACTTATACCCCACGGCACCCCATTCGGTAAAACACCGGATGGGTGTGCCCCCCCCCCCACCCAAAACTGCATTCTCCAACATTTCTTGAAAATCCATGTTGAAGATATCACAGCCAATATCCGACAAATGGATACCGTCTTGACTGGAAAAAAAACCTAGACAGGAGTCCTCTAAACTTTTATGCCTGAAAGAAAAAGACCCTAAGCAAGGTAAAAATGTCTGCATAGACCTATTAAGCTTCCTTCTGACCCTTTATAAAGGCTTAAGCTCAGCAGATTTCAACCAAATCAATCTGGGAATCATTTCAGACCATAAAAATATAACATCTGAAAATAATTGGGAAAGAACAACAAAATCATTTTTCATATTATACAGTAAATTAACAGACTTAGTCTTACCTAAATCATTACCCCCGAGGTGTATAATAACCCTGGGGTAAGGTAAATCATCAAAAAACTTTTGTATGTGCCCAAATAATTGCGACCATCTCATACCCCTTAACCCACACCAAAACACTTTAAAACCCTTAGACTCCAAGCCCAGGTTCACACCAGTCTCCTGCAGTCTCCTTCATACACACACACACACACAAAATACTGGCATTCATAGTAATTGAGGGGGTTTAAAAATTGCCCTGCAATCGTCCATCCAGGTGTAGACACTACACCGTGAATACAAGATCCAGGATGGAGCAAAAGAGATAAGCAAAATAAGAATATATGAAAATTAACAAATTGGCAGGAATAAGCGGGTATATACAAGAAAAAATGTTCACAGACCAGCAGGAAAATATTTAAACAGACAAGAAGACTAAATTAGGTATTCTAGATTTACGCATCCACTTAGGTTCAGGCTGCGGTAAAATAAGGCAGGCACATGTTCAGAGGAGGTTTAAATGACAGGTCTGTGGGAAAACAGAGGCGGTTCAGATGCCTAGCTTCCCTGACTCACCTGGTGATTCTGCCCAAATCAATCTGCACGGCAGGGTTTCCCCCTGCTGTCCCCTATCTCAAGCGTCCATAATCGGACTGTCTTTTAACACCATTTGATTTTCAAACATACATTTTGTGCCTACAAAGTATTTCCATTCTGGAACCCCAGAGAAATGTTAAAACATACAGGATAATTCTGAAGAGGGAAAACCATTGCAACATGTAGCATCAATGGCATTAATCAGTTTTATAGTCCAGCTTTTTTAAAGGGATATGGTGATGGCCATGGTGGATGGCAGGCTACGGCTCACACTTCCCACGGGTTCTTCCATGAGTTAGAGATTTGCCCTGTATCTTCGATATTTGGATCCTTCAGGACCAAATTACTCATGTGGTTTTTCTTTTCTATGCCCTTTTATTTGTGCCCAGGGCCATAGTTAAGTAATGGTAGGTGCTAGAGGAAAGAATAACGTAAGAAAACGTAACGAAAACAAATGTACCTGGTATGGCCTATAACCGGGCAAAATACCTAAATTGATCTTAACATTTTATTAACAAACAAATGTATAAAGCAAGGACAATGAATGCTTGGCTAAACTGACAGTTTGGGAATATAGACGGTCAAGCAGGATAAATTCCACCTCGCTAATTCTTTTTATATTTTTTTTAAAAAGTGTTTATTTTTGTTCATTTTAAAACCAGAAGTACCAAAAAGTGTCCAAGAGTACATCAGATGACAAAGGGCCAGTTAGGTCACGTATGTTATTACACACAGAAGTGAGTATAAGCATTTTTAAGCCCCAACTTGGAAAAGACCTGGCACTGTATTATTCAGCTAAAAGAAAAAGAAAGACGTTTGCACTCTCCAATCCGGTGATATAAAAGTGTGTTTATTATCAAAATGAACAGACAAAGATTTTAACCCTTTAAGGACCAGGGATTTTCCTGGGCCAAGGACCAGAGCGTTTTTCAATTTTTAATACACGGTTTTTGAAACATAAATTTCCTCTCTCTCATTTAACGTACCCATACAAGTTATATGTTGTTTTTTAGAGGACAGTTAGAGCTTTCTTTTGATACTCTATACATAAAAATGATTTACATTTTAGTATCAAAAAATACATATAAAAGAGCAAATTTTTGAGGAAAAAAAAGTTTTTCCCCATTATTTTCCCAATAATAAGCTACATAACTAGTGCAACACTAACCCACTTATCCCCCCTAATTAACTAACTAATAAAAAAGAAAAATATTGGTTCCCAAACCCCCCATAACAAAAAGACAGAAAAAAATATCTGAAGAGTGCGATGTCAGATCAGTAAAAATCATGCAACAGGCATGCAGGGGTTAAATTTTATTAAATAAATATATTAAAATTACCTTTATTTATTTAAAAAAACTTTATAAATTGTAAAAATAAAAAAATCTGTTAAAAAAAAAACTAAATGAGGGCCATAAAGTGGAAGGAAACTGATCACAGTTAAAAACTGATCAGCAATGAAAGGGTTAATTTTTTTTTTTTTTTTTTTTCTCCCTATGTGTATGTAATTAATTTATTTTTACTTACAGGTCACTCTCTGTGCTTCACTATAAGAATGTGAAGCACAGAGAGTGAATTAGAGGCAAAGTCAGTGTGTGAACACACTGACTTTGCATCTAATTTGCATGTTATCGCGGTGATGACTCAATCACCGCGATCACATGCCCGGAAACTGACCGATCGGGTCCAGGAGCTTTGCCTCGGGTGCGAGGCTTAGTCCTGGACCCGTTGCAGACTAGCTGGCGGTGCCCACGGAGCGCACCGCCGGCTAGACTGCATGACGAGTTAACTCGTCATAAGGTCGCTAATGGTGCGGCTCTTATGACGAGTTAACTCGTCATAAGGTCGGGAAGGGGTTAAGGAAACCATGTGCAGGAGCACAGACAGTGGGTGAATCGCCTTACGCATTTCGTGCCTGCTGGCAATTAATCATAGAATTAACTGTTATTCAGACTTCAAGGCAATTCTTCATGTAATTGAGTACTAGTAGATGTGACTTGGGGTCCTGTATCTCGGGTATAGCTTGGTGTGAGTGACTAACAAGGCCTTCTGTTTGTAGTGTGTCATTGTCTGTTTCAATGTATCATTAAAAAAAAATGTGTTCGTAGAAAGCCCTACAGATCAGAATAGATGACTTGAGCTGGAATGTAAGTTTGTTTGGTAGTTGCAATGCAGCAACAATTCTGAAGGAGTGTCAAGAATATGACGGTGGATTGAGGTGTCACATACATGACAAATGTGATAGTGGTTTGATTAGGGCTATCTTTTTGTTTGCATGCCAAAAATAAGGCATTTAATACTGTGACTGGACACCAGGGGGAATTAGTTGGGGGAAACAAAAAAACAAACAAAAAAAAGGGATCTCAAAGCTAGGGCCAACACAGTTAGTTTTGATATGAGTGAGACAGTAGATAATGGCCTGACCTTAACGTAAACAGATTTTTAGGAATGTCGCCGAGTTGGATTTGGTAGTTAATTCACCTGGACACATGAACCCATAAAAGACTAGGAACATAACTGTTAATAACAAGAACTTAATAACCAGGTTAGAATTTTGTTTGAATGGTCTTAAATCGATACTAGTTAAAAGATCACTGAATATACTGCCACGGATGGTAAGCGGCTAGGAATTACTTGTCGTTTAGTCTTTTGCAAGCCTTTTAGAAATTTTTTGATTGGGTGTGAGACCAATGGAGAGTACCCTTGATAAAAATTGATGGTACTATAGGACCATTTTAAAGAGGAGTGGCAAGCAGCAAAGGCCCAACAGTATTTTCACTCAGGCTACATTGCTTTGGGGAATATATTTAAAGTTTGGAAAAGGGACCACGTTCTATCATAAGATTTAAGTCTAGGTAATACATTAATTTATAATTTAGTTTTTCAAATGTTGGAGCAGTGTGTATAGGATACGCTGTTTGAGCTTCAAAAAACATTCTGAATTTAAAAGGTAGGCAAAACATCAGCAACTGAATTCAGGGACACTGGTACATGCTGACATACAAAAAAATGATATTATATATAATGAAACACAGGTGAACTTGCGCATGAACCTCATAATGTGGTGGGAGATAACCTGCCTTTTTTTCTTTTTTTTTTTTTTAAATTTTAAATCCGCCTACTGCAGATATAATCTGTAAAGAAAAAGTGACTGGCCGGACCACCAATGCCCTAGGTAACAGAACGGCAACAATGGGTTATACTTCAAATAATGGGGAGGGGACTTTACATTTTAGGTATCTCCTGAACCTGTGAGGGCCGTTTCTCACATAACCATTTTTTATTTTTTTTATTTTAAATATGACTGCTTAACCCAAGGCAGGGGATCCATCAGTTGAAGATATAGGTGGGGATGACAAATTGTAATGAGGATTAAACCTAGATCGTCCATTCTAAGAAACCTGGACCACATAACCAAATCAGACTTGACTTTATCGTCTAAATTTAACCATGTCTGCTGATGCAAAGGTTTCAGATAAAGAACTTAGGAGGAATGAAATAAATAACCAACCCTGTGGGATAATACGCATAGCAAAGTTTAAATGTCTAAGATTGTAACTGCACTCTGGAGCAGGTGGGCATGATGCTATCATTGTTTATGAATTCTGAGAAACTTAGCTTCAGGAAGGCTTGCTTCCATGTTCAGACAATTTTAAAACAGTTGAAAAGTGCAATTAGGAACACCTATGAAATAAAATAAAGACCTATTTAATGACTAACCTTTAACACAATTAGGTACTTACAATGTATACATATGATAGGATGCTGGTAGTTGGTAAAGTTCTAATATACCTCTGTATTCAATCCAGATGGTAAGTAGAAGAATGCTGGTAGAAGTATGAAGCAAAGTAAAACTGAAAGAGGAGGTCCTCCGGCACAGTTCCTGTTTGCCGACAAGCTTTCCAAGAGTGGTACGTGAAACCAGAAGTGATGCTGCTCTGTGTACAGGGGAAATCCAAGGGTGCCCAGATGGTCATACTTCTACGCTTTTCTCTAATCTTAGCTACCCGTTTCATCAGGGAGAGCATGCTATACACTAAGACTTCCTTTATATATACCACAGCTGCATGTCATAAATTTTAATTAAAAAAATGGCAAAATATATAGCAGAGTAATATTTAAAAATCTATGATTTAAACATGTATGAAATAATGTAAATAATAAAAGGGGGGTAAGGTCTTATGTGAAAATAACGGGGGACAGGGCATTGGGCCTGGGTTAGACTAAGTATGCAGTCTATTTTGATGGGAATAAATATATAGCATGTGGGTACTTTATTTTGATTACACTAGTCGGAAGTTGCCAAATCATTACTATAGGCAAACTACAAGAACGTTAACCCTCAAGAAGGTCTATTAGAATGGCACTCATAAAGAACGAGAAATGCACTTAATTAGCAAAATTACCAATTTAAAGTTTAATTGGATGCGCCTTTAAGTGAAGACCCCAGGTTGCACATGCCTCCCACGACAATGAAAAAAATACACCAAAGACATAAATATACAATTATACAATATAATTAACATGTGAAAAGGGAAGGCTGCCAAATCTAAAGCTTTATTGAGACCATACTTGGATTGGGTACCTACAGCATCATCTCTAGTACTTCTCCCTCCTCCATAGGAATTCTAACCTGTCCCCGCCTCTCGATGTGGGCAGAATTTGCTCTAATATTTTCAAAAAGTATTAATCATTTTTCTAAGTCACACTTTACCTACTCTGGTAACATCCTCATTTTAGGGAAAGGTAGACACTGCAGCAATTCTGACTGTGAAATTAAAATTTTACTGCAATTACAGGGACAGATCACATTGCTATTGTTATGGAATTGAAAGATCAATATCAATTGCCGAACCCTGATTGGAAGACTATATCCTAAAGTAGAAATAGAACTTGAACGATATAGTAAACATGACGGACTGTTATTTCAGAGCGTACAGGAAAGATTACGTGTGCACACCAGACCATAGGGGCTTTAACGAACGTCAGACCATTTTAATAAAGCTGGCAAATTAAAGAAAATAAAGGTCTGTCTGACACACAATTGTATGTTGAACTACAACAGTTAAAAATTCTAAATTCAGTTTTCCCAAACACAAATCAAATGGAAAGATATAGAAAAATCTATAAATTAAACCTTGATATTAGGAGCAAATAGAGCTTCGGAGACCTTACATTTAACTTGATATCATGGAAATAGAGCAAATAGGGGCTTGACTAATAGACTAAAACATAGAAAAATAGATAACCATTAATAACCAGAATAAAAGATGGAGATAATGTACTTATACCAGTAAAGATCAGTGAAGTGTTTATATATGGATTTATTTTAAAAAATGTAATCTGTTCTCCCAGGCTTCAAAATAAAAGGTTATCACTTGGATAATTTGAACATACCTAAAATAAGATTAAATTAAATGCATCTATTTTAGTTGCGGAATTTGAAAGACCAATTAAAAACTTGAAGTTGAATAAATGCCCAGACCCAGATGGCTACAATAATTTGTTTTATAAACCAATAAAAGATCATATCAAGGAATATTTGACATGGGCATTTAATGAGTTTGGAAAAGAAAAGTGTCCCCCCCCCTCCCAAGAGATGACCCAAGCATACATTGTCCCTATAGCAATGCTGGGCAGGGATGCTAAGAATTACAGGCCAATAGCCTTGATGAATACAGATATTAAGTTATATGCCTCAATAATAGAATAAACATAATTCCATCAATTAATAGGGACCAAGTGGGATTTGTCCCAGGAAGATCTTCTGTTAATAACCTCAGACGATTGGCGAACATACTTGATGCAGTAGGACAGTCGCGAACTCCCATGTTGACCCTGTCGAAGGACGCAGAGAAAGTCTTCAACAGGGTCAGCTGGACGTTCATGAGGGTATCTATGCAAATCTTTAGGCTGGGATATTTTGGACTATATTATGACGTATGTTGATCCCACAGAAAAAGTTAAGGGTTCAGGCTTTAACGCCAGAGGGTTCAGATTATGAATAGTCTGGGGTGTCCCCTCTGTTCCTTGCTATACTTGATGTGCATAAAATCATTGGCTGTGGTGATAAGAGCAAATCCTAGGAAAAAAATATTTTGAAACATCCAGAGAGGGTATCATAATCTGTATGCTGATGTCATTTCGACCCTGCAAATTATCTCATTGTCTGTCTGAGGGGATGCATGAAATCGCCTACTATTCCTTTTTATATGCAATTAATTCAGTCAGGTATATTAAAAAAAAAAACAGTGGCATATGGTTTTTATATAATGTGCATGTGTTAAATTACCAGATTGTCTAGTTACATCTTATGCAAGTGGTAGTGTCCCTTTTAACCCACATCTAATAATTTGGTCAATATTGACAAATATGATCTGTGTGGAAATTACTAGAAGAACAAAACCAGGGATAAACTTTTTAGGTTGCATAAAATGGAAGTGGGGACTTGGTAATGGACATCACGAATGGCTTTTAGTGCTATGGATAAGGCAGTTCACTGACTCAACCTGGCTGAAATTATTTTACCATTTTAAATAGAGGGTATTTAATCCCAGCTTGTCTCGCCAAAATGTTTATGGGGAGCTCCGATGTAGGAGATGCAGAACAGCCAGAGGGGATATATCTCATATATGGTGGCCCTGTGAATTGATTTCAAGGTTTTTGGAAGATGTTAGGTCCTAAAATTTAATTACCTGAAATTGAGCTCCCTTATAAGCCAGAACCCTACTTTTTTTTTTTTTTTTTTAATCTAATGTAAAAAATGTTGTTTTGCCCAAGTATGTTTTTATTTTTTTGTTTTATACAATGCTTGATAATACATTTCCTATACCCAAAGAAGTCTGTACACGGTCATTATCAAATATCTTTGTTTATATACCTTTTATTTCCTTCTTTAGTTTGATAGTTGATATTCTTAATTAAGGATCTGTTAAGCCTGGAGGTCTTTTTTTTTTTTTTGTAGCCTGAGCTTGATAAGGTGGCCACTAATTGTGCATTTTTAGGCACAGCAAGTGGTGATAGATAAGATATTGGAGATATAAGATTAGGCAAAATCATGAATATGGAAACTAGTGATTTACTACCTTGAGTTGTATTACTGAGAACTGATTTCAGAGTTTAAGGGGGAATCCTTGTTTTACCTATAACTTCAGTGCTTTGTAAATTCCTTGAGGCCAAGACTTCTTTCCCCTAAATGATACTATTTTTTGAAACATTTAGCAAAAAAACTCACCCACTATCCAAAATATATAATATTAAATTGAGCTAAAAGTTCTGACCCTCCATATTTTTGTAGGCTTATTGGAACTGGACCTAGATATGACTGGACATAGATGCTCGGAGAAAATACTTTCAATTAGAAATTGTTCGAAAGTGGCTAGACAGGAGCTGGCCTATATATTTCCATCTGGCTTTGATATATGTTGGAGACGCAGTAGGGGAAAATAGGATTTATTACATAATTGTGGGAATTGTCTGATAAGAGAAACTCCTTAAGCTAATGACATAGACAATCAATCATTGGAAATGCATCTCATGACACTAAAGCTATAACCCACTGGAAACTCAAAGCTAGAACTGCTTTTAAAAGATTGGATTGTTAGTGAACAAAGTTCATGAGCGCTAATTGTACTAACATTTCTTACAGAGGAGAACAAAAAAGAAAAGGCCTGGGCTCTGATCAAACTTTTAAGATGCCAGCTTGTTACCGGACTTCAAGGACTTGTGTGCGCACCGAGCTGTCTATCATCGGAGCATATATAACCATTCAAAAAACATAGCGTCACTCCAAGCTTCCAATTATTGTAATGCAAAAAACATATGATTAGGGGACTGCAGAAACACTTGACACATTTTGCGTTGACCAACACTTCTGATTCCTGGCAGAATGGAACAGTACATTATGGTGGAAATGGGTTGTCATGTTAGACCCTTTCCATGAATGATAGCTTAATTTACAGTTTTAAGGTTAATAAGTTGCATATAAATAAAAACAATAGCCGTTATGGCATGAAGGTAAACTATTAAGTAGTGGAGAAATGGGATAGAAGATGGAGTGACTTCCTTGGGTTGTTTTTTTTTTTTTTTTTTTATAGCGTTGTGTATATTCTTTTTGTTTATTTGAAAACTTACAAACTAATTATATAAAAAAAATTGGGCCTTCAGGCGAGTCAAGTCTCAATCTCCAATCGTTATGCAATCAAACACTGCCTCAAGAAATAAAAATCAACTTGTCTCCCTTTTAAAATTATCCCCAAAAAGGTCATCTAAAATTCAATTAGTATAACCTCAAATCCAGGAATTTTAACAAAATAGTTTTAAAACACTATAGTTCCTCTAAAACCAGCTCCTGGGATAAGAACTCTTGATAAAAAATCATGTACATTTTTTTTTAAATCCAAACCCGTGGAGACAAAAGAACCATCAATTTTGTTTATTATTAAACGCAGGATTTCAAAATACCATTTTAATATTTTTATTCTTATTTTAGAGAGCTCTGAAAGATTTGGCTTGTTAAAGTACAAAATAGGAAGCTGTGCTTTTAGTCTTGGGGTTGGTTTAAATGTCAAGAAACTACAGGGAGTATTTTGACCACATCATCCTCTTTATGCATGTTGTCTTACTCCAAGCTGTATAGGCTCGAAAGCCTACTACCAATTAAGCATATTAGGTGATGTGCATCTCTGTAATGAGAAGGGGTGTGGTCTAATGACATCAACACCCTATATCAGGTGTGCATAATTATTAGGCAACTTCCTTTCCTTTGGCAAAATGGGTCAAAAGAAGGACTTGACAGGCTCAGAAAAGTAAAAAATAGTGAGATATCTTGCAGAGGGATGCAGCACTCTTAAAATTGCAAAGCTTCTGAAGCGTGATCATCGAACAATCAAGCGTTTCATTCAAAATAGTCAACAGGGTCGCAAGAAGCGTGTGGAAAAACCAAGGCGCAAAATAACTGCCCATGAACTGAGAAAAGTCAAGCGTGCAGCTGCCACGATGCCACTTGCCACCAGTTTGGCCATATTTCAGAGCTGCAACATCACTGGAGTGCCCAAAAGCACAAGGTGTGCAATACTCAGAGACATGGCCAAGGTAAGAAAGGCTGAAAGACGACCACCACTGAACAAGACACACAAGCTGAAACGTCAAGACTGGGCCAAGAAATATCTCAAGACTGATTTTTCTAAGGTTTTATGGACAGATGAAATGAGAGTGAGTCTTGATGGGCCAGATGGATGGGCCCGTGGCTTGATTGGTAAAGGGCAGAGAGCTCCAGTCCGACTCAGACGCCAGCAAGGTGGAGGTGGAGTACTGGTTTGGGCTGGTATCATCAAAAATGAGCTTGTGGGGCCTTTTTGGGTTGAGGATGGAGTCAAGCTCAACTCCCAGTCCTACTGCCAGTTCCTGGAAGACACCTTCTTCAAGCAGTGGTACAGGAAGAAGTCTGCATCCTTCAAGAAAAACATGATTTTCATGCAGGACAATGCTCCATCACACGCGTCCAAGTACTCCACAGCGTGGCTTGCAAGAAAGGGTATAAAAGAAGAAAATCTAATGACATGGCCTCCTTGTTCACCTGATCTGAACCCCATTGAGAACCTGTGGTCCATCATCAAATGTGAGATTTACAAGGAGGGAAAACAGTACACCTCTCTGAACAGTGTCTGGGAGGCTGTGGTTGCTGCTGCACGCAATGTTGATGGTGAACAGATCAAAACACTGACAGAATCCATGGATGGCAGGCTTTTGAGTGTCCTTGCAAAGAAAGGTGGCTATATTGGTCACTGATTTGTTTTTGTTTTGTTTTTGAATGTCAGAAATGTATATTTGTGAATGTTGAGATGTTATATTGGTTTCACTGGTAAAAATAAATAATTGAAATGGGTATATATTTGTTTTTTGTTAAGTTGCCTAATAATTATGCTCAGTAATAGTCACCTGCACACACAGATATCCCCCTAAAATAGCTAAAACTAAAAACAAACTAACAACTACTTCCAAAAATATTCAGCTTTGATATTAATGAGTTTTTTGGGTTCATTGAGAACATGGTTGTTGTTCAATAATAAAATTAATCCTCAAAAATACAACTTGCCTAATAATTCTGCACTCCCTGTAGAGCTAATAAGCAAAGATTTTGTTTAATGCCTAGTACCGTAACTAAAAGTAGAAAGTAACTGCTGCAGAACTTCTTTGAAAATCATATCAACCTGGAATTGTGCCATTTTGGACACAGCCTCTCTGAAATTAAGTAAATGTTATCTAATTAATGTAATGCTAAATAGAATTAAACAGCTGGATGTTTGGAACTATTTGTAATATCCTTTTTAGATATACTTTATACCTCTGGCAGCAAAAACAATATATCATTATACATAATTACGTCTCTTGGTATTCATCTTTACATAATTTATCTATATTCTTGGTTTCAACGATCGCAGCACACAAGTTAGCCTAAGATTTAGGGTTATTGATTGGGGGGTGATTATGGTTGAGGTGAAAAGTTCACTGTAGTAGAAAATGTTTAGGAAAAAATGCTATTTTAAGTTATTGCCCTATAAAGTGCAAAAAACAAGAAACCTGTAAACGTTTGCATTAATAAATTCAAGACATATTAGAATGTATCAAGTAGTTTTTTTTTTTTTTTATTGTGCACGTTTTGTGGGGGTTTTTTTTTTTATAAATGTTGACATGACTTGTAAATTATATTTTTTTATAGTAAACCACATGATATGATGAAAATAATGGTATCTAAAGAAAGTTGTATTGATGGCGATCCAGTCACGAAGAGATTAACTATTAAAACCTCCCTCAGTCCGCCAAACCAGCCTCTTTTTCAATGTTTGCAACATCGGTTAATGTACATTAAAATCAAGATAAAACAGTATTTTTGTATATTTCTTTATATGGCTAACTTCTTGCCTGCTTTTAATAACTTTTAATTTTAGTGTGCACACACCATTGCAACATTGGTTGTTGGGGTACCCATTTATATGTTAACCTTGCTAAGGTTAAGCTTTTGATTCAAGCTTGTTCTAGTGGCGAGGTATTAAGGTTCCATGGAAATCTCATATCTATTTTTCACCTCAGATGTTGAAATTAAAAAATGGAGATTAAAAGACAAAGGGTAAAGAAAAAGCAATTGCTAATAAAAAAGAGTTTGAGACCACAATTTTCTGCTGAACTAAGTTCCTTCCAGTGGCGTAGCGTGGGTTGTCAGCACCCGGTGCAAGGCAAGTAATTTGCGCCCCCTAACCCGTGGATTTTAGCACTCGAGTCTCTTCTACTAGATTAGTTAAAGAAACCCTTACCCCCCAAGCACATGTATTGTTTGTTATGAAAATACTTATGTAATTAAAGTAAAATGCATCTAAATACAAGTTTATTTTCCAACACTTTATTGAGTGCGAACATGCATTACACACATTCTCCACATTTTCAGCAGGTTTTAACCCTTCACATGTAAACATAGCAGTTTCAGAGAAACTGCTACGTTTACATTTGCGGTTAAGGCAGCCTCTAGTGGCTGTCTTCCGGACAGACACTAGAGGCGCATCTGCGACACTGGAGCCTGGAGGCACATTTCGCCTCCATCGCGCAGAGTGTCCATAGGAAAGCATTGAGAAATGCTTTCCTATGGACACTTTGAATGCGCGCGCAGCCATGCGCATTCAGCTCCAGTGACGTCGGACGGGGAGCTGACGTCAGACAGATCACCAGCACCGAGGGAGCCTGGCGCTGGATTAAGGTAAGTAACTGAAGGGAATTTAACCCCTTCAGCGCCACGGGAGTGGGACCCTGAGGGTGTGGGCACCCTCCCCTCCCCCATACATGAATGACCCCCCTCCCCCATACATTAATGACCCCCCCTCCCCCTCTCCAATACATTAATGACCCCCTCCTCAATACATAATACAATAGGTCCCCCAAGCCTTTATTCTTACCTTTACAAATTCCACTTCCAACAGCTCAGGGAAGAAAGGCCGCGATGCAGTTTCAGAAGAGCCTCCGCCGCGCAGCCGCCGGATGTGACCCCTGGTTCCTTCCAAATATGTTGTCATTCCAAATGTTATAATTGTTTTTTTTTTTTTTTTTTTTAGCAGGGAAGATGATTTTTATTCATTTTTTTTCTCTCTGAAATTCCCCCTTGTTCCCCCTCTAAAATATAATTTAAAATGTCCTACAACAATTTAGGTGGATCTCCTACAGGCCACCACCACTGTGGATTAACCTCACTGAGACGTCAAATCTTTCCCCAGTATAAAATCTGTCAATATATATTTCAATACAGAATGCACCTGTAGTCATAGTAGTCATGATTTAACTCTTTTTCTGCGTTAAATTTTTTTTTTTTTGTATGTTAAAATGTGTTTTGTAACCTATTGTAACCATGCAATGCTCATGTTCAAGGACAAAATGAAAATGAGAGAAATGTCTATATATCCTTCTTGGTAAAATATTTAATACATTTTAAGTAGTATCTATAACATTTTTCCTCTTGTTTTTGTCAGGAGAGGCAAATACAATTAAAAAAACAGAATACCGCGCCAAATTTATATTGGCAATTATTGCTGTACCAGGAATTGTCTCTTCAAAAGATTGCAAAAAAAAAAACAGTATTACCCATGGCATAAAATCTATCCTGGGGCGGCAATTGTTTGTACCAGACAAATCGGAACGTCCCAGCTTCCAGGCATTTTTAATAGCTTAACATTTCTGTAATACACACATCAAAGCTTCCCTGTTTACATGGCTCTTTATCACCCTTGTGTTAAGGGAAGAGGCACGTAGTTCAGACCTAAATGGGGGGAAGAAAAGATGCAATAATCCCTTAATCAGCACTGCCATTGTCTGACTCAGAGGAAGAATATTATTTTTTATAGGGTTTAATAGTCTGTCAGAAAGGGGTAGATCTTTTGGAGGGGCCTCCAGCCACTATAGAACATTCTTCTCAGAGTTGAGACTTGTCCCAACCCTTCAGAACAATGTACACAAGTCCCTTCCAATTCACTCATCTGCACTACTGCCATCAATGTCTGAGTAAAACAATGCTGAAACTTAGCAATGTCCCACCAATCAAAAGTATATTTTTCAAAAGTCCTATGAATATTATCTGCATAGCCTTTATCACTTTAAAACTTCCATCACTTCCTAGAACATTCACACCCCTAATAATGTTCTCCCTTCTAATAGCCATTAATATACAAGACTGGTGACCGAGGACATCCCTGTCTAACTCCTGACCTAACTTTTATACTATCAATCATCCACCCATTCCCTTGCATTCTACTTTGCATCTTATTATACAAACATTTTACCCATTCAAGCATTCTTTTAACGCACAAAATGAAAACCTCTCAAAATCCATTGTAACACAAGTGATATTGCCTTCCACGTGTTTAGTCAATATACAATGAACCAGTAATACTCGCCAGTAATGATGAGCTTTCCAAAAATTACTCCATAGTACTCTCCAATACACAAGACAATACAGCAAAGGAGTGCAAATCAATTGGAAGAAACAAAAAACAATCATAGCGTAATACAGTATGATTATAAATGAGGGTATTGGAGGAGTGTATTGAACTCACAAACAAACTTGGTATAAAGCACCCATCAACAGATAAAACCAATCCTCATGTTCATAGTAGAAAATTATTCTTTAATATATAGATTTACAAGCACATAGAAATGTGCAAATAAGCAGGAAAAACAACAAAGTGGTTGAGTCAGTGAAGGATCCTCAATCCCCCAACTCCGAGGCAAGTTCTGCAGATGATATGAAGACTCAACGTGTTCCCTCAGGAAACAAATATTAAAGTGTCTAAGTGCATGAATTTAAATAGCATTAAAATCAATTGTAGCTACTGATATAGATTGCTTCCTATGTCTATTATGCCACACAATCTCAACAATTTTAAATTCCAACATATCAGTCTTCCCAGTACATCAGACTTTAAGTGTCCTTTTTGATGTTGTATTCGCTCCCAGCTGTTGATGGATCAGGAATATCCTCAAAGGTCATTTCCACCAGGGAACTTGCAACATCTCCTTCAGCAATCTCCAGGCATTGCTCTGTTTCCCTTTGGTTAGCTTCTGGATGCAGTTCTTCCTACTTGACCCACACTCCAGATACAAGGACACTCTGCTCAAGCCTTCTATGACTATCTGCAATAAGATTTGCAATGGATTCAGGGACCACATTATGCGGCAATACAGGACATGTCTTTGCTAAGTGATCACAGATTGTGTTAATGGGGCATTTTAACACTTCCTTCAAATGTCCAAATTTTGTTGACCGGTTGGTCAGCATTGAACAGATTTTGTGGAGGAAGTTTCATACCACCTATACTGTATTTATCAGGTCTTGCCAAATGCTCATCCTCGCCTTTTGTCATTATAGACATCAAACATGTTCAGCAAGTGCTGTGCAAATGGTAATGTTGTATACTCCGCAGGCAGGGAAGGTCTGAATGCAGAATAAATCTCTCAACATCTTGAGAACTCCATCAAGGACTTCACACTGGACCACCTGCAAACCATACTTCATCCGGAACTCTTGATTTAGACACAGCTGAACTGTATTGGGAATGTTGAGAGAAGCTATCTCCACATGGGGTGGTTAAAGTAAGGGTCTGAGTGAAGAATAGAGTCATTTGGAGGGGGCCAATCCACTTCTTCCAAGTTTGTTAATGATGGAATAGTCCCTTAGCATCCTGTGAATCAGCCTGCGACAGTCCTAAGTGGTGACCCTCTGATTCTTCAGCACTCGGCGGTTCTGGCAAACCACAAAGTGCCCTTTACACAACACATGAGGCGCCAAGCATCTTCATTAGCGTCTTCCATGTGTTTTTGTGGAAACAATCCTTACAGCACAGAGTGATAAGACAAGTGCTTCCTGTCAACAGTCACGGAGTTCCCTTGTCAGCGTTGTCTAAACTCTGCTGGAACCTCGTTAACCAAGCAGTTGTACAGCACTGAGTGATAAAACTCAGGCCACTGAGTGTCCTTGTCAGTGCATCCATCAAAGCCTGGGTAAACGCGTGTAGGGATGTTTATTCTGCCACTGCACAAAGTGGGCAATGTCTATATGCATCCCCTTGCATGCATAAACATCCATAGAGGGAGACCTCCCTGAATGGCCATCCATACAAAGTCTTTGTGTCTGTTGATCAGCCTGTTTTGATGCCACATTAGTCCAGACAATCACTATAGTGGCAGCAGGAAGCCCTGCAATGGACTCGGCAATGTCCTGCGCTCAAATGAGCTTGTAGATGATCCTGAACTTCCACAGATTAGCTGTAACTCCCTCCAGATGGTGTTCCCTCCTGAACTTGGGTGCATCGAGAGAGAAGCATGGTGTAGTCTAGTTGTAAGGTATGGAACTGTGCCATCAGAGTGCCCTCCATAAAAGCAACAGGAAAAAGTAAGACATTTGGGTCTATTCAGTAAAATACAACTTTGGAGGTCGACTTTCAATTTGAAGCACACTAGTTTGTGTGGGGGGGGGGGGGGAGGGGGGGGGATACCCAGGTTTGGTCAATCAACAAAGTTGAAATTTAGTGAATAGACCCAATAAAGTTCTGAACTGAAGGGAAGTCTTTTGTGGTTCTAGTCAGACATTTTTTTTTAAATGTTAGTATTGTGTTATTGCCAGTCAGAGATGAAATAATGTACTCATGGGTTATGGTTCGAAATGCTCATGATAAATGACCAAGGGCTGAACAATTGTCCCTCCCTCCTCCTCCCCAACATCTGCTTTAATAGAACTAATTAAGTATTTTTGTTAAAAATATTGTTTACCAGTGACCCACTGGGTTAAATTAGAAGACATTTTGGGGGCAGGAAGGATATGTGGCCTCGGTAATAAGTGCATCCTCTGAAGGGGGGGGGGGGGGGGGGAATGGTGTAACTATATGTATAGAGAAGGCTATACATTTTGAAATTATATTCCTGGGAAAGTTTCCTTAACAGTAGACACCTGATTAAATGGGGCATGCTGGAAAACAGAGGTAAAGCTCATGCTACCATGTATTTTTATTTATGTACTTTTATATAAATTAGAAAAAAATAAGGAAGCTCCATAGTAGAGCTGGTAAAGGGAGGAGATAGGCCAAGTCTTCAATAATTATTATGGCTCATTGTGTAATACCCCAACAGGGTTAAACCTTAGCAGACTCATTTATTTGAAATGTTAATATCCCCCAACAAAACAGACTAACAGAGACCCTAAAAATATGTATTGAGGAAGGAGAGGGTTGTAGAGCAGTTGAGTTTAAAAAAAAAAAAAAAAAAAAATGCCCTGGCCCTGATGACTTAGAAGTAGAGATGTCGCGAACATAAAATTTTCAGTTCGCGAACTTACGCAAATGTTCGCGAACCGCCATAGACTTCAATGGGCAGGCGAATTTTAAAACCCACAGGGACTCTTTCTGGCCACAATAGTGATGGAAAAGTTGTTTCAAGGGGACTAACACCTGGACTGTGGCATGCCGGAGGGGGATCCATGGCAAAACTCCCATGGAAAATTACATAGTTGATGCAGAGTCTGGTTTTAATCCATAAAGGGCATAAATCACCTAACATTCCTAAATTGTTTAGAATAACGTGCTTTAAAACATCAGGTATGATGTTTTATCGATCAGGTAGGTGTAAGGGTTACGCCCGCTTCACAGTGACAGACCAAACTCCCCGTTTAACGCACCGCAAACAAGCGCAAACATGATTGGCTTGCTGTCTGGCTGACCCCGGGTGCCGATGCATGCTGTCTGACTGTGCCACTAGCTCTTTGCGACGATCTCCTCCTCCTCTCTGTCTCCCCATCTGAACTTTCCCCCGGTTATTCTTCTCTTCTAGCGGGCACCCACGTGACATCCACGGATGCATCGTCATCATCAACCGCTTCACTTGTATCTGACAACTCGGCAAAGGAAGCAGCAGCGGGTACAACATCATCATCACACTGTACGTCCATGTGTGTAATGCTGCCTGACTGAGACATATCCCTGTTATCTACATCCTCTGGCAATAATGGTTGCGCATCACTCATTTCTTCCAACTGATGTGTAAATAACTCCTCTGACAGATCAAGTGAAGCGGCTGTGGTGTTAGTGTTGGTCGGGGCGGCAAGCGGGGAAGTGGTAACTTGAGAGGTGCCCGAAGCTAAGCTGGAGGAGGATGGTGCGTCAAGGTTCCGAGCGGAAGCTGTAGAAGATTGGGTATCCTGTGTTAGCCAGTCAACTATGTCCTCAGAACTTTTCGAGTTCAGGGTACGTGGCCTCTGAACACTGGGCATTATTCTAGGGCCAAAGGGAATCACAGCACCACGACGGCCCCTGCGGGGTGGCCTGCCTCTGCCTGTAATTTTTTTTTCGATTAGTGGTACTATGCGTGCAAGCTACTGTGACGACAGATTTGAGTGGCACTGTGCACTGGCAGAAGTTGGCAGAGTAGACGCTGTAGGCCTGACACACACGCTTGCAGACAACTAACTGCTATTCAATCTATTACAGTGAAAATTGTATTTTTTTTTTAAATGTACACTACTGTTACACCAGATATGAGTTGCACTGTTGTGACACTGTGCCCTGGCAGGCCCTGAAACGCACACGTGTGAAGGAAACTTACTGCTATTTTTTCACAGTCAAATTTCTATTTTTTTTTAAATGTACACTACTGTTACACCAGATATGAGTTGCACTGGTGTGGCACTGTGCCCTGGCAGGCCCTGAAACGCACACGTGTGAAGGAAACTGACTGCTATTACCATATTTGCTCGATTATAAGACAAGGTTTTTTTTCAGAGCAGCGAGGGAGGGAGGAAGAGAGACATGAGGAGGGGGAGGACAGAGCAACAAGGGGAGGGAGGGAGGGGGGGAAGAGACAGCAACAAGGGGAGGAAGGGGTTAAGAAACAGACAAGGAGAGGGGGGGAAGAGAGAGAGACAAGGGGTTGGGAGGGGGTGCAGAAACAGAGGCGAGGGGGGAGAGAGACAACACTAAGGGGGGGAGAGAGAGAGGCAGCATTGGCACATAAAAAGAAATAAAAACAAGAAACACATGTTTTGATATCATAATTTTTTGTAAGCAATTTACATGTGAATATATACAAGTTGAACTTTTTTCCTATAGGGTAGTCTTATATTCGGGCTTTTAGTTTTTTTCCTAATGGAATATCCAAAGTTTGGGGGGTCGTCTTATAATCAGGGTCGTCTTATAATCGAGCAAATACGGTATATTACAGTCAAAATAGTTTTTTTTTTTTTTAAATTCAAGCTATTGTGACACCAGATATGAGTGGTGGCACTGGGCAAGTGGGCACAGTATACGCTGTGAGCCTGACACACACACAGGCAGGCAGGCAACTGCAATTAGATTACACAGGAAAAAAAAAAAAAAAAGCAGACTGATGTTCTAGCCCTAAAAATGGCTTTTTGGGGTGCTGTCCTTACAGCAGAGATCAGATGAGTCCTTCAGGACTGTAGTGGACACTGAATACACTAGCCTAGCTATCGATTACCCTATTAAATCAGCAGCAGCTACACTGTCCCTCCTCTCACTAAATGCAGCTTCCGAATGAATCTAAAATGGATGCTGTCCAGGAGGTGGGAGGGTCTGCTGCAGATTGGCTGGAATGTGTCTGCTGACTGTGAGGTACAGGGTCAAAGTTTACTCAATGATGACGCATAGAGGGCGGATCGAACATCGCGCTATGTTCGCCGGGAACTATTCACCGGCGAACTATTCGCGACATCTCTACTTAGAAGTAATCTGCAATCTCTCAAAGTCTGTCAGATATATAGTTAGAATATTGTCTTTAACAATTTTATAATGAAATAAGCAGGAAGGGTAGCGGTCCTGTGGAATTCTTAAAGGCAAATATCCTCCCCATCCATAATCAGAATAAAGACCTCATCATAAGATTATCTTTGTTATGATGAATGTAATTAGTAAATCATTTGCCCTGCTGGTGCAAGACGAATAGATATTTACAAATAGACATTTTTGTACCTGAGTGTTAAGGGGTTTCTTGAAGTCATTTAAATAGGGATAATGAACAGATATTACTCATTGAGAATGATATTCTTTCGTCAAACTGTGATCTCAAGAGCCTATACATTAATCTCCTTTTTGAATACAAATTTGAACAGGGTTCTGTATAAATCATACATTTTTGCTTGTTCAAATAATATTTAAAGAATGGTCTGTCAATTAGATATAATGGAGATACAATGTATTAATATTTTATATTAATTATTTTTATGGATGATGGTATTGAGCGGAGTACCTCAGGGGTCTGCTTTAGGCCCTCTTCTTTTTAATTTAGTTTATTAACCCCTTCCCGACAATGGACGTGCCTGGCACGTCCTGCAGTGAATCAAGCGGTTTTCGCGATCAACGATCTCAAACTGCTTTAACAGTGCTGGTCTATTGCCTCAATGTCGAGGCAAAAGCCAGCACTGAAATTTTTTTTCAGGGGCACCTACTATCGCCCCACGGAGCGATCGTGGGAGCCATATTGACGGAGCAGCATGCTCTGTCAATATGGCTATGCCCTCTGCAGGTCTGAGTTTCGGAAATGAAAGTAAATTCACTTCCGTCGCTCTTAATATGCTACTTGACTGCCCCTAGTGGTAGTTAAGCAGCATAGCAATGTAAAAAAATAAAAATATTTAACTAAAAACTTGTTATATAGTTAGATTAGCCTATAGGGTTAAAATTAAATTAAAATTAAAACATATTAAGGGATAGCATAAGGGTTAGTTGGGGTAAATATTGGGTTCGGGTTGGGGTCAAAAGGTTAATATAGGAAAAAAACAAACACTATTTTTAGTTTTTGCTCCAGAACCTGCAAAAAAATATTGAAAAATATGGAAACATGCATATTTCTGAACTCGGGACAACATTTAGAAACTATTTAGATGGGGTCTTTTTTTAATGATTTTATTTGTGTAAATTATATTATAGGTCAGCGTTTTTTTTTTTTGTTTTACTTTTTTATCATATTTTATGATTTTTTTTTGTAGTAAATTATAAGATATGATGAACATTATGGTATCTAATGAAAGCCCTTATGATGATAAAAACATATACCCATCCTACGGCATACCCATCCTTTCCAACACCTTAAACATAAACTCATGCTAAACCCTGTCATACATTTTTTCAAAATCTATAGTAGCAACCTACACAACCTAGCTACAGACTGTTTTCGTTCTCTCTCATACCATATCACATCTCTCAAAAGACGCAAACTATCACCAATCATCCTTCCCGGAACTGCACAAATTTGTTCTTCACCCACCATACGATCAACAACATTTTTCACACGATTCGCCACCACCTTTGCAATCACCTTATAGTCTACATTCAACAAGGAGATAGGTCTCCAATTTTTTTAAATCCTTCTTCTCACCTTTCTTGTACAACAACACAATCATACTGTCATGCCAAAGCATGAGTTGGCATTGATATAATTTGTTATGTTTATGTTATAATAGAGTGTATGGTAGGCTTTGATCCACCACCAGGCCTAAGCCATAAAGTGTAACTAGCTGATAGCCATCACCAGAGCTGGACTTCATGAGCTGGGGTCGTAAAAGATAGTGGAGCATGTACTCTGACATTGGGTGAATCAGAGGACAACCAGAAAATGTGAAATATGGGGAACACGTGTATATATTGTGTGAGGGTCCAGTATATATATATATATATATATATATATATATATATATATATTCAGATTGTCCAGGTGCTATTCTTTTGTTTGGTACCAAACATGGCCAGTGGAATGTGTTACTGTCACGAGAACCAAGAATAAGTACTTTCCAAACAGTTAAAACATCCATGTTTGGTGTCTAAATACTCCTAAAAATATAAGGAATGTGATCCTTACTATATTATGCTGTTATACAGTACATGACATATATTTGTAAGCTTATTGTGTTTGTAGGTAACAATCCACACTAGTGCCCTGGACAGGTATGATGGAGTGGGCCATAAACTGTCAGGCCGAGCCCCTCTGATCCACCCAGGGGGGCTGGTCTCTTAGAAAATCACCAGGGATCTATATAATCAGAATGTTGGATTGTACAAAGGGAGATTTCTTTTTTAACAACTGTATGGAGAACTTTACCATCTGAATCTCCCACAAGGATTATATATATCGGTAATTATATGTAAGGATTTCTTGTGTTTTCTCCTATTTTATTTTATGGACTGTTTTGCACTTGTACTTTGTATTTCTGTATTTTTGTACAAGCACTGTGAAGCCTTTTTTCGGATTAAATGTTTACTTAATCAGCTCTTGTCTTTGTTCTCTAATATGAACTCACACTTCTGAGGATAGCTCAGGTAGAACACGTTACCAGAGGGTTAATTATATATGTGTCTGATCATTAAAGTAAGGTTGTGATACTATATTGTACTGTGTTTGGGGTAACCGAAGACGCCCGGATATAAAGTCTTGGTGGTGGCAGCAAATTGTGTACTAGGGCAATAGTGTAGGAGGTATTGCAGGGGTTAATTTAGTGGTTGCTGGGACTAGCAACAGGTAACCAGGGATCTGGTGTCATTAACCCTTTCACTCCCACACTCTTTCCACTGTCTCAGCCGGGCCAATAGCCCGTGTTCGTGACAAACTGGTTGGCAGCGTCGGGATATATTTAGAGATTTTTAGTGCTTGCTGGATTTTACCTGTAAAGGTCTTAGCACTAAAAGAAATTGCATATATTTTTTGTGTAATTTCCAAAGACAGAGCTCAGTGCTGATTTAAAAGACATACAAAGTGCAAAACAGTTCTCCCCTTCCCATCTCTTGTTTTTCTTTCTCTATCCCATTTGTGAATATGGAGGCCTATCGCAAACAACCCAAAGAGGCCCTGGAATTGATGGGCCAAGCAAGGGATTTACCAACTTTTGGCAAAAACAAGGAACAACTTATTGCTGACCTTGTGGAGGCTGACAGCCATGTTTTCCCGCCAGAGACTGACACTGAAAGGGTTACTGAGCTCCCTACTTCCGCAGGAGCTCTACTTACTGGAATGCCTAGTGGTTGTACCCCTCAAAGTGTTATGGACATTTGCTCAACGGATTTATTCCGACAACTGATGGCTTCAAATCCTCGGGAGGCCCTGCAAGTGATGATCCAACAGCAGACGGCTGCACAAGAAAGATTGGCAGCTAGAGAAGCTGCAGAAAGAGAATCTGCAGAAAGGTTGGCAGAAAGAGAATCTGCAGAAAGGTTGGCAGAAAGAGAATCTGCAGAAAGGTTGGCAGAAAGAGAATCTGCAGAAAGGATGGCAGAAAGAGAATCTGCAGAAAGAGAGGTGCAAAGGAGACATGAGCTGGAAATGGCCAAGCTGCAGTCCATGGTTCAGTCCTCAGTGAGCAGCAATGCATCAGATTCCAGCATACGTAGGCTCCGCAAGGATGATTTTCCCTCCCTGGAAGAGGGGACTGATTTGGATGTATTCCTACAAAGTTTTGAAAAGGTATGCAGGCAGCACCAACTACCTTCAGACCAGTGGGGGAGATATTTAACTCCACAACTGAAAGGAAAAGCCTTGGATGTGTTTGTGTCCCTTCCCCCAGAGACTGATAATGATTATGAGGCAATCAAATCGGACTTGCAAAAAACTTTTAGCCTTACTCCTGAGTCTTATAGGAAAAAGTTTAGGAGCATGCAGCAGAGTGTGTCATCCAGCTGCATTCTATATGTTTCCCAATTGGAAACCACGTACAAGCAATGGGTTACTGGAGTACAAGCTACTACCTATGAAGCTGTTAATGACTTAATGGTCCTGGAGCAGTTCTTACAGACACGGAGTCCTAATATACGAGAGTGGATTTTAGAACGAAAGCCGAAAAATGCTAAGGATGCTGCCGAACTTGCAGACGACTATGCTGACATCCATGCACCCGCATCCAGGCGTGGCGCTGTGCCGACTGGCACATCAACCTGGACAGGGGGTTCAGTACCGACCACCAGATCTGCAGTGAGAACACCACTGGCTGCCAATGTAGCAGGGGCTATGTCGAGTGAGTCACAGGCCCGCCGTTGTTTTAGATGCAACCAGATTGGGCATCTGAGCATGACTTGCCCTACTAGGAGTGCACCCCTACCTGCTCGTGGAGGTGGGAGCACCCTGGGAGGGGCACCATCAGTTTTGCTTGTGGATGGGTCTGTGGAAAAACAAGAGGATAACCTACAGAGTGTGACTGTGGGTGACCGGGTGACCCTGGGACTGAGAGATTCTGGAGCTTCATTCACCTTGGTGCGCCCTGAAGTAGTTAATATTGAGGACATAATCCCTGGGAGAACTATGTCCATCAAAGGAATTGGAGGTGTGCGTGCCCCTGGCATGTGTGTACCTTGACTGGGGTGCAGGAAAAGGTTTGAGGGAGGTGGGGGTTTCTGAGGATATCCCTGTTAATGTTCTGTTGGGGAATGATTTGGGCCGGATGCTCTGTCACTATGCTCCAGAGGACCCTGTTTGCGAGCTGGAAGGGCTGACTGACAGTCCTGCTCCACCTAAGGTACTGTGTGAAACTTTGGGGGACTTTGTGAAAAGTGACCACTGGGAGGGAGAGAAGGAGATTGATACTTATTTTCCTGTAACTGAACCAGTGATGCCTTGCAAAGATGAGATGGAGTGTATTGTAAAAAGTGATTACAATGAAATCCAAATGCCTAAACCTAGTGGAGACGGGCTAGGAAGATGGTTTGGTGAGCCTCTGTTAACAATTAAGGATGAGGGACCGGTAATGATTGGTGATTTGCTTGTGTCTAAATCCTGTGAGAATGTGATGCCTGAGGGTAAGAGGGAGAAGAAATGGGATCTTCCTTCTGGAAAATATTCCCTGGATGGGGAGTGCAGAGGACTGGGGACTGATAAATGTCTACCAGTAACTGGACCAGTGATACCTTGCAAAAGTGAGTTGGGGTGTGTTGTAAACGGTGATGATTACAATGATTTCCAAATGCCTAAACCTAGTGGAGACTGGCTAGGGAGTGGCTTTGGTGAGCCCCTGGTAACAAGTAAGTTTGATAGACCAGGAATGTGTGGTGCTTTGTCTGTGTGTGAATCCAGTGACACTGGGATGGCTGAGAGTGAGGGGGAGGAAGAATGTGATTTTCCTACTGTAACATGCTCCCTGGATAGGGAATGCAAAAGGCATAGCTTGTTCTTCTGGGAGGAAAATGGTAACCAGGCAGAGAAACTAATGAGATCAGGGGTAACATGTCAGCAGTGTATCAGGGCTGTACCTGTAGAAGATGAGGGGGGTGATAATGGAAGGGTCAAGCTGTCTGACCCGCAGTCAGATATTATGGGGCCTTCAGCTATACCCAGCAGCACAGAGAAATAATTTTTCCCTAAAGTGACCAACTATGCCAATAAGCACGCTGAGAGCATGGCCTTATCCTCAGTCCAAGCAGATACAGTAGTTGATGCTGTGATCAGTAAAGCCTGTAGGATAGGTATCCCAACAGAAATACTGTATCTTAGCAGTAAACTGTTACCAAGGCCTAATCCGTAATAGAGGGTTAATGGTTGACAGATTTATCAGCCTGTGGCTGAATCCCTCTGTCCACCATCTTAAGGGGGAGGTGTCATGCCAAAGCATGAGTTGGCATTGATATAATTTGTTATGTTTATGTTATAATAGAGTGTATGGTAGGCTTTGATCCACCACCAGGCCTAAGCCATAAAGTGTAACTAGCTGATAGCCATCACCAGAGCTGGACTTCGTGAGCTGGGGTCGTAAAAGATAGTGGAGCATGTACTCCATTGGGTGAATCAGAGGACAACCAGAAAATGTGAAATATGGGGAACACGTGTATATATTGTGTGAGGGTCCAGTATATATATATATTCAGATTGTCCAGGTGCTATTCTTTTGTTTGGTACCAAACATGGCCAGTGGAATGTGTTACTGTCACGAGAACCAAGAATAAGTACTTTCCAAACAGTTAAAACATCCATGTTTGGTGTCTAAATACTCCTAAAAATATAAGGAATGTGATCCTTACTATATTATGGTGTTATACAGTACATGACATATATTGGTAAGCTTATTGTGTTTGTAGGTAACAATCCACACTAGTGCCCTGGACAGGTATGATGGAATGGGCCATAAACTGTCAGGCCGAGCCCCTCTGATCCACCCAGGGGGGCTGGTCTCTTAGAAAACCACCAGGGATCTATATAATCAGAATGTTTGATTGTACAAAGGGAGATTTCTTTTTTAACAACTGTATGGAGAACTTTACCATCTGAATCTCCCACAAGGATTATATATATCGGTAATTATATGTAAGGATTTCTTGTGTTTCCTCCTATTTTATTTTATGGACTGTTTTGCACTTGTACTTTGTATTTCTGTATTTTTGTACAAGCACTGTGAAGCCTTTTTTCGGATTAAATGTTTACTTAATCAGCTCTTGTCTTTGTTCTCTAATATGAACTCACACTTCTGAGGATAGCTCAGGTAGAACACGTTACCAGAGTGTTAATTATATATGTGTCTGATCATTAAAGTAAGGTTGTGATACTATATTGTACTGTGTTTGGGGTAACCGAAGACGCCTGGATATAAAGTCTTGGTGGTGGCAGCAAATTGTGTACTAGGGCAATAGTGTAGGAGGTATTGCAGGGGTTAATTTAGTGGTTGCTGGGACTAGCAACAGGTAACCAGGGATCTGGTGTAATTAACCCTTTCACTCCCACACTCTTTCCACTGTCTCAGCCGGGCCAATAGCCCGTGTTCGTGACACATACCCTCTTTCATAGACACAGACAACAACCCTCTTTCCAACACTTCCTTACATACCTCAACAAAATCATCACCAAACAAACTCCAAAAACAAACTTAAAACTCCACAGGTAACCCATCACATCCAGGCATGTTATTCTTTCTCAACCCCATAACAACATCCTCCACTTCTTTCTTACATATATCTCTCTCCATCCACTCCTTGTCAAGCTGTTCCAAACTCCCTTCAATCGACTCCAAAACCTCTCTCTCCAAACTCTCATCTCTGATTCACATCATACAAAACATTATAAAACTTCCAGACCTCAGTCAACACATTCTCCTTACCAGTCACCAAAACCCCATCATCTTTCAAAACATTCTCCATACCTTCTTTACCACCATACGCCTTTTTAAAGAAAAAATCGGTACACTTCTCATCCAATTCCACTACGTCCATTCTAGCTTGAAAAACAATCCTTCTCCCTTTCTTTTCTAAACATTTCTTGCGTTATTCTTGCTTCCTCAACTTCACTCTGTACATCCAAACCTAAGTCACGCAATTCATACAAATAGTCCAACCGAGCTCTCCAGTCAACATACTCCCTTTGTTCCATCCGCACTTTCTCACGTCCTTTCATCACAAAAAATGTCATCGATTTCCATTTCACCCAGTCCCACCATTCCACAACATTCCGAAAATTAGGTTTCATACGTCTCCAATCTTCAAAACATCTTTCATATTCTAGTTGAATATACTCTTCCATAAGCAGACAATTAAAATCCCTAGCCAAAAAAGTGGGAACCCTCCCCGGCAAAAATAAACAAAGTTTCTGAAATAAATCTAGCCTTTCTTTATTCCCAGCATAAGCATAAACATTAAATAAACAAAAAGAAACTCCCCCAAAATCAAAATATAAAATAACTGCCCTCCCTCCCTATACCTCCACAAGCCGAACAATTTGAAAACCTCCACCCCTAAACACCGCCACCCCACCATTTTTCCCCCTAATACAAGAAAAAACGGCCGGTCCAAGAGTCCATTTCTTTTGAAATATATAATCTTTATTTTTATATAAGACATACTGTTACGGTTACTCCCAGGCTAGCTGAAAGCTGGACCACTAGAAAGTCTGGATCCCAGTTTAGAGAGAGAGAGAAGCCACTTTGTCTTGATATCCAGACGGATCTTTTAAGTGTAGATCAATCCCACTAGCTATTTTACAGCTAGGATACTCTTTCCCCACAAAACGAGTCAAGGCTGCGATTTGAAAGTCAAACAAGAACTGACCAGAGCTGTTTATTGATGTAGAAACACAGAATATATACAGTTGAACATCCTGACAAACCAAATTAGACAAAGGAACTATAACAGGATTAAGGTTTAACTTAAGGACATACAAAGGGAAATCCTGCCTCACACCTTTCAGGATACAAAGGTGTCAAGTTCAGATACACACAGGAAACTAAATGACTTACATAAGACAATGGGAAAGGTGACAATAATTACAGGGATTAAAGGAGAGGATCCAATCTTAACTTGGGACAAAGACTTGGATCCTAGTAATTACAGTACATTCCTCTGCTTGGGAGATAATTGAGTTAACCTTTGTATCAGCTCAATTATCTCCAAGCTAAAATATACAGGTTTTATACAATATTAATAACTTTCAAAATATGCATCACATTCACATAAAACATACATTTTCAGAATCAGCATACTTTAAATATGAACATAACTAAAAATCAAACAATTCCAGGGTAAATAACAGTTTTGTAACACATACCATAACATAAAAATGGACGTACACATACGTACAAACATATATAATGCATATACAATACAGGAATAGAGGAGTGGGTGTAGGAGGAAGTCTCAGGTGGTCCGTTGGTAAGTAGTCTCCCTGCAGACTAACTGTGGTAGAGCCATCTCGCCCATCGACCCATTAGGATTTTGTCAAAGAGAACTTCCCCTTCGACCTGAGTCCCCCCAATTCCCACCCCCTACACTGTCCCCATTCATTCTGTGCTGTTCCGTAAGGTATTCTGTGGTAAACCTTCTAAGAACCCTCCAGTTGCTGTATTACCTAGAGTCTTCATCCATACCTACTTCCATACTTCAATCATTCACTTCTTCCATTTAAATCTTCTCTCATAGTAATAATTCATAATATTCAAATTCCTTATCATCACATTCCTTACATACCACATCTATTCTGCCGTGGGGGGGGGGGGGGGAGGAGGCCCGGGCCAGAGGCCCAAGGACCTTCCCATATGAGTGCACCGATCACAACCCTCAACCCTCAAAGCCAGTTGGATAAGATAAAGTTGGATATTGTAATCTAATCCCCTATCAGAGACCATTTTTCCCATATTTTCTCGAATTTAGCCATCGTCTTAGTGACATTCCTATGGAAATATCTCTCAGAAGAGGCTTGGAAATCGATTTGGCTTCTAATTTCACTCCACGATGGAACCTCAGTTCTCCTCCAGAACCTAGCAATACAGACTTTAACTGTTGAGAGGACATTGATAGACAGCAACCTCTGATTTTGATCTCTATTTGGTAAATCCAAGTGAAAAAGAAACATCTGTTGTGTTAGTTCTTTTCTGCTATCAAGCAGAAGTCCCAACACCGATGTTACCTCTTCCTTCAGGGTTTTGAGGATCTCACATTCCCACCATATGTGGGCCTGGGATCCTCTGTTTTTTAGGCATCTCCAGCATGTATCACATCCCTCTTGAGAGTATTTAGCCAGTCGGGAGTGGACCAGATACCATCTGTTTATTAACTTAAAGTATTGTTGCTGGATATCAATACAGTGAGACGCCCTCCTAATATCGTTCCAAGCTGTGCACCAGTCCTTATGTAGGGCTTGATATCCCATATCAATCTCCCATTTATTCAATGCCTGGTGCTTTCCCCCTGGTGCTAGTTCTTCAAAGAGTTTTAGAGTTTTTGAAATCGCATTTCTCTTTGGTAACTGATAGAGGAAAGCGTCCCACTGCGGTTGATTGTCTGGCGGGTTCGTTCCCAGAAAATTCTTAATTCTAAGATAGTTAAACAGTTGGTTTATATTAAGGTTATATTTCTGTTGTAATGCTGGGAAAGGCATTATTCTTTCCTCATTATATAGATCTCCTATTGTCTCTATGCCTACAGCGTGCCAGTTACTCAGGCTCAAGTCTGAGGTGCAAAGAGAGATAATGTGAATTGGGGCTAATTTAGAGATTTTGTCCGGAATAGTGTTTACTTTTTTAATTCTATATAGCGTCGACAGAGTATCTTTTATTATTTTCGATGTAATCCTCATTATTTTAAAAATTTTATTTGATAACCAACGTATTAATGAGGGATCTGCTACTTGTATTTGATTTCTCTCAATATCCATACAGGGGGAATTGATTTTGCATTGGTAATCCCAAACATTTATATGTGTCAATTGACAATTTTAAAAGATTCTTTGAGGGTCTGGATAACCCAGGCCCCCTTTCTGTAAGGATTGTTTTGATTATTAGATATTCTTTGAGTTTGATTTGATATTCTGGGTTTTTTGTCTCCCCACGTAAATTTAGAAAATAACAATTCGAAATCTCTGAGCTTAGTTGGGACTCTATATGGTATTGTTCTAAATAAATAGATCAGTTTTGGGAGGATATATGCTTTTAAAATATTCACCCGACCCATCCACGAGATTTCTCCTCTTGCCCATTTTTTAGTTTCTCTTTGTAGTTCTATTAGCAAAGAGGAGTAATTTATTGAAACCATTCCTTCGACTTGGGGTGTTATTTTTATTCCAAGATAGTCGATTGGTTCCCCTCCGCCACTTTTTATATCAAATCTCTGAAGGAGAGTTTTAGGGTTATATTTCGAATATAATAAGATTATCTGTGTTTTAGATAGATTTAATCTATAGTTAGACATTGAGCTATATAGTTCCAAAGCCTCCAACGTAGCTGGGATTGATGTTTCAGGGGACGATAGGGTTAAAAAGACATTGTCTGCATACAAGGTTATCGTGTGTTCTTGTTCCCCTATCTGTATACCTTTTATCCGCTGTGACTGTCGTAGCTGTTCTGCCAAAGGCTCAATTGACAAAGCATACAGCATTGGGGCGAGTGGACAACCTTGCCTTGTACCGTTTTTGATGGAAAAAAGTTCAGAAGCTAGGGAAGGACCCACAATTCTTGCTTGTGGTCTTGAGTACAGAGCCATAATATAATTAAGTATCTTACCCTCTAGACCAAATATTCGAAGGGTCTCTGATAGGAAGTCCCAGTCGACCCTATCGAAGGCCTTTTCAGCGTATAAGGCCATCATGATCTTCCTTAGATGGATTACTTCCAATATTCCACATACCCTTCGGACATTTTCTGTTCCTGATTTGCCAGGGATGAATCCAGATAGGTCCGGATGAACCAGATCTGCAATCACTCCTTTAAGGCGGTTTGCCAAAATTTTTGAATAAATCTTTATATCTAGGTTGATTAAGGAAATTAGATATTTGAGTTGGGTCCTTCCCTGGCTTCGGAATTGGTGAAATCGAGGCCACTAGCATTTCGGCTGGAAATCCGTTTGTTGGGGAGATTGCATTGTAGAGCCTATGCAAAACCGGGGCTATTACTGGGCTTAGCGTTTGATAAAATAGAGTTGAAAATCCGTCGGGTCCCGGAGCTTTTCCCTTTTTTAATTCCTTAAAAGTATTGATAGTTTCTGTAAGCTCTATTGGGAGATTCAAAATGGCCAGTTTCCACTCAAATAGCTTAGGGAGTCTTAAGGACTCTAAATATTTAGTCATGTCTTCCATGGAAGTTTTCGGTTTTGGTTGATTATAAAGCGTCTCATAGTAGTTTTTAAATTAGTCCGCTATCTGTTTGGGTGATATGGATGTCTGATCTTTATATATTATCTTTTTTCTTCTGTTATCCACATTTTGCATTTTTAATTTTTTGGTCATCTCCCTTCCTGCCCGATTATTAGTGTAGTACCATTTTGTTTTTAAACTCGAGAGCATTGTATCGGTGTCATATTTAAGTCTATCTATTATCTGTTTCAGAAGCTTCTGCACCTTCTTTATATTTTCGAAGTTAGGGTTTATTTTATGTTCTCTCTCTAGTAGTGCCAATATAGCATATAGTTCTGGTAGCTACTTCCCTCTTTGTTTTTTGAGCCAAGCTCCTTTTTTAATTAGGTGTCCTCTCAGGACGCATTTCATTGCACACCACAATGTATTCTCCGAAATTTCAGAGTTGTCATTTTGTTCCAGGTAAAATTTAGCTTGATCTATCAAATCCTGTCTGCAGTCTGGAGAATTTAAAATGCTATCATTTAGTCTCCATTTATTACGGATTTTGTAAAGTTTTAATAGTCAGAATAATCGGTGCGTGGTCTGACCATGTGATGTGTCCAATGCTGGAGGATATACATCTGTCCAGCATGGGGCCCATCACAAAAAAATAATATATTCTAGAGTACGACAGATGAACCTTTGAGAAAAATGTATAATCTCTTTGGTCCAAATGCTGCACTCTCCAGACATCATACAAGTTGTTTCTAAATAAACATGCAGTGAGGGCATCCGATCTCGATTTTGCTCAGGCATCATATTTGCATGTTTTTAACGATTTCCTATCCAAATGAAAATCTGCTGTAGCATTAATGTCTCCCCCCATCACCAACATGCCCCTTCTAATCCTTTCCACAGCTGCCATAGTAGAATTAATAAAACTAATTGATCTGTCTGATGGTGCATATACATTTACCAAAGTGTATGTCTCGTCGTTTATCCTACAAATAACAATCAGTCTCCTGCCCTCTTGGACTGTTTCATGATACAGATCTTCAAACTTAAGTTGGGCAGAAACAATTATTGCTACACCTCGTTTCTTCTTGTTGGACAGCGACGAGACATGCACAGTCCGGTACTTATGAAATTTCCAAAGTGGGTTTTGCTCCTGTTTCCAGTGAGTTTCCTGGACAAAGGCAATATCCGATCTTTCTTTCTCCAGTGTCCTATATAAAAAGGAGCGCTTATATGGAGAATTTAGGCCCTGAGCGTTGATTGATATTATGTTGAGGGGCACCAAAAAGGCTGCCTTCCTAAAATGGGTCCCAGCCACGTGCCTCCACCACCCCCCAGGACCCCACGCCCGACGACACAACTCACCACATCCAAACACTCAACATTCATACCCTTCCCTCCCATCGGAGGTACTATTGTCTCCATTCTGGGATAAGAAGAATCAAGTCAAAATCCCTGTACCATCAGGGATTGGCGGTCCGAGTAGCTGCAGGAGTTTTTACTCTTTTCATTTGGGCCTTAAGCAAGAGGACATATCAGTAGCGTATGCTCTAAGTTTGACTCCAAAATAATTAAGGGGAGGGGGAGAAGGAGCCCGCCAAGGGGGGGGGGGGGAAGAGAGTCCAGAAGAACAGATACACGGGGAAGGGGAGGGAGGAAGAGGGAAAAATTAAATAGATAAAATAGATAAATAGATTTACTCTTCTTGTGCAAGTCTAATCTCACTTATTTATAATGTCTTTCTATATTCAACCCTATTACTTAATTTCTTGTGTATCAAGTGTTAATTTCCCTTACTTCAGTGATTAAGTGTTTTTATTTTTAATTTACTTATAGATCATTCAGAGTCGTGCTCTTTATCCTCAAGTGTTCCTTGTTCTATAGTGTTTGCATTGATTGTCTTTACACAGTTTACTTTACGATTATCTCTTGTGCTTCCATCTTTGTGGTGTTCTAATTTCCCTTATACAATGTGTCCAGTTCTAATTCCCTTATGTGATGTGACCGATTCCCCCAATGAGAACTAGCTTCACTCTAAATTATTTGTTTTAAATTACTATTTACTAATTACCTACTATTTGGGTTGCTTTTATTATTTACAATGCCATACTTTTTATTTTATATCATTTACATTTATCACTTCTTAGCTAATTACATTTCCATCAAAGGGGAAAAAAAAAAAAAGGGAAGAACTCCCCCCTCAGTACCTATTCCTAGTCCCTTATATAGATACCCTGTTCCCTGTTTCAAAAAGTCTCCCTCGTTATTCATCCCCCCTCAATGCAATCTGTGGGGTCCCACAGCCCTTCCCCTATTACAAACAGACAGTTCCACATATTCCCCCCCCCCCCCCGTCCTCTCGGTAATGTCAACATTAGCTTCAACAGTCTATATTGCCCTCAGTTATAGGTTTAAGCCAGATAATTCTGGCCAGCAGGAGGAGAGGGACATGCTCAACTCCTATTGCTTCTTGAAGCCCCAAGTCGAAAGTTTGTCTATAGCCTGCTGTGGATCAAAACATAGATGAATTTTGTCTTGATATCGAATCCTGAGTTTGGTTGGAAATCCCCATGTGTATTGTATGCCGTTTTCACGCAGGCAAGTAGTAGAGTCTGAGAATTTCTGCCTAAGTTGCCTTGTATAGTATGACAGATCTGTATATAGAGAAAGGCAGGCAAACGTGGAGTTTTTTGTAGGATTTTTCCGAAATTCCCTCATCAGGTCCTCTTTCATTCTGGAACTGCAAAGGCAGACTATTACATCACGGGGTTCACTCAGTTGTGACCGGCTTTCTGGTTTGGGTAGCCTATGTGCCCTTTCCACTGAGTAGTGATGTATCAGCTTAGGGTCCAAGTAGGTAGCTAGGAATTCCTCCATAAAGGCAATTAAATCTGTAGTGTCTTCCGGTATTCCCCGAATTTTTATGTTCTTGCGTCTGGATCGGTCCTCCAGGTCTGCGACCTTTAAGTCAATTTTATTTATCCCCGCATTTGCCGTTTCACATTTCAACTGAATTATTTCTAGTTTTGAGTGTAATGCCTTTATCTCCTCGGATTGTAAGGAGATTGTAGTTTTTATTTGGGATAATAACTCTTTATAGTCCAGTAGATTTTTATCTAGGTCAGATTTAATTTTTTGGTATAGTGAATCCAGCGCAAATATTAGATTCGGTTGTGTGATAGGCCCCATAGTGTCCTGTAGAGATGTTTCCAACCCTCGATCAGGGGATAATTTCTCCATTACTGATGACTCACTTAGTTGTCCCTTTGGGGAATAGTAGGAATCAATAGATTGAGGTTTGGAGGTCTTGGGGGGTTTCTATTTTTATCCATCCTATCTTGTTTGGGAGGCATAATAATGATGTTGGATGTTTCTTTAGAAAATAATTGTTTATTTTAGTTACTCTAGGTCGAGTAATTTCCCTGTCCCTTCTCCCTTTCTCCTCCACTCCTCCCTACCTCGCTTTCTCCTTCCTTCTCCTTTCATTGTTTGTGCCCAGTGATTTTACCAGTCGACAAAGATATTAAGAGTCCTGCTTATAAGGCTGTTAATTATGAGACTTTATTGAAGTATCGGAAATGTGTACGTTTCTCCTCGCCTTTCGTTTACTTCTCTTCTATCTTCCTCCCTTCCTTTTATTATTAAATTCCGTTCTGGCATACAACGTCTGGGGATGCAGTTGATATATTTCAGAGGATTTAGATTGATCTATATATTGCAGCTTCTTGGTATAGTAGCAGTCTCACTGATGCCCCACTCACTGCAGTAGGTTTACTATTTACACTTTCCCACCATCTTTATAAGTCCAGCATTTTCCCGCCAGCTTTATCGAAAAGTTGCGCTTTGAGTGATTTTCCACTGACGTTATCAATCTTTCGGTCAAGCAAGCCTTTAGTCATTAGCTTGGGTTATACCATCAGAGCAAATATATACACTATTTACAGTCTGTTTCCCACTTTACAGAGTTCAAGGAGAATAATCAGGCAATCAATCAGTCAAATACTCTCCTTAGATCAGATTGTAGTATGATACTGCATTCAATTGTGTTAGACCACTTCTGCACTGGGCCATAGACTGCTGTGTTACTACCCAGGTAGGTCACTATATATGTAAGATTTGATAAACGGGGGGAGATAGCCCTCCCTACTTGCCGTTTCCGGTGAAGTCAGTCTCCAGGGTGTTTCCAGGGTGTTTCAAGGAACATCACCTCCCGGAGGTAAGCTTCCTTTCGGCTGCCGTCAATTGTGGGTAAGGGTCTTCCTCTTTATCCCCCGTCGCTTGTGATCATCCAGTACAAAGGATTTTCCCCCGCTCGTAGGATACTGCGTCGGTATGACCGGATAGCTCACGGCTGGGCTATGGAGGAGACATCCGAAAGGTTTGCTTCGTCTACTCCCTCAGCGTCTCGGGCCGACTCTCACATGCGACGTACACGTGCTACGTCATCAACATCCGATCCCACCTTCGAAGCTTCAAGAGTCCATTTATGACATCTTGATTTGGAAATTAAATTACACTCCTGTAAACAAAAAATATTGTCCGAAACGTCGCAAGATAATCAAAAATAAAGGCTCTTCTGTGGACACATCCGATACTCCTGACATTCAGAGAAGCAATCTTCAGCACCATATAGGTACTACCTCATGAAAGGCCAGGGTCCCACATTCTCCACTTCCATATCACTCACATCGCAGATTAAAAAATCCTTATCCGCAGCTTCTTCTCTCTCAGCCACCTATGAATAAGCGTGGAGACACGTGAAACGCGTAAGGCATCTGTTTTATCTGTTTATCCCTGATGTTCGTGATGTTTCCTTGATTTAATACAATCCTTTATCATTCAACCTACTCCGGAGTGCGTGTCCTTTTGTTGCTCATTTTCATTACATAAGCAAACACACACAAAAAACAAATTCTTAAAAAATGTAAACATACCATTTCTTCAATTTTTTGGTTTTCCATATTCCTTCCGCATCTATTTCACCCTTTCGTCTTTCTTCCAGCAAATAAGACAGACATACAGCCGACCCCTCACCATTCTAGCACAGGCATTCAGCGATTTCATCCTTTTTGAAAACCAGGAGGTTGCGCACATCCCATCTCCTTCTCTCATACAACACATGAACAACCACAACAGTCTCTCCTTATTTTTATCCAAAGCACAGATCCCAAACATCATCATTTCATAGGTGATGGTAGACACACCAGTCAAACCTCTTAACATTTTGAACATTTTATTCCATACACCTCTAGCATATCCACAATTCCAAAAAACATGTACCACATTCTCAAGATCTACACATCCATCCCTAGGACATCTGTCAGATGCCACTAATCCACGCACTCTCTGGAAATCTCTCACTGGGAGGCATTCATGCACTGCCATCCAAGCCACATATTTTTGTCTGTTTACCACCTCCCGACTACACACTTTTTTCAGTCTGTCCTGTAAAATGATCCCTAAAACTTCAATCGCATCATGTTGAACAGGCCACCCACACAAATGAAGTTCACTCCAATCCCCAAAAGCTTTACACGCACATTTATTCCAGTTTACCCTAAAACTACTTGCCATACAAAAACAATCAACCAGGAGTTTCACTCTTCTTAATCCTGCCTGATCTCTGCACACAACCGTAACATCGTCCATATATCCCAAAACTTTCAAACTTCTACCATCACCCCCTGGTACCCCCACTACTCTCACCATCTTGTCTTTCCTCAAACTATGCAATAATGATTCAATTACAGATATGAATAAGACAGGTGACAAGGGCCAGCCTTGCCTCACTCCAGAATTTACGTGCAACAATTTGGATAACCATCCATTCACTCTACTGTGTATGCCAGTATACAAGAATTTCAACCACCGTATACATTTAGTCGGCATCCCCATGCGTTCCAAAACACAGAACATAAAATCATGCGATGACTACCAATAGATTTCTCTCTATCATATACCAAATGGCATCTCTCAGCAAATGTAAATTATCCCCAATCACTCTCCCAGCCACAGCACACTCACCCACGAGTCAACAACATCTCTCATTCTATTTGCTAAAACTTTTGCAATCACCTTATAGTCCACATTCAGTAGGGTAATAGGCCTCCAGTTTTGCAGATCAGCCTTATCACCTTTTTTATATAGCAAAACAATTAATCACTCCTTTCATTGAGTTAGACAACATACCTTTCTCCAAAATTTCTTTACACAGCTCCACAAATACATCTTTAAGCACATTCCAAAAAGTACAATAAAAGCAGTTAAACCATCACTCCCAGGTGTTTTATTTTTGCACAAAACCTTCACCACATTCTCATCTTCCATATCACTCACATCGCAGATTAAAAAATCCTTATCCGCAGCTTCTACTCTCTCAGCCACCTCCTCCAAAAGTTCATTTTCCCAAAAAAATTATCTCGTGGCTTCTCCTTGTATAAGGTACTGTAGAAGTTCCATACCTCACTTAACATATTTTCTCTCCCCTGTACTAGTACCCCAGAATCATTCAAAACATTGTCCATCCCAATCTTTTTCCCATACGCTTTTTTAAAGAAAAAGCTAGTGCATTTTTCATCTAGCTCCACATCTCGCACTCTAGCTTGAAAAATATTTTTTTTCCCTTTCAATTCCATACAGGCTCTCAAGCGTTCTCTCGCATACGCCACCTCTTCCCTCATATTCATACCCAATTTTTGTAGCTCATATAAATAATCCAGTCTTTGTCTCCATACAGCATATTCCTGACGTTTCTCTTTTGCTTTAGCACACCCTTTTTGTATAAAAAAACCTTTTGGTTTCCTTTTTAACCCACTCCCACCATGCAAGTAAATCAGAAAAAGTTTCTTTTTGTAAGAGCCAGCTTGCAAATAAGTTCTCATATTGCAGTCTGGTATCATCATCTTGCAACAAAGTAATATTCAGTTTCCAATACCCTTTCCCAGGGCACTTACACTCCAGGGCATTTACTTTCATGCCTGGGGATACAAAACAAAAATAAATTCGGGATTTAATCAACCCATGTTCACTGAAAAAAGTAAAATTAGGTGTGTCATTTTTAACAACTGCTGTAGCTGCAGCAGCATCTGAGTAGCCAAAATCCTCAATAAGTCTTAGGAGTTCTCTACCTGTCACTTCCAAAGCCATACTGCCAGTTGTACCTTCCCTTTCACCCCCAGCTATAATACAATTGAAGTCTCCCATCAGGAAAGTAGGTTCCCTTCCCGGCATAGAATAGCGGAGAGCATATGCTAAACGTTAATGAGCCTGTAAACCACGCCCCCATATGCAAAATACACATCAATTACCCGGCCTTCCTCAATCTCTACCACCCTCACAATTTCAAACTGTGGACCCCGAAAAAGCACCCCAACTCCCCCCCCCCCCCCCCACACTTTGTTTCCCAAAAGAAAAAAAAGGGCCATGTGCCCACTTTTGGGAAACAAAAGGTCCTATTAAATTACATTCCTGCAAACATAAAACATCAAAGTGTAGATTAGATACATAGTCAAACACCATAGCTCTTCTGCTCACACTGCGAATACTTCGCACATTCAGTGTGGCTAGAGATAGTGATGTTTGATACATTTAAATACATTAAGGTCCTTCTGTCTGCTTTAAACCTTTTAACTGTGTCCATGCCAGTTATTACTGCCATAGAAAACACATCCTGGTCACAGAGGAAAGGGCTTGCTAGAAATAACGATTCAGAGTCATACAGAGGGGAGAATACTGGGCCCCGGACTATATACACTCCCTCCCACGAAACATGCAGGAAATTCTGCAGAAAGTTCAGGCAGCTGACTCCCCTTTCTCTTACCTCCATCTTCTTGGGTGGTAGCCTGAGATTTTCCCGCCTCACACTTCAAAACAGTTGACTCACCGATACAGGCTGATTCCACAGTGCCTGGGTCGACTAGCTCCCTCTGCAAACTGGGCATTGAATCCTCTAAGGCATGTGCTTCTGCCTCAGGGGTCTGTACAACCTCTGCAGCAGGAGCACCTCTTACACTTACAGGCTCAGCTGTTTCAGCTGTTTCTCCATCTTCATCTTTTCTTTCAGCTGCTTCTTTCCTCTCAGCTACATAATCCTCCTTAGCTGCACGCAAAAAGGCTGTTCTTCCAAGTGAGGGGCACTGTTTTGCAAAATGAGCAGTTGAGCCACATAGGTCACATTTTTTCTTTTTAGTGCAGTCAGCTGCCTTGTGGGATGCTTCACCGCAGTCTCTGCAGCAAGGACCAGTCACACAATGCTCTTTAGTATGTCCAAATTGTTGACAAATCCTGCAGTATGTTGGTTGTTTAGGATAAAAAAAAGATATCCACGGTTATCTCCGATGGAAAAGGTCTGAGGGGGGTGCATTTTGCCTCCAATCCCCTTCAGGTCTTGTTTCAAAACTAGACAGTAAAAGAGCACTGGAGGACCTCCTGGTCAGATAAACCAAACATAAAGTAATCCCTCCGATTTCAGCCTGTTGAAATAACAAAGTGGAGCTTCCCTCAACGCCAGGCCATCCAGCCCGTACAATAGGGAAAAAAAAAAGGAAGCAAAAACGGTTTGCGGAAGGAGCTCACAATCAAAGCAGGTATGTGAAAATAAGCCAGAGTTTAATGCTTCCGTAAAACAGGCTAGTACAAAAAAGGAAATGAACCACACAGTGAGAAAGACGCCTTACGCGTTTCGTGCTTCAAAAGCACTTAATCATAGGCTCTTCTTTTGTGTACTAGCTTGTTTCAAAACTACCCAAAACTTTCTCTTTCCATTATAAGTGCCATACTCATTTGTCAGGCGTTTTGGTGTGGAGACACTTGAGCAGTAACGATTCAGGAATGTTTCCAATTCAATATCTTGGACAAAAGGATTGTACATATGAATTGTGACAGGAATTTTCTCCACAGAATTATGTGGTACCAGATGAATTCCCTCCAAAAGTTTGTGGTCCTCGTTAGTCTTCCACCTCTCCACAGCTGTCATCATCCAGTAAGCTATAATCAAGGTCACATCAAAGTAACCAGCTGTGGGAAAACTCTGTATGCAAAACAGGCTGCTTCTGGGTACTTTTAACAAATCTTCCATAATCTTCAATTGCACCAATTCCAAAGACATTTCTTCCCTCCTCTTCACAGAAAACGCCAGCCGAACTGTATTTTTGATGTTAGGAGTAGCCACTACATCAAATGGATGCTTCTCACACAAATGTGATCTGAAATGGAACGGGGACCCCCTATAAGACTGCACAGCTTAAGACCCCATACGGGCGTCAAAAGCCATGCAGTCAGGGGTCAGAGGCTTCCTGATTTAAACTGATAAGATTTTTTAAATCAATATAACATTTTATTAAAATTCAAAAAGAATATATAATCCAACAAAGGAAACAAAACACATTAGAAAAAAACAAATACACAAAATTAAACATGAATAATGGTATTCCACATCTTCAAACACCACAAACTTTGTGCTCCTTTATTGCCCATATATTTTCTATCTCTCAAGAAATAAATATACATTTCGCTCAAAACATATTTCAAACAGTCCTCCACTTCAAGAGATTGTTTTTGAAATAATAAAACATTCCTAGATTTCCAAATAGCATACTTAAAACAATTGAAAATCATACAAGCCAATCTGTTGTTTAACTGTAGGACATGTATACAAAGCATACAACACAGAATCATGATTAAAAATCAGTCAAACCACAAATCCATTTAAAGATAGGTGCCGCTCTCCTCCAGACCTCCTGTGCATAAGGACAGTTCCAAAATAAATGCAACACTGTCTCATCACTAATACATGAAGGCCTAGGACACTTGGCCTTAGCAACCAAACCTCTATGATGTTGAAATTCGCGGGTTGGCAAACACTGATGGACTATAGCCCAAGCAAGATCCTTATGATCATTCAACAACATTGGCGCCCCTACCTGTTTCCAAACAATACTCGACCTTGCCTCTGAAAAATTTGACACTTGAATAACCCGTTCTGACTGTCTCACAAATTTAGTTAATTTTTTCTGATCACCCAAAATATCCAAATCCACTTTGGTAAGATCATACATCCGAATTATCTTTTCCAAAATAACAAAATGTGTAGGGGGAGAAAGAAGCACAGGAGATCTCAAAGAGAGCCGAAACCAACCATGGCGTCTGAAAATCATACCTGCTGCATATCGCAAAAAACATGGAAATACACTTTCCATCTTAAAATACCTGAAACACATACCAAAGTATTTAATATATAAAAAAAACATCACATTAGGAACATCCTTACCTCCATGGAGATTCGAAGTACACATCTTATTCCTATTAAGTCTCTCCATTTTAGAACCCCACAAAAATCGAAAACATATTCTAGAAAGACGTTTACAATACAATTCTGAGGGAGGAAAAACCATAGCCACATATAACATTATTGGCAATAAAACCATCTTAATAATTAAAACTTTCCCTTCCATGGTAAGTGCCCTAAGGTTCCAGAGTGAAATTTTCTTTTCCAGTTTCATTAAAACCAAATCCCAACTCATATTACCATTATTCTCTTTAGAAAACGTTATACCCAAAATAGTAATATAATCCTTTGGGAATGGAACATCAGGAACCTGCGACACATCCCACTCCCCGAGCGTTAAACAATCACATTTATCTTTATTCAATTTAAAACCTGACGCTTGACAAAACATTTCAGTAACAAAAATAGCTCTCTTAAGAGACAAGGGGTTGCAGCAATAAATGGACACGTCGTCCATATATGCTAAAACTTTCACTTGATTACCACCCCCACTAGGGATAGGAACCCCCTTAAAAATGTTTTCCTTTCTCAAAATACATAAAAGGGGCTCTATTGCACAAATAAAAAGAATTGGAGAAAGGGGACACCCTTGCTTAACCCCTGACCGTAGTTGCACTCCTTTTGTTAAAAAACCATTAATCAAAATCTCACTAAAACAGGATTTATACAAAAGTTTGATTTTCGAAGTAAAAGTATCAGGGAACCCCATTTTTCGCAATACCATAAATAGAAATTCAAGAGAGACCCTATCAAAAGCTTTTTCAAAATCTAAAGATAAAATAGCAAGGCCCTGATTACGTTCTTGTGAATACCATATCACATTTTTACATACATTAAGGGTCTCCCATGTACTCCTTCCAGGGACACCACAAGATTGATCAGGTTGGACGACTTTCCCAATTACCTCTTTCATCCGGGTTGCCAATATTTTCGCCAAAACCTTGTAATCAGAATTCAAGAGAGTAATTGGCCTCCAATTTTTTAGTTCAGTTTTATTACCTTTTTTCTAAAGTAAAGTGACAATACCTTTACGCCAAGTTAAAGGAAGTTCGTCAACATCCATAGCTTCACGAAATAAAAGTAACATGTCATCCTTTAAAATATCCCAAAAAGTAATATAAAATTCTAATGGGATACCATCGACCCCAGGAGTTTTTCCAAAAGAAAAACTTTGAAAAACGCTAGAGAGTTCCTCCAAAACCAAATCTTGTGACAAAAGATCCCTATCAAAATCATGTAGGCTAGAATCAAGTGCATCTAGAGCATAAGATACAAAGGATTCATCAATGTGCTTTGTATCAAACAAAGATTGGAAAAAAAGAAAAGCAGAACCTAAAATACCATTGATTCCCCTTTCCTTCTCCAATTCTAAAATCAACTCCTTTCTGAGAGTAGATTTTTTTAAAAAATACCTAGAACAACGTTCACCTAGTTCTAAATGTTTTACTCTAGCGTCAAATATAACTTGTTTACCTCTCAGTTCCAGGATCTTTTTAATTTCAGCTTTTACTACTAATTGTTCTTCTTCTATGTCTAAACCAACTTCTTTAAATTTCTGTAATGTCTGCAAACGCACATTGAAATCATGGTAAAAACGTTTTTTTTCTTTCGCTAGTCTCTTACCTGTCTTAATAAAGAACTTTTTTTACAACTTTTTTATTTTAATCTGCTTATTTTAATATTATTTGGTCATTTTTTTTTAGTTGCTCTATATTTTAATCTGTTTATTTTAATATTATTTGGTCATTTTCTTTGCTCTATGTATTTTAATATGCTCATTTTAATATTTGGTCATTTTCTTTGCTCTATTTATTTTAATCTGCTCATTTTAATATTATTTGGTCATTTTAGTTGCTCTATTTATTTTAAATGTACTTGCTCCCCTTTTTAAATGTACTTGCGCCATTTATGTGCCCCTTTTTAAATGCACAAGTACATTTAAACTGTGCCCCTTTTTAAATGTACTTGCTCCCCTTTTTAAATGTACTTGCGCATTTTAAGTGCCCCTTTTTAAATGTACCTGTGCATTTTATGTGCCAATTTTTAAATGTACCTGTGCATTTTATGTGCCCCTTTTTAAATGCTCAAGTACATTTAAAAAGGGGCACATAAAAGGCACAGGTACATTTAAAAAGTGGCACATAAAAGGCACAGGTACATTTTATGTGCCCTTTTTGAAATCTACTTGTGCCTTTTATGTGCCCCTTTTTAAATGTACTTGCACATTTTATGTGCCCCTTTTTAAATGTACCTGTGCATTTTATGTGCCCCTTTTTAAATGTACTTGTGCATTTTATGTGCCCCTTTTTAAATGCACAAGTACATTTAAAAAGGGGCACATAAAAGGCACAGATACATTTTATGTGCCCCTTTTTAAATGCACAAGTACATTTAAAAAGGGGCACATAAAAGGCACAGGTACATTTAAAAAGGGGCACATAAAAGGCACAGGTACATTTAAAAAGGGGCACATAAAAGGCACAGGTACATTTTATGTGCCCCTTTTTAAATGTACTTGTGCCTTTTATGTGCCCCTTTTTAAATGTACTTGCGCATTTTATGTGCCCCTTTTTAAATGTACTTGCGCATTTTATGTGCCCCTTTTTAAATGCACAAGTACATTTAAACTGTGCCCCTTTTTAAATGTACTTGTGCATTTTATGTGCCCCTTTTTAAATGTACCTGTGCATTTTATGTGCCCCTTTTTAAATGCACAAGTACATTTAAAAAGGGGCACATAGAAAGGCACAGGTACATTTTATGTGCCCCTTTTTAAATGTACTTGTGCCTTTTATGTGCCCCTTTTTAAATGTACTTGCGCATTTTATGTGCCCCTTTTTAAATGTACCTGTGCATTTTATGTGCCCCTTTTTAAATGTACCTGTGCATTTTATGTGCCCCTTTTTAAATGCACAAGTACATTTAAAAAGGGGCACATAGAAAGGCACAGGTACATTTTATGTGCCCCTTTTTAAATGTACTTGTGCCTTTTATGTGCCCCTTTTTAAATGTACTTGCGCATTTTATGTGCCCCTTTTTAAATGTACCTGTGCATTTTATGTGCCCCTTTTTAAATGTACTTGCGCATTTTATGTTCCCCTTTTTAAATGCAGGTACATTTAAAAAGGGGCACATAAAATGCACAGGTACATTTAAAAAGGGGCACATAAAAGGCACAGGTACATTTAAAAAGGGGCACATAAAAGGCACAGGTACATTTTATGTGCCCCTTTTTAAATGTACTTGTGCCTTTTATGTGCCCCTTTTTAAATGTACTTGCGCATTTTATGTGCCCCTTTTTAAATGTACGTGCGCATTTTATGTGCCCCTTTTTAAATGCATAAGTACATTTAAACTGTGCCCCTTTTTAAATGTACTTGTGCATTTTATGTGCCCCTTTTTAAATGTACTTGTGCATTTTATGTGCCCCTTTTTAAATGTACCTGTGCATTTTATGTGCCCCTTTTTAAATGCACAAGTTCATTTAAAAAGGGGCACATAGAAAGGCACAGGTACATTTTATGTGCCCCTTTTTAAATGTACTTGTGCCTTTTATGTGCCCCTTTTTAAATGTACTTGCGCATTTTATGTGCCCCTTTTTAAATGTACCTGTGCATTTTATGTGCCCCTTTTTAAATGTACTTGCGCATTTTATGTTCCCCTTTTTAAATGCAGGTACATTTAAAAAGGGGCACATAAAATGCACAGGTACATTTAAAATGGGGCACATAAAAGGCACAGGTACATTTAAAAAGGGGCACATAAAAGGCACAGGTACATTTTATGTGCCCCTTTTTAAATGTACTTGTGCCTTTTATGTGCCCCTTTTTAAATGTACTTGCGCATTTTATGTGCCCCTTTTTAAATGTACTTGTGCATTTTATGTGCCCCTTTTTAAATGCAGGTACATTTAAAAAGGGGCACATAAAATGCACAGGTACATTTAAAAAGGGGCACATAAAAGGCACAGGTACATTTAAAAAGGGGCACATAAAAGGCACAGGTACATTTTATGTGCCCCTTTTTAAATGTACTTGCGCATTTTATGTGCCCCTTTTTAAATGCACTTGCGCATTTTATGTGCCCCTTTTTAAATGTACTTGCGCATTTTATGTGCCCCTTTTTGAAACCAATGTGTAGCAGGTTCTGCACTCAGAAGTGGAGGGTGCACGGAGAGGACTTTCACCCTAGTCCTCCAAATCAGAATAAAGGATCCTTTAATCTGTGTGTATATGTGACAGACTATGGGTCTGTGACAGCATGTGTAAATGTGGTTGGCACCTTTTTTATTTATTTTTTAAATCAATATTTAATTGGACTCGATAGACATGGCATATAGCTGGCTCCTAAATAAGTTGGCCTGTCTACTACATATTTGTCCAGCCCTGATCAGAGTTTGACAAATCAAGAGCCAAGCAGCCATGGCGTCTAAATTCCTTGCTGCTGGATCCTAACTTTGATCGATTTACATAGAACTCTGACAGTACCACTTCACTGGCTCCTGAAGTGGTTTGGTTCATAAATTCTACACATTTGACAAGTCCTGACCTAAAGACATGTTTGTGTACTGATATATGTTATTGTAGCATGTGTAGGGTGCTGACTGGCTAGCAATGTAAGTTATGTATGTAGTAGATGGGACTTAGTTCATCCTTATACCATAAAACCCCGAACCCAATAAAGACACACCAGATGTTGATGGAATTAAATAGGCCACAGCATTTATTTTACAATCCAAATAACTTCACGACCACATTCTCCTTTATTTAACTTTATTATTTATTTAAAATATATATGACTTAATCGTCAATGTATATAAATGAATATGTAGAAAGGGGGATAGATTCTAGCGCTAGAATCTGTAACAGAGCTGCACCAGCCTGTGTGAATCTCTGCGTGCACACAAAAAACAAACAAGACAAAATACAGAAAAGGGGTGGTAGGTGCGCTCTGTAAACCTCACCAAAAGAAAAGGCAAAAGACCAAAAAAGGGGATATTGATAATTGCCTGAAAGGATGTTCTTAAGCAGATATCATGATGTTCATCCAATTACATATGTAAAAAAAGAGAACAAGAAAACATAGCACAATACTGCTACAAAAAATAGTGATATGTACAGGATATGTCTTTGCACTCACAAAACTTTCAGATAGACAGGCTCATCTGTTGTAGGTAGTTGCACCTTCTCCCTCTTCCTCCAGTATATGGCGTTGTTCAGTAGGAAAAAGATACAAACGGGAGGTATAAATGGTAAATGTAGACAATTTTAATATAAAAAAACAGTAGTACCTTACATGTACTATACTGGAACAACAGCTCCACGATGTCTTCCAGGATGTAAAATATAGCATATAAAATCAAATAAAATAAATAAAAGTCCAAAGTTGGCCAGAGGTGGCTGGTCCTGATAAGTACAGTACACGAACGCGTTTCGCCTAAATCAAAGGCTTCCTCCTGGCGTGTATCAGCTGTACTTTGTTGGGTCTTTAAATACTTTTCGTCTGAAGACTTCCGGGTTCCCTAGTTGATGACGTCATCGCGACATAGTCGCATTGCGAGATTGTAGTTGGAGATCTCGCGGGAGTCAGCCATGTGGTTGGCATGGTTGGCTCAGTGGTAATATATGAACACATAGGCAAAAAAGGGAAAAGCAAGAAACTGAATCTTCCGCATCCCCCGCGCCCTATTCACCGCCAATCGGAGCCCGTCCAACTTATCCCTAGGAAGCCTACACTCTCCCGCCACTGAATCAATTTCAATGCCGAGAAAGCTAAGACACGTCCCAGGGCCCTCCGTTTTGTCGGGAGCCAACGGTACCCCAAATTGCCTAGACACCTGTTGCACCGACTGTAGCAAGTGAGCGCAGATGTGTGACCGCGCCGGGCCTACGCACAAGAAATCATCTAGGTAGTGCAGCACGGAGTCACACCCAGATTCCTCCCGCACTACCCATTGCAGGAAGGTGCTAAAGCACTCGAAGTAAAAACAGGAGATCGAACAACCCATTGGGAGGTTCAGATCCACATAGTACTTTCCTTCGAAAAAACACCCCAGGAGATGATGGCATTCCGGGTGTACTGGAAGCAAATGGAATGCCGCCTCCACGTCTGTTTTTGCCATCAGTGCCCCCGGGCCCGCAGCCCTAACCATCCGCACCGCCGCGTCAAATGAAACGTAAGACACGCGGCACAGTTCCGCATCAATATCATCATTAACCGACCCCCCGTGTGGGAATGATAAATGGTGAATGAGGCGGAACTTGCCCGGTTCTTTTTTGGGAACCACCCCCAACGGGGAAACCCGTAAGTTAAGGAGGGGTGGGTCCCGAAAAGGCCCCGCCATCCTCCCCAATGCTACTTCTTTTTCTAACTTCTCTCGTACCACCCCCGGGTGATCTGCAACCGAACGTAGATTCCGATGGGATACTACCGCTGGCCGTTCCAGAAATGGGATCCAAAACCCTTCCCCGAAACCTTCCAACAGTATATCCGCCGCCCTCCTGTTCCTATATCTATTTAGCCATGGGCGCATCGCGGCGACGTCCACCGGCGTCCTCCCCCTTAGAGCCCATGTCTGACTTATCTCCCCCCTTTACTCTTTTGAAACACCGGGAAGCGGGGTGGTTACCCCCACATCCCGAGCACTCATGCTTGAAGCGGCAGTTTGACCCCCATTTACACTGGTTGTCATTGTATTGCCAGCATGACCCAGAACGTCGTGGCGCGGCCGACGGGGTGGGGGATCCCATCCCGCCGGCCCCCCCGAGAAAGGAGGACATGCCCCCTTGAGCTGAAGCGGCGCGAGTCATAATCGCCAACCAGAGCCCGATATCCATCTGATCCCATGTCAGCGTTGGACGGACGGCTAAACGCTGGCGGAACTGCTCATCGTAGCGCCACCAGTTTAACCCCCCATAAACGCGACAGGCAGTCCAGACCTGGTCCTGGTAGCAGAATAGAGATGAGCACCGCTCCGGGTACTTTTCCCCTATCACACTAGCCAGGATAGAAAAGGCACGTATCCAATTACCGAAAGTTTTGGGTATCTTTCGGTAACAATATTTTTCTTTTTCTTTTTCCGACTCTTTAAGATCTTTTTCAGGAGGAGGAACGTCCTCCAGTGGGATAAGGGAGAATATCTCAAGGTATTCCCTTTTCTAGATCTTTTCCTTTACCTCCTGCTTCAGGTGCAGGCCGAGAGGGCCTGACCAGCACATATAAGAAGCGCCGTGAGCTACCGGGGCTACCAAAGACCCCATTTGGGAGAGGTCCTCCGTTACCCCCAAATCAGTCCCTGAAACCCCGGCTAGAGCAGCAACAGATGAGGATGGTACCGGTAAAGGAGGAACCGTTACCTCAACTACGGGAGGAGAGGGGTCGGCCGTTGGCAAGCCCGCCGCCTCCCAAACCCCCCTTAATTGCGCATCAACTGTCTTAGCAACTGTGTGTGACGCCGAACCCCCCGGCGCCGCAAACTGCACTAATAAAGCCTGCAACCCCCGTAACAACCCGTCCCACGCAGGCGACATACTAAGACCTGGCATTAAAGTACCCGAACCCACCACCCTTTCGTCCCCAAACTCACCGGGATGATGAGATAACCCCGCAGCCGAGGCATCGGCGGGCGACAGACCCACGCCAGATGGTGACGATCCGGTCAGAGAGATTGCCTGAACTATGGGAGACGTTGGAGCACGGCCGGGATGGCACGTGCTGAGGCTTGCTGTGAAGAGGAAACAGGTTGGTGAACTGCCCTCCCTCCCCTAGCCTGATCCGCTGTTCCTGTAGCCGGCAACTCGGCAGCCTGAGTTGCAGTAGTGGAGCGGGGGTTAAAATAAGAGGTGCTGGGAACCTCTTCTTCATCCGACAGGAGCGACATGGCGCCATCGGATGGGGAATCAGGCCAAACGGGAGGGGGAGGTGAGCCAGGTGCCCTCCGTGGTACTGCCCGCCTGCCACTTGCTGCTCTGCTTGCCCGGGGCCTGCTCTCACCGCTGGGGGAGCGTGATGGGACCACTAACCGCCTGGCAGGGCCGAGGGGGGCTGCCGGCCTAGCAGCGCCCCCGGAGATGTGAGCACCACTGGAGCGCAGGGCCCTACCCGGGGTGGAGGTACTTGAGAGCGGGGAGGAGAAGGGGAGCAACCTGGTGCTTGATCGGGCGGGCCTCACCTTCCGTGCAGGCCTCACCCCTCTGTTAGCCTGCCGTGGAGGCTGTGGGGAAGGACATGCAGGCCTCGCGGCCTGATAGCGCGCTCTGCATGACGGGGGAGGGGGTACAGCAGCAGCCGATCCACTTACCGGCCTCGCGGGAGACGAGCGCCGCCTCCGTGTCCTCTCCCCTGGACTCCTACTCCGGTAGGAGAGCGGACCTCCGTCGGGGCTGAGACGGGCGGGGGGGGCGCGAGACACGCCTGCCCGACCCGCGACTGCCATCTGTGGCGGGGGCTCCCGCCGGCGCCACCCGCAACCGAGCCATCTGTGCTTGGAGGTGGGCCCCACCGTCCAGGAGGGCCTCTGCCCTCAGAGCTGCGAGGACATATGCCGTTCAGTATAGACACGAGCAAGAGAAAATTATCTTTTGCTGTGTCCGGACCTAAAATGGCTGCCGGATGACAGAGGGGGAAGTCCTTTTATACCCCCACTGCTGCCATCACGCCCCCACCATACATACACCTGTCACTCACACATCTTCACAACCCCTCACACATACATGGCCCCCTCCCACCTAGCTGGGCTTGTTCCTGGGGGACTTATGTGCTGTGCTTGATAAAGAATGCATCATAAGATGTATGTATATCTAGAAAATCCAAGAAGTCACAAAAAAGTAATGCTGGCTTGCTTTCTGATCTTTGACACAGCTGCCAGCCTGATTTCTGCTCCAGTGTTTTGCCAGCACTTGATAGCTTTCCTGATTTATTGGTACTGTTCTAGAGTTTAGACTATTTGTATGGACAAAACTTGACTATCGGTAAGGTAAGGTAAGATAAGTATGTAAGTACCCCTGCATAAAATTGGGATAAAATCTGACTTCTTCCAAGTATTTTTTACAGCACTGTTACTATCCTTAGCAACCATGAGTGACGGGCGAAAAAGATTAAGCGGAGCAGGGTACAGAAAAAATGCAAAAATTAGGCGTGAAAAACAAACAAGAGAGATTCAACAGACTGGAAAATTTGATCTATTCTTCACAAAACCTGTTGCCTCCTCTGGTGCTGAGCAGAGTGAAGAGATGGTTAAAGATTTAACTACTGCCATTTGTGACACTGATGTAGTTGCTACATGCAGTTCTGACACATCAGAAGCTACCGGCAGTATTGTCTGTGAAACTGAGGCTTCTCAATCCAGTGGAGGGCCTATGAGTTCAAGAGAATTTGATCCTGTTCTATTGGGAGTGAGCTCTGACCCTGCTGAATGGGTTTTAAATGATTTTACCCGAGATCATGTGGCCAGACATGGAATAAATCAAAATGAGGACTTTGCACACTCTCGAAGGGTATATGCTGACTGTTGTAGGATGCTAACTAAACATCTGTTTGAAAAAGAAAATTTTAATGGCGAGAAACAAAAAAGGAGCTATTTGGTTTACTCCCAAAGCAAAGGAGTCGTTTTTTGTGCTCCATGCCGTTTGTTTGGTGGCAAGTCGCAGTTGGCAGAAAGTGGATTCAACGACTGGAAAAATGGCACAGCTCGATTGAATGAACATGAGCGTTCATCTGAACACAAATCCTGTGTTCTGTCTTTAAACTCAAGAGCAGGTACTTTGGGGAGAATTGATGATAGTCTTACAAAGCAAGCCTCTGATGAAATCCAGTATTGGAGAAATGTGTTAAAAAGAGTTGTTGCTGCTGTTAAGGCACTTGGCACCCGTGGACTTGCGTTCAGAGGGAAAGATGACCGTTTTGGTTCCTCACACAATGGAAACTACATGATGATGTTTGAATTTCTTTCGGAATTTGACCCATTTATAGCTGAACACATTGCCCGTTACGGCAATGCAGGAAAAGGAGTCACATCTTACCTCTCATTTGCTACCTGTGAGCAGTTCATTCAGCTTATGGCTGATACAGTTACTAAACAAATCATTAAGGAGGCAAAGACTGTGAAATATTATTCTATCAGTGTCGATTCAACACCTGATAGCTCTCACATGGATCAACTGGCCTTCATCGTAAGGTATGTCAAGGAAGATGGCTTACCGATTGAGCGCTTTCTACGGTTCATTCCAAATCCTGGACATAAATAGGAGCAACTTGCTGACGTGGTCCTCTCCACTCTTAAGTCATATGACCTTGATATTGCCAATTGTCGTGGTCAGTCATATGATAACGCAAGCAATATGTCTGGTCACTATAGAGGCTTGCAAGCCAGAATTCTGGAAAGAAACTCCCTTGCTGTCTATATTCCATGCTCTGCACACTTAAATCTAGTTGGGAAGCATGCTGCTGAAAGTTGCAGTGAGGCCTGTTCATTCTTTTGTCTCCTACAATACATTTATACCTTTTTTACTGCTTCCACTCACAGATGGGAGATTTTACAAGAACACTTATCATCTGTGACCAACACTCTTGCGGTAAAGAGACTATCTGACACACGGTGGTCAGCCAGGTGAAGAAGCCTGTCGGAGCTTAAATCGGAATTGGACTCAAATAGTTCAAGCCTTAACAGCAATTAAAGAAAATACCACAGAGTCACCAGGAACGTTCAAGGAAGCTGAAGGTATACTCAATAAAATACAACGTCTGGAGACTGCACTTATGAGTGGTTTGTGGGGCACTATCCTAGAACGATTTGGTGCAGTCAGCAAAAAAATCCAAAGCGTTGCTATTGATGTTGGAATTGTGGTGGAGCAGTATGAGTCACTGATAGAGTTTGTTCGAGAGACTAGACAAATGTTCCTGACTTATGAAGATACAGCATTGGAAAAATCAACGGTCAAGCACTATGACCTTGAGAGGAAAGCAAGGAAAAATTCAGCAATTTCCAGCAAGACTCAAGCAGAGGAAGCACAAGAATATTTCCGGATTAACACCTTTTATGTCATTTGTGACAACTTGGTTGCGGAGCTTGAGAGAAGAAAAACGGCATATGATTCTTTCTTTGGAAAGTTTAAATTCATCACGGACCTATCAAGCATTGAGCCATCAGCAATAGCAGAGCATGCTAATAAGCTTTGTACTTCCTACAACAAAGACTTAGAAGAGGAGTGTTTTGTTGATGAGTGCCTCCACTTTCGTTCATACCTCATAAGTTCTTCTGCAGAACATACATCTGTTCTAGCAATGTCCCGAATGATAAGGGAGAGAGGATTGCAAAGAATTTATTCAAATGTGGACATTGCTCTCTGGCTGTGTTGGCAATTGAGTCAGAACTCGCAAAATCTTTGGACTATGATGAGCTTATAAACAGCTTTGCCACACAGCGAATTCGTCGAAAGCCACTTTAGTAACTGGAACTCCAAGATTCTTTTTATTGAGGTTTCACTGAAATCTGACACAGGATACCGGAAGACTGCCGCAGTTTATTTCCAGCTGGGTGGTTTATTTTGTGACCTTTTTTTACAGGAGGATTCCGTTGGGAGGACAACTCTCCCTTGCAGATGCCACTATCACAATAGTCTTGGAATTAACACAAGTAGTTGGTCACAGCAAAGGATAACAGACCACTGGGGCTCTGGAACTGGATATTGGGGCACTGGAACCCGATACCGGACCACTGGATATTCTGGCACAGCATACTTTATTACTAGCACATCCGAGGACAAGCACAAGCCATAACATGCACTTATTTATTTGTTTAAAATATCTGTCTGTTGTTAAGTTATCTCTGCCTGTTAAGTTATCTCTGTCTGTTAAGTTATCTCTGTCTGTTAAGTTATCTCTGTCTGTTAAGTTATCTCTGTCTGTTAAGTTATCTCTGCCTGTTAAGTTATCTCTGTCTGTTAAGTTATCTCTGTCTGTTAAGTTATCTCTGCCTGTTAAGTTATCTCATACCAAAATAGTCATTGGGTCCTTTTTATTGATTGATTGATGTAAGTATGGAATGAATGTGTGTGTGTGTGTGTAGTATAAAAGACTCTGTGTTCGTTAACAGTTGCATGGTCTTGTATTAATGGTGCAAATGGGGTATGAATGTCCAGTAACAGTGGTTGAAGCCTTGGTGTGGCGTTACTGCTCACGTGGAGTGACCACGTGCTAATTCAACCAATTTGGATGTTTGTGATCTGTATAGTTGACATGGATGACTGATCTTGTAAACATGATTTACTTTAATATAACATTTCAAATGGTATACAAAACAAAATATACAAGTAGCCATTTTGTTTTAGCTTAAACAGGAAGAGGTGCGGTTTAAACAGGAAGAGGTGTGGTTTAAACAGGACGAGGCATGGTTTATACAGGAAGAGGCGCGGCAAATTTAAATTAGGGGTGCCCGGGTTTAGACTGCCTAGGGCAGCACAAAACCTGAATACACCACTGGGAGGACAGTGTTAACACTGGGGAAGGGGGGGAGAGACAGAGATAACGAGGGCGGGAAGTCAATGCTGGGAGGGGGGGGAGACAGAGAGAACGTTGGGGGGAGACAGAGACAATGCTGGGGGGAGGAAGGGTGAGATAGAGACAACGCTGTGGGAAAGGGGGGAGCGAGAGAGACAAAGCTGGGGGGAGGAGAGAGAGAGACAACGTTTGAAGCTAGGGAGGGAGATAGAGAGACAACGTTTGGGGAAGGGAGGGGGAGAGAGGCAGCATTGGGCAAGTCTGGGGGGTAGAGGCAGCATTGGCAAATAAAAGTAAATAAAAATAATAAATGCATTTATTTATATCATAATTTTTATTAAATATGAAAAAGCAATTTACATTGCTTAGAATGCATTGCACTAGTGTATAGCCCTTTCTAAATGTTTTGTCTGTCTATCAATCTCTGTATTTTATCTGTCACTATCTGCCTTTCTATGTGTGTCTGTCTCTGATGATAATGGGGGAGTTCTTGAAATTGCAAGATGGGCCTCTAAATTATCTTTTCACCAGTATTCCTACAGTCCTCTGAGAAGCCATATAACAGATTGTAAAGTGGCTTGCGTTTACATTGCAAATACGACTATTTCGTATTGCAAAAAACCCTACATGGTATGAAATGATTTTGTCCACTGACAGCATAGATAAGAATCAGGGAGGGGATTTTATGTACGATTCGTATGCTACTAATGTGAAGAATGCAATGAGCTATTTAATTACAGGCTCATAGAAAAATAATGAATTACATTCCTGAACAGACGGAGCCTTAATCTCTGCCATATATTTATTGCTGCACAAATAAAAAAACGAATTTCCAGCTCTTTTATTGCAGTTCGGAGGTCAGGATTCAGAGAACTGACACCATTATGCTCTCAGGGGTGAGATCACTTTGTATACTTTCTGTTTCAAAGTACTCCTTGCAGGCTTAACCTACTGCTGGTGGGGTATTATATTCTGCATCTGATCCTAGGGGTGTTCAACGTAAAGAAATGACCTGTAACTATAAAATAAGTGCAAGGTCAACATGACAGGGGTGGGCATCACATCCACAGTTTCTGGGTAAATGTCTTGTATCATTCGGATCACCGTGTCCAATCAGTGCAAAGCAGGTGTTGTATTTGGTGACACAGGGGGGTTGGGTGTAGTCTATATAAGAACAAGCACATAACAACATCTTCTCTTTTACAGAAAATAAACATTTTTCTTGTTCCCTCCCACCCATCCCCTTTTTTCTTTCAGGTAGGTGGTAGGGGGTCCCTGAGGTCACGACGTCAGTGCTGGGGGTTGGTCGTCTGGGGTACGGCCAACCCGGGTAGCAGTAGCTATGTGGCTAGCTGATCACGCTCACCATGGGCTGGTCGCTGGCAAGCGGATTCGGGGCTACTGTGTGGCAACCCTAGCTACAACTCTAGAACAAAGCTTACATCCATCTCTCACCAAGAGTCCACTCACACTCTAATATACTCTCTTATAATCTCCTGTCTCGACTTGCTGTAATAATGTCCTGCTTGGTATTCCTATAACTCAACTGTTTCTGCTATAATCTACCCCAAAATCTCTCTGCCAGGCTAGTAATTCGCCATTCTTTATTTGCTGTTTTGCTTTGTAACAAACTCTACTCGCTTCTCATCCTTCAAACTAAAAATACTCATACTTTTACACAAAGCTGCCCATACTTTTGCCCCCTCATCAATAAGTTCCTCCCTACTTTTGCATTCTTCATGGGATTTAAGACTCTCTTTCTATCTCTTTACATGTTCCACTCAAGCCTAGATGCAATTCAGTCACACACAGAATCTCAACCTTTCTTCCTCTCTCTCTCAATATTTAAAAAGTTCCTCTTAACTCACACCTTCACAGAAGCTTACATCTCAACCATCATGCACCATAAGTCTCCACTGATACTACCGATGCAGCGGACACAGTCCGACCCGTTAACTTTTTTTTAGCGCCTTTGCGAACACCTTATAATTATCCTATATCAGACTTCCTCTAGATTGTACATTTCAGAGCACCACTCTCCCTTCCTCGTGTATCAGTCTGTGCCGGCTGGTCTAAGCGAATGGGTCCTTTTTGATTCTGTACCTGGTGTTGCATAGTTGTGTGGGGCTCTAAAAAATGTAATCGTAATGAAATGTTTCACCTACATGCTCTCTGTAGATGTTGTTCATCCAGTTAGTGAAAGTCTTCTTCTGCATGACCATGCGCTGCTCCTGCAACTTCTTAATGTGGCCCTTCTCATACTCCAGTGCTCCTTCTTCCATCATGACCTTGAGGACAATAGGAAGGACAACAAGAGAGCACATTGTTACGAACACTTGGGGAAGGCATCTTCTTTCTTCGCTTAACTATGAAATAAACATTTGGGTTTCCCAATGAGAATGACCATATTCCCCAAATATTTATGTAGTATATTTGTTTGCCTTCTTTTGGATCAACAGCAGGAAGAAGGTTATGTAGAGGGATCAAATTTTCGGAAGTATTTTGTTGTTTCCAAAATTACAGAGAAAATGCAGTTGGAAAGATGATGGTACAAGCGCTAACAGAAAGGATAGAAGATAACTATACCGTTTTATTAAAAAAAAATACATATAGGATAAAACTTAAAAAAGACAGATATACATACAAAATGACCCAGGACTTGATACTGTAATAAAACCCTGTTGGCAAAAACTGGAACCCTGATGCGTTTCGCCGTCAGGCTTCCCCAGAAGGTTTATAACTCAACACTTCAATGTTACATTGTATAATCTTGAGCTGAAATATTTTTTTATGTATTACCTCTGCGTTATCGCCTCCTATATCAATGTGGACATTGCACATTTATTCTATGATAACTCGGTATTCTAGATTTTATTCGTAGGAAATGCATTTATTTAAAAAAAACTCTAGTTGCACACACATCAGAAAGATTGGTGCAGGGGCGAAACAGCCACGAACATAGGGGTCGCAACTGTGTCTGGCCCAACACTCTAGGGGGCCCAAGTGACCCCTTGCGACCGCCCCTTTAAATGCCGCGAGTGTGGTGATCGGATGATCTGTCACTCTCTCCATGCACGCGGTCAGATCCAGCCAACAGGAAGTGATGTCACACCCATTTCGAAGTGCGCATGCGCTGCTACTTTACCTGTCAATGCAGCTTATCTGAAGGGGGCGTGAAGGGGGCAGGAGGTGGTGTACGTCCCTCGCACATGCGCTGTTCTGCCAAAGTTAGTAATCAGCAGTAACTGTGTGCGCATGGGCGGTGAGTGAATTCTACTGTACCTGTGCAGTAGAATTGGCTCGAGAAATTTGTCAGAACAGTGGCACTGGAAAGCTGTTTTGGACACAAAGATGGTACTTGAAAGATGTTTAAAGGTGGCACTGGGAAGCTGTTTTGGACACACAGATGGCACTGGAAAGATGTTTGGGCACAAAGATGGCACTGGGAAGCTGCTTTGGACATAAAGACGGCACTGGAAAGATGTTTGGGCACAAAGCTGGCACTGGAAATATGTTTGGGCACAAAGAGTGCTCTAACAAAGTGTTTTGGGACAAATAAGGCACTGACAAGGTGTTTGGGGATAAAGACGAGTTTAGTCAGGCCTAGTACAAAACTTAAATACACCACTCTGTGGCACATGACTTTAAAAGGCACAGTGGGGATAGACATCACAATCTGCAGCAGCTGTGTTATTTTCACCACTGTCCTTTGTGGTTTCCAAATATTAATGAGTAAAATAATAATAATTATTTAATTGTTGATATTTGTATTATGTATATATATATATATATATATATATATATATATGACCTTTTTGTTTTGTTTTTAACAAACCCATCCCACGATCACATTCCATTTTGTTATCCAGTACTAATGACCGAAGAAAAATGTGCCGTTATCAGAATGAACCTTTTTAACCTAAGTGATAAAAATTCTTCCCAATGACAGCTCCTGGCAGCACTGGATGGTTCCCATCTCAGTATTAGGAATGCAGTGTTAATCAGTGCCTCGTGGGACCTCAGCTGTTAGGGCACTCGGGATGTGAAGTGGGGAAAGCTAGCTAAAGTATGCAATCTAGGGTTACAAACCATAGGATTTCCTATTTCTTGGGATTAGGGTGAAAATCTCTGAATTGTCACCAACATGAGGTGCAAGAGGTGCACTTAGGGTTAGAATAGAAGGTGTGCACTGTGGAAAAGAAGAAATGGGGTCCCTGTCAGCAACTTTGTTGGAAAAAAAATACATATATAGTAATAAGAATGGATATTAAAACATTGGTTAAAGACTTTGAGCGATGCTCCGCTGACACCTACACTATTACATTATATTGTTGTAAATTGGAACAATTCTAAAACTCCAATAATAAAAAATACAGGGATAAACCCTTTCACTGTACCACAGCTAGGGTTGCCACCCAGCTGGTATTCAAATGATGGCTTGAGGCCAATGTTAAGTCTCTAGAGGTCCCACTGGGGTTTGTTACACGTCGTCTCCCTTCTTGCACTGGCTTAGATAATCTTATTCCGTTTTTTCCTGTTAAAGGTCAACTAAACTTTTTTTTTTTTTAACTTGCTTGATCTTATTTTTGGGCCCAGGGACTTAATTTATACTTTATTTGCATGTTAAAGACCCCAGACCCTCCTACTTTGATTCCTGACCCCTTGGCTCAGTTGTGTCTCTTACACAAATGAACCAAGGGCCCCAATGTGGCATCCAAATTGCATATCTGACACAGCCTGTGTCAATTCGGAAGATGCTCGACGGTGAGCTGTGCACATGTGTGACCAGGCAGTTCACCTTTCAGGATCTTCCTAATTGCATTGCTGGCACAATTGCCATCAATGCAATTCAAATGTAATTCAGATGTAACATTCATAGAGTCCCAGGGGCTGGAAACTCTATGAGTTAAATAAAATATAAAGTACGCCCCCCCCCCCCCCCCAAAAAAAAATAAGTTCAAGAAAGTGAATTAGTGCATTAAAAAAAGATAATTTGTCCTTTAATACATATAGTTTTTGTTTATGGAAATTGTAATATTTGGAATATGTTATTGATCATTGTTCTGCATATTATATTGTTTTATTGCAGTTGAACTACTGACATAGAAACATAGAAACATAGAATGTGTCGGCAGATAAGAACCATTCGGTCCATCTAGTCTGCCCAATTTGTTTTGAATACTTTTATTAGTCCCCCGTTCCCGGTCTTATATCTAGGATAGCCTTGTGTCTATCCCACGCATGCTTAAAATCCTTGACTGTGATTACCTCTACCACTTCTGCTGGAAGGCTATTCCATACATCCACTACCCTCTCAGTAAAGTAATACTTTCTGATATTACTTTTAAATCGTTGCCCCTCTAATTTAAGACTATGTCCTCTAGTTGTGGTAGTTTTTCTTCTTTTAAATATACTCTCTTCCTTTACTGTGTTGATTCCCTTTATGTATTTAAATGTTTCTATCATATCCCCCCTGTTAAATTACTGACTGACATATTCATCAGTCACATTTTTACTGCTTAGGTTATGACACAATCAGAAAAAAGCTACTTTCTACTGTACTAAAACACTCAAAAACAAAGAAACCAAAATAAATAGGACCGTTGTAGATTTTCTACATTGTAGGTAGTGTCCATTAGTTAAATACCATAAAAGAACCTCATCTAGACTTTAAAAGATATGAAATACCTCCCAAGAGCTCCTATTTAGGAGGCAGACCCTATTTTGCACCCTGTCCTCTCTATTGTCCCTCCCTTCTGGGAGCTCAGAATGTTTCGTTTGTTTAAGAGTATCACAGAGCTCCACAGCAATAAAGCTCACAATAAATTGACTTTACACTGCAATAAACGTGTTTCTATTTTTAATTTGTGTAAATAAAATACTTCATTTTTAGTCTAAAGGACATAAATAGTTACCAGTTGGCCATAAAGTCAATGAAAATGTTCCTGTAATACCCCGCCCACAGCCACACCTTCAGCCCTTCCCACAAAAACAAAACACTGTCCCTCTTTGACCATTTGTAATGTTGGGAGGTATGGTCTCATACTGAATGGTCACTGCATAAAGGTATCCCAGACATATGTTATTAATGTATACACAACACATATCAACGTACGTCAATAATACCCTGATGTTTACAGCACATCCTTTCCATGATAAATCATTTTTAATGTTTGCTTTTAAATAAACGTTTTATGTGCACTTCCCTTTTCTGATGGGCTAATTTAGTGCATAAAGCCAGTTCGGTGCTGCTACCTTTTCTAGTGCTGGAGTAACTGCTGGAAATCTAGCTGTCCCTTATTCAAATGCCCACCATGACCAATGTTGGTGCCTTCGCCTGCCTCCAACCAGGGATAGGGTTGCCACCCAGTCTGTATTTTACCGGCCGGCCAGTAAAAAATTGGCTTGCTGCCAATGTTAATTCTATGGTGGCACCAGCAAGGCCGGTATTTTTGTAGAAAAGGTGGCAACCCTAGCTGGGGAGGACTCCTGATTCGTTCTCCCCGGCTCCTAAAGTCTTTGGATATTTGCCAAGCCCTGCTGTATAAGAGTTCCAAGGTATACTCATTTTGCAGGTGAGGGAGATATCAGTGTAGCATAGAAACCTCCTGCAAGAAACTAAATCTGTAATAGTTTGATCCAACTTGTTTGGCATGCCCAGGAGCATTGAGATCCACTTCCCTAAGATGGTTAGAGCAAATAAAAGGTTATCAGGCCCTATTTCTCCCATCCAGCTGCACTGGAACCAAGGTTGCATGATAGCTGATTTTTTCACACAAATTAAGCACATGTGAAATACAGTGTTGGTACATACAAACAGAAATGTCACACAAAATAAAAACTGTGTTACAACGTTATAAACTGATATCTCGTTAAGCAAACTAAAAAACAAAAAAAGCTTTAGAGTCATAAAGTCCCAGTTTCTTATTTCAGGGGTATCCACCAATGTCAGAGAAGCGAACCATTTTTAGGCCACACTTTTGGTCTCTGGGAAACCCATACAGATCGCGTAATCCCGTGCTTGTTGGTGGCGTGCTTCCTAAAGGGACAGCTGTGTTTCCATCAAGTTTTTTGTATTGCCTAATGTTTTACTGCTTTTGTGTGGCTTAAACTTAAACCTTTGTTACCTATACAAAATAATGCGGCCTGCAAACAATTACGATTTTGAAAATGTGACTCAGTTTTGAAAACCCTTGGATGTGCCTGTACTAGGTTGTACAGTTCTCTAATTGGAGAAAATGGATTCCTTGAAAGAGGGTAATCTGTATGATCTGTTGCTGAATGTCAAAAACTGACTTCCTTGCTGCCATGTTGTCGGAGATGTTTCTCCGTGAGCTGCTAGCGCTGATTGGATGTGCAGCATCTATAAAACCAAACACTTCTCCAGCTGGGGACGGGCAAAGGTCATCAGACCTTCTCTCTATGCTGTCATGGACTCATACAAAGACTATGGGTGAATATATTTTGAATTGCGCACAATTATTGGCTCTCATTAAAATAAAATAAAACAAATGGGTTTCAGCACTTTTTTTTTTTACCGCTAACAAAGTCAACTCATCCCTCCATTGTATTTGCTTTCATTGATCTGCCTTCACTTGAACTGAGCTGGCACGCCACATTGATTCAAGCATCTGATATACCCCCCCCCCCCCCCCCCCAAATCAAATGTTAAATCACTGTTCTCTACACTCATTGGATTTTGCATATAAAGGTTTCCTGTATTGGGTACAGTGTGTTTTTAAAACTTCAGACGATCCCAATAAAGCCAATCACTTCCCAGATATGATTGAACGTTCACCAGTCACACGCCCAGTTTTATGGCCCGATCTTACTTCCCCATACAGAAGTTACTGCATCCGCCTTACAATGCCGGGAGTGAACTTATGCTGATGGACCTATTCCTATAGACTACAATAGCACTGTGTGATTTAGCATGAGATTCCCGTGTACTGTATGTATATAGAATCATCATTCATCTTAGATGACATTAAAAAGGGATTTATGTAGAGAAAAACGGTGAAGCACCATGCAAGGCCAGGTATGGCCAATTACACAGTGTGGAACATATTAGTATCTACACCAGTGGTAGGCAACCTAGGCCCCTCCAGCCGCAGATGAACTACATCTCCCGTTATGCTCTTTCAGCTAAGAGGCTGGCAAAGGAGTATGGGAATTGTAGACCTGCCACATCTGGGGGAACCGCAGCTTGCCTACCCCTTCTCCAATATCAGTATTAACAATTATCCAGTAGTAGCCCACTCTCACACTACTACGTGGGTTCAGTAGAATTCAGAATGTGACATCGCTGTTGAAAATGCGTGGATCCGAAATTAAAAAAGAAAAAACTTACAGTTGTGTAGTGCAAACGGTGCTTGTGTGTGAGTGCCGAGTCCAGCCAACCTTTTCCTTTGGGAAGCGAAGCAGGATGAGATTGATCGGGTGTTTCTCACTGCTAAGCGGTGAAGGCAGAATGACCTTTGATTGTGGTTATTGAGGAAAGGCATTTACAACTTAAATACAAAGGTTTCCTTTTTCAAATCACGACAGGTTCTAAGGTTGGTGTAAAAAAATAAATGTGTCTACATATGTATGTATATTTACAGAAATACGAGCAGCGGGATTTAGAATTTACACTTAAACCGCTCCTGAGATGCAGGAATGACCCCGTGTGACTTTCGATAGAAGAATATGTCGTCTATAGATCATGCTAACCAAATTGCTAGTAAACACATATATGAGCATGGATATCCACAGAACTTTTTCCAGGGAGAGGCAAAAATGTTAAATACCCCTCAAATAAAACTGTGGACTATTTCCCTGGGGGGCCTCGTCAGCGCAGTCTGTGCCACTTGCATAGACACAAAGCTTTCCTAATCTTCGCCCTTTGTCCTGCATATGTTTGAGTCAAGATTTGGGATGTAATGTGACATCGGCTCAATAAATGGAGATTGAGGAGACAAACATGGGAGACTGTGTGTCTATGGGACATGCTCTTGGAAACTCTTTAGAAGGTACCAAAAGCCCTAGATGAGACTTCATTTCCAGTGCTTTACTCGCTACTCAAAAATAAATCTTTTCAGCACCACAACTGTGGTCTTTCGGTTTATGGAATACATGTAATGCTATTGGCTTTCTATAAACCGAAATTGAGTCCCCATTCATAAGAATAGGTCAGTTGACCTATTCGTATGAATGGGTATTCTATTTCGGTTTATAGAAAGCCCATAGCATTACATACAATGTAATCGCCGAACCCCAACCCGAACATACAGTGAAATGTCCGTGTTTGGTCCAAAAACCGTAACGTTCGGTATGATCCCGAACAGTGCGGTTTGGGTTCGCTCAACGCTACTGGTGGTATCTACATAGTTTTTAATATTTTATGCACTCAACGCGTAAACCTTGTATGGCTTCTAAATGAACAATAATTAAACATCTGTAATGCAAAACACGTCAGGTTGTGTCCTTCTCCAGGTTTATCTGTCAAAATATAATACTTTATTGTACGTGAAATACCGTATTTTCTTAATGCTAAGATGCCGTCATCTAAGATGCACCCCTTATTTAGTACCATTAGTAATCAGAAACATGCGCAACACGTTATCCGCGCCATCGCTTTGCAACATTTTGGTCAGTACCGGCAGCTCTGCTTGTTGGCGAGCTCTGCTGTGGCGCTGTGTGGATGCGGGAGAGCTGACGGGTTCCAGGCAGCCCGTGTTTATTGACTTTTCGCGGTAAACTTGCCTCACGAAGAATGCTTTGTGGTCTTCCGGAGGCTGGAAAATTGAACTTTACAAAACCCCATTTTGAAAAAGCAGACAAATGGCAACGTCAAACTAACATGGCAGTCGGAATCTAAGACGCCTGCTTTTTCCGAGGTGTTAAATTCAGAGAGTTAGAATTGAGAAAATACGGTAAATGTTAACTTTTTCCTTTCTACAGACACTTGTAAATTACTTGTAAATTTGCTTCAAACTCACTTCTCACAAATTTCTAAATTCTCTCCTGATGAAGCGGCGACGGAGGTTCCCGTGAAACACGTAGAGACTACAAATTTTGGCTGCAGTCCCCTCTCTGATTGATGGACACATCTGCTGCCTCCTGATCATTTCTACAACTCCAAGAAAATATGGTCGTATTGTGTAGCTGTACTTCATTGGAATTTTTATGCGCTTTTAACTTATATATCTTGTGAGCCTGATTCTGCACAGCAGGGGTTAATCCAACATTGTTTTTGGTCCTGCACATGTGTGTTTTTCTGTTCTTTTTTTCAGACTAATGTTATTAAATATCACTTTGAAGACAACACAGCCGATATGAATATTATTTGCCTACACTTGTGAGTGCATATAGTACCTCAATCACCAGATCCCTCCTGTGTTTATTGCATATTGCACTATTTTGTGTTTTATTTTTTTTTCTAAAAGGAACCCACTATCCTGCGCCATTCTGTTTTTTACCTGTATAGAAGTATGGTACTTCAGGGCCTTCTGTGGTCGTCAAGGTTTTATCTATTTTTGAAAGGGGTTATATAGGTTTTCCTTCTTTATGTAGTTTTCATTAGTTTGTGTAACAAAGAGGGAGGTTCAAGTGTTCAAGAATTCTATGTATTCTATAAATCGAAAGTCTATAAACCGAACGACCTTCGGTTTATAGACTTTCGGCTTATAGAAAACGTGTAGTACCATTGCCTTTCTATGAACCGAACGAGAGCCTCATTCATAAGAATTTCTTATGAATGGGGCTCTCGTTCGGTTTATAGAAAGCCAATAGTATTACACGTATTCTATAAAACGAACAAATAAAACGAAACGAAAATAATGAACGAATTTCGTCTGAAACGAATGCAGTAATGAACGAAATTCGTTTTAGACGAAATAAATAACATTTTCGTCCGAATGGACGAAAACGAAACGAAAATTTTAGTTTTACACATGTCTAGTAACAATCCACCTGTAGATATGATGTTTCCCAGCCTAATGTTACCCAATTCTCTTACAGGAATATTAAAGAACGCAATATTCCTTACTCCTTCTACTTAGTAGTTCACTCTTCGCGATATTCACTTGGAAATTAGAATAGAGACCGATTACAGTGCTTTGTGAATTCTGTTTTCTACATTTATTGAACTGAATCTAAGTGAATTCACATGACAGGTGCAGCGTCGCCATTTGGGCAGGGGTAAACAAAAACCCCACATTTCCCCAAAGATACACAGACAACGGTTTCTTGAAATTGGGTAATTTCCACAGCTTTAATGTATAACAATAAACATAACCAACATAACTCAAAGTCATTGCCAACTCCCCCATTATACAATGCAACATAAAACACATAATCCCCCACTATACATTGCAGCATAAACATGACCATTACATGACAATGACCCCAGAACATAAATATCATAAATAACATCTTATTACAACCAAATAAAAGTGCAGCGCCTTCCATAAAGGATCCATACTAGGGGCATACCAAGACACCTCTATACCCCCAGGTTCTGAGCCAGAGACCAGCTCGAAACCTACACCAGTATTAACCAATGACCCAAGACTAACAGCCATGAAACCTAATACAAAATGGCCGACCCATATATAGGAGACCCCAGCCCCCATATATGGCCAGCCACTAACTTAAATCCCATTAACCACCTAGCCCGTCTCCTACCCTGTCAGGCCCCCCTCCACCAAGCAGCGCTCTGCTCCAGGGACTTCAAAATAAAGGTCATGAATATACATTTGGAAAACTGTGATAAAAAGCATTAATATGTATTGTATCACATCTTACACCCGTTGAGTCCATAAACCTAGGGGTATATGGTTCTCCAGTTTCTGATCAGGTTTTGCTTGAAAGAGCTTGGCTGGCCAGCAGGACAGACCTCCCAGTTAGGGACTGTCCCACTTTGTATGGACAACATGATAGTAGTGATAATTACACTTCAAATGTTGAAGGTCATATACTTTAAAAGAAGAAAAACTACCACAACTAGAGGACATAGTCTTAAATTAGAGGGGCAACGATTTAAAAGTAATATCAGGAAGCATTACTTTACTGAGAGGGTAGTGGATGTATGGAATAGCCTGCCAGCAGAAGTGGTAGAGGTAAACACAGTCAAGGATTTTAAGCATGCGTGGGATAGACACAAGGCTATCCTAGCTATAAGACCGGGAACGGGGGACTAATAAAAGTACTAAAAAAAAAATAAAAAAAAATTGGGCAGACTAGATGGACCGAATGGTTCTTATCTGCCGACACATTCTATACACAACATCAGACAATAAACAGTATCAATATAGTGAGAGTGCACACGTCAAAGTAGACTCTTTTTGTAATTTTTTACAGAACAGGCACATTAATCTAATAGACATGTGCATTCGTTTTCGGACGAATGCATTTTAGTCCGAAAATAGCATTTTCGTCCATTCGTCGAAAAACGAATAACAAAAATGCTAAGCTAATGAAAGCCGAATGAACGAATAATTAATAAACGAAAATCATTCGTTCATTCGTCCATTCGTAGTACTATTGCATTCTATAAGCCGAAATAGAGTCGGTTTATAGAATACAATAGCATTTCACTACACGGAGACAAAGTCTCCATTCATAAATTTATGAATGGAGACTCTGTCTCCGTGTAGTGAAATGCCGACAGCCTATAAACCGAACGTTCGGTTTTTAGGCTTTTCGGCTTATGTACTACATGTATTCCTATTGCTATTCTATAAACCGAACGTTCGGTTTATAGACTTTCGGCTTATAGAATACAAGTAATACTATTGCCTTTCTATGAACCTAACAAGAGCCCCATTCATAAGAATTTCTTATGAATGGGGCTCTCGTTCGGTTTATAGAAAGCCAATAGTATTACACGTATTCTATAAAACGAACGAATAAAATTAAACTAAACGAAAATAATGAACGAATTTCGTCTGAAACGAATGCAGTAATGAACGAAATTCGTTTTAGACTAAATAAATAACATTTTCGTCCGAATGGACGAAAACAAAACGAAAATTTTAGTTTTGCACATGTCTAATGTCTAATGTCAATAAACAAGAGAAACGGGAAAAACATTAACTGTTCTCACTGGTTTTGTTCAATTGATGCAGTCGTCTACCATAAGCTTGTGCTGCCCTCTTGTGGCTGTCAATAGGTTATGCTGGCCATATCATTTGCAGAATGAGCAGCAAGTAGATTATAACTTATTATCACCATCGATATTTAAAAAGACAGAAGCTGAACAGCAAATGTGAGCTGGGGTTAATTAACCTGAATTATGTGAATCTGTTTTGAGTTTCTGTTATGAATGTTTGATATGGTATTGGACAATATACCTGTACACCCTAAGATTCATTACGTTTTGTGGCCTTGGGATTATTTAACACCTTGTGTCTCTCTCAAAGCGACTCCTTTACTTACAAATGCATATTAAGGGACCAGGGACTGGAAATTTATCCTGTATTATATATTGGCATAGTTACCAACCTCGGCCATGTTTCCAGGGACACATATTTGTTCCACATGCTGCAGAAAGAGCATGCAAAGTGGTGCAGACACTAACGCTTAACGCGTTTCGCACCCAAGGTGCTTGTTCACCTTTGAGACAGCTTTTGATAAAGCACGTTGGGCGTGAAACGCATTTACATCCAAATTCCCTTATAGACTTCAGCACATTGACCTCTGGTGCATTGTCATTTGTCATCACTGATTCCTTCTGGATATAGAAAGATAGCCACACACCACAGGAGGAGGACACGTCTGACGTGTCACAGCCTATTGACTGTGACAGAGATCGGCTATCATAGAAATCCTATATTTTGTGCTAATCATTGTATGGTGTCTGTGATGACATTTTGTTAATTTTTAGAAATTCTTCTCTTGACAGATAATAAGAAATAAAAGTTATGTCTCCCCTTGAGGGCCATAGTCGTGATGCTGTATTAAATGGCCAAAAAAATGCAACAGTTTTAACACAATGGATTTCCCAGCACTTTGGAAGCATCAGTGCTAAATTATACTTCCAAAAGTGACTCTCCGCTGACCTACAAGATAATCCTAAGAATGGTGAGCAAGCAGGTGACACCAAAATTTTAACTTATGCTTCAATTGATGAAGCAAAAGTTAAAAACAAACTTTATTACCATTTTAAATAACTCCTTCTAATTCTGAAACTGTTTAAGCCCTTGTGACAGCTTGCCTAGCATTCCCTTGTAATATTGTTTCTTCTTATCTGGTCTGTCACAGGAGAATTAACCTTTGTTTCATTCTCTGTTCTTTTTCATTGTGACAGAACAAACAGCAATACTTCTGGTGCCAAAAATGGAGAATAGGGTGAGAATCTGCTAAATACCGCTTGTGGTTTCTCATGCACAATTTAAAACCAGTTCAAAACGTAATGGGTAGAAGCACTTGTAACTTTCCCTATGGCTGAAATCGAAAATACTCATAAAAATGATGCCACTTCTTTTAATATATAAACATGCACATAAAATATACATCCATCCCAATATAAAAAGTGGCAACATTTTTATCAGTCTCTTGTCTTACGTCATTGCCATAGGAAAAGTTATAAGCCATCCCACCGTTTTTTTTTTCCATAGCTACTGTCTAAGTACAATGTCTATTGTCAGGAGTCGGCCACTGACATTCGATCCCATAATTTCATCTGTACCACTGACTGGCAGAAACTTGAAGATGGTGAATTAGATCCACTCTTTGTACTAGAAACAGTAAATACATAAAGAGAAGTTAGGTTTAGTATAGCTAACTGTTTCAAGAGTCATATTATGTTCTATTGTAGTTCCATACCTCCCAACTCTTGCCCCTGGCAGGGCGGGATGCCGGGGCTCAGGAGGTCTATTGGCTGGTCTACTACACATGCACAGTAGGCGCGGTCACTCTATCAGAGAGACTGAGCATGTGCGTGATTCTGCACAGTAGCCAGTCAGACACACCTGAAACTTCCATTTTTAGTTCTGGATAGTGGATTAAAATCACACTGCTGAGCTTTACCTCTAACCCGAAAAGCATGAAAAAAGTAGAGCTCGGCAGGAAGGCAGGATTTCCTTCCAAAATCGCCACTGTGCCACACAATACGGGACAGTTGGGAGGCATGTGGTGCTAATGTAATACTGGAATGTTTTCATTATTAAAATTGTGATTGAAGGTGTTCTACCCTTCTATTATATTCTGCTTTTTGCAGAGCAACTTTATACCCCATTATGATATACAGCTCAAGCTACTGCTGATGTGGATCTCTACGGTGTTCGGCTTTTGGCCATAATCCATGCCACTGGTTCTTCAGCCTTAAAACTTGTTTTCTAGCATTTATTATAGTTGAGGAACTTTATAACTACATGTTTAGTCTAGCACCATCTAACTGTTTTCACTTTTTTAGTCTTCAATAAGAGACTTTACAAGCTGCATGGGTCACATAGAGATTGACCTCATGAGAAGGCTTGCAAGACCAGAACATCCTCCCAGACGAACAGGAAGAGTTAGCAAATAGCAGTGCCAGCTTTGCCACTCACTTAATAGTAATAATAATAATACTTTGTTGTCTAACATTTAACATGTTTTGTTTAGCACCATCTTATTTTACAGTTTTCACTTTTTAGCCACTAGGAGTTTTTACAAATTGCATGGGCCACATACAGATGTCATCGTCAGAATAGGCACAAGGTCGGACATGCTCCCAGACCAGGATATGCTCCCAGAAGGCCAGGGCGCACTCCCAGACCAGGATATAAAGCACCTTATTTTTCACCATCCTGGAGCGTGGAGTGCACACCTTTTTGCTACTTCTGTGTCTACATATTGCGTCTGTTCAGCGCTGTGGAAGCACCCACCCTTCATGTGTTGGATTGTGTGGCATGGAGCCGGATTGTGAGCATTTTTTTTTTAAAATTACCATCTGATCCACATTACATATACTGTAATAACAGTGGACATGACTGTCCAATGAAAATACAAAATGAAAAGTTGTGTGTCCATACTATCACAACACGGAAGTGCTCATGCCATTGTACAGAGCACTGGCGAGACCTCACTTGGAGTTTTATACGCAGTACTGGAGCAGAGAGAGCCAGTTGCCAACCAGACGGCTGCCTGCTTCCTATGGAGGCATGGCAGCTGCCAGTCAGAGAATAAACTGGCGTGTACTATCAAAAGTACACGCCAGTTCATCCTCATACTAGCGACAACTAACTTTTCACCTGTGCTTCAATATAAGAAGCACAAGTGAAAAAAAAAACCATTTAGTGTCCCGTTAAGTTTGAAATTCACGTCTAAATTCCCACTTTCGTGGCTTTTTTGCAAACTTAAGCCAGGGTTTGAAGTAAAGCTTAGTGGGCGAATTTTTCCAACACGGCTACTATGGCCTTCATTTTGCCAATTCCCGCTACCATGAATAAAGTCTCAATCCTCTTACCCAACTGTTCTTTGCTCACAAATGAATCAGCATATCACCTTATTGTAATAATATATTTGTCTCCTGGCAGATCCTCATCCAGACTGTCCATGGCACTGTTGTTGGATTGTACATTCAAACCTTTTTGGAGTGTTCCCACAGAATTAAGCACTCTAGTAAGGAGGAAGTGTTTTTCACTGGGAGCCAGAACTTGCAGGAGTGTTTCTCGGGATTAGTAAGTACTCTGCACAATATGTGCTCACCCCTTGATAATAGTTTAAACTGGCAGGTATCAATACAGCATCTTCTGGTCATTTCAGATTTATACAGCTTTTTTTTTAAGCCTGGTTTATATTCTCCCGGCCGGGGTTTATTACCTAAGTCTGTTATAAGGTATATATTTACATATATGTGTTTTTTATTTCACTAATTTGTGTTTTTAATACTTGTTTTATGTTTTTCTTTGGGCCTCAAGCTCACTACTGAACATTACATCTTGATCCATATGCCTTTTTTTTTCTAATTAAGACTCCATTGGCAATGTTTATTTTTTGACATATGTATTAGTTTACTTATTATTATTTTTTTCTTTTGAATATTACAATTATTTTTATTTTTCTACACTACTTGTGTTCATTCATTATTTGTGAATTTATATTGAGCGCTTTCCACTTTTTACTTTTTTTAATTTTTTTTTTATAAGCTTGCGAGCAGGCCTCTCTACCTCATGTATCAATCTGTCTCTGTTCGTACTATCTAGTTCCCCTCTATGCTCTGTACCAAGTGCTAAGTAAATTGTTGCCGCTGTATATATAAATGCTAAAGTACAGTAATGAGTATGGTCCCTTAAAAGGACCCCCTGGTCTAAATCTTTTAACTTGCTCTACAGTGTGAGTCATTGAAGAGTCTGTTTAGAAAGGTGTCTTGGAGGAGGGGGAGCAAGAGAGAATAAAAAAAATGATTGAAAAGGATCTATATACATGATGTTAGCAAAATGTTGGTAGATAAAATGTGTGGGTGGAGTCTCCTGTATATGACATCACCTGTGCCTTTTCATTGGATCACAGGCAACTCCACAGACACATTTAAAACACATTTTTCTCCTAATTTAGGCATTTGCTTGCAATTCAGTTTACACAATCTACTTAGACTCGGTGCTACTTCCTCATCCTACATGATATCACCAGAGATAGACGCACATAGAAAAGCAGGACAGATTTGCTGACAGATAAGGTACAGAGACTGATTGGCAGACAAGACAATTGGATAGAAAGATGCAAAGAGGGATATTTTACAAGTGAAAAGTGACCATTGAGAAAGATTAGAGAGCATCCTGGAGGATAGTTGCCCTCTTGTCCCCCTTGCCAGCCCTCTTCTGCTTTACTGCCCCAGAGTAAGATAAATAAAACTTAATTCAGTAATAAAAAGTCCCTTAGAGTGGAGTTGATTCTCCTTCCAGACTGGCTGTGTACTAGCTCCACCTACACATATTGTGACATCATCAGCACCGAAACATACCAACTCACAGTTCCCACTGCTGGCACCAGTCAGGCAGCTTCCAGCACAGTTTGACCTGCTTCACCCCTTTGTGTCATTGTCAGGAAGGGCAAAACATGGGTGAGTTTAGTGTTTTGCAACCTTTCACCCCAACAGAATTTTTTGTTGTTGTGGTTGCCCATGTTTATTTATTTTGGAACATTGTACTAATACCTGTAATTTCTCTCTCAAAGGCGTCAAGTGACCTGCAGCTGGACAATCCAATGAAATATATCTTAGAAATACTGAACTCGCGAGATATTGAATCTTTACAGACAACAGTCTCATTTTTCTGTGATGCCCATCAGGACTTGAGTTGATACACATTCATTATCACATTCATCTTGTCGTGATGCACTGACTCATTAGAGTGTACAAACTGGCTAAAAGGACAGAGATTTCTGTGCTAACCAAAGCATAGCTCTCCTGCTCCCCTCACCAGTCCATTAGGCATATGAGTCAATAAAGAAATTTAGTGATTGCTTCACAGTCCATAGACAGGTATAATGCCAAATACAACACACTCACCAGTATTCAACAGGCAGGAAGGAGTCACAATCTACTAAGGATATTTGTGAATTCAAGACCTTCCATGATGTGCAAGGCAATCCAAAATATAGTTTCTTTATTTAGAATCCATATACATCTAATATTTATTATTATCTGGTTGGTGCCTTGCTGAACTTCCATTATCTGGGTGAAAATACATTTTATTCATTTCTTGGTGGTGGTGGCGGTCTCTTTAGCATATATATCAGTAGGGGGTTTACACTGGACACCAGGGATGACTGGCATCCATGTAGTGCTGTTCTGTTATCTCCATTAAGTTCCTTCACCAGCAATGTAATCCACTGATGGGTAGCCAGCTGAGCATCATCAATATGTACTCCACAGCAGCTGTGGTACCCAAGGTTAACCTTCATGTGTATCCTTCAAAATGTTATTCACCCCATGGCTTTGGGATTGTGCACCACACTGCCAATAGTGGGGGAGGAGGTGGACCTCTCCTTACCAGATGGAGGAGTGTTGAACACCAATCAGTGCTGCATGTCATGGAGCAATAGATGCCATGGAGCAATAAATGCCATGGAACAAAGATGTAATGGAGCAATAAACTCCATGAAACAAAGATGCCATGGAGCAAAAGATGCCATGGAGCAATAGATGCCATGGAACAATAGATGCCATGGAGCAATAGATGCCGTGGAGCAAAGATGCCATGGAGCAATAGATGCCATGGAGCAAAGATGACATGGAGCAAAGATGCCATGGAGCAATAGATGCCATGGAGCAAAGATGACATGGAGCAAAGATGACATGGAGCAAAGATGCCATGGAGCAAAGATGCCATGGAGCAATAGATGCCATGGAGCAAAGATGCCATGGAACAATAGCATCGTGTCATGGCAGCCTGGAAATTTTAGGAAAACTTCCAAAAGTAATTGTAGCCACTTTCAAATTGTGCTCTCTAAGAGCATCATTCAAAAGCCCTTTTAATCAGGCAGGAGTAGGATTCTGTGTGACTAAATATTGCTAAGAAGGGTTTAGTCCCTCTTTAATGATTCAATGAAATCTCACTGTCATTGCATATTTGTGAAATTGAATATCCCATTTTATCCGGATTGATCATTAACTTTCTTTTTAAGGGAAGAACATCTAAATGCTATCCTGAAGATTAAAGGAAATCTCAGACTTAAAGAAAAAGAAAAAATCCTCCATTACATAAAAAACAGTAAGGCTGATCTTCAGGCCGATGGAACAAAATTCTTTGAGGACATCAAGGTCAAATCTTGCATTTCACCCTGCTGTTTGTATTTGTTGTATTTAGTTTGCTGTAAAGACACGGTAAGCACGCCTTGAAGGACAGATCAACTTTTTTGTTAATCCCTTGCCATGTCCTGGTACTTCCACGTAAACCCAGCACGTATATTAATAGATACATGTGGATTTACTCTAGGCTGTGTCTCACAGCCATGCTCGTCTGTATTGAGCAGGGGTCTCTGATCTAGTTAAGGTGCCCTCTGTTGATTCCATGCAAGAAATGAGGGTCTATTTCTGCACTAGTAGAGCGAGGCAGTCGCCGACCTGTCCATGGCAGCTGGAGGTCAGAGGATAAACTGGCATGGATTGTCAAAAGTACATGCCAGTTTCTCCTGCACACTAGGGGCAACTTATTTTTTTACTTGTGCTATTATGTTAGAAGCAAGAGTAAAAAATAAAGTTTGTTTCCCTTTAAAGAGGGAGAAAACCCCTCCAAATATATATATATATATATATATATATATATATATATATATATATATATATATATATTTATCTTTAAGGCCATTTCTCTGTTCTATGTCATTTTTGAATGGTACTTCAGTAACATACCATTCAAAAGATACCCCATGGTCTTAAAAAAAAAAAAAAAAAAGACTTGGGATAGATCAGGTCCACTAAGTCATTTCAAGTGGTGTGTCTGTGTGTCAGTCCTATAAGATTAAAGGGAGGAAAGTATTTGCGCATGGGCATGTGATTGTGTCAGTGAATGGTAATGTGAACAGTTAAGTAGTATGACACTGTAGTAAGAGGGAGGAGGCAGACAGTGAGACAGACCCAAGATGTCAGTGCTGTAGTATTAGAAAAATCACAGGACATGCTGACTATTTTCTTGTTTGTTCTAGCACATGAGACCAGATTAAAAAGTTAATTATGGGAACCCTTTACATATGGCAAATATTTATTTTTCAGGTTTAATCCCTCTTTGATATTTAGAGGATGACTCTGTTTTCAAAACATTGTACTTATTTAATATTTAATTTAATTATATGAAGTCTTTGAAACTGACCAGATTCTGCACATATTTAAGTTTGACATATTTAAGGTGTAATGCCATGTTAAGAATAAAAATAAAATCTGTAATGATAAGTTTCTTGGTCTGTTCCTCTTACATTCGAAATGACTGTTTTGTGTTGTTTATTTATAATGTTTCAACATAGTCATTTCTGAAACATAATCATTTTTTCAACAAAATAATGTGTACAGTTTTACACAATATATAAATGCACTATTCAAAACATGAAACAAGCAAGATAACAGAGATTCTTCACAAAATGGATAGAAAGTGCAAATTAAAATACTATTGAGCTAAAAACTGAATAAAATAAAAAGCCATTGAAACATATGAGACAAATTAGAACTTATTGGGAAAGCTGGGGATGCTTTTTGCTCCTGGTTTGATGGGAGACAAAGCAACTCTGAGGTTGTGTTCAATGTCCATTCTGTTCCTATATTTGGTCTTCAACTGGACCAGAGCTGAGAAGCCCCTCTCACAAAGACAGAACTGCGATCACTGGGGGGCACAGAAGGTGTTGCATGATGCCTCGAGGAAGGAAAAATTAGTTCTTAAAAGCTCAAGGTTAAAGAGAACTGTTGTTCTGACAAATTTCTGGAGCAAATTCTCCTGCGCAATCGCAGGAGAATTTGCTCATTGCTAATGCGCATAAAGTTACAGCTGATCACTCAGCTGTAACTTTGTGCACACCGCGCATGCTCCAACTACGCAACCCACCTCCCGCCCCCCGCACACCCCCCCCGCACATCCCTTCTTACCAGATGATCAGACACAGCGGTACACAGCGCATGCGCACGGCTATCAAGCTGTGTGGGAATGCGCGCGTCCGTGGTTGGATTCAAAACGCTGGTAAGTAACACGGGGCGGGGCGACATAAGGGGCCAACAGAGGGGTAAGCACCCTGGTGAGGGCTGTTGTGATCCTCCTGCTGTATTATTGATGCAGCAGGGGGATCACAACTCCTATCAAGATGAGGCAGCCCCTGAGGTACTGCCTTAGTTTCATTGGACACGGGGGGGGGGTGCTCATATAAATGGGGCATTAAACACGGGGGGCTCATATAAATGGGGCATTAAACACGGTGCTCATATAAATGGGGCATTAAACACTGGGTGCTCATATAAAGGGGACATTAAACACGGGGTGCTGATATAAATGGGGCATTAAACACGGGGTGCTGATATAAAGGGGACATTAAACACGGGGGGCTCATATAAATGGGGCATTAAACACTGGGTGCTGATATAAAGGGGGCATTAAACACGGGGGGCTGATATAAAGGGGACATTAAACATGGGGTGCTGATATAAATGGGGCATTAAACACGGGGGGCTGATATAAAGGGGGACAGTAAACACGGGGTGCTGATATAAAGGGGGACAGTAAACATGGGGTGCTGATATAAAGGGGGCATTAAACACGGGGTGCTGATATAAGGAAGGGCAGTAAAGACGGCGCGGGGCGACATAAGGGGCCAACAGAGGGGTAAGCACCCTGGTGATGGCTGCCTCATCTTCATGGGAGTTGTGATCCTCCTGCTGTATTATTGATGCAGCAGGGGGATCACAACTCCTATCAAGATGAGGCAGCCCCTCAGGTACTGCCTAAGTTTCATTGGACACGGGGGGGGGGGGCTCATATAAATGGGGCATTAAACACGGGGGGCTCATCTAAATGGGGCATTAAACACGGTGCTCATATAAATGGGGCATTAAACACTGGGTGCTCATATAAAGGGGACATTAAACACGGGGGGCTCATATAAATGGGGCATTAAACACGGTGCTCATATAAATGGGGCATTAAACACGGGGTGCTGATATAAATGTGGCATTAAACACGGGGTGCTCATATAAAGGGGACATTAAACACGGGGGGCTCATATAAATGGGGCATTAAACACGGTGCTCATATAAATGGGGCATTAAACACTGGGTGCTCATATAAAGGGGACATTAAACACGGGGGGCTCATATAAATGGGGCATTAAACACGGTGCTCATATAAATGGGGCATTAAACACGGGGTGCTGATATAAATGGGGCATTAAACACGGGGTGCTCATATAAAGGGGACATTAAACACTGGGTGCTGATATAAAGGGGACATTAAACACGGGGTGCTGATATAAATGGGGCATTAAACACGGGGTGCTGATATAAATGGGGCATTAAACACGGGGTGCTGATATAAATGGGGCATTAAACACGGGGGGCTGATATAAAGGGGGACAGTAAACACGGGGTGCTGATATAAAGGGGGACAGTAAACACGAGGTGCTGATATAAAGAGGGCATTAAACACGGGGTGCTGATATAAAGGGGGACAGTAAACACGAGGTGCTGATATAAAGAGGGCATTAAACACGGGGTGCTGATATAAAGGGGGACAGTAAACACGAGGTGCTGATATAAAGAGGGCATTAAACACGGGGTGCTGATATAAGGAAGGGCAGTAAAGACGGGTTGCTCAAATAAGGGAGGGCAGTAAAGACAGGGGGTGCTCATATAAGGAAGGGCAGTAAACACGGGGTGCTGATATAAGGGGGGCAGTAAAGACAGGAGGCTCATTTTAAAGGGGGCAGTTAAGACGGGGTGTGCTCATATAAGGGGGGCAGTAAAGACGGGAGGCTCATATAAGGGGGGCAGTAAAGATGGGAGGCTCATATGAGGGGGGCAGTAAAGACGGGAGTCTCATATAAGGGGGCCAGTAAAGACGGGGTGCTCATAAAGGGGCAGTAAAGATGGGGGCTCATATAAAGGCGGCATTTAAACACGGGGTGCTCATAAATAGGGGGGCAGTAAAGACGGGGGGGTTAGAGTTGTGTTGTGACTGGAGATATGAAAGGTGTGTGACTGGACAGTAACAAGGGTTGAAGCCTTGACGTGGCGTTACTGCTCACATGGGTATCCATGTGCCAATTCAACCAGGGGGAGTGACTGAAATATTACATGATTACAATCAAAAGTTTAAAAATTTACTTTTCCAATTTTTCGTGTTTATTTTACATAACAAATATACTATATAATAATGTTATTTTTAATCTTCTGAGTGTGAAGAAAAAAATTGGTTTTCAATGTTTTTTTTTTAGATGGTGCATCAATTAACATAAACACAGTGAGACAATCATAGGAAACGTGTGACAGGAAGAAAAGAAAGGGGGACGTGAATGCGATTGAGAAGAGCATGGTGCAAGTCTGACACAGAGGGGTCTATTCATTAAAAGTTGAGTAGCAGGTGAGTTGTGATATATTTAATCTCACCAATTTAGCTATTTGTTTGGCAGGGACACACCTGCCGAGTTACCCCCACATAGCAAGCTCGTCGGGTTTGTCCGTGCACAATGTACAGATAAAGCGGTGACATTATTCACTAAAAGATTAGATGAATATGTAATCTTCAGAGAGTGTGAGAGAGTAACACAGACAGTGGGACAGAATGACCAGGGCCGATCCTAGGGTCACAGACGCGTGAGTGGAGACATGCCCATCTCTCTCATAATTTCCATCCTGCCACTCACTCAGACACACACACACACACGTGCTCTGCTCAGGGCCATCTTTAACATTGACTGGACCCTGGGCAAACATTTGTTTGGGGCCCCTGGACCCCACCCCTCATTCCCGGCATTCAATCACACCCTCCACCCTAATACCTCCATACAAAAAAATAAACACACACACTTATATGCTATATATTATGTAATTATATAATTATTTAAAACTAATATATATGGATAGGTGGATTATATAATATTTAGATTAAGTGTGTGAATATATATGATTTACACAGACAAATTTACACAGTCAGATAGACACACTTACACACACAGACAACCTTACACAGTCAGATAGACACACTTACAAACACAGTCAAACTTAAACACACACACTCGTTTGTCCCCCTCCCTGCTCACTTACCTTACATTTGCAGGGAAGGGGCTGTTTCTTCTGTGCGTGGCTTCATGTGTTCTGAGCACCGCTATGTCACAGACATCTGGTGCTCTAACATGCTCTGTGAGGGGGCGGAGATTTCCCCCCCTCACGTGACACACTTACACATATACATACACTTACACAGACACCCTTACACACTTTGTATCCTCTTTTTTTCTCATGTCTGTGTCTCTCTCCTCTGCCTTCCCAGTTCACTCTCTTTTCTCTTCCACATGTATGTCTCTTCTCTCCACCGTCTGTATTCTCTTCCCTCCCTTCAGTGTTCTCACCTGTCCCCCCTGTGTTCTCTCCCCATCCCCCCCTTCTCTCCCGTGTTCTCTCCTCTGTCCCCCAATGTTCTCCCCCCCAGTGTTCTCTCCTTTGTCCCCCATTGTCTCCCCAGTGTTCTCTCTATCCCCCTCTCCCCAGTGTTCTCTCTATCCACCCCTCCGCTCCCCAGTATGTTCTCTATCCCCCCTCCCTTCCCCACCCCAGTGTTCTCTCCTACGTGAGTGGAGCGCGGGGAGACGCAGGCAGCATGGGCTCTGTGCGTGTTATACACCCTGAGAGCTCAATCCATGCTGCTCGCGCGTAGTAATGACGCAGAGCATCGTATTTCCGAGAGGGAGTCGGGGAGAGGTGTCGGATTATCAATAACCATAAAAATATGAATATGTGTTATTAATTATGAATCATAAAAAATATGAAAATTGATGATTCATATATATGGGTCCGACTAACAATACCCATATCAAGAATTCGTTATGTATGTGAGAGTTTGGATGACGTTTTTACAAAAGTAAATACAATGCATCAATTATTAATAAATAATAATGAAATAATCAATTAAATAATAATGAATTTATTAAATATAGAATAAAGATCAAATGGTAAGCAAAATAGCATAACAACAAAATACAATATCAATAGATGTTAATCATAATTCACATGTATGACTTATAACATAAGTAGGACAAAACATAAATTATGCAACTCTGTACCTATATCAACATGCATGTAGAATACTTTACTATGCAGTACGTTTCTGACCATAAGATGGCCATGCATTTTATTTAGATACAACTTACAATGATTAGTATTTAAAATGGTTAATGATAATACACCATAATTACCTACAAATTACCAACAAATACTCTGCTTAGGTAAGGTAATATTACTAAATCATATAACTACTCAAGGTGGCTATTTCTTAATCTGCTCGGTAAATGATAATGTATGTATTCTAGCTTAGACTTTAAGAATGAGAATCTCTGGAGATTAGGTATGACATATTTGGGTAAATAGCTAGACTATAAGAACTTGTGGTTCTTTTGTTAATATCTCTAGGATATTCCTCTGGCTTCCTTCTGCAGAAAGGATGACAGATAAACACCAGGCTAAAACATATAGATCCCAGAAATGGTGGGATTTAAGTTTAATTTACCCAAATATATATGCTAATGACATCCATAAAAGATGAGATTATGCTAGAAACAAATGACCACATTTATACATTACCGGCAGAGGTTGGTTTGCAGTTGAGACTCCTTCCATTGAAGAATTGAGTGATGGGAGTTACTCCTGGGACTTAGCTCAATACTATGGGTATGGAGATGTCTATTGTTATAGTGAACATGTGCTATTAAAAGCCTCATATTCCTGAGTTCTCCCCAAAAGGAGAGAGACTCAGCCCGTTTCTAAAACATTCCCATCTCTCACCCCACTAGTGGCAGCTCTCCCCAAATCAGTCTCCTCGGGTCTCTCTTTCTACACCTCCAGTACCAACTTATCAACCAAACCTTATCTCAGACTCACACCCTGTTTCTGTAACTTCTAGCCAATTGAATGGATGGGTGTATTTAATTTAAATGAGATGATGTCATGGTTTATAGCTACACCTGGATTGTGAGTATAATATAAGACAATATATGTTTAAATGTCTAAAAGTGTTAATACAATTTGAAATTAGAGTAAATATGTATCATATTCTTATTCTTATCATTGCACATTAAATAAAAATGTATAATAAAATATATACCACACTAATAAAACAATAAAAACAATATTCTAATTAATATGTAGGATTAATAATACTTTACATTTTAATTAGTGAAGGTGTGATATAATTATATATTTTATTGGGTGATTTGAATCAACTAGGTCTATTTATAATAACCCTTATTAGATTCTACAAATCAAAAATCCCAATAATCTCAGTGTGTCTGTGTCTGTCAGTTTCTGCCAGTTTGGGTGGGCTAGCAAGTTGCAGAGAAGCCCCCCTTCTCCTCTAGTATGTACACAGCTGTGTCTGCATCAGTACAATGAGATGTAATAAACCTTGCATAACAATGGCCACCTTATCTGTTCCGGTGATACTATGAACTTATCAGTAAAATATTTGGTTACAGATAACAGAGTTAGGAATGTGGAAGATTTTCCTTTTATCCTCAGGGACACAGAATAAGATTTTAACACACAGAAGAATGTCCAAAAACTGTCACAAAATGGAGGCTGCTGGCATCCATCTTGTTATACTTTGCTTCTGCTTTATTCATATATACCAGTCTCGAGATTACTTTTCAATACCTCTGACAGAGGAGAGAACACTGGGCGCACCTGTACTATGCGATCAGTGCTGATCGCATAGTGCAGGTACAGAGGGGCAGCGGGACCACCGGGCAGCTGCCTTGGGCCCCCCAGGAGTAAGTGAGCCCTGGCTCTGCTGCTCACTGCCACATACTCTGCCACTCATACAATTACACTTGCAGTTAATATAAAATATTAACATGCTCCCCACCTGTCACTGGAGTATGAGCGTGGGGTCATTACGTGACACTTCCACATCAAGGGAGCGCGAGAGGCTTCCTGCTTGTCGGTGTGAAAGGAGGGCTGATGAGGGGAGAACATTTCATCTCCCCAGCCAGCTCTTCCAACTGAGGAGGCGCCGTCGCAGGGTGCACGTCTAACTTCACAGACATTAAAAAAAAATATACACAGGTTCTCCCAGATTTGTCGCCCCTTCTTCCTGTGCACAGTGGCATCTGCACCCGCCTAGGATCGGCTTTGAGAGCAGGGCCTGACTTGGAACACACACAGTCACACACAGGGGGGTGGCTGCCTCAACCTGATGGTAGTTGTGATCACCTCCTTAAGTTCCCATGTGTCCCCCTCGTGTGACTTCCACTTACTAGCGTAGCATGTCACTGATTGAAGTTTTACCAATTGCTTGCTACACTAGTAAGTAATAAGTAAGACACTTATACTTTGCCTGTCACCGCAGCTGATCCAGAGGGGGCTGGAGGTGGTGTGTGTCCCTCGCGCAGGTGCTTTTCTAACAAAGTTACGGCTGATTGACAGCTGTAACTTTGTGCGCGTGCGCAATGAGTAAATTCTACTGCGCCTGTGCAGTAGAATTTGCTCAAGAAATCTGACAGAACACTGTGATATACCCATTTATTCTGCCGCTCACTCACACACAATGCCACTCACTCTCAATCTGATATTCACTCACGTATGTATTTTCTCCCCCACCCGTCATCAATTTTCCATTAGGCTCTATGTATTTTATCCCCTTTACACTTCTCCCTAAACTCACAACCACCCGTTATATCTTCCTACCTTTTCTCACACAGCATCGGCTGTGGACGCACGTGATCCTGTGCAGTAACTGAAGTGCGCGCACGTGGTGAACGTCTCAGAGCGACCGAACAACTTAAAGCGGCCTCAGGACCAGAGGACTACCGTGAAATTTCACGGTATCCAGGTAGGCCAGTCCGGCCTGCTTGAAAGACTCTCTCTCACTCTCTCTCTGTCTGTCTCTCACACTCTCTCTGTCTGTCTCTCACTCTCTCTCTGTCTGTCTGTCTCTCACTCTCTCTCTGTCTCTCTCTCACTCTCTCTCTGTCTCTCTCTCACTCTCTCTCTGTCTCTGTCTCTCTCACTCTCTCTCTGTCTGTCTCTCTCTCACTCTCTCTCTGTCTCTCTCACTCTCTCTCTGTCTGTCTCTCACTCTCTCTCTGTCTCTCTCTCACTCTCTCTCTGTCTCTCTCTCACTCTCTCTCTGTCTCTCTCTCACTCTCTCTCTGTCTCTCTCACTCTCTCTGTCTCTCTCTCACTCTCTCTTTGTCTCTCTCACTCTCTCTCTGTCTGTCTCTCACTCTCTCTCTGTCTCTCTCTCACTCTCTCTTTGTCTCTCTCACTCTCTCTCTGTCTGTCTCTCACTCTCTCTCTGTCTCTCTCTCACTCTCTCTCTGTCTCTCTCTCAATCTCTCTCTGTCTCTCTCTCACTCTCTCTCACTCTCTCTCTGTCTCTCTCTCTCTCTCACTCTCTCTCTGTCTCTCTCACTCTCTCTCTCTCTCTCTCTCTCACTCTCTCTCTGTCTCTCTCACTCTCTCTCTGTCTGTCTCTCACTCTCTCTCTGTCTCTCTCTCACACTCTCTCTGTCTCTCTCTCACTCTCTCACTGTCTCTCTCTCAATCTCTCTCTGTCTCTCTCTCACTCTCTCTCACTCTCTCTCTGTCTCTCTCTCTCTCTCTCTCTCACTCTCTCTCTGTCTCTCTCACTCTCTCTCTCTCTCTCACTCTCTCTCTGTCTGTCTCTCTCACTCTCTCTGTCTCTCTCAGTCTGTCTCTCTCTACACACATTCTGTGCATAAATGTTATCAAATACATGTATAACCATTAGGTAGTTTGATATTTATTTTTAATAAACGAATTTGACAAATTTCAGTGTCTTCAGCTTCCAGCCTCGTGTCCTTCACTTCAGTCACGGATACATTTCTTGGTCACAAATGATGCTAATAGGAAATTCTGCTTGTAATCACCTTCCATTTCTAGAAGAAATATTAAAAGTAAATCATCACGTCTCCTGATAAGAGCTACCAGGGCAGGGATATTGGCACAACTGTGTGAAACAATGTTTTTGTAAATAAGTAAAATGCTAAGAAATAAAAATATTAAGAATAAAATCTAAACACAGTAACAGCATACATTAAAAGCACGCCCATTTAGACCATGAGGTAATGGTCAAACAAACCAGGGCTCAGTCCTCCATGAAGTATCCCCGATATGATTGGAACAACGGTAACACCCTCAAATGGGCTGGGGGAATAGAAAAGTCTGGCCAGTGTTGTAATTAACCCCTTAAGGACAAAGGCTGTTTTTAGACTTCTGCATTTTATATTTTTTTAAAGAAAATGGAGGAAGTAATTGAGAGAGAAACAGAGGATTTAAAAACTTTGAATGTAATACAAACACAAAGTCCCCAAAATAAATTGTTTATACCAGTATACCTCATGAACCTGTATGAAGCAGTTATAGCCTTGTTACTGAGGGATGGTGTGGTTCCAAAACAAAGAATAGTCCAGCTGGACACGTGTGGACAGTAACCATGCATCCCGATATGAGCTGTCCTGTGGAAGAAAACATAACAGGTTAAACATTGTAATTGTGATCATATTACCAGGTTGAGAATGACAGGAATAGGCGCTGGGTGTAACAGTGCATTTTCTTAAATCATGATTTGAATAATAGAACATTTTTATATTAAACACATAAGTATTACAGTCACTCACGTTGGTTGAATTGGCACATGGATACCCATGTGAGCAGTAACGCCACGTCAAGGCTTCAACCCTTGTAACTGTCCATTCACACACCTTTCATATCTAAATTCACACACAGAAGCACATACCTTTCAGACCAGGGGTGTCACTGGGGAGCAGAGCGGGGACACCGTGTCACTTTCTCACAATCTGTGAATCTAACTCTGTTAGAGAGTGAAAGACACACAGTGTTAGAGAAAGAGAGATAGTGTAATAGTTTATTAAGTTACCTTTAAGGTAACAGCCAGTTACCAATGTCACAGCGCAAGCGTACAAAGTTACGGCTGTACCTTTGGCAGAAGAGCGCATGTGCGAGGAACACACACCATCTCACGCCCCCTTCGGATCAGCTGCGGTGACAGGTCAGTATAAGCGTCTTACTGATTGTCACTTATTAGCGTAGCAATCAATGTATAGTTGCTAAAAGTCCTATCAGTGACATGCTACGCTAGTAAGTGGAAGTCACACACGTGGGACACACGGGAGCTTAAGGAGGTGGTCACAACTACCATCAAGATGAGGCAGCCACCCCCCCGTGTGTGACTTCCACTTATGTCAACTATACATTGATTGCTACGCTAATAAGTAACAATAATCAGTAAGACGCTTATACTTACCTGTCACTGCAGCTGTTCCGAAGGGGGCGTGAGATGGAGTGTGTTCCTCGCACATGCGCTCTTCTGCCAAAGGTACGGCTGATTGACAGCTGTAACTGTGTGCGCATGTGCTGTGATGCAAAATGAGCAAATTCTACAGTAGAATTTGTTCAAGAAATATGTCAGAACACCCCCTTTATATGAGCACCCCTGTCTTTACTGCCCCCCTATATATGAGCACCCCGTGTTTAAGTGCCCCCTTTATATGAGCACCCCCTGTCTTTACTGCCCTCCCTTATATGAGCCTCCCGTCTTTCTTGCCCCCCTTATATGAGCCTCCCGTCTTTACGGCCCCCCTTATATGAGCACCCCCGTCTTTACTGCCCCCTTTAAAATGTGCCCCCCTTATATCAGCACCCTGTCTTTACTGCCCTCCCTTATTAGAGCACCCCCTGTCTTTACTGCCCTCCCTTATTTGAGCACCCCGTCTTTACTGCCCTTCCTTATATCAGCACCCCGTGTTTACTGCCCCCTTTATATGAGCCCCCCGTGTTTAATGTCCCCTTTATATCAGCACCCCGTGTTTAATGTCCCCTTTATATCAGCACCCCGTGTTTAATGTCCCCTTTATATCAGCACCCCGTGTTTAATGTCCCCCTTTATATCAGCACCCCGTGTTTACTGTCCCCCTTTATATCAGCACCCCGTGTTTAATGCCCCATTTATATCAGCACCCCGTGTTTAATGCCCCATTTATATCAGCACCCCGTGTTTAATGTCCCCTTTATATGAGCCCCCCGTGTTCAATGCCCCATTTATATGAGCACCCAGTGTTTAATGCCCCATTTATATGAGAACCGTGTTTAATGCCCCATTTATATGAGCCCCCCGTGTTTAATGCCCCATTTATATGAGCACCCCGTGTTTACTGTCCCCCTTTATATCAGCACCCAGTGTTTAATGCCCCATTTATATGAGCACCCAGTGTTTAATGCCCCATTTATATTAGCACCCCGTGTTTAATGCCCCATTTATATCAGCACCCCGTGTTTAATGTCCCCTTTATATGAGCACCCAGTGTTTAATGCCCCATTTATATGAGCACCGTGTTTAATGCCCCATTTATATGAGCCCCCCGTGTTTAATGCCCATTTAAATGAGCCCCCCCCCCCCCCGTGTCCAATGAAACTAAGGCAGTACCTGAGGGGCTGCCTCATCTTGATAGGAGTTGTGATCCCCCTGCTGCATCAATAATACAGCAGGAGGATCACAACTCCCTTGAAGATGAGGCAGCCCTCACCAGGGTGCTTACCCCTCTGTTGGCCCCTTATGTCGCTCCGCCCTGTGTTACTTACCAGCATTTTGAATCCAACCACGGACGCGCGCATTCCCACACGGCTTGATAGCCGTGTGCATGCGCTGTGTACCGCTGTGTCCGTTCATCTGGTAAGAAGGGGTGTGTGGGGGGTGTGCGGGGGGCGGGAGGTGGGTTGCGTAGTTGGCGCATGCGCGGTGTGCACAAAGTTACAGCTGAGTGATCAGCTGTAACTTTATGAGCATGCGCAATGAGCAAATTCTCCTGCGATTGCGCAGGAGAATTTGCTCCAGAAATTTGTCAGAACACCGGCTTTGGTTGGCGCCAAAAGCTCAGGCAACACTAATCACCAAGAGGATGAGGGCAAAAACAGTGCAGTAAACAAACTCAAATAAAGCTCATCAGACTCAAATACAAGATAGTCTTGGTAATATTGTAGGACTTGCAGTTCAGACGCCAGTACTGACCTGCGACACACCATGCCCTCCTCAAATGGCCAATCCAGCAGCTTTCACCTTACTCTCTATGGCATATACAGGCAATCCAAAAGGTTTCATAAGGAGAAGGCATGAATAAGAGGGCAGACCCCAAAATATAGGGAACAAGCCTCCAAGAGGACAGGCAAAGATTCATTTTTTCACCTAGCAAGAGGTAGGTAGGGAGATAGATGCTATATACCAATAATTGCCATCCAAATTACAATCACAAAGGAGCTACCTAGCTGACAGATAAGTAAGATTGATAAAAATACACCATTATATGTAAATATCTGTTTTAAAGAGATTTACCTGTAACACATGGTAAAATTCTCATCTACTGGACCAAACAACCATATCATCAAAGCTTGGGATACTGTGTATAAAGTAGTCAGCCTTTCCTCTGGATGGTCAATACTGATGCCACTATCTGTATTTCCTGATTTAAGTTTGAATAATCTGGCACACTAAATCAATTCAAAACTTAAATGACTTTTTCTTAGGTAATTCTTTAATGTTTTAAGAAGCTTCAAGATAAATTCAGCCTAGAAGATAATATGCTAATAGAAAGCAAATTAAATTATTAATAAAATAAAAGATATATTTTCCATTCAAAATTGTGATCAAAATTATCAGGAAAATGCATTCACTGATCTGGAAAAACATACTTACATAATCCTAATAAATGCGTTACTGTATCTCAATGTTACTCTTATCTAATGCCCATACGTAGATTAAAGAGATTGGAGCTTGTTACAACCTGGAAGAATGGCTTAAATTTGTATCAGCTCTCCAAGGAATTAAACATTGCTCCAAATCATTGGGAAAACCAAAATAATTTATAGATGGTATTTACCCCCCTATGGGTTGAATAAAATGAACTTCAGATATTTAGACAAATGTTGGAGAAACAGTGGAATTATTGGTTCGTTTTCACATATATTTTGGTATTGTCCTAAACTCACACATTTTTGTCAGCAAATACATAAATTAAAACAAAAAGTAAATTCTAATATTCCTCTACTCACTTCAGAATTGGCTTTATTCGAATTCTTCTCTTATACTATTGAAAAAAATTCAAAAAATTATAAATGGAAATATCGTTTTAGCTGCTACTAGGGTCATCCCCAGATACTGGAGGTCACCAACAATCCCTACTATTAAAGAAGTTTTTAATTATATGCTAGGAAATAAGGGGTAAGAAATGGCTCTCAGACAACCTTCTTTGCAGTAAGATAACCTTAGACACTACTGGGACGAATGGGAAACAAAGATTAAAAGAGAATATAGATTTTGATTGCTTGTATAAAGAAAAGTATTTGAAAAAATGTTATTTCTTTGGCCGGTGGGTTACTGTTGGATCTGGTAGGATTAGAGTTGTGGATAAAAGGCATGTCCTGCAGTCCGTGGCTCTCCAGAATTCATTTTCCGCACTGTCACAGTGCAGTGGTGTTGTGGAGGGTCAGACACGGAATTTGAGGAACCACCCTCCTTTATGGCTGAGGTGTGCAAGGAGAAGGTGAGGCCTGGTAGAAAGCAGTTGTTGTTGGGAGATTCTATCATAAGAGGTGCTGAGTTGGACAGTATTGGCTTAGTGAGATGTCTTCCTGGAGCTACTGCTCGCAGAGACAGGAGGCGTATTTGTAATATTGTTAAGCAAGCAAATCAGGAAGGAGAATTGGATGTACTGGTTCATCTAGGTACAAATGATTTGGCTGACAATGAGGTTTCAAAGGTGAAGGAAGATTTTCGTGTTCTTGCCAATGATATACGGCAGGTTGTGTCCACACTGTCATCCTTCTCCTTGCACACCTCAGCCATAAAGGAGTCTTAAATTAGAGGGGCAATGATTTGAAGTATTACTTTACTGAGAGGGTAGTGGATGTATGGAATAGCCTTTCAGCAGAAATGGTAGAGATAAACCTAGTCAAGGATTTTAAGCATGCGTGGGAAAGGCACAAGGCTATCCTAGATATAAGACAGGGAACTGGGGACTAATATAAGTATTTAGAAAATTGGGCATACTAGATGGACCGAATGATTCTTATCTGCCGACACATTGTATGTTTTTATTTTATTACGCGATTGTCATTAACTAGGTATTGTTGTGTCATGTTATGTATACTAGAATTGGTTATAGTCATTAGAATTTAATTTAAAAAAGATTAAAATAAAAAGCTATTGTGGATGGAGGCACTACCCTTCTCCCTCTTTTTTGCCCCCCCTCCCAAATTTTTTAATTCATACCAATATGTTATCACAATGAAACCTGACTATTAAGTGCCTGATCAATGCTTTCATCATTGATAATTTAATATTGCTTAATATCAATTCATACATTGATATTTACTCTTTTTTATGTATAACTTATGTGGTATTTTCTCTTTCATTGTAAAGGTTATTGTTATTGTAAAAATATCTGTTTAATAAAATATGTTTGAAACAAATAACATATCAGTTTCCAATATTATACTGTAATCTAGGGACTGACAACAAAATATGTTACTAGAATGGGTACTGATGTGAAAATAAAGTCATTTAATAAATGTAGGACCATACCTAAAGTGTTTGGTACCTGGAGTGGATCTTATCTTTGACACCCCCTCTACACACAAGCCTCTCCCAAGGCTCTCTCTCTTCTCTGCTACCATTGGTGGGAAGGAAGAGTATCAGCTACTACTACAGCATCAATAATGCATCACCAGGAGTTCAGAAGTGCGCTCTCACACATTCACAATCACATCACTACAATGAGCCAATCACAAGGTGACCTTCCTGCAAGATGCTGCCTTTATTGTGTGAAACCATGTTTTAATTTATAAATAAAGGTTTTCTTACCTTTCCATTGTTTGTGCATTGTAATATATGTGCTGACTGGAGGTGATGGATTGTTTTAAATCAAAGCAAAGTCCAAACCAGTGACATATGAAGTGGAAACAAAGTCAGAGCCAAGTTTGATTAAAATTTTTTATGGTAATTTAACGATTGCAAATATGAGTGTAATTTGGTGATGTTGTTGGGTATGTTGGCTGTAGTATTAATAATAATTAGTATATTTGTTTAAAGCTGCAATGTTATATTCAATGTTATTTCCTGGCTGTTTTTGTTTTGGTAAAAAATAAAATCTCTGTGATTTCGAGCATTTATAAAGTATTAAATCACACAAGACTTATACTGATGGTTTTTATGGAAAATATATGGTATGATTTCGTTCCTATAGCAGTTATAAACCCGATCCTGATATACTGTAATGACGGATATTACTCTAAACATCAGGGACATCTAGCTGCTCGGTTTCCCATCATATTCTATTAAAGTTATTAAAATGCACATTTTCCCGTCTCCTTTATTTACTGATATTACATATATTTGATAGTTTTTGTCCACACCGGTCAGGAATGGCTAATCGATGAACCTCATGGTACTATTTGTAAGGTTTAATCCACCATCCTTGTCTCTACTTTTATAAATGATGGTATTACTAGACCACCTTAAAGAGACTGGCTGGTGCCCAAAATGCATCTTCCAAATATTAATGCATATTAATGTGCTTTCAATGTACTTTATAATGCATGTTTTACATTTTGCATTGCTTAAAATATAAAATACTTACAGCTAGCAGTTTGCAAGAAACCAGGACTGCCCAAACTAGCTAGAGTAAAAGAAACCAATGAGAAAAATGCCATTCAAATTAATGGAATTTCCGGTCTCTCTAGTGAGGTCAACAGACAATATGTTGCACTGTTAATAGATCCTATTATGTACAAGAGCAAGTTTATAACATTCCACACAATGCATTATATTCAAGCAGAACAGGACGTAACTAAATGAAACAAAATTGTATATGCTGAGTGTCTATATAATCAGAGCTTAAGCATCTGTAGTATGCATGCAGATTAATCACTGGGGGAGTGCTTGAGTTAAATATTAGAAATGTGAATTATGCAGAATGTCTGCATCAAATCACACCGTAAAATGCCTGTGCACTATACATGCGAGTTTTGGGAGCAGAATGTCCCTTTAAGGCTCTTCCAGGAGTGCTCCTGTTGGTGATACAATGTGTCAGGCTGGCAGCAGCAAATCCATTACTGGAAAGCGTCAGTTTAGAATTCTCCAGGTACCTCTAACCTCACTGAGGGTCAGGTCATGCCAGGAGAACAACTGGAGTACAAACATGGCGATCTATCCAGACTCTCAACCAGACTAGCATGTTCCTTACATTAAAGGATCCCTCCGGGCTGAAAAAGAACTGGACAAATAAATGTAAATTAAAGCGGACATATTAAAAATAATTATGCATTTAGTGTTTTTAGTTTTACCATCCTTTTGAAAGCTTTCTCTTGGGGATTGATCCAGCCCACATGACATCTGTATCTCAAACATAACAGTATTACGCCATGTGCTAATGACATACCTCCCCCTTCTGCTCCCGGTGAATCAGGATGCTGGGGAGTGGAGCTTGGGAGGTCAAGTGTCACTCATCAGTGACAGTGCTACTGCGTATGGGCACAATACTGCGCAGTATACAGTCTCCCATGTCCCAGGCAATAGAGAATGTGATTGGGACTGCAGGACTGAGATCCTAAAACTCACTGCCCGGAAAAGCGGGAGAGAAACTCCAATAAAGACTGTTTCAACCAGAGTAGTACATATGGGAGGAACCCAAAAATGTTTCTATTTGTGTGGCTTCCATTGGTGGCCAATAGATATACCCACCATGCCTACTCTAACTATGGCTGATAGAGGAAGATTGAAAATGAGCATTTGCCAAGATTTATAATAAGAGGGATTTTGTCCATCACACTTTAGCAACATTCTGTGACACAATGAAATGAAAGCCTTTCCACCAGTTACTTTCATGGTTAATGAGAAAACTCCTGAAATATACAGTAAATCTCCTGGCCATGTATTATTGTGATGTCATAATACACAGGGCCGGTGCAAGGATTTTCGTCTACACAGGCGAAGGTGCATTTTGGTGCCCCCCTGCTCTGATCCACCACGCCTCCCACACCATTAAGCCTCCTTACATATATATATATATATGAATAATGTATAGTGTAGAAAATAAATACATCTAAATAGTCAACTCGCATGCTCTAAATGTGTCACACATTGAAACCCTTAAACACAAAGACACCCTTGCAGTCACACACACAGACACCCTTACCACTTACACACACACAGTTACACCAATTCACACAAAACCTGAGACACACTATTTTGCCACTCAATATGCCAGTATTTAGCCCAGGGGTCCTCAAACTTTTTAAACAGGGGGCCAGTTCACTGTCCCTCAGACCGTTGGAGGGCCGGACTATAGTAAAAACAAAAACTATGAACAAATTCCTATGCACACTGCATATATCTTATTTTGAAGTGAAGAAACAAAATGGGAACAAATACAATATTTAAAATGAAGTAAAGTTAAATCAACAAACTTACCAGTATTTCAATGGGAATATTATGCCAGTCAGAGCCCAGTAATATTATGCCAGTCAGAGCCCAGTAATATTATGCCAGTCAGATGCACAGGAACATTATGCCAGTCAGAGCCCAGTAATATTATGCCAGTCAGAGCCCAGGAATATTATGCCATTCAGATGCCCAGGAATATTATGCCATTCAGATGCCCAGGAATATTATGCCAGTCATATGCCCAGGAACATTATGCCAGTCAGAGCCCAGTAATATTATGCCAGTCAGAGCCCAGGAATAGTGTGCCAGTCAGATGCCCAGTAATATTATGCCAGTCAGATGCCCAGGAATATTATGCCAGTCAGAGCCCAGTAATATTGTGCCAGTCAGATGCCCAGGAACATTATGCCAGTCATAGCCCAGTAATATTATGCCAGTCAGAGCCCAGGAATATTATGCCATTCAGATGCCCAGGAATATTATGCCAGTCAGATGCACAGGAATATGCCAGTCAGATGCCCAGGAATATTATGCCAGTCAGATGCCCAGGAATATTATGCCATTCAGATGCCCAGGAATATGCCATTCAGATGCTCAGGAATATTATGCCATTCAGATGCCCAGGAATATTATGCCATTCAAATGCCCAGGAACATTATGCCAGTCAGAGCCCAGTAATATTATGCCAGTCAGAGCCCAGGAATAGTGTGCCAGTCAGATGCCCAGGAATATTATGCCATTCAGATGCCCAGGAATATTATGCCAGTCAGATGCCCAGGAATATTATGCCAGTCAGAGCCCAAGAATATTATGCCATTCAGATGCCCAGGAATATTATGCCATTCAGAGCCCAGTAATATTGTGCCATTCAGATGCCCAGGAATATTATGCCATTCAGAGCCCAGTAATATTATGCCATTCAGATGCCCAGGAATATTATGCTATTCAGAGCCCAGTAATATTATGCCAGTCAGAGCCCAGGAATAGTGTGCCAGTCAGATTCCCAGGAATATTATGCCATTCAGATGCCCAGGAATATTATGCCAGTCAGATGCCCAGGAATATTATGCCAGTCAGAGCCCGGGAATAGTGTGCCAGTCAAATGTCCAGGAACATTATGCCAGTCAGAGCCCAGTAATATTATGCCAGTCAGAGCCCAGGAATATTATGCCATTCAGATGCCCAGGAATATTATGCCAGTCAGATGCCCAAGAATATTATGCCATTCAGATGCCCAGGAATATTATGCCAGTCAGATGCCCAGGAATATTATGCCATTCAGATGCCCAGGATTATTATGCCATTCAGATGCCCAGGAACATTATGCCAGTCAGATGCCCAGGAATATTATGCCATTCAGATGCCCAGGAACATTATGCCAGTCAGATGCCCAGGAATATTAAGCCAGTCAGAGCCCAAGAATATTATGCCAGTCAGATGCCCAGTAATATTATGCCAGTCAGATGCCCAGGAATATTATGCCAGTCAGAGCCCAAGAACATTATGCCAGTCAGATTCCCAGCAATATTATGCCAGTCAGATGCCCAGGAATATTATGCCAGGCAGATGCCCAGGAATATTATGCCAGTCAGAGCCCAGGAATATTATGCCAGTCAGATGCCCAGGAATATTATGCCATTCAGATGCCCAGGAATATTATGCCAGGCAGATGCCCAGGAATATTATGCCAGTTAGAGCCCAGGAATATTATGCCAGGCAGATGCCCAGGAATATTGTGCCATTCCAGTGTGCTCGATATACCTCCCTCCTCCCACCTTCCCCAGAACCCAGTACTTACCTCCATGCTGCTGTTCATGTCCGTGGCTGAGAGGGAAGCGCTGTGAGCTCCCCTCAGGCCGTGCGCATTCAATAAAGTGTGTTGAAAAAAAAAGTTTCAACACACTTTATTGAATGCGCACGGCCTGAGGGGAGAGCACAGTGCTTCCCTCTCAGCCACGGACCTGAACCGCAGCATGGAGGTAAGTAAACGGGCCTGGGGGAGCGGGCGATTTTCCCGCCCCCCCATTGGTGCGCCCTAAGGCAGCCGCCTGTGCTGCCTTACGGTAGCGCCGGCCCTGATAATACACCATGACATCACCGAGGCTATATATCCAGGGGGCAGAAATAAAACGCTCTTGTAGCTTTGCAGTGCTTGCAGTGCATTGGTTGCTTATTTTGCGAGTTTTTTTTGGTATATTATTATGCCGAAAGCGGTTAATAAAGGTGGTAAGTCAGGAGGTATCAGAGGAAGCAAGAGAGGAATAGAAGGAGTAGAGGAAGAGGCAGGTGAAAAACAGATAAGTTATAAAAAGTCCAGTAATCATCGAAGTCGGGAGATAGAGAGGAAGAAAAGGAGCATAAAGAGGAGCAGGGAGGATGAGGAGGAAGACAAGAAACCAGCTAAAAATGGAAAGATGATCTCTGCTGGTGAAGGCACGAGTCGAAGGGGAGTTACCAGGAAAGATGGAGGAGAGCAGAAGAAGGAGGAAAAGGAACCATCTCCTGGATGTAGTAACCACCTCTCCATTAGAGACTTTAAATTCCACCAGGAGCTGGGGAGAGGTGGTTTTGGGAAGGTGAGCCATGTGTTTTCCTTTTACAAATAAATACTGCTTATAATATTGTTAGGCTGGAAGATGGAAGTACACTGAGGGGTTGGGATAGTAGGTGAATTGCCATGTCACTAAGCATTCAGTGAACCACAGGAAGGTCCAGTCACCGTTGGTAGGTTGGAACGCCTTACGCTTTTCGTGTCTCAATCTGGCACTTAGTCATAGACAAGTAACTGAGGTGACTTCAAGCAGTATTCTCTGTAACAATATCATTGCTTTATCTCTCAGGTGATGTTGGCCTCTTGGAAAAAGAGCGAAAAAGTGGCTGTGAAAATCATGGAGAAACGTGCGAGGAGGGCAGCTCGCATTCTCCTGGAGAGCAGAATTCTAAAGACAGCATGGAAATGCCCATTTCTATGCCAGGGGATTGCTGCTTTCCAGTCACAGGTACAGGATTGTATGTCTATAGCTCCACAGTCTTGTCCACTCCCCTAATCTGCTGCAACTATTGAGTCTGCCCCACAGCCACGTCCTCCATAAAGCACCTCAGCACACGCTTTGTGGTGTCTTATCTGTTTCTTTTTCTTTTCTGTGCCACCTCAATCAGGCCCACGTCTTTCTGGTGATGGAGCATGTCCACGGAGGTAGCCTCGAAAGCTTCATGAAGGCCAGAGGCTACCTGAAGATCCGAGAAGCAAGGTGAGTAATGGCATAGTGAAGAATGGTTCTCGGAGACAAGGGGAGTTACAAAAAATTAAAAGGAAAAAGCCAAAACATTTCTCAGAATATTGGGGTAATTATAAAGGAATGAAAAAATAGAGCTTCAAAAGGGAAACCTAATTACTGAATATAAAGGGGGTAACAAAATCATCTCTCTTAACAAATATTCACTAGCCATCCTCTACATTCTAATTATAACACTGAGTACATTAACTTGTCCCTATCACTCGGGATGGATTCTGTTAAACTCTTTTTCTTTCTCTCCTTTAGATATTATTCGGCTGAGATCATCTGTGCCATGCAGTTCTTACACCGGCGTGGCATTATCCATCGGTAAGTAACAGATTCCTCCTCTGTCTGTTCTAACCTCTCCTTACTCTGTTCCTCTGCCTGTATTGCTCTCCCACCAATACTGCCTCCGCTCTCTCTGTATTGTTACACTGCTCTCTCATTCCCCTGTGTTATTTCCTTTATTTCCCTCTGCCTAGTGGTCTGTGGATAACTCTCACTTTGTTTCTATTGTTCATTATATTTTAGAGACCTAAAGCCGGATAATATCTTGCTGGACAGAGGTGGCCACATCAAAGTTGCCGATTTTGGACTGGCCGTGGAAGGCATCAGGGGAAGTGCCAAGACTGTGGGTGTTGCAGGCACCTATACCCACATGGCTCCTGAGGTGAGATAGCTCTCATTTCTAAATGTATCTCTTGGATTTGAGAGATATACAGTGGTAGCCAGCACCCCATTTAAGGATTACATCTATAGTTATAAAATTCAGTATCTTTCTTGGTCCTGTCGTATGTCCCACTGCAGACAAAGCGTTAGCTGTAGCAGAATCTTATAAACTGGCCTTGGTTGCGGGAAACACAAGGGGTCCATTCTAAAAAGAGAGTGTTTCAGAAAGAATGTGATGTCCTCTAATTCCCATTAGAAGTCAGTTCCTGAAATTAGTTTTTCAGAATTGACAATATGGAGTCACAATGGCGGATTGCAAAATTCCACTTCCTCTGATTTGCATGAATTCGGTTTGGGGAGATGCTCTGTTGTTTGCCTGAAATGTCCGCAGGCCGTGTTTTTATAGTGCTTTATTCATGAAAGAGAGAATTTCCAGAAATTGCAGAAAATGGAGAGGAAATGTCAAATTTAAGATCTCCTTCCGCAGATTGTGAGAATGTTTCCAACTCGGCTACTTTTGCCTTACGTTTTAATTTTTCTACTCAATTCCCTGTATTTCTCTCTTTCTTGAATAAATCCCATAGTCTCAGACTATAATAAGTTGTTATGTAGTTCAGTGGCTTTTATGTGTTTTTTATTGGTATCTGGTACAAGAATCATTTTATGTAACAGTAAAGAATTACAAACTGTGTCTGCGCTGTTTCCACCAGTTCTGTACTTTTTGGTTGTACCAGCACTCATTGCCAATGTATTAAAAAATCATGAGCTTATTGTCGCGGAATCTCCTCCAATCAGTGCTTGGTAGAGGCATCAAAAGACACAATCACATAACAAACAGCGATTGCACTTCTTATTACCTCTCCCCCGACACTTTACAGTGTGGCGGTATTTAAACGTGACCCCCAATGTGTTTCACTACAACCTGATCCCTGTAAATAGCAGGAATTGAGCCCATGAGCGAAGCATGTGTATTTTTGCATGTAGTTTCTAAATGTACATCTCTGCTGCTAAAGGAAATTAAATCCCATGGTGACATGAACCAGTTTGTGGTACTGCACATACTAACATGCATGCAGATCTGGTGCGTCTGGACTGATCTTCTTGCAATGGAATAGAAACAAATGGAAACAGACTATAGCAGGACAAATGTTTGCGTACTACACATCCGATGATGACTGATCATCATGATATATGTATTTATCATATGTCTACAATGCCAAAGTTAGCTATATTTAATATTTAGGGGATGGAATCCTTTTAAATGTATGCATATAGTCTTCTGTTTATGACATCACCTTAAGGCATGATGTGCACATTCTATATTCTCTTCTGAAGTCACTCATTTGCATATAAAGCAACACAATGACTTCATAAGCCAGAGAATACACTGATATATTAAAATGGTATGTTTCTCTTGATCTCTACATTCGGTTGCAATTCTTTGCGCACAATGTATAGATTTAAGTGACAGATTCCATTTAACTTGCTTTATTATTATTACAAGTGAGTTTTTTTAATGACTCAATTAGAGAAATGAATGCCAGTGTCTGTGAGTTCTTTAATTAGCCCCATCATAAGAAAGCTACGAGTGGTCTATTCAGATCAGTTATAGTTTACATTGCTGGGAGCAATGCTAATAAATATTGCAAGAGAACTTGTATGATAAAATGAATTCTTCTGCAGGTCATCTTGAGAGAGGAGTATGGCACTTCCGCTGATTGGTGGTCGTTTGGCATCATATTATATCAGATGCTGGTGGGCAATCTTCCATTTAACATCAACCAGTCCAAAGGGGATTATTGGGATTGTGTGTGCAGTGAGAATCCCCCCTATCCGAGCCGGATGTTAAAGTGGTCGAAAGACATCCTGGGAAAGGTAAGCATTCCTCAGCACTGGGGAAAAATATAATATGGAAAGACATATATGTATATTATATGAGGAATTTACTGGACTTGATAGTTTAGGGTCCATAGAGCTTAATGAGCTAATGTATGAGTGATGGTGTGAAAGCTTGAAATATTATTAAAAATGAATTAATCTAGCACAAATAACTCAGGTGTGTGTGAACCCTCCCAACATACCTGTAATATACAGTAGAACTAGTGCAATATGTGAGGGTAATAATACATCTTCAATGAAAAAGGGATCATTGTAGTGCAGTAAGTCAATAGAACAGCTGAATAGCCTAATGAATCCCGGCTCATGGGTATCAAGTATTTCATAAAGGTGTCCCTGTGGTTGGTAGCAGGTCAGATCTTCCTCGATGTTTGCATGTAGACATGATGCAAAGTAGGTAGGGAACAAATAATTAGAGAGAGTATAAAACATATCTAGCATCTGCTTACATTTACATTTCTTAACACATAAATACTTAGCCAGCCTAGGACAGTGTACAAAAGTCCACTCTCTGCAAAGGCATGTATCTCTGGTGAACTGATGTGTGTTGTTTCCGGGTTCCATTTTGGCTTCTCCCCCATATGTTCATACGTTCCCATGTCAACATGTTTTGCTTTTTCAAGCTTTTTCAAACGTCTAGTGTCGTGTCTCCTCACTGGACTTAAATAAGCCACTTGATTCGTCTGTTAAAGCCGGTTGAATTTTCTTGGTCCACATTAGTAAGAGTAAAACGTGTCAGGGTCGAGTGGAATTTCATCATGCATAGGTACATTTGCTGAATAGCAGGAAGACGTAACACTTATTTTTATTGCAGCTTTTATAAAAAGCTCCTGGCTCCCGGCTCCGGAAGCTAGGCAACATAAGGCTCCACCCATTTTATCGCTTAGTGATAATGGCGGCCAGGCAGTTGATGGAGGTTTGAGTGTAATACCAGGCGTTGAAACCTAATGGTGTCAGGGGAAACAGTTTTGTGGAAGAACTTGCACACACCAATACACAAACATGTGTGCATCAGAATATAGATAGGCTGGGAGGGGATGGGACACTTCATCGTGGCTGCATCTGCGCAGCCGCTTCACCGCCGTCACTTCACCACACGACAGCTCGTCGCGTGAGATTTCATCGCAGGACATTTTGATCGTTAAAGGTAAGTTTTAATGTGCTAGAAGATAGAGTGTTAGAATCAGAATTTTAGTATTGGGGTTTAGGGTGGTTAGAATTAAGGTTTAGGGGGTTAGAATTAGCTTTTAGGGTTCGAGGTTAATTTTACTATTAGGGTTTAGGGGGTTAATTTTAGTATTAGAGTTCGGGGGTTAGTATTAGGGTTTAGGGGGTTAGTATTAGGGTTTTAGGGTTAGTATTAGGGTTCGGGGGTTAATTTTAGTATTGGGTTTTGGGTTTAATTTTAGTATTGGGGTTAATTTTCGTATTGGGGTTTGGGGGGGCACTTTGGGGGGGGGAATCATTTATTAGGGGGGTATTTTCTTTTTACTTGTACATTTGTAAGAGCTGACCATTCAGCGCTGAGCTGTCAGCTCTAACATAGCCGCGTCCGCGATGAAACGGCCGCGTTATTCTTCATTGCTGATAGTTCAGCGTTCTAACTGCCGCGCTGAACTGTCAGTGATGAAGCCACAGTGATGAAGTGTCCTAGACCCAGGCTGGGAATATGAATAGTCTGCTCCAATGAACAAGAATATATAGGGAGGTCGGGCAGCGCTGGATTTACACATGAAACAATATAAACAAAGAAAATCATAGTGTAATAAGTTCAGTACAAATGGTGTTTTAATAATATATAACATCACACTCACAAACCCAGGTGAGTGTCAGGCTTTAAAATAACCGTGGTCCAGGATATCTGGAGAAAGTGTCTCTGTGCAAAAGAACTAAAAGGCACATAGGGCAGTACTGTAGTGATATAAAAAAAAAAAACAGCCTCCTTTATTGGAGCAACTTACAAAAAGAAGAGTCCACAAGTTGGACTAAAACAGCAAAAAAACGGTCTATAGAATAGTCCTCTGTAGTATGTAGACAGTAGACACCTTCCTTACACATTTCACCTAGTGCAGCCCAGGCTTCCTCAGGAGAAATGGCTCTGTCCTGGATTCCATGATCTTCTGCACTCATACAGACTATGCTGTGTTATGAAGTTATTGACTAGGATGCTGTAACCATGCACCCTTGTGCAGACTTATCCAGGCTGCATCCAGGCTTTTCTGTATCCTTCTTCCTTTGCTTTCTGGTTTATTATTTATGATTATTCTTGCCTTGCCCTGTAGTCCTGTCATTGCCCTGTATTCTTGCCTTGCCCTGTGGTCCTGTCCTGTTTTTCTTTCTGCCTGTCTTTATGTCATTCCAGGTTTTCTCTCATTCCCTCTGCCTTGTTAGTTTACTTCTGTTTAAACCACACCCGTTTCTGTTCAGTCCTTACTAGTGCAATCTACAGGTATTTCCTCTGTGTCTATTCCATGTATGTCTTTTAGATTCTATTTGTTTTTGCTTTGCTAATATTATATCTTAGTTAGGGACTTGCCTAATGGGGGTACCTTGATGTGGTTGGCAAGCTAACGTCTAATTGGCCAAATGGTGAACTAACCCCCCACCTTTACCATCTTTAGTGTTAGGCTAGTTCATGTATTTATGTTTGAAGAAAAAAGGCTCACAATCCAGCTCCATGCCACACAATCCAACACATGAAGGGTGGGTGCTTCCACAGCGCTGAACAGACGCAATATGTAGACACAGAAGTAGCAAAAAGGTGTGCACTCCACGTTCCAGGATGGTGAAAAATAAGGTGCTTTATTATCTTTAAAAATTATGCATACAAATGAGATGAATAACATCCATGGACTGGTAAGTCAAAACGCAGGGGATGGACCACCTGAGCGTGTTGCCACGCTTAGTCATAGGTCACCTAATTTTTAAAGATAATAAAGCACCTTATTTTTCACCATCCTGGAGCGTGGAGTGCACACCTTTTTGCTACTTCTGTGTCTGCATGTTGCGTCTGTTTAGCGCTGTGGAAGCACCCACCCTTCATGTGTTGGATTGTGTGGCATGGAGCTGGATTGTGAGCCTTTTTCTTTCAAATTACCATCTGATCCACATTACATATACTGTAATAACAGTGGACATGACTGTCCAATGAAAATACAAAATGAAAAGTTGTGTGTCCATACTATCACAACACGGAAGTGCTCATGCCATTGTACAGAGCACTGGCGAGACCTCACTTGGAGTTTTATACGCAGTACTGGAGCAGAGAGAGCCAGTTGCCAACCAGACGGCTGCCTGCTTCCTATGGAGGCATGGCAGCTGCCAGTCAGAGAATAAACTGGAATGTACTATCAAAAGTACACGCCAGTTCATCCTCATACTAGGGACAACTAACTTTTCACCTGTGCTTCAATATAAGAAGCACAAGTGAAAAAAAAAAAACATTTAGTGTCCCGTTAAGTTTGAAATTCATGTCTAAATTCCCACTTTCGTGGCTTTTTTGCAAACTTAAGCCAGAGTTTGAAGTAAAGCTTAGTGGGCGAATTTTTCCAACACGGCTACTATGGCCTTCATTTTGCCAATTCCCGCTACCATGAATAAAGTCTCAATCCTCTTACCCAACTGTTCTTTGCTCACAAATGAATCAGCATATCACCTTATTGTAATAATATATTTGTCTCCTGGCAGATCCTCATCCAGACTGTCCATGGCACTGTTGTTGGATTGTACATTCAAACCTTTTTGGAGTGTTCCCACAGAATTAAGCACTCTAGTAAGGAGGAAGTGTTTTTCACTGGGAGCCAGAACTTGCAGGAGTGTTTCTCGGGATTAGTAAGTACTCTGCACAATATGTGCTCACCCCTTGATAATAGTTTAAACTGGCAGGTATCAATACAGCATCTTCTGGTCATTTCAGATTTATACAGCTTTTTTTTTAAGCCTGGTTTATATTCTCCCGGCCGGGGTTTATTACCTAAGTCTGTTATAAGGTATATATTTACATATATGTGTTTTTTATTTCACTAATTTGTGTTTTTAATACTTGTTTTATGTTTTTCTTTGGGCCTCAAGCTCACAACTTAGCCCCTACTGAACATTACATCTTGATCCATATGCCTTTTTTTTTCTAATTAAGACTCCATTGGCAATGTTTATTTTTTGACATATGTATTAGTTTACTTATTATTATTTTTTCTTTTGAATATTACAATTATTTTTATTTTTCTACACTACTTGTGTTCATTCATTATTTGTGAATTTATATTGAGCGCTTTCCACTTTTTACTTTTTTTAATTTTTTTTTTTATAAGCTTGCGAGCAGGCCTCTCTACCTCATGTATCAATCTGTCTCTGTTCGTACTATCTAGTTCCCCTCTATGCTCTGTACCAAGTGCTAAGTAAATTGTTGCCGCTGTATATATAAATGCTAAAGTACAGTAATGAGTATGGTCCCTTAAAAGGACCCTCTGGTCTAAATCTTTTAACTTGCTCTACAGTGTGAGTCATTGAAGAGTCTGTTTAGAAAGGTGTCTTGGAGGAGGGGGAGCAAGAGAGAATAAAAAAAATGATTGAAAAGGATCTATATACATGATGTTAGCAAAATGTTGGTAGATAAAATGTGTTGGTGGAGTCTCCTGTATATGACATCACCTGTGCCTTTTCATTGGATCACAGGCAACTCCACAGACACATTTAAAACACATTTTTCTCCTAATTTAGGCATTTGCTTGCAATTCAGTTTACACAATCTACTTAGACTCGGTGCTACTTCCTCATCCTACATGATATCACCAGAGATAGACGCACATAGACAAGCAGGACAGATTTGCTGACAGATAAGGTACAGAGACTGATTGGCAGACAAGACAATTGGATAGAAAGATGCAAAGAGGGATATTTTACAAGTGAAAAGTGACCATTGAGAAAGATTAGAGAGCATCCTGGAGGACAGTTGCCCTCTTGTCCCCCTTGCCAGCCCTCTTCTGCATTACTGCCCCAGAGTAAGATAAATAAAACTTAATTCAGTAATAAAAAGTCCCTTAGAGTGGAGTTGATTCTCCTTCCAGACTGGCTGTGTACTAGCTCCACCTACACATATTGTGACATCATCAGCACCGAAACATACCAACTCACAGTTCCCACTGCTGGCACCAGTCAGGCAGCTTCCAGCACAGTTTGACCTGCTTCACCCCTTTGTGTCATTGTCAGGAAGGGCAAAACATGGGTGAGTTTAGTGTTTTGCAACCTTTCACCCCAACAGAATTTTTTGTTGTTGTGGTTGCCCATGTTTATTTATTTTGGAACATTGTACTAATACCTGTAATTTCTCTCTCGAAGGCATCAAGTGACCTGCAGCTGGACAATCCAATGAAATATATCTTAGAAATACTGAACTCGCGAGATATTGAATCTTTACAGACAACAGTCGCATTTTTCTGTGATGCCCATCAGGACTTGAGGTGATACACATTCATTATCACATTCATCTTGTCGTGATGCACTGACTCATTAGAGTGTACAAACTGGCTAAAAGCACAGAGATTTCTGTGCTAACCAAAGCATAGCTCTCCTGCTCCCCTCACCAGTCCATTAGGCATATGAGTCAATAAAGAAATTTAGTGATTGCTTCACAGTCCATAGACAGGTATAATGCTAAATACAACACAATCACCAGTATTCAACAGGCAGGAAGGAGTCGCAATCTACTAAGGATATTTGTGAATTCAAGACCTTCCATGATGTGCAAGGCAATCCAAAATATAGTTTCTTTATTTAGAATCCATATACATCTAATATTTATTATTATCTGGTTGGTGCCTTGCTGAACTTCCATTATCTGGGTGAAAATACATTTTATTCATTTCTTGGTGGTGGTGGCGGTCTCTTTGCATATATATCAGTAGGGGGTTTACACTGGACACCAGCGATGACTGGCATCCATGTAGTGTTGTTCTGTTATCTCCATTAAGTTCCTTCACCAGCAATGTAATCCACTGATGGGTAGCCAGCTGAGCATCATCTCCACACCAGCTGTGGAACCCAAGGTTAACCTTCATGTGTATCCTTCAAAATGTTATTCACCCCATGGCTTTGGGATTGTGCACCACACTGCCAATAGTGGGGGAGGAGGCGGACCTCTCCTTACCAGATGGAGGAGTGTTGAACACCAATCAGTGCTGCATGTCATGGAGCAATAAATGCCATGGAGCAATACATGCCATGGAACAAAGATGTAATGGAGCAATAAACTCCATGAAACAAAGATGCCATGGAGAAAAAGATGCCATTGAGCAATAGATGCCATGGAACAATAGATGCCATGGAACAATAGATGCTATGGAACAATAGATGTAGCCACTTTCAAATTGTGCTTTCTAAGAGCATCATTCAAAAGCCCTTTTAATCAGGCAGGAGTAGGATTCTGTGTGACTAAATATTGCTAAGAAGGGTTTAGTCCCTCTTTAATGATTCAATGAAATCTCACTGTCATTGCATATTTGTGAAATTGAATATCCCATTTTATCCGGATTGATCATTAACTTTCTTTTTAAGGGAAGAACATCTAAATGCTATCCTGAAGATTAAAGGAAATCTCAGACTTAAAGAAAAAGAAAAAATCCTCCATTACATAAAAAACAGTAAGGCTGATCTTCAGGCCGATGGAACAAAATTCTTTGAGGACATCAAGGTCAAATCTTGCATTTCACCCTGCTGTTTGTATTTGTTGTATTTAGTTTGCTGTAAAGACACGGTAAGCACGCCTTGAAGGACAGATCAAATTTTTTGTTAATCCCTTGCCATGTCCTGGTACTTCCACGTAAACCCAGCACGTATATTAATAGATACATGTGGATTTACTCTAGGCTGTGTCTCACAGCCATGCTCGTCTGTATTGAGCAGGGGTCTCTGATCTAGTTATGGTGCCCTCTGTTGATTCCATGCAAGAAATGAGGGTCTATTTCTGCACTAGTAGAGCGAGGCAGTAGCCGACCTGTCCATGGCAGCTGGAGGTCAGAGGATAAACTGGTGTGGATTGTCAAAAGTACATGCCAGTTACTCCTGCACACTAGGGGCAACTCATTTTTTTACTTGTGCTATTATGTTAGAAGCAAGAGTAAAAAATAAAGTTTGTTTCCCTTTAAAGAGGGAGAAAACCCCTCCAAAAATATATATATATATATATTTATCTTTAAGGCCATTTCTCCGTTTTATGTCATTTTTGAATGGTACTTCAGTAACATACCATTCAAAAGATACCCCATGCTCTTAAAAAAAAAAAAAGACTTGGGATAGATCAGTTCCACTAAGTCATTTCAAGTGGTGTGTCTGTGTGTCAGTCATATAAGATGAAAGGGAGGAAAGTATTTGCGCATGGGCATGTGATTGTGTCAGTGAATGGTAATGTGAACAGTTAAGTAGTATGACACTGTAGTAAGAGGGAGGAGGCAGACAGTGAGACAGACCCAAGATGTCAGTGCTGTAGTATTAGAAGAATCACAGAACATGCTGACTATTTTCTTGTGTGTTCTAGCACATGAGACCAGATTAAAAAGTTAATTATGGGAACCCTTTACATATGGCAAATATTTATTTTTCAGGTTTAATCCCTCTTTGATATTTAGAGGATGACTCTGTTTTCAAAACATTGTACTTATTTAATATTTAATTTAATTATATGAAGTCTTTGAAACTGACCAGATTCTGCACATATTTAAGTTTGACATATTTAAGGTGTACTGCCATGTTAAGAATAAAAATAATATCTGTAATGATCAGTTTCTTGGTCTGTTCCTCTTACATTCAAAATGACTGTTTTGTGTTGTTTATTTATAATGTTTCAACATAGTCATTTATGAAACATAATCATTTTTTCAGCAAAATAATGTGTACAGTTTTACACAATATATAAATGCACTATTCAAAACATGAAACAAGCAAGATAACAGAGATCCTTCACAAAATGGATAGAAAGTGCAAATTAAAATACTATTGAGCTAAAAACTGAATAAAATAAAAAGCCATTGAAACATATGAGACAAATTAGAACTTATTGGGAAAGCTGGGGATGCTTTTTGCTCCTGGTTTGATGGGAGACAAAGCAACTCTGAGGTTGTGTTCAATGTCCATTCTGTTCCTATATTTGGTCTTCAGCTGGACCAGAGCTGAGAAGCCCCTCTCACAAAGACAGAACTGCGATCACTGGGGGGCACAGAAGGTGTTGCATGATGCCTCGAGGAAGGAAAAATTAGTTCTTAAAAGCTCAAGGTTAAAGAGAACTGGTGTTCTGACCAATTTCTGGAGCAAATTCTCCTGCGCAATAGCAGGAGAATTTGCTCATTGCGCATGCGCATAAAGTTACAGCTGATCACTCAGCTGTAACTTTGTGCACACCGCGCATGCGCCAACTACGCAACCCACCTCCCGCCCCCTGCACACCCCCCGCACACCCCTTCTTACCAGATGATCGGACACAGCGGTACACAGCACATGCGCAAGGCTATCAAGCCGTGTGGGAATGCGCGCGTCCGTGGTTGGATTCAAAACGCTGGTAAGTAACACGGGGCGTTGCGACATAAGGGGTACAGAGGGGTAAGACCAACAGAGGGGTAAGCATCCTGGTGAGGGCTGCCTCATCTTCATGGGAGTTGTGATCCTCCTGCTGTATTATTGATGCAGCAGGGGGATCACAACTCCTATCAAGATGAGGCAGCCCCTCAGGTACTGCCTTAGTTTCATTGGACACGGGGGGTGGGGGGGGCTCATATAAATGGGGCATTAAACACGGGGGGCTCATATAAATGGGGCATTAAACACGGTGCTCATATAAATGGGGCATTAAACACTGGGTGCTCATATAAAGGGGACATTAAACACTGGGTGCTGATATAAAGGGGACATTAAACACGGGGTGCTGATATAAAGGGGACATTAAACACGGGGGGCTGATATAAAGGGGGACAGTAAACACGGGGGGCTGATATAAAGGGGGACAGTAAACACGGGGTGCTGATATAAAGGGGGACAGTAAACACGGGGGGCTCATATAAATGGGGCATTAAACACGGGGTGCTCATATAAATGGGGCATTAAACACGGGGTGCTCATATAAATGGGGCATTAAACACTGGGTGCTGATATAAAGGGGACATTAAACACGGGGTGCTGATATAAAGGGGACATTAAACACGGGGGGCTGATATAAAGGGGGACAGTAAACACGGGGGCTGATATAAAGGGGGACAGTAAACATGGGGTGCTGATATAAAGGGGGACAGTAAACACGGGGTGCTGATATGAAGGGGGCATTAAACACGGGGTGCTGATATAAGGAAGGGCAGTAAAGACGGGGCGGGGCAACATAAGGGGCCAACAGAGGGGTAAGCACCCTGGTGAGGGCTGCCTCATCTTCATGGGAGTTGTGATCCTCCTGCTGTATTATTGATGCAGCAGGGGGATCACAACTCCTTTCAAGATGAGGCAGCCCCTCAGGTACTGCCTTAGTTTCATTGGACACAGGGGGGGGGGGGGGGGGCTCATATAAATGGGGCATTGAACACGGGGGCTCATATAAATGGGGCATTAAACACGGGGTGCTGATATAAAGGGGATATTAAACAAGGGGGGCTCATATAAATGGGGCATTAAACACGGTGCTCATATAAATGGGGCATTAAACACTGGGTGCTGATATAAATGGGGCATTAAACACGGATGGCTCATATAAAGGGGACATTAAACACGGGGTGCTCATATAAATGGGGCATTAAACACTGGGTGCTCATATAAAGGGGACATTAAACATGGGGTGCTGATATAAAGGGGACATTAAACACGGGGGGCTCATATAAAGGGGGCATTAAACACGGGGTGCTCATATAAATGGGGCATTAAACACTGGGTGCTGATATAAAGGGGACATTAAACACGGGGTGCTGATATAAATGGGGCATTAAACACGGGGGGGCTGATATAAAGGGGGACAGTAAACACGGGGTGCTGATATAAAGGGGGACAGTAAACACGGGGTGCTGATATAAGGAAGGGCAGTAAAGACGGGGTGCTCAAATAAGGGAGGGCAGTAAAGACAGGGGGTGCTCATATAAGGAAGGGCAGTAAACACGGGGTGCTGATATAAGGGGGGCAGTAAAGACAGGAGGCACATTTTAAAGGGGGCAGTAAAGACGGGGTGTGCTCATATAAGGGGGGCAGTAAAGACGGGAGGCTCATATAAGGGGGGCAGTAAAGACGGGAGGCTCATATAAGGGGGGCAGAAAAGACGGGGTGCTCATAAAGGGGCAGTAAAGACGGGGGGCTCATATAAAGGCGGCATTTAAACACGGGGTGCTCATAAATAGGGGGGCAGTAAAGACGGGGGGTTAGAGTTGTGTTGTGACTGGAGATATGAAAGGTGTGTGACTGGACAGTAACAAGGGTTGAAGCCTTGACGTGGCGTTACTGCTCACATGGGTATCCATGTGCCAATTCAACCAGGGTGAGTGACTGTAACATTACATGATTACAATCATAAGTTTAAAAATTTACTTTTCCAATTTTTCGTGTTTATTTTACATAACAAATATACTATATAATAATGGTATTTTTAATCTTCTGAGTGTGAAGAAAAAAATTGGTTTTCAATGTTTTTTTTTTAGATGGTGCATCAATTAACATAAACACAGTGAGACAAGCATAGGAAACGTGTGACAGGAAGAAAAGAAAGGGGGACGTGAATGCGATTGAGAAGAGCATGGTTCAAGTCTGACACAGAGGGGTCTATTCATTAAAAGTTGAGTAGCAGGTGAGTTGGGATATATTTAATCTCACCAATTTAGCTATTTGTTTGGCAGGGACACACCTGCCGAGTTACCCCCACATAGCTCTCATAATTTCCATCCTGCCACTCACTCAGACACACACACACACACGTGCTCTGCTCAGGGCCATCTTTAACATTGACTGGACCCTGGGCAAACATTTGTTTGGGGCCCCTGGACCCCACCCCTCATTCCCGGCATGCAATCACACCCTCCACCCTAATACCTCCATACAAAAAAATAAACACACACACTTATATGCTATATATTATGTAATTATATTATTAATTATTTAAAACTAATATATATGGATAGGTGGATTATATAATATTTAGATTAAGTGTGTGAATATATATGATTTACACAGACAAATTTACACAGTCAGATAGACACACTTACACACACAGACAACCTTACACAGTCAGATAGACACACTTACAAACACAGTCAAACTTAAACACACACACTCGTTTGTCCCCCTCCCTGCTCACTTACCTTACATTTGCAGGGAAGGGGCTGTTTCTTCTGTGCGTGGCTTCATGTGTTCTGAGCACCGTTATGTCACAGACATCTGGTGCTCTAACATGCTCTGTGAGGGGGCCGAGATTTCCCCCCCTCACGTGACACACTTACACATATACATACACTTACACAGACACCCTTACACACTTTGTATCCTCTTTCTTTCCCATGTCTGTGTCTCTCTCCTCTGCCTTCCCAGTTCACTCTCTTTTCTCTTCCACATGTATGTCTCTTCTCTCCACCGTCTGTATTCTCTTCCCTCCCTTCAGTGTTCTCACCTGTCCCCCCTGTGTTCTCTCCCCATCCCCCCCTTCTCTCCCGTGTTCTCTCCTCTGTCCCCCAATGTTCTCCCCCCCAGTGTTCTCTCCTTTGTCCCCCATTGTCTCCCCAGTGTTCTCTCTATCCCCCTCTCCCCAGTGTTCTCTCTATCCACCCCTCCACTCCCCAGTATGTTCTCTATCCCCACTCCCTTCCCCACCCCAGTGTTCTCTCCCACGTGAGTGGAGCGCGGGGAGACGCAGGCAGCATGGGCTCTGTGTGTGTTATACACCCTGAGAGCTCAATCCATGCTGCTCGCGCGTAGTAATGACACAGAGCATCGTATTTCCGAGAGGGAGCCGGGGAGAGGAGAGAACGCTGGGCGCACCTGGTCTATGCGATCAGTGCTGATCGCATAGTGCAGGTACAGAGGGGCAGCGGGACCACCGGGCAGCTGCCTTGGGCCCCCCAGGAGTAAGTGGGCCCTGGCTCTGCTGCTCACTGCCACATACTCTGCCACTCATACAATTACACTTGCAGTTAATATAAAATATTAACATGCTCCCCACCTGTCACTGGAGTATGAGCGTGGGGTCATTACGTGACACTTCCACATCAAGGGAGCGCGAGAGGCTTCCTGCTTGTCGGTGTGAAAGGAGGGCTGATGAGGGGAGAACATTTCATCTCCACAGCCAGCTCTTCCAACTGAGGAGGCGCCGTCGCAGGGTGCACGTCTAACTTCACAGACATTAAAAAAATATATACACAGGTTCTCCCAGATTTGTCGCCCCTTCTTCCTGTGCACAATGGCATCTGCACCCGCCTAGGATCGGCTTTGAGAGCAGGGCCTGACTTGGAACACACACAGTCACACACAGGGGGGTGGCTGCCTCAACCTGATGGTAGTTGTGATCACCTCCTTAAGTTCCCATGTGTCCCCCTCGTGTGACTTCCACTTACTAGCGTAGCATGTCACTGATTGAAGTTTTACCAATTGCTTGCTACACTAGTAAGTAATAAGTAAGACACTTATACTTTGCCTGTCACCGCAGCTGATCCAGAGGGGGCTGCAGGTGGTGTGTGTCCCTCACGCAGGTGCTTTTCTAACAAAGTTATGGCTGATTGACAGCTGTAACTTTGTGCGCGTGCGCAATGAGTAAATTCTACTGCGCCTGTGCAGTATAATTTGCTCAAGAAATCTGACAGAACACTGTGATATACCCATTTATTCTGCCGCTCACTCACACACAATGCCACTCACTCTCAATCTGATATTCACTCACGTATGTATTTTCTCCCTCCAACCGTCATCAATTTTCCATTAGGCTCTATGTATTTTATCCCCTTTACACTTCTCCCTAAACTCACAACCACCCGTTATATCTTCCTACCTTTTCTCACACAGCATCGGCTCTGGACGCACGTGATCCTGTGCAGTAACTGAAGTGCGCGCACGTGGTGAACGTCTCAGAGCGACCGAACAACTTAAAGCGGCCCCAGGACCAGAGGACTACCGTGAAATTTCACGGTATCCAGGTAGGCCAGTCCGGCCTGCTTGAAAGTCTCTCTCTCACTCTCTCTCTGTCTGTCTCTCACACTCTCTCTGTTTGTCTCTCACTCTCTCTCTGTCTGTCTCTCACACTCTCTCTGTCTCTCTCTCACTCTCTCTCTGTCTCTCTCTCACTCTCTCTCTGTCTGTCTCTCACACTCTCTCTGTCTGTCTCTCACTCTCTCTCTGTCTCTCTCTCTGTCTGTCTCTCACTCTCTCTCTGTCTCTCTCTCTGTCTGTCTCTCACTCTCTCTCTGTCTGTCTCTCACACTCTCTCTGTCTCTCTCTCACTCTCTCTCTGTCTCTCTCTCTCTCACTCTCTGTCTGTCTCTCTCTCACTCTCTCTCTGTCTCTCTCTCACTCTCTCTCTCACTCTCTTTCTGTCTCTCTCTCACTCTCTCTCTGTCTGTCTCTCTCACTCTCTCTGTCTCTCTCAGTCTGTCTCTCTCTACACACATTCTGTGCATAAATGTTATCAAATACATGTATAACCATTAGTTAGTTTGATATTTATTTTTAATAAACGAATTTGACAAATTTCAGTGTCTTCAGCTTCCAGCCTCGTGTCCTTCACTTCAGTCACGGATACATTTCTTGGTCACAAATGATGCTAATAGGAAATTCTGCTTGTAATCACCTTCCATTTCTAGAAGAAATAGGAAAAGTAAATCATCACGTCTCCTGATATGAGCTACCAGGGCAGGGATATTGGCACAACTGTGTGAAACAATGTTTTTGTAAATAAGTAAAATGCTAAGAAATAAAAATATTAAGAATAAAATCTTAACACATTAACAGCATACATTAAAAGCACGCCCATTTAGACCATGAGGTAATGGTCAAACAAACCAGGGCTCAGTCCTCCATGAAGTATCCCCGATATGATAGGAACAACGGTAACACCCTCAAATGGGCTGGGGGAATAGAAAAGTCTGGCCAGTGTTGTAATTAACCCCTTAAGGACAAAGGCTGTTTTTAGACTTCTGCATTTTTTTTTTTTTTTAAAGAAAATGGAGGAAGTAATTGAGAGAGAAACAGAGGATTTAAAAACTTTGAATGTAATACAAACACAAAGTCCCCAAAATAAATTGTTTATACCTGTATACCTCATGAACCTGTATGAAGCAGTTATAGCCTTGTTACTGAGGGATGGTGTGGTTCCAAAACAAAGAATAGTCCAGCTGGACACGTGTGGACAGGTAACCATGCATCCCGATATGAGCTGTCCTGTGGAAGAAAACATAACAGGTTAAACATTGTAATTGTGATCATATTACCAGGTTGAGAATGACAGGAATAGGCGCTGGGTGTAACAGTGCATTTTCTTAAATCATGATTTGAATAATAGAACATTTTTATATTAAACACATAAGTATTACAGTCACTCACGTTGGTTGAATTGGCACATGGATACCCATGTGAGCAGTAACGCCACGTCAAGGCTTCAACCCTTGTTACGGTCCAGTCACACACCTTTCATATCTAAATTCACACACAGAAGCACATGCCTTTCAGACCAGGGGTGTCACTGGGGAGCAGAGCGGGGACACCGTGTTACTTTCTCACAATCTGTGAATCTAACTCTGTAAGGAGAGTGAAAGACACACAGTGTTAGAGAAAGAGAGATAGTGTAATAGTTTATTAAGTTACCTTTAAGGTAACAGCCAGTTACCAATGTCACAGCGCAAGCGTACAAAGTTACGGCTGTACCTTTGGCAGAAAAGCGCATGTGCGAGGAACACACACCATCTCACGCCCCCTTCGGATCAGCTGCGGTGACAGGTAAGTATAAGCGTCTTACTGATTGTCACTTATTAGCGTAGCAATCAATGTATAGTTGCTAAAAGTCCTATCAGTGATATGCTACGCTAGTAAATGGAAGTCACACACGTGGGACACACGGGAGCTTAAGGAGGTGGTCACAACTACCATCAAGATGAGGCAGCCACCCCCCTGTGTGTGACTTCCACTGATGTCAATTATACATTGATTGCTACGCTAATAAGTAACAATAATCAGTAAGACGCTTATACTTACCTGTCACCGCAGCTGTTCCGAAGGGGGCGTGAGATGGAGTGTGTTCCTCGCACATGCGCTCTTCTGCCAAAGGTACTGCTGATTGACAGCTGTAACTGTGTGCGCATGTGCTGTGATGCAAAATGAGCAAATTCTACAGTAGAATTTGTTCGAGAAATATGTCAGAACACCCCCTTTATATGAGCACCCCTGTCTTTACTGCCCCCCTATATATGAGCACCCCGTGTTTAAGTGCCTCCTTTATATGAGCACCCCCTGTCTTTACTGCCCTCCCTTATATGAGCACCGTGTTTACTGCCCCCTATATATGATCACCCCGTGTTTAATGCCCCCTTTATATGAGCACCCCCTGTCTTTACTGCCCCCCTTATATGAGCCTCCCGTCTATTTACTGCCCCCCTTATATGAGCATGCCCCGTCTTTACTGCCCCCTTTAAAATGTGCCTCATGTCTTTACTGCCCCCCTTATATCAGCACCCCGTCTTTACTGCCCTCCCTTATTTGAGCACCCCCTGTCTTTACTGCCCTCCCTTATTTGAGCACCCCGTCTTTACTGCCCTTCCTTATATCAGCACCCCGTGTTTACTGCCCCCTTTATATGAGCCCCCATGTTTAATGTCCCCTTTATATCAGCACCCCGTGTTTAATGTCCCCCTTTATATCAGCACCCCGTGTTTACTGTCCCATTTATATCAGCACCCCGTGTTTAATGCCCCATTTATATCAGCACCCCGTGTTTAATGTCCCCTTTATATGAGCCCCCCGTGTTTAATGCCCCATTTATATGAGCCCCCCGTGTTTACTGTGCCCCTTTATATCAGCACCCAGTGTTTAATGCCCCATTTATATGAGCACCGTGTTTAATGCCCCATTTATATCAGCACCCCGTGTGTAATGCCCCATTTATATCAGCACCCCGTGTTTAATGTCCCCTTTATATGAGCCCCCCTTGTTTAATGCCCCATTTATATGAGCCCCCCGTGTTTACTGTCCCCCTTTATATCAGCACCCAGTGTTTAATGCCCCATTTATATGAGCACCGTGTTTAATTCCCCATTTATATGAGCCCCCCGTGTTTAATGCCCCATTTATATGAGCACCCCGTGTTTACTGTCCCCCTTTATATCAGCACCAGTGTTTAATGCCCCATTTATATGAGCACCCAGTGTTTAATGCCCCATTTATATGAGCACCCCGTGTTTAATGCCCTATTTATATCAGCACCCCGTGTTTAATGTCCCCTTTATATGAGCACCCAGAGTTTAATGCCCCATTTATATGAGCACCGTGTTTAATGCTCCATTTATATGAGCCCCCCGTGTTTAATGCCCCATTTATATGACCCCCCCCCCGTGTCCAATGAAACTAAGGCAGTACCTGAGGGGCTGCCTCATCTTGATAGGAGTTGTGATCCCCCTGCTGCATCAATAATACAGCAGGAGGATCACAACTCCCATGAAGATGAGGCAGCCCTCACCAGGGTGCTTACCCCTCTGTTGGCCCCTTATGTCGCCCCGCGCCGTGTTACTTACCAGCGTTTTGAATCCAACCACGGACGCGCGCATTCCCACACGGCTTGATAGCCGTGCGCATGCGCTGTGTTCCGCCGTGTCCGATCATCTGGTAAGAAGGGGTGTGCGGGGGGTGTGCGGGGGTTGTGCGGGGGGCGGGAGGTGGGTTGCGTAGTTGGCGCATGCGCGGTGTGCACAAAGTTACAGCTGAGTGATCAGCTGTAACTTTATGCGCATGCGCAATGAGCAAATTCTCCTGCGATTGCGCAGGAGAATTTGCTCCAGAAATTTGTCAGAACACCGGCTTTGGTTGGCGACAAAAGCTCAGGCAACACTAATCACCAAGAGGATGAGGGCAAAAACAGTGCAGTAAACAAACTCAAATAAAGCTCATCAGACTCAAATACAAGATAGTCTTGGTAGTATTGTAGGACCTGCAGTTCAGACGCCAGTACTGACCTGCCCCACACCATGCCCTCCTCAAATGGCCAATCCACCAGCTTTCACCTTACTCTCTATCAGTGGCGGATCCAGGGGGGGGGGCAACGGGGCAATTGCCCCCCCCCCCCCCCCCCCGAGAAGAGAAAGAAAAAAAAAAACGCTTTAAAAAAAAAAAACGACACGCTTGCAGGCAGAGACAGAGGTGAGAAGGGATCGGAAGATCCCCCTCACCTTCTCTGCCTGCCTGCCAGGCTGCACGGGGAGCCGAACAGGCAGCACAGAGAAAGCTCCGTGCTGCCTGTTCGGCTCCCCGTGCAGTCTGACACGGAAGTGCCGACAGGTCACGTGACCGGCGCGCTGATGTCATACGCGCGCCGGGTCACGTGACCTGTCGGCACAACCGCCTGGGAGCCGAACAGGCAGCATGGGGGAGACCATGCTGCCTGCCACTAGCCACCAGGGGATAAGGTAAGTGCTGGGGAGATGGGGGGCAAATAGTCTGTGGCTTAATAAATGGCTAATAACACTGCATATTGGGAAAATTTGAAGGGGCATATAAAATGGCAACTAACAGTGGCAAATTACTGGGCAAATTGGCAGGGGAATATAAAATGGCAACTAACACTGGCATATTACTGGGCAAATTGGAAAGGGCTTATAAAATGGCAATGAACACTGGCATATTACTGGGCAAATTGGAAGGGGGTTATAAAATGGCAACTAGCACTGGCATATTACTGGGCAAATTGGAAAGGGCTTATAAAATGGCAACTAGCACTGGCATATTACTGGGCAAATTGGAAAGGGCATATAAAATGGCAACTAGCACTGGCATATTACTGGGCAAATTGGAAAGGGCTTATAAAATGGCAATGAACACTGGCATATTAATGGGCAAATTGGAAGGGGGTTATAAAATGGCAACTAGCACTGGCATATTATTGGGCAAATTGGCAGGGGCATATCAAATGGCAACTAGCACTGGCATATTATTGGGCAAATTGGAAGGGGCATATAAAATGGCAACTAACACTGGCATATTACTGGGCAAATTGGAAGGGGCTTATGAAATGGCAACTAACACTGGCATATTACTGGGCAAATTGGCTGGGGCATATAAAATGGCAACTAATTGTTTTTGGTTATAAAAATGGCAACAAAAAAAATAAAAAATAAAATAAAATGGCAACTAGTACTGGCATATTATTGGGCAAATTGGAAGGGGCGCATTAAATGGCAAAAAAACTGGCATATTATTGGGCAAATTAGCAGGGGCATATTAAATGGCAAATAACACTGGCATATAATTTATTGGGCAAATTGTCAGGGGCATATTAAATGGCAAATAACACTGGCATATTATTGGGCAAATTGGCTGGGGCATATTAAATGGCAACTAACACTGGCATATTATTGGGCAAATTGGCTGGGGCATATTAAATGGCAAATAATACTGGCATATTATTGGACAAATTGGCTGAGAGAGCCATAAATGGGAAGGGAGAAGAGAGAGACATAATTGGGATGGTAGAGGAGAGACGGACAGACATGGGTTGGCAGAGGAGAGACAGACAAACATGGGATGGCAGAGGAGAGACAGACAGATATGAGATGGCAGAGGAGAGACAGACAGATATGGGGAGAGGAGACAGACAAACATGGGAAGGGAGAGGAAAGAGACATAAATGGGAAGGGAGAAGAGAGAGACATAAATGGGATAGTAGAGGAGAGACAGACAGACGGGATGGGAGAGGAGAGGCAGAGAGATGGGAAATGAGAGGAGAGACAGACGGACATGGGAAAGAAGAGGATACATAGACGGACATGGAAGTGAAGAGGAGAGAAACGGATATGGAAGGAAGAGAGACAGAGGGACACGGGGAGTGAGAGGAGTGTGACAGACATGGGAGAGAGGATAAGACAGACGGATATGGCAGAGAGGAAAAGACAGACGGACATGGGAGAGAGGAAAAGACAGACTGACATGGGAGAGAGGAAAAGACAGACGGACATGTGCCCCTCCCGAGATCAGACTCTGGATCCGCCCCTGCTCTCTATGGCATATACAGGCAATCCAAAAGGTTTCATAAGGAGAAGGCATGAATAAGAGGGCAGACCCCAAAATATAGGGAACAAGCCTCCAAGAGGACCGGCAAAGATTAATTTTTTTCACCTAGTGAGAGGTAGATAGGGAGATAGATGCTATATACCAATAATTGCCATCCAAATTACAATCACAAAGGAGCTACCTAGCTGACAGATAAGTAAGATTGATAAAAATACACCATTATATGTAAATATCTGTTTTAAAGAGATTTACCTGTAACACATGGTTAAATTGTCATCTACTGGACCAAAAAACCATATCATCAAAGCTTGGGATACTGTGTATAAAGTAGTCAGCCTTTCCTCTGGATGGTCACTACTGATGCCACTATCAGTATTTCCTGATTTAAATTTGAATAATCTGGCACACTAAATCAATTCAAAACTTAAATGACTTTTTCTTAGGTAATTCTTTAATGTTTTAAGAAGCTTCAAGATAAATTCAGCCTAGAAGATAATATGCTAATAGAAAGCAAATTAAATTATTAATAAAATAAAAGATATATTTTCCATTCAAAATTTTGATCAAAATTATCAGGAAAATGCATTCACTGATCTGGAAAAACATACTTACATAATCCTAATAAATGCGTTACTGTATCTCAATGTTACTCTTATCTAATGCCCATACGTAGATTAAAGATATTGGAGCTTGTTACAACCTGGAAGAATGGCTTAAATTTGTATCAGCTCTCAAAGGAATTAAACATTGCTCCAAATCATTGGGAAAACCAAAATAATTTATAGATGGTATTTACCCCCCTATGGGTTGAATAAAATGAACTTCAGATATTCAGACAAATGTTGGAGAAACAGTGGAATTATTGGTTCGTTTTCACATATTTTTTGGTATTGTTCTAAACTCACACATTTTTGTCAGCAAATAGATAAATTAAAACAAAAATTAAATTCTAATATTCCTCTACTCACTTCAGAATTGGCTTTATTCGAATTCTTCCCTTATACTATTGAAAAAAATTCATAAAATTAAAAATGGAAATATCGTTTTAGCTGCTACTAGAGTCATCCCCAGATACTGGAGGTCACCAACAATCCCTACTATTAAAGAAGTTTTTCATTATATGCTAGGAAATAAGGGGTAAGAAATGGCTCTCAGACAACCTTCTTTGCAGTTAGATAACCTTAGACACTACTGGGACGAATGGGAAACAACGATTAAAAGAGAATATAGATTTTCATTGCTTGTATAAAGAAAAGTATTTGAAAAAATATTATGCCATTCAGAGCCCAGTAATATTATGCCAGTCAGAGCCCAGGAATAGTGTGCCATTCAGATGCCCAGGAATATTATGCCATTCAGATGCCCAGGAATATTTTGCCAGTCAGATGCCCAGGAATATTATGCCAGTCAGATGCCCAGGAATATTATGCCATTCAGATGCCCAGGAATATTATGCCATTCAGATGCCCAGGAACATTATGCCAGTCAGATGTCCAGGAATATTATGCCATTCAGATGCCCAGGAACATTATGCCAGTCAGATGCCCAGGAATATTAAGCCAGTCAGAGCCCAAGAATATTATGCCAGTCAGATGCCCAGTAATATTATGCCAGTAAGATGCCCAGGAATATTATGCCAGTCAGAGCCCAAGAACATTATGCCAGTCAGATTCCCAGCAATATTATGCCAGTCAGATGCCCAGGAATATTATGCCAGTCAGAGCCCAGGAATATTATGCCAGTCAGAAGCCCAGGAATATTATGCCAGGCAGATGCCCAGGAATATTATGCCAGTCAGTGCCCAGGAATATTATGCCAGGCAGATGCCCAGGAATATTATGCCATTCAGATGCCCAGGAATATTATGCCAGGCAGATGCCCAGGAATATTATGCCAGTCAGAGCCCAGGAATATTATGCCAGGCAGATGCCCAGGAATATTATGCCAGTCAGAGCCCAGGAATATTATGCCAGTCAGATTCCCAGGAATATTATGCCATTCCGATGCCCAGGAATATTATGCCATTCAGATGCCGAGGAATATTATGCCAGGCAGATGCCCAGGAATATTATGCCATTCAGATGCCCAGGAATATTATGCCAGTCAGATGCCCAGGAATATTATGCCAGTCAGAGCCCAGGAATATTATGCCAGGCAGATGCCCAGGAATATTGTGCCATTCCAGTGTGCTCGTTATACCTCCCTCCTCCCACCTTCCCCAGAACCCAGTACTTACCTCCATGCTGCTGTTCATGTCCGTGGCTGAGAGGGAAGCGTTGTGAGCTCCCCTCAGGCCGTGCGCATTCAATAAAGTGTGTTGAAAAAAAAAGTTTCAACACACTTTATTGAATGCGCACGGCCTGAGGGGAGCGCACAGTGCTTCCCTCTCAGCCATGGACCTGAACAGCAGCATGGAGGTAAGTAAACGGGCCTGGGGGAGCGGGCGATTTTCCCGCCCCCCCATTGGTGCGCCCTAAGGCAGCCGCCTGTGCTGCCTTACGGTAGCGCCGGCCCTGATAATACACCATGACATCACCGAGGCTATATATCCAGGGGGCAGAAATAAAACGCTCTTGTAGCTTTGCAGTGCTTGCAGTGCATTGGTTGCTTATTTTGCGAGTTTTTTGTGTTATATTATTATGCCGAAAGCGGTTAATAAAGATGGTAAGTCAGGAGGTAGCAGAGGAAGCAAGAGAGGAATAGAAGGAGTAGAGGAAGAGGCAGGTGAAAAACAGATAAGTTATAAAAAGTCCAGTAATCATCGAAGTCGGGAGATAGAGAGGAAGAAAAGGAGCATAAAGAGAAGCAGGGAGGATGAGGAGGAAGACAAGAAACCAGCTAAAAATGGAAAGATGATCTCTGCTGGTGAAGGCACGAGTCGAAGGGGAGTTACCAGGAAAGATGGAGGAGAGCAGAAGAAGGAGGAAAGGGAACCATCTCCTGGATGTAGTAACCACCTCTCCATTAGAGACTTTAAATTCCACCAGGAGCTGGGGAGAGGTGGTTTTGGGAAGGTGAGCCATGTGTTTTCCTTTTACAAATAAATACTGCTTATAATATTGTTAGGCTGGAAGATGGAAGTACACTGAGGGGTTGGGATAGTAGGTGAATTGCCATGTCACTAAGCATTCAGTGAACCACAGGAAGGTCCAGTCACCGTTGGTAGGTTGGAACGCCTTACGCTTTTCGTGTCTCAATCTGGCACTTAGTCATAGACAAGTAACTGAGGTGACTTCAAGCAGTATTCTCTGTAATAATATCATTGCTTTATCTCTCAGGTGATGTTGGCCTCTTGGAAAAAGAGCGAAAAAGTGGCTGTGAAAATCATGGAGAAACGTGCGAGGAGGGCAGCTCGCATTCTCCTGGAGAGCAGAATTCTAAAGACGGCATGGAAATGCCCATTTCTATGCCATGGGATTGCTGCTTTCCAGTCACAGGTACAGGATTGTATGTCTATAGCTCCACAGTCTTGTCCACTCCCCTAATCCCCTGCAACTATTGAGTCTGCCCCACAGCCACGTCCTCCATAAAGCCCCTCAGCACACGCTTTGTGGTGTCTTATCTGTTTCTTTTTCTTTTCTGTGCCACCTCAAACAGGCCCACGTCTTTCTGGTGATGGAGCATGTCCACGGAGGTAGCCTCGAAAGCTTCATGAAGGCCAGAGGCTACCTGAAGATCCGGGAAGCAAGGTGAGTAATGGCATAGTGAAGAATGGTTCTCGGAGACAGGGGGAGTTACAAAAAGTTAAAAGGAAAAAGCTAAAACATTTCTCAGAATATTGGGGTAAATATAAAGGAATGAAAAAATAGAGCTTCAAAAGGGAAACCTAATTACTGAATATAAAGAGGGTAACAAAATCATCTCTCTTAACAAATATTCACTAGCCATCCTCTACATTCTAATTATAACACTGAGTACATTAACTTGTCCCTATCACTCGGGATGGATTCTGTTATACTCTTTTTCTTTCTCTCCTTTAGATATTATTCGGCTGAGATCATCTGTGCCATGCAGTTCTTACACCGGCGTGGCATTATCCATCGGTAAGTAACAGATTCCTCCTCTGTCTGTTCTAATCTCTCCTTACTCTGTTCCTCTGCCTGTATTGCTCTCCCACCAATACTGCCTCCGCTCTCTATGTATTGTTACGCTGCTCTCTCATTCCCCTGTGTTATTTCCTTTATTTCCCTCTGCCTAGTGGTCTGTGGATTACTCTCACTTTGTTTCTATTGCTCATTATATTTTAGAGACCTAAAGCCGGATAATATCTTGCTGGACAGAGGAGGCCACATCAAAGTTGCCGATTTTGGACTGGCCGTGGAAGGCATCAGGGGAAGTGCCAAGACTGTGGGTGTTGCAGGCACCTATACCCACATGGCTCCTGAGGTGAGATAGCTCTCATTTCTAAATGTATCTCTTGAATTTGAGAGATATACAGTGGTAGCCAGCACCCCATTTAAGGATTACATCTATAGTTATAAAATTCAGTATCTTTCTTGGTCCTGTCGTATGTCCCACTGCAGACAAAGCGTTAGCTGTAGCAGAATCTTATAAACTGGCCTTGGTTGCGGGAAACACAAGGGGTCCATTCTAAAAAGAGAGTGTTTCAGAAAGAATGTGATGTCCTCTAATTCCCATTAGAAGTCAGTTCCTGAAATTAGTTTTTCAGAATTGACAATATGGAGTCACAATGGCGGATTGCAAAATTCCACTTCCTCTGATTTGCATGAAATCGGTTTGGGGAGATGCTCTGTTGTTTGCCTGAAATGTCCGCAGGCCGTGTTTTTATAGTGCTTTATTCATGAAAGAGAGAATTTCCAGAAATTGCAGAAAATGGAGAGGAAATGTCAAATTTAAGATCTCATTCCGCAGATTGTGAGAATGTTTCCAACTCGGCTACTTTTGCCTTACGTTTTAATTTTTCTACTCAATTCCCTGTATTTCTCTCTTTCTTGAATAAATCCCATAGTCTCAGACTATAATAAGTTGTTATGTAGTTCAGTGGATTTTATGTGTTTTTTATTGGTATCTGGTACAAGAATAATTTTATGTAACAGTAAAGAATTACAAACGGTGTCTGCGCTGTTTCCACCAGTTCTGTACTTTTTGGTTGTACCAGCACTCATTGCCAATGTATTAAAAAATCATGAGCTTATTGTCGCGGAATCTCCTCCAATCAGTGCTTGGTAGAGGCATCAAAAGACACAATCACATAACAAACAGCGATTGCACTTCTTATTACCTCTCCCCCGACACTTTACAGTGTGGCGGTATTTAAACGTGACCCCCAATGTGTTTCACTACAACCTGATCCCTGTAAATAGCAGGAATTGAGCCCATGAGCGAAGCATGTGTATTTTTGCATGTAGTTTCTAAATGTACATCTCTGCTGCTAAAGGAAATTAAATCCCATGGTGACATGAACCAGTTTGTGGTACTGCACATACTAACATGCACGCAGATCTGGTGCGTCTGGACTGATCTTCTTGCAATGGAATAGAAACAAATGGAAACAGACTATAGCAGGACAAATGTTTGCGTACTACACATCCGATGATGACTGATCATCATGATATATGTATTTATCATATGTCTACAATGCCAAAGTTAGCTATATTTAATATTTAGGGGATGGAATCCTTTTAAATGTATGCATATAGTCTTCTGTTTATGACATCACCTTAAGGCATGATGTGCACATTCTATATTCTCTTCTGAAGTCACTCATTTGCATATAAAGCAACACAATGACTTCATAAGCCAGAGAATACACTGATATATTAAAATGGTATGTTTCTCTTGATCTCTACATTCGGTTGCAATTCTTTGCGCACAATGTATAGATTTAAGTGACAGATTCCATTTAACTTGCTTTATTATTATTACAAGTGAGTTTTTTTAATGGCTCAATTAGAGAAATGGATGCCAGTGTCTGTGAGTTCTTTAATTAGCCCCATCATAAGAAAGCTACGAGTGGTCTATTCAGATCAGTTATAGTTTACATTGCTGGGAGCAATGCTAATAAATATTGCAAGAGAACTTGTATGATAAAATGAATTCTTCTGCAGGTCATCTTGAGAGAGGAGTATGTCACTTCCGCTGATTGGTGGTCGTTTGGCATCATATTATATCAGATGCTGGTGGGCAATCTTCCATTTAACATCAACCAGTCCAAAGGGGATTATTGGCATTGTGTGTGCAGTGAGAATCCCCCCTATCCGAGCCGGATGTTAAAGTGGTCGAAAGACATCCTGGGAAAGGTAAGCATTCCTCAGCACTGGGGAAAAATATAATATGGAAAGACATATATGTATATTATATGAGGAATTTACTGGACTTGATAGTTTAGGGTCCATAGAGCTTAATGAGCTAATGTATGAGTGATGGTGTGAAAGCTTGAAATATTAATAAAAATGAATTAATCTAGCACAAATAACCTCAGGTGTGTGTGAACCCTCCCAACATACCTGTAATATACAGTAGAACTAGTGCAATATGTGAGGGTAATAATACATCTTCAATGAAAAAGGGATCATTGTAGTGCAGTAAGTCAATAGAACAGCTGTATAGCCTAATGAATCCCGGCTCATGGGTATCAAGTATTTCATAAAGGTGTCCCTGTGGTTGGTAGCAGGTCAGATCTTCCTCGATGTTTGCATGTAGACATGATGCAAAGTAGGTAGGGAACAAATAATTAGAGAGAGTATAAAACGTATCTAGCATCTACTTACATTTACATTTCTTAACACATAAATACTTAGCCAGCCTAGGACAGTGTACAAAAGTCCACTCTCGGCAAAGGCATGTATCTCTGGTGAACTGATGTGTGTTGTTTCCGGATTCCATTTTGGCTTCTCCCCCATATGTTCATACGTTCCCATGTCAACATGTTTTGCTTTTTCAAGCTTTTTCAAACGTCTAGTGTCGTGTCTCCTCACTGGACTTAAATAAGCCACTTGATTCGTCTGTTAAAGCCGGTTGAATTTTCTTGGTCCACATTAGTAAGAGTAAAACGTGTCAGGGTCGAGTGGAATTTCATCATGCATAGGTACATTTGCTGAATAGCAGGAAGACGTAACACTTATTTTTATTGCAGCTTTTAGAAAAAGCTCCTGGCTCCCGGCTCCGGAAGCTCGGCAACATAAGGCTCCACCCATTTTATCGCTTAGTGATAATGGCGGCCAGGCAGTTGATGGAGGTTTGAGTGTAATACCAGGCGTTGAAACCTAATGGTGTCAGGGGAAACAGTTTTGTGGAAGAACTTGCACACACCAATACACAAACATGTGTGCATCAGAATATAGATAGGCTGGGAGGGGATGGGACACTTCATCGCGGCTGCATCTGCGCAGCCGCTTCACCGCCGTCACTTCACCACACGACAGCTCGTCGCGTGAGATTTCATCGCAGGACATTTTGATCGTTAAAGGTAAGTTTTAATGTGCTAGAAGATAGAGTGTTAGAATCAGAATTTTAGTATTGGGGTTTAGGGTGGTTAGAATTAAGGTTTAGGGGGTTAGAATTAGCTTTTAGGGTTCGGGGTTAATTTTACTATTAGGGTTTAGGGGGTTAATTTTAGTATTAGAGTTCGGGGGTTAGTATTAGGGTTTAGGGGGTTAGTATTAGGGTTTTAGGGTTAGTATTAGGGTTCGGGGGTTAATTTTAGTATTGGGTTTTGGGTTTAATTTTAGTATTGGGGTTAATTTTCGTATTGGGGTTTGGGGGGGCACTTTGGGGGGGGGAATCATTTATTAGGGGGGTATTTTCTTTTTACTTGTACATTTGTAAGAGCTGACCATTCAGCGCTGAGCTGTCAGCTCTAACATAGCCGCGTCCGCGATGAAACGGTCGCGTTATTCTTCATTGCTGACAGTTCAGCGTTCTAACTGCCGCGCTGAACTGTCAGTGATGAAGCCACAGTGATGAAGTGTCCTAGACCCAGGCTGGGAATATGAATAGTCTGCTCCAATGAACAAGAATATATAGGGAGGTCGGGCAGCGCTGGATTTACACATGAAACAATATAAACAAAGAAAATCATAGTGTAATAAGTTCAGTACAAATGGTGTTTTAATAATATATAACATCACACTCACAAACCCAGGTGAGTGTCAGGCTTTAAAATAACCGTGGTCCAGGATATCTGGAGAAAGTGTCTCTGTGCAAAAGAACTAAAAGGCACATAGGGCAGTACTGTAGTGATATAAAAAAAAAAAACAGCCTCCTTTATTGGAGCAACTTACAAAAAGAAGAGTCCACAAGTTGGACTAAAACAGCAAAAAAACGGTCTATAGAATAGTCCTCTGTAGTATGTAGACAGTAGACACCTTCCTTACACGTTTCACCTAGTGCAGCCCAGGCTTCCACAGGAGATATGGCTCTGTCCTGGATTCCATGATCTTCTGTACTCATACAGACTATGCTGTGTTATGAAGTTATTGACTAGGATGCTGTAACCATGCACCCTTGTGCAGACTTATCCAGGCTGCATCCAGGCTTTTCTGTATCCTTCTTCCTTTGCTTTCTGGTTTATTATTTATGATTATTCTTGCCTTGCCCTGTAGTCCTGTCATTGCCCTGTATTCTTGCCTTGCCCTGTGGTCATGTCCTGTTTTTCTTTCTGCCTGTCTTTATGTCATTCCAGGTTTTCTCTCATTCCCTCTGCCTTGTTAGTTTACTTCTGTTTAAACCACACCCGTTTCTGTTCAGTCCTTACTAGTGCAATCTACAGGTATTTCCTCTGTGTCTATTCCAACTATGTCTTTTAGATTCTATTTGTTTTTGCTTTGCTAATATTATGTCTTAGTTAGGGACTTGCCTTATGGGGGTACCTTGATGTGGTTGGCAAGCTAACGTCTAATTGGCCAAAAGATAATAAAGCACCTTATTTTTCACCATCCTGGAGCGTGGAGTGCACACCTTTTTGCTACTTCTGTGCCTGCATGTTGCGTCTGTTCAGCGCTGTGGAAGCACCCACCCTTCATGTGTTGGATTGTGTGGCATGGAGCTGGATTGTGAGCCTTTTTCCTTCAAATTACCATCTGATCCACATTACATATACTGTAATAACAGTGGACATGACTGTCCAATGAAAATACAAAATGAAAAGTTGTGTGTCCATACTATCACAACACGGAAGTGCTCATGCCATTGTACAGAGCACTGGCGAGACCTCACTTGGAGTTTTATACGCAGTACTGGAGCAGAGAGAGCCAGTTGCCAACCAGACGGCTGCCTGCTTCCTATGGAGGCATGGCAGCTGCCAGTCAGAGAATAAACTGGCGTGTACTATCAAAAGTACACGCCAGTTCATCCTCATACTAGGGACAACTAACTTTTCACCTGTGCTTCAATATAAGAAGCACAAGTGAAAAAAAAAAAAAACATTTAGTGTCCCGTTAAGTTTGAAATTCATGTCTAAATTCCCACTTTCGTGGCTTTTTTGCAAACTTAAGCCAGAGTTTGAAGTAAAGCTTAGTGGGCGAATTTTTCCAACACGGCTACTATGGCCTTCATTTTGCCAATTCCCGCTACCATGAATAAAGTCTCAATCCTCTTACCCAACTGTTCTTTGCTCACAAATGAATCAGCATATCACCTTATTGTAATAATATATTTGTCTCCTGGCAGATCCTCATCCAGACTGTCCATGGCACTGTTGTTGGATTGTACATTCAAACCTTTTTGGAGTGTTCCCACAGAATTAAGCACTCTAGTAAGGAGGAAGTGTTTTTCACTGGGAGCCAGAACTTGCAGGAGTGTTTCTCAGGATTAGTTAGTACTCTGCACAATATGTGCTCACCCCTTGATAATAGTTTAAACTGGCAGGTATCAATACAGCATCTTCTGGTCATTTCAGATTTATACGGCTTTTTTTTTAAGCCTGGTTTATATTCTCCCGGCCGGGGTTTATTACCTAAGTCTGTTATAAGGTATATATTTACATATATGTGTTTTTTATTTCACTAATTTGTGTTTTTAATACTTGTTTTATGTTTTTCTTTGGGCCTCAAGCTCACAACTTAGCCCCTACTGAACATTACATCTTGATCCATATGCCTTTTTTTTCTAATTAAGACTCCATTGGCAATGTTTATTTTTTGACATATGTATTAGTTTACTTATTATTATTTTTTCTTTTGAATATTACAATTATTTTTATTTTTCTACACTACTTGTGTTCATTCATTATTTGTGAATTTATATTGAGCGCTTTCCACTTTTTACTTTTTTTCATTTTTTTTTTTATAAGCTTGCGAGCAGGCCTCTCTACCTCATGTATCAATCTGTCTCTGTTCGTACTATCTAGTTCCCCTCTATGCTCTGTACCAAGTGCTAAGTAAATTGTTGCCGCTGTATATATAAATGCTAAAGTACAGTAATGAGTATGGTCCCTTAAAAGGACCCTCTGGTCTAAATCTTTTAACTTGCTCTACAGTGTGAGTCATTGAAGAGTCTGTTTAGAAAGGTGTCTTGGAGGAGGGGGAGCAAGAGAGAATAAAAAAAATGATTGAAAAGGATCTATATACATGATGTTAGCAAAATGTTGGTAGATAAAATGTGTGGGTGGAGTCTCCTGTATATGACATCACCTGTGCCTTTTCATTGGATCACAGGCAACTCCACAGACACATTTAAAACACATTTTTCTCCTAATTTAGGCATTTGCTTGCAATTCAGTTTACACAATCTACTTAGACTCGGTGCTACTTCCTCATCCTACATGATATCACCAGAGATAGACGCACATAGAAAAGCAGGACAGATTTGCTGACAGATAAGGTACAGAGACTGATTGGCAGACAAGACAATTGGATAGAAAGATGCAAAGAGGGATATTTTACAAGTGAAAAGTGACCATTGAGAAAGATTAGAGAGCATCCTGGAGGATAGTTGCCCATTTGTAACCCTTGCCAGCCCTCTTCTGCTTTACTGCCCCAGAGTAAGATAAATAAAACTTAATTCAGTAATAAAAAGTCCCTTAGAGTGGAGTTGATTCTCCTTCCAGACTGGCTGTGTACTAGCTCCACCTACACATATTGTGACATCATCAGCACCGAAACATACCAACTCACAGTTCCCACTGCTGGCACCAGTCAAGCAGCTTCCAGCACAGTTTGACCTGCTTCACCCCTTTGTGTCATTGTCAGGAAGGGCAAAACATGGGTGAGTTTAGTGTTTTGCAACCTTTCACCCCAACAGAATTTTTTGTTGTTGTGGTTGCCCATGTTTATTTATTTTGGAACATTGTACTAATACCTGTAATTTCTCTCTCAAAGGCGTCAAGTGACCTGCAGCTGGACAATCCAATGAAATATATCTTAGAAATACTGAACTCGCGAGATATTGAATCTTTACAGACAACAGTCGCATTTTTCTGTGATGCCCATCAGGACTTGAGGTGATACACATTCATTATCACATTCATCTTGTCGTGATGCACTGACTCATTAGAGTGTACAAACTGGCTAAAAGGACAGAGATTTCTGTGCTAACCAAAGCATAGCTCTCCTGCTCCCCTCACCAGTCCATTAGGCATATGAGTCAATAAAGAAATTTAGTGATTGCTTCACAGTCCATAGACAGGTATAATGCCAAATACAACACACTCACCAGTATTCAACAGGCAGGAAGGAGTCACAATCTACTAAGGATATTTGTGAATTCAAGACCTTCCATGATGTGCAAGGCAATCCAAAATATAGTTTCTTTATTTAGAATCCATATACATCTAATATTTATTATTATCTGGTTGGTGCCTTGCTGAACTTCCATTATCTGGGTGAAAATACATTTTATTAATTTCTTGGTGGTGGTGGCGGTCTCTTTAGCATATATATCAGTAGGGGGTTTACACTGGACACCAGGGATGACTGGCATCCATGTAGTGCTGTTCTGTTATCTCCATTAAGTTCCTTCACCAGCAATGTAATCCACTGATGGGTAGCCAGCTGAGCATCATCAATATGTACTCCACAGCAGCTGTGGTACCCAAGGTTAACCTTCATGTGTATCCTTCAAAATGTTATTCACCCCATGGCTTTGGGATTGTGCACCACACTGCCAATAGTGGGGGAGGAGGTGGACCTCTCCTTACCAGATGGAGGAGTGTTGAACACCAATCAGTGCTGCATGTCATGGAGCAGTAGATGCCATGGAGCAATAAATGCCATGAAACAAAGATGTAATGGAGCAATAAACTCCATGAAACAAAGATGCCATGGAGCAAAAGATGCCATTGAGCAATAGATGCCATGGAACAATAGATGCCATGGAACAATAGATGCCATGGAGCAATAGATGCCGTGGAGCAAAGATGCCATGGAGCAATAGATGCCATGGAGCAAAGATAACATAGAGCAAAGATGCCATGGAGCAATAGATGCCATGGAGAAAAGATGACATGGAGCAAAGATGACATGGAGCAAAGATGCCATGGAGCAAAGATGCCATGGAGCAATAGATGCCATGGAGCAAAGATGCCATGGAATAATAGCATCGTGTCATGGCAGCCTGGAAATTTTAGGAAAACTTCCAAAAGTAATTGTAGCCACTTTCAAATTTGCTCTCTAAGAGCATCATTCAAAAGCCCTTTTAATCAGGCAGGAGTAGGATTCTGTGTGACTAAATATTGCTAAGAAGGGTTTAGTCCCTCTTTAATGATTCAATGAAATCTCACTGTCATTGCATATTTGTGAAATTGAATATCCCATTTTATCCGGATTGATCATTAACTTTCTTTTTAAGGGAAGAACATCTAAATGCTATCCTGAAGATTAAAGGAAATCTCAGACTTAAAGAAAAAGAAAAAATCCTCCATTACATAAAAAACAGTAAGGCTGATCTTCAGGCCGATGGAACAAAATTCTTTGAGGACATCAAGGTCAAATCTTGCATTTCACCCTGCTGTTTGTATTTGTTGTATTTAGTTTGCTGTAAAGACACGGTAAGCACGCCTTGAAGGACAGATCAACTTTTTTGTTAATCCCTTGCCATGTCCTGGTACTTCCACGTAAACCCAGCACGTATATTAATAGATACATGTGGATTTACTCTAGGCTGTGTCTCACAGCCATGCTCGTCTGTTTTGAGCAGGGGTCTCTGAACTAGTTAAGGTGCCCTCTGTTGATTCCATGCAAGAAATGAGGGTCTATTTCTGCACTAGTAGAGCGAGGCAGTCGCCGACCTGTCCATGGCAGCTGGAGGTCAGAGGATAAACTGGCGTGGATTGTCAAAAGTACATGCCAGTTTCTCCTGCACACTAGGGGCAACTCATTTTTTTACTTGTGCTATTATGTTAGAAGCAAGAGTAAAAAATAAAGTTTGTTTCCCTTTAAAGAGGGAGAAAACCCCTCCAAATATATATATATATATATATATATATATATATATATATATATATATATATATATTTATCTTTAAGGCCATTTCTCTGTTTTATGTCATTTTTGAATGGTACTTCAGTAACATACCATTCAAAAGATACCCCATGGTCTTAAAAAAAAAAAAAGACTTGGGATAGATCAGTTCCACTAAGTCATTTCAAGTGGTGTGTCTGTGTGTCAGTCCTATAAGATGAAAGGGAGGAAAGTATTTGCGCATGGGCATGTGATTGTGTCAGTGAATGGTAATGTGAACAGTTAAGTAGTATGACACTGTAGTAAGAGGGAGGAGGCAGACAGTGAGACAGACCCAAGATGTCAGTGCTGTAGTATTAGAAAAATCACAGGACATGCTGACTATTTTCTTGTTTGTTCTAGCACATGAGACCAGATTAAAAAGTTAATTATGGGAACCCTTTACATATGGCAAATATTTATTTTTCAGGTTTAATCCCTCTTTGATATTTAGAGGATGACTCTGTTTTCAAAACATTGTACTTATTTAATATTTAATTTAATTATATGAAGTCTTTGAAACTGACCAGATTCTGCACATATTTAAGTTTGACATATTTAAGGTGTACTGCCATGTTAAGAATAAAAATAAAATCTGTAATGATCAGTTTCTTGGTCTGTTCCTCTTACATTCGAAATGACTGTTTTGTGTTGTTTATTTATAATGTTTCAACATAGTCATTTCTGAACCATAATCATTTTTTCAACAAAATAATGTGTACAGTTTTACACAATATATAAATGCACTATTCAAAACATGAAACAAGCAAGATAACAGGGATTCTTCACAAAATGGATAGAAAGTGCAAATTAAAATACTATTGAGCTAAAAACTGAATAAAATAAAAAGCCATTGAAACATATGAGACAAATTAGAACTTATTGGGAAAGCTGGGGATGCTTTTTGCTCCTGGTTTGATGGGAGACAAAGCAACTCTGAGGTTGTGTTCAATGTCCATTCTGTTCCTATATTTGGTCTTCAACTGGACCAGAGCTGAGAAGCCCCTCTCACAAAGACAGAACTGCGATCACTGGGGGGCACAGAAGGTGTTGCATGATGCCTCGAGGAAGGAAAAATTAGTTCTTAAAAGCTCAAGGTTAAAGAGAACTGTTGTTCTGACAAATTTCTGGAGCAAATTCTCCTGCGCAATCGCAGGAGAATTTGCTCATTGCTAATGCGCATAAAGTTACAGCTGATCACTCAGCTGTAACTTTGTGCACACCGCGCATGCTCCAACTACGCAACCCACCTCCCGCCCCCCGCACACCCCCCCGCACATCCCTTCTTACCAGATGATCGGACACAGCGGTACACAGCGCATGCGCACGGCTATCAAGCTGTGTGGGAATGCGCGCGTCCGTGGTTGGATTCAAAACGCTGGTAAGTAACACGGGGCGGGGCGACATAAGGGGCCAACAGAGGGGTAAGCACCCTGGTGAGGGCTGTCTCATCTTCATGGGAGTTGTGATCCTCCTGCTGTATTATTGATGCAGCAGGGGGATCACAACTCCTATCAAGATGAGGCAGCCCCTGAGGTACTGCCTTAGTTTCATTGGACACGGGGGGGTGGGCTCATATAAATGGGGCATTAAACACGGTGCTCATATAAATGGGGCATTAAACACTGGGTGCTCATATAAAGGGGACATTAAACACGGGGTGCTGATATAAATGGGGCATTAAACACGGGGTGCTGATATAAAGGGGACATTAAACACGGGGGGCTCATATAAATGGGGCATTAAACACTGGGTGCTGATATAAAGGGGGCATTAAACACGGGGGGCTGATATAAAGGGGGACAGTAAACACGGGGTGCTGATATAAAGGGGGACAGTAAACATGGGGTGCTGATATAAAGGGGGCATTAAACACGGGGTGCTGATATAAGGAAGGGCAGTAAAGACGGGGCGGGGCGACATAAGGGGCCAACAGAGGGGTAAGCACCCTGGTGAGGGCTGCCTCATCTTCATGGGAGTTGTGATCCTCCTGCTGTATTATTGATGCAGCAGGGGGATCACAACTCCTATCAAGATGAGGCAGCCCCTCAGGTACTGCCTAAGTTTCATTGGACACGGGGGGGGGGGGGCTCATATAAATGGGGCATTAAACACGGGGGGCTCATATAAATGGGGCATTAAACACGGTGCTCATATAAATGGGGCATTAAACACTGGGTGCTCATATAAAGGGGACATTAAACACGGGGGGCTCATATAAATGGGGCATTAAACACGGTGCTCATATAAATGGGGCATTAAACACTGGGTGCTCATATAAAGGGGACATTAAACACAGGTGCTGATATAAATGGGGCATTAAACACGGGGTGCTGATATAAATAGGGCATTAAACACGGGGTGCTCATATAAATGGGGCATTAAACACGGGGTGCTCATATAAATGGGGCATTAAACACTGGGTGCTGATATAAAGGGGACATTAAACACGGGGTGCTGATATAAATGGGGCATTAAACACGGGGGGCTGATATAAAGGGGGACAGTAAACACGGGGTGCTGATATAAAGGGGGACAGTAAACATGGGGTGCTGATATAAAGGGGGCATTAAACACGGGGTGCTGATATAAGGAAGGGCAGTAAAGACGGGGTGCTCAAATAAGGGAGGGCAGTAAAGACAGGGGGTGCTCATATAAGGAAGGGCAGTAAACACGGGGTGCTGATATAAGGGGGGCAGTAAAGACAGGAGGCACATTTTAAAGGGGGCAGTAAAGACGGGGTGTGCTCATATAAGGGGGGCAGTAAAGACGGGAGGCTCATATAAAGGCGGCATTTAAACACAGGGTCATAAATAGGGGGTCAGTAAAGACGGGGGGGTTAGAGTTGTGTTGTGACTGGAGATATGAAAGGTGTGTGACTGGACAGTAACAAGGGTTGAAGCCTTGACGTGGCGTTACTGCTCACATGGGTATCCATGTGCCAATTCAACCAGGGTGAGTGACTGTAACATTACATGATTACAATCATAAGTTTAAAAATTTACTTTTCCAATTTTTCGTGTTTATTTTACATAACAAATATACTATATAATAATGGTATTTTTAATCTTCTGAGTGTGAAGAAAAAAATTGGTTTTCAATGTTTTTTTTTTAGATGGTGCATCAATTAACATAAACACAGTGAGACAATCATAGGAAACGTGTGACAGGAAGAAAAGAAAGGGGGACGTGAATGCGATTGAGAAAAGCATGGTGCAAGTCTGACACAGAGGGGTCTATTCATTAAAAGTTGAGTAGCAGGTGAGTTGGGATACATTTAATCTCACCAATTTAGCTATTTGTTTGGCAGGGACACACCTGCCGAGTTACCCCCACATAGCAAGCTCGTCGGGTTTGTCCGTGCACAATGTACAGATAAAGCGGTGACATTATTCACTAAAAGATTAGATGAATATTTAATCTTCAGAGAGTGTGAGAGAGTAACACAGACAGTGGGACAGAGTGACCAGGGCCGATCCTAGGGTCACAGACGCGTGAGTGGAGACATGCCCATCTCTCTCATAATTTCCATCCTGCCACTCACTCAGACACACACACACACACGTGCTCTGCTCAGGGCCATCTTTAACATTGACTGGACCCTGGGCAAACATTTGTTTGGGGCCCCTGGACCCCACCCCTCATTCCCGGCATTCAATCACACCCTCCACCCTAATACCTCCATACAAAAAAATAAACACACACACTTATATGCTATATATTATGTAATTATATAATTATTTAAAACTAATATATATGGATAGGTGGATTATATAATATTTAGATTAAGTGTGTGAATATATATGATTTACACAGACAAATTTACACAGTCAGATAGACACACTTACACACACAGACAACCTTACACAGTCAGATAGACACACTTACAACCACAGTCAAACTTAAACACACACACTCGTTTGTCCCCCTCCCTGCTCACTTACCTTACATTTGCAGGGAAGGGGCTGTTTCTTCTGTGCGTGGCTTCATGTGTTCTGAGCACCGCTATGTCACAGACATCTGGTGCTCTAACATGCTCTGTGAGGGGGCGGAGATTTCCCCCCCTCACGTGACACACTTACACATATACATACACTTACACAGACACCCTTACACACTTTGTATCCTCTTTTTTTCTCATGTCTGTGTCTCTCTCCTCTGCCTTCCCAGTTCACTCTCTTTTCTCTTCCACATGTATGTCTCTTCTCTCCACCGTCTGTATTCTCTTCCCTCCCTTCAGTGTTCTCACCTGTCCCCCCTGTGTTCTCTCCCCATCCCCCCCTTCTCTCCCGTGTTCTCTCCTCTGTCCCCCAATGTTCTCCCCCCCCAGTGTTCTCTCCTTTGTCCCCCATTGTCTCCCCAGTGTTCTCTCTATCCCCCTCTCCCCAGTGTTCTCTCTATCCACCCCTCCGCTCCCCAGTATGTTCTCTATCCCCCCTCCCTTCCCCACCCCAGTGTTCTCTCCTACGTGAGTGGAGCGCGGGGAGACGCAGGCAGCATGGGCTCTGTGCGTGTTATACACCCTGAGAGCTCAATCCATGCTGCTCGCGCGTAGTAATGACGCAGAGCATCGTATTTCCGAGAGGGAGTCGGGGAGAGGTGTCGGATTATCAATAACCATAAAAATATGAATATGAGTTATTAATTATGAATCATAAAAAATATGAAAATTGATGATTCATATATATGGGTCCGACTAAAAATACCCATATCAAGAATTCGTTATGTATGTGAGAGTTTGGATGACGTTTTTACAAAAGTAAATACAATGCATCAATTATTAATAAATAATAATGAAATAATCAATTAAATAATAATGAATTTATTAAATATAGAATAAAGATCAAATGGTAAGCAAAATAGCATAACAACAAAATACAATATCAATAGATGTTAATCATAATTCACATGTATGACTTATAACATAAGTAGGACAAAACATAAATTATGCAACTCTGTACCTATATCAACATGCATGTAGAATACTTTACTATGCAGTACGTTTCTGACCATAAGATGGCCATGCATTTTATTTAGATACAACTTACAATGATTAGTATTTAAAATGGTTAATGATAATACACCATAATTACCTACAAATTACCAACAAATACTCTGCTTAGGTAAGGTAATATTACTAAATCATATAACTACTCAAGGTGGCTATTTCTTAATCTGCTCGGTAAATGATAATGTATGTATTCTAGCTTAGACTTTAAGAATGAGAATCTTAGATAATCTCTGGAGATTAGGTATGACATATTTGGGTAAATAGCTAGACTATAAGAACTTGTGGTTCTTTTGTTAATATCTCTAGGATATTCCTCTGGCTTCCTTCTGCAGAAAGGATGACAGATAAACACCAGGCTAAAACATATAGATCCCAGAAATGGTGGGATTTAAGTTTAATTTACCCAAATATATATGCTAATGACATCCATAAAAGATGAGATTATGCTAGAAACAAATGACCACATTTATACATTACCGGCAGAGGTTCGTTTGCAGTTGAGACTCCTTCCATTGAAGAATTGAGTGATGGGAGTTACTCCTGGGACTTAGCTCAATACTATGGGTATGGAGATGTCTATTGTTATAGTGAACATGTGCTATTAAAAGCCTCATATTCCTGAGTTCTCCCCAAAAGGAGAGAGACTCAGCCCGTTTCTAAAACATTCCCATCTCTCACCCCACTAGTGGCAGCTCTCCCCAAATCAGTCTCCTCGGGTCTCTCTTTCTACACCTCCAGTACCAACTTATCAACCAAACCTTATCTCAGACTCACACCCTGTTTCTGTAACTTCTAGCCAATTGAATGGATGGGTGTATTTAATTTAAATGAGATGATGTCATGGTTTATAGCTACACCTGGATTGTGAGTATAATATAAGACAATATATGTTTAAATGTCTAAAAGTGTTAATACAATTTGAAATTAGAGTAAATATGTATCATATTCTTATTCTTATCATTGCACATTAAATAAAAATGTATAATAAAATATATACCACACTAATAAAAACAATAAAAACAATATTCTAATTAATATGTAGGATTAATAATACTTTACATTTTAATTAGTGAAGGTGTGATATAATTATATATTTTATTGGGTGATTTGAATCAACTAGGTCTATTTATAATAACCCTTATTAGATTCTACAAATCAAAAATCCCAATAATCTCAGTGTGTCTGTGTCTGTCAGTTTCTGCCAGTTTGGCTGCCTCAACCTGATGGTAGTTGTGATCACCTCCTTAAGTTCCCATGTGTCCCCCTCGTGTGACTTCCACTTACTAGCGTAGCATGTCACTGATTGAAGTTTTAAATTGCTTGCTACACTAGTAAGTAATAAGTAAGACACTTATACTTTGCCTGTCACCGCAGCTGATCCAGAGGGGGCTGGAGGTGGTGTGTGTCCCTCGCGCAGGTGCTTTTCTAACAAAGTTACGGCTGATTGACAGCTGTAACTTTGTGCGCGTGCGCAATGAGTAAATTCTACTGCGCCTGTGCAGTAGAATTTGCTCAAGAAATCTGACAGAACACTGTGATATACCCATTTATTCTGCCGCTCACTCACACACAATGCCACTCACTCTCAATCTGATATTCACTCACGTATGTATTTTCTCCCCCACCCGTCATCAATTTTCCATTAGGCTCTATGTATTTTATCCCCTTTACACTTCTCCCTAAACTCACAACCACCCGTTATATCTTCCTACCTTTTCTCACACAGCATCGGCTCTGGACGCACGTGATCCTGTGCAGTAACTGAAGTGCGCACACGTGGTGAACGTCTCAGAGCGACCGAACAACTTAAAGCGGCCCCAGGACCAGAGGACTACCGTGAAATTTCACGGTATCCAGGTAGGCCAGTCCGGCCTGCTTGAAAGTCTCTCTCTCACTCTGTCTCTGTCTGTCTCTCACACTCTCTCTGTCTGTCTCTCACTCTCTCTCTGTCTGTCTGTCTCTCACTCTCTCTCTGTCTCTCTCTCACTCTCTCTCTGTCTCTCTCTCACTCTCTCTCTGTCTCTGTCTCTGTCTCTCTCACTCTCTCTCTGTCTGTCTGTCTCTCACTCTCTCTCTTTCTCTCTCTCACTCTCTCTCTGTCTCTCTCACTCTCTCTCTGTCTGTCTCTCACTCTCTCTCTGTCTCTCTCTCTGTCTCTCTCTCACTCTCTCTCTGTCTCTCTCTCACTCTCTCTCTGTCTCTCTCACTCTCTCTGTCTCTCTCACTCTCTCTGTCTCTCTCTCACTCTCTCTTTGTCTCTCTCACTCTCTCTCTCTCTCACTCTCTCTCTGTCTGTCTCTCTTACTCTTTCTGTCTCTCTCAGTCTGTCTCTCTCTACACACATTCTGTGCATAAATGTTATCAAATACATGTATAACCATTAGGTAGTTTGATATTTATTTTTAATAAACGAATTTGACAAATTTCAGTGTCTTCAGCTTCCAGCCTCGTGTCCTTCACTTCAGTCACGTATAAATTTCTTGGTCACAAATGATGCTAATAGGAAATTCTGCTTGTAATCACCTTCCATTTCTAGAAGAAAAAAGAAAAGTAAATCATCACGTCTCCTGATATGAGCTATCAGGGCAGGGATATTGGCACAACTGTGTGAAACAATGTTTTTGTAAATAAGTAAAATGCTAAGAAATAAAAATATTAAGAATAAAATCTTAACACAGTAACAGCATACATTAAAAGCACGCCCATTTAGACCATGAGGTAATGGTCAAACAAATCAGGGCTCAGTCCTCCATGAAGTATCCCCGATATGATTGGAACAACGGTAACACCCTCAAATGGGCTGGGGGAATAGAAAAGTCTGGCCAGTGTTGTAATTAACCCCTTAAGGACAAAGGCTGTTTTTAGACTTCTGCATTTTATATTTTTTTAAAGAAAATGGAGGAAGTAATTGAGAGAGAAACAGAGGATTTAAAAACTTTGAATGTAATACAAACACAAAGTCCCCAAAATAAATTGTTTATACCTGTATACCTCATGAACCTGTATGAAGCAGTTATAGCCTTGTTACTGAGGGATGGTGTGGTTCCAAAACAAAGAATAGTCCAGCTGGACACGTGTGGACAGGTAACCATGCATCCCGATATGAGCTGTCCTGTGGAAGAAAACATAACAGGTTAAACATTGTAATTGTGATCATATTACCAGGTTGAGAATGACAGGAATAGGCGATGGGTGTAACAGTGCATTTTATTAAATCATGATTTGAATAATAGAACATTTTTATATTAAACACATAAGTATTACAGTCACTCACGTTGGTTGAATTGGCACATGGATACCCATGTGAGCAGTAACGCCACGTCAAGGCTTCAACCCTTGTAACTGTCCATTCACACACCTTTCATATCTAAATTCACACACAGAAGCACATACCTTTCAGACCAGGGGTGTCACTGGGGAGCAGAGCGGGGACACCGTGTCACTTTCTCACAATCTGTGAATCTAACTCTGTTAGAGAGTGAAAGACACACAGTGTTAGAGAAAGAGAGATAGTGTAATAGTTTATTAAGTTACCTTTAAGGTAACAGCCAGTTACCAATGTCACAGCGCAAGCGTACAAAGTTACGGCTGTACCTTTGGCAGAAGAGCGCATGTGCGAGGAACACACACCATCTCACGCCCCCTTCGGATCAGCTGCGGTGACAGGTAAGTATAAGCGTCTTACTGATTGTCACTTATTAGAGTAGCAATCAATGTATAGTTGCTAAAAGTCCTATCAGTGACATGCTACGCTAGTAAGTGGAAGTCACACACGTGGGACACACGGGAGCTTAAGGAGGTGGTCACAACTACCATCAAGATGAGGCAGCCACCCCCCCGTGTGTGACTTCCACTTATGTCAACTATACATTGATTGCTACGCTAATAAGTAACAATAATCAGTAAGACGCTTATACTTACCTGTCACCGCAGCTGTTCCGAAGGGGGCGTGAGATGGAGTGTGTTCCTCGCACATGCGCTCTTCTGCCAAAGGTACGGCTGATTGACAGCTGTAACTGTGTGCGCATGTGCTGTGATGCAAAATGAGCAAATTCTACAGTAGAATTTGTTCAAGAAATATGTCAGAGCACCCCCTTTATATGAGCACCCCTGTCTTTACTGCCCCCCTATATATGAGCACCCCGTGTTTAAGTGCCCCCTTTATATGAGCACCCCCTGTCTTTACTGCCCTCCCTTATATGAGCCTCCCGTCTTTACTGCCCCCCTTATATGAGCCTCCCGTCTTTACGGCCCCCCTTATATGAGCACCCCCGTCTTTACTGCCCCCTTTAAAATGTGTCTCCTGTCTTTACTGCCCCCCTTATATCAGCACCCTGTCTTTACTGCCCTCCCTTATTAGAGCACCCCCTGTCTTTACTGCCCTCCCTTATTTGAGCACCCCGTCTTTACTGCCCTTCCTTATATCAGCACCCCGTGTTTACTGCCCCCTTTATATGAGCCCCCCGTGTTTAATGTCCCCTTTATATCAGCACCCCGTGTTTAATGTCCCCTTTATATCAGCACCCCGTGTTTAATGTCCCCCTTTATATCAGCACCCCGTGTTTACTGTCCCCCTTTATATCAGCACCCCGTGTTTAATGCCCCATTTATATCAGCACCCCGTGTTTAATGCCCCATTTATATCAGCACCCCGTGTTTAATGTCCCCTTTATATGAGCCCCCCGTGTTCAATGCCCCATTTATATGAGCACCCAGTGTTTAATGCCCCATTTATATGAGCACCGTGTTTAATGCCCCATTTATATGAGCCCCCCGTGTTTAATGCCCCATTTATATGAGCACCCCGTGTTTACTGTCCCCCTTTATATCAGCACCCAGTGTTTAATGCCCCATTTATATGAGCACCCAGTGTTTAATGCCCCATTTATATTAGCACCCCGTGTTTAATGCCCCATTTATATCAGCACCCCGTGTTTAATGTCCCCTTTATATGAGCACCCAGTGTTTAATGCCCCATTTATATGAGCACCGTGTTTAATGCCCCATTTATATGAGCCCCCCGTGTTTAATGCCCATTTAAATGAGCCCCCCCCCCCGTGTCCAATGAAACTAAGGCAGTACCTGAGGGGTAGCTTACCCCTCTGTTGGCCCCTTATGTCGCTCCGCCCTGTGTTACTTACCAGCATTTTGAATCCAACCACGGACGCGCGCATTCCCACACGGCTTGATAGCCGTGCGCATGCGCTGTGTACCGCTGTGTCCGATCATCTGGTAAGAAGGGGTGTGTGGGGGGTGTGCGGGGGGCGGGAGGTGGGTTGCGTAGTTGGAGCATGCGCGGTGTGCACAAAGTTACAGCTGAGTGATCAGCTGTAACTTTATGAGCATGCGCAATGAGCAAATTCTCCTGCGATTGCGCAGGAGAATTTGCTCCAGAAATTTGTCAGAACACCGGCTTTGGTTGGCGCCAAAAGCTCAGGCAACACTAATCACCAAGAGGATGAGGGCAAAAACAGTGCAGTAAACAAACTCAAATAAAGCTCATCAGACTCAAATACAAGATAGTCTTGGTAATATTGTAGGACTTGCAGTTCAGACGCCAGTACTGACCTGCCACACACCATGCCCTCCTCAAATGGCCAATCCAGCAGCTTTCACCTTACTCTCTATGGCATATACAGGCAATCCAAAAGGTTTCATAAGGAGAAGGCATGAATAAGAGGGCAGACCCCAAAATATAGGGAACAAGCCTCCAAGAGGACTGGCAAAGATTCATTGTTTCACCTAGCAAGAGGTAGGTAGGGAGATAGATGCTATATACCAATAATTGCCATCCAAATTACAATCACAAAGGAGCTACCTAGCTGACAGATAAGTAAGATTGATAAAAATACACCATTATATGTAAATATCTGTTTTAAAGAGATTTACCTGTAACACATGGTAAAATTCTCATCTACTGGACCAAACAACCATATCATCAAAGCTTGGGATACTGTGTATAAAGTAGTCAGCCTTTCCTCTGGATGGTCAATACTGATGCCACTTTCTGTATTTCCTGATTTAAGTTTGAATAATCTGGCACACTAAATCAATTCAAAACTTAAATGACTTTTTCTTAGGTAATTCTTTAATGTTTTAAGAAGCTTCAAGATAAATTCAGCCTAGAAGATAATATGCTAATAGAAAGCAAATTAAATTATTAATAAAATAAAAGATATATTTTCCATTCAAAATTGTGATCAAAATTATCAGGAAAATGCATTCACTGATCTGGAAAAACATACTTACATAATCCTAATAAATGCGTTACTGTATCTCAATGTTACTCTTATCTAATGCCCATACGTAGATTAAAGAGATTGGAGCTTGTTACAACCTGGAAGAATGGCTTAAATTTGTATCAGCTCTCCAAGGAATTAAACATTGCTCCAAATCATTGGGAAAACCAAAATAATTTATAGATGGTATTTACCCCCCTATGGGTTGAATAAAATGAACTTCAGATATTTAGACAAATGTTGGAGAAACAGTGGAATTATTGGTTCGTTTTCACATATTTTTTGGTATTGTCCTAAACTCACACATTTTTGTCAGCAAATACATAAATTAAAACAAAAAGTAAATTCTAATATTCCTCTACTCACTTCAGAATTGGCTTTATTCGAATTCTTCTCTTATACTATTGAAAAAAATTCAAAAAATTATAAATGGAAATATCGTTTTAGCTGCTACTAGGGTCATCCCCAGATACTGGAGGTCACCAACAATCCCTACTATTAAAGAAGTTTTTAATTATATGCTAGGAAATAAGGGGTAAGAAATGGCTCTCAGACAACCTTCTTTGCAGTAAGATAACCTTAGACACTACTGGGACGAATGGGAAACAAAGATTAAAAGAGAATATAGATTTTGATTGCTTGTATAAAGAAAAGTATTTGAAAAAATGTTATTTCTTTGGCCGGTGGGTTACTGTTGGATCTGGTAGGATTAGAGTTGTGGATAAAAGGCATGTCCTGCAGTCCGTGGCTCTCCAGAATTCATTTTCCGCACTGTCACAGTGCAGTGGTGTTGTGGAGGGTCAGACACGGAATTTGAGGAACCACCCTCCTTTATGGCTGAGGTGTGCAAGGAGAAGGTGAGGCCTGGTAGAAAGCAGTTGTTGTTGGGAGATTCTATCATAAGAGGTGCTGAGTTGGACAGTATTGGCTTAGTGAGATGTCTTCCTGGAGCTACTGCTCGCAGAGACAGGAGGCGTATTTGTAATATTGTTAAGCAAGCAAATCAGGAAGGAGAATTGGATGTACTGGTTCATCTAGGTACAAATGATTTGGCTGACAATGAGGTTTCAAAGGTGAAGGAAGATTTTCGTGTTCTTGCCAATGATATACGGCAGGTTGTGTCCACACTGTCATCCTTCTCCTTGCACACCTCAGCCATAAAGGAGTCTTAAATTAGAGGGGCAATGATTTGAAGTATTACTTTACTGAGAGGGTAGTGGATGTATGGAATAGCCTTTCAGCAGAAATGGTAGAGATAAACCTAGTCAAGGATTTTAAGCATGCGTGGGAAAGGCACAAGGCTATCCTAGATATAAGACAGGGAACTGGGGACTAATATAAGTATTTAGAAAATTGGGCATACTAGATGGACCGAATGATTCTTATCTGCCGACACATTGTATGTTTTTATTTTATTACGCGATTGTCATTAACTAGGTATTGTTGTGTCATGTTATGTATACTAGAATTGGTTATAGTCATTAGAATTTAATTTAAAAAAGATTAAAATAAAAAGCTATTGTGGATGGAGGCACTACTCTTCTCCCTCTTTTTTGCCCCCCCCTCCCAAATTTTTTAATTCATACCAATATGTTATCACAATGAAACCTGACTATTAAGTGCCTGATCAATGCTTTCATCATTGATAATTTAATATTGCTTAATATCAATTCATACATTGATATTTACTCTTTTTTATGTATAACTTATGTGGTATTTTCTCTTTCATTGTAAAGGTTATTGTTATTGTAAAAATATCTGTTTAATAAAATATGTTTGAAACAAATAACATATCAGTTTCCAATATTATACTGTAATCTAGGGACTGACAACAAAATATGTTACTAGAATGGGTACTGATGTGAAAATAAAGTCATTTAATAAATGTAGGACCATACCTAAAGTGTTTGGTACCTGGAGTGGATCTTATCTTTGACACCCCCTCTACACACAAGCCTCTCCCAAGGCTCTCTCTCTTCTCTGCTACCATTGGTGGGAAGGAAGAGTATCAGCTACTACTACAGCATCAATAATGCATCACCAGGAGTTCAGAAGTGCGCTCTCACACATTCACAATCACATCACTACAATGAGCCAATCACAAGGTGACCTTCCTGCAAGATGCTGCCTTTATTGTGTGAAACCATGTTTTAATTTATAAATAAAGGTTTTCTTACCTTTCCATTGTTTGTGCATTGTAATATATGTGCTGACTGGAGGTGATGGATTGTTTTAAATCAAAGCAAAGTCCAAACCAGTGACATATGAAGTGGAAACAAAGTCAGAGCCAAGTTTGATTAAAATTTTTTATGGTAATTTAACGATTGCAAATATGAGTGTAATTTGGTGATGTTGTTGGGTATGTTGGCTGTAGTATTAATAATAATTAGTATATTTGTTTAAAGCTGCAATGTTATATTCAATGTTATTTCCTGGCTGTTTTTGTTTTGGTAAAAAATAAAATCTCTGTGATTTCGAGCATTTATAAAGTATTAAATCACACAAGACTTATACTGATGGTTTTTATGGAAAATATATGGTATGATTTCGTTCCTATAGCAGTTATAAACCCGATCCTGATATACTGTAATGACGTATATTACTCTAAACATCAGGGACATCTAGCTGCTCGGTTTCCCATCATATTCTATTAAAGTTATTAAAATGCACATTTTCCCGTCTCCTTTATTTACTGATATTACATATATTTGATAGTTTTTGTCCACACCGGTCAGGAATGGCTAATCGATGAACCTCATGGTACTATTTGTAAGGTTTAATCCACCATCCTTGTCTCTACTTTTATAAATGATGGTATTACTAGACCACCTTAAAGAGACTGGCTGGTGCCCAATATGCATCTTCCAAATATTAATGCATATTAATGTGCTTTCAATGTACTTTATAATGCATGTTTTACATTTTGCATTGCTTAAAATATAAAATACTTACAGCTAGCAGTTTGCAAGAAACCAGGACTGCCCAAACTAGCTAGAGTAAATGAAACCAATGAGAAAAATGCCATTCAAATAAATGGAATTTCCGGTCTCTCTAGTGAGGTCAACAGACAATATGTTGCACTGTTAATAGATCCTATTATGTACAAGAGCAAGTTTATAACATTCCACACAATGCATTATATTCAAGCAGAACAGGACGTAACTAAATGAAACAAAATTGTATATGCTGAGTGTCTATATAATCAGAGCTTAAGCATCTGTAGTATGCATGCAGATTAATTACTGGGGGAGTGCTTGAGTTAAATATTAGAAATGTGAATTATGCAGAATGTCTGCATCAAATCACACCGTAAAATGCCTGTGCACTATACATGCGAGTTTTGGGAGCAGAATGTCCCTTTAAGGCTCTTCCAGGAGTGCTCCTGTTGGTGATACAATGTGTCAGGCTGGCAGCAGCAAATCCATTACTGGAAAGCGTCAGTTTAGAATTCTCCAGGTAGCTCGTGAGCATCTCCTGACCTCTAACCTCACTGAGGGTCAGGTCATGCCAGGAGAACAACTGGAGTACAAACATGGCGATCTATCCAGACTCTCAACCAGACTAGCATGCTCCTTACATTAAAGGATCCCTCCGGGCTGAAAAAGAACTGGACAAATAAATGTAAATTAAAGAGGACATATTAAAAATAATTATGCATTTAGTGTTTTTAGTTTTACCATCCTTTTGAAAGCTTTCTCTTGGGGATTGATCCAGCCCACATGACATCTGTATCTCAAACATAACAGTATTACGCCATGTGCTAATGACATACCTCCCCCTTCTGCTCCCGGTGAATCAGGATGCTGGGGAGTGGAGCTTGGGAGGTCAAGTGTCACTCATCAGTGACAGTGCTACTGCGTATGGGCACAATACTGCGCAGTATACAGTCTCCCATGTCCCAGGCAATAGAGAATGTGATTGGGACTGCACGACTGAGATCCTAAAACTCACTGCCCAGAAAAGCGGGAGAGAAAATCAAATAAAGACTGTTTCAACCAGAGTAGTACATATGGGAGGAACCCAAAAATGTTTCTATTTGTGTGGCTTCCATTGGTGGCCAATAGATATACCCACCATGCCTACTCTAACTATGGCTGATAGAGGAAGATTGAAAATGAGCATTTGCCAAGATTTATAATAAGAGGGATTTTGTCCATCACACTTTAGCAACATTCTGTGACACAATGAAATGAAAGCCTTTCCACCAGTTACTTTCATGGTTAATGAGAAAACTCCTGAAATATACAGTAAATCTCCTGGCCATGTATTATTGTGATGTCATAATACACAGGGCCGGTGCAAGGATTTTCGTCTACACAGGCGAAGGTGCATTTTGGTGCCCCCCTGCTCTGATCCACCACGCCTCCCACACCATTAAGCCTCCTTACATATATATATATATATGAATAATGTATAGTGTAGAAAATAAATACATCTAAATAGTCAACTCGCATGCTCTAAATGTGTCACACATTGAAACCCTTAAACACAAAGACACCCTTGCAGTCACACACACAGACACCCTTACCACTTACACACACACAGTTACACCAATTCACACAAAACCTGAGACACACTATTTTGCCACTCAATATGCCAGTATTTAGCCCAGGGGTCCTCAAACTTTTTAAACAGGGGGCCAGTTCACTGTCCCTCAGACCGTTGGAGGGCCGGACTATAGTAAAAACAAAAACTATGAACAAATTCCTATGCACACTGCATATATCTTATTTTGAAGTGAAGAAACAAAATGGGAACAAATACAATATTTAAAATGAAGTAAAGTTAAATCAACAAACTTACCAGTAGTTCAATGGGAATATTATGCCAGTCAGAGCCCAGTAATATTATGCCAGTCAGATGCACAGGAACATTATGCCAGTCAGAGCCCAGTAATATTATGCCAGTCAGAGCCCAGGAATATTATGCCAGTCATTGCCCAGTAATATTATGCCATTCAGATGCCCAGGAATATTATGCCAGTCATATGCCCAGGAACATTATGCCAGTCAGAGCCCAGTAATATTATGCCAGTCAGAGCCCAGGAATAGTGTGCCAGTCAGATGCCCAGGAATATTATGCCAGTCAGATGCACAGGAATATGCCAGTCAGATGCTCAGGAATATTATGCCATTCAGATGCCCAGGAATATTATGCCATTCAAATGCCCAGGAACATTATGCCAGTCAGAGCCCAGTAATATTATGCCAGTCAGAGCCCAGGAATAGTGTGCCAGTCAGATGCCCAGGAATATTATGCCATTCAGATGCCCAGGAATATTATGCCAGTCAGATGCCCAGGAATATTATGCCAGTCAGAGCCCAAGAATATTATGCCATTCAGATGCCCAGGAATATTATGCCATTCAGAGCCCAGTAATATTGTGCCATTCAGATGCCCAGGAATATTATGCCATTCAGAGCCCAGTAATATTATGCCATTCAGATGCCCAGGAATATTATGCTATTCAGAGCCCAGTAATATTATGCCAGTCAGAGCCCAGGAATAGTGTGCCAGTCAGATTCCCAGGAATATTATGCCATTCAGATGCCCAGGAATATTATGCCAGTCAGATGCCCAGGAATATTATGCCAGTCAGAGCCCGGGAATAGTGTGCCAGTCAAATGTCCAGGAACATTATGCCAGTCAGAGCCCAGTAATATTATGCCAGTCAGAGCCCAGGAATATTATGCCATTCAGATGCCCAGAAATATTATGCCAGTCAGATGCCCAAGAATATTATGCCATTCAGATGCCCAGGAATATTATGCCAGTCAGATGCCCAGGAATATTATGCCATTCAGATGCCCAGGAATATTATGCCATTCAGATGCCCAGGAACATTATGCCAGTCAGATGCCCAGGAATATTATGCCATTCAGATGCCCAGGAACATTATGCCAGTCAGATGCCCAGGAATATTAAGCCATTCAGAGTACAAGAATATTATGCCAGTCAGATGCCCAGTAATATTATGCCAGTCAGATGCCCAGGAATATTATGCCAGTCAGAGCCCAAGAACATTATGCCAGTCAGATTCCCAGCAATATTATGCCAGTCAGATGCCCAGGAATATTATGCCAGGCAGATGCCCAGGAATATTATGCCAGTCAGAGCCCAGGAATATTATGCCAGTCAGAGCCCAGGAATATTATGCCAGTCAGAGCCCAGGAATATTATGCCAGGCAGATGCCCAGGAATATTATGCCAGTCAGATGCCCAGGAATATTATGCCAGGCAGATGCCCAGGAATATTATGCCAGGCAGATGCCCAGGAATATTATGCCAGTTAGAGCCCAGGAATATTATGCCAGGCAGATGCCCAGGAATATTGTGCCATTCCAGTGTGCTCGATATACCTCCCTCCTCCCACCTTCCCCAGACCCCAGTACTTACCTCCATGCTGCTGTTCATGTCCGTGGCTGAGAGGGAAGCGCTGTGAGCTCCCCTCAGGCCGTGCGCATTCAATAAAGTGTGTTGAAAAAAAAAGTTTCAACACACTTTATTGAATGCGCACGGCCTGAGGGGAGAGCACAGTGCTTCCCTCTCAGCCACGGACATGAACCGCAGCATGGAGGTAAGTAAACGGGCCTGGGGGAGCGGGCGATTTTCCCGCCCCCCCATTGGTGCGCCCTAAGGCAGCCGCCTGTGCTGCCTTACGGTAGCGCCGGCCCTGATAATACACCATGACATCACCGAGGCTATATATCCAGGGGGCAGAAATAAAACGCTCTTGTAGCTTTGCAGTGCTTGCAGTGCATTGGTTGCTTATTTTGCGAGTTTTTTTTGGTATATTATTATGCCGAAAGCGATTAATAAAGGTGGTAAGTCAGGAGGTAGCAGAGGAAGCAAGAGAGGAATAGAAGGAGTAGAGGAAGAGGCAGGTGAAAAACAGATAAGTTATAAAAAGTCCAGTAATCATCGAAGTCGGGAGATAGAGAGGAAGAAAAGGAGCATAAAGAGGAGCAGGGAGGATGAGGAGGAAGACAAGAAACCAGCTAAAAATGGAAAGATGATCTCTGCTGGTGAAGGCACGAGTCGAAGGGGAGTTACCAGGAAAGATGGAGGAGAGCAGAAGAAGGAGGAAAGGGAACCATCTCCTGGATGTAGTAACCACCTCTCCATTAGAGACTTTAAATTCCACCAGGAGCTGGGGAGAGGTGGTTTTGGGAAGGTGAGCCATGTGTTTTCCTTTTACAAATAAATACTGCTTATAATATTGTTAGGCTGGAAGATGGAAGTACACTGAGGGGTTGGGATAGTAGGTGAATTGCCATGTCACTAAGCATTCAGTGAACCACAGGAAGGTCCAGTCACCGTTGGTAGGTTGGAACGCCTTACGCTTTTCGTGTCTCAATCTGGCACTTAGTCATAGACAAGTAACTGAGGTGACTTCAAGCAGTATTCTCTGTAATAATATCATTGCTTTATCTCTCAGGTGATGTTGGCCTATTGGAAAAAGAGTGAAAAAGTGGCTGTGAAAATCATGGAGAAACGTGCGAGGAGGGCAGCTCGCATTCTCCTGGAGAGCAGAATTCTAAAGACGGCATGGAAATGCCCATTTCTATGCCAGGGGATTGCTGCTTTCCAGTCACAGGTACAGGATTGTATGTCTATAGCTCCACAGTCTTGTCCACTCCCCTAATCTGCTGCAACTATTGAGTCTGCCCCACAGCCACGTCCTCCATAAAGCACCTCAGCACACGCTTTGTGGTGTCTTATCTGTTTCTTTTCCTTTTCTGTGCCACCTCAATCAGGCCCACGTCTTTCTGGTGATGGAGCATGTCCACGGAGGTAGCCTCGAAAGCTTCATGAAGGCCAGAGGCTACCTGAAGATCCGGGAAGCAAGGTGAGTAATGGCATAGTGAAGAATGGTTCTCGGAGACAGGGGGAGTTACAAAAAATTAAAAGGAAAAAGCCAAAACATTTCTCAGAATATTGGGGTAATTATAAAGGAATGAAAAAATAGAGCTTCAAAAGGGAAACCTAATTACTGAATATAAAGGGGGTAACAAAATCATCTCTCTTAACAAATATTCACTAGCCATCCTCTACATTCTAATTATAACACTGAGTACATTAACTTCTCCCTATCACTCGGGATGGATTCTGTTATACTCTTTTTCTTTCTCTCCTTTAGATATTATTCGGCTGAGATCATCTGCGCCATGCAGTTCTTACACCGGCGTGGCATTATCCATCGGTAAGTAACAGATTCCTCCTCTGTCTGTTCTAACCTCTCCTTACTCTGTTCCTCTGCCTGTATTGCTCTCCCACCAATACTGCCTCCGCTCTCTATGTATTGTTACGCTGCTCTCTCATTCCCCTGTGTTATTTCCTTTATTTCCCTCTGCCTAGTGGTCTGTGGATTACTCTCACTTTGTTTCTATTGTTCATTATATTTTAGAGACCTAAAGCCGGATAATATCTTGCTGGACAGAGGAGGCCACATCAAAGTTGCCGATTTTGGACTGGCCGTGGAAGGCATCAGGGGAAGTGCCAAGACTGTGGGTGTTGCAGGCACCTATACCCACATGGCTCCTGAGGTGAGATAGCTCTCATTTCTAAATGTATCTCTTGGATTTGAGAGATATACAGTGGTAGCCAGCACCCCATTTAAGGATTACATCTATAGTTATAAAATTCAGTATCTTTCTTGGTCCTGTCGTATGTCCCACTGCAGACAAAGCGTTAGCTGTAGCAGAATCTTATAAACTGGCCTTGGTTGCGGGAAACACAAGGGGTCCATTCTAAAAAGAGAGTGTTTCAGAAAGAATGTGATGTCCTCTAATTCCCATTAGAAGTCAGTTCCTGAAATTAGTTTTTCAGAACTGACAATATGGAGTCACAATGGCGGATTGCAAAATTCCACTTCCTCTGATTTGCATGAATTCGGTTTGGGGAGATGCTCTGTTGTTTGCCTGAAATGTACGCAGGCCGTGTTTTTATAGTGCTTTATTCATGAAAGAGAGAATTTCCAGAAATTGCAGAAAATGGAGAGGAAATGTCAAATTTAAGATCTCATTCCGCAGATTGTGAGAATGTTTCCAACTCGGCTACTTTTGCCTTACGTTTTAATTTTTCTACTCAATTCCCTGTATTTCTCTCTTTCTTGAATAAATCCCATAGTCTCAGACTATAATAAGTTGTTATGTAGTTCAGTGGCTTTTATGTGTTTTTTTTTTGGTATCTGGTACAAGAATCATTTTATGTAACAGTAAAGAATTACAAACTGTGTCTGCGCTGTTTCCACCAGTTCTGTACTTTTTGGTTGTACCAGCACTCATTGCCAAAGTATTAAAAAATCATGAGCTTATTGTCGCGGAATCTCCTCCAATCAGTGCTTGGTAGAGGCATCAAAAGACACAATCACATAACAAACAGCGATTGCACTTCTTATTACCTCTCCCCCGACACTTTACAGTGTGGCGGTATTTAAACGTGACCCCCAATGTGTTTCACTACAATCTGATCCCTGTAAATAGCAGGAATTGAGCACATGAGCGAAGCATGTGTATTTTTGCATGTCGTTTCTAAATGTACATCTCTGCTGCTAAAGGAAATTAAATCCCATGGTGACATGTACCAGTTTGTGGTACTGCACATACTAACATGCACGCAGATCTGGTGCGTCTGGACTGATCTTCTTGCAATGGAATAGAAACAAATGGAAACAGACTATAGCAGGACAAATGTTTGCGTACTACACATCCGATGATGACTGATCATCATGATATATGTATTTATCATATGTCTACAATGCCAAAGTTAGCTATATTTAATATTTAGGGGATGGAATCCTTTTAAATGTATGCATATAGTCTTCTGTTTATGACATCACCTTAAGGCATGATGTGCACATTCTATATTCTCTTCTGAAGTCACTCATTTGCATATAAAGCAACACAATGACTTCATAAGCCAGAGAATACACTGATATATTAAAATGGTATGTTTCTCTTGATCTCTACATTCGGTTGCAATTATTTGCGCACAATGTATAGATTTAAGTGACAGATTCCATTTAACTTGCTTTATTATTATTACAAGTGAGTTTTTTTAATGGCTCAATTAGAGAAATGGATGCCAGTGTCTGTGAGTTCTTTAATTAGCCCCATCATAAGAAAGCTACGAGTGGTCTATTCAGATCAGTTATAGTTTACATTGCTGGGAGCAATGCTAATAAATATTGCAAGAGAACTTGTATGATAAAATGAATTCTTCTGCAGGTCATCTTGAGAGAGGAGTATGGCACTTCCGCTGATTGGTGGTCGTTTGGCATCATATTATATCAGATGCTGGTGGGCAATCTTCCATTTAACATCAACCAGTCCAAAGGGGATTATTGGCATTGTGTGTGCAGTGAGAATCCCCCCTATCCGAGCCAGATGTTAAAGTGGTCGAAAGACATCCTGGGAAAGGTAAGCATTCCTCAGCACTGGGGAAAAATATAATATGGAAAGACATATATGTATATTATATGAGGAATTTACTGGACTTGATAGTTTAGGGTCCATAGAGCTTAATGAGCTAATGTATGAGTGATGGTGTGAAAGCTTGAAATATTATTAAAAATGAATTAATCTAGCACAAACAACTCAGGTGTGTGTGAACCCTCCAAACATACCTGTAATATACAGTAGAACTAGTGCAATATGTGAGGGTAATAATACATCTTCAATGAAAAAGGGATCATTGTAGTGCAGTAAGTCAATAGAACAGCTGTATAGCCTAATGAATCCCGGCTCATGGGTATCAAGTATTTCATAAAGGTGTCCCTGTGGTTGGTAGCAGGTCAGATCTTCCTCGATGTTTGCATGTAGACATGATGCAAAGTAGGTAGGGAACAAATAATTAGAGAGAGTATAAAACATATCTAGCATCTACTTACATTTACATTTCTTAACACATAAATACTTAGCCAGCCTAGGACAGTGTACAAAAGTCCACTCTCGGCAAAGGCATGTATCTCTGGTGAACTGATGTGTGTTGTTTCCGGGTTCCATTTTGGCTTCTCCCCCATATGTTCATACGTTCCCATGTCAACATGTTTTGCTTTTTCAAGCTTTTTCAAACGTCTAGTGTCGTGTCTCCTCACTGGACTTAAATAAGCCACTTGATTCGTCTGTTAAAGCCGGTTGAATTTTCTTGGTCCACATTAGTAAGAGTAAAACGTGTCAGGGTCGAGTGGAATTTCATCATGCATAGGTACATTTGCTGAATAGCAGGAAGACGTAACACTTATTTTTATTGCAGCTTTAATAAAAAGCTCCTGGCTCCCGGCTCCGGAAGCTAGGCAACATAAGGCTCCACCCATTTTATCGCTTAGTGATAATGGCGGCCAGGCAGTTGATGGAGGTTTGAGTGTAATACCAGGCGTTGAAACCTAATGGTGTCAGGGGAAACAGTTTTGTGGAAGAACTTGCACACACCAATACACAAACATGTGTTCATCAGAATATAGATAGGCTGGGAGGGGATGGGACACTTCATCGCGGCTGCATCTGCGCAGCCGCTTCACCGCCGTCACTTCACCACACGACAGCTCGTCGCGTGAGATTTCATCGCAGGACATTTCATCGTTAAAGGTAAGTTTTAATGTGCTAGAAGATAGAGTGTTAGAATCAGAATTTTAGTATTGGGGTTTAGGGTGGTTAGAATTAAGGTTTAGGGGGTTAGAATTAGCTTTTAGGGTTCGGGGTTAATTTTACTCTTAGGGTTTAGGGGGTTAATTTTAGTATTAGAGTTCGGGGGTTAGTATTAGGGTTTAGGGGGTTAGTATTAGGGTTTTAGGGTTAGTATTAGGGTTCGGGGGTTAATTTTAGTATTGGGTTTTGGGTTTAATTTTAGTATTGGGGTTAATTTTCGTATTGGGGTTTGGGGGGGCACTTTGGGGGGGGGAATCATTTATTAGGGGGGTATTTTCTTTTTACTTGTACATTTGTAAGAGCTGACCATTCAGCGCTGAGCTGTCAGCTCTAACATATCCGCGTCCGCGATGAAACGGCCGCGTTATTCTTCATTGCTGACAGTTCAGCGTTCTAACTGCCGCGCTGAACTGTCAGTGATGAAGCCCCAGTGATGAAGTGTCCTAGACCCAGGCTGGGAATATGAATAGTCTGCTCCAATGAACAAGAATATATAGGGAGGTCGGGCAGCGCTGGATTTACACATGAAACAATATAAACAAAGAAAATCATAGTGTAATAAGTTCAGTACAAATGGTGTTTTAATAATATATAATATCACACTCACAAACCGAGGTGAGTGTCAGGCTTTAAAATAACCGTGGTCCAGGATATCTGGAGAAAGTGTCTCTGTGCAAAAGAACTAAAAGGCACATAGGGCAGTACTGTAGTGATATAAAAAAAAAAAACAGCCTCCTTTATTGGAGCAACTTACAAAAAGAAGAGTCCACAAGTTGGACTAAAACAGCAAAAAAACGGTCTATAGAATAGTCCTCTGTAGTATGTAGACAGTAGACACCTTCCTTACACGTTTCACCTAGTGCAGCCCAGGCTTCCTCAGGAGAAATGGCTCTGTCCTGGATTCCATGATCTTCTGCACTCATACAGACTATGCTGTGTTATGAAGTTATTGACTAGGATGCTGTAACCATGCACCCTTGTGCAGACTTATCCAGGCTGCATCCAGGCTTTTCTGTATCCTTCTTCCTTTGCTTTCTGGTTTATTATTTATGATTATTCTTGCCTTGCCCTGTAGTCCTGTCCTTGCCCTGTATTCTTGCCTTGCCCTGTGGACCTGTCCTGTTTTTCTTTCTGCCTGTCTTTATGTCATTCCAGGTTTTCTCTCATTCCCTCTGCCTTGTTAGTTTACTTCTGTTTAAACCACACCCGTTTCTGTTCAGTCCTTACTAGTGCAATCTACAGGTATTTCCTCTGTGTCTATTCCAACTATGTCTTTTAGATTCTATTTGTTTTTGCTTTGCTAATATTATATCTTAGTTAGGGACTTGCCTAATGGGGGTACCTTGATGTGGTTGGCAAGCTAACGTCTAATTGGCCAAATGGTGAACTAAGCCCCCACCTTTACCATCTTTAGTGTTAGGCTAGTTCATGTATTTATGTTTGAAGAAAAAAGGCTCACAATCCAGCTCCATGCCACACAATCCAACACATGAAGGGTGGGTGCTTCCACAGCGCTGAACAGATGCAATATGTAGACACAGAAGTAGCAAAAAGGTGTGCACTCCACGCTCCAGGATAAAAAAAATAAGGTGCTTTATTATCTTTAAAAATTATGCATACAAATGAGATGAATAACATCCATGGACTGGTAAGTCAAAACGCAGGGGATGGACCACCTGACGCGTTTCGCGTGTTGCCACGCTTAGTCATAGGTCACCTAATTTTTAAAGATAATAAAGCACCTTATTTTTCACCATCCTGGAGCGTGGAGTGCACACCTTTTTGCTACTTCTGTGTCTGCATGTTGCGTCTGTTCAGCGCTGTGGAAGCACCCACCCTTCATGTGTTGGATTGTGTGGCATGGAGCTGGATTGTGAGCCTTTTTCCTTCAAATTACCATCTGATCCACATTACATATACTGTAATAACAGTGGACATGACTGTCCAATGAAAATACAAAATGAAAAGTTGTGTGTCAATACTATCACAACACGGAAGTGCTCATGCCATTGTACAGAGCACTGGCGAGACCTCACTTGGAGTTTTATACGCAGTACTGGAGCAGAGAGAGCCAGTTGCCAACCAGACGGCTCCCTGCTTCCTATGGAGGCATGGCAGCTGCCAGTCAGAGAATAAACTGGCGTGTACTATCAAAAGTACACGCCAGTTCATCCTCATACTAGGGACAACTAACTTTTCACCTGTGCTTCAAAATAAGAAGCACAAGTGAAAAAAAAAAAACATTTAGTGTCCCGTTAAGTTTGAAATTCACGTCTAAATTCCCACTTTCGTGGCTTTTTTGCAAACTTAAGCCAGAGTTTGAAGTAAAGCTTAGTGAGCGAATTTTTCCAACACGGCTACTATGGCCTTCATTTTGCCAATTCCCGCTACCATGAATAAAGTCTCAATCCTCTTACCCAACTGTTCTTTGCTCACAAATGAATCAGCATATCACCTTATTGTAATAATATATTTGTCTCCTGGCAGATCCTCATCCAGACTGTCCATGGCACTGTTGTTGGATTGTACATTCAAACCTTTTTGGAGTGTTCCCACAGAATTAAGCACTCTAGTAAGGAGGAAGTGTTTTTCACTGGGAGCCAGAACTTGCAGGAGTGTTTCTCGGGATTAGTAAGTACTCTGCACAATATGTGCTCACCCCTTGATAATAGTTTAAACTGGCAGGTATCAATACAGCATCTTCTGGTCATTTCAGATTTATACGGCTTTTTTTTTAAGCCTGGTTTATATTCTCCCGGCCGGGGTTTATTACCTAAGTCTGTTATAAGGTATATATTTACATATATGTGTTTTTTATTTCACTAATTTGTGTTTTTAATACTTGTTTTATGTTTTTCTTTGGGCCTCAAGCTCACTACTGAACATTACATCTTGATCCATATGCCTTTTTTTTTCTAATTAAGACTCCATTGGCAATGTTTATTCTTTTGACATATGTATTAGTTTACTTATTATTATTTTTTTCTTTAGAACAGTAATGAGTATGGTCCCTTAAAAGGACCCTCTGGTCTAAATCTTTTAACTTGCTCTACAGTGTGAGTCATTGAAGAGTCTGTTTAGAAAGGTGTCTTGGAGGAGGGGGAGCAAGAGAGAATAAAAAAAATGATTGAAAAGGATCTATATACATGATGTTAGCAAAATGTTGGTAGATAAAATGTGTGGGTGGAGTCTCCTGTATATGACATCACCTGTGCCTTTTCATTGGATCACAGGCAACTCCACAGACACATTTAAAACACATTTTTCTCCTAATTTAGGCATTTGCTTGCAATTCAGTTTACACAATCTACTTAGACTCGGTGCTACTTCCTCATCCTACATGATATCACCAGAGATAGACGTACATAGACAAGCAGGACAGATTTGCTGACAGATAAGGTACAGAGACTGATTGGCAGACAAGACAATTGGATAGAAAGATGCAAAGAGGGATATTTTACAAGTGAAAAGTGACCATTGAGAAAGATTAGAGAGCATCCTGGAGGACAGTTGCCCTCTTGTCCCCCTTGCCAGCCCTCTTCTGCTTTACTGCCCCAGAGTAAGATAAATAAAACTTAATTCAGTAATAAAAAGTCCCTTAGAGTGGAGTTGATTCTCCTTCCAGACTGGCTGTGTACTAGCTCCACCTACACATATTGTGACATCATCAGCACCGAAACATACCAACTCACAGTTCCCACTGCTGGCACCAGTCAGGCAGCTTCCAGCACAGTTTGACCTGCTTCACCCCTTTGTGTCATTGTCAGGAAGGGCAAAACATGGGTGAGTTTAGTGTTTTGCAACCTTTCACCCCAACAGAATTTTTTGTTGTTGTGGTTGCCCATGTTTATTTATTTTGGAACATTGTACTAATACCTGTAATTTCTCTCTCGAAGGCATCAAGTGACCTGCAGCTGGACAATCCAATGAAATATATCTTAGAAATACTGAACTCGCGAGATATTGAATCTTTACAGACAACAGTCGCATTTTTCTGTGATGCCCATCAGGACTTGAGGTGATACACATTCATTATCACATTCATCTTGTCGTGATGCACTGACTCATTAGAGTGTACAAACTGGCTAAAAGCACAGAGATTTCTGTGCTAACCAAAGCATAGCTCTCCTGCTCCCCTCACCAGTCCATTAGGCATATGAGTCAATAAAGAAATTTAGTGATTGCTTCACAGTCCATAGACAGGTATAATGCTAAATACAACACAATCACCAGTATTCAACAGGCAGGAAGGAGTCGCAATCTACTAAGGATATTTGTGAATTCAAGACCTTCCATGATGTGCAAGGCAATCCAAAATATAGTTTCTTTATTTAGAATCCATATACATCTAATATTTATTATTATCTGGTTGGTGCCTTGCTGAACTTCCATTATCTGGGTGAAAATACATTTTATTCATTTCTTGGTGGTGGTGGCGGTCTCTTTAGCATATATATCAGTAGGGGGTTTACACTGGACACCAGGGATGACTGGCATCCATGTAGTGCTGTTCTGTTATCTCCATTAAGTTCCTTCACCAGCAATGTAATCCACTGATGGGTAGCCAGCTGAGCATCATCTCCACAGCAGCTGTGGAACCCAAGGTTAACCTTCATGTGTATCCTTCAAAATGTTATTCACCCCATGGCTTTGGGATTGTGCACCACACTGCCAATAGTGGGGGAGGAGGTGGACCTCTCCTTACCAGATGGAGGAGTGTTGAACACCAATCAGTGCTGCATGTCATGGAGCAATAAATGCCATGGAGCAATAAATGCCATGGAACAAAGATGTAATGGAGCAATAAACTCCATGAAACAAAGATGCCATGGAGAAAAAGATGCCATTGAGCAATAGATGCCATGGAACAATAGATGCCATGGAACAATAGATGCCATGGAACAATAGATGTAGCCACTTTCAAATTGTGCTCTCTAAGAGCATCATTCAAAAGTCCTTTTAATCAGGCAGGAGTAGGATTCTGTGTGACTAAATATTGCTAAGAAGGGTTTAGTCCCTCTTTAATGATTCAATGAAATCTCACTGTCATTGCATATTTGTGAAATTGAATATCCCATTTTATCCGGATTGATCATTAACTTTCTTTTTAAGGGAAGAACATCTAAATGCTATCCTGAAGATTAAAGGAAATCTCAGACTTAAAGAAAAATAAAAAATCCTCCATTACATAAAAAACAGTAAGGCTGATCTTCAGGCCGATGGAACAAAATTCTTTGAGGACATCAAGGTCAAATCTTGCATTTCACCCTGCTGTTTGTATTTGTTGTATTTAGTTTGCTGTAAAGACACGGTAAGCACGCCTTGAAGGACAGATCAACTTTTTTGTTAATCCCTTGCCATGTCCTGGTACTTCCACGTAAACCCAGCACGTATATTAATAGATACATGTGGATTTACTCTAGGCTGTGTCTCACAGCCATGCTCGTCTGTATTGAGCAGGGGTCTCTGATCTAGTTAAGGTGCCCTCTGTTGATTCCATGCAAGAAATGAGGGTCTATTTCTGCACTAGTAGAGCGAGGCAGTAGCCGACCTGTCCATGGCAGCTGGAGGTCAGAGGATAAACTGGTGTGGATTGTCAAAAGTACATGCCAGTTACTCCTGCACACTAGGGGCAACTCATTTTTTTACTTGTGCTATTATGTTAGAAGCAAGAGTAAAAAATAAAGTTTGTTTCCCTTTAAAGAGGGAGAAAACCCCTCCAAAAATATATATATATATATATTTATCTTTAAGGCCATTTCTCCGTTTTATGTCATTTTTGAATGGTACTTCAGTAACATACCATTCAAAAGATACCCCATGCTCTTAAAAAAAAAAAAAAGACTTGGGATAGATCAGTTCCACTAAGTCATTTCAAGTGGTGTGTCTGTGTGTCAGTCCTATAAGATGAAAGGGAGGAAAGTATTTGCGCATGGGCATGTGATTGTGTCAGTGAATGGTAATGTGAACAGTTAAGTAGTATGACACTGTAGTAAGAGGGAGGAGGCAGACAGTGAGACAGACCCAAGATGTCAGTGCTGTAGTATTAGAAGAATCACAGGACATGCTGACTATTTTCTTGTGTGTTCTAGCACATGAGACCAGATTAAAAAGTTAATTATGGGAACCCTTTACATATGGCAAATATTTATTTTTCAGGTTTAATCCCTCTTTGATATTTAGAAGATGACTCTGTTTTCAAAACATTGTACTTATTTAATATTTAATTTAATTATATGAAGTCTTTGAAACTGACCAGATTCTGCACATATTTAAGTTTGACATATTTAAGGTGTACTGCCATGTTAAGAATAAAAATAATATCTGTAATGATCAGTTTCTTGGTCTGTTCCTCTTACATTCGAAATGACTGTTTTGTGTTGTTTATTTATAATGTTTCAACATAGTCATTTATGAAACATAATCATTTTTTCAGCAAAATAATGTGTACAGTTTTACACAATATATAAATGCACTATTCAAAACATGAAACAAGCAAGATAACAGAGATTCTTCACAAAATGGATAGAAAGTGCAAATTAAAATACTATTGAGCTAAAAACTGAATAAAATAAAAAGCCATTGAAACATATGAGACAAATTAGAACTTATTGGGAAAGCTGGGGATGCTTTTTGCTCCTGGTTTGATGGGAGACAAAGCAACTCTGAGGTTGTGTTCAATGTCCATTCTGTTCCTATATTTGGTCTTCAGCTGGACCAGAGCTGAGAAGCCCCTCTCACAAAGACAGAACTGCGATCACTGGGGGGCACAGAAGGTGTTGCATGATGCCTCGAGGAAGGAAAAATTAGTTCTTAAAAGCTCAAGGTTAAAGAGAACCGGTGTTCTGACAAATTTCTGGAGCAAATTCTCCTGCGCAATAGCAGGAGAATTTGCTCATTGCGCATGCGCATAAAGTTACAGCTGATCACTCAGCTGTAACTTTGTGCACACCGCGCATGCGCCAACTACGCAACCCACCTCCCGCCCCCCGCACACCCCCCGCACACCCCTTCTTACCAGATGATCGGACACAGCGGTACACAGCACATGCGCAAGGCTATCAAGCTGTGTGGGAATGCGCGCGTCCGTGGTTGGATTCAAAACGCTGGTAAGTAACACGGGGCGGGGCGACATAAGGGGTACAGAGGGGTAAGTCCAACAGAGGGGTAAGCACCCTGGTGAGGGCTGCCTCATCTTCATGGGAGTTGTGATCCTCCTGCTGTATTATTGATGCAGCAGGGGGATCACAACTCCTATCAAGATGAGGCAGCCCCTCAGGTACTGCCTTAGTTTCATTGGACACGGGGGGTGGGGGGGGCTCATATAAATGGGGCATTGAACACGGGGGGCTCATATAAATGGGGCATTAAACACGGTGCTCATATAAATGGGGCATTAAACACTGGGTGCTCATATAAAGGGGACATTAAACACTGGGTGCTGATATAAAGGGGACATTAAACACGGGGTGCTGATATAAAGGGGACATTAAACACGGGGGGCTGATATAAAGGGGGACAGTAAACACGGGGGGCTGATATAAAGGGGGACAGTAAACACGGGGTGCTGATATAAAGGGGGACAGTAAACACGGGGGGCTCATATAAATGGGGCATTAAACACGGGGTGCTCATATAAATGGGGCATTAAACACGGGGTGCTCATATAAATGGGGCATTAAACACTGGGTGCTGATATAAAGGGGACATTAAACACGGGGTGCTGATATAAAGAGGACATTAAACACGGGGGGCTGATATAAAGGGGGACAGTAAACACGGGGGCTGATATAAAGGGGGACAGTAAACACGGGGTGCTGATATAAAGGGGGACAGTAAACAAGGGGTGCTGATATGAAGGGGGCATTAAACACGGGGTGCTGATATAAGGAAGGGCAGTAAAGACGGGGCGGGGCAACATAAGGGGCCAACAGAGGGGTAAGCACCCTGGTGAGGGCTGCCTCATCTTCATGGGAGTTGTGATCCTCCTGCTGTATTATTGATGCAGCAGGGGGATCACAACTCCTTTCAAGATGAGGCAGCCCCTCAGGTACTGCCTTAGTTTCATTGGACACAGGGGGGGGGGCTCATATAAATGGGGCATTGAACACGGGGGGCTCATATAAATGGGGCATTAAACACGGTGCTCATATAAATGGGGCATTAAACACGGTGCTCATATAAATGGGGCATTAAACACGGGGTGCTGATATAAAGGGGATATTAAACAAGGGGGGCTCATATAAATGGTTCATTAAACACGGTGCTCATATAAATGGGGCATTAAACACTGGGTGCTGATATAAATGGGGCATTAAACACGGGGGGCTCATATAAAGGGGACATTAAACACGGGATGCTCATATAAATGGGGAATTAAACACTGGGTGCTCATATAAAGGGGACATTAAACATGGGGTGCTGATATAAAGGGGACATTAAACACGGGGGGCTCATATAATTGGGGCATTAAACACGGGGTGCTCATATAAATGGCGCATTAAACACGGGGGGGCTGATATAAAGGGGGACAGTAAACACGGGGTGCTGATATAAAGGGGGACAGTAAACACGGGGTGCTGATATAAGGAAGGGCAGTAAAGACGGGGTGCTCAAATAAGGGAGGGCAGTAAAGACAGGGGGTGCTCATATAAGGAAGGGCAGTAAACACGGGGTGCTGATATAAGGGGGGCAGTAAAGACAGGAGGCACATTTTAAAGGGGGCAGTAAAGACGCGGTGTGCTCATATAAGGGGGGCAGTAAAGACGGGAGGCTCATATAAGGGGGGCAGTAAAGACGGGAGGCTCATATAAGGGGGGCAGAAAAGACGGGGTGCTCATAAAGGGGCAGTTAAGACGGGGGGCTCATATAAAGGCGGCATTTAAACACGGGGTGCTCATAAATAGGGGGGCAGTAAAGACTTAGAGTTAGAGTTGTGTTGTGACTGGAGATATGAAAGGTGTGTGACTGGACAGTAACAAGGGTTGAAGCCTTGACGTGGCGTTACTGCTCACATGGGTATCCATGTGCCAATTCAACCAGGGTGAGTGACTGTAACATTACATGATTACAATCATAAGTTTAAAAATTTACTTTTCCAATTTTTCGTGTTTATTTTACATAACAAATATACTATATAATAATGGTATTTTTAATCTTCTGAGTGTGAAGAAAAAAATTGGTTTTCAATGTTTTTTTTTTAGATGGTGCATCAATTAACATAAACACAGTGAGACAAGCATAGGAAACGTGTGACAGGAAGAAAAGAAAGGGGGACGTGAATGCGATTGAGAAGAGCATGGTGCAAGTCTGACACAGAGGGGTCTATTCATTAAAAGTTGAGTAGCAGGTGAGTTGGGATATATTTAATCTCACCAATTTAGCTATTTGTTTGGCAGGGACACACCTGCCGAGTTACCCCCACATAGCTCTCATAATTTCCATCCTGCCACTCACTCAGACACACACACACACACGTGCTCTGCTCAGGGCCATCTTTAACATTGACTGGACCCTGGGCAAACATTTGTTTGGGGCCCCTGGACCCCACCCCTCATTCCCGGCATGCAATCACACCCTCCACCCTAATACCTCCATACAAAAAAATAAACACACACACTTATATGCTATATATTATGTAATTATATTATTAATTATTTAAAACTAATATATATGGATAGGTGGATTATATAATATTTAGATTAAGTGTGTGAATATATATGATTTACACAGACAAATTTACACAGTCAGATAGACACACTTACACACACAGACAACCTTACACAGTCAGATAGACACACTTACAAACACAGTCAAACTTAAACACACACACTCGTTTGTCCCCCTCCCTGCTCACTTACCTTACATTTGCAGGGAAGGGGCTGTTTCTTCTGTGCGTGGCTTCATGTGTTCTGAGCACCGTTATGTCACAGACATCTTGTGCTCTAACATGCTCTGTGAGGGGGCCGAGATTTCCCCCCCTCACGTGACACACTTACACATATACATACACTTACACAGACACCCTTACACACTTTGTATCCTCTTTCTTTCCCATGTCTGTGTCTCTCTCCTCTGCCTTCCCAGTTCACTCTCTTTTCTCTTCCACATGTATGTCTCTTCTCTCCACCGTCTGTATTCTCTTCCCTCCCTTCAGTGTTCTCACCTGTCCCCCCTGTGTTCTCTCCCCATCCCCCCCTTCTCTCCCGTGTTCTCTCCTCTGTCCCCCAATGTTCTCCCCCCCAGTGTTCTCTCCTTTGTCCCCCATTGTCTCCCCAGTGTTCTCTCTATCCCCCTCTCCCCAGTGTTCTCTCTATCCACCCCTCCACTCCCCAGTATGTTCTCTATCCCCCCTCCCTTCCCCACCCCAGTGTTCTCTCCCACGTGAGTGGGGCGCGGGGAGACGCAGGCAGCATGGGCTCTGTGTGTGTTATACACCCTGAGAGCTCAATCCATGCTGCTAGCGCGTAGTAATGACACAGAGCATAGTATTTCCGAGAGGGAGCCGGGGAGAGGAGAGAACGCTGGGCGCACCTGTACTATGCGATCAGTGCTGATCGCATAGTGCAGGTACAGAGGGGCAGCGGGACCACCGGGCAGCTGCCTTGGGCCCCCCAGGAGTAAGTGGGCCCTGGCTCTGCTGCTCACTGCCACATACTCTGCCACTCATACAATTACACTTGCAGTTAATATAAAATATTAACATGCTCCCCACCTGTCACTGGAGTATGAGCGTGGGGTCATTACGTGACACTTCCACATCAAGGGAGCGCGAGAGGCTTCCTGCTTGTCGGTGTGAAAGGAGGGCTGATGAGGGGAGAACATTTCATCTCCCCAGCCAGCTCTTCCAACTGAGGAGGCGCCGTCGCAGGGTGCACGCCTAACTTCACAGACATTAAAAAAATATATACACAGGTTCTCCCAGATTTGTCGCCCCTTCTTCCTGTGCACAGTGGCATCTGCACCCGCCTAGGATCGGCTTTGAGAGCAGGGCCTGACTTGGAACACACACAGTCACACACAGGGGGGTGGCTGCCTCAACCTGATGGTAGTTGTGATCACCTCCTTAAGTTCCCATGTGTCCCCCTCGTGTGACTTCCACTTACTAGCGTAGCATGTCACTGATTGAAGTTTTACCAATTGCTTGCTACACTAGTAAGTAATAAGTAAGACACTTATACTTTGCCTGTCACCGCAGCTGATCCAGAGGGGGCTGGAGGTGGTGTGTGTCCCTCGCGCAGGTGCTTTTCTAACAAAGTTATGGCTGATTGACAGCTGTAACTTTGTGCGCGTGCGCAATGAGTAAATTCTACTGCGCCTGTGCAGTAGAATTTGCTCAAGAAATCTGACAGAACACTGTGATATACCCATTTATTCTGCCGCTCACTCACACACAATGCCACTCACTCTCAATCTGATATTCACTCACGTATGTATTTTCTCCCCCACCTGTCATCAATTTTCCATTAGGCTCTATGTATTTTATCCCCTTTACACTTCTCCCTAAACTCACAACCACCCGTTATATCTTCCTACCTTTTCTCACACAGCATCGGCTCTGGACGCACGTGATCCTGTGCAGTAACTGAAGTGCACGCACGTGGTGAACGTCTCAGAGCGACCGAACAACTTAAAGCGGCCCCAGGACCAGAGGACTACCGTGAAATTTCACGGTATCCAGGTAGGCCAGTCCGGCCTGCTTGAAAGTCTCTCTCTCACTCTCTCTCTGTCTGTCTCTCACACTCTCTCTGTCTGTCTCTCACTCTCTCTCTGTCTGTCTCTCACACTCTCTCTGTCTCTCTCTCACTCTCTCTCTGTCTCTCTCTCACTCTCTCTCTGTCTGTCTCTCTCACTCTCTCTGTCTGTCTCTCACTCTCTCTCTGTCTCTCTCTCTGTCTGTCTCTCACTCTCTCTCTGTCTCTCTCTCTGTCTGTCTCTCACTCTCTCTCTGTCTGTCTCTCACACTCTCTCTGTCTCTCTCTCACTCTCTCTCTGTCTCTCTCTCACTCTCTCTCTGTCTCTCTCTCTCACTCTCTCTCTGTCTGTCTCTCACACTCTCTCTGTCTGTCTCTCACTCTCTCTCTGTCTGTCTCTCACACTCTCTCTGTCTCTCTCTCACTCTCTCTCTGTCTCTCTCTCAATCTCTCTCTCTGTCTCTCTCTCACTCTCTCTCACTCTCTCTCTGTCTCTCTCTCTCACTCTCTCTCTGTCTCTCTCTCACTCTCTCTCTCACTCTCTCTCTCTCTCTCACTCTCTCTCTGTCTGTCTCTCTCACTCTCTCTGTCTCTCTCAGTCTGTCTCTCTCTACACACATTCTGTGCATAAATGTTATCAAATACATGTATAACCATTAGGTAGTTTGATATTTATTTTTAATAAACGAATTTGACAAATTTCAGTGTCTTCAGCTTCCAGCCTCGTGTCCTTCACTTCAGTCACGTATAAAAGTCTTGGTCACAAATGATGCTAATAGGAAATTCTGCTTGTAATCACCTTCCATTTCTAGAAGAAATAGGAAAAGTAAATCATCACGTCTCCTGATAAGAGCTATCAGGGCAGGGATATTGGCACAACTGTGTGAAACAATGTTTTTGTAAATAAGTAAAATGCTAAGAAATAAAAATATTAAGAATAAAATCTTAACACATTAACAGCATACATTAAAAGCACGCCCATTTAGACCATGAGGTAATGGTCAAACAAACCAGGGCTCAGTCCTCCATGAAGTATCCCCGATATGATAGGAACAACGGTAACACCCTCAAATGGGCTGGGGGAATAGAAAAGTCTGGCCAGTGTTGTAATTAACCCCTTAAGGACAAAGGCTGTTTTTAGACTTCTGCATTTTTTTTTTTTTTTAAAGAAAATGGAGGAAGTAATTGAGAGAGAAACAGAGGATTTAAAAACTTTGAATGTAATACAAACACAAAGTCCCCAAAATAAATTGTTTATACCTGTATACCTCATGAACCTGTATGAAGCAGTTATAGCCTTGTTACTGAGGGATGGTGTGGTTCCAAAACAAAGAATAGTCCAGCTGGACACGTGTGGACAGGTAACCATGCATCCCGATATGAGCTGTCCTGTGGAAGAAAACATAACAGGTTAAACATTGTAATTGTGATCATATTACCAGGTTGAGAATGACAGGAATAGGCGCTGGGTGTAACAGTGCATTTTCTTAAATCATGATTTGAATAATAGAACATTTTTATATTAAACACATAAGTATTACAGTCACTCACGTTGGTTGAATTGGCACATGGATACCCATGTGAGCAGTAACGCCACGTCAAGGCTTCAACCCTTGTTACGGTCCAGTCACACACCTTTCATATCTAAATTCACACACAGAAGCACATGCCTTTCAGACCAGGGGTGTCACTGGGGAGCAGAGCGGGGACACCGTGTTACTTTCTCACAATCTGTGAATCTAACTCTGTAAGGAGAGTGAAAGACACACAGTGTTAGAGAAAGAGAGATAGTGTACTAGTTTATTAAGTTACCTTTAAGGTAACAGCCAGTTACCAATGTCACAGCGCAAGCGTACAAAGTTACGGCTGTACCTTTGGAAGAAGAGCGCATGTGCGAGGAACACACACCATCTCACACCCCCTTCGGATCAGCTGCGGTGACAGGTAAGTATAAGCGTCTTACTGATTGTCACTTATTAGCGTAGCAATCAATGTATAGTTGCTAAAAGTCCTATCAGTGACATGCTACGCTAGTAAGTGGAAGTCACACACGTGGGACACACGGGAGCTTAAGGAGGTGGTCACAACTACCATCAAGATGAGGCAGCCACCCCCCTGTGTGTGACTTCCACTGATGTCAACTATACATTGATTGCTACGCTAATAAGTAACAATAATCAGTAAGACGCTTATACTTACCTGTCACCGCAGCTGTTCCGAAGGGGGCGTGAGATGGAGTGTGTTCCTCGCACATGCGCTCTTCTGCCAAAGGTACTGCTGATTGACAGCTGTAACTGTGTGCGCATGTGCTGTGATGCAAAATGAGCAAATTCTACAGTAGAATTTGTTCGAGAAATATGTCAGAACACCCCCTTTATGTGAGCACCCCTGTCTTTACTGCCCCCCTATATATGAGCACCCCGTGTTTAAGTGCCTCCTTTATATGAGCACCCCCAGTCTTTACTGCCCTCCCTTATATGAGCACCGTGTTTACTGCCCCTATATATGATCACCCCGTGTTTAATGCCCCCTTTATATGAGCACCCCCTGTCTTTACTGCCCCCCTTATATGAGCCTCCCGTCTCTTTACTGCCCCCCTTATGTGAGCATGCCCCGTCTTTACTGCCCCCTTTAAAATGTGCCTCATGTCTTTACTGCCCCCCTTATATCAGCACCCCGTCTTTACTGCCCTCCCTTATTTGAGCACCCACTGTCTTTACTGCCCTCCCTTATTTGAGCACCCCGTCTTTACTGCCCTTCCTTATATCAGCACCCCGTGTTTACTGCCCCCTTTATATGAGCCCCCATGTTTAATGTCCCCTTTATATCAGCACCCCGTGTTTAATGTCCCCCTTTATATCAGCACCCCGTGTTTACTGTCCCATTTATATCAGCACCCCGTGTTTAATGCCCCATTTATATCAGCACCCCGTGTTTAATGTCCCCTTTATATGAGCCCCCCGTGTTTAATGCCCCATTTATATGAGCCCCCCGTGTTTACTGTCCCCCTTTATATCAGCACCCAGTGTTTAATGCCCCATTTATATGAGCACCGTGTTTAATGCCCCATTTATATCAGCACCCCGTGTGTAATGCCCCATTTATATCAGCACCCCGTGTTTACTGTCCCCCTTTATATCAGCACCCAGTGTTTAATGCCCCATTTATATGAGCACCGTGTTTAATGCCCCATTTATATCAGCACCCCGTGTGTAATGCCCCATTTATATCAGCACCCCGTGTTTAATGTCCCCTTTATATGAGCCCCCCGTGTTTAATGCCCCATTTATATGAGCCCCCCGTGTTTACTGTCCCCCTCTATATCAGCACCCAGTGTTTAATGCCCCATTTATATGAGCACCGTGTTTAATTCCCCATTTATATGAGCCCCCCGTGTTTAATGCCCCATTTATATGAGCACCCCGTGTTTACTGTCCCCCTTTATATCAGCACCAGTGTTTAATGCCCCATTTATATGAGCACCCAGTGTTTAATGCCCCATTTATATGAGCACCCCGTGTTTAATGCCCTATTTATATCAGCACCCCGTGTTTAATGTCCCATTTATATGAGCACCCAGAGTTTAATGCCCCATTTATATGAGCACCGTGTTTAATGCTCCATTTATATGAGCCCCCCGTGTTTAATGCCCCATTTATATGACCCCCCCCCCGTGTCCAATGAAACTAAGGCAGTACCTGAGGGGCTGCCTCATCTTGATAGGAGTTGTGATCCCCCTGCTGCATCAATAATACAGCAGGAGGATCACAACTCCCATGAAGATGAGGCAGCCCTCACCAGGGTGCTTACCCCTCTGTTGGCCCCTTATGTCGCCCCGCCCCGTGTTACTTACCAGCGTTTTGAATCCAACCACGGACGCGCGCATTCCCACACGGCTTGATAGCCGTGCGCATGCGCTGTGTTCCGCCGTGTCCGATCATCTGGTAAGAAGGGGTGTGCGGGGGGTGTGCGGGGGGTGTGCGGGGGGCGGGAGGTGGGTTGCGTAGTTGGCGCATGCGCGGTGTGCACAAAGTTACAGCTGAGTGATCAGCTGTAACTTTATGCGCATGCGCAATGAGCAAATTCTCCTGCGATTGCGCAGGAGAATTTGCTCCAGAAATTTGTCAGAACACCGGCTTTGGTTGGCGACAAAAGCTCAGGCAACACTAATCACCAAGAGGATGAGGGCAAAAACAGTGCAGTAAACAAACTCAAATAAAGCTCATCAGACTCAAATACAAGATAGTCTTGGTAGTATTGTAGGACCTGCAGTTCAGACGCCAGTACTGACCTGCCCCACACCATGCCCTCCTCAAATGGCCAATCCACCAGCTTTCACCTTACTCTCTATCAGTGGCGGATCCAGGGGGGGGGGGCAACGGGGCAATTGCCCCCCCCCCCCCCCGAGAAGAGAAAGAAAAAAAAAAACGCTTTAAAAAAAAAAAACGACACGCTTGCAGGCAGAGACAGAGGTGAGAAGGGATCGGAAGATCCCCCTCACCTTCTCTGCCTGCCTGCCAGGCTGCACGGGGAGCCGAACAGGCAGCACAGAGAAAGCTCCGTGCTGCCTGTTCGGCTCCCCGTGCAGTCTGACACGGAAGTGCCGACAGGTCACGTGACCGGCGCGCTGATGTCATACGCGCGCCGGGTCACGTGACCTGTCGGCACAACCGCCTGGGAGCCGAACAGGCAGCATGGGGGAGACCATGCTGCCTGCCACTAGCCACCAGGGGATAAGGTAAGTGCTGGGGAGATGGGGGGCAAATAGTCTGTGGCTTAATAAATGGCTAATAACACTGCATATTGGGAAAATTTGAAGGGGCATATAAAATGGCAACTAACAGTGGCAAATTACTGGGCAAATTGGCAGGGGAATATAAAATGGCAACTAACACTGGCATATTACTGGGCAAATTGGAAAGGGCTTATAAAATGGCAATGAACACTGGCATATTACTGGGCAAATTGGAAGGGGGTTATAAAATGGCAACTAGCACTGGCATATTACTGGGCAAATTGGAAAGGGCTTATAAAATGGCAACTAGCACTGGCATATTACTGGGCAAATTGGAAAGGGCATATAAAATGGCAACTAGCACTGGCATATTACTGGGCAAATTGGAAAGGGCTTATAAAATGGCAATGAACATTGGCATATTAATGGGCAAATTGGAAGGGGGTTATAAAATGGCAACTAGCACTGGCATATTATTGGGCAAATTGGCAGGGGCATATCAAATGGCAACTAGCACTGGCATATTATTGGGCAAATTGGAAGGGGCATATAAAATGGCAACTAACACTGGCATATTACTGGGCAAATTGGAAGGGGCTTATGAAATGGCAACTAACACTGGCATATTACTGGGCAAATTGGCTGGGGCATATAAAATGGCAACTAATTGTTTTTGGTTATAAAATTGGCAACAAAAAAAATAAAAAATAAAATAAAATGGCAACTAGTACTGGCATATTATTGGGCAAATTGGAAGGGGCGCATTAAATGGCAAAAAAACTGGCATATTATTGGGCAAATTAGCAGGGGCATATTAAATGGCAAATAACACTGGCATATAATTTATTGGGCAAATTGTCAGGGGCATATTAAATGGCAAATAACACTGGCATATTATTGGGCAAATTGGCTGGGGCATATTAAATGGCAACTAACACTGGCATATTATTGGGCAAATTGGCTGGGGCATATTAAATGGCAAATAATACTGGCATATTATTGGACAAATTGGCTGAGAGAGCCATAAATGGGAAGGGAAAAGAGAGAGACATAATTGGGATGGTAGAGGAGAGACGGACAGACATGGGTTGGCAGAGGAGAGACAGACAAACATGGGATGGCAGAGGAGAGACAGACAGATATGGGATGGCAGAGGAGAGACAGACAGATATGGGGAGAGGAGACAGACAAACATGGGAAGGGAGAGGAAAGAGACATAAATGGGAAGGGAGAAGAGAGAGACATAAATGGGATAGTAGAGGAGAGACAGACAGACGGGATGGGAGAGGAGAGGCAGAGAGATGGGAAATGAGAGGAGAGACAGACGGACATGGGAAAGAAGAGGATACATAGACGGACATGGAAGTGAAGAGGAGAGAAACGGATATGGAAGGAAGAGAGACAGAGGGACACGGGGAGTGAGAGGAGTGTGACAGACATGGGAGAGAGGATAAGACAGACGGACATGGCAGAGAGGAAAAGACAGACGGACATGGGAGAGAGGAAAAGACAGACTGACATGGGAGAGAGGAAAAGACAGACGGACATGTGCCCCTCCCGAGATCAGACTCTGGATCCGCCCCTGCTCTCTATGGCATATACAGGCAATCCAAAAGGTTTCATAAGGAGAAGGCATGAATAAGAGGGCAGACCCCAAAATATAGGGAACAAGCCTCCAAGAGGACCGGCAAAGATTAATTTTTTTCACCTAGTGAGAGGTAGATAGGGAGATAGATGCTATATACCAATAATTGCCATCCAAATTACAATCACAAAGGAGCTACCTAGCTGACAGATAAGTAAGATTGATAAAAATACACCATTATATGTAAATATCTGTTTTTAAAGAGATTTACCTGTAACACATGGTTAAATTGTCATCTACTGGACCAAAAAACCATATCATCAAAGCTTGGGATACTGTGTATAAAGTAGTCAGCCTTTCCTCTGGATGGTCACTACTGATGCCACTATCTGTATTTCCTGATTTAAATTTGAATAATCTGGCACACTAAATCAATTCAAAACTTAAATGACTTTTTCTTAGGTAATTCTTTAATGTTTTAAGAAGCTTCAAGATAAATTCAGCCTAGAAGATAATATGCTAATAGAAAGCAAATTAAATTATTAATAAAATAAAAGATATATTTTCCATTCAAAATTTTGATCAAAATTATCAGGAAAATGCATTCACTGATCTGGAAAAACATACTTACATAATCCTAATAAATGCGTTACTGTATCTCAATGTTACTCTTATCTAATGCCCACACCTAGATTAAAGATATTGGAGCTTGTTACAACCTAGAAGAATGGCTTAAATTTGTATCAGCTCTCAAAGGAATTAAACATTGCTCCAAATCATTGGGAAAACCATTTCAAAATAATTTATAGATGGTATTTACCCCCCTATGGGTTGAATAAAATTAACTTCAGATATTCAGACAAATGTTGGAGAAACAGTGGAATTATTGGTTCGTTTTCACATATTTTTTGGTATTGTCTTAAACTCACACATTTTTGTCAGCAAATAGATAAATTAAAACAAAAAGTAAATTCTAATATTCCTCTACTCACTTCAGAATTGGCTTTATTCGAATTCTTCCCTGATACTATTGAAAAAAATTCATAAAATTATAAATGGAAATATCGTTTTAGCTGCTACTAGAGTCATCCCCAGATACTGGAGGTCACCAACAATCCCTACTATTAAAGAAGTTTTTAATTATATGCTAGGAAATAAGGGGTAAGAAATGGCTCTCAGACAACCTTCTTTGCAGTTAGATAACCTTAGACACTACTGGGACGAATGGGAAACAAAGATTAAAAGAGAATATAGATTTTGATTACTTGTATAAAGAAAAGTATTTGAAAAAAATTTTTTTTTTTGGCCGGTGGGTTACTGTTGGATCTGGCAGGATTAGTGTTGTGGATAAAAGGCATGTCCTGCAGTCCGTGGCTCTCCAGAATTCATTTTCCGCACTGTCACAGTGCAGTGGTGTTGTGGAGGCTCAGACACGGAATTTGAGGAACCACCCTCCTTTATGGCTGAGGTGTGCAAGGAGAAGGTGAGGCTTGTTAGAAAGCAGTTGTTGTTGGGAGATTCTATCATAAGAGGTGCTGAGTTGGACAGTATTGGCTTAGTGAGATGTCTTCCTGAAGCTACTGCCGGAGACAGGAGGTGTATTTGTAATATTGTTAAGCAAGCAAATCAGGAAGGAGAATTGGATGTACTGGTTCATCTAGGTACAAATGATTTGGCTGACAAGGAGGTTTCAAAGGTGAAGGAAGATTTTCGTGTTCTTGCCAATGATATACGGCAGGTTGTGTCCACACTGTCATCCTTCTCCTTGCACACCTCAGCCATAAAGGAGTCTTAAATTAGAGGGGCAATGATTTAAAAGTAATATCAGGAAGTATTACTTTACTGAGAGGGTAGTGGATGTATGGATTAGCCTTTCAGCAGAAATGGTAGAGGTAAACCTAGTCAAGGATTTTAAGCATGCGTGGGAAAGGCACAAGGCTATCCTAGATATAAGACAGGGAACTGGGGACTAATATAAGTATTTAGAAAATTGGGCAGACTAGATGGACCGAATGATTCTTATCTGCCGACACATTGTATGTTTTTATTTTATTACGCGATTGTCATTAACTAGGTATTGTTGTGTCATGTTATGTATACTAGAATTGGTTATAGTCATTAGAATTTAATTTAAAAAAGATTAAAATAAAAAGCTATTGTGGATGGAGGCACTACCCTTCTCCCCTTTTTTTGCCCCCCCCTCCCAATTTTACATTTTTTGTTTTATTTATTAACAATGTAATTTAATTGCATAATTAATTCATACCAATATGTTATCACAATGAAACCTGACTATTAAGTGCCTGATCAATGCTTTCATCATTGATAATTTAATATTGCTTAATATCAATTCATACATTGAAATTTACTCTTTTTTATGTATAACTTATGTGGTATTTTCTCTTTCATTGTAAAAGTTATTGTTATTGTAAAAATATCTGTTTAATAAAATATGTTTGAAACAAATAACATATCAGTTTCCAATAGTATACTGTAATCTAGGGACTGACAACAAAATATGTTACTAGAATGGGTACTGATATGAAAATAAAGTCATTTAATAAATGTAGTGCCATACCTAAAGTGTTTGGTACCTGGAGTGGATCTTATCTTTGACACCCCCTCTACACACAAGCCTCTCCCAAGGCTCTCTCTCTTCTCTTTCTCCTCCCCTTTCATCTCTCCTTTTCATCTGCCACATCTGTCTCTCTCTACCCATATTCTCTCCACCAGCTGTCAATCAGATTCTTGCACCGGCTTTGGGGGGCTGATGATACCACCAGGGTACCATGTCCTCTGCCCCCCATAAAGTATGTTACTAACACAGTGATTTGTGTATCTACTATAAACGAGGAAAGGAAACTCCAGTCTTAACTGAACATCGGTGGCCACAAAGCCAGAGGGATATTCAGAAGATCTGCTACCATTGGTGGGAAGGAAGAGAATCAGCCACTACTACAGCATCAATAATACATCACCAGGAGTTCAGAAGTGCGCTCTCACACATTCACAATCACATCACCACAATGAGCCAATCACAGGGTGACCTTCCTGCAAGATGCTGCCTTTATTGTGTGAAACCATGTTTTAATTTATAAATAAAGGTTTTCTTACCTTTCCACTGTTTGTGCATTGTAATATATGTGCTGACTGGAGGTGATGGATTGTTTGAAATCAAAGCAAAGTCCAATCCAGTGACATATGAAGTGGAAACAAAGTCAGAGCCAAGTTTGATTAAAAAATATTATGGTAATTTAGCGATTGCAAATATGAGTGTAATTTGCTGATATTTGTTGGGTATGTTGGCTGTAGAATTAATAATAATTAGTATATTTGTTTAAAGCTTCAATATAATATTCACTGTCATTTCCTGGCTGTTTTTGTTTTGGTAAAAAATAAAATCTCTGTGATTTCGAGCATTTATAAAGTATTAAATCACACAAGACTTATACTGATGGTTTTTATGGAAAATATATGGTATGATTTCGTTCCTATAGCAGTTATAAACCCTGGAACTGGCTTATCCTGAGATACTGTAATGACGGATATTACTCTAAACATCAGGGACATCTAGCTGCTCGGTTTCCATCAAATTCTATTAAAGTTATTAAAATGCACATTTTCCCCGTCTCCTTTATTTACTGATATTACATATATTTGATAGTTTTTGTCCACACCGGTCAAGAATGGCTAATCGATGAACCTCATGGTACTATTTGTAAGGGTTAATCCACCATCCTTGTCTCTACTTTTATAAATGATGTTATTACTAGACCACCTTAAAGAGACTGGCTGGTGCCCAAAATGCATCTCCCAAATATTAATGCATATTAATGTGCTTTCAATGTACTTTATAATGCATGTTTTACATTTTGCATTGCTTAAAATATAAAATACTTACAGCTAGCAGTTTGCAAGAAACAAGGACTGCCCAAACTAGCTGAGTAAAAGAAACCAATGAGAAAAATGCCATTCAAATTAATGGAATTTCCGGTCTCTCTAGTGAGGTCAACAGACAATATGTTGCACTGTTAATGGATCCTATTATGTACAAGAGCAAGTTTATAACATTCCACACAATGCATTATATTCAAGCAGCACAGGACGTAACTAAATGAAACAAAATTGTATATGCTGAGTGTCTATATAATCAGAGCTGCAGCATCTGTAGTATGCATGCAGATTAATCACTGGGGGAGTGCTTGAGTTAAATATTAGAAATGTGAATTATGCAGAATGTCTGCATCAAATCACACCGTAAAATGCCTGTGCACTATACATGCGAGTTTTGGGACCAGAATGTCCCTTTAAGGCTCTTCCAGGAGTGCTCCTGTTGGTGATACAATGTGTCAGGCTGGCAGCAGCAAATCCATTACTGGAAAGCGTCAGTTTAGAATTCTCCAGGCAGCTCGTGAGCATCTGACCTCACTGAGGGTCAGGTCATGCCCGGAGCACAACAGGAGTACAAACATGGCGATCTATCCAGACTCTCAACAAGCCTAGCATGTTCCTTACATTAAAGGATCCCTCCGGGCTGAAAAAGAACTGGACAAATAAATGTAAATTAAAGCGGACATATTAAAAATAATTATGCATTTAGTGTTTTTAGTTTTACCATACTTTTGAAAGCTTTCTCTTGGGGATTGATCCAGCCCACATGACATCTGTATCTCAAACATAACAGTATTACGCCATGTGCTAATGACATACCTCCCCCTTCTGCTCCCGGTGAATCAGGATGCTGGGGAGTGGAGCTTGGGAGGTCAAGTGTCACTCATCAGTGACAGTGCTACTGCGTATGGGCACAATACTGCGCAGTATACAGTCTCCCATGTCCCAGGCAATAGAGAATGTGATTGGGACTGCAGGACTGAGATCCTAAAACTCACTGCCCGGAAAAGCGGGAGAGAAACTCCAATAAAGACTGTTTCAACCAGAGTAGTACATATGGGAGGAACCCAAAAATGTTTCTATTTGTGTGGCTTCCATTGGTGGCCAATAGATATACCCACCATGCCTACTCTAACTATGGCTGATAGAGGAAGATTGAAAATGAGCATTTGCCAAGATTTATAATAAGAGGGATTTTGTCCATCACACTTTAGCAACATTCTGTGACACAATGAAATGAAAGCCTTTCCACCAGTTACTTTCATGGTTAATGAGAAAACTCCTGAAATATACAGTAAATCTCCTGGCCATGTATTATTGTGATGTCATAATACACCATGACATCACCGAGGCTATATATCCAGGGGGCAGAAATAAACGCTCTTGTAGCTTTGCAGTGCTTGCAGTGCATTGGTTGCTTATTTTGCGAGTTTTTTGTGTTATATTATTATGCCGAAAGCGGTTAATAAAGGTGGTAAGTCAGGAGGTAGCAGAGGAAGCAAGAGAGGAATAGAAGGAGTAGAGGAAGAGGCAGGTGAAAAACAGATAAGTTATAAAAAGTCCAGTAATCATCGAAGTCGGGAGCTAGAGAGGAAGAAAAGGAGCATAAAGAGGAGCAGGGAGGATGAGGAGGAAGACAAGAAACCAGCTAAAAATGGAAAGATGATCTCTGCTGGTGAAGGCACGAGTCGAAGGGGAGTTACCAGGAAAGATGGAGGAGAGCAGAAGAAGGAGGAAAAGGAACCATCTCCTGGATGTAGTAACCACCTCTCCATTAGAGACTTTAAATTCCACCAGGAGCTGGGGAGAGGTGGTTTTGGGAAGGTGAGCCATGTGTTTTCCTTTTACAAATAAATACTGCTTATAATATTGTTAGGCTGGAAGATGGAAGTACACTGAGGGGTTGGGATAGTAGGTGAATTGCCATGTCACTAAGCATTCAGTGAACCACAGGAAGGTCTAGTCACCGTTGGTAGGTTGGAACGCCTTACGCTTTTCGTGTCTCAATCTGGCACTTAGTCATAGACAAGTAACTGAGGTGACTTCAAGCAGTATTCTCTGTAATAATATCATTGCTTTATCTCTCAGGTGATGTTGGCCTCTTGGAAAAAGAGCGAAAAAGTGGCTGTGAAAATCATGGAGAAACGTGCGAGGAGGGCAGCTCGCATTCTCCTGGAGAGCAGAATTCTAAAGACGGCATGGAAATGCCCATTTCTATGCCATGGGATTGCTGCTTTCCAGTCACAGGTACAGGATTGTATGTCTATAGCTCCATAGTCTTGTCCACTCCCCTAATCCGCTGCAACTATTGAGTCTGCCCCACAGCCACGTCCTCCATAAAGCACCTCAGCACACGCTTTGTGGTGTCTTATCTGTTTCTTTTTCTTTTCTGTGCCACCTCAATCAGGCCCACGTCTTTCTGGTGATGGAGCATGTCCACGGAGGTAGCCTCGAAAGCTTCATGAAGGCCAGAGGCTACCTGAAGATCCGAGAAGCAAGGTGAGTAATGGCATAGTGAAGAATGGTTCTCGGAGACAGGGGGAGTTACAAAAAATTAAAAGGAAAAAGCCAAAACATTTCTCAGAATATTGGGGTAAATATAAAGAAATGAAAAAATAGAGCTTCAAAAGGGAAACCTAATTACTGAATATAAAGGGGGTAACAAAATCATCTCTCTTAACAAATATTCACTAGCCATCCTCTACATTCTAATTATAACACTGAGTACATTAACTTGTCCCTATCACTCGGGATGGATTCTGTTAAACTCTTTTTCTTTCTCTCCTTTAGATATTATTCGGCTGAGATCATCTGCGCCATGCAATTTTTACACCGGCGTGGCATTATCCATCGGTAAGTAACAGATTCCTCCTCTGTCTGTTCTAACCTCTCCTTACTCTGTTCCTCTGCCTGTATTGCTCTCCCACCAATACTGCCTCCGCTCTCTATGTATTGTTACGCTGCTCTCTCATTCCCCTGTGTTATTTCCTTTATTTCCCTCTGCCTAGTGGTCTGTGGATTACTCTCACTTTGTTTCTATTGTTCATTATATTTTAGAGACCTAAAGCCGGATAATATCTTGCTGGACAGAGGAGGCCACATCAAAGTTGCCGATTTTGGACTGGCCGTGGAAGGCATCAGGGGAAGTGCCAAGACTGTGGGTGTTGCAGGCACCTATACCCACATGGCTCCTGAGGTGAGATAGCTCTCATTTCTAAATGTATCTCTTGGATTTGAGAGATATACAGTGGTAGCCAGCACCCCATTTAAGGATTACATCTATAGTTATAAAATTCAGTATCTTTCTTGGTCCTGTCGTATGTCCCACTGCAGACAAAGCGTTAGCTGTAGCAGAATCTTATAAACTGGCCTTGGTTGCGGGAAACACAAGGGGTCCATTCTAAAAAGAGAGTGTTTCAGAAAGAATGTGATGTCCTCTAATTCCCATTAGAAGTCAGTTCCTGAAATTAGTTTTTCAGAATTGACAATATGGAGTCACAATGGCGGATTGCAAAATTCCACTTCCTCTGATTTGCATGAAATCGGTTTGGGGAGATGCTCTGTTGTTTGCCTGAAATGTCCGCAGGCCGTGTTTTTATAGTGCTTTATTCATGAAAGAGAGAAATTAAATCCCATGGTGACATGTACCAGTTTGTGGTACTGCACATACTACCATGCACGCAGATCTGGTGCGTCTGGACTGATCTTCTTGCAATGGAATAGAAACAAATGGAAACAGACTATAGCAGGACAAATGTTTGCGTACTACACATCCGATGACTGATCATCATGATATATGTATTTATCATAAGTCTACAATGCTAAAGTTAGCTATATTTAATATTTAGGGGATGGAATCCTTTTAAATGTATGCATATAGTCTTCTGTTTATGACATCACCTTAAGGCATGATGTGCACATTCTATATTCTCCTCTTGAAGTCACTCATTTGCATATAAAGCAACACAATGACTTCATAAGCCAGAGAATACACTGATATATTAAAATGGTATGTTTCTCTTGATCTCTACATTCGGTTGCAATTCTTTGCGCACAATGTATAGATTTAAGTGACAGATTCCATTTAACTTGCTTTATTATTATTACAAGTGAGTTTTTTTAATGGCCCAATTAGAGAAATGGATGCCAGTGTCTGTGAGTTCTTTAATTAGCCCCATCATAAGAAAGCTACGAGTGGTCTATTCAGATCAGTTATAGTTTACATTGCTGGGAACAATGCTAATAAATATTGCAAGAGAACTTGTATGATAAAATGAATTCTTCTGCAGGTCATCTTGAGAGAGGAGTATGGCACTTCCGCTGATTGGTGGTCGTTTGGCATCATATTATATCAGATGCTGGTGGGCAATCTTCCATTTAACATCAACCAGTCCAAAGGGGATTATTGGGATTGTGTGTGCAGTGAGAATCCCCCCTATCCGAGCCGGATGTTAAAGTGGTCAAAAGACATCCTGGGAAAGGTAAGCATTCCTCAGCACTGGGGAAAAATATAATATGGAAAGACATATATGTATATTATATGAGGAATTTACTGGACTTGATAGTTTAGGGTCCATAGAGCTTAATGAGCTAATGTATGAGTGATGGTGTGAAAGCTTGAAATATTATTAAAAATGAATTAATCTAGCACAAATAACCTCAGGTGTGTGTGAACCCTCCCAACATACCTGTAATATACAGTAGAACTAGTGCAATATGTGAGGGTAATAATACATCTTCAATGAAAAAGGGATCATTGTAGTGCAGTAAGTCAATAGTACAGCTGTATAGCCTAATGAATCCCGGCTCATGGGTATCAAGTATTTCATAAAGGTGTCCCTGTGGTTGGTAGCAGGTCAGATCTTCCTCGATGTTTGCATGTAGACATGATGCAAAGTAGGTAGGGAACAAATAATTAGAGAGAGTATAAAACATATCTAGAATCTACTTACATTTACATTTCTTAACACATAAATACTTAGCCAGCCTAGGACAGTGTACAAAAGTCCACTCTCGGCAAAGGCATGTATCTCTGGTGAACTGATGTGTGTTGTTTCCGGATTCCATTTTGGCTTCTCCCCCATATGTTCATACGTTCCCATGTCAACATGTTTTGCTTTTTCAAGCTTTTTCAAACGTCTAGTGTCGTGTCTCCTCAGTGGACTTAAATAAGCCACTTGATTCGTCTGTTAAAGCCGGTTGAATTTTCTTGGTCCACATTAGTAAGAGTAAAACGTGTCAGGGTCGAGTGGAATTTCATTATACATAGGTACATTTGCTGAATAGCAGGAAGGCGTAACACTTATTTTTATTGCAGCTTTTAGAAAAAGCTCCTGGCTCCCGGCTCCGGAAGCTCGGCAACATAAGGCTCCACCCATTTTATCGCTTAGTGATATGGGACCAACTGGAGGTGAGGAATATTCCTCCTCCTTACCAGCCACCAGTGGTGAGTACTCCCACGTTCTCTTCAGTCACATGACACACACACGTATCTACACATGCCGGACAAGAAGCGTTTACATGCAAATGTGTTTACATGCAAATGTTTTCCATATCAAATGTTTACTCCATGAGTACCCCGAGACATGTATTTATCAAACATATGCAGTGCCAAGGTTAGCCATCATAAAAGGCTAGTCCTTTTAAATGTGTGCGTGCTGTCTTCTGTTTATGACATCACCTAAACGCATGATGTGCAAATTGTATGCTCTCTATTGAAGCAGCTTATTTGCATTTGAAGTGATATAAAAGAATACACATATAAAACATACCCCAAGAAATATCTTCTTATTATGATACACAGTTTATCTAGGGAAATGTAGGATCGAAGTACAGCGCTTAAGGTCAATAAGTGCAGCTGCAGAGTGTATTTGTGACTAGTAGGTGGCGCTTCGTACACTTTGAGAACATATTATCTAATGAAACACCAGCCCTTTCAGTCACAGTTCAGATTTCCGCCTGTAGTGTAATTTCACCTCTACAGAAGATAATCATTTGAGAGATAGTTGATGCCTCTGAGTTTTCAGGTTCTTCTACCTGTAGCAGGTGTTATGATGTATTGGTTTGTGATCTTGCTTTTTGTTGCAGGAGCCAACTAGGGACCTACAGGCTGCCCCCCAGGAGATGTCCCTCTCAAATCTGGTGGCCCTGAAGCATTCCATCACTTCAGAGGACAGGCAGGCTCTGCCTGGCCTGTCTTATATCCGCCCCAGATGGAGGGACTAAGAGGCAAAGACTCCGCATATTACCATCAGACCATCTGGGACGGGAAGGAGGGCCGGAGTCTGAGCCTCACTCTCCTGGGAAACGCAGTAAGTAAACAAAGATTTCACTACATTTCCCATCTTCTATCTTCATTTGCACAGACAATATTATCACTTGTTTTTTTATGTAATGACAATTCAAGCTTCAAATTACTTCTAATGTGATTATTTAACCCCTTGGCGACACAGGACGGACTAGGTCCGTCCTGTGTGCCGAGGCGTTAGTGACACAGGACGGACCTAGTGATTATTTAAAGCAAAAAGTTTAAATATTTTTTTTCCGTTTGTAATGTTTCTTATACCAACAAATACTCACTTTTTTTTCCAGGAGTCAGCCCACCAACTCTGCTGAAAGGTCACCAGTTTTACATCACCTTCCCCTACTGTGTACCACCAAACAGTAGCATTACTCCCCTTCCTTCTTACCAACAAACAGAAGAGACTCTTTCCCTTGCTGTGTGTCATCAAACAGCACAGCTTCTTCCTCTCCTTCTATGTCATCAGTCTGCGCAGCTTCTTCCTCTCCTTGTATGTCATCAAACTGCGCACCCTCTTCCTCTCCTTGTATGTCATCAAACTGCACACCCTCTTCCTCTCCTTGTATGTCATCAAACTCAAGGACCTCTTCCTTTCGCTGTATGTCATCAAACAGCGCAGTCTTGTCTGATCTCCAGTTTTGACACGGCTTGTACGACTATCCACTCTCCAGTTTTGACCCGGCTTGTACGACTATCCGCCCTCCAGTTTTGACCCGGCTTGTACGACTATCCGCTCTCCAGATTTGACCCGGCTTGTACGACTATCCGCTCTCCAGTTTTGACCCGGCTTGTATGACTATCCGCTCTCCAGTTTTGACCCGGCTTGTACGACTATCCACTCTCCAGTTTTGACCCGGCTTGTACGACTATCCACTCTCCAGTTTTGACCCGGCTTGTACGACTATCCGCTCTCCAGTTTTGACCCGGCTTGTACGACTATCCGCTCTCCAGTTTTGACCCGGCTTGTACGACTATCCGCTCTCCAGTTTTGACCCGGCTTGTATCACTATCCGCTCTCCAGTTTTGCAACAACCATACTTTACAACCAAGAAAACTCAACTTTATGTAGAAATGAAAACAGCCCTGTCTACCACCAAAAATGACAGATAATGGCTCACAGCACTGTCTACCACCAAAAATGACAGATAATGGCTCACAGCATTATCTACAACCAAAAATAACATGGCCTGGCGAACAACTCTATGGACCACCGAAAAGTACAGAAATGTCACATCCAGACTTAAAGACCGATGGTACGCGTTTCATAGTTTATCACTAGCTGTTTGTTGTTTTATTCTGAATACTTGCAGTTGTCCCTATTAAGGATTAATCACTGGCCAGGATATAGGACTATATATTATATAATATTGTTTATTATAGGCACTAATAATGGTCTCTCTTATTCTTACCCCAATGCAGCAATGTCACTCTTTTGACCTTTGCTAACCACTCCAAGAAATCCTGAGTGTAATTTGAAGCCACTGGAGCCACATTAACAGTCATATTAAGGAATGGCGCACAGACAGGTATCTTGGGATGGATTAATCACTGTATTTTTCATTTATTTGAATCATTATCTTTGGCCACATGTTTAATAGTAATCCCTATACAGCTTTTAGGTTAATGCATTTGAGGATCTCACCTAGCCTGCCAGCTGTCTTTTGGACAAAACTACTCGCGAGAAGTGGGATATTTAGAGCTATACATACGGTAAGGTGAGTGATTAATCACTGGCCAAGATACAGGATTATACATTATATAACATTGTTTATTATAGGCACTAATAATGGTCTCTCTTAGTCTTACCCCAATACAGCAATGTCACTCTTTTGACCTTTGCTAACCACTCCAAGAAATCCTGAGTGTAATTTGAAGCCACGGGAGCCACTTTCCCAGTCATATTAAAGAATGGCGCACAGACAGGTATCTTGGGATGGATTAATCACTGTATTTTTCATTTATTTTAATCAGTATCTTTGGAAACAAGTATAATATAATTAAAATAATATATTATAATTTATAATATTGTTTATTATGCAGCAATGTCACTCTTTTGACCTTTGCTAAATACTCCAAAAATCCTGAGTGTAATTTGAAGCCACGGGAGCCACATTAACAGTATTGTCGGGTGGTTATATAATATTGCTTATTATAGGCACTAATAATGGTCTCTCTCATTCTTACCCCAATGCAGCAATGTCACTCTTCTGACCTTTGCTAACCACTCCAAGAAACCCTGAGTTTAATTTGAAGCCACGGGAGCCACTTTCACAGTCATATTAAAGAATGGTGCACAGACAGGTATCTTGGGATGGATTAATCACTGTATTTTTCATTTAGTTTAATCAGGATCTTTGGCCACATGTTTAATAGTAATCCCTATACAGCGTTTAGGTTAATGATATATAGATAAAGTCTGCATAAAACATTTCAGGATCTCAGCTGGCCTGCTAGCTGTCTTTTGGACAAAACTACTCGCGAGAAGTGGGATCTGTAGAGCTATACATCCGGTAAGGTGACATACACGATTTGATTGGTGCCCTGCTTGAATGTAACAATTGAATTGTTCTATAGTTCTGTCTGTGTCATTTATTTGATATTTATTTGATTCATGTCTCAGTCAGCTGTGCTTTCCCTGTTCTTCATTTATTAAGCGTCCTTCCCAAGAATCTCAGTCCCGTATCTCTGATTGTTCTGTAGATCAAGCCTGGCTGCAGTAGCTAGACTGCTGGACTGGTATGAAGAACACCTGCAGATTCCTTCCAGCTTCTCCAACATCATCTTCTCAAACCAGTCCTTTCAGCCCACACCCTGTGTGGTTCCCTAACCAGACCTTAAGGACCAACACAATACCAAGTGTTATTCACCTTCTTAATTAAGCACAACTGGGTAAGCTCTAAATCCTGGACCGGTGTCGGGCAAGGGGGACAGGTGGAGTGGGTGCAAGAGGACTGTTTTGAGAAGGACTGATTTAAATCACTCCATTTTTCCCTTCACGGGTTTTTAGAACTTGATCAGCTCACCCTGATTCGCTTTCCATGCTTGTGATCCAAAGAGATCCAGGAAAATACCAGTGGATGAGCCTAAATCCCACTGTAAGAATTGTGACTGGATCCTGCCGACTCCCCAGGGTTTGAAGGTGAGGTTCTCCTGCATCATGTCTTATTTGAGTTTGTCACTCAGGACTAGACAATGTTGGGTACCCCTCACAGTCCCTTTTGCTCTTGTAATCTCCATGCCATGTTCCCTGTCTTGTTCTATATAAGGTTTTTTTTGCCTTCTTCTTTTGCAGTGCTAAACAAAAAATGGGAGAAGGGTTCAACTTGATGGACACATCTTTTTCCCACCAAAACTTCAATATGTAACTATGTAAGTCTGTTCAGATTGCCTCCTGTATTGTCCATTTGTCTCTGTCCTCCATCTACCCTACTCAATCTTGATCTATTATATAGGCTTGGTTCCTGATCTTTATTCTGTCTCCCTTATTCTCCCCCAAAAGCAGAATCTTCATCACTAGCAATTCTAATCATCACTGTCATGGATGAGGAATTCCCATCATAATACATCTCTACATACATCAGACTGTGAGACTGATCTATACATCCGGCTGCAAGATTCATTGAACATGTCTGCTCTAGACATACTGCTCTCTTGATAAAGACAGCCTTGTACCTCCTCCGCTCTGCCCATAAAACAATGGATGTACAAAGACCACTACACAGCTATCATCTCTTCACTGAAATGAATGCTGAAGACCAGCACACAGTAATCTCCTCTTCCCAATCCAAGATCATCACACCAGCTGCTTCCATCCATACACTGACCAACAACTGGAAGATCCCTGACTTCTCATCAGCACTAATACTGGAAACACAGAAAGTGTTGGCAGTGCTTCCTCTTTAGCATTGCTGCATAAAGTGCTACAGATTCAGTACTGTCTTAAACTTATTATACGAAGAAGATTTCTACCAGCACAGCATGCTGCAAACTGGTAACATGATATTGTGTGAAAACAATATATATTCAGACACTTATATCCAATCACAAGCTATCTGCCGGGTCCATCTCATACTGAGGTGAAGCAACATCATCACAGCAATCACACAACTCAATATTCCAGTCCACTCCGAGGATCCAATTCATCGACAGACTGAATAATAAAGATCTGAGGATCACTTTTGTTTTACTGAAACTAATGATGTTCTGTATGTAATGGTTAGGTTTTGTATATTTGTAAATATATCTTTTACACACTTCAAAAATATAGATTGAATGCATTAGTTTCTATATGTTGATGAGTCTTCTTGTAAGAGTTTATGGTCCTGAATAATGTCCGGAAGTTAAAAATGGAAGACATTTTTGGATCTGTATCTAAACGTTCAGTGATAGTGAGATGATAAGGGAAACAATCCGGTTATAGATGGATGGATGGATGAGGGTTCCATGATGCTGGAAGGTGAGAGCCCTGTGATGCTAGGGAAGAAGGGGGATTAAGGGTAGAGAGGAAGGAAGGGAGAGATTCCTGTGATGCTAGGGGAATAATCCTTGGAATTAGCCTAATGAATAACAGGGAGCAGGGTTCAGAAGTGCACCCATACATTCTTACATATTTAATCTCATTGTTGGATAAAATCCCAGTGAAACCAATTTCAAAAGATAATTTGGCCTCTCTGAACTCACCAATCTCCCATACTGAAATTTTAAACACGATCAATAGTATTCCTAATAGAAAGGCTCTGGGACCTGATGGTTTTACAATGTTATATTACAGAACATTCTCTGTTATGTTAATCCCCTATTTAAGTAACTTGTTTAACCAATATTGGAAAAATGGGACAATGCCAGATTAAAATCTGTGTGCTCAAATCATAACACTGAGATAAAAGACAAAGGTGTGGGATCCCTCTCAGCAAGAATGAGGAAAAGTTGAAATAACCGGCCCTATAGGATGTAACCTACTCGGGAGAGGAATCACCATTTTTTTCTCGCTTGCACAATTACAGTGGAAACCTCTCCATTTCCATATCAGACTGGTCCCACCCATAAGGGCAGTCCAGATCCAAATAGCCTGGCAGGTCTCCTCTGCACGAAGAATACAGCTTACATTTTGGCCTTTGTTGGCCTCATCAGTGTGGTACGGCTGGTATCGCTCTACGTGCAGCGAGCTAGGGACCCATGTCTGGGCATAAGCCCACGAGATATATGTGAAGCATTCAAAAAGTTTTATTCGCATCTCTATGCTCTTTGGGAATCACCTTTTGAGGACGATATAGCTCAATACATACGGGATATAGATCTACCCACTCTAACTGTAGAGCAACTGGCGACTCTAAACCAACCATTTAAACTAGAAGAGACTATACAGGGGATAAACCGTCTAAAAATTAATAAGGCACCTGGTCCTGATGGTTTTCCTAATACTTTTTATAAGAAATTCAAATCAGATTTAGCCCAACATCTTACGGCTACATTCAACGAAATTAGGGATAAGGATTCGATACCAGTTGAGCTATTACGGATGACAATATCTCCTATATTAAAACCATCTAAAGATCCAACAAACCTAGCCAAATATAGACCAATCTCATTAATTAATACTGAAATTAAAATATACTCGACAATAATAGCTAACCGGCTTAAAACTATTATCCCCTCAATAATTAATCAGGACCAGGTTAGTTTCATAGCAGGATGAGTGACCTCCAGTTGTACAAGGAGATTGATTGGCCTCTTGGGATACGCAGAGAGGACACGGACTCTCCAGCTGGTCCTGTCACTGGATGCCGAGAAGGCTTTTGACAGGGTCAACTGGGGATTCATGAGTCAGACCCTGGAGAGATTTGGAAAAGTCGGTCCAATAAACGCAGCAATTATGGCCCTGTACTCTAATCCATCGGCGAGAGCTGTGGGTCCTGGCATCTCCGCAAACTGGTTTATGATTAAAAACGGCACACGGCAAGGCTGTCCCTTAGCTCCGATACTATATATTCTGACTCTTGAAACATTAGCTTCCCAAATCAGAATCAACCCCAGGATAAAAGGCATTCCAATGGGACATGGCAATTTTAAGATATGTCTTAATGCAGATGATATCATCCTGACACTCTCAGATCCAACCAACTCTCTGGAGGCCTTGATGATAGAGCTAAAGACATATAGTGAGGTGTCGAATTACAAACTGAATATGGGTAAATCCCATATAATGCCGATTAACCTTGACGTCCCAACAATGTTTCAACCTTCTGAAAAATATCCCTTTGCCTGGTCTAAAGAGGGTTTTGACTATCTTGGGATATTCATAACCCAAAAGCTGGAAGACCTAATGATCAAAAATTTCGATCTACTAAATAAATACACCATAGGGAAATTATCAAAAGACTGGAAGTCCCTTGGTATATGTGTAAACATAATAAGATCTTATTTATTACCAGAGTGGTCATATTTATTTAGAATGATTCCTCTTAGGATCCCCTTGCATAAACTCAGACTATTGCAAAGAATCTTTATGGATTATATATGGGCACAGAAGAGACCCCATGGCCCATTTTTGAAACAATCTAATAAGGGAGGATTAGCCATGCCGAATGTCATCAAATATTACCAGGCCAGTCGCTTATTGCACATGCGGAGATGGCAGGACCACCTGGCAGTAGCGGAGCCGTGGTACAGTGTTGAATCCTCTATATTGGGAGTGGAAGATATATCCCAGATCCTATGGCTTGATTCTGGGGTTATAAAAAACGTAATCAAAAACACAAGCTGCCTATATACTGGCGACCTACTAGCCGATTGGCTGGTCTTTAAGAGAAGGTACAACCTGTCTAATAAGATTCTGCCCCTTTGTTCATTGAAAATAATTGAATCTAATATAGACAATATAAAATTGGATAACTGGTTAAAGGCCGGTTCCAGTATAATTAAAGACATCATGGATGGTCATGTTGTCAAATCCTTCCCACAGATTCAACAAGAACTTGACCTACCCACTAAAGAAATATTTGCGATTGAAAAACTACTTAGACCGGCACGTCCTCCGAGTTGGAAACGACGTGAGGTATAAGAAGTTGCTTGAATTTTTTGATCCAGAGTTAAAAGGCATAAAAGTTTCTCAATGTTTGGAGCTTTTTAACCTCCAAGATAAGGACATTAAACCAAGATCCTGGTTAAATTGGGAAAAAGACCTGGGAGAAGAGATCTCAGTGGCGAGTTGAACAAACTCAAAAATGTGAAAAAAACTGTTCATTACGTAAATATTTTGGAATTGCATTATAAGATCCTACACCGCTGGCATCTAGTTCCAATGATTCTAAATAAAATATGCAATCTAGAAGAGGGAACAACTAGACATATATGGTGGGATTGTAGGGACATAGGTCCCTTCTGGACCCTCATTTTTAAAAACATAACAATTATGGAATGCCAGATTGAACCAACTATAATGACAGCAATACTCCACCTTAACTTACCACACATCTCCTTTAACAAAAGATATTTGATTATCCAAGTTCTGCTAGCCTCCAAGGTTGTTGTAGCCAGGCTTTGGAGACAGGGCTGTAGGCCGTCTTGGTCTCAGACGAAATCCCAGATAGAATATCAACATAACATGGAAAGAGGCTTAGCTTTCCAAGAGGATAACCATAAAAAAATGACTCCCTCCGATCTTAAGAGGGGTTGGTATTTCGTCCCTGGACACGACGTGACATGTATAGATAAAGCTATTAATTCTACCCATCCATCCCCCCCGATCCTTGAAGTAATTAAAGACGTATTTATTTGAGGAATCTGACCACTGCTCTCTCACTCTTGCGTTGAATTTGTAATGTATGTCTCAATGTTTTGATGTTAAGTATTTGTCTTTTTGTATTCTTGGCTCAGCTATCAGTTCTCTTGCTGCCACCCGAACCTCACACACTTCCTATAATTATGTTTAGTTTAAAGTAGCCTCTTAGGTTCGAACTGAAGTGCGTGAGATAAAGGAAGGCACACAATACAACCTATGATACAGGTCATCTTTTTACTAACAAACAGGTATTATGCAACTTGGAGGACACAGGGTTAAGTCATAGATATGTATTGCGTGTTATATATGTACCTGTATTTTGTATTTGTATTGTGTATTTTCTGTAACAAAACTTCAGGAAAACAATAAATATTTAAAAAATATTTTTAAAAATCGTCAGGCCACGGATAGTACAAGGAGATTCATTAATCCTATCCATGAAATAAAGTTGGGATAGGATTCTCTGGGAATATCTTAGAGAAATATGTCAAGATTTGGCTTACCAGAGCCTTTCACTGGGGCCGTATTCGCTTTGTATTCTAATCAGCCAAAGTCTCTGCATCTGGTTTCATATTAGATAGTTTTTCATTGTCTAATGGTACAAGACAGGGTTGCCCCTTGTCAATACTTTTATTGTTTTGGCGGAAATCATTAGATTTTATCCATTACTACCATGCAACAAATGCAGGCCCTTTAATTCAGTTTGGATTCACATAAACCTCAATGGTTGGAAATGGAATCAACAAAAATATACCCACTCTCAGTTAAATAAATTCTATGGATTCCCACAAATTTGACTATTAAAGCATGGAATTTCATTTTAAAATTGATCAGTCCAAAAACAAATTTATCAAGAGCAACTCCCATATCAATTTTAATCCAGATGTACCCGATTTTGTCTCTGCGTATTGGTCCTCTCATTCTATTAAACATATTGATAATCTTATAAAAAGTTCCAAATTGATACCCTTTAACCAATTAAAAGAAAGTAATAACATTTAGATAATTCGGATGCCCCAGATCCCGAAAAATGTATTGCTTGGATTAGTTTAAAATGTGATGTTTCCAACCTGGATCTGAATAAGAGATCAATGTTATTCTCACCTATAGTAAAAAAATATTTTTCGGATCTGGGAGGAAACATACCATATCTATTTTTTACTTGACTTTTGAAAACAACAACAATGAGAAATCAGACTTCATGCTACATTGGTAGTGGGTCTTAGGCCTGGCCTTTGATCTGGATGATTGGAATGGTTTTATTTTATTATTGAAAGGTACTACACATGTGTCTCTCATTATGAATCCCATTATAAATTATTATTCAGATGGTACCTAACCCCCCCAAAATTACACAAATTCAAATTATTAAATTCAAACAAATGTTGGAGGCATTGTGGACATGTGGGGTCCTTAGGCCATATTTTCTGGACATGCCCTTTATTAAAGCATTATTGGAGTTTGATTTATAAAATAATTAACACAATTACAGATTCAATTATACTCCTAACCCCTGAAATTTGTTTATTTTAAAAGCCTCCACCACATTTACACCAAAACAAATCAATTATATTAAAACATTTATTAAATGCAGCCAACTTTCATTCCCAAATATTGGGACTCTACAAATACCAAACCATTAAAGAAATCTCAAAACTAGCAAATCGAAAATAAAAGATGTGAATTGGTTTATAGACAAAACTATAAAAATATTAATTTGCATCATGAGTGGGCAATGTGGGAAGATGACATAGTAAAAAAAAAAAAAGTATAGTCTAGTGTGATGCCCCCCTATTTGACCAACATGGTTTTTAATAAAATCTTTTTTTTTTTTAACTTATTGTTATTTTTATTTCATTGCATTTTTATATATTTCTGTTATCTTCTGCGATGTCACCGGCATGGATGCCAGTTCCAGCTGAAGTTCAGGTGCAGGGGCAGGAGCAGGTGGGATACCCTGTGCAGGGCGACCACTTTGCCCCAAGGGTGGAGCCCTAGGCTTCGAGTGGCCTCAATCAGGGTTTTGGGGCCTTCTTTTTGGCATCTTGACAAATGGGTAAATCTAGAAAACGTAGTCACAAGCCAAAAGGTGTGGAGAAGGAGTGGAGAAGGGCGGAGTAGTCAGGGTACAAGCCAAGTAAATACCAGTAGTTCAGGGAAAATAACAGTAGTCCAATCAAAGGACAGGCAGGCAAAATGTTACCAGCAAAGAGTGCTGGGCGGAGGGGGTTTAAATAACAAGGCAGTTAACGAAGGAACAGGGAACACCTGAATTTCAATTAAGTATGTGCAGGAGGTAGACAGACCCATAGCAATGCTGAAAAACCAGGCCCTCTGGTGGCATGCAGAACAGGTATAAGTACCAGAAGCACAGAGGTCCAGTGATCAATCCCAGCAGAGGAATACTTATGATATCATATTAGTTTTTATATTTTATGTAAAACCATATGTATATATATTTATTATCTTTTCTCTTAAGTATTATGGATGTATATCTTGTTATTGTTATTTCTCCCATATTGTGATCTATATTCAACATTTTTAAAAATTATTTCTGTAACTTATGTCTTATAAAACTGAATAAAAAATAATTTGAAGAGGATGGTGTTTACTTTAGCGCTGTACTTTATTTTTGTTATTTATATATATTTACAAATCTAAGAAACTGAAACACTCACAAGGTTTCATATTCAAATACCTCAAAGTGATTTATTCCAAATCAATCTTTCAGTCTCAATCAAATACTTTTATCAAGACAAAAAAAAGTTGATTTGGACAAAAAAAAATCATATCCAGCAGTGGAGCTGGTGAATTTACCTGCTCAGCAGAGCTGCCAAGATGATCTGTCAGTCGCATGTAGTCCAACCTCCCGTCGCAGCGCTCGGCGAACTACATTTCCCATGAATGCTGGCTCCTCATTTACAGCGCCCCGGAGGGTGAAACGATTGATGACAACTGCAGTCGTTATGTGGCGCTCTGATGTAAAAGTGATGTCATGATCCTCCTCTTCCTCATATAGAGTTACTCTCGGTGGTGATGTAGTGGAATTAAAACAAAAGCTATAATGTAGGTAAATTATGTGAACTCTACTGGGCCTCATAGCGTAAAAACATCCAAGCTGGCTGAATAAGAATTTATCAGGCAATATATAATTACATCTGCTGATCTGTTTGTGCTTTATTAATTTAAGCAATGTCATTATGAGTAAAACAAATACAATTTCATATTATGGGGAAATATCTGTTGTCAATTTAAGCGCCTGTTCCTGGACAGTCATCTACCTGATAAATAGAAATGTGATAGAAATTTGGTGGTTTTGTTTAAATAGTGAGACACTATACAGGTGCATTCTGTAAGATCCATTCATTATAATACAGATATGCTCTGTATTGAGTCTTTTAAACACGGTCTCATTTATTTCAAAATCCTATCTAACTTATCATGCCAAATACAGACAAATAAAACTGAATATTAATCAGACCATTGTAACATTATTTGAGTACAGTAAACATATTGGTTTGTTTTTTCCATTCAGATTTTATATTTATATTTGACTGCAAGCTGAGGTAGGAAGGAAAAATTAGTTCTTAAAAGCTCAAGGTCAAAGAGAACCGGCTTTGGTTACCGCCAAAAGCTCAGGCAACACTAATCACCAAGAGGATGAGGGCAAAAACAGTGCAGTAAACAAACTCAAATAAAGCTCATCAGACTCAAATACAAGATAGTCTTGGTAATATTGTAGGACCTGCAGTTCAGACGCCAGTACTGACCTGCCACACACCATGCCCTCCTCAAATGGCCAATCCACCAGCTTTCACCTTACTCTCTATAACATATACAGGCAATCCAAAAGGTTTCATAAGGAGAAGGCATGAATAAGAGGGCAGACCCCAAAATATAGGGAACATGCCTCCAAGAGGACCGGTGTTCTGACAAATTTCTGGAGCAAATTCTCCTGCGCAATCGCAGGAGAATTTGCTCATTGCGCATGCGCATAAAGTTACAGCTGATCACTCAGCTGTAATTTTGTGCACACCGCGCATGCGCCAACTACGCAACCCACCTCCCGCCCCCCGCACACCCCCGGCACACCCCTTCTTACCAGATGATCGGACACAGCGGTACACAGCGCATACGCGCGGCTATCAAGCCGTGTGGGAATGCGCGCGTCCGTGGCTGGATTCAAAACGCTGGTAAGTAACACGGGGCGGGGGGACATAAGGGGCCAACAGAGGGGTAAGCACCCTGGTGAGGGCTGCCTCATCTTCATGGGAGTTGTGATCCTCCTGCTGTATTATTGATGCAGCAGGGGGATCACAACTCCTATCAAGATGAGGCAGCCCCTCAGGTACTGCCATAGTTTCATTGGACACGGGGGAGGGGGGGGCTCATATAAATGGGGCATTAAACACGGGGGGCTCATATAAATGGGGCATTAAACACGGGGGGCTCATATAAAGGGGCCATTAAACACGGGGGGCTGATATAAATGGGGCATTAAACACGGGGTGCTGATATAAGGGGGGCAGTAAACACGGGGTGCTCATATAAATGGGGCATTAAACACGGGGGCTCATATAAATGGGGCATTAAACACGGGGGGCTCATATAAATGGGGCATTAAACACGGGGGCTCATATAAATGGGGCATTAAACACGGGGGACTCATATAAATGGGGCATTAAACACGGGGTGCTGATATAAATGGGGCATTAATCACGGGGTGCTGATATAAGGGGGCAGTAAACACGGGGTGCTCATATAAGGAAGGGCAGTAAAGACAGGGGGTGCTCAAATAAGGGAGGGCAGTAAAGATGCGGTGCTCATATAAGGAAGGCTAGTAAAGACAGCAGGTGCTCATATAAGGGAGGGCAGTAAAGACGGGGGGCTCATATAAAGGGGCATTAAACACGGGGTGATCATATATAGGGGCAGTAAACACGGTGCTCATATAAGGGAGGGCAGTAAAGACGGGGGGCTCATATAAAGGGGGCATTAAACACGGGGTGATCATATATAGGGGGCAGTAAACACGGTGCTCATATAAGGGAGGGCAGTAAAGACAGGGGGTGCTCATATAAAGGGGGCACTTAAACACGGGGTGCTCATATATAGGGGGGCAGTAAAGACAGGGGTGCTCATATAAAGGGGGTGTTCTGACATATTTTTTGAACAAATTCTACTGTAGAATTTGCTCATTGTGCATCACAGCACATGCGCACACAGTTACAGCTGTCAATCATCCGTACCTTTGGCAGAAGAGCGCATGTGCGAGGAACACACACCATCTCACGCCCCCTTCGGAACAGCTGCGGTGACAGGTAAGTATAAGCGTCTTACTGATTATTGTTACTTATTAGCGTAGCAATCAATGTATAGATGACATCAGTGGAAGTCACACACGGGGGGGTGGCTGCCTCATCTTGATGGTAGTTGTGACCACCTCCTTAAGCTCCCGTGTGTCCCACGTGTGTGACTTCCACTTACTAGCGTAGCATATCACTGATAGGACTTTTAGCAACTATACATTGATTGCTTCGCTAATAAGTGACAATCAGTAAGATGCTTATACTTACCTGCCACCGCAGCTGATCCGAAGGGGGCGTGAGATGGTGTGTGTTCCTCGCACATGCGCTCTTCTGCCAAAGGTACAGCCGTAACTTTGTACGCTTGCGCTGTGACATTGGTAACTGGCTGTTACCTTAAAGGTAACTTAATAAACTATTACACTATCTCTCCTTCTCTAACACTGTGTGTCTTTCACTCTCCTTACAGAGTTAGATTCACAGATTGTGAGAAAGTGACACTGTGTTCCCGCTCTGCTCCCCAGTGACACCCCTGGTCTGAAAGGCATGTGCTTCTGTGTGTGAATTTAGATATGAAAGGTGTGTGAATGCACAGTAACAAGGGTTGAAGCCTTGACGTGGCGTTACTGCTCACATGGGTATCCATGTGCCAATTCAACCAACGTGAGTGACTGTAATACTTATGTGTTTAATATAAAAATGTTCTATTATTCAAATCATGATTTAAGAAAATGCACTGTTACACCCAGCACCTATTCCTGTCATTCTCAACCTGGTAATATGATCACAATTACAATGTTTAACCTGTTATGTTTTCTTCCACAGGACAGCTCATATCGGGGTGCATGGTTACCTGTCCACACGTGTCCCGCTGGACTATTCTTTGTTTTGGAACCACACCATCCCTCAGTAACAAGGCTATAACTGCTTCATTCAGGTTCATGTGGTATAGAGGCATAAACAGTTTATTTTGGGGACTTTGTGTTTGTATTACATTCAAAGTTTTTAAATCCTCTGCTTCTCTCTCAATTACTTCCTCCATTTTCTTTGGAAAAAAAAATGCAGAAGTCTAAAAACAGCCTTTGTCCTTAAGGGGTTAATTACAACACTGGCCAGACTTTTATATTTCCCCAGCCCATTTGAGGGTGTTACCGTTGTTCCTATCATATCGGGGATACTTCATGGAGGACTGAGCCCTGATTTGTTTGACCATTACCTCATGGTCTAAATGGGCGTGCTTTTAATGTATGCTGTTACTGTGTTTAGATTTTATTCTTAATATTTTTATTTCTTAGCATTTTACTTATTTACAAAAACATTGTTTCACACAGTTGTGCCAATATCCCTGCCCTGGTAGCTCATATCAGGAGACGTGATGATTTACTTTTCCTATTTCTTCTAGAAATGGAAGGTGATTACAAGCAGAATTTCCTATTAGCATCATTTGTGACCAAGAAATGTATCCGTGACTGAAGTGAAGGACACGAGGCTGGAAGCTGAAGACACTGAAATTTGTCAAATTCGTTTATTAAAAATAAATATCAAACTACCTAATGGTTATACATGTATTTGATAACATTTATGCACAGAATGTGTGTAGAGAGAGACAGACTGAGAGAGACAGAGAGAGTGAGAGAGACAGACAGAGAGAGAGTGAGAGAGAGACAGAGTGAGAGAGACAGAGAGAGAGTGAGAGAGAGACAGAAAGAGAGTGAGAGAGAGAGTGAGAGACAGAGAGAGAGTGAGAGAGAGACAGACAGAGAGAGAGACAGAGAGAGAGACAGAGAGAGAGACAGAGAGAGAGACAGACAGAGAGAGAGACAGAGAGAGAGACAGAGAGAGAGACAGAGAGACAGACAGAGAGAGAGACAGAGAGAGAGACAGAGAGAGAGAGAGAGACAGACAGACAGAGAGTGAGACAGACAGAGAGAGAGACAGACAGAGAGAGAGACAGACAGAGAGAGAGTGAGAGAGACAGAGAGAGAGTGAGAGAGAGACAGAGAGAGAGAGAGTGAGAGACAGAGAGAGACAGAGAGAGAGACAGAGAGAGAGTGAGAGAGAGACTTTCAAGCAGGCCGGACTGGCCTACCTGGATACCGTGAAATTTCACGGTAGTCCGCTGGTCCTGGTGCTGCTTTAAGTTGTTCGGTCACTCTGAGACGTTCACCACGTGCGTGCACTTCAGTTACTGCACAGGATCACGTGCGTCCAGAGCCGATGCTGTGTGAGAAAAGGTAGGAAGATATAACGGGTGGTTGTGAGTTTAGGGAGAAGTGTAAAGGGGATAAAATACATAGAGCCTAATGGAAAATTGATGACGGGTGGGGGAGAAAATACATATGTGAGTGAATATCAGATTGAGAGTGAGTGGCATTGTGTGTGAGTGAGCGGCAGAATAAATGGGTATATCACAGTGTTCTGTCAGATTTCTTGAGCAAATTCTACTGCACAGGCGCAGTAGAATTTACTCATTGCGCACGCGCACAAACTTACAGCTGTCAATCAGCCGTAACTTTGTTAGAAAAGCACCTGCGCGAGGGACACACACCACCTCCAGCCCCCTCTGGATCAGCTGCGGTGACAGGCAAAGTATAAGTGTCTTACTTATTACTTACTAGTGTAGCAAGCAATTGGTAAAACTTCAATCAGTGACATGCTACGCTAGTAAGTGGAAGTCACACGAGGGGGACACATGGGAACTTAAGGAGGTGATCACAACTACCATCAGGTTGAGGCAGCCACCCCCCTGTGTGTGACTGTGTGTGTTCCAAGTCAGGCCCTGCTCTCAAAGCCGATCCTAGGCGGGTGCAGATGCCACTGTGCACAGGAAGAAGGGGCGACAAATCTGGGAGAACCTGTGTATATATTTTTTTAATGTCTGTGAAGTTAGACGTGCACCCTGCGACGGCGCCTCCTCAGTTGGAAGAGCTGGCTGGGGAGATGAAATGTTCTCCCCTCATCAGCCCTCCTTTCACACGGACAAGCAGGAAGCCTCTCGCGCTCCCTTGATGCGGAAGTGTCACGTAATGACCCCACGCTCATACTCCAGTGACAGGTGGGGAGCATGTTAATATTTTATATTAACTGCAAGTGTAATTGTATGAGTGGCAGAGTATGTGGCAGTGAGCAGCAGAGCCAGGGCCCACTTACTCCTGGGGGGCCCAAGGCAGCTGCCCGGTGGTCCCGCTGCCCCTCTGTACCTGCACTATGCGATCAGCACTGATCGCATAGTACAGGTGCGCCCAGCGTTCTCTCCTCTCCCCGGCTCCCTCTCGGAAATACGATGCTCTGCGTCATTACTACGCGCGAGCAGCATGGATTGAGCTCTCGGGGTGTATAACACACACAGAGCCCATGCTGCCTGCGTCTCCCCGCGCTCCACTCACGTAGGAGAGAACACTGGGGTGGGGAAGGGAGGAGGGATAGAGAACATACTGGGGAGCGGAGGGGTGGATAGAGAAAACACTGGGGAGAGGGGGATAGAGAGAACACTGTGTAAATCATATATATTCACACACTTTATCTAAATATTATATAATCCACCTATCCATATATATTAGTTTTAAATAATTATATAATTACATAATAAATAGCATATAAGTGTGTGGGTTTATTTTTTTGTATGGAGGTATTAGGGTGGAGGGTGTGATTGCATGCCGGGAATGAGGGGTGGGGTCCAGGGGCCCCAAACAAATGTTTGCCCAGGGTCCAGTCAATGTTAAAGATCTCAGGGCCCTGAGCAGAGCACGTGTGTGTGTGTGTTTGTCTGGATGGAAATTATGAGAGAGATGGGTTTGCGTGGGCATGTCTCCACTCACGCGTCTGTGACCCTAGGATCGGCCCTGGTCATTCTGTCCCACTGTCTGTGTTACTCTCTCACACTCTCTGACGATTACATATTCATCTAATCTTTTAGTGAATAATGTCACTGCTTTATCTGTACATTGTGCACGGACAAACCCGACGAGCTTGCTATGTGGGGGTAACTCGGCAGGTGTGTCCCTGCCAAACAAATAGCTAAATTGGTAAGATTAAATATATCACAACTCACCTGCTACTCAACTTTTAATGAATAGACCCCTCTGTGTCAGACTTGCACCATGCTCTTCTCAATCGCATTCACGTCCCCCTTTCTTTTCTTCCTGTCACACGTTTCCCATGCTTGTCTCAATGTGTTCATGTTAATTGATGCGCCATCTAAAAAAAAAACATTGAAAACCAATTTTTTTCTTCAAACTCAGAAGATTAAAAATACCATTATTATATGAGTATATTTGTTATGTAAAATAAACAAGAAAAATTGGAAAAGTTAATTTTTAAACTTTTGATTGTAATCATGTAATATTTCAGTCACTCACCCTGGTTGAATTGGCACATGGATACCCATGTGAGCAGTAACGCCACGTCAAGGCTTCAACCCTTGTTACTGTCCAGTCACACACCTTTCATATCTCCAGTCACAACACAACTCTAACCCCCCGTCTTTACTGCCCCCCTATTTATGAGCACCCCGTGTTTAAATGCCGCCTTTATATGAGCCCCCCATCTTTACTGCCCCTTTATGAGCACCCCGTCTTTCCTGCCCCCCTTATATCAGCACCCCGTGTTTACTGCCCTTCCTTATATGAGCAACCCGTCTTTACTGCACTCCCTTATATGAGCACCCCCTGTCTTTACTGCCCTTCCTTATATCAGCCCCCCGTGTTTGATGCCCCATTTATATGAGCCCCCCGTGTTTAATGCCCCATTTATATGAGCCCCCCCGTGTTTAATGCCCCATTTATATGAGCCCAACGTGTTTAATGCCCCATTTATATGAGCACCCCGTGTTTACTGCCCCCCTTATATCAGCACCCCGTGTTTAATGCCCCATTTATATCAGCCCCCCGTGTTTAATGTCCCCTTTATATGAGTCCCCCGTGTTTAATGCCCAATTTATATGAGCCCCCCGTGTTTAATGTCACCTTTATATCAGCCCCCCTTGTTTAATGCCCCATTTATATCAGCCCCCCGTGTTTAATGGCCCATTTATATGAGCCCCCCCTCCCCCGTGTCCAATGAAACTAAGGCAGTACCTGAGGGGCTGCCTCATCTTGATAGGAGTTGTGATCCCCCTGCTGCATCAATAATACAGCAGGAGGATCACAATTCCCATGAAGATGAGGCAGCCCTCACCAGGGTGCTTACCCCTCTGTTGGCTCCTTATGTCCCCCCGCCGTGTTACTTACCAGCGTTTTGAATCCAGCCACGCGCGCATTCCCACACGGCTTGATAGCCGGGCGCATGCGCTGTGTACCGCTGTGTCCGATCATCTGGTAAGAAGGGGTGTGCGGGGGGTGTGCGGGGGGTGGGAGGTGGGTTGCGTAGTTGGCGCATGCGCGGTGTGCACAAAGTTACAGCTGAGTGATCAGCTGTAACTTTATGCGCATGCGCAATGAGCAAATTTTGCTGCGATTGCGAAGGAGAATTTGCTCCAGAAATTTGTCAGAACACCGGCAAAGATTCATTTTTTTCACCTAGTGAGAGGTAGATAGGGAGATAGATGCTATATACCAATAATTGCCATCCAAATTACAATCACAAAGGAGCTACCTAGCTGACAGATAATTAAGATTGATAAAAATACACCATTATATGTAAATATCTGTTTTAAAGAGATTTACCTGTAACACATGGTAAAATTCTCATCTACTGGACCAAACAACCATATCATCAAAGCTTGGGATACTGTGTATAAAGTAGTCAGCCTTTCCTCTGGATGGTCACTACTGATGCCACTATCTGTATTTCCTGATTTAAATTTGAATAATCTGGCACACTAAATCAATTCAAAACTTAAATGACTTTTTCTTAGGTAATTCTTTAATGTTTTAAGAAGCTTCAAGATAAATTCAGCCTAGAAGATAATATGCTAATAGAAAGCAAATTAAATTATTAATAAAATAAAAGATATATTTTCCATTCAAAATTTTGATCAAAATTATCAGGAAAATGCATTCACTGATCTGGAAAAACATACTTACATAATCCTAATAAATGCGTTACTGTATCTCAATGTTACTCTTATCTAATGCCCATACGTAGATTAAAGAGATTGGAGCTTGCTACAACCTGGAAGAATGGCTTAAATTTGTATCAGCTCTCCAAGGAATTAAACATTGCTCCAAATCATTGGGAAAACCAAAATAATTTATAGATGGTATTTTCCCCCCTATGGGTTGAATAAAATGAACTTCAGATATTTAGACAAATGTTGGAGAAACAGTGGAATTATTGGTTCGTTTTCACATATTTTTTGGTATTGTCCTAAACTCACACATTTTTGTCAGCAAATACATAAATTAAAACAAAAAGTAAATTCTAATATTCCTCTACTCACTTCAGAATTGGCTTTATTCGAATTCTTCTCTTATACTATTGAAAAAAATTCAAAAAATTATAAATGGAAATATCGTTTTAGCTGCTACTAGGGTCATCCCCAGATACTGGAGGTCACCAACAATCCCTACTATTAAAGAAGTTTTTAATTATATGCTAGGAAATAAGGGGTAAGAAATGGCTCTCAGACAACCTTCTTTGCAGTAAGATAACCTTAGACACTACTGGGACGAATGGGAAACAAAGATTAAAAGAGAATATAGATTTTGATTGCTTGTATAAAGAAAAGTATTTGAAAAAATGTTATTTCTTTGGCCGGTGGGTTACTGTTGGATCTGGTAGGATTAGAGTTGTGGATAAAAGGCATGTCCTGCAGTCCGTGGCTCTCCAGAATTCATTTTCCGCACTGTCACAGTGCAGTGGTGTTGTGGAGGGTCAGACACGGAATTTGAGGAACCACCCTCCTTTATGGCTGAGGTGTGCAAGGAGAAGGTGAGGCCTGGTAGAAAGCAGTTGTTGTTGGGAGATTCTATCATAAGAGGTGCTGAGTTGGACAGTATTGGCTTAGTGAGATGTCTTCCTGGAGCTACTGCTCGCAGAGACAGGAGGCGTATTTGTAATATTGTTAAGCAAGCAAATCAGGAAGGAGAATTGGATGTACTGGTTCATCTAGGTACAAATGATTTGGCTGACAATGAGGTTTCAAAGGTGAAGGAAGATTTTCGTGTTCTTGCCAATGATATACGGCAGGTTGTGTCCACACTGTCATCCTTCTCCTTGCACACCTCAGCCATAAAGGAGTCTTAAATTAGAGGGGCAATGATTTGAAGTATTACTTTACTGAGAGGGTAGTGGATGTATGGAATAGCCTTTCAGCAGAAATGGTAGAGATAAACCTAGTCAAGGATTTTAAGCATGCGTGGGAAAGGCACAAGGCTATCCTAGATATAAGACAGGGAACTGGGGACTAATATAAGTATTTAGAAAATTGGGCATACTAGATGGACCGAATGATTCTTATCTGCCGACACATTGTATGTTTTTATTTTATTACGCGATTGTCATTAACTAGGTATTGTTGTGTCATGTTATGTATACTAGAATTGGTTATAGTCATTAGAATTTAATTTAAAAAAGATTAAAATAAAAAGCTATTGTGGATGGAGGCACTACTCTTCTCCCTCTTTTTTGCCCCCCCCTCCCAAATTTTTTAATTCATACCAATATGTTATCACAATGAAACCTGACTATTAAGTGCCTGATCAATGCTTTCATCATTGATAATTTAATATTGCTTAATATCAATTCATACATTGATATTTACTCTTTTTTATGTATAACTTATGTGGTATTTTCTCTTTCATTGTAAAGGTTATTGTTATTGTAAAAATATCTGTTTAATAAAATATGTTTGAAACAAATAACATATCAGTTTCCAATATTATACTGTAATCTAGGGACTGACAACAAAATATGTTACTAGAATGGGTACTGATGTGAAAATAAAGTCATTTAATAAATGTAGGACCATACCTAAAGTGTTTGGTACCTGGAGTGGATCTTATCTTTGACACCCCCTCTACACACAAGCCTCTCCCAAGGCTCTCTCTCTTCTCTGCTACCATTGGTGGGAAGGAAGAGTATCAGCTACTACTACAGCATCAATAATGCATCACCAGGAGTTCAGAAGTGCGCTCTCACACATTCACAATCACATCACTACAATGAGCCAATCACAAGGTGACCTTCCTGCAAGATGCTGCCTTTATTGTGTGAAACCATGTTTTAATTTATAAATAAAGGTTTTCTTACCTTTCCATTGTTTGTGCATTGTAATATATGTGCTGACTGGAGGTGATGGATTGTTTTAAATCAAAGCAAAGTCCAAACCAGTGACATATGAAGTGGAAACAAAGTCAGAGCCAAGTTTGATTAAAAATTTTTATGGTAATTTAACGATTGCAAATATGAGTGTAATTTGGTGATGTTGTTGGGTATGTTGGCTGTAGTATTAATAATAATTAGTATATTTGTTTAAAGCTGCAATGTTATATTCAATGTTATTTCCTGGCTGTTTTTGTTTTGGTAAAAAATAAAATCTCTGTGATTTCGAGCATTTATAAAGTATTAAATCACACAAGACTTATACTGATGGTTTTTATGGAAAATATATGGTATGATTTCGTTCCTATAGCAGTTATAAACCCGATCCTGATATACTGTAATGACGTATATTACTCTAAACATCAGGGACATCTAGCTGCTCGGTTTCCCATCATATTCTATTAAAGTTATTAAAATGCACATTTTCCCGTCTCCTTTATTTACTGATATTACATATATTTGATAGTTTTTGTCCACACCGGTCAGGAATGGCTAATCGATGAACCTCATGGTACTATTTGTAAGGTTTAATCCACCATCCTTGTCTCTACTTTTATAAATGATGGTATTACTAGACCACCTTAAAGAGACTGGCTGGTGCCCAAAATGCATCTTCCAAATATTAATGCATATTAATGTGCTTTCAATGTACTTTATAATGCATGTTTTACATTTTGCATTGCTTAAAATATAAAATACTTACAGCTAGCAGTTTGCAAGAAACCAGGACTGCCCAAACTAGCTAGAGTAAAAGAAACCAATGAGAAAAATGCCATTCAAATTAATGGAATTTCCGGTCTCTCTAGTGAGGTCAACAGACAATATGTTGCACTGTTAATAGATCCTATTATGTACAAGAGCAAGTTTATAACATTCCACACAATGCATTATATTCAAGCAGCACAGGACGTAACTAAATGAAACAAAATTGTATATGCTGAGTGTCTATATAATCAGAGCTGCAGCATCTGTAGTATGCATGCAGATTAATCACTGGGGGAGTGCTTGAGTTAAATATTAGAAATGTGAATTATGCAGAATGTCTGCATCAAATCACACCGTAAAATGCCTGTGCACTATACATGCGAGTTTTGGGAGCAGAATGTCCCTTTAAGGCTCTTCCAGGAGTGCTCCTGTTGGTGATACAATGTGCCAGGCTGGCAGCAGCAAATCCATTACTGGAAAGCGTCAGTTTAGAATTCTTCAGGCAGCTCGTGAGCATCTGACCTCACTGAGGGTCAGGTCATGCCCGGAGCACAACAGGAGTACAAACATGGCGATCTATCCAGACTCTCAACAAGCCTAGCATGTTCCTTACATTAAAGGATCCCTCCGGGCTGAAAAAGAACTGGACAAATAAATGTAAATTAAAGCGGACATATTAAAAATAATTATGCATTTAGTGTTTTTAGTTTTACCATCCTTTTGAAAGCTTTCTCTTGGGGATTGATCCAGCCCACATGACATCTGTATCTCAAACATAACAGTATTACGCCATGTGCTAATGACATACCTCCCCCTTCTGCTCCCGGTGAATCAGGATGCTGGGGAGTGGAGCTTGGGAGGTCAAGTGTCACTCATCAGTGACAGTGCTACTGCGTATGGGCACAATACTGCGCAGTATACAGTCTCCCATGTCCCAGGCAATAGAGAATGTGATTGGGACTGCAGGACTGAGATCCTAAAACTCACTGCCCGGAAAAGCGGGAGAGAAACTCCAATAAAGACTGTTTCAACCAGAGTAGTACATATGGGAGGAACCCAAAAATGTTTCTATTTGTGTGGCTTCCATTGGTGGCCAATAGATATACCCACCATGCCTACTCTAACTATGGCTGATAGAGGAAGATTGAAAATGAGCATTTGCCAAGATTTATAATAAGAGGGATTTTGTCCATCACACTTTAGCAACATTCTGTGACACAATGAAATGAAAGCCTTTCCACCAGTTACTTTCATGGTTAATGAGAAAACTCCTGAAATATACAGTAAATCTCCTGGCCATGTATTATTGTGATGTCATAATACACAGGGCCGGTGCAAGGATTTTCGTCTACACAGGCGAAGGTGCATTTTGGTGACCCCCTGCTCTGATCCACCACGCCTCCCACACCATTAAGCCTCCTTACATATATATATATATATGAATAATGTATAGTGTAGAAAATAAATACATCTAAATAGTCAACTCGCATGCTCTAAATGTGTCACACATTGAAACCCTTAAACACAAAGACACCCTTGCAGTCACACACACAGACACCCTTACCACTTACACACACACAGTTACACCAATTCACACAAAACCTGAGACACACTATTTTGCCACTCAATATGCCAGTATTTAGCCCAGGGGTCCTCAAACTTTTTAAACAGGGGGCCAGTTCACTGTCCCTCAGACCGTTGGAGGGCCGGACTATAGTAAAAACAAAAACTATGAACAAATTCCTATGCACACTGCATATATCTTATTTTGAAGTGAAGAAACAAAATGGGAACAAATACAATATTTAAAATGAAGTAAAGTTAAATCAACAAACTTACCAGTATTTCAATGGGAATATTATGCCAGTCAGAGCCCAGTAATATTATGCCAGTCAGATGCACAGGAACATTATGCCAGTCAGAGCCCAGTAATATTATGCCAGTCAGAGCCCAGGAATATTATGCCAGTCATTGCCCAGTAATATTATGCCATTCAGATGCCCAGGAATATTATGCCAGGCATATGCCCAGGAACATTATGCTAGTCAGAGCCCAGTAATATTATGCCAGTCAGAGCCCAGGAATAGTGTGCCAGTCAGATGCCCAGTAATATTATGCCAGTCAGATGCCCAGGAATATTATGCCAGTCAGAGCCCAGTAATATTGTGCCAGTCAGATGCCCAGGAACATTATGCCAGTCAGAGCCCAGTAATATTATGCCAGTCAGAGCCCAGGAATATTATGATATTCAGATGCCCAGGAATATTATGCCAGTCAGATGCACAGGAATATGCCAGTCAGATGCCCAGGAATATTATGCCAGTCAGATGCCCAGGAATATTATGCCATTCAGATGCCCAGGAATATGCCATTTAGATGCTCAGGAATATTATGCCATTCAGATGCCCAGGAATATTATGCCATTCAAATGCCCAGGAACATTATGCCAGTCAGAGCCCAGTAATATTATGCCAGTCAGAGCCCAGGAATAGTGTGCCAGTCAGATGCCCAGGAATATTATGCCATTCAGATGCCCAGGAATATTATGCCAGTCAGATGCCCAGGAATATTATGCCAGTCAGAGCCCAAGAATATTATGCCATTCAGATGCCCAGGAATATTATGCCATTCAGAGCCCAGTAATATTGTGCCATTCAGATGCCCAGGAATATTATGCCATTCAGAGCCCAGTAATATTATGCCATTCAGATGCCCAGGAATATTATGCTATTCAGAGCCCAGTAATATTATGCCAGTCAGAGCCCAGGAATAGTGTGCCAGTCAGATTCCCAGGAATATTATGCCATTCAGATGCCCAGGAATATTATGCCAGTCAGATGCCCAGGAATATTATGCCAGTCAGAGCCCGGGAATAGTGTGCCAGTCAAATGTCCAGGAACATTATGCCAGTCAGAGCCCAGTAATATTATGCCAGTCAGAGCCCAGGAATATTATGCCATTCAGATGCCCAGGAATATTATGCCAGTCAGATGCCCAAGAATATTATGCCATTCAGATGCCCAGGAATATTATGCCAGTCAGATGCCCAGGAATATTATGCCATTCAGATGCCCAGGAATATTATGCCATTCAGATGCCCAGGAACATTATGCCAGTCAGATGCCCAGGAATATTATGCCATTCAGATGCCCAGGAACATTATGCCAGTCAGATGCCCAGGAATATTAAGCCATTCAGAGCCCAAGAATATTATGCCAGTCAGATGCCCAGTAATATTATGCCAGTCAGATGCCCAGGAATATTATGCCAGTCAGAGCCCAAGAACATTATGCCAGTCAGATTCCCAGCAATATTATGCCAGTCAGATGCCCAGGAATATTATGCCAGGCAGATGCCCAGGAATATTATGCCAGTCAGAGCCCAGGAATATTATGCCAGTCAGATGCCCAGGAATATTATGCCATTCAGATGCCCAGGAATATTATGCCAGGCAGATGCCCAGGAATATTATGCCAGGCAGATGCCCAGGAATATTATGCCAGTTAGAGCCCAGGAATATTATGCCAGGCAGATGCCCAGGAATATTGTGCCATTCCAGTGTGCTCGATATACCTCCCTCCTCCCACCTTCCCCAGACCCCAGTACTTACCTCCATGCTGCTGTTCATGTCCGTGGCTGAGAGGGAAGCGCTGTGAGCTCCCCTCAGGCCGTGCGCATTCAATAAAGTGTGTTGAAAAAAAAAGTTTCAACACACTTTATTGAATGCGCACGGCCTGAGGGGAGAGCACAGTGCTTCCCTCTCAGCCACGGACATGAACCGCAGCATGGAGGTAAGTAAACGGGCCTGGGGGAGCGGGCGATTTTCCCGCCCCCCCATTGGTGCGCCCTAAGGCAGCCGCCTGTGCTGCCTTACGGTAGCGCCGGCCCTGATAATACACCATGACATCACCGAGGCTATATATCCAGGGGGCAGAAATAAACGCTCTTGTAGCTTTGCAGTGCTTGCAGTGCATTGGTTGCTTATTTTGCGAGTTTTTTTTGGTATATTATTATGCCGAAAGCGGTTAATAAAGGTGGTAAGTCAGGAGGTAGCAGAGGAAGCAAGAGAGGAATAGAAGGAGTAGAGGAAGAGGCAGGTGAAAAACAGATAAGTTATAAAAAGTCCAGTAATCATCGAAGTCGGGAGATAGAGAGGAAGAAAAGGAGCATAAAGAGGAGCAGGGAGGATGAGGAGGAAGACAAGAAACCAGCTAAAAATGGAAAGATGATCTCTGCTGGTGAAGGCACGAGTCGAAGGGGAGTTACCAGGAAAGATGGAGGAGAGCAGAAGAAGGAGGAAAGGGAACCATCTCCTGGATGTAGTAACCACCTCTCCATTAGAGACTTTAAATTCCACCAGGAGCTGGGGAGAGGTGGTTTTGGGAAGGTGAGCCATGTGTTTTCCTTTTACAAATAAATACTGCTTATAATATTGTTATGCTGGAAGATGGAAGTACACTGAGGGGTTGGGATAGTAGGTGAATTGCCATGTCACTAAGCATTCAGTGAACCACAGGAAGGTCCAGTCACCGTTGGTAGGTTGGAACGCCTTACGCTTTTCGTGTCTCAATCTGGCACTTAGTCATAGACAAGTAACTGAGGTGATTTCAAGCAGTATTCTCTGTAACAATATCATTGATTTATCTCTCAGGTGATGTTGGCCTATTGGAAAAAGAGCGAAAAAGTGGCTGTGAAAATCATGGAGAAACGTGCGAGGAGGGCAGCTCGCATTCTCCTGGAGAGCAGAATTCTAAAGACGGCATGGAAATGCCCATTTCTATGCCAGGGGATTGCTGCTTTCCAGTCACAGGTACAGGATTGTATGTCTAAAGCTCCACAGTCTTGTCCACTCCCCTAATCTGCTGCAACTATTGAGTCTGCCCCACAGCCACGTCCTCCATAAAGCACCTCAGCACACGCTTTGTGGTGTCTTATCTGTTTCTTTTTCTTTTCTGTGCCACCTCAATCAGGCCCACGTCTTTCTGGTGATGGAGCATGTCCACGGAGGTAGCCTCGAAAGCTTCATGAAGGCCAGAGGCTACCTGAAGATCCGGGAAGCAAGGTGAGTAATGGCATAGTGAAGAATGGTTCTCGGAGACAGGGGGAGTTACAAAAAATTAAAAGGAAAAAGCCAAAACATTTCTCAGAATATTGGGGTAATTATAAAGGAATGAAAAAATAGAGCTTCAAAAGGGAAACCTAATTACTGAATATAAAGGGGGTAACAAAATCATCTCTCTTAACAAATATTCACTAGCCATCCTCTACATTCTAATTATAACACTGAGTACATCAACTTGTCCCTATCACTCGGGATGGATTCTGTTAAACTCTTTTTCTTTCTCTCCTTTAGATATTATTCGGCTGAGATCATCTGCGCCATGCAATTTTTACACCGGCGTGGCATTATCCATCGGTAAGTAACAGATTCCTCCTCTGTCTGTTCTAACCTCTCCTTACTCTGTTCCTCTGCCTGTATTGCTCTCCCACCAATACTGCCTCCGCTCTCTATGTATTGTTACGCTGCTCTCTCATTCCCCTGTGTTATTTCCTTTATTTCCCTCTGCCTAGTGGTCTGGGGATTACTCTCACTTTGTTTCTATTGTTCATTATATTTTAGAGACCTAAAGCCGGATAATATCTTGCTGGACAGAGGAGGCCACATCAAAGTTGCCGATTTTGGACTGGCCGTGGAAGGCATCAGGGGAAGTGCCAAGACTGTGGGTGTTGCAGGCACCTATACCCACATGGCTCCTGAGGTGAGATAGCTCTCATTTCTAAATGTATCTCTTGGATTTGAGAGATATACAGTGGTAGCCAGCACCCCATTTAAGGATTACATCTATAGTTATAAAATTCAGTATCTTTCTTGGTCCTGTCGTATGTCCCACTGCAGACAAAGCGTTAGCTGTAGCAGAATCTTATAAACTGGCCTTGGTTGCGGGAAACACAAGGGGTCCATTCTAAAAAGAGAGTGTTTCAGAAAGAATGTGATGTCCTCTAATTCCCATTAGAAGTCAGTTCCTGAAATTAGTTTTTCAGAACTGACAATATGGAGTCACAATGGCGGATTGCAAAATTCCACTTCCTCTGATTTGCATGAATTCGGTTTGGGGAGATGCTCTGTTGTTTGCCTGAAATGTCCGCAGGCCGTGTTTTTATAGTGCTTTATTCATGAAAGAGAGAATTTCCAGAAATTGCAGAAAATGGAGAGGAAATGTCAAATTTAAGATCTCATTCCGCAGATTGTGAGAATGTTTCCAACTCGGCTACTTTTGCCTTACGTTTTAATTTTTCTACTCAATTCCCTGTATTTCTCTCTTTCTTGAATAAATCCCATAGTCTCAGACTATAATAAGTTGTTATGTAGTTCAGTGGCTTTTATGTGTTTTTTATTGGTATCTGGTACAAGAATAATTTTATGTAACAGTAAAGAATTACAAACTGTGTCTGCGCTGTTTCCACCAGTTCTGTACTTTTTGGTTGTACCAGCACTCATTGCCAATGTATTAAAAAATCATGAGCTTATTGTCGCGGAATCTCCTCCAATCAGTGCTTGGTAGAGGCATCAAAAGACACAATCACATAACAAACAGCGATTGCACTTCTTATTACCTCTCCCCCGACACTTTACAGTGTGGCGGTATTTAAACGTGACCCCCAATGTGTTTCACTACAATCTGATCCCTGTAAATAGCAGGAATTGAGCACATGAGCGAAGCATGTGTATTTTTGCATGTCGTTTCTAAATGTACATCTCTGCTGCTAAAGGAAATTAAATCCCATGGTGACATGAACCAGTTTGTGGTACTGCACATACTAACATGCACGCAGATCTGGTGCGTCTGGACTGATCTTCTTGCAATGGAATAGAAACAAATGGAAACAGACTATAGCAGGACAAATGTTTGCGTACTACTCATCCGATGATGACTGATCATCATGATATATGTATTTATCATATGTCTACAATGCCAAAGTTAGCTATATTTAATATTTAGGGGATGGAATCCTTTTAAATGTATGCATATAGTCTTCTGTTTATGACATCACCTTAAGGCATGATGTGCACATTCTATATTCTCTTCTGAAGTCACTCATTTGCATATAAAGCAACACAATGACTTCATAAGCCAGAGAATACACTGATATATTAAAATGGTATGTTTCTCTTGATCTCTACATTCGGTTGCAATTCTTTGCGCACAATGTATAGATTTAAGTGACAGATTCCATTTAACTTGCTTTATTATTATTACAAGTGAGTTTTTTTAATGGCTCAATTAGAGAAATGGATGCCAGTGTCTGTGAGTTCTTTAATTAGCCCCATCATAAGAAAGCTACGAGTGGTCTATTCAGATCAGTTATAGTTTACATTGCTGGGAGCAATGCTAATAAATATTGCAAGAGAACTTGTATGATAAAATGAATTCTTCTGCAGGTCATCTTGAGAGAGGAGTATGGCACTTCCGCTGATTGGTGGTCGTTTGGCATCATATTATATCAGATGCTGGTGGGCAATCTTCCATTTAACATCAACCAGTCCAAAGGGGATTATTGGCATTGTGTGTGCAGTGAGAATCCCCCCTATCCGAGCCGGATGTTAAAGTGGTCGAAAGACATCCTGGGAAAGGTAAGCATTCCTCAGCACTGGGGAAAAATATAATATGGAAAGACATATATGTATATTATATGAGGAATTTACTGGACTTGATAGTTTAGGGTCCATAGAGCTTAATGAGCTAATGTATGAGTGATGGTGTGAAAGCTTGAAATATTATTAAAAATGAATTAATCTAGCACAAATAACTCAGGTGTGTGTGAACCCTCCCAACATACCTGTAATATACAGTAGAACTAGTGCAATATGTGAGGGTAATAATACATCTTCAATGAAAAAGGGATCATTGTAGTGCAGTAAGTCAATAGTACAGCTGTATAGCCTAATGAATCCCGGCTCATGGGTATCAAGTATTTCATAAAGGTGTCCCTGTGGTTGGTAGCAGGTCAGATCTTCCTCGATGTTTGCATGTAGACATGATGCAAAGTAGGTAGGGAACAAATAATTAGAGAGAGTATAAAACGTATCTAGCATCTACTTACATTTACATTTCTTAACACATAAATACTTAGCCAGCCTAGGACAGTGTACAAAAGTCCACTCTCGGCAAAGGCATGTATCTCTGGTGAACTGATGTGTGTTGTTTCCGGGTTCCATTTTGGCTTCTCCCCCATATGTTCATACGTTCCCATGTCAACATGTTTTGCTTTTTCAAGCTTTTTCAAACGTCTAGTGTCGTGTCTCCTCACTGGACTTAAATAAGCCACTTGATTCGTCTGTTAAAGCCGGTTGAATTTTCTTGGTCCACATTAGTAAGAGTAAAACGTGTCAGGGTCGAGTGGAATTTCATCATGCATAGGTACATTTGCTGAATAGCAGGAAGACGTAACACTTATTTTTATTGCAGCTTTAATAAAAAGCTCCTGGCTCCCGGCTCCGGAAGCTGGGCAACATAAGGCTCCACCCATTTTATCGCTTAGTGATAATGGCGGCCAGGCAGTTGATGGAGGTTTGAGTGTAATACCAGGCGTTGAAACCTAATGGTGTCAGGGGAAACAGTTTTGTGGAAGAACTTGCACACACCAATACACAAACATGTGTGCATCAGAATATAGATAGGCTGGGAGGGGATGGGACACTTCATCGCGGCTGCATCTGCGCAGCCGCTTCACCGCCGTCACTTCACCACACGACAGCTCGTCGCGTGAGATTTCATCGCAGGACATTTCATCGTTAAAGGTAAGTTTTAATGTGCTAGAAGATAGAGTGTTAGAATCAGAATTTTAGTATTGGGGTTTAGGGTGGTTAGAATTAAGGTTTAGGGGGTTAGAATTAGCTTTTAGGGTTCGGGGTTAATTTTACTCTTAGGGTTTAGGGGGTTAATTTTAGTATTAGAGTTCGGGGGTTAGTATTAGGGTTTAGGGGGTTAGTATTAGGGTTTTAGGGTTAGTATTAGGGTTCGGGGGTTAATTTTAGTATTGGGTTTTGGGTTTAATTTTAGTATTGGGGTTAATTTTCGTATTGGGGTTTGGGGGGGCACTTTGGGGGGGGGAATCATTTATTAGGGGGGTATTTTCTTTTTACTTGTACATTTGTAAGAGCTGACCATTCAGCGCTGAGCTGTCAGCTCTAACATATCCGCGTCCGCGATGAAACGGCCGCGTTATTCTTCATTGCTGACAGTTCAGCGTTCTAACTGCCGCGCTGAACTGTCAGTGATGAAGCCACAGTGATGAAGTGTCCTAGACCCAGGCTGGGAATATGAATAGTCTGCTCCAATGAACAAGAATATATAGGGAGGTCGGGCAGCGCTGGATTTACACATGAAACAATATAAACAAAGAAAATCATAGTGTAATAAGTTCAGTACAAATGGTGTTTTAATAATATATAATATCACACTCACAAACCGAGGTGAGTGTCAGGCTTTAAAATAACCGTGGTCCAGGATATCTGGAGAAAGTGTCTCTGTGCAAAAGAACTAAAAGGCACATAGGGCAGTACTGTAGTGATATAAAAAAAAAAACAGCCTCCTTTATTGGAGCAACTTACAAAAAGAAGAGTCCACAAGTTGGACTAAAACAGCAAAAAAACGGTCTATAGAATAGTCCTCTGTAGTATGTAGACAGTAGACACCTTCCTTACACGTTTCACCTAGTGCAGCCCAGGCTTCCTCAGGAGAAATGGCTCTGTCCTGGATTCCATGATCTTCTGCACTCATACAGACTATGCTGTGTTATGAAGTTATTGACTAGGATGCTGTAACCATGCACCCTTGTGCAGACTTATCCAGGCTGCATCCAGGCTTTTCTGTATCCTTCTTCCTTTGCTTTCTGGTTTATTATTTATGATTATTCTTGCCTTGCCCTGTAGTCATGTCCTTGCCCTGTATTCTTGCCTTGCCCTGTGGTCCTGTCCTGTTTTTCTTTCTGCCTGTCTTTATGTCATTCCAGGTTTTCTCTCATTCCCTCTGCCTTGTTAGTTTACTTCTGTTTAAACCACACCCGTTTCTGTTCAGTCCTTACTAGTGCAATCTACAGGTATTTCCTCTGTGTCTATTCCAACTATGTCTTTTAGATTCTATTTGTTTTTGCTTTGCTAATATTATATCTTAGTTAGGGACTTGCCTAATGGGGGTACCTTGATGTGGTTGGCAAGCTAACGTCTAATTGGCCAAATGGTGAACTAAGCCCCCACCTTTACCATCTTTAGTGTTAGGCTAGTTCATGTATTTATGTTTGAAGAAAAAAGGCTCACAATCCAGCTCCATGCCACACAATCCAACACATGAAGGGTGGGTGCTTCCACAGCGCTGAACAGACGCAATATGTAGACACAGAAGTAGCAAAAAGGTGTGCACTCCACGCTCAACTTTTTTGTTAATCCCTTGCCATGTCCTGGTACTTCCACGTAAACCCAGCACGTATATTAATAGATACATGTGGATTTACTCTAGGCTGTGTCTCACAGCCATGCTCGTCTGTATTGAGCAGGGGTCTCTGATCTAGTTAAGGTGCCCTCTGTTGATTCCATGCAAGAAATGAGGGTCTATTTCTGCACTAGTAGAGCGAGGCAGTAGCCGACCTGTCCATGGCAGCTGGAGGTCAGAGGATAAACTGGTGTGGATTGTCAAAAGTACATGCCAGTTACTCCTGCACACTAGGGGCAACTCATTTTTTTACTTGTGCTATTATGTTAGAAGCAAGAGTAAAAAATAAAGTTTGTTTCCCTTTAAAGAGGGAGAAAACCCCTCCAAAAATATATATATATATATATTTATCTTTAAGGCCATTTCTCCGTTTTATGTCATTTTTGAATGGTACTTCAGTAACATACCATTCAAAAGATACCCCATGCTCTTAAAAAAAAAAAAAAGACTTGGGATAGATCAGTTCCACTAAGTCATTTCAAGTGGTGTGTCTGTGTGTCAGTCATATAAGATGAAAGGGAGGAAAGTATTTGCGCATGGGCATGTGATTGTGTCAGTGAATGGTAATGTGAACAGTTAAGTAGTATGACACTGTAGTAAGAGGGAGGAGGCAGACAGTGAGACAGACCCAAGATGTCAGTGCTGTAGTATTAGAAGAATCACAGGACATGCTGACTATTTTCTTGTGTGTTCTAGCACATGAGACCAGATTAAAAAGTTAATTATGGGAACCCTTTACATATGGCAAATATTTATTTTTCAGGTTTAATCCCTCTTTGATATTTAGAAGATGACTCTGTTTTCAAAACATTGTACTTATTTAATATTTAATTTAATTATATGAAGTCTTTGAAACTGACCAGATTCTGCACATATTTAAGTTTGACATATTTAAGGTGTACTGCCATGTTAAGAATAAAAATAATATCTGTAATGATCAGTTTCTTGGTCTGTTCCTCTTACATTCGAAATGACTGTTTTGTGTTGTTTATTTATAATGTTTCAACATAGTCATTTATGAAACATAATCATTTTTTCAGCAAAATAATGTGTACAGTTTTACACAATATATAAATGCACTATTCAAAACATGAAACAAGCAAGATAACAGAGATTCTTCACAAAATGGATAGAAAGTGCAAATTAAAATACTATTGAGCTAAAAACTGAATAAAATAAAAAGCCATTGAAACATATGAGACAAATTAGAACTTATTGGGAAAGCTGGGGATGCTTTTTGCTCCTGGTTTGATGGGAGACAAAGCAACTCTGAGGTTGTGTTCAATGTCCATTCTGTTCCTATATTTGGTCTTCAGCTGGACCAGAGCTGAGAAGCCCCTCTCACAAAGACAGAACTGCGATCACTGGGGGGCACAGAAGGTGTTGCATGATGCCTCGAGGAAGGAAAAATTAGTTCTTAAAAGCTCAAGGTTAAAGAGAACCGGTGTTCTGACAAATTTCTGGAGCAAATTCTCCTGCGCAATAGCAGGAGAATTTGCTCATTGCGCATGCGCATAAAGTTACAGCTGATCACTCAGCTGTAACTTTGTGCACACCGCGCATGCGCCAACTACGCAACCCACCTCCCGCCCCCCGCACACCCCCCGGCACACCCCTTCTTACCAGATGATCGGACACAGCGGTACACAGCGCATACGCGCGGCTATCAAGCCGTGTGGGAATGCGCGCGTCCGTGGCTGGATTCAAAACGCTGGTAAGTAACACGGGGCGGGGGGACATAAGGGGCCAACAGAGGGGTAAGAACCCTGGTGAGGGCTGCCTCATCTTCATGGGAGTTGTGATCCTCCTGCTGTATTATTGAAAGTCTCTCTCTCACTCTCTCTTTCTCTCTCTCTGTCTCTCTCTCTGTCTCTCTCTCTGTCTCTCTCTGTCTCTCTCTCTGTCTCTATCTGTCTCTCTCTCTGTCTCTCTCTCACTCTCTCTCTGTCTGTCTCTCACTCTCTCTCTCTCTGTCTCTCTCTCACTCTCTCTCTGTCTCTCTCACTCTCTCTCTGTCTGTCTCTCTCTGTCTCTCTCTCTCTCTCTGTCTGTCTCACTCTCTGTCTGTCTCTCTCTCTCTCTCTCTCTCTCTCTGTCTCTCTCTCTGTCTCTCTCTCTGTCTATCTCTCTGTCTCTCTCTCTGTCTCTCTCTCTGTCTCTCTCTCTGTCTGTCTCTCTCTCACTTTCTCTCTGTCTCTCTCTCTCTCTGTCTCTCTCTCTGTCTCTCTCTCTGTCTGTCTCTCTGTCTCTCTCTCTGTCTCTCTCTCTGTCTCTCTCTCTGTCTGTCTCTCTCTCACTCTCTCTGTCTCTCTCTCACTCTCTCTTTGTCTCTCTCACTCTCTCTCTCTCTCACTCTCTCTCTCTCACTCTCTCTGTCTCTCTCAGTCTGTCTCTCTCTCTGTCTCTCTCTCTGTCTCTCTCTCTGTCTGTCTCTCTCTCACTCTCTCTCTGTCTCTCTCTCACTCTCTCTCTCACTCTCTTTCTGTCTCTCTCTCACTCTCTCTCTGTCTGTCTCTCTCACTCTCTCTGTCTGTCTCTCTCACTCTCTCTGTCTCTCTCAGTCTGTCTCTCTCTCTGTCTCTCTCTCTGTCTCTCTCACTCTCTTTCTGTCTCTCTCTCACTCTCTCTCTGTCTCTCTCTCACTCTCTCTCTGTCTCTCACTCTCTCACTCTCTTTCTGTCTCTCTCAGTCTGTCTCTCTCTACACACATTCTGTGAATAAATGTTATCAAATACATGTATAACCATTAGGTAGTTTGATATTTATTTTTAATAAACGAATTTGACAAATTTCAGTGTCTTCAGCTTCCAGCCTCGTGTCCTTCACTTCAGTCACGGATACATTTCTTGGTCACAAATGATGCTAATAGGAAATTCTGCTTGTAATCACCTTCCATTTCTAGAAGAAATAGGAAAAGTAAATCATCACGTCTCCTGATAAGAGCTACCAGGGCAGGGATATTGGCACAACTGTGTGAAACAATGTTTTTGTAAATAAGTAATATGCTAAGAAATAAAAATATTAAGAATAAAATCTAAACACAGTAACAGCATACATTAAAAGCACGCCCATTTAGACCATGAGGTAATGGTCAAACAAATCAGGGCTCAGTCCTCCATGAAGTATCCCCGAAATGATAGGAACAACGGTAACACCCTCAAATGGGCTGGGGGAATAGAAAAGTCTGGCCAGTGTTGTAATTAACCCCTTAAGGACAAAGGCTGTTTTTAGACTTCTGCATTTTTTTTTTTCCAAAGAAAATGGAGGAAGTAATTGAGAGAGAAGCAGAGGATTTAAAAACTTTGAATGTAATACAAACACAAAGTCCCCAAAATAAACTGTTTATGCCTGTATACCTCAGGAACCTGTATGAAGCAGTTATAGCCTTGTTACTGAGGGATGGTGTGGTTCCAAAACAAAGAATAGTCCAGCGGGACACGTGTGGACAGGTAACCATGCATCCCGATATGAGCTGTCCTGTGGAAGAAAACATAACAGGTCAAACATTGTAATTGTGATCATATTACCAGGTTGAGAATGACAGGAATAGGCGCTGGGTGTAACAGTGCATTTTCTTAAATCATGATTTGAATAATAGAACATTTTTATATTAAACACATAAGTATTACAGTCACTCACGTTGGTTGAATTGGCACATGGATACCCATGTGAGCAGTAACGCCACATCAAGGCTTCAACCCTTGTTACGGTCCAGTCACACACCTTTCATATCTAAATTCACACACAGAAGCACATGCCTTTCAGACCAGGGGTGTCACTGGGGAGCAGAGCGGGAACACGGTGTCACTTTCTCACAATCTGTGAATCTAACTCTGTAAGGAGAGTGAAAGACACACAGTGTTAGAGAAAGAGAGATAGTGTAATAGTTTATTAAGTTACCTTTAAGGTAACAGCCAGTTACCAATGTCACAGCGCAAGCGTACAAAGTTACGGCTGTACCTTTGGCAGAAGAGCGCATGTGCGAGGAACACACACCATCTCACGCCCCCTTCGGATCAGCTGCGGTGACAGGTAAGTATAAGCGTCTTACTGATTGTCACTTATTAGCGAAGCAATCAATGTATAGTTGCTAAAAGTCCTATCAGTGATATGCTACGCTAGTAAGTGGAAGTCACACACGTGGGACACACGGGAGCTTATGGAGGTGGTCACAACTACCATCAAGATGAGGCAGCCACCCCCCCGTTTGTGACTTCCACTGATGTCAACTATACATTGATTGCTACGCTAATAAGTAACAATAATCAGTAAGACGCTTATACTTACCTGTCACCGCAGCTGTTCCGAAGGGGGCGTGAGATGGAGTGTGTTCCTCGCACATGCGCTCTTCTGCCAAAGGAACGGCTGATTGACAGCTGTAACTGTGTGCGCATGTGCTGTGATGCACAATGAGCAAATTCTACAGTAGAATTTGTTCAAGAAATATGTCAGAACACCCCCTTTATATGAGCACCCCTGTCTTTACTGCCCCCCTATATATGAGCACCCCGTGTTTAAGTGCCCCCTTTATATGAGCACCCCCTGTCTTTACTGCCCTCCCTTATATGAGCACCGTGTTTACTGCCCCCTATATATGATCACCCCGTGTTTAATGCCCCCTTTATATGAGCCCCCCGTCTTTACTGCCCTCCCTTATATGAGCACCGTGTTTACTGCCCATATATATGATCACCCCGTGTTTAATGCCCCTTTATATGAGCCCCCCGTCTTTACTGCCCTCCCTTATATGAGCACCTGCTGTCTTTACTAGCCTTCCTTATATGAGCACCGCATCTTTACTGCCCTCCCTTATTTGAGCACCCCCTGTCTTTACTGCCCTTCCTTATATCAGCACCCCGTGTTTACTGCCCCCCTTATATCAGCACCCCGTGATTAATGCCCCATTTATATCAGCACCCCGTGTTTAATGCCCCATTTATATGTTTCCCCCGTGTTTAATGCCCCATTTATATGAGCCCCCGTGTTTAATGCACCATTTATATGAGCCCCCCGTGTTTAATGCCCCATTTATATGAGCCCCCGTGTTTAATGCCCCATTTATATGAGCACCCCGTGTTTACTGCCCCCCTTATATCAGCACCCCGTGTTTAATGCCCCATTTATATCAGCCCCCCGTGTTTAATGTCCCCTTTATATGAGCCCCCCGTGTTTAATGCCCCATTTATATGAGCCCCCCGTGTTTAATGCCCCATTTATATGAGCCCCCCGTGTTTAATGCCCCATTTATATGAGCCCCCCCCTCCCCCGTGTCCAATGAAACTAAGGCAGTACCTGAGGGGCTGCCTCATCTTGATAGGAGTTGTGATCCCCCTGCTGCATCAATAATACAGCAGGAGGATCACAACTCCCATGAAGATGAGGCAGCCCTCACCAGGGTGCTTACCCCTCTGTTGGCTCCTTATGTCCCCCCGCCCCGTGTTACTTACCAGCGTTTTGAATCCAGCCACGCGCGCATTCCCACCCGGCTTGATAGCCGGGCGCATGCGCTGTGTACCGCTGTGTCCGATCATCTGGTAAGAAGGGGTGTGCGGGGGGTGTGCGGGGGGCGGGAGGTGGGCTGCGTAGTTGGCGCATGCGCGGTGTGCACAAAGTTACAGCTGAGTGATTAGCTGTAACTTTATGCGCATGCGCAATGAGCAAATTCTTCTGCGATTGCGCAGGAGAATTTGCTCCAGAAATTTGCTCCAGAAATGCTCCAGAAATTTGTCAGAACACTGGCAAAGATTCATTTTTTTCATCTAGTGAAGATAGGTAGATAGGGAGATAGATGCTATATGCCAATAATTGCCATCCAAATTACAATCACAAAGGAGCTACCTAGCTGACAGATAAGTAAGATTGATAAAAATACACCATTATATGTAAATATCTGTTTTAAAGAGATTTACCTGTAACACATGGTAAAATTCTCATCTACTGGACCATAAAACCATATCATCAAAGCTTGGGATACTGTGTATAAAGTAGTCAGCCTTTCCTCTGGATGGTCACTACTGATGCCACTATCTGTATTTCCTGATTTAAGTTTGAATAATCTGGCACACTAAATCAATTCAAAATTTAAATGACTTTTTCTTAGGTAATTCTTTAATGTTTTAAGAAGCTTCAAGATTAATTCAGCCTAGAAGATAATATGCTAATGGAAAGCAAATTAAATTATTAATAAAATAAAAGATACATTTTCAATTCAAAATTTTGATCAAAATGATACAGAAAATGCATTCACTGATCTGAAAAAAAAACATACTTACATAATCCTAATAAATGCGTTACTGTATCTCAATGTTACTCTTATCTAATGCCCACACCTAGATTAAAGATATTGGAGCTTGTTACAACCTGGAAGAATGGCTTAAATTTTTTATCAGCTCTCAAAGGAATTAAACATTGCTCCAAATCATTGGGAAAACCATTTCAAAATAATTTATAGATGGTATTTACCCCCTATAGGTTGAAGAAAATGAACTTCAGATATTCAGACAAATGTTGGAGAAACAGTGGAATTATTGGTTCACTTTCACATGTGTTTTGTTATTGTCATAAACTCACACATTTTTTGTCAGCAAACACATAAATTAAAACAAAAAGTAAATTCTAATATTCCTGTACTCACTTCAGAATTGGCTTTATTCGAATTCTTCCCTGATACTATTGAAAAAATTCATAAAATTATAATTGGAAATATCGTTTTAGCTGCTACTTGGGTCATCCCCAGATACTGGAGGTCACCAACAATCCCTACTATTAAAGAAGTTTTTCATTATATGCTATGAAATAAGAAGTAAGAACTGGCTCTCAGAGAACCTTCTTTGCAGTTAGATAACCTTAGACACTACTGGGACGAATGGGAAACAAAGATTAAAAGAGAATATAGATTTTGATTGCTTGTATAAAGAAAAGTATTTGAATTTTTTTTATTTTTTGGCCGGTGGGTTACTGTTGGATCTGGTAGGCTTAGAGTTGTGGATAAAAGGCATATCCTGCAGTCCGTGGCTATCCAGAATTCATTTTCCGCACTGTCACAGTGCAGTGGTGTTGTGGAGGCTCAGACATGGAATTTGAGGAGCCACCCTCCTTTATGGCTGAGGTGTGCAAGGAGAAGGTGAGGCCTGGTAGAAAGCAGTTGTTGTTGGGCGATTCTATCATAAGAGGTGCTGAGTTGGACAGTATTGGCTTAGTGAGATGTCTTCCTGGAGCTACTGCTCGCAGAGACAGGAGGCGTATTTGTAATATTGTTAAGCAAGCAAATCAGGAAGGAGAATTGGATGTACTGGTTCATCTAGGTACAAATGATTTGGCTGACAATGAGGTTTCAAAGGTGAAGGAAGATTTTCGTGTTCTTGCCAATGATATACGGCAGGTTGTGTCCACACTGTCATCCTTCTCCTTGCACACCTCAGCCATAAAGGAGTCTTAAATTAGAGGGGCAATGATTTAAAAGTAATATCAGGAAGTATTACTTTACTGAGAGGGTAGTGGATGTATGGATTAGCCTTTCAGCAGAAATGGTAGAGGTAAACCTAGTCAAGGATTTTAAGCATGCGTGGGAAAGGCACAAGGCTATCCTAGATATAAGACAGGGAACTGGGGACTAATATAAGTATTTAGAAAATTGGGCAGACTAGATGGACCGAATGATTCTTATCTGCCGACACATTGTATGTTTTTATTTTATTACGCGATTGTCATTAACTAGGTATTGTTGTGTCATGTTATGTATACTAGAATTGGTTATAGTCATTAGAATTTAATTTAAAAAAGATTAAAATAAAAAGCTATTGTGGATGGAGGCACTACCCTTCTCCCCTTTTTTTGCCCCCCCTCCCAATTTTACATTTTTTGTTTTATTTATTAACAATGTAATTTAATTGCATAATTAATTCATACCAATATGTTATCACAATGAAACCTGACTATAAAGTGCTTGATCAATGCTTTCATCATTGATAATTTAATATTGTTTAATATCAATTCATACATTGATATTTACTTTTTTTATGTATAACTTATGTGGAATTTCATTGTAAAAGTTATTGTTATTGTAAAAATATCTGTTTAATAAAATATGTTTGAAACAAATAACATATCTGTTTCCAATAGTATACTGTAATCTAGGGACTGAGAACAAAATATGTTACTAGAATGGGTACTGATGTGAAAATAAAGTCATTTAATAAATGTAGGGCCATACCTAAAGTGTTTGGTACCTGGAGTGGATCTTATCTTTGACACCCCCTCTACACACAAGCCTCTCCCAAGGCTCTCTCTCTTCTCTGCTACCATTGGTGGGAAGGAAGAGTATCAGCTACTACTACAGCATCAACAATGCATCACCAGGAGTTCAGAAGTGCTCTCACACATTCACATCACTACAATGAGCCAATCACAGGGTGACCTTCCTGCAAGATGCTGCCTTTATTGTGTGAAACCATGTTTTAATTTATAAATAAAGGTTTTCTTACCTTTCCACTGTTTGTGCATTGTAATATATGTGCTGACTGGAGGTGATGGATTGTTTTAAATCAAAGCAAAGTCCAATCCAGTGACATATGAAGTGGAAACAAAGTCAGAGCCAAGTTTGATTAAAAAATATTATGGTAATTTAACGATTGCAAATATGAGTGTAATTTGGTGATGTTTGTTGGGTATGTTGGCTGTAGTATTAATAATAATTAGTATATTTGTTTAAAGCTGCAATGTTATATTCACTGTCATTTCCTGGCTGTTTTTGTTAAGGTAAAAAATAAAATCTATGTGATTTCGAGCATTTATAAAGTATTAAATCACACAAGACTTATACTAATGGTTTTTATGGAAAATATATGGTATGATTTCATTCCTATAGCAGTTATAAACCCTGGAACTGGCTTATCCTGAGATACTGTAATGACGGATATTACTCTAAACATCAGGGACATCTAGCTGCTCGGTTTCCCATCAAATTCTATTAAAGTAATTAAAATGCACATTTTTCCCGTCTCCTTTATTTACTGATATTACATATATTTGATAGATTTTGTCCACACCGGTCAGGAATGGCTAATCGATGAACCTCATGGTACTATTTGTAAGGGTTAATCCACCATCCTTGTCTCTACTTTTATAAATGATGTTATTACTAGACCACCTTAAAGAGACTGGCTGATGCCCAAAATGCATCTTCCAAATATTAATGCATATTAATGTGCTTTCATAGTACTTTATAATGCTTGTTTTACATTTTGCATTGCTTAAAATATAAAATACTTACAGCTAGCAGTTTGCAACAAACCAGGACTGCCCAAACTAGCTGAGTAAAAGAAACTAATGAGAAAAATGCCATTCAAATTAATGGAATTTCCGGTCTCTCTAGTGAGGTCAACAGACAATATGTTGCACTGTTAATAGATCCTATTATGTACAAGAGCAAGTTTATAACATTCCACACAATGCATTATATTCAAGCAGCACAGGACGTAACTAAATGAAACAAAATTGTATATGCTGAGTGTCTATATAATCAGAGCTGCAGCATCTGTAGTATGCATGCAGATTAATCACTGGGGGAGTGCTTGAGTTAAATATTAGAAATGTGAATTATGCAGAATGTCTGCATCAAATCACACCGTAAAATGCCTGTGCACTATACATGCGAGTTTTGGGACCAGAATGTCCCTTTAAGGCTCTTCCAGGAGTGCTCCTGTTGGTGATACAATGTGTCAGGCTGGCAGCAGCAAATCCATTACTGGAAAGCGTCAGTTTAGAATTCTCCAGGCAGCTCGTGAGCATCTGACCTCACCGAGGGTCAGGTCATGCCCGGAGCACAACAGGAGTACAAACATGGCGATCTATCCAGACTCTCAACAAGCCTAGCATGTTCCTTACATTAAAGGATCACTCCGGGCTGAAAAAGAACTGGACAAATAAATGTAAATTAAAGCGGACATATTAAAAATAATTATGCATTTAGTGTTTTTAGTTTTACCATCCTTTTGAAAGCTTTCTCTTGGGGATTGATCCAGCCCACATGACATCTGTATCTCAAACATAACAGTATTACGCCATGTGCTAATGACATACCTCCCCCTTCTGCTCCCGGTGAATCAGGATGCTGGGGAGTGGAGCTTGGGAGGTCAAGTGTCACTCATCAGTGACAGTGCTACTGCGTATGGGCACAATACTGCGCAGTATACAGTCTCCCATGTCCCAGGCAATAGAGAATGTGATTGGGACTGCACGACTGAGATCCTAAAACTCACTGCCCGGAAAAGCGGGAGAGAAACTCCAATAAAGACTGTTTCAACCAGAGTAGTACATATGGGAGGAACCCAAAAATGTTTCTATTTGTGTGGCTTCCATTGGTGGCCAATAGATATACCCACCATGCCTACTCTAACTATGGCTGATAGAGGAAGATTGAAAATGAGCATTTGCCAAGATTTATAATAAGAGGGATTTTGTCCATCACACTTTAGCAACATTCTGTGACACAATGAAATGAAAGCCTTTCCACCAGTTACTTTCATGGTTAATGAGCAAACTCCTGAAATATACAGTAAATCTCCTGGCCATGTATTATTGTGATGTCATAATACACCATGACATCACCGAGGCTATATATCCAGGGGGCAGAAATAAACGCTCTTGTAGCTTTGCAGTGCTTGCAGTGCATTGGTTGCTTATTTTGCGAGTTTTTTGTGTTATATTATTATGCCGAAAGCGGTTAATAAAGGTGGTAAGTCAGGAGGTAGCAGAGGAAGCAAGAGAGGAATAGAAGGAGTAGAGGAAGAGGCAGGTGAAAAACAGATAAGTTATAAAAAGTCCAGTAATCATCGAAGTCGGGAGATAGAGAGGAAGAAAAGGAGCATAAAGAGGAGCAGGGAGGATGAGGAGGAAGACAAGAAACCAGCTAAAAATGGAAAGATGATCTCTGCTGGTGAAGGCACGAGTCGAAGGGGAGTTACCAGGAAAGATGGAGGAGAGCAGAAGAAGGAGGAAAGGGAACCATCTCCTGGATGTAGTAACCACCTCTCCATTAGAGACTTTAAATTCCACCAGGAGCTGGGGAGAGGTGGTTTTGGGAAGGTGAGCCATGTGTTTTCCTTTTACAAATAAATACTGCTTATAATATTGTTAGGCTGGAAGATGGAAGTACACTGAGGGGTTGGGATAGTAGGTGAATTGCCATGTCACTAAGCATTCAGTGAACCACAGGAAGTTCCAGTCACCGTTGGTAGGTTGGAACGCCTTACGCTTTTCGTGTCTCAATCTGGCACTTAGTCATAGACAAGTAACTGAGGTGACTTCAAGCAGTATTCTCTGTAATAATATCATTGCTTTATCTCTCAGGTGATGTTGGCCTCTTGGAAAAAGAGCGAAAAAGTGGCTGTGAAAATCATGGAGAAACGTGCGAGGAGGGCAGCTCGCATTCTCCTGGAGAGCAGAATTCTAAAGACGGCATGGAAATGCCCATTTCTATGCCATGGGATTGCTGCTTTCCAGTCACAGGTACAGGATTGTATGTCTATAGCTCCATAGTCTTGTCCACTCCCCTAATCCGCTGCAACTATTGAGTCTGCCCCACAGCCACGTCCTCCATAAAGCCCCTCAGCACACGCTTTGTGGTGTCTTATCTGTTTCTTTTTCTTTTCTGTGCCACCTCAATCAGGCCCACGTCTTTCTGGTGATGGAGCATGTCCACGGAGGTAGCCTCGAAAGCTTCATGAAGGCCAGAGGCTACCTGAAGATCCGAGAAGCAAGGTGAGTAATGGCATAGTGAAGAATGGTTCTCAGAGACAGGGGGAGTTACAAAAAGTTAAAAGGAAAAAGCCAAAACATTTCTCAGAATATTGTGGTAAATATAAAGAAATGAAAAAATAGAGCTTCAAAAGGGAAACCTAATTACTGAATATAAAGGGGGTAACAAAATCATCTCTCTTAACAAATATTCACTAGCCATCCTCTACATTCTAATTATAACACTGAGTACATTAACTTGTCCCTATCACTCGGGATGGATTCTGTTAAACTCTTTTTCTTTCTCTCCTTTAGATATTATTCGGCTGAGATCATCTGCGCCATGCAATTTTTACACCGGCGTGGCATTATCCATCGGTAAGTAACAGATTCCTCCTCTGTCTGTTCTAACCTCTCCTTACTCTGTTCCTCTGCCTGTATTGCTCTCCCACCAATACTGCCTCCGCTCTCTATGTATTGTTACGCTGCTCTCTCATTCCCTTGTGTTATTTCCTTTATTTCCCTCTGCCTAGTGGTCTGGGGATTACTCTCACTTTGTTTCTATTGTTCATTATATTTTAGAGACCTAAAGCCGGATAATATCTTGCTGGACAGAGGAGGCCACATCAAAGTTGCCGATTTTGGACTGGCCGTGGAAGGCATCAGGGGAAGTGCCAAGACTGTGGGTGTTGCAGGCACCTATACCCACATGGCTCCTGAGGTGAGATAGCTCTCATTTCTAAATGTATCTCTTGAATTTGAGAGATATACAGTGGTAGCCAGCACCCCATTTAAGGATTACATCTATAGTTATAAAACTCAGTATCTTTCTTGGTCCTGTCGTATGTCCCACTGCAGACAAAGCGTTAGCTGTAGCAGAATCTTATAAACTGGCCTTGGTTGCGGGAAACACAAGGGGTCCATTCTAAAAAGAGAGTGTTTCAGAAAGAATGTGATGTCCTCTAATTCCCATTAGAAGTCAGTTCCTGAAATTAGTTTTTCAGAATTGACAATATGGAGTCACAATGGCGGATTGCAAAATTCCACTTCCTCTGATTTGCATGAAATCGGTTTGGGGAGATGCTCTGTTGTTTGCCTGAAATGTCCGCAGGCCGTGTTTTTATAGTGCTTTATTCATGAAAGAGAGCAATTAAATCCCATGGTGACATGTACCAGTTTGTGGTACTGCACATACTAACATGCACGCAGATCTGGTGCGTCTGGACTGATCTTCTTGCAATGGAATAGAAACAAATGGAAACAGACTATAGCAGGACAAATGTTTGCGTACTACACATCCGATGACTGATCATCATGATATATGTATTTATCATAAGTCTACAATGCCAAAGTTAGCTATATTTAATATTTAGGGGATGGAATCCTTTTAAATGTATGCATATAGTCTTCTGTTTATGACATCACCTTAAGGCATGATGTGCACATTCTATATTCTCATCTGAAGTCACTCATTTGCATATAAAGCAACACAATGACTTCATAAGCCAGAGAATACACTGATATATTAAAATGGTATGTTTCTCTTGAACTCTACATTCGGTTGCAATTCTTTGCGCACAATGTATAGATTTAAGTGACAGATTCCATTTAACTTGCTTTATTATTATTACAAGTGAGTTTTTTTAATGGCCCAATTAGAGAAATGGATGCCAGTGTCTGTGAGTTCTTTAATTAGCCCCATCATAAGAAAGCTACGAGTGGTCTATTCAGATCAGTTATAGTTTACATTGCTGGGAACAATGCTAATAAATATTGCAAGAGAACTTGTATGATAAAATGAATTCTTCTGCAGGTCATCTTGAGAGAGGAGTATGGCACTTCCGCTGATTGGTGGTCGTTTGGTATCATATTATATCAGATGCTGGTGGGCAATCTTCCATTTAACATCAACCAGTCCAAAGGGGATTATTGGGATTGTGTGTGCAGTGAGAATCCCCCCTATCCGAGCCGGATGTTAAAGTGGTCAAAAGACATCCTGGGAAAGGTAAGCATTCCTCAGCACTGGGGAAAAATATAATATGGAAAGACATATATGTATATTATATGAGGAATTTACTGGACTTGATAGTTTAGGGTCCATAGAGCTTAATGAGCTAATGTATGAGTGATGGTGTGAAAACTTGAAATATTATTAAAAATGAATTAATCTAGCACAAATAACCTCAGGTGTGTGTGAACCCTCCCAACATACCTGTAATATACAGTAGAACTAGTGCAATATGTGAGGGTAATAATACATCTTCAATGAAAAAGGGATCATTGTAGTGCAGTAAGTCAATAGTACAGCTGTATAGCCTAATGAATCCCGGCTCATGGGTATCAAGTATTTCATAAAGGTGTCCCTGTGGTTGGTAGCAGGACAGATCTTCCTCGATGTTTGCATGTAGACATGATGCAAAGTAGGTAGGGAACAAATAATTAGAGAGAGTATAAAACATATCTAGCATCTACTTACATTTACATTTCTTAACACATAAATACTTAGCCAGCCTAGGACAGTGTACAAAAGTCCACTCTCGGCAAAGGCATGTATCTCTGGTGAACTGATGTGTGTTGTTTCCGGGTTCCATTTTGGCTTCTCCCCCATATGTTCATACGTTCCCATGTCAACATGTTTTGCTTTTTCAAGCTTTTTCAAACGTCTAGTGTCGTGTCTCGTCACTGGACTTAAATAAGCCACTTGATTCGTCTGTTAAAGCCGGTTGAATTTTCTTGGTCCACATTAGTAAGAGTAAAACGTGTCAGGGTCGAGTGGAATTTCATTATACATAGGTACATTTGCTGGATAGCAGGAATGCGTAACACTTATTTTTATTGCAGCTTTTAGAAAAAGCTCCTGGCTCCCGGCTCCGGAAGCTCGGCAACATAAGGCTCCACCCATTTTATCGCTTAGTGATATGGGACCAACTGGAGGCGAGGAATATTCCTCCTCCTTACCAGCCACCAGTGGTGAGTACTCCCACGTTCTCTTCAGTCACATGACACACACACGTATCTACATATGCCGGACAAGAAGCGTTTACATGCAAATGTGTTTACATGCAACTGTGTTTACATGCAAATGTTTTCCATATCAAATGTTTACTCCATGAGTACCCCGAGACATGTATTTATCAAACATATGCAGTGCCAAGGTTAGCCATCATAAAAGGCTAGTCCTTTTAAATGTGTGCGTGCTGTCTTCTGTTTATGACATCACTTAAACGCATGATGTGCAAATTGTATGCTCTCTATTGAAGCAGCTTATTTGCATTTGAAGTGATATAAAAGAATACACATATAAAACATACCCCAAGAAATATCTTCTTATTATGATACACAGTTTATCTAGGGAAATGTAGGACCGAAGTACAGCGCTTAAGGTCAATAAGTGCAGCTGCAGAGTGTATTTGTGACTAGTAGGTGGCGCTTCGTACCACACATGATAATCACAAAGACAACTTTAATTAATAGTTCCTACACTTTGAGAACATATTATCTAATGAAACACCAGCCCTTTCAGTCACAGTTCAGATTTCCGCCTGTAGTGTAATTTCACCTCTACAGAAGATAATCATTTGAGAGATAGTTGATGCCTCTGAGTTTTCAGGTTCTTCTACCTGTAGCAGGTGTTATGATGTATTGGTTTGTGATCTTGCTTTTTGTTGCAGGAGCCAACTAGGGACCTACAGGCTGCCCCCCAGGAGATGTCCCTCTCAAGTCTGGTGGCCCTGAAGCATTCCATCACTTCAGAGGACAGGCAGGCTCTGCCTGGCCTGTCTTATATCCGCCCCAGATGGAGGGACTAAGAGGCAAAGACTCCGCATATTACCATCAGACCATCTGGGACGGGAAGGAGGGACGGAGTCTGAGCCTCACTCTCCTGGGAAACGCAGTAAGTAAACAAAGATTTCACTACATTTCCCATCTTCTATCTTCATTTGCACAGACAATATTATCACTTGTTTTTTTATGTAATGACAATTCAAGCTTGAAATTACTTCTAATGTGATTATTTAACCCCTTGGCGACACAGGACGGACTAGGTCCGTCCTGTGTGCCGGGGCGTTAGTGACACAGGACGGACCTAGTGATTATTTAAAGCAAAAAGTTTAAATATTTTTTTTCCGTTTGTAATGTTTCTTATACCAACAAATACTCACTTTTTTTTCCAGGAGTCAGCCCACCAACTCTGCTGAAAGGTCACCAGTTTTACATCACCTTCCCCTACTGTGTACCACCAAACAGTAGCATTACTCCCCTTCCTTCTTAACAACAAACAGAAGAGACTCTTTCCCTTGCTGTGTGTCATCAAACAGCACAGCTTCTTCCTCTCCTTCTATGTCATCAGTCTGCGCAGCTTCTTCCTCTCCTTGTATGTCATCAAACTGCGCACCCTCTTCCTCTCCTTGTATGTCATCAAACTGCACACCCTCTTCCTCTCCTTGTATGTCATCAAACTCAAGGACCTCTTCCTTTCGCTGTATGTCATCAAACAGCGCAGTCTTGTCTGATCTCCAGTTTTGACCCGGCTTGTACGACTATCCACTCTCCAGTTTTGACTCGGCTTGTACGACTATCCGCCCTCCAGTTTTGACCCGGCTTGTACGACTATCCGCTCTCCAGATATGACCCGGCTTGTACGACTATCCGCTCTCCAGTTTTGACCCGGCTTGTATGACTATCCGCTCTCCAGTTTTGACCCGGCTTGTACGACTATCCACTCTCCAGTTTTGACCCGGCTTGTACGACTATCCACTCTCCAGTTTTGACCCGGCTTGTACGACTATCCGCTCTCCAGTTTTGACCCGGCTTGTACGACTATCCGCTCTCCAGTTTTGACCCGGCTTGTACGACTATCCGCTCTCCAGTTTTGACCCGGCTTGTATCACTATCCGCTCTCCAGTTTTGCAACAACCATACTTTACAACCAAGAAAACTCAACTTTATGTAGAAATGAAAACAGCCCTGTCTACCACCAAAAATGACAGATAATGGCTCACAGCACTGTCTACCACCAAAAATGACAGATAATGGCTCACAGTATTATCTACAACCAAAAATAACATGGCCTGGCGAACAACTCTATGGACCACCGAAAGGTACAGAAATGTCACATCCAGACTTAAAGACCGATGGTACGCGTTTCATAGTTTATCACTAGCTGTTTGTTGTTTTATTCTGAATACTTGCAGTTGTCCCTATTAAGGATTAATCACTGGCCAGGATATAGGACTATACATTATATAATATTGTTTATTATAGGCACTAATAATGGTCTCTCTTATTCTTACCCCAATGCAGCAATGTCACTCTTTTGACCTTTGCTAACCACTCCAAGAAATCCTGAGTGTAATTTGAAGCCACTGGAGCCACATTAACAGTCATATTAAGGAATGGCGCACAGACAGGTATCTTGGGATGGATTAATCACTGTATTTTTCATTTATTTGAATCATTATCTTTGGCCACATGTTTAATAGTAATCCCTATACAGATTTTAGGTTAATGCATTTGAGGATCTCACCTAGCCTGCCAGCTGTCTTTTGGAAAAAACTACTCGCGAGAAGTGGGATCTTTAGAGCTATACATACGGTAAGGTGAGTGATTAATCACTGGCCAGGATACAGGATTATACATTATATAACATTGTTTATTATAGGCACTAATAATGGTCTCTCTCATTCTTACCCCAATGCAGCAATGTCACTCTTTTGACCTTTGCTAACCTCTCCAAGAAATCCTGAGTGTAATTTGAAGCCACGGGAGCCACTTTCACAGTCATATTAAAGAATGGCGCACAGACAGGTATCTTGGGATGGATTAATCACTGTATTTTTCATTTATTTTAATCAGTATCTTTGGAAACAAGTATAATATAATTAAAATAATATATTGTAATTTATAATATTGTTTATTATGCAGCAATGTCACTCTTTTGACCTTTTCTAACCACTCCAAAAATCCTGAGTGTAATTTGAAGCCACGGGAGCCACATTAACAGTATTTTCGGGTGGTTATATAATATTGCTTATTATAGGCACTAATAATGGTCTCTCTTATTCTTACCCCAATACAGCAATGTCACTCTTTTGACCTTTGCTAACCACTCCAAGAAACCCTGAGTTTAATTTGAAGCCACGGGAGCCACTTTCACAGTCATATTAAAGAATGGCGCACAGACAGGTATCTTGGGATGGATTAATCACTGTATTTTTCATTTAGTTTAATCAGGATCTTTGGCCACATGTTTAATAGTAATCCCTATACAGCGTTTAGGTTAATGATATATATATAAAGTCTGCATAAAACATTTCAGGATCTCACCTGGCCTGCCAGCTGTCTTTTGGACAAAACTACTCGCGAGAAGTGGGATCTGTAGAGCTATACATCCGGTAAGGTGACATACACGATTTGATTGGTGCCCTGCTTGAATGTAACAATTGAATTGTTCTATAGTTCTGTCTGTGTCATTTATTTGATATTTATTTGATTCATGTCTCAGTCAGCTGTGCTTTCCCTGTTCTTCATTTATTAAGCGTCCTTCCCAAGAATCTCAGTCCCGTATCTCTGATTGTTCTGTAGATCAAGCCTGGCTGCAGTAGCTGGACTGCTGGACTGGTATGAAGAACACCTGCAGATTCCTTCCAGCTTCTCCAACATCATCTTCTCAAACCAGTCATTTCAGCCCACACCCTGTGTGGTTCCCTAACCAGACCTTAAGGACCAACACAATACCAAGTGTTATTCACCTTCTTAATTAAGCACAACTGGGTAAGCTCTAAATCCTGGACCGGTGTCGGGCAAGGGGGACAGGTGGAGTGGGTGCAAGAGGACTGTTTTGAGAAGGACTGATTTAAATCACTCCATTTTTCCCTTCACGGGTTTTTAGAACTTGATCAGCTCACCCTGATGCGCTTTCCATGCTTGTGATCCAAAGAGATCCAGGAAAATACCAGTGGATGAGCCTAAATCCCACTGTAAGAATTATGACTGGATCCTGCCGACTCCCCAGGGTTTGAAGGTGAGGTTCTCCTGCATCATGTCTTATTTGAGTTTGTCACTCAGGACTAGACAATGTTGGGTACCCCTCACAGTCCCTTTTGCTCTTGTAATCTCCATTCCATGTTCCCTGTCTTGTTCTATATAAGGTTTTTTTTGCCTTCTTCTTTTGCAGTGCTAAACAAAAAATGGGAGAAGGGTTCAACTTGATGGACACATCTTTTTCCCACCAAAACTTCAATATGTAACTATGTAAGTCTGTTCAGATTGCCTCCTGTATTGTCCATCTGTCTCTGTCCTCCATCTACCCTACTCAATCTTGATCTATTATATAGGCTTGGTTCCTGATCTTTATTCTGTCTCCCTTATTCTCCCCCAAAAGCAGAATCTTCATCACTAGCAATTCTAATCATCACTGTCATGGATGAGGAATTCCCATCATAATACATCTCTACATACATCAGACTGTGAGACTGATCTATACATCCGGCTGCAAGATTCATTGAACATGTCTGCTCTAGACATACTGCTCTCTTGATAAAGACAGCCTTGTACCTCCTCCGCTCTGCCCATAAAACAATGGATGTACAAAGACCACTACACAGCTATCATCTCTTCACTGAAATGAATGGTGAAGACCAGCACACAGTAATCTCCTCTTCCCAATCCAAGATCATCACACCAGCTGCTTCCATCCATACACTGACCAACAACTGGAAGATCCCTGACTTCTCATCAGCACTAATACTGGAAACACAGAAAGTGTTGGCAGTGCTTCCTCTTTAGCATTGCTGCATAAAGTGCTACAGATTCAGTACTGTCTTAAACTTATTATACGAAGAAGATTTCTACCAGCACAGCATGCTGCAAACTGGTAACATGATATTGTGTGAAAACAATATATATTCAGACACTTATATCCAATCACAAGCTATCTGCCGGGTCCATCTCATACTGAGGTGAAGCAACATCATCACAGCAATCACACAACTCAATATTCCAGTCCACTCCGAGGATCCAATTCATCGACAGACTGAATAATAAAGATCTGAGGATCACTTTTGTTTTACTGAAACTAATGATGTTCTGTATGTAATGGTTAGGTTTTGTATATTTGTAAATATATCTTTTACACACTTCAAAAATATAGATTGAATGCATTAGTTTCTATATGTTGATGAGTCTTCTTGTAAGAGTTTATGGTCCTGAATATTGTCCGGAAGTTAAAAATGGAAGACATTTTTGGATCTGTATCTAAACGTTCAGTGATAGTGAGATGATAAGGGAAACAATCCGGTTATAGATGGATGGATGGATGAGGGTTCCATGATGCTGGAAGGTGAGAGTCCTGTGATGCTAGGGAAGAAGGGGGATTAAGGGTAGAGAGGAAGGAAGGGAGAGATTCCTGTGATGCTAGGGGAATAATCCTTGGAATTAGCCTAATGAATAACAGGGAGCAGGGTTCAGAAGTGCACCCATACATTCTTACATATTTAATCTCATTGTTGGATAAAATCCCAGTGAAACCAATTTCAAAAGATAATTTGGCCTCTCTGAACTCACCAATCTCCCATACTGAAATTTTAAACACGATCAATAGTATTTCTAATAGAAAGGCTCTGGGACCTGATGGTTTTACAATGTTATATTACAGAACATTCTCTGTTATGTTAATCCCCTATTTAATTAACTTGTTTAACCAATATTGGAAAAATGGGACAATTCCAGATTAAAATCTGTGTGCTCAAATCATAACACTGAGATAAAAGACAAAGGTGTGGGATCCCTCTCAGCAAGAATGAGGAAAAGTTGAAATAACCGGCCCTATAGGATGTAACCTACTCGGGAGAGGAATCACCATTTTTTTCTCACTTGCACAATTACAATGGAAACCTCTCCATTTCCATATCAGACTGGTCCCACCCATAAGGGCAGTCCAGATCCAAATAGCCTGGCAGGTCTCCTCTGCACGAAGAATACAGCTTACATTTTGGCCTTTGTTGGCCTCATCAGTGTGGTACGGCTGGTATCGCTCTACGTGCAGCGAGCTAGGGACCCATGTCTGGGCATAAGCCCACGAGATATATGTGAAGCATTCAAAAAGTTTTATTCGCATCTCTATGCTCTTTGGGAATCACCTTTTGAGGACGATATAGCTCAATACATACGGGATATAGATCTACCCACTCTAACTGTAGAGCAACTGGCGACTCTAAACCAACCATTTAAACTAGAAGAGACTATACAGGGGATAAACCGTCTAAAAATTAATAAGGCACCTGGTCCTGATGGTTTTCCTAATACTTTTTATAAGAAATTCAAATCAGATTTAGCCCAACATCTTACGACTACATTCAACGAAATTAGGGATAAGGATTCGATACCAGTTGAGCTATTACGGATGACAATATCTCCTATATTAAAACCATCTAAAGATCCAACAAACCTAGCCAAATATAGACCAATCTCATTAATTAATACTGAAATTAAAATATACTCGACAATAATAGCTAACCGGCTTAAAACTATTATCCCCTCAATAATTAATCAGGACCAGGTTAGTTTCATAGCAGGATGAGTGACCTCCAGTTGTACAAGGAGATTGATTGGCCTCTTGGGATACGCAGAGAGGACACGGACTCTCCAGCTGGTCCTGTCACTGGATGCCGAGAAGGCTTTTGACAGGGTCAACTGGGGATTCATGAGTCAGACCCTGGAGAGATTTGGAAAAGTCGGTCCAATAAACGCAGCAATTATGGCCCTGTACTCTATTCCATCGGCGAGAGCTGTGGGTCCTGGCATCTCCGCAAACTGGTTTATGATTAAAAACGGCACACGGCAAGGCTGTCCCTTAGCTCCGATACTATATATTCTGACTCTTGAAACATTAGCTTCCCAAATCAGAATCAACCCCAGGATAAAAGGCATTCCAATGGGACATGGCAATTTTAAGATATGTCTTAATGCAGATGATATCATCCTGACACTCTCAGATCCAACCAACTCTCTGGAGGCCTTGATGATAGAGCTAAAGACATATAGTGAGGTGTCGAATTACAAACTGAATATGGGTAAATCCCATATAATGCCGATTAACCTTGACGCCCCAACAATGTTTCAACCTTCTGAAAAATATCCCTTTGCCTGGTCTAAAGAGGGTTTTGACTATCTTGGGATATTCATAACCCAAAAGCTGGAAGACCTAATGATCAAAAATTTCGATCTACTAAATAAATACACCATAGGGAAATTATCAAAAGACTGGAAGTCCCTTGGTATATGTGTAAACATAATAAGATCTTATTTATTACCAGAGTGGTCATATTTATTTAGAATGATTCCTCTTAGGATCCCCTTGCATAAACTCAGACTATTGCAAAGAATCTTTATGGATTATATATGGGCACAGAAGAGACCCCATGGCCCATTTTTGAAACAATCTAATAAGGGAGGATTAGCCATGCCGAATGTCATCAAATATTACCAGGCCAGTCGCTTATTGCACATGCGGAGATGGCAGGACCACCTGGCAGTAGCGGAGCCGTGGTACAGTGTTGAATCCTCTATATTGGGAGTGGAAGATATATCCCAGATCCTATGGCTTGATTCTGGGGTTATAAAAAACGTAATCAAAAACACAAGCTGCCTATATACTGGCGACCTACTAGCCGATTGGCTGGTCTTTAAGAGAAGGTACAACCTGTCTAATAAGATTCTGCCCCTTTGTTCATTGAAAATAATTGAATCTAATATAGACAATATAAAATTGGATAACTGGTTAAAGGCCGGTCCCAGTATAATTAAAGACATCATGGATGGTCATGTTGTCAAATCCTTCCCACAGATTCAACAAGAACTTGACCTACCCACTAAAGAAATATTTGCGATTGAAAAACTACTTAGACCGGCACGTCCTCCGAGTTGGAAACGACGTGAGGTATAAGAAGTTGCTTGAATTTTTTGATCCAGAGTTAAAAGGTATAAAAGTTTCTCAATGTTTGGAGCTTTTTAACCTCCAAGATAAGGACATTAAACCAAGATCCTGGTTAAATTGGGAAAAAGACCTGGGAGAAGAGATCTCAGTGGCGAGTTGAACAAACTCAAAAATGTGAAAAAAACTGTTCATTACGTAAATATTTTGGAATTGCATTATAAGATCCTACACCGCTGGCATCTAGTTCCAATGATTCTAAATAAAATATGCAATCTAGAAGAGGGAACAACTAGACATATATGGTGGGATTGTAGGGACATAGGTCCCTTCTGGACCCTCATTTTTAAAAACATAACAATTATGGAATGCCAGATTGAACCAACTATAATGACAGCAATACTCCACCTTAACTTACCACACATCTCCTTTAACAAAAGATATTTGATTATCCAAGTTCTGCTAGCCTCCAAGGTTGTTGTAGCCTGGCTTTGGAGACAGGGCTGTAGGCCGTCTTGGTCTCAGACGAAATCCCAGATAGAATATCAATATAACATGGAAAGAGGCTTAGCTTTCCAAGAGGATAACCATAAAAAAATGACTCCCTCCGATCTTAAGAGGGGTTGGTATTTCGTCCCTGGACAGGACGTGACATGTATAGATAAAGCTATTAATTCTACCCATCCATCCCCCCCCCGATCCTTGAAGTAATTAAAGACGTATTTATTTGAGGAATCTGACCACTGCTCTCTCACTCTTGCGTTGAATTTGTAATGTATGTCTCAATGTTTTGATGTTAAGTATTTGTCTTTTTGTATTCTTGGCTCAGCTATCAGTTCTCTTGCTGCCACCCGAACCTCACACACTTCCTATAATTATGTTTAGTTTAAAGTAGCCTCTTAGGTTCGAACTGAAGTGCGTGAGATAAAGGAGGGCACACAATACAACCTATGATACAGGTCATCTTTTTACTAACAAACAGGTATTATGCAACTTGGAGGACACAGGGTTAAGTCATAGATATGTATTGCGTGTTATATATGTACCTGTATTTTGTATTTGTATTGTGTATTTTCTGTAACAAAACTTCAGAAAAACATTAAATATTTAAAAAAATGTTTTTAAAAATCGTCAGGCCACGGATAGTACAAGGAGATTCATTAATCCTATCCATGAAATAAAGTTGGGATAGGATTCTCTGGGAATATCTTAGAGAATTTATGTCAAGATTTGGCTTACCAGAGCCTTTCACTGGGGCCGTATTCGCTTTGTATTCTAATCAGCCAAAGTCTCTGCATCTGGTTTCATATTAGATAATTTTTCATTGTCTAATGGTACAAGACAGGGTTGCCCCTTGTCACTACTTTTATTGTTTAGGCGGAAATCATTAGATTTTATCCATTACTACCATGCAACAAATCCAGGCCCTTTAATTCAGTTTGGATTCACATAAACCTCAATGGTTGGAAATGGAATCAACAAAAATATACCCACTCTCAGTTAAATAAATTCTATGGATTCCCACAAATTTGACTCCAAAACTATATTCATTATTTCCAACCACAAAAACAACTATTAAAGCATGGAATTTCATTTTAAAATTGATCACTCCAAAAACAAATTTATCAAGAGCAACTCCCATATCAATTTTAACCAGATGTACCCGATTTTGACTTTGCGTATTGGTCCTCTCATTCTATTAAACATATTGATAATCTTATAAAAAGTTCCAAATTCATACCCTTTAACCAATTAAAAGAAAGTAATAAAATTTAGATAATTCAGATGCCCCAGATCACGAAAAATTGATTGCTTGGATTAGTTTAAAATGTCATGTTTCCAACCTGGATCTGAATAAGAGATCAATGTTATTCTCACCTATAGTAAAAAAATATTTTTTGGATCTGGGAGGAAACATACCATATCTATTTTTTTACTTGACTTTTGAAAACAACAACAATGAGAAATCAGACTTCATGCTACATTGGTAGTGGGTCTTAGGCCTGGCCTTTGATCTGGATGATTGGAATGGTTTTATTTTATTATTGAAAGGTACTACACATGTGTCTCTCATTATGAATCCCATTATAAATTATTATTCAGATGGTACCTAACCCCCTCAAAATTACACAAATTCAAATATTAACTTCAAACAAATGTTGGAGGCATTGTGGACATGTGGGGTCCTTAGGCCATATTTTCTGGACATGCCCTTTATTAAAGCATTATTGGAGTTTGATTTATAAAATAATTAACACAATTACAGATTCAATTATACTCCTAACCCCTAAAATTTGTTTATTTTCAAAGCCTCCATCACATTTACCCCAAAACAAATCAATTATATTAAAACATTTATTAAATGCAGCCAACTTTCATTCCCAAATATTGGGACTCTACAAATACCAATCTACTAAAGAAATCTCAAAATTAGCAAATCGAAAATAAAAGATGTGAATTGGTTTTTAGACAAAACTTTAAAAATATTAATTTGCATCATGAGTGGGCAATGTGGGAAGATGACATAGTAAAAAAAAAAAAAGTATAGTCTAGTGTGATGCCCCCCTATTTGACCAACATGGTTTTTAATAAAATCTTTTTTTTTAACTTATTGTTATTTTTATTTCATTGCATTTTTATATATTTCTATTATCTTCTGCGATGTCACCGGCATGGATGCCAGTTCCAGCTGAAGTTCAGGTGCAGGGGCAGGAGCAGGTGGGATACCCTGTGCACGGTGACCACTTTGCCCCAAGGGTGGAGCCCTAGGCTTTGAGTGGCCTCAATCAGGGGTTTGGGGCCTTCTTTTTGGCATCTTGACAAATGGGTAAATCTAGAAAACGTAGTCATAAGCCAAAAGGTGTGGAGAAGGAGTGGAGAAGGTCGGAGTAGTCAGGGTACAAGCCAAGTAAATACCAGTAGTTCAGGGAAAATAACAGTAGTCCAATCAAAGGACAGGCAGGCAAAATGTTCCAGCAAAGAGTGCTGGGCGGAGGGGGTTTAAATAACAAGGCAGTTAACGAAGGAACAGGGAACACCTGAATTTCAATTAAGTATGTGCAGGAGGTAGACAGACCCATAGCAATGCTGAAAAACCAGGCCCTCTGGTGGCATGCAGAACAGGTATAAGTACCAGAAGCACAGAGGTCCAGTGATCAATCCCAGCAGAGGAATACTTATGATATCATATTAGTTTTTATATTTTATGTAAAACCATATGTATATATATTTATTATCTTTTCTCTTAAGTATTATGGATGTATATCTTGTTATTGTTATTTCTCCCATATTGTGATCTATATTCAACATTTTTAAAAATTATTTCTGTAACTTATGTCTTATAAAATTGAATAAAAAATTATTTGAAGAGGATGGTGTTTACTTTAGCGCTGTACTTTCTTTTTGTTATTTATATATATTTACAAATCTAAGAAACTGAAACACTCACAAGGTTTCATATTCAAATACCTCAAAGTGATTTATTCCAAATCAACCTTTCAGTCTCAATCAAATACTTTTATCAAGACAAAAAAAAAGTTGATTTGGACAAAAAAAAATCATATCCAGCAGTGGAGCTGGTGAATTTACCTGCTCAGCAGTGCTGCCAAGATGATCTGTCAGTCGCATGTAGTCCCTCCCTCCCGTCGCAGCGCTCGGCGAACTACATTTCCCATGAATGCTGGCTCCTCATTTACAGCGCCCGGGAGGGTGAAACGATTGATGACAACTGCAGTCGTTATGTGGCGCTCTGATGTAAAAGTGATGTCATGATCCTCCTCTTCCTCATATAGAGTTACTCTCAGTGGTGATGTAGTGGAATTAAAACAAAAGCTATAATGTAGGTAAATTATGTGAACTCTACTGGGCCTCATAGCGTAAAAACATCCAAGCTGGCTGAATAACAATTTATCAGGCAATATATAATTACATCTGCTGATCTGTTTGTGCTTTATTAATTTAAGCAATGTCATTATGAGTAAAACAAATACAATTTCATATTATGGGGAAATATCTGTTGTCAATTTAAGCGCCTGTTCCTGGACAGTCATCTACCTGATAAATAGAAATGTGATAGAAATTTGGTGGTTTTGTTTAAATAGTGAGACTCTATACAGGTGCATTCTGTAAGATCCATTTATTATCATACAGATATGCTGTGTACTGAGTCTTTTAAACACGGTCTCATTTATTTCAAAGTCCTATCTAACTTATCATGCCAAATACAGACAAATAAAACTGAATATTAATCAGACCATTGTAACATTATTTGAGTACAGTAAACATATTGGTTTGTTTTTTCCATTCAGATTTTATATTTATATTTGACTGCAAGCTGAGGTAGGAAGGAAAAATTAGTTCTTAAAAGCTCAAGGTCAAAGAGAACCGGCTTTGGTTACCGCCAAAAGCTCAGGCAACACTAATCACCAAGAGGATGAGGGCAAAAACAGTGCAGTAAACAAACTCAAATAAAGCTCATCAGACTCAAATACAAGATAGTCTTGGTAATATTGTAGGACCTGCAGTTCAGACGCCAGTACTGACCTGCCACACACCATGCCCTCCTCAAATGGCCAATCCAGCAGCTTTCACCTTACTCTCTATGGCATATACAGGCAATCCAAAAGGTTTCATAAGGAGAAGGCATGAATAAGAGGGCAGACCCCAAAATATAGGGAACAAGCCTCCAAGAGGACCGGTGTTCTGACAAATTTCTGGAGCAAATTCTCCTGCGCAATCGCAGGAGAATTTGCTCATTGCGCATGCGCATAAAGTTACAGCTGATCATTCAGCTGTAATTTTGTGCACACCGCGCATGCGCCAACTACGCAACCCACCTCCCGCCCCCCGCACACCCCCGGCACACCCCTTCTTACCAGATGATCGGACACAGCGGTACACAGCGCATACGCGCGGCTATCAAGCCGTGTGGGAATGCGCGCGTCCGTGGCTGGATTCAAAACGCTGGTAAGTAACATGTGGCGGGGGGACATAAGGGGCCAACAGAGGGGTAAGCACCCTGGTGAGGGCTGCCTCATCTTCATGGGAGTTGTGATCCTCCTGCTGTATTATTGATGCAGCAGGGGGATCACAACTCCTATCAAGATGAGGCAGCCCCTCAGGTACTGCCTTAGTTTCATTGGACACGGGGGAGGGGGGGGGCTCATATAAATGGGGCATTAAACACGGGGGGCTCATATAAATGGGGCATTAAACACGGGGGGCTCATATAAATGGGGCATTAAACACGGGGGGCTCATATAAAGGGGACATTAAACACGGGGGGCTGATATAAATAGGGCATTAAACACGGGGTGCTGATATAAGGGGGGCAGTAAACACGGGGTGCTCATATAAATGGGGCATTAAACACTGGGGCTCATATAAATGGGGCATTAAACACGGGGGGCTCATATAAAGGGGACATTAAACACGGGGGGCTGATATAAATGGGGCATTAAACACGGGGTGCTGATATAAGGGGCGCAGTAAACACGGGGTGCTCATATAAATGGGGCATTAAACACGGGGGGCTCATATAAATGGGGCATTAAACACGGGGCTCATATAAATGGGGCATTAAACACGGGGGACTCATATAAATGGGGCATTAAACACGGGGTGCTGATAAAAATGGGGCATTAATCACGGGGTGCTGATATAAGGGGGGCAGTAAACACGGGGTGCTGATATAAGGAAGGGCAGTAAAGACGGGGTGCTCAAATAAGGGAGGGCAGTAAAGATGCGGTGCTCATATAAGGAAGGCTAGTAAAGACAGCAGGTGCTCATATAAGGGAGGGCAGTAAAGACGGGGGGCTCATATAAAGGGGCATTAAACACGGGGTGATCATATATAGGGGCAGTAAACACGGTGCTCATATAAGGGAGGGCAGTAAAGACGGGGGGCTCATATAAAGGGGGCATTAAACACGGGGTGATCATATATAGGGGCAGTAAACACGGTGCTCATATAAGGGAGGGCAGTAAAGACAGGGGGTGCTCATATAAAGGGGGCACTTAAACACGGGGTGCTCATATATAGGGGGGCAGTAAAGACAGGGGTGCTCATATAAAGGGGGTGTTCTGACATATTTCTTGAACAAATTCTACCGTAGAATTTGCTCATTGTGCATCACAGCACATGCGCACACAGTTACAGCTGTCAATCAGCCGTACCTTTGGCAGAAGAGCGCATGTGCAAGGAACACACTCCATCTCACGCCCCCTTCGGAACAGCTGCGGTGACAGGTAAGTATAAGCGTCTTACTGATTATTGTTACTTATTAGCGTAGCAATCAATGTATAGTTGACATCAGTGGAAGTCACACACGGGGGGGTGGTTGCCTCATCTTGATGGTAGTTGTGACCACCTCCTTAAGCTCCCGTGTGTCCCACGTGTGTGACTTCCACTTACTAGCGTAGCATATCACTGATAGGACTTTTAGCAACTGTACATTGATTGCTTCGCTAATAAGTGACAATCAGTAAGACGCTTATACTTACCTGTCACCGCAGCTGATCCGAAGGGGGCGTGAGATGGTGTGTGTTCCTCGCACATGCGCTCTTCTGCCAAAGGTACAGCCGTAACTTTGTACGCTTGCGCTGTGACATTGGTAACTGGCTGTTACCTTAAAGGTAACTTAATAAACTATTACACTATCTCTCTTTCTCTAACACTGTGTGCCTTTCACTCTCCTTACAGAGTTAGATTCACAGATTGTGAGAAAGTGACACTGTGTTCCCGCTCTGCTCCCCAGTGACACCCCTGGTCTGAAAGGCATGTGCTTCTGTGTGTGAATTTAGATATGAAAGGTGTGTGAATGCACAGTAACAAGGGTTGAAGCCTTGACGTGGCGTTACTGCTCACATGGGTATCCATGTGCCAATTCAACCAACGTGAGTGACTGTAATACTTATGTGTTTAATATAAAAATGTTCTATTATTCAAATCATGATTTAAGAAAATGCACTGTTACACCCAGCGCCTATTCCTGTCATTCTCAACCTGGTAATATGATCACAATTACAATGTTTTACCTGGTATGTTTTCTTCCACAGGACAGCTCGTATCGGGGTGCATGGTTACCTGTCCACACGTGTCCCGCTGGACTATTCTTTGTTTTGGAACCACACCATCCCTCAGTAACAAGGCTATAACTGCTTCATTCAGGTTCATGAGGTATAGAGGCATAAACAGTTTATTTTGGGGACTTTGTGTTTGTATTACATTCAAAGTTTTTAAATCCTCTGCTTCTCTCTCAATTACTTCCTCCATTTTCTTTGGAGAAAAAAAATGCAGAAGTCTAAAAACAGCCTTTGTCCTTAAGGGGTTAATTACAACACTGGCCAGACTTTTCTATTCCCCCAGCCCATTTGAGAGTGTTACCGTTGTTCCTATCATATCGGGGATACTTCATGGAGGACTGAGCCCTGATTTGTTTGACCATTACCTCATGGTCTAAATGGGCGTGCTTTTAATGTATGCTGTTACTGTGTTTAGATTTTATTCTTAATATTTTTATTTCTTAGCATTTTACTTATTTACAAAAACATTGTTTCACACAGTTGTGCCAATATCCCTGCCCTGGTAGCTCTTATCAGGAGACGTGATGATTTACTTTTCCTATTTCTTCTAGAAATGGAAGGTGATTACAAGAAGAATTTCCTATTAGCATCATTTGTGACCAAGAAATGTATCCGTGACTGAAGTGAAGGACACGAGGCTGGAAGCTGAAGACACTGAAATTTGTCAAATTCGTTTATTAAAAATAAATATCAAACTACCTAATGGTTATACATGTATTTGATAACATTTATGCACAGAATGTGTGTAGAGAGAGACAGACTGAGAGAGACAGAGAGAGTGAGAGAGACAGACAGAGAGAGAGTGAGAGAGAGACAGAAAGAGAGTGAGAGAGAGAGTGAGAGAGAGACAGAGAGAGAGTGAGAGAGAGACAGACAGAGAGAGAGACAGAGAGAGAGACAGACAGAGAGAGAGACAGACATAGAGAGAGTGAGAGAGACAGAGAGAGAGTGAGAGAGAGACAGAGAGAGAGAGAGTGAGAGACAGACAGAGAGAGAGTGAGAGAGAGACAGAGAGAGAGACAGAGAGAGACAGAGAGAGAGACAGAGAGAGAGTGAGAGAGAGACTTCAAGCAGGCCGGACTGGCCTACCTGGATACCGTGAAATTTCACGGTAGTCCTCTGGTCCTGGGGCCGCTTTAAGTTGTTCGGTCGCTCTGAGACGTTCACCACGTGCGCGCACTTCAGTTACTGCACAGGATCACGTGCGTCCAGAGCCGATGCTGTGTGAGAAAAGGTAGGAAGATATAACGGGTGGTTGTGAGTTTAGGGAGAAGTGTAAAGGGGATAAAATACATAGAGCCTAATGGAAAATTGATGACAGGTGGGGGAGAAAATACATACGTGAGTGAATATCAGATTGAGAGTGAGTGGCATTGTGTGTGAGTGAGCGGCAGAATAAATGGGTATATCACAGTGTTCTGTCAGATTTCTTGAGCAAATTCTACTGCACAGGCGCAGTAGAATTTACTCATTGCGCACGCGCACAAAGTTACAGCTGTCAATCAGCCGTAACTTTGTTAGAAAAGCACCTGCGTGAGGGACACACACCACCTCCAGCCCCCTCTGGATCAGCTGCGGTGACAGGCAAAGTATAAGTGTCTTACTTATTACTTACTAGTGTAGCAAGCAATTGGTAAAACTTCAATCAGTGACATGCTACGCTAGTAAGTGGAAGTCACACGAGGGGGACACATGGGAACTTAAGGAGGTGATCACAACTACCATCAGGTTGAGGCAGCCACCCCCCTGTGTGTGACTGTGTGTGTTCCAAGTCAGGCCCTGCTCTCAAAGCCGACCCTAGGCGGGTGCAGATGCCACTGTGCACAGGAAGAAGGGGCGACAAATCTGGGAGAACCTGTGTATATATTTTTTTATGCCTGGGAAGTTCGACGTGCACCCTGCGATGGCGCCTCCTCAGTTGGAAGAGCTGGCTGGGGAGATGAAATGTTCTCCCCTCATCAGCCCTCCTTTCACACAGACAAGCAGGAAGCCTCTCGCGCTCCCTTGATGCGGAAGTGTCACGTAATGACCCCACGCTCATACTCCAGTGACAGGTGGGGAGCATGTTAATATTTTATATTAACTGCAAGTGTAATTGTATGAGTGGCAGAGTATGTGGCAGTGAGCAGCAGAGCCAGGGCCCACTTACTCCTGGGGGGCCCAAGGCAGCTGCCCGGTGGTCCCGCTGCCCCTCTGTACCTGCACTATGCGATCAGCACTGATCGCATAGTACAGGTGCGCCCAGCGTTCTCTCCTCTCCCCGGCTCCCTCTCGGAAATACGATGCTCTGCGTCATTACTACGCGCGAGCAGCATGGATTGAGCTCTCGGGGTGTATAACACACACAGAGCCCATGCTGCCTGCGTCTCCCCGCGCTCCACTCACGTAGGAGAGAACATTGGGGTGGGGAAGGGAGGGGGGATAGAGAACATACTGGGGAGCGGAGGGGTGGATAGAGAGAACACTGGGGAGAGGGGGATAGAGAGAACACTGTGTAAATCATATATATTCACACACTTTATCTAAATATTATATAATCCACCTATCCATATATATTAGTTTTAAAAAATTATATAATTACATAATAAATAGCATATAAGTGTGTGTGTTTATTTTTTTGTATGGAGGTATTAGGGTGGAGGGTGTGATTGCATGCCGGGAATGAGGGGTGGGGTCCAGGGGCCCCAAACAAATGTTTGCCCAGGGTCCAGTCAATGTTAAAGATCTCAGGGCCCTGAGCAGAGCACGTGTGTGTGTGTGTTTGTCTGGATGGAAATTATGAGAGAGATGGGTTTGCGTGGGCATGTCTCCACTCACGCGTCTGTGACCCTAGGATCGGCCCTGGTCATTCTGTCCCACTGTCTGTGTTACTCTCTCACACTCTCTGAAGATTACATATTCATCTAATCTTTTAGTGAATAATGTCACTGCTTTATCTGTACATTGTGCACGGACAAACCCAACGAGCTTGCTATGTGGGGGTAACTCGGCAGGTGTGTGGCTAAATTGGTAAGATTAAATATATCACAACTCACCTGCTACTCAACTTTTAATGAATAGACCCCTCTGTGTCAGACTTGCACCATGCTCTTCTCAATCGCATTCACGTCCCCCTTTCTTTTCTTCCTGTCACACGTTTCCCATGCTTGTCTCAATGTGTTCATGTTAATTGATGCGCCATCTAAAAAAAAAACATTGAAAACCAATTTTTTTCTTCAAACTCAGAAGATTAAAAATACCATTATTATATGAGTATATTTGTTATGTAAAATAAACAAGAAAAATTGGAAAAGTTAATTTTTAAACTTTTGATTGTAATCATGTAATATTTCAGTCACTCACCCTGGTTGAATTGGCACATGGATACCCATGTGAGCAGTAACGCCACGTCAAGGCTTCAACCCTTGTTACTGTCCAGTCACACACCTTTCATATCTCCAGTCACAACACAACTCTAACCCCCCCGTCTTTACTGCCCCCCTATTTATGAGCACCCCGTGTTTAAATGCCGCCTTTATATGAGCCCCCCATCTTTACGGCCCCTTTATGAGCACCCCGTCTTTACTGCCCCCCTTATATCAGCACCCCGTGTTTACTGCCCTTCCTTATATGAGCACCCCGTCTTTACTGCACTCCCTTATATGAGCACCCCCTGTCTTTACTGCCCTTCCTTATATCAGCCCTCCGTGTTTAATGCCCCATTTATATGAGCCCCCCGTGTTTAATGCCCCATTTATATGAGCCCCCCGTGTTTAATGCCCCATTTATATGAGCACCCCGTGTTTACTGCCCCCCTTATATCAGCACCCCGTGTTTAATGCCCCATTTATATCAGCCCCCCGTGTTTAATGTCCCCTTTATATGAGCCCCCCGTGTTTAATGCCCAATTTATATGAGCCCCCCGTGTTTAATGTCACCTTTATATCAGCCCCCCTTCTTTAATGCCCCATTTATATCAGCCCCCCGTGTTTAATGGCCCATTTATATGAGCCCCCCCTCCCCCGTGTCCAATGAAACTAAGGCAGTACCTGAGGGGCTGCCTCATCTTGATAGGAGTTGTGATCCCCCTGCTGCATCAATAATACAGCAGGAGGATCACAACTCCCATGAAGATGAGGCAGCCCTCACCAGGGTGCTTACCCCTCTGTTGGCTCCTTATGTGACCCCGCCCCGTGTTACTTACCAGCGTTTTGAATCCAGCCACGCGCGCATTCCCACACGGCTTGATAGCCGCGCGCATGCGCTGTGTACCGCTGTGTCCGATCATCTGGTAAGGAGGGGTGTGCGGGGGGCGGGAGGTGGGCTGCGTAGTTGGCGCATGCGCGGTGTGCACAAAGTTACAGCTGAGTGATTAGCTGTAACTTTATGCGCATGCGCAATGAGCAAATTCTCCTGCGATTGCGCAGGAGAATTTGCTCCAGAAATTTGCTCCAGAAATGCTCCAGAAATTTGTCAGAACACCGGCAAAGATTCATTTTTTTCACCTAGTGAAGATAGGTAGATAGGGAGATAGATGCTATATGCCAATAATTGCCATCCAAATTACAATCACAAAGGAGCTACCTAGCTGACAGATAAGTAAGATTGATAAAAATACACCATTATATGTAAATATCTGTTTTAAAGAGATTTACCTGTAACACATGGTAAAATTCTCATCTACTGGACCAAAAAACCATATCATCAAAGCTTGGGATACTGTGTATAAAGTAGTCAGCCTTTCCTCTGGATGGTCAATACTGATGCCACTATCTGTATTTCCTGATTTAAATTTGAATAATCTGGCACACTAAATCAATTCAAAATTTAAATGACTTTTTCTTAGGTAATTCTTTAATGTTTTAAGAAGCTTCAAGATAAATTCAGCCTAGAAGATAATATGCTAATAGAACTCAAATTAAATTATTAATAAAGTAAAAGATACATTTTCAATTCAAAATTTTGATCAAAATGATACAGAAAATGCATTCACTGATCTGAAAAAAAAACATACTTACATAATCCTAATAAATGCGTTACTGTATCTCAATGTTACTCTTATCTAATGCCCACACCTAGATTAAAGATATTGGAGCTTGTTACAACCTGGAAGAATGGCTTAAATTTTTTATCAGCTCTCAAAGGAATTAAACATTGCTCCAAATCATTGGGAAAACCATTTCAAAATAATTTATAGATGGTATTTACCCCCTATAGGTTGAAGAAAATGAACTTCAGATATTCAGACAAATGTTGGAGAAACAGTGGAATTATTGGTTCACTTTCACATGTGTTTTGTTATTGTCATAAACTCACACATTTTTTGTCAGCAAACACATAAATTAAAACAAAAAGTAAATTCTAATATTCCTGTACTCACTTCAGAATTGGCTTTATTCGAATTCTTCCCTGATACTATTGAAAAAATTCATAAAATTATAATTGGAAATATCGTTTTAGCTGCTACTTGGGTCATCCCCAGATACTGGAGGTCACCAACAATCCCTACTATTAAAGAAGTTTTTCATTATATGCTATGAAATAAGAAGTAAGAACTGGCTCTCAGAGAACCTTCTTTGCAGTTAGATAACCTTAGACACTACTGGGACGAATGGGAAACAAAGATTAAAAGAGAATATAGATTTTGATTGCTTGTATAAAGAAAAGTATTTGAAATTTTTTTATTTTTTGGCCGGTGGGTTACTGTTGGATCTGGTAGGCTTAGAGTTGTGGATAAAAGGCATATCCTGCAGTCCGTGGCTATCCAGAATTCATTTTCCGCACTGTCACAGTGCAGTGGTGTTGTGGAGGCTCAGACATGGAATTTGAGGAGCCACCCTCCTTTATGGCTGAGGTGTGCAAGGAGAAGGTGAGGCCTGGTAGAAAGCAGTTGTTGTTGGGCGATTCTATCATAAGAGGTGCTGAGTTGGACAGTATTGGCTTAGTGAGATGTCTTCCTGGAGCTACTGCTCGCAGAGACAGGAGGCGTATTTGTAATATTGTTAAGCAAGCAAATCAGGAAGGAGAATTGGATGTACTGGTTCATCTAGGTACAAATGATTTGGCTGACAATGAGGTTTCAAAGGTGAAGGAAGATTTTCGTGTTCTTGCCAATGATATACGGCAGGTTGTGTCCACACTGTCATCCTTCTCCTTGCACACCTCAGCCATAAAGGAGTCTTAAATTAGAGGGGCAATGATTTAAAAGTAATATCAGGAAGTATTACTTTACTGAGAGGGTAGTGGATGTATGGATTAGCCTTTCAGCAGAAATGGTAGAGGTAAACCTAGTCAAGGATTTTAAGCATGCGTGGGAAAGGCACAAGGCTATCCTAGATATAAGACAGGGAACTGGGGACTAATATAAGTATTTAGAAAATTGGGCAGACTAGATGGACCGAATGATTCTTATCTGCCGACACATTGTATGTTTTTATTTTATTACGCGATTGTCATTAACTAGGTATTGTTGTGTCATGTTATGTATACTAGAATTGGTTATAGTCATTAGAATTTAATTTAAAAAAGATTAAAATAAAAAGCTATTGTGGATGGAGGCACTACCCTTCTCCCCTTTTTTTGCCCCCCCCTCCCAATTTTACATTTTTTGTTTTATTTTTTAACAATGTAATTTAATTGCATAATTAATTCATACCAATATGTTATCACAATGAAACCTGACTATAAAGTGCTTGATCAATGCTTTCATCATTGATAATTTAATATTGTTTAATATCAATTCATACATTGATATTTACTTTTTTTATGTATAACTTATGTGGAATTTCATTGTAAAAGTTATTGTTATTGTAAAAATATCTGTTTAATAAAATATGTTTGAAACAAATAACATATCTGTTTCCAATAGTATACTGTAATCTAGGGACTGAGAACAAAATATGTTACTAGAATGGGTACTGATGTGAAAATAAAGTCATTTAATAAATGTAGGGCCATACCTAAAGTGTTTGGTACCTGGAGTGGATCTTATCTTTGACACCCCCTCTACACACAAGACTCTCCCAAGGCTCTCTCTCTTCTCTGCTACCATTGGTGGGAAGGAAGAGTATCAGCTACTACTACAGCATCAATAATGCATCACCAGGAGTTCAGAAGTGCTCTCACACATTCACATCACTACAATGAGCCATGTATGTATGCAGAGGGGATAGATGCCCGATTCCTGAGACATACCATAACCCCACAATCCCCCATAACCATACCAGCCCATGTTCCCCCCAATAATGGACACGAGACTTGTGATGGTACAACAAGGCCACAGCACTTCTTTATTAAACACATATCAGGCTGTATAAACCACCACCATCCTTTAATACTTATATGTATAAAACAGAATACAGCCTGACAAATTGACTAAGCCCTTGCCAGTAAAACCATTTTCCACTTCCACCCATATATTTATATATGGCCACCTTTTTCCAACCAAATCCAGAATCCAGAAGCTCGCCTCCCCTCCTCGTCCCTTGAGATGCCATAACTCCATCTGGCCCATCTCTCCCACAATGCTTACCACTAGCCGACTCACTTAGCTCAGTGGGCACGTCAACTACAAACAACTTCCATGTTGCTTTTAAGGTTAAGGGGAGGACCCGAGCACCATTCTCCTTGTAATAACTCCAACTCCATTTTCCAAAACATATCCCCTACTGGCAAGGACAGCCAACCCCCGCCTGCTGCGACAAAAGAAAGTTAATACATAGAAAACACATAAACATAGGGAGGGAGGGTGGGAAAATTGCTACCAGGTGCGTTTACAGATTAAAATGGCTGCTGGGGAGAGAGGCTCCAGGGCTTTTATCAACTCCCCCTTGAAGCCCCTCCCCCAGCCCCCGTCAGTCATCTCTTGCCTCCCCCTCGCACATACATGTCCTGTACAATTAATTTGCATAATTTCCCAGGGTTCTATCACAGGGTGACCTTCCTGCAAGATGCTGCCTTTATTGTGTGAAACCATGTTTTAATTTATAAATAAAGGTTTTCTTACCTTTCCACTGTTTGTGCATTGTAATATATGTGCTGACTGGAGGTGATGGATTGTTTTAAATCAAAGCAAAGTCCAATCCAGTGACATATGAAGTGGAAACAAAGTCAGAGCCAAGTTTGATTAAAAAATATTATGGTAATTTAACGATTGCAAATATGAGTGTAATTTGGTGATGTTTGTTGGGTATGTTGGCTGTAGTATTAATAATAATTAGTATATTTGTTTAAAGCTGCAATGTTATATTCACTGTCATTTCCTGGCTGTTTTTGTTAAGGTAAAAAATAAAATCTATGTGATTTCGAGCATTTATAAAGTATTAAATCACACAAGACTTATACTAATGGTTTTTATGGAAAATATATGGTATGATTTCATTCCTATAGCAGTTATAAACCCTGGAACTGGCTTATCCTGAGATACTGTAATGACGGATATTACTCTAAACATCAGGGACATCTAGCTGCTCGGTTTCCCATCAAATTCTATTAAAGTAATTAAAATGCACATTTTTCCCGTCTCCTTTATTTACTGATATTACATATATTTGATAGATTTTGTCCACACCGGTCAGGAATGGCTAATCGATGAACCTCATGGTACTATTTGTAAGGGTTAATCCACCATCCTTGTCTCTACTTTTATAAATGATGTTATTACTAGACCACCTTAAAGAGACTGGCTGATGCCCAAAATGCATCTTCCAAATATTAATGCATATTAATGTGCTTTCATAGTACTTTATAATGCTTGTTTTACATTTTGCATTGCTTAAAATATAAAATACTTACAGCTAGCAGTTTGCAACAAACCAGGACTGCCCAAACTAGCTGAGTAAAAGAAACTAATGAGAAAAATGCCATTCAAATTAATGGAATTTCCGGTCTCTCTAGTGAGGTCAACAGACAATATGTTGCACTGTTAATAGATCCTATTATGTACAAGAGCAAGTTTATAACATTCCACACAATGCATTATATTCAAGCAGCACAGGAAGTAACTAAATGAAACAAAATTGTATATGCTGAGTGTCTATATAATCAGAGCTGCAGCATCTGTAGTATGCATGCAGATTAATCACTGGGGGAGTGCTTGAGTTAAATATTAGAAATGTGAATTATGCAGAATGTCTGCATCAAATCACACCGTAAAATGCCTGTGCACTATACATGCGAGTTTTGGGACCAGAATGTCCCTTTAAGGCTCTTCCAGGAGTGCTCCTGTTGGTGATACAATGTGTCAGGCTGGCAGCAGCAAATCCATTACTGGAAAGCGTCAGTTTAGAATTCTCCAGGCAGCTCGTGAGCATCTGACCTCACTGAGGGTCAGGTCATGCCCGGAGCACAACAGGAGTACAAACATGGCGATCTATCCAGACTCTCAACAAGCCTAGCATGTTCCTTACATTAAAGGATCCCTCCGGGCTGAAAAAGAACTGGACAAATAAATGTAAATTAAAGCGGACATATTAAAAATAATTATGCATTTAGTGTTTTTAGTTTTACCATCCTTTTGAAAGCTTTCTCTTGGGGATTGATCCAGCCCACATGACATCTGTATCTCAAACATAACAGTATTACGCCATGTGCTAATGACATACCTCCCCCTTCTGCTCCCGGTGAATCAGGATGCTGGGGAGTGGAGCTTGGGAGGTCAAGTGTCACTCATCAGCGACAGTGCTACTGCGTATGGGCACAATACTGCGCAGTATACAGTCTCCCATGTCCCAGGCAATAGAGAATGTGATTGGGACTGCAGGACTGAGATCCTAAAACTCACTGCCCGGAAAAGCGGGAGAGAAACTCCAATAAAGACTGTTTCAACCAGAGTAGTACATATGGGAGGAACCCAAAAATGTTTCTATTTGTGTGGCTTCCATTGGTGGCCAATAGATATACCCACCATGCCTACTCTAACTATGGCTGATAGAGGAAGATTGAAAATGAGCATTTGCCAAGATTTATAATAAGAGGGATTTTGTCCATCACACTTTAGCAACATTCTGTGACACAATGAAATGAAAGCCTTTCCACCAGTTACTTTCATGGTTAATGAGAAAACTCCTGAAATATACAGTAAATCTCCTGGCCATGTATTATTGTGATGTCATAATACACCATGACATCACCGAGGCTATATATCCAGGGGGCAGAAATAAACGCTCTTGTAGCTTTGCAGTGCTTGCAGTGCATTGGTTGCTTATTTTGCGAGTTTTTTGTGTTATATTATTATGCCGAAAGCGGTTAATAAAGGTGGTAAGTCAGGAGGTAGCAGAGGAAGCAAGAGAGGAATAGAAGGAGTAGAGGAAGAGGCAGGTGAAAAACAGATAAGTTATAAAAAGTCCAGTAATCATCGAAGTCGGGAGATAGAGAGGAAGAAAAGGAGCATAAAGAGGAGCAGGGAGGATGAGGAGGAAGACAAGAAACCAGCTAAAAATGGAAAGATGATCTCTGCTGGTGAAGGCACGAGTCGAAGGGGAGTTACCAGGAAAGATGGAGGAGAGCAGAAGAAGGAGGAAAGGGAACCATCTCCTGGATGTAGTAACCACCTCTCCATTAGAGACTTTAAATTCCACCAGGAGCTGGGGAGAGGTGGTTTTGGGAAGGTGAGCCATGTGTTTTCCTTTTACAAATAAATACTGCTTATAATATTGTTAGGCTGGAAGATGGAAGTACACTGAGGGGTTGGGATAGTAGGTGAATTGCCATGTCACTAAGCATTCAGTGAACCACAGGAAGGTCCAGTCACCGTTGGTAGGTTGGAACGCCTTACGCTTTTCGTGTCTCAATCTGGCACTTAGTCATAGACAAGTAACTGAGGTGACTTCAAGCAGTATTCTCTGTAACAATATCATTGCTTTATCTCTCAGGTGATGTTGGCCTCTTGGAAAAAGAGCGAAAAAGTGGCTGTGAAAATCATGGAGAAACGTGCGAGGAGGGCAGCTCGCATTCTCCTGGAGAGCAGAATTCTAAAGACGGCATGGAAATGCCCATTTCTATGCCATGGGATTGCTGCTTTCCAGTCACAGGTACAGGATTGTATGTCTATAGCTCCACAGTCTTGTCCACTCCCCTAATCTGCTGCAACTATTGAGTCTGCCCCACAGCCACGTCCTCCATAAAGCCCCTCAGCACACGCTTTGTGGTGTCTTATCTGTTTCTTTTTCTTTTCTGTGCCACCTCAATCAGGCCCACGTCTTTCTGGTGATGGAGCATGTCCACGGAGGTAGCCTCGAAAGCTTCATGAAGGCCAGAGGCTACCTGAAGATCCGAGAAGCAAGGTGAGTAATGGCATAGTGAAGAATGGTTCTCAGAGACAGGGGGAGTTACAAAAAGTTAAAAGGAAAAAGCCAAAACATTTCTCAGAATATTGGGGTAAATATAAAGAAATGAAAAAATAGAGCTTCAAAAGGGAAACCTAATTACTGAATATAAAGGGGGTAACAAAATCATCTCTCTTAACAAATATTCACTAGCCATCCTCTACATTCTAATTATAACACTGAGTACATTAACTTGTCCCTATCACTCGGGATGGATTCTGTTAAACTCTTTTTCTTTCTCTCCTTTAGATATTATTCGGCTGAGATCATCTGTGCCATGCAATTTTTACACCGGCGTGGCATTATCCATCGGTAAGTAACAGATTCCTCCTCTGTCTGTTCTAACCTCTCCTTCCTCTGTTCCTCTGCCTGTATTGCTCTCCCACCAATACTGCCTCCGCTCTCTATGTATTGTTACGCTGCTCTCTCATTCCCCTGTGTTATTTCCTTTATTTCCCTCTGCCTAGTGGTCTGGGGATTACTCTCACTTTGTTTCTATTGTTCATTATATTTTAGAGACCTAAAGCCGGATAATATCTTGCTGGACAGAGGAGGCCACATCAAAGTTGCCGATTTTGGACTGGCCGTGGAAGGCATCAGGGGAAGTGCCAAGACTGTGGGTGTTGCAGGCACCTATACCCACATGGCTCCTGAGGTGAGATAGCTCTCATTTCTAAATGTATCTCTTGAATTTGAGAGATATACAGTGGTAGCCAGCACCCCATTTAAGGATTACAGCTATAGTTATAAAATTCAGTATCTTTCTTGGTCCTGTCGTATGTCCCACTGCAGACAAAGCGTTAGCTGTAGCAGAATCTTATAAACTGGCCTTGGTTGCGGGAAACACAAGGGGTCCATTCTAAAAAGAGAGTGTTTCAGAAAGAATGTGATGTCCTCTAATTCCCATTAGAAGTCAGTTCCTGAAATTAGTTTTTCAGAATTGACAATATGGAGTCACAATGGCGGATTGAAAAATTCCACTTCCTCTGATTTGCATGAAATCGGTTTGGGGAGATGCTCTGTTGTTTGCCTGAAATGTCCGCAGGCCATGTTTTTATAGTGCTTTATTCATGAAAGAGAGCAATTAAATCCCATGGTGACATGTACCAGTTTGTGGTACTGCACATACTAACATGCACGCAGATCTGGTGCGTCTGGACTGATCTTCTTGCAATGGAATAGAAACAAATGGAAACAGACTATAGCAGGACAAATGTTTGCGTACTACACATCCGATGACTGATCATCATGATATATGTATTTATCATAAGTCTACAATGCCAAAGTTAGCTATATTTAATATTTAGGGGATGGAATCCTTTTAAATGTATGCATATAGTCTTCTGTTTATGACATCACCTTAAGGCATGATGTGCACATTCTATATTCTCATCTGAAGTCACTCATTTGCATATAAAGCAACACAATGACTTCATAAGCCAGAGAATACACTGATATATTAAAATGGTATGTTTCTCTTGATCTCTACATTCGGTTGCAATTCTTTGCGCACAATGTATAGATTTAAGTGACAGATTCCAATTAACTTGCTTTATTATTATTACAAGTGAGTTTTTTTAATGGCCCAATTAGAGAAATGGATGCCAGTGTCTGTGAGTTCTTTAATTAGCCCCATCATAAGAAAGCTACGAGTGGTCTATTCAGATCAGTTATAGTTTACATTGCTGGGAACAATGCTAATAAATATTGCAAGAGAACTTGTATGATAAAATGAATTCTTCTGCAGGTCATCTTGAGAGAGGAGTATGGCACTTCCGCTGATTGGTGGTCGTTTGGCATCATATTATATCAGATGCTGGTGGGCAATCTTCCATTTAACATCAACCAGTCCAAAGGGGATTATTGGGATTGTGTGTGCAGTGAGAATCCCCCCTATCCGAGCCGGATGTTAAAGTGGTCAAAAGACTTCCTGGGAAAGGTAAGCATTCCTCAGCACTGGGGAAAAATATAATATGGAAAGACATATATGTATATTATATGAGGAATTTACTGGACTTGATAGTTTAGGGTCCATAGAGCTTAATGAGCTAATGTATGAGTGATGGTGTGAAAGCTTGAAATATTATTAAAAATGAATTAATCTAGCACAAATAACCTCAGGTGTGTGTGAACCCTCCCAACATACCTGTAATATACAGTAGAACTAGTGCAATATGTGAGGGTAATAATACATCTTCAATGAAAAAGGGATCATTGTAGTGCAGTAAGTCAATAGTACAGCTGTATAGCCTAATGAATCCCGGCTCATGGGTATCAAGTATTTCATAAAGGTGTCCCTGTGGTTGGTAGCAGGACAGATCTTCCTCGATGTTTGCATGTAGACATGATGCAAAGTAGGTAGGGAACAAATAATTAGAGAGAGTATAAAACATATCTAGCATCTACCTACATTTACATTTCTTAACACATAAATACTTAGCCAGCCTAGGACAGTGTACAAAAGTCCACTCTCGGCAAAGGCATGTATCTCTGGTGAACTGATGTGTGTTGTTTCCGGGTTCCATTTTGGCTTCTCCCCCATATGTTCATACGTTCCCATGTCAACATGTTTTGCTTTTTCAAGCTTTTTCAAACGTCTAGTGTCGTGTCTCGTCACTGGACTTAAATAAGCCACTTGATTCGTCTGTTAAAGCCGGTTGAATTTTCTTGGTCCACATTAGTAAGAGTAAAACGTGTCAGGGTCGAGTGGAATTTCATCATGCATAGGTACATTTGCTGAATAGCAGGAATGCGTAACACTTATTTTTATTGCAGCTTTTAGAAAAAGCTCCTGGCTCCCGGCTCCGGAAGCTCGGCAACATAAGGCTCCACCCATTTTATCGCTTAGTGATATGGGACCAACTGGAGGCGAGGAATATTCCTCCTCCTTACCAGCCACCAGTGGTGAGTACTCCCACGTTCTCTTCAGTCACATGACACACACACACGTATCTACACATGCCGGACAAGAAGCGTTTACATGCAAATGTGTTTACATGCAAATGTGTTTACATGCAACTGTGTTTACATGCAAATGTTTTCCATATCAAATGTTTACTCCATGAGTACCCCGAGACATGTATTTATCAAACATATGCAGTGCCAAGGTTAGCCATCATAAAAGGCTTGTCCTTTTAAATGTGTGCGTGCTGTCTTCTGTTTATGACATCACCTAAACGCATGATGTGCAAATTGTATGCTCTCTATTGAAGCAGCTTATTTGCATTTGAAGTGATATAAAAGAATACACATATAAAACATACCCCAAGAAATATCTTCTTATTATGATACACAGTTTATCTAGGGAAATGTAGGACCGAAGTACAGCGCTTAAGGTCAATAAGTGCAGCTGCAGAGTGTATTTGTGACTAGTAGGTGGCGCTTCGTACACTTTGAGAACATATTATCTAATGAAACACCAGCCCTTTCAGTCACAGTTCAGATTTCCGCCTGTAGTGTAATTTCACCTCTACAGAAGATAATCATTTGAGAGATAGTTGATGCCTCTGAGTTTTCAGGTTCTTCTACCTGTAGCAGGTGTTATGATGTATTGGTTTGTGATCTTGCTTTTTGTTGCAGGAGCCAACTAGGGACCTACAGGCTGCCCCCCAGGAGATGTCCCTCTCAAATCTGGTGGCCCTGAAGCATTCCATCACTTCAGAGGACAGGCAGGCTCTGCCTGGCCTGTCTTATATCCGCCCCAGATGGAGGGACTAAGAGGCAAAGACTCCGCATATTACCATCAGACCATCTGGGACGGGAAGGAGGGCCGGAGTCTGAGCCTCACTCTCCTGGGAAACGCAGTAAGTAAACAAAGATTTCACTACATTTCCCATCTTCTATCTTCATTTACACAGACAATATTATCACTTGTTTTTTTATGTAATGACAATTCAAGCTTGAAATTACTTCTAATGTGATTATTTAACCCCTTGGCGACACAGGACGGACTAGGTCCGTCCTGTGTGCCGGGGCGTTAGTGACACAGGACGGACCTAGTGATTATTTAAAGCAAAAAGTTTAAATATTTTTTTTCCCTTTGTAATGTTTCTTATACCAACAAATACTCACTTTTTTTTCCAGGAGTCAGCCCACCAACTCTGCTGAAAGGTCACCAGTTTTACATCACCTTCCCCTACTGTGTACCACCAAACAGTAGCATTACTCCCCTTCCTTCTTACCAACAAACAGAAGAGACTCTTTCCCTTGCTGTGTGTCATCAAACAGCACAGCTTCTTCCTCTCCTTGTATGTCATCAGTCTGCGCAGCTTCTTCCTCTCCTTGTATGTCATCAAACTGCGCACCCTCTTCCTCTCCTTGTATGTCATCAAATTGCACACCCTCTTCCTCTCCTTGTATGTCATCAAACTCAAGGACCTCTTCCTTTCGCTGTATGTCATCAAACAGCGCAGTCTTGTCTGCTCTCCAGTTTTGACCCGGCTTGTATGACTATCCGCTCTCCAGTTTTGACCCGGCTTGTACGACTATCCGCTCTCCAGATTTGACCCGGCTTGTACGACTATCCGCTCTCCAGTTTTGACCCGGCTTGTACGACTATCCGCTCTCCAGTTTTGACCCGGCTTGTACGACTATCCGCTCTCCAGTTTTGACCCGGCTTGTACGACTATCCGCTCTCCAGTTTTGACCCGGCTTGTACGACTATCCTCTCTCCAGTTTTGACCCGGCTTGTACGACTATCCGCTCTCCAGTTTTGACCCGGCTTATATGACTATCCGCTCTCCAGTTTTGACCCGGCTTGTATGACTATCCGCTCTCCAGTTTTGACCCGGCTTGTATGACTATCCTCTCTCCAGTTTTGACCCGGCTTGTACGACTATCCACTCTCCAGTTTTGACCCGGATTGTACGACTATCCGCTCTCCAGTTTTGACCCGGCTTGTACGACTATCCGCTCTCCAGTTTTGACCCGGCTTGTATGACTATCCTCTCTCCAGTTTTGACCCGGCTTGTACGACGATCCGCTTTCCAGTTTTGACCCAGCTTGTAAATACCAGAAGAAAACAAGGCATGACTATCAGCTCTATATACCAACAAATAGAATAGAATAACAACCATACTTTACAACCAAGAAAACTCAACTTTATGTATAAATTAAAACAGCCCTGCCTGCCACCAAAAATGACAGATAATGGCTCACAGCCCTGTCTACCACCAAAAATGACAGATAATGGCTCACAGCACTGTCTACCACCAAAAATGACAGATAATGGCTCACAGCATTATCTACAACCAAAAATGACAGATAATGGCTCACAGCATTATCTACAACCAAAAATAACATGGCCTGGCGAACAACTCTATGGACCACCGAAAAGTACAGAAATGTCACATCCAGACTTAAAGACCAATGGTAGGCGTTTCATAGTTTATCACTAGCTGTTTGTTGTTTTATTCTGAATACTTGCAGTTTTCCCTATTAAGGATTAATCACTGGCCAGGATATAGGACTATATATTATATAATATTGTTTATTATAGGCACTAATAATGGTCTCTCTTATTCTTACCCCAATGCAGCAATGTCACTCTTTTGACCTTTGCTAACCACTCCAAAAAATCCTGAGTGTCACTTGAAGCCACTGGAGCCACATTAATAGTCATATTAAAGAATGGCGCACAGACAGGTATCTTGGGATTGCTTATTCACATTATTTTTCATTTATTTTAAACAGTATCTTTTGCCACAAGTATAATATAATTACAATAATATATTATAATTTATAATATTGTTATTATGCAGCAATGTCACTCTTTTGACCTTTGCTAACCACTCCAAAAATCCAGAGTGTAATTTGAAGCCACAGGAGCCACATTAATAGTATTGTCGGGTGGTTATATAACATTGTTTATTATAGGCACTAATAATGGTCTCTCTCATTCTTACCCCAATGCAGCAATGTCACTCTTTTGACCTTTGCTAACCACTCCAAGAAATCCTGAGTGTAATTTGAAGCCACTGGAGCCACTTTCACAGTCATATTAAAGAATGGCGCACAGACAGGTATCTTGGGATGGATTAATCACTGTATTTTTCATTTATTTGAATCAGTATCTTTGGCCACATGTTTAATAGTAAGCCCTATACAGCTTTTAGGTTAATGCATTTGAGGATCTCACCTAGCCTGCCAGCTGTCTTTTGGACAAAACTACTCGCGAGAAGTGGGATCTTTAGAGCTATACATACGGTAAGGTGAGTGATTAATCACTGGCCAGGATACAGGATTATACTTTATATAACATTGTTTATTATAGGCACTAATAATGGTCTCTCTTATTCTTACCCCAATACAGCAATGTCACTCTTTTGACCTTTGCTAACCACTCCAAGAAATCCTGAGTGTAATTTGAAGCCACGGGAGCCACTTTCACAGTCATATTAAAGAATGGCGCACAGACAGGTATCTTGGGATGGATTAATCACTGTATTTTTCATTTATTTTAATCAGCATCTTTGGCCACAAGTATAATATAATTAAAATAATATATTATAACTTATAATATTGTTTATTATGCAGCAGTGTCACTCTTTTGACCTTTTCTAACCACTCCAAAAATCCAGAGTGTAATTTGAAGCCACGGGAGCCACATTAACAGTATTGTCGGGTGGTTATATAATATTGCTTATTATAGGCACTAATAATGGTCTCTCTTATTCTTACCCCAATGCAGCAATGTCACTCTTTTGACCTTTGCTAACCACTCCAAGAAACCCTGAGTTTAATTTGAAGCCACGGGAGCCACTTTCACAGTCATATTAAAGATTGGCGCACAGACAGGTATCTTGGGATGGATTAATCACTGTATTTTTCATTTCGTTTAATCAGGATCTTTGGCCACATGTTTAATAGTAATCCCTATACAGCGTTTAGGTTAATGATATATATATAAAGTCTGCATAAAACATTTCAGGATCTCAGCTGGCCTGCTAGCTGTCTTTTGGACAAAACTACTCGCGAGAAGTGGGATCTGTAGAGCTATACATCCGGTAAGGTGACATACACGATTTGATTGGTGCCCTGCTTGAATGTAACAATTGAATTGTTCTATAGTTCTGTCTGTGTCATTTATTTGATATTTATTTGATTCATGTCTCAGTCAGCTGTGCTTTCCCTGTTCTTCATTTATTAAGCGTCCTTCCCAAGAATCTCAGTCCCGTATCTCTGATTGTTCTGTAGATCTAGCCTGGCTGCAGTAGCTGGACTGCTGGACTTGTATGAAGAACACCTGCAGATTCCTTCCAGCTTCTCCAACATCATCTTCTCAAACCAGTCATTTCAGCCCACACCCTGTGTGATTCCCTAACCAGACCTTAAGGACCAACACAATACCAAGTGTTATTCACCTTCTTAATTAAGCACAACTGGGTAAGCTCTAAATCCTGGACCGGTGTCGGGTAAGGGGGACAGGTGGGGTGGGTGCAAGAGGACAGTTTTGAGATGGACTGATTTAAATCACTCCATTTTTCCCTTCACGGGTTTTTAGAACTTGATCAGCTCACCCTGATTCGCTTTCCATGCTTGTGATCCAAAGAGATCCAGGAAAATACCAGTGGATGAGCCTAAATCCCACTGTAAGAATTGTGACTGGATCCTGCCGACTCCCCAGGGTTTGAAGGTGAGGTTCTCCTGCATCATGTCTTATTTGAGTTTGTCACTCAGGACTAGACAATGTTGGGTACGCCTCACAGTCCCTTTTGCTCTTGTAATCTCCATGCCATGTTCCCTGTCTTGTTCTATATAAGGTTTTTTTTGCCTTCTTCTTTTGCAGTGCTAAACAAAAAATGGGAGAAGGGTTCAACTTGATGGACACATCTTTTTCCCACCAAAACTTCAATATGTAACTATGTAAGTCTGTTCAGATTGCTTCCTGTATTGTCTATCTGTCTCTGTCCTCCATCTACCCTACTCAATCCTGATCTATTATATAGGCTTGGTTCCTGATCTTTATTCTGTCTCCCTTATTCTCCCCCAAAAGCAGAATCTTCATCACTAGCAATTCTAATCATCACTGTCATGGATGAGGAATTCCCATCATAATACATCTCTACATACATCAGACTGTGAGACTGATCTATACATCCGGCTGCAAGATTCATTGAACATGTCTGCTCTAGACATACTGCTCTCTTGATAAAGACAGCCTTGTACCTCCTCCGCTCTGCCCATAAAACAATGGATGTACAAAGACCACTACACAGCTATCATCTCTTCACTGAAATGAATGGTGAAGACCAGCACACAGTAATCTCCTCTTCCCAATCCAAGATCATCACACCAGCTGCTTCCATCCATACACTGACCAACAACTGGAAGATCCGTGACTTCTCATCAGCACTAATACTGGAAACAGAAACACAGAAAGTGTTGGCAGTGCTTCCTCTTTAGCATTGCTGCATAAAGTGCTACAGATTCAGTACTGTCTTAAACTTATTATACGAAGAAGATTTCTACCAGCACAGCATGCTGCAAACTGGAAACATGATATTGTGTGAAAACAATATATATTCAGACACTTATATCCAATCACAAGCTATCTGCCGGGTCCATCTCATACTGAGGTGAAGCAACATCATCAGAGCAATCACACAACTCAATATTCCAGTCCACTTCGAGGATCCAATTCATGGACAGACTGAATAATAAAGATCTGAGGATCACTTTTGTTTTACTGAAACTAATGATGTTCTGTATGTAATGGTTAGGTTTTGTATATTTGTAAATATATCTTTTACAAACTTAGATTGAATGCATTAGTTTCTATATGTTGATGAGAACATAAAAAACATAAAAATGCGCTTGAGAGCAAACTGTGATTAAGCACCTTAGTGAGAAAAATATATAGTGGCTCTCAAATGAGAGATAGTGGATCTATTTTCCAAGAAATCAGGGAGATGGTGTCAGTCCCCCTTAAGGGGATACACTTACAAACTCTTTGAAAGAGACAGCACTTCAGGTATGTCCGGTAGAAATCTGGCTTCAGAGTAGTAATTCTCATGAAAACACAGTAGAGGACATCAATTAATAAGGGAACAGGTAGATTTTAATAAAAAAATAGTAGCTGCTTACATGAGGATTCTGGAAGTCACATGAAGTGGGCGCCACACAGAATGACAGGAATCCTTTACAGCAAGTAGTATAAAATATTACAAAATATTACTTTAAATATAAGAAAATAATAAAAGTAATAAAAGTACAATGGTAGGAATAGCAGGTTGAGTCCAGAACGCTACGCGTTTCGCTCTACATGAGCTTCGACCAGGCGCCTGGTCGAAGCTCATGTAGAGCGAAACGCGTAGCGTTCTGGACTCAACCTGCTATTCCTACCATTGTACTTTTATTACTTTTATTATTTTCTTATATTTAAAGTAATATTTTGTAATATTTTATACTACTTGCTGTAAAGGATTCCTGTCATTCTGTGTGGCGCCCACTTCATGTGACTTCCAGAATCCTCATGTAAGCAGCTACTATTTTTTTATTAAAATCTACCTGTTCCCTTATTAATTGATGTCCTCTACTGTGTTTTCATGAGAATTACTACTCTGAAGCCAGATTTCTACCGGACATACCTGAAGTGCTGTCTCTTTCAAAGAGTTTGTAAGTGTATCCCCTTAAGGGGGACTGACACCATCTCCCTGATTTCTTGGAAAATAGATCCACTATCTCTCATTTGAGAGCCACTATATATTTTTCTCACTAAGGTGCTTAATCACAGTTTGCTCTCAAGCGCATTTTTATGTTTTTTATGTTCTCACTTTGTTGCTGTGTGGTTTAGGGACACACTACCTAAGTGCTGCTAAGAGCTAAGATATCAGCGCTGGTTACACTGTTATATTATTGTATATGTTGATGAGTCTTCTTGTAAGAGTTTATGGTCCTGAATATTGTCCGGAAGTTAAAAATGGAAGACATTTTTGGATCTGTATCTAAACGTTCAGTGATAGTGAGATGATAAGGGAAACAATCCGGTTATAGATGGATGGATGGATGAGGGTTCCATGATGCTGCAAGGAGAGAGTCCTGTGATGCTAGGGAAGAAGGGGGATTAAGGGTAGAGAGGAAGGAAGGGAGAGATTCCTGTGATGCTAGGGGAATAATCCTTGGAATTAGCCTAATGAATAACAAGGAGCAGGGTTCAGAAGTGCACCCATACATTCTCCCATATTTAATCTCATTGTTGGATAAAATCCCAGTAAACCCATTTCAAAAGATAATTTGGCCTCTCTGAACTCACCAATCTCCCATACTGAAATTTTAAACACGATCAATAGTATTCCTAATAGAAAGGCTCTGGGACCTGATGGTTTTACAATGTTATATTACAGAACATTCTCTGTTATGTTAATCCCCTATTTAAGTAACTTGTTTAACCAATATTGGAAAAATGGGACAATGCCAGATTAAAATCTGTGTGCTCAAATCATAACACTGAGATAAAAGACAAAGGTGTGGGATCCCTCTCAGCAAGAATGAGGAAAAGTTGAAATAACCGGCCCTATAGGATGTAACCTACTCGGGAGAGGAATCACCATTTTTTTCTCACTTGCACAATTACAATGGAAACCTCTCCATTTCCATATCAGACTGGTCCCACCCATAAGGGCAGTCCAGATCCAAATAGCCTGGCAGGTCTCCTCTGCACGAAGAATACAGCTTACATTTTGGCCTTTGTTGGCCTCGTCAGTGTGGCACGGCTGGTATCGCTCTACGTGCAGCGAGCTAGGGACCCATGTCCATGGGCGTAGGAAGCGGGGGGGGGGGGGGGGGGGGGACAGATCCCCCCCAGGAAAAAATGTGGGGGGGACAGGTAGGGTGAAATCTCCCCCAGAACGCGAGGCAAACGGGGCCCCCAGAGTCCGATGGATGCGACGGCCGTAAAAAAAAATTTAAAAAAACTGCCGCCGGATGTCACGTCGCGTCACATCCGGTGACTGTTTCCCTCCTCCGTGCAAGAGGGAAGACTGCACGGAGGAGACATCCGGCGGGGGACACGGAGCAGTGAAGTGTAAGTACTAGGGAAGGGGGGGGGGCTGACTGGCACAATATTACTGGGCTCTGACTGGCATAATATTACAGGCATCTGGCTGGCACTATATTACTGGGCTCTGGCTGGCACTATATTACTGGGCATCTGACTGGCACAATATTACAGGCATCTGGCTGGCACTATATTACTGGGCTCTGGCTGGCACTATATTACTGGGCATCTGACTGGCACAATATTACAGGCATCTGGCTGGCACTATATTACTGGGCATCTGGCTGGCACTATATTACTGGGCATCTGGCTGGCATAATATTACTTGGCTCTGGCTGGCATAATATTACTGGGCTCTGGCTGGCACTATATTACCGGGCATCTGGCTGGCATAATATTACAGGCATCTGGCTGGCACTATATTACTGGGCTCTGACTGGGATAATATTACAGGCATCTGGCTGGCACAATATTACAGGCATCTGGCTGGCACTATATTACTGGGCTCTGACTGGCATAATATTACAGGCATCTGGCTGGCACTATATTACTGGGCTCTGACTGGCATAATATTACAGGCATCTGGCTGGCACTATATTACTGGACTCTGACTGGCATAATATTACAGGCATCTGGCTGGCACTATATTACTGGGCTCTGGCTGGCACTATATTACTGCCCACATTAATGTGGGCAACAAAAAACCTGGCAAATGAATGTGGGCAAAAAAAAAAAACCCTGGTAAATGAATGTGGGCAAAAAAAAAAACCCTGGCAAATGAATGTGGGCAAAAAAAAAAACCCCTGTAAATGAATGTGGGCAAAAAAAACAAACCTCTGGTAAATGAATGTGGGCAAAAAAAAAACCCTGGCAAATGAATGTGGGCAAAAAAAAAAAACCCTGGCAAATGAATGTGGGCAAAAAAAAACAAAAAACCCTGGCAAATGAATGTGGGCAAAAAAAACCCTGGCAAATGAATGTGGGCAAAAAAAACCCTGGCAAATGAATGTGGGCAAAAAAAACCCTGGCAAATGAATGTGGGCAAAATAAAACTGACAAATGAATGGGCAAAATAATGTAATTAATAAGTAATGATGGTCTGTGCCTTTGTAAGAGGCACAGACAAACCTGGAACGGAAATGCCCACCTTCCCTGCAATGAGATATAGTGTGTGTGACTGACTGTGTGAGTTTGTGTGTCTGTGACTGACTGTATGAGTTTGTGTGTATATGTGACTGATTATGAGTGTGTGTGTCTGTGACAGACTGTATGTATGAGTGTATGTGAAAGACCATGTATGAGTGTGTGTGTCTATGTGACTGACTCTTAGTGTATGTGTCTATGTTACAGACTGTATCTATCAGTGTGTGTCTGACAGACTGCATGTTTGTATGAGTGTGTGTTTGCGACAGACTGTATGTATGTATGTATGAGTGTGTCTGTGAACGACTGTATGTATGAGTGTGTGTGTGTCTGACAGACTGTATGTATGTGTGAGTGTGTGCCTGGCAGACTGTATGTATGTATGTATGTATGAGTGTGTGTCTATGTGACAGCATGTATATGTGTGACAGGCTGTATGTATGAGTATATGTGTCTATGTGACTGACTGTATATGACTGCATGTGATTGTGTGTATGTGCTGTTGTCTGGCTCCTAGATTTTTTTCCTGGCTCCTAAAACTTAGTTAAGGTTGTCAAGCCCTGGTATAAATGTTACTAGTTATATACATATATTTGGGGTCCACCTTAAGCTTTTGGAAATGCTGGAAATATTTAATATTTTACAGTTTATTTTCTGGTCAGAAATGTAATGTTTGTTTGCTGAGAGGGTAGTGGATGCATGGAATAGTCTTCCAGTAGAAGTGGTAGAGGTTAATGCAGTGAAGGAGTTTAAGCATGCATGGGATAGGTATAAGGCTATCCTAGATATAAGATAAGGCCAGGGACCAATGAAAGTATTACTATACTGAGAGGGTAGTGGATGCATGGAATAGCCTTCCAGTAGAAGTGGTAGAGGTTAATACAGTGAAGTTGTTTAAGCATGCATGGTATAGGTATAAGGCTATCCTAGATATAAGATAAGGTCAGGGACTAATGAAAGTATTACTTTACTGAGAGGGTAGCGGATACATGGAATGGCATTCCAGCAGAAGTGGTAGGTTCATACTGATGTATGTTTTATGGTGTACACACAGCTCTCTGACTATATTTCATGTAACAGTGATAAAATGCACCTGCCTGATGCAGATGTTGTGCTGTGAATGTATCTGTTGTATACCAAGGATCCTGGTAATGTTGGTGGGACTTTGGTGATATAATATACACTGTGACAAGCTTTATTTTTACTGCTGCTATACCCGGCGAGCAAAAATGCTGTCCCCCCCAGATTTTTGGGGGTTCCTACACCCATGCCCATGTCTGGGCATAAGCCCACGAGATATAGGTGAAGCATTCAACAAGTTTTATTCGCATCTCTATGCTCTTTCGGAATCACCTTTTGAGGGCGATATAGCTCAATACATACGGGATATAGATCTACCCACTCTAACTGTAGAGCAACTGGCGACTCTAAACCAACCTGAAGAGACTATACAGGGGATAAACCGTCTAAAAATTAATAAGGCACTTGGTCCTGATGGTTTTCCTAATACTTTTTATAAGAAATTCAAATCAGATTTAGCCCAACATCTTTGGCTACATTCAACGAAATTAGGGATAAGGATTCGATACCAGTTGAGCTATTACAGATGACAATATCTCCTATATTAAAACCATCTAAAGATCCAACAAACCTAGCCAACTATAGACCAATCTCATTAATTAATACTGAAATTAAAATATACTCGACAATAATAGCTAACCGGCTTAAAACTATTATCCCCTCAATAATTAATCAGGACCAGGTTAGTTTCATAGCAGGATGAGTGACCTCCAGTTGTACAAGGAGATTGATTGGCCTCTTGGGATACGCAGAGAGGACACGGACTCCCCAGCTGGTCCTGTCACTGGATGCCGAGAAGGCTTTTGACAGGGTCAGCTGGGGATTCATGAGTCAGACCCTGGAGAGATTTGGAATATTCGGTCCAATAAACGCAGCAATTATGGCCCTGTACTCTAATCCATCGGCGAGAGCTGTGGGTCCTGGCATCTCCGCAAACTGGTTTATGATTAAAAACGGCACACGGCAAGGCTGTCCCTTAGCTCCGATACTATATATTCTGATTCTTGAAACATTAGCTTCCCAAATCAGAGTCAACCCCAGGATAAAAGGCATTCCAATGGGACATGGCAATTTTAAGATATGTCTTAATGCAGATGATATCATAGCATTATAAGATCCTACACCGCTGGCATCTAGTTCCAATGATTCTAAATAAAATATGCAATCTAGAAGAGGGAACAACTAGACATATATGGTGGGATTGTAAGGACATAGGTCCCTTCTGGACCCTCATTTTTAAAAACATAACAATTATGGAATGCCAGATTGAACCAACTATAATGACAGCAATACTCCACCTTAACTTACCACACATCTCCTTTAACAAAAGATATTTGATTATCCAAGTTCTGCTAGCCTCCAAGGTTGTTGTAGCCAGGCTTTGGAGACAGGGCTGTAGGCCGTCTTGGTCTCAGACGAAATCCCAGATAGAATATCAATATAACATGGAAAGAGGCTTAGCTTTCCAAGAGGATAACCATAAAAAAATGACTCCCTCCGATCTTAAGAGGGGTTGGTATTTCGTCCCTGGACACGACGTGACATGTATAGATAAAGCTATTAATTCTAGCCATCCACCCCCACCCCCCCCGATCCTTGAAGTAATTAAAGACGTATTTATTTGAGGAATCTGACCACTGCTCTCTCACTCTTGCGTTGAATTTGTAATGTATGTCTCAATGTTTTGATGTTAAGTATTTGTCTTTTTGTATTGTTGGCTCAGCTATCAGTTCTCTTGCTGCCACCCGAACCTCACACACTTCCTATAATTATGTTTAAAATAGCCTCTTAGGTTCGAACTGAAGTGCGTGAGATAAAGGAGGGCACACAATACAACCTATGATACAGGTCATCTTTTTACTAAAAAACAGGTATTATGCAACTTGGAGGACACAGGGTTAAGTCATAGATATGTATTGCGTGTTATATATGTACCTGTATTTTGTATTTGTATTGTGTATTTTCTGTAACAAAACTTCAGGAAAACAATAAATATTTAAAAAAATGTTTTTAAAAATCGTCAGGCCACGGATAGTACAAGGAGATTCATTAATCCTATCCATGAAATAAAGTTGGGATAGGATTCTCTGGGAATATCTTAGAGAAATTATGTCAAGATTTGGCTTACCAGAGCCTTTCACTGGGGCCGTATTCGCTTTGTATTCTAATCAGCCAAAGTCTCTGCATCTGGTTTCATATTAGATAGTTTTTCATTGTCTAATGGTACAAGACAGGGTTGCCCCTTGTCACTACTTTTATTGTTTTGGCGGAAATCATTAGATTTTATCCATTACTACCATGCAACAAATGCAGGCCCTTTAATTCAGTTTGGATTCACATAAACCTCAATGGTTGGAAATGGAATCAACAAAAATATACCCACTCTCAGTTGAATAAATTCTATGGATTCCCACAAATTTGACTCCAAAACTATATTCATTATTTCCAACCACAAAAACAACTATTAAAGCATGGAATTTCATTTTAAAATTGATCACTCCAAAAACAAATTTATCAAGAGCAACTCCCATATCAATTTTAACCAGATGTACCCGATTTTGACTTTGCGTATTGGTCCTCTCATTCTATTAAACATATTGATAATCTTATAAAAAGTTACAAAATCATACCCTTTAACCAATTAAAAGAAAGTAATAACATTTTGATAATTCGGATGCCCCAGATCACGAAAAATTGATTGCTTGGATTAGTTTAAAATGTGACTGGATCTGAATAAGAGATCAATGTTATTCTCACCTATAGTAAAAAAATATTTTTTGGATCTGGGAGGAAACATACCATATCTATTTTTTTACTTGACTTTTGAAAACAACAACAATGAGAAATCAGACTTCATGCTACATTGGTAGTGGGTCTTAGGCCTGGCCTTTGATCTGGATGATTGGAATGGTTTTATTTTATTATTGAAAGGTACTACACATGTGTCTCTCATTATGAATCCCATTATAAATTATTATTCAGATGGTACCTAACCCCCTCAAAATTACACAAATTCAAATTATTAAATTCAAACAAATGTTGGAGGCATTGTGGACATGTGGGGTCCTTAGGCCATATTTTCTGGACATGCCCTTTATTAAAGCATTATTGGAGTTTGATTTATAAAATAATTAACACAATTACAGATTCAATTATACTCCTAACCCCTAAAATTTGTTTATTTTCAAAGCCTCCACCACATTTACCCCAAAACAATTCAATTATATTAAAACATTTATTAAATGCAGCCAACTTTCATTCCCAAATATTGGGACTCTACAAATACCAATCTACTAAAGAAATCTCAAAATTAGCAAATCGAAAATAAAAGATGTGAATTGGTTTTTAGACAAAACTTTAAAAATATTAATTTGCATCATGAGTGGGCAATGTGGGAAGATGACATAGTAAAAAAAAAAAAGTATAGTCTAGTGTGATGCCCCCCTATTTGACCAACATGGTTTTTAATAAAATCTTTTTTTTTTAACTTATTGTTATTTTTATTTCATTGCATTTTTATATATTTCTATTATCTTCTGCGATGTCACCGGCATGGATGCCAGTTCCAGCTGAAGTTCAGGTGCAGGGGCAGGAGCAGGTGGGATACCCTGTGCTCGGTGACCACTTTGCCCCAAGGGTGGAGCCCTAGGCTTTGAGTGGCCTCAATCAGGGGTTTGGGGCCTTCTTTTTGGCATCTTGACAAATGGGTAAATCTAGAAAACGTAGTCACAAGCCAAAAGGTGTGGAGAAGGAGTGGAGAAGGGCGGAGTAGTCAGGGTACAAGCCAAGTAAATACCAGTAGTTCAGGGAAAATAACAGTAGTCCAATCAAAGGACAGGCAGGCAAAATGTTACCAGCAAAGAGTGCTGGGCGGAGGGGGTTTAAATAACAAGGCAATTAACGAAGGACAGGGAACACCTGAATTTCAATAAAGTATGTGCAGGAGGTAGACAGACCCATAGCAATGCTGAAAAACCAAGCCCTCTGGTGGCATGCAGAACAGGTATAAGTACCAGAAGCACAGAGTTCCAGTGATTAATCCCAGCAGAGGAATACTTATGATATCATATTAGTTTTTATATTTTATGTAAAACCATATGTATATATATTTATTATCTTTTCTCTTAAGTATTATGGATGTATATCTTGTTATTGTTATTTCTCCCATATTGTGATCTATATTCAACATTTTTAAAAATTATTTCTGTAACTTATGTCTTATAAAACTGAATAAAAAATTATTTGAAGAGGATGGTGTTTACTTTAGCGCTGTACTTTCTTTTTGTTATTTATATATATTTACAAATCTAAGAAACTGAAACACTCACAAGGTTTCATATTCAAATACCTCAAAGTGGTTTATTCCAAATCAACCTTTCAGTCTCAATCAAATACTTTTATCAAGACAAAAAAAAAGTTGATTTGGACAAAAGAAAATCATATCCAGCAGTGGAGCTGGTGAATTTACCTGCTCAGCAGTGCTGCCAAGATGATCTGTCAGTCGCATGTAGTCCCTCCCTCCCGTCGCAGCGCTCGGCGAACTACATTTCCCATGAATGCTGGCTCCTCATTTACAGCGCCAAGGAGGGTGAAACGATTGATGACAACTGCAGTCGTTATGTGGCGCTCTGATGTAAAAGTGATGTCATGATCCTCCTCTTCCTCATATAGAGTTACTCTCAGTGGTGATGTAGTGGAATTAAAACAAAAGCTATAATGTAGGTAAATTATGTGAACTCTACTGGGCCTCATAGCGTAAAAACATCCAAGCTGGCTGAATAAGAATTTATCAGGCAATATATAATTACATCTGCTGATCTGTTTGTGCTTTATTAATTTAAGCAATGTCATTATGAGTAAAACAAATACAATTTCATACTATGGGGAAATATCTGTTGTCAATTTAAGCGCCTGTTCCTGGACAGTCATCTACCTGATAAATAGAAATGTGATAGAAATTTGGTGGTTTTGTTTAAATAGTGAGACTCTATACAGGTGCATTCTGTAAGATCCATTTATTATAATACAGATATGCTGTGTACTGAGTCTTTTAAACACGGTCTCATATATTTCAAAATCCTATCTAACTTATCATGCCAAATACAGACAAATAAAACTGAATATTAATCAGACCATTGTAACATTATTTGAGTACTTTAAACATATTGGTTTGTTTTTTCCATTCAGATTTTATATTTATATTTGACTGCAAGCTGAGGTAGGAAGGAAAAATTAGTTCTTAAAAGCTCAAGGTCAAAGAGAACCGGCTTTGGTTACCGCCAAAAGCTCAGGCAACACTAATCACCAAGAGGACGAGGGCAAAAACAGTGCAGTAAACAAACTCAAATAAAGCTCATCAGACTCAAATACAAGATAGTCTTGGTAGTATTGTAGGACCTGCAGTTCAGACGCCAGTACTGACCTGCCACACACCATGCCCTCCTCAAATGGCCAATCCACCAGCTTTCACCTTACTCTCTATGGCATATACAGGCAATCCAAAAGGTTTCATAAGGAGAAGGCATGAATAAGAGGGCAGACCCCAAAATATAGGGAACAAGCCTCCAAGAGGACCGGTGTTCTGACAAATTTCTGGAGCAAATTCTCCTGCGCAATCGCAGGAGAATTTGCTCATTGCGCATGCGCATAAAGTTACAGCTGATCACTCAGCTGTAATTTTTTTTTTTGTTTAAATTTTGTTTATTGAAAAAATTTTCATAGATCAGATATAAAGATCAGATGTAAACAGTGTGCATAGTACGCATAGTTCTCAGTATCATAAGACATTAACCAATATGATGGTGGGTCTTCTAATATAACAGTTCTGTATCTATACTCATGGATAATTCACATACATAAAATAATATTATAGATGATTGGAAACATTAGTGTTCAACAGCAATAATCCTGCTTATAGCAACTGTCGGATTTGATCGTCCCTATGGACATTTCCCATATAGACTTTCATATGTCTGATGGACATATTGCTTGGGAAGGTTCCTCAACCTTATAAAAATAACAACTGACAAAATACTGAAAATGGTACTAGACACTATATGTAATCAAATATCTTAACATAAAAAAAAGGATAAGACTCAGAGAAAATCAGAAAGAGAAATTAAGAGAAGTATAGGGGGAAACACAGAGAGAGGTAGGTAGGAGCGAGGTACGTGTCTGAGGAGAGTCCGCCAACATCCCGACCTCCGCCAATTGAGCGAAATCAAAAAGAGTATGTCATACTGTCATCTGCTTGGATCGCATCTCTGCATTCCTGACTATTGAGATATAAAATCCAATGCGTCCATTTATGTGCATGTTGTTGTCCCTTACCATTGGAAGTTTGTATCATGTCCTCGACCACTCGAATTGATTCCACAGAGGCTATCCACTCCTTGAACGTCGGGGGTATTGTTTGTTTCCACTTCCTCGGAATGAGTAATTTGGCCGCATTCAATAAGTGTATTGTAAGTGATTTCTTATAAGGCCCTATGGGGTGTGGTGTATGGTGGAGAAGTATGGTCAGGGGGTCTGATAAAATAGTATCGTCTCCAACTATTTTGATTGCTTTTATTATTGCGGACCAAAATGGTCGTATCTTGGGGCAGGTCCACCATATGTGGAGGATGTCTCCCAGCCCAGTATGGCATCTCCAGCATCAGAGGTGGAGTGATATATTTTATGTAACACATCGGGTGTATAGTACCAACGGGTAAGTAGCTTATATGCGTTCTCCTGAACATGTGCAGAGAGTGAACACTTGTGTGCCAGGGTGACTATCTTGCGCCACTGGGAGGTGGCGAGGACTGTATTGCAATCCCTCTCCCAGTGGAGAATGTAAGATGGTTTTTGGTGATCAATAAGATCTGTAAGTATTCTATAAATTGTCGACACCAAGCGCTGGGGAGGGTCTTTGGACATGTTCAGTAGTTCAAATTCTGTGGCATCTACTGGTAATAGTTGATTCACGGACAGGGATGTCACATAATGTGTTAATTGCGTGTATTTATAAACTTGTCCCGAGGTCGGTGGTGAGGTCTGTGCCAAATGAGATATCGGTCGCATGCAGCCCTCCTCAATGATATGTCCTAATCTGGGGTAGGTGACGTGGGTGTGGAACATGTCTTTAAAAAAGGGGTCCATCAGTCCCGGGGGGAATTCTTTATTACCTATCAGTGAGTTTAATAAAGAGGGGGAGTTAACGAGTCCCGGAAGGGCACGGCAGTTTCTCCATATCCGAAGAGTTGGAGAAACTGTGGGGTGTAGGGGCTGGGCTGGTACCATCTGAGTTCTGGAAACCCAAGCAACCGCGGGTATAGGAAAGTCTAGGCCTCTCTGTTCCAGGGAGACCCAGAGTTTGGGGGAAGGGCGTGTCCAATCTACAATCTTAGATAAGTGGATTGCCTTATAGTATCGCTCTATGTCTGGGAGGCCGACCCCCCCCCCAAGCCTTTAGGTCTTGTGAGTGTCAAATAATTAATCCTGGGACGTTTGTGGTGCCATATAAATTTGGTGATAGTGGTTTTAAGGGAGCTAAAGAACTGTTTTGGTATGGATATGGGCATAGTTTGGATGGCGTAGAGAAACCGAGGTAGGATGTTCATTTTCACCACTGCTGCTCTACAGAACCAAGATAGCTTTTTGGCTGACCATTTTTGTAAATCTCTCTTGCACGCGGCCAGGAGGGGAGTAAAATTCATATCAAACAGGGAAGACGTATCTGCATTAGGGAAAACACCTAAGTATTTGATGTTTCGGGCATTCCAACGGAATGGGAAAGTGGACTCCAGGGTGGTCACCATGCCAGGAGGGAGCGAAATATTTAAAGCCTCCGATTTTGTATAATTAATTTTAAATGAGGACAGTGAACCAAATATGGCTAGTTCCTCCATAAGGTTGGGTAGTGATACCAACGGATTTGTAATAAACATTAAAAGATCATCTGCAAAAATGGCTAGTTTATGGTGATGTGGACCAACCTGTAGACCCGAAATATCTGGATTCGCCCGTATGGCGCATGCCAAAGGTTCTAGTGTAAGAATAAAAAGGAGGGGGGATAAGGGGCATCCCTGTCTAGTCCCGTTTGACAGGGTGAGCCGGTCCGACAACGTGCCATTTACCTTAACCCGAGCTGTGGGGGCACTATAAAGAGAGCCTATCCATTTCTGCATAGAATCTCCCAAGCCAATGCGTTTCAAGACAGCATTAAAGAAAGACCAGCTCACCCTGTCAAACGCCTTCTCCGCATCAGTTGACAGTAACATAGAGGGGACAGCGTGTACCTTAGCTAGATGTATGAGATTTATGATCTTGGTGGTATTGTCCCTGGCCTCTCGACCCGGGACAAACCCAACCTGATCTCGATGTATGAGTGTGGGAAGATGGATTTTTAGTCTATTACTGAGAATCTTGGAGAATAACTTTAGATCGACATTCAGAAGCGAAATTGGTCTGTAATTCTCGCAAGATTCGGAATTCCTCCCGGGCTTGGGAATGACCGTGATATGGGCCTCCTGTGCCTGAGGTGGTAGGGTGCCTCCATTCGGAAGGGAGTTAAAAGCGTGTAAAAAAGGTGTGGTAAGTATGTCCCTAAATATTTTATAGTAGGCTATGGTAAAGCCGTACGGGCCTGGACTTTTTCCACAGGGTGTTGATTGGATTGCTAAAGCTAATTCCGACTCTGTAATGGGGGAGTCCAATAGTATAGCATCCTGTGTATCTAATGTACGGGGCATATATTTGGTCAGGTACTCCGAGACCGTGGGAGGGGGGGCCCCCCGCCGTGAAGGTGCTGCCTGAGGAGGTAAGTTGTAAAGACTTTCGTAATATTCCTTAAAGACTGTAGCGATCTGGGGAGTCAGGTGTGTAAGGTCACCTAGTTTAGTTCTAATCTTAGAAATAAAGCTGCTAGTATGCCTATCTCTCAGTGCTCTGGCCAGCATCTTGCCGGGTTTATCTTTAAACTGAAATAGGCGGCTTTTCACCAGGAGATGGTTACGTTGATCTCGGCTGGTGCAAAGGTCGGCTAATTTAGACCTCAATACCAACAGGGATTGGTATGTCTGGGGGTTCATGTTCAGTTTGTGGGAGGTCTCTAGGGATGAGATCTCCGCCAGAAGCTGAATCATTGACGCAGAAACCTGTCTTCTTTTAAATGAGCCTATACTGATCAGATGGCCACGGATCACTGCTTTGTGAGCCTCCCATACCACGGTCTGCGGAGTATCCGAGGATGTGTTTTCTTTGAAATAATTAAGTAGGGATGAGCGTAAGGAGGCTACTGTGTCGGGGTCTTTGAATAGGGATTCATTTAGCCGCCATGTGGGTTGTCGTTTAGTGAGTGAGGGTAGGGAGACGGTGGCCAGTACAGGGGCATGGTCACTCCATGTAATGTGTCCTATCTTGGAAGAAATCAGATGCGGTAGATGTCTATGGGACAGGAAAATATAGTCAATTCGGGAATATCTCGAGTGGGGGTGTGAATAAAATGTGTAATCCTTCCCATCTGGGTGTTGAATACGCCACGTGTCTGCCAATTGGGCTTTGTGTAGTGCATGTTTTACCTGTTTGATTTTGGAGTAACGGAGTGATGAGGCCCCTGTGGAGGAATCAAGTCGAGGGTCAAGTGTCATATTGAGATCCGCACTGAGAATCACCATACCTGAGGCAAAGTCTTGTAATTTACCTATAAGGGCGGAGAGAAACACATGTTGTGAGACATTTGGGGTGTAAAAATTGGCAATAGTTATAACATCGGCACCTATGGTACCCTTTAGAAACAGTGCTCTCCCTTCATTGTCTGACCATTGGTCCTGGACCGTGAAGGGAGTGGACCGGGAGATAAAGACCGCCACCCCTTTGTTCTTTTGGAATGGGGAGTGAGAGTAAAAGACCTGTGGGTAGTAAGGGTTAGAGAAATTCGGGACCTTGTGGCGGAAGAAATGTGTCTCCTGGATCAGTGCAATGTCAGCTCGAAGTGCTTTTAGTTCTCGGAATAGACGTGATCGTTTAGATGGAGAGTTCAAGCCTTTAGCGTTAATGGAGACTAGATTCAAACAGCCGGCGTTAGCCATAGGGTAGAGGTCTTGCTCGGGACAGGGCATGGTGGGTCTCCTCAGACTCTCGCTCAGGGGGAACCAAGAGAATAAACAGTAGGTGAAACTTTAGATATGGAAAAATCAAGATCAAGAGGGAGGACAGACAAAGAGAAACATAATTTACAGAACAGGTCAGGATGACCAGTAGGGCAGCAATACCAAGTGGATGACCCCTCGCACCCGCAGGCAGTGCGGGGGGGCTGCCACTAATTACAGTGGCATCCAGCTGCTGGGGAGAGCGCGGCAGACACCATAGCGCTCGCACACTGAACATATAAAAATACATTCTACGGGAACGGCCTGGCGTTCCACGAGCCCGGTCTAGGAGTGTTGTGTGACCATCGTCTGGGTATTAGTACTAGATGGATACGGTGGGTCACCAAGTAATCAGTAATGGTAATAGTTACACACGGCTGGGTGAGATGGAAGTAATCGGGGTACACCCTCAGAACAGTGGTAGTATAAAAATTTTTTTTAATTTTTTTTTTATAAACTCGAATAAGTAGGGAATAAGGAGTATAACTCCCAACAACATTGCGACTAATATGTCAAGGGACATCTTCCACCACCTCTCTGTCCGGGGAGACATGAGCGGGGAGTATAAACAAATCAAAACGATACAACGGGGCAAAAATAGGACCATGACCGGACAGTAAGTCTTTGTCAGTTCTTTGCCTTTCGCTCTGTCCCTGGCCAGCAAAAGTGGGAGGTATCTCCCCGATGTGGTTTCATGGGGGCATAGATGAGGTGGTGTAGCCGGGATTTTCCTCGTTGGGGACCGGTTGTTGATTGAAGCGTCTAGGCCTTTTCTTTCTTTGCGCCCTCGGCATCCAAGCGGTGTTTTGTAGGGCAGGGATTAGGGGTGGGTCGCCCGTCCCATCCATCCATCCCGGGAGATCTGGAGCCTCCAGATGTAAGGCGGAACAAAAGGTTTGAAGATCTTTTGGGGACCGTAAAGTGAGTGGGGTAGGACCCCTGCGTACGGTGATAGAAAGAGGGTATCCCCAGCTGAATGGGACCGCAGCTGATTTCAAGAGGTCAGTTAGTGGTTTCAGTAGTTTCCTGGCCTGCAGGGTCGCCCAAGCCACATCAGGAAGGATTAGGATAGGTGCTCCATTGTAAACGATGGGACCTTTCTTGCGTGCTTGCCTCAATATTTCCTCCTTCAGCCAAAATGAGTGCAGGCAACATATCACGTCCCTTGATTGGGGGTTCGCCATGTCCTTGGGGCGCAAAGCCCTGTGTGCTCGATCTAGGACGATTGGATGGTCTGTGTCCCTCTGTAGAATACCTTTGAATAGGTCAGTGAGCAGGTCCATCAAGTTTTCCTGACCTTCTACTTCGGGTAGGCCCCGAATCCTCAGATTAGAACGTCTATTACGGTTCTCCTGATCTACTACTTGTTGTGTCAGTAGGGATATGAGGGTTTTTTGCTCCGTAAGTTGTACCTGCAAGTTGTTGATCGCCAGGTGTATCGAGCTTTGGTCTTTTTCTACTGCTTCCAGCCTATGGCCTTGTTGGTTAAGGTCCGTTTTTATGTCCCTCAGTTCATCTTTAATTGTGGATGTTATGCGTTCCACCGCCGAGGACAAATCTCTCTGCAACTGTAGAGTGAGGGTCGCAAAATCCGATCTAGTCGGTAAATCTGCAGGCTGGTGTGGTGGAGTGGAATTAGGGTAAGATTCCTCACCTTCCGATTCCTCCGGTGGTTCCCAATGAGGAGATTCCTCTCCTGAGGCGTCCGGCGCCATTTTGGCTTCCTTCCCGCGCGAAGGCAGCGGTACCAAAAAGGTCTTCAGATTGACCATGGCCATTTTTTTTCCGCTTTTCGGGGGTTCCTTTAGAGGTGAGCCCTTTTTGGCTTGTTTCCCCATTGTTTGGGGGTGTATATCGCCGTGTGTATAGTCCGTTTTCGGGCTCGCGGGACGGGAGCTCCTTTAGCTTGCGTCTGCTCGCATCAAGGTCCGGACACGCCCCCCCACTCAGCTGTAATTTTGAGCACACCGCGCATGCGCCAACTACGCAACCCACCTCCCGCCCCCCGCACACCCCCCGGCACACCCCTTCTTACCAGATGATCGGACACAGCGGTACACAGCGCATACGCGCGGCTATCAAGCCGTGTGGGAATGCGCGCGTCCGTGGCTGGATTCAAAACGCTGGTAAGTAACACGGGGCGGGGGGACATAAGGGGCCAACAGAGGGGTAAGCACCCTGGTGAGGGCTGCCTCATCTTCATGGGAGTTGTGATCCTCCTGCTGTATTATTGATGCAGCAGGGGGATCACAACTCCTATCAAGATGAGGCAGCCCCTCAGGTACTGCCTTAGTTTCATTGGACACGGGGGAGGGGGGGGCTCATATAAATGGGGCATTAAACACGGGGGGCTCATATAAATGGGGCATTAAACACGGGGGGCTCATATAAATGGGGCATTAAACACGGGGGGCTCATCTAAAGGGGACATTAAACACGGGGGGCTGATATAAATGGGGCATTAAACACGGGGTGCTGATATAAGGGGGGCAGTAAACACGGGGTGCTCATATAAATGGGGCATTAAACACGGGGGCTCATATAAATGGGGCATTAAACACGGGGGGGCTCATATAAATGGGGCATTAAACACGGGGGGCTCATATAAAGGGGACATTAAACACGGGGGGCTGATATAAGGGGGGCAGTAAACACGGGGTGCTCATATAAATGGGGCATTAAACACGGGGGCTCATATAAATGGGGCATTAAACACGGGGGGCTCATATAAATGGGGCATTAAACACGGGGCTCATATAAATGGGGCATTAAACACGGGGGACTCATATAAATGGGGCATTAAACACAGGGTGCTGATATAAATGGGGCATTAATCACGGGGTGCTGATATAAGGGGGGCAGTAAACACGGGGTGCTGATATAAGGAAGGGCAGTAAAGACAGGGGGTGCTCAAATAAGGGAGGGCAGTAAAGATGCGGTGCTCATATAAGGAAGGCTAGTAAAGACAGCAGGTGCTCATATAAGGGAGGGCAGTAAAGACGGGGGGCTCATATAAAGGGGCATTAAACATGGGGTGATCATATATAGGGGCAGTAAACACGGTGCTCATATAAGGGAGGGCAGTAAAGACGGGGGGCTCATATAAAGGGGGCATTAAACACGGGGTGATCATATATAGGGGGCAGTAAACACGGTGCTCATATAAGGGAGGGCAGTAAAGACAGGGGGTGCTCATATAAAGGGGGCACTTAAACACGGGGTGCTCATATATAGGGGGGCAGTAAAGACGGGGTGCTCATATAAAGGGGGTGTTCTGACATATTTCTTGAACAAATTCTACTGTAGAATTTGCTCATTGTGCATCACAGCACATGCGCACACAGTTACAGCTGTCAATCAGCAGTACCTTTGGCAGAAGAGCGCATGTGCGAGGAACACACTCCATCTCACAGATGGTGTGTGTTCCTCGGACATGCGCTCTTCTGCCAAAGGTACAGCCGTAACTTTGTACGCTTGCGCTGTGACATTGGTAACTGGCTGTTACCTTAAAGGTAACTTAATAAACTATTACACTATCTCTCTTTCTCTAACACTGTGTGTCTTTCACTCTCCTTACAGAGTTAGATTAACAGATTGTGAGAAAGTGACACTGTGTTCCCGCTCTGCTCCCCAGTGACACCCCTGGTCTGAAAGGCATGTGCTTCTGTGTGTGAATTTAGATATGAAAGGTGTGTGAATGCACAGTAACAAGGGTTGAAGCCTTGACGTGGCGTTACTGCTCACATGGGTATCCATGTGCCAATTCAACCAACGTGAGTGACTGTAATACTTATGTGTTTAATATAAAAATGTTCTATTATTCAAATCATGATTTAAGAAAATGCACTGTTACACCCAGCACCTATTCCTGTCATTCTCAACCTGGTAATATGATCACAATTACAATGTTTGACCTGTTATGTTTTCTTCCACAGGACAGCTCATATCGGGGTGCATGGTTACCTGTCCACACGTGTCCAGCTGGACTATTCTTTGTTTTGGAACCACACCATCCCTCAGTAACAAGGCTATAACTGCTTCATTCAGGTTCATGAGGTATAGAGGCATAAACAGTTTATTTTGGGGACTTTGTGTTTGTATTACATTCAAAGTTTTTAAATCCTCTGCTTCTCTCTCAATTACTTCCTCCATTTTCTTTGGGAAAAAAAATGCAAAAGTCTAAAAACAGCCTTTGTCCTTAAGGGGTTAATTACAACACTGGCCAGACTTTTCTATTTCCCCAGCCCATTTGAGGGTGTTACCGTTGTTCCAATCATATCGGGGATACTTCATGGAGGACTGAGCCCTGATTTGTTTGACCATTACCTCATGGTCTAAATGGGCGTGCTTTTAATGTATGCTGTTACTGTGTTTAGATTTTATTCTTAATATTTTTATTTCTTAGCATATTACTTATTTACAAAAACATTGTTTCACACAGTTGTGCCAATATCCCTGCCCTGGTAGCTCTTATCAGGAGACGTGATGATTTACTTTTCCTATTTCTTCTAGAAATGGAAGGTGATTACAAGCAGAATTTCCTATTAGCATCATTTGTGACCAAGAAATGTATCCGTGACTGAAGTGAAGGACACGAGGCTGGAAGCTGAAGACACTGAAATTTGTCAAATTCGTTTATTAAAAATAAATATCAAACTACCTAATGGTTATACATGTATTTGATAACATTTATGCACAGAATGTGTGTAGAGAGAGACAGACTGAGAGAGACAGAGAGAGTGAGAGAGACAGACAGAGAGAGAGTGAGAGAGAGACAGAAAGAGAGTGAGAGAGAGACAGAGAGAGAGTGAGAGAGAGACTGACAGAGAGAGAGACAGAGAGAGAGACAGAGAGAGAGACAGAGAGAGAGACAGAGAGAGAGACAGAGAGAGAGACAGAGAGAGAGACAGAGAGAGAGAGAGAGAGACAGACAGAGAGTGAGACAGACAGAGAGAGAGACAGACAGAGAGAGAGACAGACAGAGAGAGAGTGAGAGAGACAGAGAGAGAGTGAGAGAGAGACAGAGAGAGAGAGAGTGAGAGACAGACAGAGAGAGAGTGAGAGAGACAGAGAGAGACAGAGAGAGAGACAGAGAGAGAGTGAGAGAGAGACTTTCAAGCAGGCCGGACTGGCCTACCTGGATACCGTGAAATTTCACGGTAGTCCGCTGGTCCTGGGGCTGCTTTAAGTTGTTCGGTCGCTCTGAGACGTTCACCACGTGCGTGCACTTCAGTTACTGCACAGGATCACGTGCGTCCAGAGCCGATGCTGTGTGAGAAAAGGTAGGAAGATATAACGGGTGGTTGTGAGTTTAGGGAGAAGTGTAAAGGGGATAAAATACATAGAGCCTAATGGAAAATTGATGACGGGTGGGGGAGAAAATACATACGTGAGTGAATATCAGATTGAGAGTGAGTGGCATTGTGTGTGAGTGAGCGGCAGAATAAATGGGTATATCACAGTGTTCTGTCAGATTTCTTGAGCAAATTCTACTGCACAGGCGCAGTAGAATTTACTCATTGCGCACGCGCACAAAGTTACAGCTGTCAATCAGCCGTAACTTTGTTAGAAAAGCACCTGCGCGAGGGACACACACCACCTCCAGCCCCCTCTGGATCAGCTGCGGTGACAGGCAAAGTATAAGTGTCTTACTTATTACTTACTAGTGTAGCAAGCAATTGGTAAAACTTCAATCAGTGACATGCTACGCTAGTAAGTGGAAGTCACACGAGGGGGACACATGGGAACTTAAGGAGGTGATCACAACTACCATCAGGTTGAGGCAGCCACCCCCCTGTGTGTGACTGTGTGTGTTCCAAGTCAGGCCCTGCTCTCAAAGCCGACCCTAGGCGGGTGCAGATGCCACTGTGCACAGGAAGAAGGGGCGACAAATCTGGGAGAACCTGTGTATATATTTTTTTAATGTCTGTGAAGTTAGACGTGCACCCTGCGACGGCGCCTCCTCAGTTGGAAGAGCTGGCTGGGGAGATGAAATGTTCTCCCCTCATCAGCCCTCCTTTCACACGGACAAGCAGGAAGCCTCTCGCGCTCCCTTGATGCGGAAGTGTCACGTAATGACCCCACGCTCATACTCCAGTGACAGGTGGGGAGCATGTTAATATTTTATATTAACTGCAAGTGTAATTGTATGAGTGGCAGAGTATGTGGCAGTGAGCAGCAGAGCCAGGGCCCACTTACTCCTGGGGGGCCCAAGGCAGCTGCCCGGTGGTCCCGCTGCCCCTCTGTACCTGCACTATGCGATCAGCACTGATCGCATAGTACAGGTGCGCCCAGCGTTCTCTCCTCTCCCCGGCTCCCTCTCGGAAATACGATGCTCTGCGTCATTACTACGCGCGAGCAGCATGTTTTGAGCTCTCGGGGTGTATAACACACACAGAGCCCATGCTGCCTGCGTCTCCCCGCGCTCCACTCACGTAGGAGAGAACACTGGGGTGGGGAAGGGAGGGGGGATAGAGAACATACTGGGGAGCGGAGGGGTGGATAGAGAGAACACTGGGGAGAGGGGGATAGAGAGAACACTGTGTAAATCAGATATATTCACACACTTTATCTAAATATTATATAATCCACCTATCCATATATATTAGTTTTAAATAATTATATAATTACATAATAAATAGCATATAAGTGTGTGTGTTTATTTTTTTGTATGGAGGTATTAGGGTGGAGGGTGTGATTGCATGCCGGGAATGAGGGGTGGGGTCCAGGGGCCCCAAACAAATGTTTGCCCAGGGTCCAGTCAATGTTAAAGATCTCAGGGCCCTGAGCAGAGCACGTGTGTGTGTGTGTTTGTCTGGATGGAAATTATGAGAGAGATGGGTTTGCGTGGGCATGTCTCCACTCACACGTCTGTGACCCTAGGATCGGCCCTGGTCATTCTGTCCCACTGTCTGTGTTACTCTCTCACACTCTCTGAAGATTACATATTCATCTAATCTTTTAGTGAATAATGTCACTGCTTTATCTGTACATTGTGCACGGACAAACCCGACGAGCTTGCTATGTGGGGGTAACTCGGCAGGTGTGTGGCTAAATTGGTAAGATTAAATATATCACAACTCACCTGCTACTCAACTTTTAATGAATAGACCCCTCTGTGTCAGACTTGCACCATGCTCTTCTCAATCGCATTCACGTCCCCCTTTCTTTTCTTCCTGTCACACGTTTCCCATGCTTGTCTCAATGTGTTCATGTTAATTGATGCGCCATCTAAAAAAAAAACATTGAAAACCAATTTTTTTCTTCAAACTCAGAAGATTAAAAATACCATTATTATATGAGTATATTTGTTATGTAAAATAAACAAGAAAAATTGGAAAAGTTAATTTTTAAACTTTTGATTGTAATTATGTAATATTTCAGTCACTCACCCTGGTTGAATTGGCACATGGATACCCATGTGAGCAGTAACGCCACGTCAAGGCTTCAACCCTTGTTACTGTCCAGTCACACACCTTTCATATCTCCAGTCACAACACAACTCTAACCCCCCCGTCTTTACTGCCCCCCTATTTATGAGCACCCCGTGTTTAAATGCCGCCTTTATATGAGCCCCCCATCTTTACAGCCCCTTTATGAGCACCCCGTCTTTACTGCCCCCCTTATATCAGCACCCCGTGTTTACTGCCCTTCCTTATATGAGCACCCCGTCTTTACTGCACTCCCTTATATGAGCACCCCCTGTCTTTACTGCCCTTCCTTATATCAGCCCCCCGTGTTTAATGCCCCATTTATATGAGCCCCCCTTGTTTAATGCCCCATTTATATGAGCCCCCCGTGTTTAATGCCCCATTTATATGAGCCCCCCGTGTTTAATGCCCCATTTATATGAGCACCCCGTGTTTACTGCCCCCCTTATATCAGCACCCCGTGTTTAATGCCCCATTTATATGAGCCCCCCGTGTTTAATGTCCCCTTTATATGAGCCCCCCGTGTTTAATGCCCAATTTATATGAGCCCCCCGTGTTTAATGTCACCTTTATATCAGCCCCCCTTGTTTAATGCCCCATTTATATCAGCCCCCCGTGTTTAATGGCCCATTTATATGAGCCCCCCCTCCCCCGTGTCCAATGAAACTAAGGCAGTACCTGAGGGGCTGCCTCATCTTGATAGGAGTTGTGATCCCCCTGCTGCATCAATAATACAGCAGGAGGATCACAACTCTCATGAAGATGAGGCAGCCCTCACCAGGGTGCTTACCCCTCTGTTGGCTCCTTATGTCCCCCCGCCCCGTGTTACTTACCAGCGTTTTGAATCCAGCCACGCGCGCATTCCCACACGGCTTGATAGCCGGGCGCATGCGCTGTGTCCGATCATCTGGTAAGAAGGGGTGTGCGGGGGGTGTACGGGGGGCGGGAGGTGGGCTGCGTAGTTGGCGCATGCGCGGTGTGCACAAAGTTACAGCTGAGTGATTAGCTGTAACTTTATGCGCATGCGCAATGAGCAAATTCTCCTGCGATTGCGCAGGAGAATTTGCTCCAGAAATTTGCTCCAGAAATGCTCCAGAAATTTGTCAGAACACCGGCAAAGATTCATTTTTTTCACCTAGTGAAGATAGGTAGATAGGGAGATAGATGCTATATGCCAATAATTGCCATCCAAATTACAATCACAAAGGAGCTACCTAGCTGACAGATAAGTAAGATTGATAAAAATACACCATTATATGTAAATATCTGTTTTAAAGAGATTTACCTGTAACACATGGTAAAATTCTCATCTACTGGACCAAAAAACCATATCATCAAAGCTTGGGATACTGTGTATAAAGTAGTCAGCCTTTCCTCTGGATGGTCACTACTGATGCCACTATCTGTATTTCCTGATTTAAATTTGAATAATCTGGCACACTAAATCAATTCAAAATTTAAATGACTTTTTCTTAGGTAATTCTTTAATGTTTTAAGAAGCTTCAAGATAAATTCAGCCTAGAAGATAATATGCTAATAGAACTCAAATTAAATTATTAATAAAGTAAAAGATACATTTTCAATTCAAAATTTTGATCAAAATGATACAGAAAATGCATTCACTGATCTGAAAAAAAAACATACTTACATAATCCTAATAAATGCGTTACTGTATCTCAATGTTACTCTTATCTAATGCCCACACCAAGATTAAAGATATTGGAGCTTGTTACAACCTGGAAGAATGGCTTAAATTTTTTATCAGCTCTCAAAGGAATTAAACATTGCTCCAAATCATTGGGAAAACCATTTCAAAATAATTTATAGATGGTATTTACCCCCTATAGGTTGAAGAAAATTAACTTCAGATATTCAGACAAATGTTGGAGAAACAGTGGAATTATTGGTTCACTTTCACATGTGTTTTGGTATTGTCATAAACTCACACATTTTTTGTCAGCAAACACATAAATTAAAACAAAAAGTAAATTATAATATTCCTGTACTCACTTCAGAATTGGCTTTATTCGAATTCTTCCCTGATACTATTGAAAAAATTCATAAAATTATAATTGGAAATATCGTTTTAGCTGCTACTAGGGTCATCCCCAGATACTGGAGGTCACCAACAATCCCTACTATTAAAGAAGTTTTTCATTATATGCTAGGAAATAAGGGGTAAGAAATGGCTCTCAGAGAACCTTCTTTGCAGTTAGATAACCTTAGACACTACTGGGACGAATGGGAAACAAAGATTAAAAGAGAATATAGATTTTGATTGCTTGTATAAAGAAAAGTATTTGAAATTTTTTTATTTTTTGGCCGGTGGGTTACTGTTGGATCTGGTAGGCTTAGAGTTGTGGATAAAAGGCATATCCTGCAGTCCGTGGCTATCCAGAATTCATTTTCCGCACTGTCAGAGTGCAGTGATGTTGTGGAGGCTCAGACATGGAATTTGAGGAGCCACCCTCCTTTATGGCTGAGGTGTGCAAGGAGAAGGTGAGGCCTGGTAGAAAGCAGTTGTTGTTGGGCGATTCTATCATAAGAAGTGCTGAGTTGGACAGTATTGGCTTAGTGAGATGTCTTCCTGGAGCTACTGCTCACAGAGACAGGAGGCGTATTTGTAATATTGTTAAGCAAGCAAATCAGGAAGGAGAATTGGATGTACTGGTTCATCTAGGTACAAATGATTTGGCTGACAATGAGGTTTCAAAGGTGAAGGAAGATTTTCGTGTTCTTGCCAATGATATACGGCAGGTTGTTTCCACACTGTCATCCTTCTCCTTGCACACCTCAGCCATAAAGGAGTCTTAAATTAGAGGGGCAATGATTTAAAAGTAATATCAGGAAGTATTACTTTACTGAGAGGGTAGTGGATGTATGGATTAGCCTTTCAGCAGAAATGGTAGAGGTAAACCTAGTCAAGGATTTTAAGCATGCGTGGGAAAGGCACAAGGCTATCCTAGATATAAGACAGGGAACTGGGGACTAATAAAAGTATTTAGAAAATTGGGCAGACTAGATGGACCGAATGATTCTTATCTGCCGACACATTGTATGTTTTTATTTTATTACGCGATTGTCATTAACTAGGTATTGTTGTGTCATGTTATGTATACTAGAATTGGTTATAGTCATTAGAATTTAATTTAAAAAAGATTAAAATAAAAAGCTATTGTGGATGGAGGCACTACCCTTCTCCCTTTTTTTTGCCCCCCCTCCCAATTTTACATTTTTTGTTTTATTTATTAACAATGTAATTTAATTGCATAATTAATTCATACCAATATGTTATCACAATGAAACCTGACTATAAAGTGCTTGATCAATGCTTTCATCATTGATAATTTAATATTGTTTAATATCAATTCATACATTGATATTTACTTTTTTTATGTATAACTTATGTGGAATTTCATTGTAAAAGTTATTGTTATTGTAAAAATATCTGTTTAATAAAATATGTTTGAAACAAATAACATATCTGTTTCCCATAGTATACTGTAATCTAGGGACTGACAACAAAATATGTTACTAGAATGGGTACTGATGTGAAAATAAAGTCATTTAATAAATGTAGGGCCATACCTAAAGTGTTTGGTACCTGGAGTGGATCTTATCTTTGACACCCCCTCTACACACAAGCCTCTCCCAAGGCTCTCTCTCTTCTCTGCTACCATTGGTGGGAAGGAAGAGTATCAGCTACTACTACAGCATCAATAATGCATCACCAGGAGTTCAGAAGTGCTATCACACATTCACAATCACATCACTACAATGAGCCAATCACAGGGTGACCTTCCTGCAAGATGCTGCCTTTATTGTGTAAAACCATGTTTTAATTTATAAATAAAGGTTTTCTTACCTTTCCACTGTTTGTGCATTGTAATATATGTGCTGACTGGAGGTGATGGATTGTTTTAAATCAAAGCAAAGTCCAATCCAGTGACATATGAAGTGGAAACAAAGTCAGAGCCAAGTTTGATTAAAAAATATTATGGTAATTTAACGATTGCAAATATGAGTGTAATTTGGTGATGTTTGTTGGGTATGTTGGCTGTAGTATTAATAATAATTAGTATATTTGTTTAAAGCTGCAATGTTATATTCACTCTCATTTCCTGGCTGTTTTTGTTAAGGTAAAAAATAAAATCTCTGTGATTTCGAGCATTTATAAAGTATTAAATCACACAAGACTTATACTGATGGTTTTTATGGAAAATATATGGTATGATTTCATTCCTATAGCAGTTATAAACCCTGGAACTGGCTTATCCTGAGATACTGTAATGACGGATATTACTCTAAACATCAGGGACATCTAGCTGCTCGGTTTCCCATCAAATTCTATTAAAGTAATTAAAATGCACATTTTTCCCGTCTCCTTTATTTACTGATATTACATATATTTGATAGATTTTGTCCACACCGGTCAGGAATGGCTAATCGATGAACCTCATGGTACTATTTGTAAGGGTTAATCCACCATCCTTGTCTCTACTTTTATAAATGATGTTATTACTAGACCACCTTAAAGAGACTGGCTGATGCCCAAAATGCATCTTCCAAATATTAATGCATATTAATGTGCTTTCATAGTACTTTATAATGCTTGTTTTACATTTTGCATTGCTTAAAATATAAAATACTTACAGCTAGCAGTTTGCAAGAAAACAGGACTGCCCAAACTAGCTGAGTAAAAGAAATTAATGAGAAAAATGCCATTCAAATTAATGGAATTTCCGGTCTCTCTAGTGAGGTCAACAGACAATATGTTGCACTGTTAATAGATCCTATTATGTACAAGAGCAAGTTTATAACATTCCACACAATGCATTATATTCAAGCAGCACAGGACGTAACTAAATGAAACAAAATTGTATATGCTGAGTGTCTATATAATCAGAGCTGCAGCATCTGTAGTATGCATGCAGATTAATCACTGGGGGAGTGCTTGAGTTAAATATTAGAAATGTGAATTATGCAGAATGTCTGCATCAAATCACACCGTAAAATGCCTGTGCACTATACATGCGAGTTTTGGGACCAGAATGTCCCTTTAAGGCTCTTCCAGGAGTGCTCCTGTTGGTGATACAATGTGTCAGGCTGGCAGCAGCAAATCCATTACTGGAAAGCGTCAGTTTAGAATTCTCCAGGCAGCTCGTGAGCATCTGACCTCACTGAGGGTCAGGTCATGCCCGGAGCACAACAGGAGTACAAACATGGCGATCTATCCAGACTCTCAACAAGCCTAGCATGTTCCTTACATTAAAGGATCCCTCCGGGCTGAAAAAGAACTGGACAAATAAATATAAATTAAAGCGGACATATTAAAAATAATTATGCATTTAGTGTTTTTAGTTTTACCATCCTTTTGAAAGCTTTCTCTTGGGGATTGATCCAGCCCACATGACATCTGTATCTCAAACATAACAGTATTACGCCATGTGCTAATGACATACCTCCCCCTTCTGCTCCCGGTGAATCAGGATGCTGGGGAGTGGAGCTTGGGAGGTCAAGTGTCACTCATCAGTGACAGTGCTACTGCGTATGGGCACAATACTGCGCAGTATACAGTCTCCCATGTCCCAGGCAATAGAGAATGTGATTGGGACTGCACGACTGAGATCCTAAAACTCACTGCCCAGAAAAGCGGGAGAGAAAATCCAATAAAGACTGTTTCAACCAGAGTAGTACATATGGGAGGAACCCAAAAATGTTTCTATTTGTGTGGCTTCCATTGGTGGCCAATAGATATACCCACCATGCCTACTCTAACTATGGCTGATAGAGGAAGATTGAAAATGAGCATTTGCCAAGATTTATAATAAGAGGGATTTTGTCCATCACACTTTAGCAACATTCTGTGACACAATGAAATGAAAGCCTTTCCACCAGTTACTTTCATGGTTAATGAGAAAACTCCTGAAATATACAGTAAATCTCCTGGCCATGTATTATTGTGATGTCATAATACACCATGACATCACCGAGGCTATATATCCAGGGGGCAGAAATAAACGCTCTTGTAGCTTTGCAGTGCTTGCAGTGCATTGGTTGCTTATTTTGCGAGTTTTTTGTGTTATATTATTATGCCGAAAGCGGTTAATAAAGGTGGTAAGTCAGGAGGTAGCAGAGGAAGCAAGAGAGGAATAGAAGGAGTAGAGGAAGAGGCAGGTGAAAAACAGATAAGTTATAAAAAGTCCAGTAATCATCGAAGTCGGGAGCTAGAGAGGAAGAAAAGGAGCATAAAGAGGAGCAGGGAGGATGAGGAGGAAGACAAGAAACCAGCTAAAAATGGAAAGATGATCTCTGCTGGTGAAGGCACGAGTCGAAGGGGAGTTACCAGGAAAGATGGAGGAGAGCAGAAGAAGGAGGAAAGGGAACCATCTCCTGGATGTAGTAACCACCTCTCCATTAGAGACTTTAAATTCCACCAGGAGCTGGGGAGAGGTGGTTTTGGGAAGGTGAGCCATGTGTTTTCCTTTTACAAATAAATACTGCTTATAATATTGTTAGGCTGGAAGATGGAAGTACATTGATGGGTTGGGATAGTAGGTGAATTGCCATGTCACTAAGCATTCAGTGAACCACAGGAAGGTCCAGTCACCGTTGGTAGGTTGGAACGCCTTACGCTTTTCGTGTCTCAATCTGGCACTTAGTCATAGACAAGTAACTGAGGTGACTTCAAGCAGTATTCTCTGTAATAATATCATTGCTTTATCTCTCAGGTGATGTTGGCCTCTTGGAAAAAGAGCGAAAAAGTGGCTGTGAAAATCATGGAGAAACGTGCGAGGAGGGCAGCTCGCATTCTCCTGGAGAGCAGAATTCTAAAGACGGCATGGAAATGCCCATTTCTATGCCATGGGATTGCTGCTTTCCAGTCACAGGTACAGGATTGTATGTCTATAGCTCCATAGTCTTGTCCACTCCCCTAATCCGCTGCAACTATTGAGTCTGCCCCACAGCCACGTCCTCCATAAAGCCCCTCAGCACACGCTTTGTGGTGTCTTATCTGTTTCTTTTTCTTTTCTGTGCCACCTCAATCAGGCCCACGTCTTTCTGGTGATGGAGCATGTCCACGGAGGTAGCCTCGAAAGCTTCATGAAGGCCAGAGGCTACCTGAAGATCCGAGAAGCAAGGTGAGTAATGGCATAGTGAAGAATGGTTCTCAGAGACAGGGGGAGTTACAAAAAGTTAAAAGGAAAAAGCCAAAACATTTCTCAGAATATTGGGGTAAATATAAAGAAATGAAAAAATAGAGCTTCAAAAGGGAAACCTAATTACTGAATATAAAGGGGGTAACAAAATCATCTCTCTTAACAAATATTCACTAGCCATCCTCTACATTCTAATTATAACACTGAGTACATTAACTTGTCCCTATCACTCGGGATGGATTCTGTTAAACTCTTTTTCTTTCTCTCCTTTAGATATTATTCGGCTGAGATCATCTGCACCATGCAATTTTTACACCGGCGTGGCATTATCCATCGGTAAGTAACAGATTCCTCCTCTGTCTGTTCTAACCTCTCCTTACTCTGTTCCTCTGCCTGTATTGCTCTCCCACCAATACTGCCTCCGCTCTCTATGTATTGTTACGCTGCTCTCTCATTCCCCTGTGTTATTTCCTTTATTTCCCTCTGCCTAGTGGTCTGTGGATTACTCTCACTTTGTTTCTATTGTTCATTATATTTTAGAGACCTAAAGCCGGATAATATCTTGCTGGACAGAGGAGGCCACATCAAAGTTGCCGATTTTGGACTGGCCGTGGAAGGCATCAGGGGAAGTGCCAAGACTGTGGGTGTTGCAGGCACCTATACCCACATGGCTCCTGAGGTGAGATAGCTCTCATTTCTAAATGTATCTCTTGGATTTGAGAGATATACAGTGGTAGCCAGCACCCCATTTAAGGATTACATCTATAGTTATAAAATTCAGTATCTTTCTTGGTCCTGTCGTATGTCCCACTGCAGACAAAGCGTTAGCTGTAGCAGAATCTTATAAACTGGCCTTGGTTGCAGGAAACACAAGGGGTCCATTCTAAAAAGAGAGTGTTTCAGAAAGAATGTGATGTCCTCTAATTCCCATTAGAAGTCAGTTCCTGAAATTAGTTTTTCAGAATTGACAATATGGAGTCACAATGGCGGATTGCAAAATTCCACTTCCTCTGATTTGCATGAATTCGGTTTTGGGAGATGCTCTGTTGTTTGCCTGAAATGTCTGCAGGCCGTGTTTTTATAGTGCTTTATTCATGAAAGAGAGAATTTCCAGAAATTGCAGAAAATGGAGAGGAAATGTCAAATTTAAGATCTCATTCCGCAGATTGTGAGAATGTTTCCAACTCGGCTACTTTTGCCTTACGTTTTAATTTTTCTACTCAATTCCCTGTATTTCTCTCTTTCTTGAATAAATCCCATAGTCTCAGACTATAATAAGTTGTTATGTAGTTCAGTGGCTTTTATGTGTTTTTTTATTGGTATCTGGTACAAGAATCATTTTATGTAACAGTAAAGAATTACAAACTGTGTCTGCGCTGTTTCCACCAGTTCTGTACTTTTTGGTTGTACCAGCACTCATTGCCAAAGTATTAAAAAATCATGAGCTTATTGTCGCGGAATCTCCTCCAATCAGTGCTTGGTAGAGGCATCAAAAGACACAATCACATAACAAACAGCGATTGCACTTCTTATTACCTCTCCCCCGACACTTTACAGCGTGGCGGTATTTAAACGTGACCCCCAATGTGTTTCACTACAATCTGATCCCTGTAAATAGCAGGAATTGAGCACATGAGCGAAGCATGTGTATTTTTGCATGTCGTTTCTAAATGTACATCTCTGCTGCTAAAGGAAATTAAATCCCATGGTGACATGAACCAGTTTGTGGTACTGCACATACTAACATGCACGCAGATCTGGTGCGTCTGGACTGATCTTCTTGCAATGGAATAGAAACAAATGGAAACAGACTATAGCAGGACAAATGTTTGCGTACTACACATCCGATGATGACTGATCATCATGATATATGTATTTATCATAAGTCTACAATGCCAAAGTTAGCTATATTTAATATTTAGGGGATGGAATCCTTTTAAATGTATGCATATAGTCTTCTGTTTATGACATCACCTTAAGGCATGATGTGCACATTCTATATTCTCTTCTGAAGTCACTAATTTGCATATAAAGCAACACAATGACTTCATAAGCCAGAGAATACACTGATATATTAAAATGGTATGTTTCTCTTGATCTCTACATTCGGTTGCAATTCTTTGCGCACAATGTATAGATTGGCTCAATTAGAGAAATGGATGCCAGTGTCTGTGAGTTCTTTAATTAGCCCCATCATAAGAAAGCTACGAGTGGTCTATTCAGATCAGTTATAGTTTACATTGCTGGGAGCAATGCTAATAAATATTGCAAGAGAACTTGTATGATAAAATGAATTCTTCTGCAGGTCATCTTGAGAGAGGAGTATGGCACTTCCGCTGATTGGTGGTCGTTTGGCATCATATTATATCAGATGCTGGTGGGCAATCTTCCATTTAACATCAACCAGTCCAAAGGGGATTATTGGCATTGTGTGTGCAGTGAGAATCCCCCCTATCCGAGCCGGATGTTAAAGTGGTCGAAAGACATCCTGGGAAAGGTAAGCATTCCTCAGCACTGGGGAAAAATATAATATGGAAAGACATATATGTATATTATATGAGGAATTTACTGGACTTGATAGTTTAGGGTCCATAGAGCTTAATGAGCTAATGTATGAGTGATGGTGTGAAAGCTTGAAATATTATTAAAAATGAATTAATCTAGCACAAATAACCTCAGGTGTGTGTGAACCCTCCCAACATACCTGTAATATACAGTAGAACTAGTGCAATATGTGAGGGTAATAATACATCTTCAATGAAAAAGGGATCATTGTAGTGCAGTAAGTCAATAGAACAGCTGTATAGCCTAATGAATCCCGGCTCATGGGTATCAAGTATTTCATAAAGGTGTCCCTGTGGTTGGTAGCAGGTCAGATCTTCCTCGATGTTTGCATGTAGACATGATGCAAAGTAGGTAGGGAACAAATAATTAGAGAGAGTATAAAACGTATCTAGCATCTACTTACATTTACATTTCTTAACACATAAATACTTAGCCAGCCTAGGACAGTGTACAAAAGTCCACTCTCGGCAAAGGCATGTATCTCTGGTGAACTGATGTGTGTTGTTTCCGGATTCCATTTTGGCTTCTCCCCCATATGTTCATACGTTCCCATGTCAACATGTTTTGCTTTTTCAAGCTTTTTCAAACGTCTAGTGTCGTGTCTCCTCACTGGACTTAAATAAGCCACTTGATTCGTCTGTTAAAGCCGGTTGAATTTTCTTGGTCCACATTAGTAAGAGTAAAACGTGTCAGGGTCGAGTGGAATTTCATCATGCATAGGTACATTTGCTGAATAGCAGGAAGACGTAACACTTATTTTTATTGCAGCTTTTATAAAAAGCTCCTGGCTCCCGGCTCCGGAAGCTAGGCAACATAAGGCTCCACCCATTTTATCGCTTAGTGATAATGGCGGCCAGGCAGTTGATGGAGGTTTGAGTGTAATACCAGGCGTTGAAACCTAATGGTGTCAGGGGAAACAGTTTTGTGGAAGAACTTGCACACACCAATACACAAACATGTGTGCATCAGAATATAGATAGGCTGGGAGGGGATGGGACACTTCATCGTGGCTGCATCTGCGCAGCCGCTTCACCGCCGTCACTTCACCACACGACAGCTCGTCGCGTGAGATTTCATCGCAGGACATTTTGATCGTTAAAGGTAAGTTTTAATGTGCTAGAAGATAGAGTGTTAGAATCAGAATTTTAGTATTGGGGTTTAGGGTGGTTAGAATTAAGGTTTAGGGGGTTAGAATTAGCTTTTAGGGTTCGAGGTTAATTTTACTATTAGGGTTTAGGGGGTTAATTTTAGTATTAGAGTTCGGGGGTTAGTATTAGGGTTTAGGGGGTTAGTATTAGGGTTTTAGGGTTAGTATTAGGGTTCGGGGGTTAATTTTAGTATTGGGTTTTGGGTTTAATTTTAGTATTGGGGTTAATTTTCGTATTGGGGTTTGGGGGGGCACTTTGGGGGGGGGAATCATTTATTAGGGGGGTATTTTCTTTTTACTTGTACATTTGTAAGAGCTGACCATTCAGCGCTGAGCTGTCAGCTCTAACATAGCCGCGTCCGCGATGAAACGGCCGCGTTATTCTTCATTGCTGATAGTTCAGCGTTCTAACTGCCGCGCTGAACTGTCAGTGATGAAGCCACAGTGATGAAGTGTCCTAGACCCAGGCTGGGAATATGAATAGTCTGCTCCAATGAACAAGAATATATAGGGAGGTCGGGCAGCGCTGGATTTACACATGAAACAATATAAACAAAGAAAATCATAGTGTAATAAGTTCAGTACAAATGGTGTTTTAATAATATATAACATCACACTCACAAACCCAGGTGAGTGTCAGGCTTTAAAATAACCGTGGTCCAGGATATCTGGAGAAAGTGTCTCTGTGCAAAAGAACTAAAAGGCACATAGGGCAGTACTGTAGTGATATAAAAAAAAAAAACAGCCTCCTTTATTGGAGCAACTTACAAAAAGAAGAGTCCACAAGTTGGACTAAAACAGCAAAAAAACGGTCTATAGAATAGTCCTCTGTAGTATGTAGACAGTAGACACCTTCCTTACACGTTTCACCTAGTGCAGCCCAGGCTTCCTCAGGAGAAATGGCTCTGTCCTGGATTCCATGATCTTCTGCACTCATACAGACTATGCTGTGTTATGAAGTTATTGACTAGGATGCTGTAACCATGCACCCTTGTGCAGACTTATCCAGGCTGCATCCAGGCTTTTCTGTATCCTTCTTCCTTTGCTTTCTGGTTTATTATTTATGATTATTCTTGCCTTGCCCTGTAGTCCTGTCATTGCCCTGTATTCTTGCCTTGCCCTGTGGTCCTGTCCTGTTTTTCTTTCTGCCTGTCTTTATGTCATTCCAGGTTTTCTCTCATTCCCTCTGCCTTGTTAGTTTACTTCTGTTTAAACCACACCCGTTTCTGTTCAGTCCTTACTAGTGCAATCTACAGGTATTTCCTCTGTGTCTATTCCATGTATGTCTTTTAGATTCTATTTGTTTTTGCTTTGCTAATATTATATCTTAGTTAGGGACTTGCCTAATGGGGGTACCTTGATGTGGTTGGCAAGCTAACGTCTAATTGGCCAAATGGTGAACTAACCCCCCACCTTTACCATCTTTAGTGTTAGGCTAGTTCATGTATTTATGTTTGAAGAAAAAAGGCTCACAATCCAGCTCCATGCCACACAATCCAACACATGAAGGGTGGGTGCTTCCACAGCGCTGAACAGACGCAATATGTAGACACAGAAGTAGCAAAAAGGTGTGCACTCCACGTTCCAGGATGGTGAAAAATAAGGTGCTTTATTATCTTTAAAAATTATGCATACAAATGAGATGAATAACATCCATGGACTGGTAAGTCAAAACGCAGGGGATGGACCACCTGAGCGTGTTGCCACGCTTAGTCATAGGTCACCTAATTTTTAAAGATAATAAAGCACCTTATTTTTCACCATCCTGGAGCGTGGAGTGCACACCTTTTTGCTACTTCTGTGTCTGCATGTTGCGTCTGTTCAGCGCTGTGGAAGCACCCACCCTTCATGTGTTGGATTGTGTGGCATGGAGCTGGATTGTGAGCCTTTTTCCTTCAAATTACCATCTGATCCACATTACATATACTGTAATAACAGTGGACATGACTGTCCAATGAAAATACAAAATGAAAAGTTGTGTGTCCATACTATCACAACACGGAAGTGCTCATGCCATTGTACAGAGCACTGGCGAGACCTCACTTGGAGTTTTATACGCAGTACTGGAGCAGAGAGAGCCAGTTGCCAACCAGACGGCTGCCTGCTTCCTATGGAGGCATGGCAGCTGCCAGTCAGAGAATAAACTGGCGTGTACTATCAAAAGTACACGCCAGTTCATCCTCATACTAGGGACAACTAACTTTTCACCTGTGCTTCAATATAAGAAGCACAAGTGAAAAAAAAAAAACATTTAGTGTCCCGTTAAGTTTGAAATTCATGTCTAAATTCCCACTTTCGTGGCTTTTTTGCAAACTTAAGCCAGAGTTTGAAGTAAAGCTTAGTGGGCGAATTTTTCCAACACGGCTACTATGGCCTTCATTTTGCCAATTCCCGCTACCATGAATAAAGTCTCAATCCTCTTACCCAACTGTTCTTTGCTCACAAATGAATCAGCATATCACCTTATTGTAATAATATATTTGTCTCCTGGCAGATCCTCATCCAGACTGTCCATGGCACTGTTGTTGGATTGTACATTCAAACCTTTTTGGAGTGTTCCCACAGAATTAAGCACTCTAGTAAGGAGGAAGTGTTTTTCACTGGGAGCCAGAACTTGCAGGAGTGTTTCTCGGGATTAGTAAGTACTCTGCACAATATGTGCTCACCCCTTGATAATAGTTTAAACTGGCAGGTATCAATACAGCATCTTCTGGTCATTTCAGATTTATACAGCTTTTTTTTTAAGCCTGGTTTATATTCTCCCGGCCGGGGTTTATTACCTAAGTCTGTTATAAGGTATATATTTACATATATGTGTTTTTTATTTCACTAATTTGTGTTTTTAATACTTGTTTTATGTTTTTCTTTGGGCCTCAAGCTCACAACTTAGCCCCTACTGAACATTACATCTTGATCCATATGCCTTTTTTTTTCTAATTAAGACTCCATTGGCAATGTTTATTTTTTGACATATGTATTAGTTTACTTATTATTATTTTTTCTTTTGAATATTACAATTATTTTTATTTTTCTACACTACTTGTGTTCATTCATTATTTGTGAATTTATATTGAGCGCTTTCCACTTTTTACTTTTTTTAATTTTTTTTTTATAAGCTTGCGAGCAGGCCTCTCTACCTCATGTATCAATCTGTCTCTGTTCGTACTATCTAGTTCCCCTCTATGCTCTGTACCAAGTGCTAAGTAAATTGTTGCCGCTGTATATATAAATGCTAAAGTACAGTAATGAGTTTGGTCCCTTAAAAGGACCCTCTGGTCTAAATCTTTTAACTTGCTCTACAGTGTGAGTCATTGAAGAGTCTGTTTAGAAAGGTGTCTTGGAGGAGGGGGAGCAAGAGAGAATAAAAAAAATGATTGAAAAGGATCTATATACATGATGTTAGCAAAATGTTGGTAGATAAAATGTGTGGGTGGAGTCTCCTGTATATGACATCACCTGTGCCTTTTCATTGGATCACAGGCAACTCCACAGACACATTTAAAACACATTTTTCTCCTAATTTAGGCATTTGCTTGCAATTCAGTTTACACAATCTACTTAGACTCGGTGCTACTTCCTCATCCTACATGATATCACCAGAGATAGACGCACATAGACAAGCAGGACAGATTTGCTGACAGATAAGGTACAGAGACTGATTGGCAGACAAGACAATTGGATAGAAAGATGCAAAGAGGGATATTTTACAAGTGAAAAGTGACCATTGAGAAAGATTAGAGAGCATCCTGGAGGACAGTTGCCCTCTTGTCCCCCTTGCCAGCCCTCTTCTGCTTTACTGCCCCAGAGTAAGATAAATAAAACTTAATTCAGTAATAAAAAGTCCCTTAGAGTGGAGTTGATTCTCCTTCCAGACTGGCTGTGTACTAGCTCCACCTACACATATTGTGACATCATCAGCACCGAAACATACCAACTCACAGTTCCCACTGCTGGCACCAGTCAGGCAGCTTCCAGCACAGTTTGACCTGCTTCACCCCTTTGTGTCATTGTCAGGAAGGGCAAAACATGGGTGAGTTTAGTGTTTTGCAACCTTTCACACCAACAGAATTTTTTGTTGTTGTGGTTGCCCATGTTTATTTATTTTGGAACATTGTACTAATACCTGTAATTTCTCTCTCGAAGGCATCAAGTGACCTGCAGCTGGACAATCCAATGAAATATATCTTAGAAATACTGAACTCGCGAGATATTGAATCTTTACAGACAACAGTCGCATTTTTCTGTGATGCCCATCAGGACTTGAGGTGATACACATTCATTATCACATTCATCTTGTCGTGATGCACTGACTCATTAGAGTGTACAAACTGGCTAAAAGCACAGAGATTTCTGTGCTGACCAAAGCATAGCTCTCCTGCTCCCCTCACCAGTCCATTAGGCATATGAGTCAATAAAGAAATTTAGTGATTGCTTCACAGTCCATAGACAGGTATAATGCTAAATACAACACAATCACCAGTATTCAACAGGCAGGAAGGAGTCGCAATCTACTAAGGATATTTGTGAATTCAAGACCTTCCATGATGTGCAAGGCAATCCAAAATATAGTTTCTTTATTTAGAATCCATATACATCTAATATTTATTATTATCTGGTTGGTGCCTTGCTGAACTTCCATTATCTGGGTGAAAATACATTTTATTCATTTCTTGGTGGTGGTGGCGGTCTCTTTGCATATATATCAGTAGGGGGTTTACACTGGACACCAGGGATGACTGGCATCCATGTAGTGTTGTTCTGTTATCTCCATTAAGTTCCTTCACCAGCAATGTAATCCACTGATGGGTAGCCAGCTGAGCATCATCTCCACACCAGCTGTGGTACCCAAGGTTAACCTTCATGTGTATCCTTCAAAATGTTATTCACCCCATGGCTTTGGGATTGTGCACCACACTGCCAATAGTGGGGGAGGAGGCGGACCTCTCCTTACCAGATGGAGGAGTGTTGAACACCAATCAGTGCTGCATGTCATGGAGCAATAAATGCCATGGAGCAATACATGCCATGGAACAAAGATGTAATGGAGCAATAAACTCCATGAAACAAAGATGCCATGGAGAAAAAGATGCCATTGAGCAATAGATGCCATGGAACAATAGATGCCATGGAACAATAGATGCTATGGAACAATAGATGTAGCCACTTTCAAATTGTGCTTTCTAAGAGCATCATTCAAAAGCCCTTTTAATCAGGCAGGAGTAGGATTCTGTGTGACTAAATATTGCTAAGAAGGGTTTAGTCCCTCTTTAATGATTCAATGAAATCTCACTGTCATTGCATATTTGTGAAATTGAATATCCCATTTTATCCGGATTGATCATTAACTTTCTTTTTAAGGGAAGAACATCTAAATGCTATCCTGAAGATTAAAGGAAATCTCAGACTTAAAGAAAAAGAAAAAATCCTCCATTACATAAAAAACAGTAAGGCTGATCTTCAGGCCGATGGAACAAAATTCTTTGAGGACATCAAGGTCAAATCTTGCATTTCACCCTGCTGTTTGTATTTGTTGTATTTAGTTTGCTGTAAAGACACGGTAAGCACGCCTTGAAGGACAGATCAAATTTTTTGTTAATCCCTTGCCATGTCCTGGTACTTCCACGTAAACCCAGCACGTATATTAATAGATACATGTGGATTTACTCTAGGCTGTGTCTCACAGCCATGCTAGTCTGTATTGAGCAGGGGTCTCTGATCTAGTTATGGTGCCCTCTGTTGATTCCATGCAAGAAATGAGGGTCTATTTCTGCACTAGTAGAGCGAGGCAGTAGCCGACCTGTCCATGGCAGCTGGAGGTCAGAGGATAAACTGGTGTGGATTGTCAAAAGTACATGCCAGTTACTCCTGCACACTAGGGGCAACTCATTTTTTTACTTGTGCTATTATGTTAGAAGCAAGAGTAAAAAATAAAGTTTGTTTCCCTTTAAAGAGGGAGAAAACCCCTCCAAAAATATATATATATATATATTTATCTTTAAGGCCATTTCTCCGTTTTATGTCATTTTTGAATGGTACTTCAGTAACATACCATTCAAAAGATACCCCATGCTCTTAAAAAAAAAAAAAAGACTTGGGATAGATCAGTTCCACTAAGTCATTTCAAGTGGTGTGTCTGTGTGTCAGTCATATAAGATGAAAGGGAGGAAAGTATTTGCGCATGGGCATGTGATTGTGTCAGTGAATGGTAATGTGAACAGTTAAGTAGTATGACACTGTAGTAAGAGGGAGGAGGCAGACAGTGAGACAGACCCAAGATGTCAGTGCTGTAGTATTAGAAGAATCACAGAACATGCTGACTATTTTCTTGTGTGTTCTAGCACATGAGACCAGATTAAAAAGTTAATTATGGGAACCCTTTACATATGGCAAATATTTATTTTTCAGGTTTAATCCCTCTTTGATATTTAGAGGATGACTCTGTTTTCAAAACATTGTACTTATTTAATATTTAATTTAATTATATGAAGTCTTTGAAACTGACCAGATTCTGCACATATTTAAGTTTGACATATTTAAGGTGTACTGCCATGTTAAGAATAAAAATAATATCTGTAATGATCAGTTTCTTGGTCTGTTCCTCTTACATTCAAAATGACTGTTTTGTGTTGTTTATTTATAATGTTTCAACATAGTCATTTATGAAACATAATCATTTTTTCAGCAAAATAATGTGTACAGTTTTACACAATATATAAATGCACTATTCAAAACATGAAACAAGCAAGATAACAGAGATCCTTCACAAAATGGATAGAAAGTGCAAATTAAAATACTATTGAGCTAAAAACTGAATAAAATAAAAAGCCATTGAAACATATGAGACAAATTAGAACTTATTGGGAAAGCTGGGGATGCTTTTTGCTCCTGGTTTGATGGGAGACAAAGCAACTCTGAGGTTGTGTTCAATGTCCATTCTGTTCCTATATTTGGTCTTCAGCTGGACCAGAGCTGAGAAGCCCCTCTCACAAAGACAGAACTGCGATCACTGGGGGGCACAGAAGGTGTTGCATGATGCCTCGAGGAAGGAACAATTAGTTCTTAAAAGCTCAAGGTTAAAGAGAACCGGTGTTCTGACAAATTTCTGGAGCAAATTCTCCTGCGCAATAGCAGGAGAATTTGCTCATTGCGCATGCGCATAAAGTTACAGCTGATCACTCAGCTGTAACTTTGTGCACACCGCGCATGCGCCAACTACGCAACCCACCTCCCGCCCCCCGCACACCCCCCGCACACCCCTTCTTACCAGATGATCGGACACAGCGGTACACAGCACATGCGCAAGGCTATCAAGCCGTGTGGGAATGCGCGCGTCCGTGGTTGGATTCAAAACGCTGGTAAGTAACACGGGGCGGGGCGACATAAGGGGTACAGAGGGGTAAGACCAACAGAGGGGTAAGCATCCTGGTGAGGGCTGCCTCATCTTCATGGGAGTTGTGATCCTCCTGCTGTATTATTGATGCAGCAGGGGGATCACAACTCCTATCAAGATGAGGCAGCCCCTCAGGTACTGCCTTAGTTTCATTGGACACGGGGGGTGGGGGGGGCTCATATAAATGGGGCATTAAACACGGGGGGCTCATATAAATGGGGCATTAAACACGGTGCTCATATAAATGGGGCATTAAACACTGGGTGCTCATATAAAGGGGACATTAAACACTGGGTGCTGATATAAAGGGGACATTAAACACGGGGTGCTGATATAAAGGGGACATTAAACACGGGGGGCTGATATAAAGAGGGACAGTAAACACGGGGGGCTGATATAAAGGGGGACAGTAAACACGGGGTGCTGATATAAAGGGGGACAGTAAACACGGGGGGCTCATATAAATGGGGCATTAAACACGGGGTGCTCATATAAATGGGGCATTAAACACGGGGTGCTCATATAAATGGGGCATTAAACACTGGGTGCTGATATAAAGGGGACATTAAACACGGGGTGCTGATATAAAGGGGACATTAAACACGGGGGGCTGATATAAAGGGGGACAGTAAACACGGGGGCTGATATAAAGGGGGACAGTAAACACGGGGTGCTGATATAAAGGGGGACAGTAAACACGGGGTGCTGATATGAAGGGGGCATTAAACACGGGGTGCTGATATAAGGAAGGGCAGTAAAGACGGGGCGGGGCAACATAAGGGGCCAACAGAGGGGTAAGCACCCTGGTGAGGGCTGCCTCATCTTCATGGGAGTTGTGATCCTCCTGCTGTATTATTGATGCAGCAGGGGGATCACAACTCCTTTCAAGATGAGGCAGCCCCTCAGGTACTGCCTTAGTTTCATTGGACACAGGGGGGGGGGGGGGCTCATATAAATGGGGCATTGAACACGGGGGCTCATATAAATGGGGCATTAAACACGGTGCTCATATAAATGGGGCATTAAACACGGTGCTCATATAAATGGGGCATTAAACACGGGGTGCTGATATAAAGGGGATATTAAACAAGGGGGGCTCATATAAATGGGGCATTAAACACGGTGCTCATATAAATGGGGCATTAAACACTGGGTGCTGATATAAATGGGGCATTAAACACGGGGGGCTCATATAAAGGGGACATTAAACACGGGGTGCTCATATAAATGGGGCATTAAACACTGGGTGCTCATATAAAGGGGACATTAAACATGGGGTGCTGATATAAAGGGGACATTAAACACGGGGGGCTCATATAAAGGGGGCATTAAACACGGGGTGCTCATATAAATGGGGCATTAAACACTGGGTGCTGATATAAAGGGGACATTAAACACGGGGTGCTGATATAAATGGGGCATTAAACACGGGGGGGCTGATATAAAGGGGGACAGTAAACACGGGTTGCTGATATAAAGGGGGACAGTAAACACGGGGTGCTGATATAAGGAAGGGCAGTAAAGACGGGGTGCTCAAATAAGGGAGGGCAGTAAAGACAGGGGGTGCTCATATAAGGAAGGGCAGTAAACACGGGGTGCTGATATAAGAGGGGCAGTAAAGACAGGAGGCACATTTTAAAGGGGGCAGTAAAGACGGGGTGTGCTCATATAAGGGGGGCAGTAAAGACGGGAGGCTCATATAAGGGGGGCAGTAAAGACGGGAGGCTCATATAAGGGGGGCAGAAAAGACGGGGTGCTCATAAAGGGGCAGTAAAGACGGGGGGCTCATATAAAGGCGGCATTTAAACACGGGGTGCTCATAAATAGGGGGGCAGTAAAGACGGGGGGTTAGAGTTGTGTTGTGACTGGAGATATGAAAGGTGTGTGACTGGACAGTAACAAGGGTTGAAGCCTTGACGTGACGTTACTGCTCACATGGGTATCCATGTGCCAATTCAACCAGGGTGAGTGACTGTAACATTACATGATTACAATCATAAGTTTAAAAATTTACTTTTCCAATTTTTCGTGTTTATTTTACATAACAAATATACTATATAATAATGGTATTTTTAATCTTCTGAGTGTGAAGAAAAAAATTGGTTTTCAATGTTTTTTTTTTAGATGGTGCATCAATTAACATAAACACAGTGAGACAAGCATAGGAAACGTGTGACAGGAAGAAAAGAAAGGGGGACGTGAATGCGATTGAGAAGAGCATGGTGCAAGTCTGACACAGAGGGGTCTATTCATTAAAAGTTGAGTAGCAGGTGAGTTGGGATATATTTAATCTCACCAATTTAGCTATTTGTTTGGCAGGGACACACCTGCCGAGTTACCCCCACATAGCTCTCATAATTTCCATCCTGCCACTCACTCAGACACACACACACACACGTGCTCTGCTCAGGGCCATCTTTAACATTGACTGGACCCTGGGCAAACATTTGTTTGGGGCCCCTGGACCCCACCCCTCATTCCCGGCATGCAATCACACCCTCCACCCTAATACCTCCATACAAAAAAATAAACACACACACTTATATGCTATATATTATGTAATTATATTATTAATTATTTAAAACTAATATATATGGATAGGTGGATTATATAATATTTAGATTAAGTGTGTGAATATATATGATTTACACAGACAAATTTACACAGTCAGATAGACACACTTACACACACAGACAACCTTACACAGTCAGATAGACACACTTACAAACACAGTCAAACTTAAACACACACACTCGTTTGTCCCCCTCCCTGCTCACTTACCTTACATTTGCAGGGAAGGGGCTGTTTCTTCTGTGCGTGGCTTCATGTGTTCTGAGCACCGTTATGTCACAGACATCTGGTGCTCTAACATGCTCTGTGAGGGGGCCGAGATTTCCCCCCCTCACGTGACACACTTACACATATACATACACTTACACAGACACCCTTACACACTTTGTATCCTCTTTCTTTCCCATGTCTGTGTCTCTCTCCTCTGCCTTCCCAGTTCACTCTCTTTTCTCTTCCACATGTATGTCTCTTCTCTCCACCGTCTGTATTCTCTTCCCTCCCTTCAGTGTTCTCACCTGTCCCCCCTGTGTTCTCTCCCCATCCCCCCCTTCTCTCCCATGTTCTCTCCTCTGTCCCCCAATGTTCTCCCCCCCAGTGTTCTCTCCTTTGTCCCCCATTGTCTCCCCAGTGTTCTCTCTATCCCCCTCTCCCCAGTGTTCTCTCTATCCACCCCTCCACTCCCCAGTATGTTCTCTATCCCCACTCCCTTCCCCACCCCAGTGTTCTCTCCCACGTGAGTGGAGCGCGGGGAGACGCAGGCAGCATGGGCTCTGTGTGTGTTATACACCCTGAGAGCTCAATCCATGCTGCTCGCGCGTAGTAATGACACAGAGCATCGTATTTCCGAGAGGGAGCCGGGGAGAGGAGAGAACGCTGGGCGCACCTGTACTATGCGATCAGTGCTGATCGCATAGTGCAGGTACAGAGGGGCAGCGGGACCACCGGGCAGCTGCCTTGGGCCCCCCAGGAGTAAGTGGGCCCTGGCTCTGCTGCTCACTGCCACATACTCTGCCACTCATACAATTACACTTGCAGTTAATATAAAATATTAACATGCTCCCCACCTGTCACTGGAGTATGAGCGTGGGGTCATTACGTGACACTTCCGCATCAAGGGAGCGCGAGAGGCTTCCTGCTTGTCCGTGTGAAAGGAGGGCTGATGAGGGGAGAACATTTCATCTCCCCAGCCAGCTCTTCCAACTGAGGAGGCGCCGTCGCAGGGTGCACGTCTAACTTCACAGACATTAAAAAAATATATACACAGGTTCTCCCAGATTTGTCGCCCCTTCTTCCTGTGCACAGTGGCATCTGCACCCGCCTAGGATCGGCTTTGAGAGCAGGGCCTGACTTGGAACACACACAGTCACACACAGGGGGGTGGCTGCCTCAACCTGATGGTAGTTGTGATCACCTCCTTAAGTTCCCATGTGTCCCCCTCGTGTGACTTCCACTTACTAGCGTAGCATGTCACTGATTGAAGTTTTACCAATTGCTTGCTACACTAGTAAGTAATAAGTAAGACACTTATACTTTGCCTGTCACCGCAGCTGATCCAGAGGGGGCTGGAGGTGGTGTGTGTCCCTCGCGCAGGTGCTTTTCTAACAAAGTTACGGCTGATTGACAGCTGTAACTTTGTGCGCGTGCGCAATGAGTAAATTCTACTGCGCCTGTGCAGTATAATTTGCTCAAGAAATCTGACAGAACACTGTGATATACCCATTTATTCTGCCGCTCACTCACACACAATGCCACTCACTCTCAATCTGATATTCACTCACGTATGTATTTTCTCCCTCCAACCGTCATCAATTTTCCATTAGGCTCTATGTATTTTATCCCCTTTACACTTCTCCCTAAACTCACAACCACCCGTTATATCTTCCTACCTTTTCTCACACAGCATCGGCTCTGGACGCACGTGATCCTGTGCAGTAACTGAAGTGCGCGCACGTGGTGAACGTCTCAGAGCGACCGAACAACTTAAAGCGGCCCCAGGACCAGAGGACTACCGTGAAATTTCACGGTATCCAGGTAGGCCAGTCCGGCCTGCTTGAAAGTCTCTCTCTCACTCTCTCTCTGTCTGTCTCTCACACTCTCTCTGTTTGTCTCTCACTCTCTCTCTGTCTGTCTCTCACACTCTCTCTGTCTCTCTCTCACTCTCTCTCTGTCTCTCTCTCACTCTCTCTCTGTCTGTCTCTCACACTCTCTCTGTCTGTCTCTCACTCTCTCTCTGTCTCTCTCTCTGTCTGTCTCTCACTCTCTCTCTGTCTCTCTCTCTGTCTGTCTCTCACTCTCTCTCTGTCTGTCTCTCACACTCTCTCTGTCTCTCTCTCACTCTCTCTCTGTCTCTCTCTCTCTCACTCTCTGTCTGTCTCTCTCTCACTCTCTCTCTGTCTCTCTCTCACTCTCTCTCTCACTCTCTTTCTGTCTCTCTCTCACTCTCTCTCTGTCTGTCTCTCTCACTCTCTCTGTCTCTCTCAGTCTGTCTCTCTCTACACACATTCTGTGCATAAATGTTATCAAATACATGTATAACCATTAGTTAGTTTGATATTTATTTTTAATAAACGAATTTGACAAATTTCAGTGTCTTCAGCTTCCAGCCTCGTGTCCTTCACTTCAGTCACGGATACATTTCTTGGTCACAAATGATGCTAATAGGAAATTCTGCTTGTAATCACCTTCCATTTCTAGAAGAAATAGGAAAAGTAAATCATCACGTCTCCTGATATGAGCTACCAGGGCAGGGATATTGGCACAACTGTGTGAAACAATGTTTTTGTAAATAAGTAAAATGCTAAGAAATAAAAATATTAAGAATAAAATCTTAACACATTAACAGCATACATTAAAAGCACGCCCATTTAGACCATGAGGTAATGGTCAAACAAACCAGGGCTCAGTCCTCCATGAAGTATCCCCGATATGATAGGAACAACGGTAACACCCTCAAATGGGCTGGGGGAATAGAAAAGTCTGGCCAGTGTTGTAATTAACCCCTTAAGGACAAAGGCTGTTTTTAGACTTCTGCATTTTTTTTTTTTTTTAAAGAAAATGGAGGAAGTAATTGAGAGAGAAACAGAGGATTTAAAAACTTTGAATGTAATACAAACACAAAGTCCCCAAAATAAATTGTTTATACCTGTATACCTCATGAACCTGTATGAAGCAGTTATAGCCTTGTTACTGAGGGATGGTGTGGTTCCAAAACAAAGAATAGTCCAGCTGGACACGTGTGGACAGGTAACCATGCATCCCGATATGAGCTGTCCTGTGGAAGAAAACATAACAGGTTAAACATTGTAATTGTGATCATATTACCAGGTTGAGAATGACAGGAATAGGCGCTGGGTGTAACAGTGCATTTTCTTAAATCATGATTTGAATAATAGAACATTTTTATATTAAACACATAAGTATTACAGTCACTCACGTTGGTTGAATTGGCACATGGATACCCATGTGAGCAGTAACGCCACGTCAAGGCTTCAACCCTTGTTACGGTCCAGTCACACACCTTTCATATCTAAATTCACACACAGAAGCACATGCCTTTCAGACCAGGGGTGTCACTGGGGAGCAGAGCGGGGACACCGTGTTACTTTCTCACAATCTGTGAATCTAACTCTGTAAGGAGAGTGAAAGACACACAGTGTTAGAGAAAGAGAGATAGTGTAATAGTTTATTAAGTTACCTTTAAGGTAACAGCCAGTTACCAATGTCACAGCGCAAGCGTACAAAGTTACGGCTGTACCTTTGGCAGAAAAGCGCATGTGCGAGGAACACACACCATCTCACGCCCCCTTCGGATCAGCTGCGGTGACAGGTAAGTATAAGCGTCTTACTGATTGTCACTTATTAGCGTAGCAATCAATGTATAGTTGCTAAAAGTCCTATCAGTGATATGCTACGCTAGTAAGTGGAAGTCACACACGTGGGACACACGGGAGCTTAAGGAGGTGGTCACAACTACCATCAAGATGAGGCAGCCACCCCCCTGTGTGTGACTTCCACTGATGTCAATTATACATTGATTGCTACGCTAATAAGTAACAATAATCAGTAAGACGCTTATACTTACCTGTCACCGCAGCTGTTCCGAAGGGGGCGTGAGATGGAGTGTGTTCCTCGCACATGCGCTCTTCTGCCAAAGGTACTGCTGATTGACAGCTGTAACTGTGTGCGCATGTGCTGTGATGCAAAATGAGCAAATTCTACAGTAGAATTTGTTCGAGAAATATGTCAGAACACCCCCTTTATATGAGCACCCCTGTCTTTACTGCCCCCCTATATATGAGCACCCCGTGTTTAAGTGCCTCCTTTATATGAGCACCCCCTGTCTTTACTGCCCTCCCTTATATGAGCACCGTGTTTACTGCCCCCTATATATGATCACCCCGTGTTTAATGCCCCCTTTATATGAGCACCCCCTGTCTTTACTGCCCCCCTTATATGAGCCTCCCGTCTATTTACTGCCCCCCTTATATGAGCATGCCCCGTCTTTACTGCCCCCTTTAAAATGTGCCTCATGTCTTTACTGCCCCCCTTATATCAGCACCCCGTCTTTACTGCCCTCCCTTATTTGAGCACCCCCTGTCTTTACTGCCCTCCCTTATTTGAGCACCCCGTCTTTACTGCCCTTCCTTATATCAGCACCCCGTGTTTACTGCCCCCTTTATATGAGCCCCCATGTTTAATGTCCCCTTTATATCAGCACCCCGTGTTTAATGTCCCCCTTTATATCAGCACCCCGTGTTTACTGTCCCATTTATATCAGCACCCCGTGTTTAATGCCCCATTTATATCAGCACCCCGTGTTTAATGTCCCCTTTATATGAGCCCCCCGTGTTTAATGCCCCATTTATATGAGCCCCCCGTGTTTACTGTGCCCCTTTATATCAGCACCCAGTGTTTAATGCCCCATTTATATGAGCACCGTGTTTAATGCCCCATTTATATCAGCACCCCGTGTGTAATGCCCCATTTATATCAGCACCCCGTGTTTAATGTCCCCTTTATATGAGCCCCCCTTGTTTAATGCCCCATTTATATGAGCCCCCCGTGTTTACTGTCCCCCTTTATATCAGCACCCAGTGTTTAATGCCCCATTTATATGAGCACCGTGTTTAATTCCCCATTTATATGAGCCCCCCGTGTTTAATGCCCCATTTATATGAGCACCCCGTGTTTACTGTCCCCCTTTATATCAGCACCAGTGTTTAATGCCCCATTTATATGAGCACCCAGTGTTTAATGCCCCATTTATATGAGCACCCCGTGTTTAATGCCCTATTTATATCAGCACCCCGTGTTTAATGTCCCCTTTATATGAGCACCCAGAGTTTAATGCCCCATTTATATGAGCACCGTGTTTAATGCTCCATTTATATGAGCCCCCCGTGTTTAATGCCCCATTTATATGACCCCCCCCCCGTGTCCAATGAAACTAAGGCAGTACCTGAGGGGCTGCCTCATCTTGATAGGAGTTGTGATCCCCCTGCTGCATCAATAATACAGCAGGAGGATCACAACTCCCATGAAGATGAGGCAGCCCTCACCAGGGTGCTTACCCCTCTGTTGGCCCCTTATGTCGCCCCGCGCCGTGTTACTTACCAGCGTTTTGAATCCAACCACGGACGCGCGCATTCCCACACGGCTTGATAGCCGTGCGCATGCGCTGTGTTCCGCCGTGTCCGATCATCTGGTAAGAAGGGGTGTGCGGGGGGTGTGCGGGGGTTGTGCCGGGGGCGGGAGGTGGGTTGCGTAGTTGGCGCATGCGCGGTGTGCACAAAGTTACAGCTGAGTGATCAGCTGTAACTTTATGCGCATGCGCAATGAGCAAATTCTCCTGCGATTGCGCAGGAGAATTTGCTCCAGAAATTTGTCAGAACACCGGCTTTGGTTGGCGACAAAAGCTCAGGCAACACTAATCACCAAGAGGATGAGGGCAAAAACAGTGCAGTAAACAAACTCAAATAAAGCTCATCAGACTCAAATACAAGATAGTCTTGGTAGTATTGTAGGACCTGCAGTTCAGACGCCAGTACTGACCTGCCCCACACCATGCCCTCCTCAAATGGCCAATCCACCAGCTTTCACCTTACTCTCTATCAGTGGCGGATCCAGGGGGGGGGGGGCAACGGGGCAATTGCCCCCCCCCCCCCGAGAAGAGAAAGAAAAAAAAAAACGCTTTAAAAAAAAAAAACGACACGCTTGCAGGCAGAGACAGAGGTGAGAAGGGATCGGAAGATCCCCCTCACCTTCTCTGCCTGCCTGCCAGGCTGCACGGGGAGCCGAACAGGCAGCACAGAGAAAGCTCCGTGCTGCCTGTTCGGCTCCCCGTGCAGTCTGACACGGAAGTGCCGACAGGTCACGTGACCGGCGCGCTGATGTCATACGCGCGCCGGGTCACGTGACCTGTCGGCACAACCGCCTGGGAGCCGAACAGGCAGCATGGGGGAGACCATGCTGCCTGCCACTAGCCACCAGGGGATAAGGTAAGTGCTGGGGAGATGGGGGGCAAATAGTCTGTGGCTTAATAAATGGCTAATAACACTGCATATTGGGAAAATTTGAAGGGGCATATAAAATGGCAACTAACAGTGGCAAATTACTGGGCAAATTGGCAGGGGAATATAAAATGGCAACTAACACTGGCATATTACTGGGCAAATTGGAAAGGGCTTATAAAATGGCAATGAACACTGGCATATTACTGGGCAAATTGGAAGGGGGTTATAAAATGGCAACTAGCACTGGCATATTACTGGGCAAATTGGAAAGGGCTTATAAAATGGCAACTAGCACTGGCATATTACTGGGCAAATTGGAAAGGGCATATAAAATGGCAACTAGCACTGGCATATTACTGGGCAAATTGGAAAGGGCTTATAAAATGGCAATGAACACTGGCATATTAATGGGCAAATTGGAAGGGGGTTATAAAATGGCAACTAGCACTGGCATATTATTGGGCAAATTGGCAGGGGCATATCAAATGGCAACTAGCACTGGCATATTATTGGGCAAATTGGAAGGGGCATATAAAATGGCAACTAACACTGGCATATTACTGGGCAAATTGGAAGGGGCTTATGAAATGGCAACTAACACTGGCATATTACTGGGCAAATTGGCTGGGGCATATAAAATGGCAACTAATTGTTTTTGGTTATAAAAATGGCAACAAAAAAAATAAAAAAAAAATAAAATGGCAACTAGTACTGGCATATTATTGGGCAAATTGGAAGGGGCGCATTAAATGGCAAAAAAAACTGGCATATTATTGGGCAAATTAGCAGGGGCATATTAAATGGCAAATAACACTGGCATATAATTTATTGGGCAAATTGTCAGGGGCATATTAAATGGCAAATAACACTGGCATATTATTGGGCAAATTGGCTGGGGCATATTAAATGGCAACTAACACTGGCATATTATTGGGCAAATTGGCTGGGGCATATTAAATGGCAAATAATACTGGCATATTATTGGACAAATTGGCTGAGAGAGCCATAAATGGGAAGGGAGAAGAGAGAGACATAATTGGGATGGTAGAGGAGAGACGGACAGACATGGGTTGGCAGAGGAGAGACAGACAAACATGGGATGGCAGAGGAGAGACAGACAGATATGGGATGGCAGAGGAGAGACAGACAGATATGGGGAGAGGAGACAGACAAACATGGGAAGGGAGAGGAAAGAGACATAAATGGGAAGGGAGAAGAGAGAGACATAAATGGGATAGTAGAGGAGAGACAGACAGACGGGATGGGAGAGGAGAGGCAGAGAGATGGGAAATGAGAGGAGAGACAGACGGACATGGGAAAGAAGAGGATACATAGACGGACATGGAAGTGAAGAGGAGAGAAACGGATATGGAAGGAAGAGAGACAGAGGGACACGGGGAGTGAGAGGAGTGTGACAGACATGGGAGAGAGGATAAGACAGACGGACATGGCAGAGAGGAAAAGACAGACGGACATGGGAGAGAGGAAAAGACAGACTGACATGGGAGAGAGGAAAAGACAGACGGACATGTGCCCCTCCCGAGATCAGACTCTGGATCCGCCCCTGCTCTCTATGGCATATACAGGCAATCCAAAAGGTTTCATAAGGAGAAGGCATGAATAAGAGGGCAGACCCCAAAATATAGGGAACAAGCCTCCAAGAGGACCGGCAAAGATTAATTTTTTTCACCTAGTGAGAGGTAGATAGGGAGATAGATGCTATATACCAATAATTGCCATCCAAATTACAATCACAAAGGAGCTACCTAGCTGACAGATAAGTAAGATTGATAAAAATACACCATTATATGTAAATATCTGTTTTAAAGAGATTTACCTGTAACACATGGTTAAATTGTCATCTACTGGACCAAAAAACCATATCATCAAAGCTTGGGATACTGTGTATAAAGTAGTCAGCCTTTCCTCTGGATGGTCACTACTGATGCCACTATCTGTATTTCCTGATTTAAATTTGAATAATCTGGCACACTAAATCAATTCAAAACTTAAATGACTTTTTCTTAGGTAATTCTTTAATGTTTTAAGAAGCTTCAAGATAAATTCAGCCTAGAAGATAATATGCTAATAGAAAGCAAATTAAATTATTAATAAAATAAAAGATATATTTTCCATTCAAAATTTTGATCAAAATTATCAGGAAAATGCATTCACTGATCTGGAAAAACATACTTACATAATCCTAATAAATGCGTTACTGTATCTCAATGTTACTCTTATCTAATGCCCATACGTAGATTAAAGATATTGGAGCTTGTTACAACCTAGAAGAATGGCTTAAATTTGTATCAGCTCTCAAAGGAATTAAACATTGCTCCAAATCATTGGGAAAACCATTTCAAAATAATTTATAGATGGTATTTACCCCCCTATGGGTTGAATAAAATTAACTTCAGATATTCAGACAAATGTTGGAGAAACAGTGGAATTATTGGTTCGTTTTCACATATTTTTTGGTATTGTCTTAAACTCACACATTTTTGTCAGCAAATAGATAAATTAAAACAAAAAGTAAATTCTAATATTCCTCTACTCACTTCAGAATTGGCTTTATTCGAATTCTTCCCTGATACTATTGAAAAAAATTCATAAAATTATAAATGGAAATATCGTTTTAGCTGCTACTAGAGTCATCCCCAGATACTGGAGGTCACCAACAATCCCTACTATTAAAGAAGTTTTTAATTATATGCTAGGAAATAAGGGGTAAGAAATGGCTCTCAGACAACCTTCTTTGCAGTTAGATAACCTTAGACACTACTGGGACGAATGGGAAACAAAGATTAAAAGAGAATATAGATTTTGATTACTTGTATAAAGAAAAGTATTTGAAAAAATTTTTTTTTTTTGGCCGGTGGGTTACTGTTGGATCTGGCAGGATTAGAGTTGTGGATAAAAGGCATGTCCTGCAGTCCGTGGCTCTCCAGAATTCATTTTCCGCACTGTCACAGTGCAGTGGTGTTGTGGAGGCTCAGACACGGAATTTGAGGAACCACCCTCCTTTATGGCTGAGGTGTGCAAGGAGAAGGTGAGGCCTGTTAGAAAGCAGTTGTTGTTGGGAGATTCTATCATAAGAGGTGCTGAGTTGGACAGTATTGGCTTAGTGAGATGTCTTCCTGAAGCTACTGCCGGAGACAGGAGGAGTATTTGTAATATTGTTAAGCAAGCAAATCAGGAAGGAGAATTGGATGTACTGTTTCATCTAGGTACAAATGATTTGGCTGACAAGGAGGTTTCAAAGGTGAAGGAAGATTTTCGTGTTCTTGCCAATGATATACGGCAGGTTGTGTCCACACTGTCATCCTTCTCCTTGCACACCTCAGCCATAAAGGAGTCTTAAATTAGAGGGGCAATGATTTAAAAGTAATATCAGGAAGTATTACTTTACTGAGAGGGTAGTGGATGTATGGATTAGCCTTTCAGCAGAAATGGTAGAGGTAAACCTAGTCAAGGATTTTAAGCATGCGTGGGAAAGGCACAAGGCTATCCTAGATATAAGACAGGGAACTGGGGACTAATATAAGTATTTAGAAAATTGGGCAGACTAGATGGACCGAATGATTCTTATCTGCCGACACATTGTATGTTTTTATTTTATTACGCGATTGTCATTAACTAGGTATTGTTGTGTCATGTTATGTATACTAGAATTGGTTATAGTCATTAGAATTTAATTTAAAAAAGATTAAAATAAAAAGCTATTGTGGATGGAGGCACTACCCTTCTCCCCTTTTTTTGCCCCCCCTCCCAATTTTACATTTTTTGTTTTATTTATTAACAATGTAATTTAATTGCATAATTAATTCATACCAATATGTTATCACAATGAAACCTGACTATTAAGTGCCTGATCAATGCTTTCATCATTGATAATTTAATATTGCTTAATATCAATTCATACATTGAAATTTACTCTTTTTTATGTATAACTTATGTGGTATTTTCTCTTTCATTGTAAAAGTTATTGTTATTGTAAAAATATCTGTTTAATAAAATATGTTTGAAACAAATAACATATCAGTTTCCAATAGTATACTGTAATATAGGGACTGACAACAAAATATGTTACTAGAATGGGTACTGATATGAAAATAAAGTCATTTAATAAATGTAGTGCCATACCTAAAGTGTTTGGTACCTGGAGTGGATCTTATCTTTGACACCCCCTCTACACACAAGCCTCTCCCAAGGCTCTCTCTCTTCTCTTTCTCCTCCCCTTTTATCTCTCCTTTTCATCTGCCACATCTGTCTCTCTCTACCCATATTCTCTCCACCAGCTGTCAATCAGATCCTTGCACCGGCTTTGGGGGGCTGATGATACCACCAGGGTACCATGTCCTCTGCCCCCCATAAAGTATGTTACTAACACAGTGATTTGTGTATCTACTATAAATGAGGAAAGGAAACTCCAGTCTTAACTGAACATCGGTGGCCACAAAGCCAGAGGGATATTCAGAAGATCTGCTACCATTGGTGGGAAGGAAGAGAATCAGCCACTACTACAGCATCAATAATACATCACCAGGAGTTCAGAAGTGCGCTCTCACACATTCACAATCACATCACCACAATGAGCCAATCACAGGGTGACCTTCCTGCAAGATGCTGCCTTTATTGTGTGAAACCATGTTTTAATTTATAAATAAAGGTTTTCTTACCTTTCCACTGTTTGTGCATTGTAATATATGTGCTGACTGGAGGTGATGGATTGTTTGAAATCAAAGCAAAGTCCAATCCAGTGACATATGAAGTGGAAACAAAGTCAGAGCCAAGTTTGATTAAAAAATATTATGGTAATTTAACGATTGCAAATATGAGTGTAATTTGCTGATATTTGTTGGGTATGTTGGCTGTAGAATTAATAATAATTAGTATATTTGTTTAAAGCTTCAATATAATATTCACTGTCATTTCCTGGCTGTTTTTGTTTTGGTAAAAAATAAAATCTCTGTGATTTCGAGCATTTATAAAGTATTAAATCACACAAGACTTATACTGATGGTTTTTATGGAAAATATATGGTATGATTTCGTTCCTATAGCAGTTATAAACCCTGGAACTGGCTTATCCTGAGATACTGTAATGACGGATATTACTCTAAACATCAGGGACATCTAGCTGCTCGGTTTCCCATCAAATTCTATTAAAGTTATTAAAATGCACATTTTCCCCGTCTCCTTTATTTACTGATATTACATATATTTGATAGTTTTTGTCCACACCGGTCAAGAATGGCTAATCGATGAACCTCATGGTACTATTTGTAAGGGTTAATCCACCATCCTTGTCTCTACTTTTATAAATGATGTTATTACTAGACCACCTTAAAGAGACTGGCTGGTGCCCAAAATGCATCTCCCAAATATTAATGCATATTAATGTGCTTTCAATGTACTTTATAATGCATGTTTTACATTTTGCATTGCTTAAAATATAAAATACTTACAGCTAGCAGTTTGCAAGAAACAAGGACTGCCCAAACTAGCTGAGTAAAAGAAACCAATGAGAAAAATGCCATTCAAATTAATGGAATTTCCGGTCTCTCTAGTGAGGTCAACAGACAATATGTTGCACTGTTAATAGATCCTATTATGTACAAGAGCAAGTTTATAACATTCCACACAATGCATTATATTCAAGCAGCACAGGACGTAACTAAATGAAACAAAATTGTATATGCTGAGTGTCTATATAATCAGAGCTGCAGCATCTGTAGTATGCATGCAGATTAATCACTGGGGGAGTGCTTGAGTTAAATATTAGAAATGTGAATTATGCAGAATGTCTGCATCAAATCACACCGTAAAATGCCTGTGCACTATACATGCGAGTTTTGGGACCAGAATGTCCCTTTAAGGCTCTTCCAGGAGTGCTCCTGTTGGTGATACAATGTGTCAGGCTGGCAGCAGCAAATCCATTACTGGAAAGCGTCAGTTTAGAATTCTCCAGGCAGCTCGTGAGCATCTGACCTCACTGAGGGTCAGGTCATGCCCGGAGCACAACAGGAGTACAAACATGGCGATCTATCCAGACTCTCAACCAGACTAGTATGTTCCTTACATTAAAGGATCCCTCCGGGCTGAAAAAGAACTGGACAAATAAATGTAAATTAAAGCGGACATATTAAAAATAATTATGCATTTAGTGTTTTTAGTTTTACCATCCTTTTGAAAGCTTTCTCTTGGGGATTGATCCAGCCCACATGACATCTGTATCTCAAACATAACAGTATTACGCCATGTGCTAATGACATACCTCCCCCTTCTGCTCCCGGTGAATCAGGATGCTGGGGAGTGGAGCTTGGGAGGTCAAGTGTCACTCATCAGTGACAGTGCTACTGCGTATGGGCACAATACTGCGCAGTATACAGTCTCCCATGTCCCAGGCAATAGAGAATGTGATTGGGACTGCACGACTGAGATCCTAAAACTCACTGCCCGGAAAAGCGGGAGAGAAACTCCAATAAAGACTGTTTCAACCAGAGTAGTACATATGGGAGGAACCCAAAAATGTTTCTATTTGTGTGGCTTCCATTGGTGGCCAATAGATATACCCACCATGCCTACTCTAACTATGGCTGATAGAGGAAGATTGAAAATGAGCATTTGCCAAGATTTATAATAAGAGGGATTTTGTCCATCACACTTTAGCAACATTCTGTGACACAATGAAATGAAAGCCTTTCCACCAGTTACTTTCATGGTTAATGAGAAAACTCCTGAAATATACAGTAAATCTCCTGGCCATGTATTATTGTGATGTCATAATACACCATGACATCACCGAGGCTATATATCCAGGGGGCAGAAATAAACGCTCTTGTAGCTTTGCAGTGCTTGCAGTGCATTGGTTGCTTATTTTGCGAGTTTTTTGTGTTATATTATTATGCCGAAAGTGGTTAATAAAGGTGGTAAGTCAGGAGGTAGCAGAGGAAGCAAGAGAGGAATAGAAGGAGTAGAGGAAGAGGCAGGTGAAAAACAGATAAGTTATAAAAAGTCCAGTAATCATCGAAGTCGGGAGCTAGAGAGGAAGAAAAGGAGCATAAAGAGGAGCAGGGAGGATGAGGAGGAAGACAAGAAACCAGCTAAAAATGGAAAGATGATCTCTGCTGGTGAAGGCACGAGTCGAAGGGGAGTTACCAGGAAAGATGGAGGAGAGCAGAAGAAGGAGGAAAAGGAACCATCTTCTGGATGTAGTAACCACCTCTCCATTAGAGACTTTAAATTCCACCAGGAGCTGGGGAGAGGTGGTTTTGGGAAGGTGAGCCATGTGTTTTCCTTTTACAAATAAATACTGCTTATAATATTGTTAGGCTGGAAGATGGAAGTACACTGAGGGGTTGGGATAGTAGGTGAATTGCCATGTCACTAAGCATTCAGTGAACCACAGGAAGGTCCAGTCACCGTTGGTAGGTTGGAACGCCTTACGCTTTTCGTGTCTCAATCTGGCACTTAGTCATAGACAAGTAACTGAGGTGACTTCAAGCAGTATTCTCTGTAACAATATCATTGCTTTATCTCTCAGGTGATGTTGGCCTCTTGGAAAAAGAGCGAAAAAGTGGCTGTGAAAATCATGGAGAAACGTGCGAGGAGGGCAGCTCGCATTCTCCTGGAGAGCAGAATTCTAAAGACGGCATGGAAATGCCCATTTCTATGCCATGGGATTGCTGCTTTCCAGTCACAGGTACAGGATTGTATGTCTATAGCTCCATAGTCATGTCCACTCCCCTAATCCGCTGCAACTATTGAGTCTGCCCCACAGCCACGTCCTCCATAAAGCACCTCAGCACACGCTTTGTGGTGTCTTATCTGTTTCTTTTTCTTTTCTGTGCCACCTCAATCAGGCCCACGTCTTTCTGGTGATGGAGCATGTCCACGGAGGTAGCCTCGAAAGCTTCATGAAGGCCAGAGGCTACCTGAAGATCCGAGAAGCAAGGTGAGTAATGGCATAGTGAAGAATGGTTCTCGGAGACAGGGGGAGTTACAAAAAATTAAAAGGAAAAAGCCAAAACATTTCTCAGAATATTGTGGTAAATATAAAGAAATGAAAAAATAGAGCTTCAAAAGGGAAACCTAATTACTGAATATAAAGGGGGTAACAAAATCATCTCTCTTAACAAATATTCACTAGCCATCCTCTACATTCTAATTATAACACTGAGTACATTAACTTGTCCCTATCACTCGGGATGGATTCTGTTAAACTCTTTTTCTTTCTCTCCTTTAGATATTATTCGGCTGAGATCATCTGTGCCATGCAATTTTTACACCGGCGTGGCATTATCCATCGGTAAGTAACAGATTCCTCCTCTGTCTGTTCTAACCTCTCCTTACTCTGTTCCTCTGCCTGTATTGCTCTCCCACCAATACTGCCTCCGCTCTCTATGTATTGTTACGCTGCTCTCTCATTCCCCTGTGTTATTTCCTTTATTTCCCTCTGCCTAGTGGTCTGTGGATTACTCTCACTTTGTTTCTATTGTTCATTATATTTTAGAGACCTAAAGCCGGATAATATCTTGCTGGACAGAGGAGGCCACATCAAAGTTGCCGATTTTGGACTGGCCGTGGAAGGCATCAGGGGAAGTGCCAAGACTGTGGGTGTTGCAGGCACCTATACCCACATGGCTCCTGAGGTGAGATAGCTCTCATTTCTAAATGTATCTCTTGGATTTGAGAGATATACAGTAGTAGCCAGCACCCCATTTAAGGATTACATCTATAGTTATAAAATTCAGTATCTTTCTTGGTCCTGTCGTATGTCCCACTGCAGACAAAGCGTTAGCTGTAGCAGAATCTTATAAACTGGCCTTGGTTGCGGGAAACACAAGGGGTCCATTCTAAAAAGAGAGTGTTTCAGAAAGAATGTGATGTCCTCTAATTCCCATTAGAAGTCAGTTCCTGAAATTAGTTTTTCAGAATTGACAATATGGAGTCACAATGGCGGATTGCAAAATTCCACTTCCTCTGATTTGCATGAAATCGGTTTGGGGAGATGCTCTGTTGTTTGCCTGAAATGTCCGCAGGCCGTGTTTTTATAGTGCTTTATTCATGAAAGAGAGAAATTAAATCCCATGGTGACATGTACCAGTTTGTGGTACTGCACATACTACCATGCACGCAGATCTGGTGCGTCTGGACTGATCTTCTTGCAATGGAATAGAAACAAATGGAAACAGACTATAGCAGGACAAATGTTTGCGTACTACACATCCGATGACTGATCATCATGATATATGTATTTATCATAAGTCTACAATGCTAAAGTTAGCTATATTTAATATTTAGGGGATGGAATCCTTTTAAATGTATGCATATAGTCTTCTGTTTATGACATCACCTTAAGTCATGATGTGCACATTCTATATTCTCTTCTGAAGTCACTCATTTGCATATAAAGCAACACAATGACTTCATAAGCCAGAGAATACACTGATATATTAAAATGGTATGTTTCTCTTGATCTCTACATTCGGTTGCAATTCTTTGCGCACAATGTATAGATTTAAGTGACAGATTCCATTTAACTTGCTTTATTATTATTACAAGTGAGTTTTTTTAATGGCCCAATTAGAGAAATGGATGCCAGTGTCTGTGAGTTCTTTAATTAGCCCCATCATAAGAAAGCTACGAGTGGTCTATTCAGATCAGTTATAGTTTACATTGCTGGGAACAATGCTAATAAATATTGCAAGAGAACTTGTATGATAAAATGAATTCTTCTGCAGGTCATCTTGAGAGAGGAGTATGGCACTTCCGCTGATTGGTGGTCGTTTGGCATCATATTATATCAGATGCTGGTGGGCAATCTTCCATTTAACATCAACCAGTCCAAAGGGGATTATTGGGATTGTGTGTGCAGTGAGAATCCCCCCTATCCGAGCCGGATGTTAAAGTGGTCAAAAGACATCCTGGGAAAGGTAAGCATTCCTCAGCACTGGGGAAAAATATAATATGGAAAGACATATATGTATATTATATGAGGAATTTACTGGACTTGATAGTTTAGGGTCCATAGAGCTTAATGAGCTAATGTATGAGTGATGGTGTGAAAGCTTGAAATATTATTAAAAATGAATTAATCTAGCACAAATAACCTCAGGTGTGTGTGAACCCTCCCAACATACCTGTAATATACAGTAGAACTAGTGCAATATGTGAGGGTAATAATACATCTTCAATGAAAAAGGGATCATTGTAGTGCAGTAAGTCAATAGAACAGCTGTATAGCCTAATGAATCCCGGCTCATGGGTATCAAGTATTTCATAAAGGTGTCCCTGTGGTTGGTAGCAGGTCAGATCTTCCTCGATGTTTGCATGTAGACATGATGCAAAGTAGGTAGGGAACAAATAATTAGAGAGAGTATAAAACGTATCTAGCATCTGCTTACATTTACATTTCTTAACACATAAATACTTAGCCAGCCTAGGACAGTGTACAAAAGTCCACTCTCGGCAAAGGCATGTATCTCTGGTGAACTGATGTGTGTTGTTTCCGGATTCCATTTTGGCTTCTCCCCCATATGTTCATACGTTCCCATGTCAACATGTTTTGCTTTTTCAAGCTTTTTCAAACGTCTAGTGTCGTGTCTCCTCACTGGACTTAAATAAGCCACTTGATTCGTCTGTTAAAGCCGGTTGAATTTTCTTGGTCCACATTAGTAAGAGTAAAACGTGTCAGGGTCGAGTGGAATTTCATCATGCATAGGTACATTTGCTGAATAGCAGGAAGGCGTAACACTTATTTTTATTGCAGCTTTTAGAAAAAGCTCCTGGCTCCCGGCTCCGGAAGCTCGGCAACATAAGGCTCCACCCATTTTATCGCTTAGTGATATGGGACCAACTGGAGGTGAGGAATATTCCTCCTCCTTACCAGCCACCAGTGGTGAGTACTCCCACGTTCTCTTCAGTCACATGACACACACACGTATCTACACATGTCGGACAAGAAGCGTTTACATGCAAATGTGTTTACATGCAACTGTGTTTACATGCAAATGTTTTCCATATCAAATTTTTACTCCATGAGTACCCCGAGACATGTATTTATCAAACATATGCAGTGCCAAGGTTAGCCATCATAAAAGGCTAGTCCTTTTAAATGTGTGCGTGATGTCTTCTGTTTATGACATCACCTAAACGCATGATGTGCAAATTGTATGCTCTCTATTGAAGCAGCTTATTTGCATTTGAAGTGATATAAAAGAATACACATATAAAACATACCCCAAGAAATATCTTCTTATTATGATACACAGTTTATCTAGGGAAATGTAGGACCGAAGTACAGCGCTTAAGGTCAATAAGTGCAGCTGCAGAGTGTATTTGTGACTAGTAGGTGGCGCTTCGTACACTTTGAGAACATATTATCTAATAAAACACCAGCCCTTTCAGTCACAGTTCAGATTTCCGCCTGTAGTGTAATTTCACCTCTACAGAAGATAATCATTTGAGAGATAGTTGATGCCTCTGAGTTTTCAGGTTCTTCTACCTGTAGCAGGTGTTATGATGTATTGGTTTGTGATCTTGCTTTTTGTTGCAGGAGCCAACTAGGGACCTACAGGCTGCCCCCCAGGAGATGTCCCTCTCAAATCTGGTGGCCCTGAAGCATTCCATCACTTCAGAGGACAGGCAGGCTCTGCCTGGCCTGTCTTATATCCGCCCCAGATGGAGGGACTAAGAGGCAAAGACTCCGCATATTACCATCAGACCATCTGGGACGGGAAGGAGGGACGGAGTCTGAGCCTCACTCTCCTGGGAAACGCAGTAAGTAAACAAAGATTTCACTACATTTCCCATCTTCTATCTTCATTTACACAGACAATATTATCACTTGTTTTTTTATGTAATGACAATTCAAGCTTCAAATTACTTCTAATGTGATTATTTAACCCCTTGGCGACACAGGACGGACTAGGTCCGTCCTGTGTGCCGAGGCGTTAGTGACACAGGACGGACCTAGTGATTATTTAAAGCAAAAAGTTTAAATATTTTTTTTCCGTTTGTAATGTTTCTTATACCAACAAATACTCACTTTTTTTTCCAGGAGTCAGCCCACTAACTCTGCTGAAAGGTCACCAGTTTTACATCACCTTCCCCTACTGTGTACCACCAAACAGTAGCATTACTCCCCTTCCTTCTTACCAACAAACAGAAGAGACTCTTTCCCTTGCTGTGTGTCATCAAACAGCACAGCTTCTTCCTCTCCTTCTATGTCATCAGTCTGCGCAGCTTCTTCCTCTCCTTGTATGTCATCAAACTGCGCACCCTCTTCCTCTCCTTGTATGTCATCAAACTGCACACCCTCTTCCTCTCCTTGTATGTCATCAAACTCAAGGACCTCTTCCTTTCGCTGTATGTCATCAAACAGCGCAGTCTTGTCTGATCTCCAGTTTTGACACGGCTTGTACGACTATCCACTCTCCAGTTTTGACCCGGCTTGTACGACTATCCGCCCTCCAGTTTTGACCCGGCTTGTACGACTATCCGCTCTCCAGATTTGACCCGGCTTGTACGACTATCCGCTCTCCAGTTTTGACCCGGCTTGTATGACTATCCGCTCTCCAGTTTTGACCCGGCTTGTACGACTATCCACTCTCCAGTTTTGACCCGGCTTGTACGACTATCCACTCTCCAGTTTTGACCCGGCTTGTACGACTATCCGCTCTCCAGTTTTGACCCGGCTTGTACGACTATCCGCTCTCCAGTTTTGACCCGGCTTGTACGACTATCCGCTCTTCAGTTTTGACCCGGCTTGTATCACTATCCGCTCTCCAGTTTTGCAACAACCATACTTTACAACCAAGAAAACTCAACTTTATGTAGAAATGAAAACAGCCCTGTCTACCACCAAAAATGACAGATAATGGCTCACAGCACTGTCTACCACCAAAAATGACAGATAATGGCTCACAGCATTATCTACAACCAAAAATAACATGGCCTGGCGAACAACTCTATGGACCACCGAAAAGTACAGAAATGTCACATCCAGATTTAAAGACCGATGGTACGCGTTTCATAGTTTATCACTAGCTGTTTGTTGTTTTATTCTGAATACTTGCAGTTGTCCCTATTAAGGATTAATCACTGGCCAGGATATAGGACTATATATTATATAATATTGTTTATTATAGGCACTAATAATGGTCTCTCTTATTCTTACCCCAATGCAGCAATGTCACTCTTTTGACCTTTGCTAACCACTCCAAGAAATCCTGAGTGTAATTTGAAGCCACTGGAGCCACATTAACAGTCATATTAAGGAATGGCGCACAGACAGGTATCTTGGGATGGATTAATCACTGTATTTTTCATTTATTTGAATCATTATCTTTGGCCACATGTTTAATAGTAATCCCTATACAGCTTTTAGGTTAATGCATTTGAGGATCTCACCTAGCCTGCCAGCTGTCTTTTGGACAAAACTACTCGCGAGAAGTGGGATCTTTAGAGCTATACATACGGTAAGGTGAGTGATTAATCACTGGCCAGGATACAGGATTATACATTATATAACATTGTTTATTATAGGCACTAATAATGGTCTCTCTTATTCTTACCCCAATGCAGCAATGTCACTCTTTTGACCTTTGCTAACCTCTCCAAGAAATCCTGAGTGTAATTTGAAGCCACGGGAGCCACTTTCACAGTCATATTAAAGAATGGCGCACAGACAGGTATCTTGGGATGGATTAATCACTGTATTTTTCATTTATTTGAATCAGTATCTTTGGCCACATGTTTAATAGTAATCCCTATACAGCTTTTAGGTTAATGCATTTGAGGATCTCACCTAGCCTGCCAGCTGTCTTTTGGACAAAACTACTCGCGAGAAGTGGGATATTTAGAGCTATACATACGGTAAGGTGAGTGATTAATCACTGGCCAGGATACAGGATTATACATTATATAACATTGTTTATTATAGGCACTAATAATGGTCTCTCTCATTCTTACCCCAATGCAGCAATGTCACTCTTTTGACCTTTGCTAACCACTCCAAGAAATCCTGAGTGTAATTTGAAGCCACGGGAGCCACTTTCACAGTCATATTAAAGAATGGCGCACAGACAGGTATCTTGGGATGGATTAATCACTGTATTTTTCATTTATTTTAATCAGTATCTTTGGAAACAAGTATAATATAATTAAAATAATATATTATAATTTATAATATTGTTTATTATGCAGCAATGTCACTCTTTTGACCTTTGCTAAATACTCCAAAAATCCTGAGTGTAATTTGAAGCCACGGGAGCAACATTAACAGTATTGTCGGGTGGTTATATAATATTGCTTATTATAGGCACTAATAATGGTCTCTCTCATTCTTACCCCAATGCAGCAATGTCACTCTTCTGACCTTTGCTAACCACTCCAAGAAACCCTGAGTTTAATTTGAAGCCACGGGAGCCACTTTCACAGTCATATTAAAGAATGGTGCACAGACAGGTATCTTGGGATGGATTAATCACTGTATTTTTCATTTAGTTTAATCAGGATCTTTGGCCACATGTTTAATAGTAATCCCTATACAGCGTTTAGGTTAATGATATATATATAAAGTCTGCATAAAACATTTCAGGATCTCAGCTGGCCTGCTAGCTGTCTTTTGGACAAAACTACTCGCGAGAAGTGGGATCTGTAGAGCTATACATCCGGTAAGGTGACATACACGATTTGATTGGTGCCCTGCTTGAATGTAACAATTGAATTGTTCTATAGTTCTGTCTGTGTCATTTATTTGATATTTATTTGATTCATGTCTCAGTCAGCTGTGCTTTCCCTGTTCTTCATTTATTAAGCGTCCTTCCCAAGAATCTCAGTCCCGTATCTCTGATTGTTCTGTAGATCAAGCCTGGCTGCAGTAGCTAGACTGCTGGACTGGTATGAAGAACACCTGCAGATTCCTTCCAGCTTCTCCAACATCATCTTCTCAAACCAGTCATTTCAGCCCACACCCTGTGTGGTTCCCTAACCAGACCTTAAGGACCAACACAATACCAAGTGTTATTCACCTTCTTAATTAAGCACAACTGGGTAAGCTCTAAATCCTGGACCGGTGTCGGGCAAGGGGGACAGGTGGAGTGGGTGCAAGAGGACTGTTTTGAGAAGGACTGATTTAAATCACTCCATTTTTCCCTTCACGGGTTTTTAGAACTTTATCAGCTCACCCTGATTCGCTTTCCATGCTTGTGATCCAAAGAGATCCAGGAAAATACCAGTGGATGAGCCTAAATCCCACTGTAAGAATTGTGACTGGATCCTGCCGACTCCCCAGGGTTTGAAGGTGAGGTTCTCCTGCATCATGTCTTATTTGAGTTTGTCACTCAGGACTAGACAATGTTGGGTACCCCTCACAGTCCCTTTTGCTCTTGTAATCTCCATGCCATGTTCCCTGTCTTGTTCTATATAAGGTTTTTTTTGCCTTCTTCTTTTGCAGTGCTAAACAAAAAATGGGAGAAGGGTTCAACTTGATGGACACATCTTTTTCCCACCAAAACTTCAATATGTAACTATGTAAGTCTGTTCAGATTGCCTCCTGTATTGTCCATCTGTCTCTGTCCTCCATCTACCCTACTCAATCTTGATCTATTATATAGGCTTGGTTCCTGATCTTTATTCTGTCTCCCTTATTCTCCCCCAAAAGCAGAATCTTCATCACTAGCAATTCTAATCATCACTGTCATGGATGAGGAATTCCCATCATAATACATCTCTACATACATCAGACTGTGAGACTGATCTATACATCCGGCTGCAAGATTCATTGAACATGTCTGCTCTAGACATACTGCTCTCTTGATAAAGACAGCCTTGTACCCCAAGAGCTCTGCCCATAAAACAATGGATGTACAAAGACCACTACACAGCTATCATCTCTTCACTGAAATGAATGCTGAAGACCAGCACACAGTAATCTCCTCTTCCCAATCCAAGATCATCACACCAGCTGCTTCCATCCATACACTGACCAACAACTGGAAGATCCCTGACTTCTCATCAGCACTAATACTGGAAACACAGAAAGTGTTGGCAGTGCTTCCTCTTTAGCATTGCTGCATAAAGTGCTACAGATTCAGTACTGTCTTAAACTTATTATACGAAGAAGATTTCTACCAGCACAGCATGCTGCAAACTGGTAACATGATATTGTGTGAAAACAATATATATTCAGACACTTATATCCAATCACAAGCTATCTGCCGGGTCCATCTCATACTGAGGTGAAGCAACATCATCACAGCAATCACACAACTCAATATTCCAGTCCACTCCGAGGATCCAATTCATCGACAGACTGAATAATAAAGATCTGAGGATCACTTTTGTTTTACTGAAACTAATGATGTTCTGTATGTAATGGTTAGGTTTTGTATATTTGTAAATATATCTTTTACACACTTCAAAAATATAGATTGAATGCATTAGTTTCTATATGTTGATGAGTCTTCTTGTAAGAGTTTATGGTCCTGAATAATGTCCGGAAGTTAAAAATGGAAGACATTTTTGGATCTGTATCTAAACGTTCAGTGATAGTGAGATGATAAGGGAAACAATCCGGTTATAGATGGATGGATGGATGAGGGTTCCATGATGCTGGAAGGTGAGAGCCCTGTGATGCTAGGGAAGAAGGGGGATTAAGGGTAGAGAGGAAGGAAGGGAGAGATTCCTGTGATGCTAGGGGAATAATCCTTGGAATTAGCCTAATGAATAACAGGGAGCAGGGTTCAGAAGTGCACCCATACATTCTTACATATTTAATCTCATTGTTGGATAAAATCCCAGTGAAACCAATTTCAAAAGATAATTTGGCCTCTCTGAACTCACCAATCTCCCATACTGAAATTTTAAACACGATCAATAGTATTCCTAATAGAAAGGCTCTGGGACCTGATGGTTTTACAATGTTATATTACAGAACATTCTCTGTTATGTTAATCCCCTATTTAAGTAACTTGTTTAACCAATATTGGAAAAATGGGACAATGCCAGATTAAAATCTGTGTGCTCAAATCATAACACTGAGATAAAAGACAAAGGTGTGGGATCCCTCTCAGCAAGAATGAGGAAAAGTTGAAATAACCGGCCCTATAGGATGTAACCTACTCGGGAGAGGAATCACCATTTTTTTCTCGCTTGCACAATTACAGTGGAAACCTCTCCATTTCCATATCAGACTGGTCCCACCCATAAGGGCAGTCCAGATCCAAATAGCCTGGCAGGTCTCCTCTGCACGAAGAATACAGCTTACATTTTGGCCTTTGTTGGCCTCATCAGTGTGGTACGGCTGGTATCGCTCTACGTGCAGCGAGCTAGGGACCCATGTCTGGGCATAAGCCCACGAGATATATGTGAAGCATTCAAAAAGTTTTATTCGCATCTCTATGCTCTTTGGGAATCACCTTTTGAGGACGATATAGCTCAATACATACGGGATATAGATCTACCCACTCTAACTGTAGAGCAACTGGCGACTCTAAACCAACCATTTAAACTAGAAGAGACTATACAGGGGATAAACCGTCTAAAAATTAATAAGGCACCTGGTCCTGATGGTTTTCCTAATACTTTTTATAAGAAATTCAAATCAGATTTAGCCCAACATCTTACGGCTACATTCAACGAAATTAGGGATAAGGATTCGATACCAGTTGAGCTATTACGGATGACAATATCTCCTATATTAAAACCATCTAAAGATCCAACAAACCTAGCCAAATATAGACCAATCTCATTAATTAATACTGAAATTAAAATATACTCGACAATAATAGCTAACCGGCTTAAAACTATTATCCCCTCAATAATTAATCAGGACCAGGTTAGTTTCATAGCAGGATGAGTGACCTCCAGTTGTACAAGGAGATTGATTGGCCTCTTGGGATACGCAGAGAGGACACGGACTCTCCAGCTGGTCCTGTCACTGGATGCCGAGAAGGCTTTTGACAGGGTCAACTGGGGATTCATGAGTCAGACCCTGGAGAGATTTGGAAAAGTCGGTCCAATAAACGCAGCAATTATGGCCCTGTACTCTAATCCATCGGCGAGAGCTGTGGGTCCTGGCATCTCCGCAAACTGGTTTATGATTAAAAACGGCACACGGCAAGGCTGTCCCTTAGCTCCGATACTATATATTCTGACTCTTGAAACATTAGCTTCCCAAATCAGAATCAACCCCAGGATAAAAGGCATTCCAATGGGACATGGCAATTTTAAGATATGTCTTAATGCAGATGATATCATCCTGACACTCTCAGATCCAACCAACTCTCTGGAGGCCTTGATGATAGAGCTAAAGACATATAGTGAGGTGTCGAATTACAAACTGAATATGGGTAAATCCCATATAATGCCGATTAACCTTGACGTCCCAACAATGTTTCAACCTTCTGAAAAATATCCCTTTGCCTGGTCTAAAGAGGGTTTTGACTATCTTGGGATATTCATAACCCAAAAGCTGGAAGACCTAATGATCAAAAATTTCGATCTACTAAATAAATACACCATAGGGAAATTATCAAAAGACTGGAAGTCCCTTGGTATATGTGTAAACATAATAAGATCTTATTTATTACCAGAGTGGTCATATTTATTTAGAATGATTCCTCTTAGGATCCCCTTGCATAAACTCAGACTATTGCAAAGAATCTTTATGGATTATATATGGGCACAGAAGAGACCCCATGGCCCATTTTTGAAACAATCTAATAAGGGAGGATTAGCCATGCCGAATGTCATCAAATATTACCAGGCCAGTCGCTTATTGCACATGCGGAGATGGCAGGACCACCTGGCAGTAGCGGAGCCGTGGTACAGTGTTGAATCCTCTATATTGGGAGTGGAAGATATATCCCAGATCCTATGGCTTGATTCTGGGGTTATAAAAAACGTAATCAAAAACACAAGCTGCCTATATACTGGCGACCTACTAGCCGATTGGCTGGTCTTTAAGAGAAGGTACAACCTGTCTAATAAGATTCTGCCCCTTTGTTCATTGAAAATAATTGAATCTAATATAGACAATATAAAATTGGATAACTGGTTAAAGGCCGGTTCCAGTATAATTAAAGACATCATGGATGGTCATGTTGTCAAATCCTTCCCACAGATTCAACAAGAACTTGACCTACCCACTAAAGAAATATTTGCGATTGAAAAACTACTTAGACCGGCACGTCCTCCGAGTTGGAAACGACGTGAGGTATAAGAAGTTGCTTGAATTTTTTGATCCAGAGTTAAAAGGCATAAAAGTTTCTCAATGTTTGGAGCTTTTTAACCTCCAAGATAAGGACATTAAACCAAGATCCTGGTTAAATTGGGAAAAAGACCTGGGAGAAGAGATCTCAGTGGCGAGTTGAACAAACTCAAAAATGTGAAAAAAACTGTTCATTACGTAAATATTTTGGAATTGCATTATAAGATCCTACACCGCTGGCATCTAGTTCCAATGATTCTAAATAAAATATGCAATCTAGAAGAGGGAACAACTAGACATATATGGTGGGATTGTAGGGACATAGGTCCCTTCTGGACCCTCATTTTTAAAAACATAACAATTATGGAATGCCAGATTGAACCAACTATAATGACAGCAATACTCCACCTTAACTTACCACACATCTCCTTTAACAAAAGATATTTGATTATCCAAGTTCTGCTAGCCTCCAAGGTTGTTGTAGCCAGGCTTTGGAGACAGGGCTGTAGGCCGTCTTGGTCTCAGACGAAATCCCAGATAGAATATCAACATAACATGGAAAGAGGCTTAGCTTTCCAAGAGGATAACCATAAAAAAATGACTCCCTCCGATCTTAAGAGGGGTTGGTATTTCGTCCCTGGACACGACGTGACATGTATAGATAAAGCTATTAATTCTACCCATCCATCCCCCCCGATCCTTGAAGTAATTAAAGACGTATTTATTTGAGGAATCTGACCACTGCTCTCTCACTCTTGCGTTGAATTTGTAATGTATGTCTCAATGTTTTGATGTTAAGTATTTGTCTTTTTGTATTCTTGGCTCAGCTATCAGTTCTCTTGCTGCCACCCGAACCTCACACACTTCCTATAATTATGTTTAGTTTAAAGTAGCCTCTTAGGTTCGAACTGAAGTGCGTGAGATAAAGGAAGGCACACAATACAACCTATGATACAGGTCATCTTTTTACTAACAAACAGGTATTATGCAACTTGGAGGACACAGGGTTAAGTCATAGATATGTATTGCGTGTTATATATGTACCTGTATTTTGTATTTGTATTGTGTATTTTCTGTAACAAAACTTCAGGAAAACAATAAATATTTAAAAAATATTTTTAAAAATCGTCAGGCCACGGATAGTACAAGGAGATTCATTAATCCTATCCATGAAATAAAGTTGGGATAGGATTCTCTGGGAATATCTTAGAGAAATATGTCAAGATTTGGCTTACCAGAGCCTTTCACTGGGGCCGTATTCGCTTTGTATTCTAATCAGCCAAAGTCTCTGCATCTGGTTTCATATTAGATAGTTTTTCATTGTCTAATGGTACAAGACAGGGTTGCCCCTTGTCAATACTTTTATTGTTTTGGCGGAAATCATTAGATTTTATCCATTACTACCATGCAACAAATGCAGGCCCTTTAATTCAGTTTGGATTCACATAAACCTCAATGGTTGGAAATGGAATCAACAAAAATATACCCACTCTCAGTTAAATAAATTCTATGGATTCCCACAAATTTGACTCCAAAACTATATTCATTATTTCCAACCACAAAAACAACTATTAAAGCATGGAATTTCATTTTAAAATTGATCAGTCCAAAAACAAATTTATCAAGAGCAACTCCCATATCAATTTTAACCAGATGTACCCGATTTTGTCTCTGCGTATTGGTCCTCTCATTCTATTAAACATATTGATAATCTTATAAAAAGTTCCAAATTGATACCCTTTAACCAATTAAAAGAAAGTAATAACATTTAGATAATTCGGATGCCCCAGATCCCGAAAAATGTATTGCTTGGATTAGTTTAAAATGTGATGTTTCCAACCTGGATCTGAATAAGAGATCAATGTTATTCTCACCTATAGTAAAAAAATATTTTTCGGATCTGGGAGGAAACATACCATATCTATTTTTTACTTGACTTTTGAAAACAACAACAATGAGAAATCAGACTTCATGCTACATTGGTAGTGGGTCTTAGGCCTGGCCTTTGATCTGGATGATTGGAATGGTTTTATTTTATTATTGAAAGGTACTACACATGTGTCTCTCATTATGAATCCCATTATAAATTATTATTCAGATGGTACCTAACCCCCCCAAAATTACACAAATTCAAATTATTAAATTCAAACAAATGTTGGAGGCATTGTGGACATGTGGGGTCCTTAGGCCATATTTTCTGGACATGCCCTTTATTAAAGCATTATTGGAGTTTGATTTATAAAATAATTAACACAATTACAGATTCAATTATACTCCTAACCCCTGAAATTTGTTTATTTTAAAAGCCTCCACCACATTTACACCAAAACAAATCAATTATATTAAAACATTTATTAAATGCAGCCAACTTTCATTCCCAAATATTGGGACTCTACAAATACCAAACCATTAAAGAAATCTCAAAACTAGCAAATCGAAAATAAAAGATGTGAATTGGTTTATAGACAAAACTATAAAAATATTAATTTGCATCATGAGTGGGCAATGTGGGAAGATGACATAGTAAAAAAAAAAAAAGTATAGTCTAGTGTGATGCCCCCCTATTTGACCAACATGGTTTTTAATAAAATCTTTTTTTTTTTTACTTATTGTTATTTTTATTTCATTGCATTTTTATATATTTCTGTTATCTTCTGCGATGTCACCGGCATGGATGCCAGTTCCAGCTGAAGTTCAGGTGCAGGGGCAGGAGCAGGTGGGATACCCTGTGCAGGGCGACCACTTTGCCCCAAGGGTGGAGCCCTAGGCTTCGAGTGGCCTCAATCAGGGTTTTGGGGCCTTCTTTTTGGCATCTTGACAAATGGGTAAATCTAGAAAACGTAGTCACAAGCCAAAAGGTGTGGAGAAGGAGTGGAGAAGGGCGGAGTAGTCAGGGTACAAGCCAAGTAAATACCAGTAGTTCAGGGAAAATAACAGTAGTCCAATCAAAGGACAGGCAGGCAAAATGTTACCAGCAAAGAGTGCTGGGCGGAGGGGGTTTAAATAACAAGGCAGTTAACGAAGGAACAGGGAACACCTGAATTTCAATTAAGTATGTGCAGGAGGTAGACAGACCCATAGCAATGCTGAAAAACCAGGCCCTCTGGTGGCATGCAGAACAGGTATAAGTACCAGAAGCACAGAGGTCCAGTGATCAATCCCAGCAGAGGAATACTTATGATATCATATTAGTTTTTATATTTTATGTAAAACCATATGTATATATATTTATTATCTTTTCTCTTAAGTATTATGGATGTATATCTTGTTATTGTTATTTCTCCCATATTGTGATCTATATTCAACATTTTTAAAAATTATTTCTGTAACTTATGTCTTATAAAACTGAATAAAAAATAATTTGAAGAGGATGGTGTTTACTTTAGCGCTGTACTTTATTTTTGTTATTTATATATATTTACAAATCTAAGAAACTGAAACACTCACAAGGTTTCATATTCAAATACCTCAAAGTGATTTATTCCAAATCAATCTTTCAGTCTCAATCAAATACTTTTATCAAGACAAAAAAAAAGTTGATTTGGACAAAAAAAAATCATATCCAGCAGTGGAGCTGGTGAATTTACCTGCTCAGCAGAGCTGCCAAGATGATCTGTCAGTCGCATGTAGTCCCTCCCTCCCGTCGCAGCGCTCGGCGAACTACATTTCCCATGAATGCTGGCTCCTCATTTACAGCGCCAAGGAGGGTGAAACGATTGATGACAACTGCAGTCGTTATGTGGCGCTCTGATGTAAAAGTGATGTCATGATCCTCCTCTTCCTCATATAGAGTTACTCTCGGTGGTGATGTAGTGGAATTAAAACAAAAGCTATAATGTAGGTAAATTATGTGAACTCTACTGGGCCTCATAGCGTAAAAACATCCAAGCTGGCTGAATAAGAATTTATCAGGCAATATATAATTACATCTGCTGATCTGTTTGTGCTTTATTAATTTAAGCAATGTCATTATGAGTAAAACAAATACAATTTCATATTATGGGGAAATATCTGTTGTCAATTTAAGCGCCTGTTCCTGGACAGTCATCTACCTGATAAATAGAAATGTGATAGAAATTTGGTGGTTTTGTTTAAATAGTGAGACACTATACAGGTGCATTCTGTAAGATCCATTCATTATAATACAGATATGCTGTGTACTGAGTCTTTTAAACACGGTCTCATTTATTTCAAAATCCTATCTAACTTATCATGCCAAATACAGACAAATAAAACTGAATATTAATCAGACCATTGTAACATTATTTGAGTACAGTAAACATATTGGTTTGTTTTTTCCATTCAGATTTTATATTTATATTTGACTGCAAGCTGAGGTAGGAAGGAAAAATTAGTTCTTAAAAGCTCAAGGTCAAAGAGAACCGGCTTTGGTTACCGCCAAAAGCTCAGGCAACACTAATCACCAAGAGGATGAGGGCAAAAATCAGTGCAGTAAACAAACTCAAATAAAGCTCATCAGACTCAAATACAAGATAGTATATTGTATAGGTATAGGTATAGGTATAGGTAATATTGTAGGACCTGCAGTTCAGACGCCAGTACTGACCTGCCACACACCATGCCCTCCTCAAATGGCCAATCCACCAGCTTTCACCTTACTCTCTATAACATATACAGGCAATCCAAAAGGTTTCATAAGGAGAAGGCATGAATAAGAGGGCAGACCCCAAAATATAGGGAACATACCTCCAAGAGGACCGGTGTTCTGACAAATTTCTGGAGCAAATTCTCCTGCGCAATCGCAGGAGAATTTGCTCATTGCGCATGCGCATAAAGTTACAGCTGATCACTCAGCTGTAATTTTGTGCACACCGCGCATGCGCCAACTACGCAACCCACCTCCCGCCCCCCGCACACCCCCGGCACACCCCTTCTTACCAGATGATCGGACACAGCGGTACACAGCGCATACGCGCGGCTATCAAGCCGTGTGGGAATGCGCGCGTCCGTGGCTGGATTCAAAACGCTGGTAAGTAACACGGGGCGGGGGGACATAAGGGGCCAACAGAGGGGTAAGCACCCTGGTGAGGGCTGCCTCATCTTCATGGGAGTTGTGATCCTCCTGCTGTATTATTGATGCAGCAGGGGGATCACAACTCCTATCAAGATGAGGCAGCCCCTCAGGTACTGCCTTAGTTTCATTGGACACGGGGGAGGGGGGGGCTCATATAAATGGGGCATTAAACACGGGGGGCTCATATAAATGGGGCATTAAACACGGGGGGCTCATATAAAGGGGACATTAAACACGGGGGGCTGATATAAATGGGGCATTAAACACGGGGTGCTGATATAAGGGGGGCAGTAAACACGGGATAAACACAGTTTATTTTGGGGACTTTGTGTTTGTATTACATTCAAAGTTTTTAAATCCTCTGCTTCTCTCTCAATTACTTCCTCCATTTTCTTTGGAAAAAAAAATGCAGAAGTCTAAAAACAGCCTTTGTCCTTAAGGGGTTAATTACAACACTGGCCAGACTTTTATATTTCCCCAGCCCATTTGAGGGTGTTACCGTTGTTCCTATCATATCGGGGATACTTCATGGAGGACTGAGCCCTGATTTGTTTGACCATTACCTCATGGTCTAAATGGGCGTGCTTTTAATGTATGCTGTTACTGTGTTTAGATTTTATTCTTAATATTTTTATTTCTTAGCATTTTACTTATTTACAAAAACATTGTTTCACACAGTTGTGCCAATATCCCTGCCCTGGTAGCTCATATCAGGAGACGTGATGATTTACTTTTCCTATTTCTTCTAGAAATGGAAGGTGATTACAAGCAGAATTTCCTATTAGCATCATTTGTGACCAAGAAATGTATCCGTGACTGAAGTGAAGGACACGAGGCTGGAAGCTGAAGACACTGAAATTTGTCAAATTCGTTTATTAAAAATAAATATCAAACTACCTAATGGTTATACATGTATTTGATAACATTTATGCACAGAATGTGTGTAGAGAGAGACAGACTGAGAGAGACAGAGAGAGTGAGAGAGACAGACAGAGAGAGAGTGAGAGAGAGACAGAGTGAGAGAGACAGAGAGAGAGTGAGAGAGAGACAGAAAGAGAGTGAGAGAGAGAGTGAGAGACAGAGAGAGAGTGAGAGAGAGACAGACAGAGAGAGAGACAGAGAGAGAGACAGAGAGAGAGACAGAGAGAGAGACAGACAGAGAGAGAGACAGAGAGAGAGACAGAGAGAGAGACAGAGAGACAGACAGAGAGAGAGACAGAGAGAGAGACAGAGAGAGAGAGAGAGACAGACAGACAGAGAGTGAGACAGACAGAGAGAGAGACAGACAGAGAGAGAGACAGACAGAGAGAGAGTGAGAGAGACAGAGAGAGAGTGAGAGAGAGACAGAGAGAGAGAGAGTGAGAGACAGAGAGAGACAGAGAGAGAGACAGAGACAGAGTGAGAGAGAGACTTTCAAGCAGGCCGGACTGGCCTACCTGGATACCGTGAAATTTCACGGTAGTCCGCTGGTCCTGGGGCTGCTTTAAGTTGTTCGGTCACTCTGAGACGTTCACCACGTGCGCGCACTTCAGTTACTGCACAGGATAACGTGCGTCCAGAGCCGATGCTGTGTGAGAAAAGGTAGGAAGATATAACGGGTGGTTGTGAGTTTAGGGAGAAGTGTAAAGGGGATAAAATACATAGAGCCTAATGGAAAATTGATGACGGGTGGGGGAGAAAATACATACGTGAGTGAATATCAGATTGAGAGTGAGTGGCATTGTGTGTGAGTGAGCGGCAGAATAAATGGGTATATCACAGTGTTCTGTCAGATTTCTTGAGCAAATTCTACTGCACAGGCGCAGTAGAATTTACTCATTGCGCACGCGCACAAAGTTACAGCTGTAATCAGCCGTAACTTTGTTAGAAAAGCACCTGCGTGAGGGACACACACCACCTCCAGCCCCCTCTGGATCAGCTGCGGTGACAGGCAAAGTATAAGTGTCTTACTTATTACTTACTAGTGTAGCAAGCAATTGGTAAAACTTCAATCAGTGACATGCTACGCTAGTAAGTGGAAGTCACACGAGGGGGACACATGGGAACTTAAGGAGGTGATCACAACTACCATCAGGTTGAGGCAGCCACCCCCCTGTGTGTGACTGTGTGTGTTCCAAGTCAGGCCCTGCTCTCAAAGCCGACCCTAGGCGGGTGCAGATGCCACTGTGCACAGGAAGAAGGGGCGACAAATCTGGGAGAACCTGTGTATATATTTTTTTAATGTCTGTGAAGTTAGACGTGCACCCTGCGACGGCGCCTCCTCAGTTGGAAGAGCTGGCTGGGGAGATGAAATGTTCTCCCCTCATCAGCCCTCCTTTCACACGGACAAGCAGGAAGCCTCTCGCGCTCCCTTGATGCGGAAGTGTCACGTAATGACCCCACGCTCATACTCCAGTGACAGGTGGGGAGCATGTTAATATTTTATATTAACTGCAAGTGTAATTGTATGAGTGGCAGAGTATGTGGCAGTGAGCAGCAGAGCCAGGGCCCACTTACTCCTGGGGGGCCCAAGGCAGCTGCCCGGTGGTCCCGCTGCCCCTCTGTACCTGCACTATGCGATCAGCACTGATCGCATAGTACAGGTGCGCCCAGCGTTCTCTCCTCTCCCCGGCTCCCTCTCGGAAATACGATGCTCTGCGTCATTACTACGCGCGAGCAGCATGGATTGAGCTCTCGGGGTGTATAACACACACAGAGCCCATGCTGCCTGCGTCTCCCCGCGCTCCACTCACGTAGGAGAGAACACTGGGGTGGGGAAGGGAGGAGGGATAGAGAACATACTGGGGAGCGGAGGGGTGGATAGAGAAAACACTGGGGAGAGGGGGATAGAGAGAACACTGTGTAAATCATATATATTCACACACTTTATCTAAATATTATATAATCCACCTATCCATATATATTAGTTTTAAATGATTATATAATTACATAATAAATAGCATATAAGTGTGTGGGTTTATTTTTTTGTATGGAGGTATTAGGGTGGAGGGTGTGATTGCATGCCGGGAATGAGGGGTGGGGTCCAGGGGCCCCAAACAAATGTTTGCCCAGGGTCCAGTCAATGTTAAAGATCTCAGGGCCCTGAGCAGAGCACGTGTGTGTGTGTGTTTGTCTGGATGGAAATTATGAGAGAGATGGGTTTGCGTGGGCATGTCTCCACTCACGCGTCTGTGACCCTAGGATCGGCCCTGGTCATTCTGTCCCACTGTCTGTGTTACTCTCTCACACTCTCTGACGATTACATATTCATCTAATCTTTTAGTGAATAATGTCACTGCTTTATCTGTACATTGTGCACGGACAAACCCGACGAGCTTGCTATGTGGGGGTAACTCGGCAGGTGTGTCCCTGCCAAACAAATAGCTAAATTGGTAAGATTAAATATATCACAACTCACCTGCTACTCAACTTTTAATGAATAGACCCCCCTGTGTCAGACTTGCACCATGCTCTTCTCAATCGCATTCACGTCCCCCTTTCTTTTCTTCCTGTCACACGTTTCCCATGCTTGTCTCAATGTGTTCATGTTAATTGATGCGCCATCTAAAAAAAAAACATTGAAAACCAATTTTTTTCTTCAAACTCAGAAGATTAAAAATACCATTATTATATGAGTATATTTGTTATGTAAAATAAACAAGAAAAATTGGAAAAGTTAATTTTTAAACTTTTGATTGTAATCATGTAATATTTCAGTCACTCACCCTGGTTGAATTGGCACATGGATACCCATGTGAGCAGTAACGCCACGTCAAGGCTTCAACCCTTGTTACTGTCCAGTCACACACCTTTCATATCTCCAGTCACAACACAACTCTAACCCCCCCGTCTTTACTGCCCCCCTATTTATGAGCACCCCGTGTTTAAATGCCGCCTTTATATGAGCCCCCCATCTTTACTGCCCCTTTATGAGCACCCCGTCTTTACTGCCCCCCTTATATCAGCACCCCGTGTTTACTGCCCTTCCTTATATGAGCAACCCGTCTTTACTGCACTCCCTTATATGAGCACCCCCTGTCTTTACTGCCCTTCCTTATATCAGCCCCCCGTGTTTAATGCCCCATTTATATGAGCCCCCCGTGTTTAATGCCCCATTTATATGAGCCCCCCCGTGTTTAATGCCCCATTTATATGAGCCCCCCGTGTTTAATGCCCCATTTATATGAGCACCCCGTGTTTACTGCCCCCCTTTTATCAGCACCCCGTGTTTAATGCCCCATTTATATCAGCCCCCCGTGTTTAATGTCCCCTTTATATGAGTCCCCCGTGTTTAATGCCCAATTTATATGAGCCCCCCGTGTTTAATGTCACCTTTATATCAGCCCCCCTTGTTTAATGCCCCATTTATATCAGCCCCCCGTGTTTAATGGCCCATTTATATGAGCCCCCCCTCCCACGTGTCCAATGAAACTAAGGCAGTACCTGAGGGGCTGCCTCATCTTGATCAATGCATACAGCAGGAGGATCACAATTCCCATGAAGATGAGGCAGCCCTCACCAGGGTGCTTAACCCTCTGTTGGCTCCTTATGTCCCCCCGCCCCGTGTTACTTACCAGCGTTTTGAATCCAGCCACGCGCGCATTCCCACACGGCTTGATAGCCGGGCGCATGCGCTGTGTACCACTGTGTCCGATCATCTGGTAAGAAGGGGTGTGCGGGGGGTGTGCGGGGGCGGGAGGTGGGTTGCGTAGTTGGCGCATGCGCGGTGTGCACAAAGTTACAGCTGAGTGATCAGCTGTAACTTTATGCGCATGCGCAATGAGCAAATTTTCCTGCGATTGCGAAGGAGAATTTGCTCCAGAAATTTGTCAGAACACCGGCAAAGATTCATTTTTTTCACCTAGTGAGAGGTAGATAGGGAGATAGATGCTATATACCAATAATTGCCATCCAAATTACAATCACAAAGGAGCTACCTAGCTGACAGATAATTAAGATTGATAAAAATACACCATTATATGTAAATATCTGTTTTAAAGAGATTTACCTGTAACACATGGTAAAATTCTCATCTACTGGACCAAACAACCATATCATCAAAGCTTGGGATACTGTGTATAAAGTAGTCAGCCTTTCCTCTGGATGGTCAATACTGATGCCACTATCTGTATTTCCTGATTTAAATTTGAATAATCTGGCACACTAAATCAATTCAAAACTTAAATGACTTTTTCTTAGGTAATTCTTTAATGTTTTAAGAAGCTTCAAGATAAATTCAGCCTAGAAGATAATATGCTAATAGAAAGCAAATTAAATTATTAATAAAATAAAAGATATATTTTCCATTCAAAATTTTGATCAAAATTATCAGGAAAATGCATTCACTGATCTGGAAAAACATACTTACATAATCCTAATAAATGCGTTACTGTATCTCAATGTTACTCTTATCTAATGCCCATACGTAGATTAAAGAGATTGGAGCTTGTTACAACCTGGAAGAATGGCTTAAATTTGTATCAGCTCTCAAAGGAATTAAACATTGCTCCAAATCATTGGGAAAACCAAAATAATTTATAGATGGTATTTACCCCCCTATGGGTTGAATAAAATGAACTTCAGATATTCAGACAAATGTTGGAGAAACAGTGGAATTATTGGTTCGTTTTCACATATTTTTTGGTATTGTTCTAAACTCACACATTTTTGTCAGCAAATAGATAAATTAAAACAAAAATAAAATTCTAATATTCCTCTACTCACTTCAGAATTGGCTTTATTCGAATTCTTCCCTTATACTATTGAAAAAAATTCATAAAATTAAAAATGGAAATATCGTTTTAGCTGCTACTAGAGTCATCCCCAGATACTGGAGGTCACCAACAATCCCTACTATTAAAGAAGTTTTTCATTATATGCTAGGAAATAAGGGGTAAGAAATGGCTCTCAGACAACCTTCTTTGCAGTTAGATAACCTTAGACACTACTGGGACGAATGGGAAACAACGATTAAAAGAGAATATAGATTTTCATTGCTTGTATAAAGAAAAGTATTTGAAAAAATATTATGCCATTCAGAGCCCAGTAATATTATGCCAGTCAGAGCCCAGGAATAGTGTGCCATTCAGATGCCCAGGAATATTATGCCATTCAGATGCCCAGGAATATTTTGCCAGTCAGATGCCCAGGAATATTATGCCAGTCAGATGCCCAGGAATATTATGCCATTCAGATGCCCAGGAATATTATGCCATTCAGATGCCCAGGAACATTATGCCAGTCAGATGTCCAGGAATATTATGCCATTCAGATGCCCAGGAACATTATGCCAGTCAGATGCCCAGGAATATTAAGCCAGTCAGAGCCCAAGAATATTATGCCAGTCAGATACCCAGTAATATTATGCCAGTAAGATGCCCAGGAATATTATGCCAGTCAGAGCCCAAGAACATTATGCCAGTCAGATTCCCAGCAATATTATGCCAGTCAGATGCCCAGGAATATTATGCCAGTCAGAGCCCAGGAATATTATGCCAGTCAGAAGCCCAGGAATATTATGCCAGGCAGATGCCCAGGAATATTATGCCAGTCAGTGCCCAGGAATATTATGCCAGGCAGATGCCCAGGAATATTATGCCATTCAGATGCCCAGGAATATTATGCCAGGCAGATGCCCAGGAATATTATGCCAGTCAGAGCCCAGGAATATTATGCCAGGCAGATGCCCAGGAATATTATGCCAGTCAGAGCCCAGGAATATTATGCCAGTCAGATTCCCAGGAATATTATGCCATTCAGATGCCCAGGAATATTATGCCATTCAGATGCCCAGGAATATTATGCCAGGCAGATGCCCAGGAATATTATGCCATTCAGATGCCCAGGAATATTATGCCAGTCAGATGCCCAGGAATATTATGCCAGTCAGAGCCCAGGAATATTATGCCAGGCAGATGCCCAGGAATATTGTGCCATTCCAGTGTGCTCGTTATATCTCCCTCCTCCCACCTTCCCCAGAACCCAGTACTTACCTCCATGCTGCTGTTCATGTCCGTGGCTGAGAGGGAAGCGTTGTGAGCTCCCCTCAGGCCGTGCGCATTCAATAAAGTGTGTTGAAAAAAAAAGTTTCAACACACTTTATTGAATGCGCACGGCCTGAGGGGAGCGCACAGTGCTTCCCTCTCAGCCATGGACCTGAACAGCAGCATGGAGGTAAGTAAACGGGCCTGGGGGAGCGGGCGATTTTCCCGCCCCCCCATTGGTGCGCCCTAAGGCAGCCGCCTGTGCTGCCTTACGGTAGCGCCGGCCCTGATAATACACCATGACATCACCGAGGCTATATATCCAGGGGGCAGAAATAAAACGCTCTTGTAGCTTTGCAGTGCTTGCAGTGCATTGGTTGCTTATTTTGCGAGTTTTTTGTGGTATATTATTATGCCGAAAGCAGTTAATAAAGATGGTAAGTCAGGAGGTAGCAGAGGAAGCAAGAGAGGAATAGAAGGAGTAGAGGAAGAGGCAGGTGAAAAACAGATAAGTTATAAAAAGTCCAGTAATCATCGAAGTCGGGAGATAGAGAGGAAGAAAAGGAGCATAAAGAGGAGCAGGGAGGATGAGGAGGAAGACAAGAAACCAGCTAAAAATGGAAAGATGATCTCTGCTGGTGAAGGCACGAGTCGAAGGGGAGTTACCAGGAAAGATGGAGGAGAGCAGAAGAAGGAGGAAAGGGAACCATCTCCTGGATGTAGTAACCACCTCTCCATTAGAGACTTTAAATTCCACCAGGAGCTGGGGAGAGGTGGTTTTGGGAAGGTGAGCCATGTGTTTTCCTTTTACAAATAAATACTGCTTATAATATTGTTAGGCTGGAAGATGGAAGTACACTGAGGGGTTGGGATAGTAGGTGAATTGCCATGTCACTAAGCATTCAGTGAACCACAGGAAGGTCCAGTCACCGTTGGTAGGTTGGAACGCCTTACGCTTTTCGTGTCTCAATCTGGCACTTAGTCATAGACAAGTAACTGAGGTGACTTCAAGCAGTATTCTCTGTAATAATATCATTGCTTTATCTCTCAGGTGATGTTGGCCTCTTGGAAAAAGAGCGAAAAAGTGGCTGTGAAAATCATGGAGAAACGTGCGAGGAGGGCAGCTCGCATTCTCCTGGAGAGCAGAATTCTAAAGACGGCATGGAAATGCCCATTTCTATGCCATGGGATTGCTGCTTTCCAGTCACAGGTACAGGATTGTATGTCTATAGCTCCACAGTCTTGTCCACTCCCCTAATCCCCTGCAACTATTGAGTCTGCCCCACAGCCACGTCCTCCATAAAGCCCCTCAGCACACGCTTTGTGGTGTCTTATCTGTTTCTTTTTCTTTTCTGTGCCACCTCAAACAGGCCCACGTCTTTCTGGTGATGGAGCATGTCCACGGAGGTAGCCTCGAAAGCTTCATGAAGGCCAGAGGCTACCTGAAGATCCGGGAAGCAAGGTGAGTAATGGCATAGTGAAGAATGGTTCTCGGAGACAGGGGGAGTTACAAAAAGTTAAAAGGAAAAAGCTAAAACATTTCTCAGAATATTGGGGTAAATATAAAGGAATGAAAAAATAGAGCTTCAAAAGGGAAACCTAATTACTGAATATGAAGAGGGTAACAAAATCATCTCTCTTAACAAATATTCACTAGCCATCCTCTACATTCTAATTATAACACTGAGTACATTAACTTGTCCCTATCACTCGGGATGGATTCTGTTATACTCTTTTTCTTTCTCTCCTTTAGATATTATTCGGCTGAGATCATCTGTGCCATGCAGTTCTTACACCGGCGTGGCATTATCCATCGGTAAGTAACAGATTCCTCCTCTGTCTGTTCTAATCTCTCCTTACTCTGTTCCTCTGCCTGTATTGCTCTCCCACCAATACTGCCTCCGCTCTCTATGTATTGTTACGCTGCTCTCTCATTCCCCTGTGTTATTTCCTTTATTTCCCTCTGCCTAGTGGTCTGTGGATTACTCTCACTTTGTTTCTATTGCTCATTATATTTTAGAGACCTAAAGCCGGATAATATCTTGCTGGACAGAGGAGGCCACATCAAAGTTGCCGATTTTGGACTGGCCGTGGAAGGCATCAGGGGAAGTGCCAAGACTGTGGGTGTTGCAGGCACCTATACCCACATGGCTCCTGAGGTGAGATAGCTCTCATTTCTAAATGTATCTCTTGAATTTGAGAGATATACAGTGGTAGCCAGCACCCCATTTAAGGATTACATCTATAGTTATACAATTCAGTATCTTTCTTGGTCCTGTCGTATGTCCCACTGCAGACAAAGCGTTAGCTGTAGCAGAATCTTATAAACTGGCCTTGGTTGCGGGAAACACAAGGGGTCCATTCTAAAAAGAGAGTGTTTCAGAAAGAATGTGATGTCCTCTAATTCCCATTAGAAGTCAGTTCCTGAAATTAGTTTTTCAGAATTGACAATATGGAGTCACAATGGCGGATTGCAAAATTCCACTTCCTCTGATTTGCATGAAATCGGTTTGGGGAGATGCTCTGTTGTTTGCCTGAAATGTCCGCAGGCCGTGTTTTTATAGTGCTTTATTCATGAAAGAGAGCAATTAAATCCCATGGTGACATGTACCAGTTTGTGGTACTGCACATACTAACATGCACGCAGATCTGGTGCGTCTGGACTGATCTTCTTGCAATGGAATAGAAACAAATGGAAACAGACTATAGCAGGACAAATGTTTGCGTACTACTCATCCGATGATGACTGATCATCATGATATATGTATTTATCATATGTCTACAATGCCAAAGTTAGCTATATTTAATATTTAGGGGATGGAATCCTTTTAAATGTATGCATATAGTCTTCTGTTTATGACATCACCTTAAGGCATGATGTGCACATTCTATATTCTCTTCTGAAGTCACTCATTTGCATATAAAGCAACACAATGACTTCATAAGCCAGAGAATACACTGATATATTAAAATGGTATGTTTCTCTTGATCTCTATATTCGGTTGCAATTCTTTGCGCACAATGTATAGATTTAAGTGACAGATTCCATTTAACTTGCTTTATTATTATTACAAGTGAGTTTTTTTAATGGCTCAATTAGAGAAATGGATGCCAGTGTCTGTGAGTTCTTTAATTAGCCCCATCATAAGAAAGCTACGAGTGGTCTATTCAGATCAGTTATAGTTTACATTGCTGGGAGCAATGCTAATAAATATTGCAAGAGAACTTGTATGATAAAATGAATTCTTCTGCAGGTCATCTTGAGAGAGGAGTATGGCACTTCCGCTGATTGGTGGTCGTTTGGCATCATATTATATCAGATGCTGGTGGGCAATCTTCCATTTAACATCAACCAGTCCAAAGGGGATTATTGGCATTGTGTGTGCAGTGAGAATCCCCCCTATCCGAGCCGGATGTTAAAGTGGTCGAAAGACATCATGGGAAAGGTAAGCATTCCTCAGCACTGGGGAAAAATATAATATGGAAAGACATATATGTATATTATATGAGGAATTTACTGGACTTGATAGTTTAGGGTCCATAGAGCTTAATGAGCTAATGTATGAGTGATGGTGTGAAAGCTTGAAATATTATTAAAAATGAATTAATCTAGCACAAATAACCTCAGGTGTGTGTGAACCCTCCCAACATACCTGTAATATACAGTAGAACTAGTGCAATATGTGAGGGTAATAATACATCTTCAATGAAAAAGGGATCATTGTAGTGCAGTAAGTCAATAGAACAGCTGTATAGCCTAATGAATCCCGGCTCATGGGTATCAAGTATTTCATAAAGGTGTCCCTGTGGTTGGTAGCAGGTCAGATCTTCCTCGATGTTTGCATGTAGACATGATGCAAAGTAGGTAGGGAACAAATAATTAGAGAGAGTATAAAACGTATCTAGCATCTACTTACATTTACATTTCTTAACACATAAATACTTAGCCAGCCTAGGACAGTGTACAAAAGTCCACTCTCGGCAAAGGCATGTATCTCTGGTGAACTGATGTGTGTTGTTTCCGGATTCCATTTTGGCTTCTCCCCCATATGTTCATACGTTCCCATGTCAACATGTTTTGCTTTTTCAAGCTTTTTCAAACGTCTAGTGTCGTGTCTCCTCACTGGACTTAAATAAGCCACTTGATTCGTCTGTTAAAGCCGGTTGAATTTTCTTGGTCCACATTAGTAAGAGTAAAACGTGTCAGGGTCGAGTGGAATTTCATCATGCATAGGTACATTTGCTGAATAGCAGGAAGACGTAACACTTATTTTTATTGCAGCTTTTAGAAAAAGCTCCTGGCTCCCGGCTCCGGAAGCTCGGCAACATAAGGCTCCACCCATTTTATCGCTTAGTGATAATGGCGGCCAGGCAGTTGATGGAGGTTTGAGTGTAATACCAGGCGTTGAAACCTAATGGTGTCAGGGGAAACAGTTTTGTGGAAGAACTTGCACACACCAATACACAAACATGTGTGCATCAGAATATAGATAGGCTGGGAGGGGATGGGACACTTCATCGCGGCTGCATCTGCGCAGCCGCTTCACCGCCGTCACTTCACCACACGACAGCTCGTCGCGTGAGATTTCATCGCAGGACATTTTGATCGTTAAAGGTAAGTTTTAATGTGCTAGAAGATAGAGTGTTAGAATCAGAATTTTAGTATTGGGGTTTAGGGTGGTTAGAATTAAGGTTTAGGGGGTTAGAATTAGCTTTTAGGGTTCGGGGTTAATTTTACTATTAGGGTTTAGGGGGTTAATTTTAGTATTAGAGTTCGGGGGTTAGTATTAGGGTTTAGGGGGTTAGTATTAGGGTTTTAGGGTTAGTATTAGGGTTCGGGGGTTAATTTTAGTATTGGGTTTTGGGTTTAATTTTAGTATTGGGGTTAATTTTCGTATTGGGGTTTGGGGGGGCACTTTGGGGGGGGGAATCATTTATTAGGGGGGTATTTTCTTTTTACTTGTACATTTGTAAGAGCTGACCATTCAGCGCTGAGCTGTCAGCTCTAACATAGCCGCGTCCGCGATGAAACGGTCGCGTTATTCTTCATTGCTGACAGTTCAGCGTTCTAACTGCCGCGCTGAACTGTCAGTGATGAAGCCACAGTGATGAAGTGTCCTAGACCCAGGCTGGGAATATGAATAGTCTGCTCCAATGAACAAGAATATATAGGGAGGTCGGGCAGCGCTGGATTTACACATGAAACAATATAAACAAAGAAAATCATAGTGTAATAAGTTCAGTACAAATGGTGTTTTAATAATATATAACATCACACTCACAAACCCAGGTGAGTGTCAGGCTTTAAAATAACCGTGGTCCAGGATATCTGGAGAAAGTGTCTCTGTGCAAAAGAACTAAAAGGCACATAGGGCAGTACTGTAGTGATATAAAAAAAAAAAACAGCCTCCTTTATTGGAGCAACTTACAAAAAGAAGAGTCCACAAGTTGGACTAAAACAGCAAAAAAACGGTCTATAGAATAGTCCTCTGTAGTATGTAGACAGTAGACACCTTCCTTACACGTTTCACCTAGTGCAGCCCAGGCTTCCTCAGGAGAAATGGCTCTGTCCTGGATTCCATGATCTTCTGTACTCATACAGACTATGCTGTGTTATGAAGTTATTGACTAGGATGCTGTAACCATGCACCCTTGTGCAGACTTATCCAGGCTGCATCCAGGCTTTTCTGTATCCTTCTTCCTTTGCTTTCTGGTTTATTATTTATGATTATTCTTGCCTTGCCCTGTAGTCCTGTCATTGCCCTGTATTCTTGCCTTGCCCTGTGGTCATGTCCTGTTTTTCTTTCTGCCTGTCTTTATGTCATTCCAGGTTTTCTCTCATTCCCTCTGCCTTGTTAGTTTACTTCTGTTTAAACCACACCCGTTTCTGTTCAGTCCTTACTAGTGCAATCTACAGGTATTTCCTCTGTGTCTATTCCAACTATGTCTTTTAGATTCTATTTGTTTTTGCTTTGCTAATATTATGTCTTAGTTAGGGACTTGCCTAATGGGGGTACCTTGATGTGGTTGGCAAGCTAACGTCTAATTGGCCAAATGGTGAACTAAGCCCCCACCTTTACCATCTTTAGTGTTAGGCTAGTTCATGTATTTATGTTTGAAGAAAAAAGGCTCACAATCCAGCTCCATGTCACACAATCCAACACATGAAGGGTGGGTGCTTCCACAGCGCTGAACAGACGCAATATGTAGACACAGAAGTAGCAAAAAGGTGTGCACTCCACGCTCCAGGATGGTGAAAAATAAGGTGCTTTATTATCTTTAAAAATTATGCATACAAATGAGATGAATAACATCCATGGACTGGTAAGTCAAAACGCAGGGGATGGACCACCTGACGCGTTTCGCGTGTTGCCACGCTTAGTCATAGGTCACCTAATTTTTAAAGATAATAAAGCACCTTATTTTTCACCATCCTGGAGCGTGGAGTGCACACCTTTTTGCTACTTCTGTGCCTGCATGTTGCGTCTGTTCAGCGCTGTGGAAGCACCCACCCTTCATGTGTTGGATTGTGTGGCATGGAGCTGGATTGTGAGCCTTTTTCCTTCAAATTACCATCTGATCCACATTACATATACTGTAATAACAGTGGACATGACTGTCCAATGAAAATACAAAATGAAAAGTTGTGTGTCCATACTATCACAACACGGAAGTGCTCATGCCATTGTACAGAGCACTGGCGAGACCTCACTTGGAGTTTTATACGCAGTACTGGAGCAGAGAGAGCCAGTTGCCAACCAGACGGCTGCCTGCTTCCTATGGAGGCATGGCAGCTGCCAGTCAGAGAATAAACTGGCGTGTACTATCAAAAGTACACGCCAGTTCATCCTCATACTAGGGACAACTAACTTTTCACCTGTGCTTCAATATAAGAAGCACAAGTGAAAAAAAAAAAACATTTAGTGTCCCGTTAAGTTTGAAATTCATGTCTAAATTCCCACTTTCGTGGCTTTTTTGCAAACTTAAGCCAGAGTTTGAAGTAAAGCTTAGTGGGCGAATTTTTCCAACACGGCTACTATGGCCTTCATTTTGCCAATTCCCGCTACCATGAATAAAGTCTCAATCCTCTTACCCAACTGTTCTTTGCTCACAAATGAATCAGCATATCACCTTTTTGTAATAATATATTTGTCTCCTGGCAGATCCTCATCCAGACTGTCCATGGCACTGTTGTTGGATTGTACATTCAAACCTTTTTGGAGTGGTCCCACAGAATTAAGCACTCTAGTAAGGAGGAAGTGTTTTTCACTGGGAGCCAGAACTTGCAGGAGTGTTTCTCAGGATTAGTAAGTACTCTGCACAATATGTGCTCACCCCTTGATAATAGTTTAAACTGGCAGGTATCAATACAGCATCTTCTGGTCATTTCAGATTTATACGGCTTTTTTTTTAAGCCTGGTTTATATTCTCCCGGCCGGGGTTTATTACCTAAGTCTGTTATAAGGTATATATTTACATATATGTGTTTTTTATTTCACTAATTTGTGTTTTTAATACTTGTTTTATGTTTTTCTTTGGGCCTCAAGCTCACAACTTAGCCCCTACTGAACATTACATCTTGATCCATATGCCTTTTTTTTCTAATTAAGACTCCATTGGCAATGTTTATTTTTTGACATATGTATTAGTTTACTTATTATTATTTTTTCTTTTGAATATTACAATTATTTTTATTTTTCTACACTACTTGTGTTCATTCATTATTTGTGAATTTATATTGAGCGCTTTCCACTTTTTACTTTTTTTAATTTTTTTTTTTATAAGCTTGCGAGCAGGCCTCTCTACCTCATGTATCAATCTGTCTCTGTTCGTACTATCTAGTTCCCCTCTATGCTCTGTACCAAGTGCTAAGTAAATTGTTGCCGCTGTATATATAAATGCTAAAGTACAGTAATGAGTATGGTCCCTTAAAAGGACCCTCTGGTCTAAATCTTTTAACTTGCTCTACAGTGTGAGTCATTGAAGAGTCTGTTTAGAAAGGTGTCTTGGAGGAGGGGGAGCAAGAGAGAATAAAAAAAATGATTGAAAAGGATCTATATACATGATGTTAGCAAAATGTTGGTAGATAAAATGTGTGGGTGGAGTCTCCTGTATATGACATCACCTGTGCCTTTTCATTGGATCACAGGCAACTCCACAGACACATTTAAAACACATTTTTCTCCTAATTTAGGCATTTGCTTGCAATTCAGTTTACACAATCTACTTAGACTCGGTGCTACTTCCTCATCCTACATGATATCACCAGAGATAGACGCACATAGAAAAGCAGGACAGATTTGCTGACAGATAAGGTACAGAGACTGATTGGCAGACAAGACAATTGGATAGAAAGATGCAAAGAGGGATATTTTACAAGTGAAAAGTGACCATTGAGAAAGATTAGAGAGCATCCTGGAGGATAGTTGCCCATTTGTCCCCCTTGCCAGCCCTCTTCTGCTTTACTGCCCCAGAGTAAGATAAATAAAACTTAATTCAGTAATAAAAAGTCCCTTAGAGTGGAGTTGATTCTCCTTCCAGACTGGCTGTGTACTAGCTCCACCTACACATATTGTGACATCATCAGCACCGAAACATACCAACTCACAGTTCCCACTGCTGGCACCAGTCAAGCAGCTTCCAGCACAGTTTGACCTGCTTCACCCCTTTGTGTCATTGTCAGGAAGGGCAAAACATGGGTGAGTTTAGTGTTTTGCAACCTTTCACCCCAACAGAATTTTTTGTTGATGTGGTTGCCCATGTTTATTTATTTTGGAACATTGTACTAATACCTGTAATTTCTCTCTCAAAGGCGTCAAGTGACCTGCAGCTGGACAATCCAATGAAATATATCTTAGAAATACTGAACTCGCGAGATATTGAATCTTTACAGACAACAGTCGCATTTTTCTGTGATGCCCATCAGGACTTGAGGTGATACACATTCATTATCACATTCATCTTGTCGTGATGCACTGACTCATTAGAGTGTACAAACTGGCTAAAAGGACAGAGATTTCTGTGCTAACCAAAGCATAGCTCTCCTGCTCCCCTCACCAGTCCATTAGGCATATGAGTCAATAAAGAAATTTAGTGATTGCTTCACAGTCCATAGACAGGTATAATGCCAAATACAACACACTCACCAGTATTCAACAGGCAGGAAGGAGTCACAATCTACTAAGGATATTTGTGAATTCAAGACCTTCCATGATGTGCAAGGCAATCCAAAATATAGTTTCTTTATTTAGAATCCATATACATCTAATATTTATTATTATCTGGTTGGTGCCTTGCTGAACTTCCATTATCTGGGTGAAAATACATTTTATTAATTTCTTGGTGGTGGTGGCGGTCTCTTTAGCATATATATCAGTAGGGGGTTTACACTGGACACCAGGGATGACTGGCATCCATGTAGTGCTGTTCTGTTATCTCCATTAAGTTCCTTCACCAGCAATGTAATCCACTGATGGGTAGCCAGCTGAGCATCATCAATATGTACTCCACAGCAGCTGTGGTACCCAAGGTTAACCTTCATGTGTATCCTTCAAAATGTTATTCACCCCATGGCTTTGGGATTGTGCACCACACTGCCAATAGTGGGGGAGGAGGTGGACCTCTCCTTACCAGATGGAGGAGTGTTGAACACCAATCAGTGCTGCATGTCATGGAGCAATAGATGCCATGGAGCAATAAATGCCATGAAACAAAGATGTAATGGAGCAATAAACTCCATGAAACAAAGATGCCATGGAGCAAAAGATGCCATTGAGCAATAGATGCCGTGGAGCAAAGATGCCATGGAGCAATAGATGCCATGGAGCAAAGATAACATAGAGCAAAGATGCCATGGAGCAATAGATGCCATGGAGCAAAGATGACATGGAGCAAAGATGACATGGAGCAAAGATGCCATGGAGCAAAGATGCCATGGAGCAATAGATGCCATGGAGCAAAGATGCCATGGAATAATAGCATCGTGTCATGGCAGCCTGGAAATTTTAGGAAAACTTCCAAAAGTAATTGTAGCCACTTTCAAATTGTGCTCTCTAAGAGCATCATTCAAAAGCCCTTTTAATCAGGCAGGAGTAGGATTCTGTGTGACTAAATATTGCTAAGAAGGGTTTAGTCCCTCTTTAATGATTCAATGAAATCTCACTGTCATTGCATATTTGTGAAATTGAATATCCCATTTTATCCGGATTGATCATTAACTTTCTTTTTAAGGGAAGAACATCTAAATGCTATCCTGAAGATTAAAGGAAATCTCAGACTTAAAGAAAAAGAAAAAATCCTCCATTACATAAAAAACAGTAAGGCTGATCTTCAGGCCGATGGAACAAAATTCTTTGAGGACATCAAGGTCAAATCTTGCATTTCACCCTGCTGTTTGTATTTGTTGTATTTAGTTTGCTGTAAAGACACGGTAAGCACGCCTTGAAGGACAGATCAACTTTTTTGTTAATCCCTTGCCATGTCCTGGTACTTCCACGTAAACCCAGCACGTATATTAATAGATACATGTGGATTTACTCTAGGCTGTGTCTCACAGCCATGCTCGTCTGTATTGAGCAGGGGTCTCTGAACTAGTTAAGGTGCCCTCTGTTGATTCCATGCAAGAAATGAGGGTCTATTTCTGCACTAGTAGAGCGAGGCAGTCGCCGACCTGTCCATGGCAGCTGGAGGTCAGAGGATAAACTGGCGTGGATTGTCAAAAGTACATGCCAGTTTCTCCTGCACACTAGGGGCAACTCATTTTTTTACTTGTGCTATTATGTTAGAAGCAAGAGTAAAAAATAAAGTTTGTTTCCCTTTAAAGAGGGAGAAAACCCCTCCAAATATATATATATATATATATATATATATATATATATATATATATATATATATATATTTATCTTTAAGGCCATTTCTCTGTTTTATGTCATTTTTGAATGGTACTTCAGTAACATACCATTCAAAAGATACCCCATGGTCTTAAAAAAAAAAAAAGACTTGGGATAGATCAGTTCCACTAAGTCATTTCAAGTGGTGTGTCTGTGTGTCAGTCCTATAAGATGAAAGGGAGGAAAGTATTTGCGCATGGGCATGTGATTGTGTCAGTGAATGGTAATGTGAACAGTTAAGTAGTATGACACTGTAGTAAGAGGGAGGAGGCAGACAGTGAGACAGACCCAAGATGTCAGTGCTGTAGTATTAGAAAAATCACAGGACATGCTGACTATTTTCTTGTTTGTTCTAGCACATGAGACCAGATTAAAAAGTTAATTATGGGAACCCTTTACATATGGCAAATATTTATTTTTCAGGTTTAATCCCTCTTTGATATTTAGAGGATGACTCTGTTTTCAAAACATTGTACTTATTTAATATTTAATTTAATTATATGAAGTCTTTGAAACTGACCAGATTCTGCACATATTTAAGGTTGACATATTTAAGGTGTACTGCCATGTTAAGAATAAAAATAAAATCTGTAATGATCAGTTTCTTGGTCTGTTCCTCTTACATTCGAAATGACTGTTTTGTGTTGTTTATTTATAATGTTTCAACATAGTCATTTCTGAAACATAATCATTTTTTCAACAAAATAATGTGTACAGTTTTACACAATATATAAATGCACTATTCAAAACATGAAACAAGCAAGATAACAGGGATTCTTCACAAAATGGATAGAAAGTGCAAATTAAAATACTATTGAGCTAAAAACTGAATAAAATAAAAAGCCATTGAAACATATGAGACAAATTAGAACTTATTGGGAAAGCTGGGGATGCTTTTTGCTCCTGGTTTGATGGGAGACAAAGCAACTCTGAGGTTGTGTTCAATGTCCATTCTGTTCCTATATTTGGTCTTCAACTGGACCAGAGCTGAGAAGCCCCTCTCACAAAGACAGAACTGCGATCACTGGGGGGCACAGAAGGTGTTGCATGATGCCTCGAGGAAGGAAAAATTAGTTCTTAAAAGCTCAAGGTTAAAGAGAACTGTTGTTCTGACAAATTTCTGGAGCAAATTCTCCTGCGCAATCGCAGGAGAATTTGCTCATTGCTAATGCGCATAAAGTTACAGCTGATCACTCAGCTGTAACTTTGTGCACACCGCGCATGCTCCAACTACGCAACCCACCTCCCGCCCCCCGCACACCCCCCCGCACATCCCTTCTTACCAGATGATCGGACACAGCGGTACACGGCGCATGCGCACGGCTATCAAGCTGTGTGGGAATGCGCGCGTCCGTGGTTGGATTCAAAACGCTGGTAAGTAACACGGGGCGGGGCGACATAAGGGGCCAACAGAGGGGTAAGCACCCTGGTGAGGGCTGTCTCATCTTCATGGGAGTTGTGATCCTCCTGCTGTATTATTGATGCAGCAGGGGGATCACAACTCCTATCAAGATGAGGCAGCCCCTGAGGTACTGCCTTAGTTTCATTGGACACGGGGGGGGGGGCTCATATAAATGGGGCATTAAACACGGTGCTCATATAAATGGGGCATTAAACACTGGGTGCTCATATAAAGGGGACATTAAACACGGGGTGCTGATATAAATGGGGCATTAAACACGGGGTGCTGATATAAAGGGGACATTAAACACGGGGGGCTCATATAAATGGGGCATTAAACACTGGGTGCTGATATAAAGGGGGCATTAAACACGGGGGGCTGATATAAAGGGGGACAGTAAACACGGGGTGCTGATATAAAGGGGGACAGTAAACATGGGGTGCTGATATAAAGGGGGCATTAAACACGGGGTGCTGATATAAGGAAGGGCAGTAAAGACGGGGCGGGGCGACATAAGGGGCCAACAGAGGGGTAAGCACCCTGGTGAGGGCTGCCTCATCTTCATGGGAGTTGTGATCCTCCTGCTGTATTATTGATGCAGCAGGGGGATCACAACTCCTATCAAGATGAGGCAGCCCCTCAGGTACTGCCTAAGTTTCATTGGACACGGGGGGGGGGGGGCTCATATAAATGGGGCATTAAACACGGGGGGCTCATATAAATGGGGCATTAAACACGGTGCTCATATAAATGGGGCATTAAACACTGGGTGCTCATATAAAGGGGACATTAAACACGGGGGGCTCATATAAATGGGGCATTAAACACGGTGCTCATATAAATGGGGCATTAAACACTGGGTGCTCATATAAAGGGGACATTAAACACGGGGTGCTGATATAAATGGGGCATTAAACACGGGGTGCTGATATAAATAGGGCATTAAACACGGGGTGCTCATATAAATGGGGCATTAAACACGGGGTGCTCATATAAATGGGGCATTAAACACTGGGTGCTGATATAAAGGGGACATTAAACACGGGGTGCTGATATAAATGGGGCATTAAACACGGGGGGCTGATATAAAGGGGGACAGTAAACATAGGGTGCTGATATAAAGGGGGACAGTAAACATGGGGTGCTGATATAAAGGGGGCATTAAACACGGGGTGCTGATATAAGGAAGGGCAGTAAAGACGGGGTGCTCAAATAAGGGAGGGCAGTAAAGACAGGGGGTGCTCATATAAGGAAGGGCAGTAAACACGGGGTGCTGATATAAGGGGGGCAGTAAAGACAGGAGGAACATTTTAAAGGGGGCAGTAAAGACGGGGTGTGCTCATATAAGGGGGGCAGTAAAGACGGGAGGCTCATATAAAGGCGGCATTTAAACACAGGGTCATAAATAGGGGGTCAGTAAAGACGGGGGGGTTAGAGTTGTGTTGTGACTGGAGATATGAAAGGTGTGTGACTGGACAGTAACAAGGGTTGAAGCCTTGACGTGGCGTTACTGCTCACATGGGTATCCATGTGCCAATTCAACCAGGGTGAGTGACTGTAACATTACATGATTACAATCATAAGTTTAAAAATTTACTTTTCCAATTTTTCGTGTTTATTTTACATAACAAATATACTATATAATAATGTTATTTTTAATCTTCTGAGTGTGAAGAAAAAAATTGGTTTTCAATGTTTTTTTTTTAGATGGTGCATCAATTAACATAAACACAGTGAGACAATCATAGGAAACGTGTGACAGGAAGAAAAGAAAGGGGGACGTGAATGCGATTGAGAAAAGCATGGTGCAAGTCTGACACAGAGGGGTCTATTCATTAAAAGTTGAGTAGCAGGTGAGTTGGGATACATTTAATCTCACCAATTTAGCTATTTGTTTGGCAGGGACACACCTGCCGAGTTACCCCCACATAGCAAGCTCGTCGGGTTTGTCCGTGCACAATGTACAGATAAAGCGGTGACATTATTCACTAAAAGATTAGATGAATATTTAATCTTCAGAGAGTGTGAGAGAGTAACACAGACAGTGGGACAGAGTGACCAGGGCCGATCCTAGGGTCACAGACGCGTGAGTGGAGACATGCCCATCTCTCTCATAATTTCCATCCTGCCACTCACTCAGACACACACACACACACGTGCTCTGCTCAGGGCCATCTTTAACATTGACTGGACCCTGGGCAAACATTTGTTTGGGGCCCCTGGACCCCACCCCTCATTCCCGGCATTCAATCACACCCTCCACCCTAATACCTCCATACAAAAAAATAAACACACACACTTATATGCTATATATTATGTAATTATATAATTATTTAAAACTAATATATATGGATAGGTGGATTATATAATATTTAGATTAAGTGTGTGAATATATATGATTTACACAGACAAATTTACACAGTCAGATAGACACACTTACACACACAGACAACCTTACACAGTCAGATAGACACACTTACAACCACAGTCAAACTTAAACACACACACTCGTTTGTCCCCCTCCCTGCTCACTTACCTTACATTTGCAGGGAAGGGGCTGTTTCTTCTGTGCGTGGCTTCATGTGTTCTGAGCACCGCTATGTCACAGACATCTGGTGCTCTAACATGCTCTGTGAGGGGGCGGAGATTTCCCCCCCTCACGTGACACACTTACACATATACATACACTTACACAGACACCCTTACACACTTTGTATCCTCTTTTTTTCTCATGTCTGTGTCTCTCTCCTCTGCCTTCCCAGTTCACTCTCTTTTCTCTTCCACATGTATGTCTCTTCTCTCCACCGTCTGTATTCTCTTCCCTCCCTTCAGTGTTCTCACCTGTCCCCCCTGTGTTCTCTCCCCAACCCCCCCTTCTCTCCCGTGTTCTCTCCTCTGTCCCCCAATGTTCTCCCCCCCCAGTGTTCTCTCCTTTGTCCCCCATTGTCTCCCCAGTGTTCTCTCTATCCCCCTCTCCCCAGTGTTCTCTCTATCCACCCCTCCGCTCCCCAGTATGTTCTCTATCCCCCCTCCCTTCCCCACCCCAGTGTTCTCTCCTACGTGAGTGGAGCGCGGGGAGACGCAGGCAGCATGGGCTCTGTGCGTGTTATACACCCTGAGAGCTCAATCCATGCTGCTCGCGCGTAGTAATGACGCAGAGCATCGTATTTCCGAGAGGGAGTCGGGGAGAGGTGTCGGATTATCAATAACCATAAAAATATGAATATGAGTTATTAATTATGAATCATAAAAAATATGAAAATTGATGATTCATATATATGGGTCCGACTAAAAATACCCATATCAAGAATTCGTTATGTATGTGAGAGTTTGGATGACGTTTTTACAAAAGTAAATACAATGCATCAATTATTAATAAATAATAATGAAATAATCAATTAAATAATAATGAATTTATTAAATATAGAATAAAGATCAAATGGTAAGCAAAATAGCATAACAACAAAATACAATATCAATAGATGTTAATCATAATTCACATGTATGACTTATAACATAAGTAGGACAAAACATAAATTATGCAACTCTGTACCTATATCAACATGCATGTAGAATACTTTACTATGCAGTACGTTTCTGACCATAAGATGGCCATGCATTTTATTTAGATACAACTTACAATGATTAGTATTTAAAATGGTTAATGATAATACACCATAATTACCTACAAATTACCAACAAATACTCTGCTTAGGTAAGGTAATATTACTAAATCATATAACTACTCAAGGTGGCTATTTCTTAATCTGCTCGGTAAATGATAATGTATGTATTCTAGCTTAGACTTTAAGAATGAGAATCTTAGATAATCTCTGGAGATTAGGTATGACATATTTGGGTAAATAGCTAGACTATAAGAACTTGTGGTTCTTTTGTTAATATCTCTAGGATATTCCTCTGGCTTCCTTCTGCAGAAAGGATGACAGATAAACACCAGGCTAAAACATATAGATCCCAGAAATGGTGGGATTTAAGTTTAATTTACCCAAATATATATGCTAATGACATCCATAAAAGATGAGATTATGCTAGAAACAAATGACCACATTTATACATTACCGGCAGAGGTTCGTTTGCAGTTGAGACTCCTTCCATTGAAGAATTGAGTGATGGGAGTTACTCCTGGGACTTAGCCCAATACTATGGGTATGGAGATGTCTATTGTTATAGTGAACATGTGCTATTAAAAGCCTCATATTCCTGAGTTCTCCCCAAAAGGAGAGAGACTCAGCCCGTTTCTAAAACATTCCCATCTCTCACCCCACTAGTGGCAGCTCTCCCCAAATCAGTCTCCTCGGGTCTCTCTTTCTACACCTCCAGTACCAACTTATCAACCAAACCTTATCTCAGACTCACACCCTGTTTCTGTAACTTCTAGCCAATTGAATGGATGGGTGTATTTAATTTAAATGAGATGATGTCATGGTTTATAGCTACACCTGGATTGTGAGTATAATATAAGACAATATATGTTTAAATGTCTAAAAGTGTTAATACAATTTGAAATTAGAGTAAATATGTATCATATTCTTATTCTTATCATTGCACATTAAATAAAAATGTATAATAAAATATATACCACACTAATAAAACAATAAAAACAATATTCTAATTAATATGTAGGATTAATAATACTTTACATTTTAATTAGTGAAGGTGTGATATAATTATATATTTTATTGGGTGATTTGAATCAACTAGGTCTATTTATAATAACCCTTATTAGATTCTACAAATCAAAAATCCCAATAATCTCAGTGTGTCTGTGTCTGTCAGTTTCTGCCAGTTTGGCTGCCTCAACCTGATGGTAGTTGTGATCACCTCCTTAAGTTCCCATGTGTCCCCCTCGTGTGACTTCCACTTACTAGCGTAGCATGTCACTGATTGAAGTTTTACCAATTGCTTGCTACACTAGTAAGTAATAAGTAAGACACTTATACTTTGCCTGTCACCGCAGCTGATCCAGAGGGGGCTGGAGGTGGTGTGTGTCCCTCGCGCAGGTGCTTTTCTAACAAAGTTACGGCTGATTGACAGCTGTAACTTTGTGCGCGTGCGCAATGAGTAAATTCTACTGCGCCTGTGCAGTAGAATTTGCTCAAGAAATCTGACAGAACACTGTGATATACCCATTTATTCTGCCGCTCACTCACACACAATGCCACTCACTCTCAATCTGATATTCACTCACGTATGTATTTTCTCCCCCACCCGTCATCAATTTTCCATTAGGCTCTATGTATTTTATCCCCTTTACACTTCTCCCTAAACTCACAACCACCCGTTATATCTTCCTACCTTTTCCACCAGCATTGGCTGTGGACGCACGTGATCCTGTGCAGTAACTGAAGTGCACGCACGTGGTGAACGTCTCAGAGCGACCGAACAACTTAAAGCGGCCCCAGGACCAGAGGACTACCGTGAAATTTCACGGTATCCAGGTAGGCCAGTCCGGCCTGCTTGAAAGTCTCTCTCTCACTCTGTCTCTGTCTGTCTCTCACACTCTCTCTGTCTGTCTCTCACTCTCTCTCTGTCTGTCTGTCTCTCACTCTCTCTCTGTCTCTCTCTCACTCTCTCTCTGTCTCTCTCTCACTCTCTCTCTGTCTCTGTCTCTCTCACTCTCTCTCTGTCTGTCTATCTCTCACTCTCTCTCTTTCTCTCTCTCACTCTCTCTCTGTCTGTCTCACTCTCTCTCTCTGTCTGTCTCTCACTCTCTCTCTGTCTCTCTCTCTGTCTCTCTCTCACTCTCTCTCTGTCTCTCTCTCACTCTCTCTCTGTCTCTCTCACTCTCTCTGTCTCTCTCTCACTCTCTCTTTGTCTCTCTCACTCTCTCTCTCTCTCACTCTCTCTCTGTCTGTCTCTCTTACTCTCTCTGTCTCTCTCAGTCTGTCTCTCTCTACACACATTCTGTGCATAAATGTTATCAAATACATGTATAACCATTAGGTAGTTTGATATTTATTTTTAATAAACGAATTTGACAAATTTCAGTGTCTTCAGCTTCCAGCCTCGTGTCCTTCACTTCAGTCACGTATAAATTTCTTGGTCACAAATGATGCTAATAGGAAATTCTGCTTGTAATCACCTTCCATTTCTAGAAGAAAAAAGAAAAGTAAATCATCACGTCTCCTGATATGAGCTATCAGGGCAGGGATATTGGCACAACTGTGTGAAACAATGTTTTTGTAAATAAGTAAAATGCTAAGAAATAAAAATATTAAGAATAAAATCTTAACACAGTAACAGCATACATTAAAAGCACGCCCATTTAGACCATGAGGTAATGGTCAAACAAATCAGGGCTCAGTCCTCCATGAAGTATCCCCGATATGATTGATACAACGGTAACACCCTCAAATGGGCTGGGGGAATAGAAAAGTCTGGCCAGTGTTGTAATTAACCCCTTAAGGACAAAGGCTGTTTTTAGACTTCTGCATTTTATATTTTTTTAAAGAAAATGGAGGAAGTAATTGAGAGAGAAACAGAGGATTTAAAAACTTTGAATGTAATACAAACACAAAGTCCCCAAAATAAATTGTTTATACCTGTATACCTCATGAACCTGTATGAAGCAGTTATAGCCTTGTTACTGAGGGATGGTGTGGTTCCAAAACAAAGAATAGTCCAGCTGGACACGTGTGGACAGGTAACCATGCATCCCGATATGAGCTGTCCTGTGGAAGAAAACATAACAGGTTAAACATTGTAATTGTGATCATATTACCAGGTTGAGAATGACAGGAATAGGCGATGGGTGTAACAGTGCATTTTCTTAAATCATGATTTGAATAATAGAACATTTTTATATTAAACACATAAGTATTACAGTCACTCACGTTGGTTGAATTGGCACATGGATACCCATGTGAGCAGTAACGCCACGTCAAGGCTTCAACCCTTGTAACTGTCCATTCACACACCTTTCATATCTAAATTCACACACAGAAGCACATACCTTTCAGACCAGGGGTGTCACTGGGGAGCAGAGCGGGGACACCGTGTCACTTTCTCACAATCTGTGAATCTAACTCTGTTAGAGAGTGAAAGACACACAGTGTTAGAGAAAGAGAGATAGTGTAATAGTTTATTAAGTTACCTTTAAGGTAACAGCCAGTTACCAATGTCACAGCGCAAGCGTACAAAGTTACGGCTGTACCTTTGGCAGAAGAGCGCATGTGCGAGGAACACACACCATCTCACGCCCCCTTCGGATCAGCTGCGGTGACAGGTAAGTATAAGCGTCTTACTGATTGTCACTTATTAGAGTAGCAATCAATGTATAGTTGCTAAAAGTCCTATCAGTGACATGCTACGCTAGTAAGTGGAAGTCACACACGTGGGACACACGGGAGCTTAAGGAGGTGGTCACAACTACCATCAAGATGAGGCAGCCACCCCCCCGTGTGTGACTTCCACTTATGTCAACTATACATTGATTGCTACGCTAATAAGTAACAATAATCAGTAAGACGCTTATACTTACCTGTCACCGCAGCTGTTCCGAAGGGGGCGTGAGATGGAGTGTGTTCCTCGCACATGCGCTCTTCTGCCAAAGGTACGGCTGATTGACAGCTGTAACTGTGTGCGCATGTGCTGTGATGCAAAATGAGCAAATTCTACAGTAGAATTTGTTCAAGAAATATGTCAGAGCACCCCCTTTATATGAGCACCCCTGTCTTTACTGCCCCCCTATATATGAGCACCCCGTGTTTAAGTGCCCCCTTTATATGAGCACCCCCTGTCTTTACTGCCCTCCCTTATATGAGCCTCCCGTCTTTCTTGCCCCCCTTATATGAGCCTCCCGTCTTTACGGCCCCCCTTATATGAGCACCCCCGTCTTTACTGCCCCCTTTAAAATGTGTCTCCTGTCTTTACTGCCCCCCTTATATCAGCACCCTGTCTTTACTGCCCTCCCTTATTAGAGCACCCCCTGTCTTTACTGCCCTCCCTTATTTGAGCACCCCGTCTTTACTGCCCTTCCTTATATCAGCACCGCGTGTTTAATGCCCCCTTTATATGAGCCCCCCGTGTTTAATGTCCCCTTTATATCAGCACCCCGTGTTTAATGTCCCCTTTATATCAGCACCCCGTGTTTAATGTCCCCTTTATATCAGCACCCCGTGTTTAATGTCCCCCTTTATATCAGCACCCCGTGTTTACTGTCCCCATTTATATCAGCACCCCGTGTTTAATGCCCCATTTATATCAGCACCCCGTGTTTAATGCCCCATTTATATCAGCACCCCGTGTTTAATGTCCCCTTTATATGAGCCCCCCGTGTTCAATGCCCCATTTATATGAGCACCCAGTGTTTAATGCCCCATTTATATGAGCACCGTGTTTAATGCCCCATTTATATGAGCCCCCCGTGTTTAATGCCCCATTTATATGAGCACCCCGTGTTTACTGTCCCCCTTTATATCAGCACCCAGTGTTTAATGCCCCATTTATATGAGCACTCAGTGTTTAATGCCCCATTTATATTAGCACCCCGTGTTTAATGCCCCATTTATATCAGCACCCCGTGTTTAATGTCCCCTTTATATGAGCACCCAGTGTTTAATGCCCCATTTATATGAGCACCGTGTTTAATGCCCCATTTATATGAGCCCCCCGTGTTTAATGCCCATTTAAATGAGCCCCCCCCCCCCGTGTCCAATGAAACTAAGGCAGTACCTGAGGGGTAGCTTACCCCTCTGTTGGCCCCTTATGTCGCTCCGCCCTGTGTTACTTACCAGCATTTTGAATCCAACCACGGACGCGCGCATTCCCACACGGCTTGATAGCCGTGCGCATGCGCTGTGTACCGCTGTGTCCGATCATCTGGTAAGAAGGGGTGTGTGGGGGGTGTGCGGGGGGCGGGAGGTGGGTTGCGTAGTTGGCGCATGCGCGGTGTGCACAAAGTTACAGCTGAATGATCAGCTGTAACTTTATGAGCATGCGCAATGAGCAAATTCTCCTGCGATTGCGCAGGAGAATTTGCTCCAGAAATTTGTCAGAACACCGGCTTTGGTTGGCGCCAAAAGCTCAGGCAACACTAATCACCAAGAGGATGAGGGCAAAAACAGTGCAGTAAACAAACTCAAATAAAGCTCATCAGACTCAAATACAAGATAGTCTTGGTAATATTGTAGGACTTGCAGTTCAGACGCCAGTACTGACCTGCCACACACCATGCCCTCCTCAAATGGCCAATCCAGCAGCTTTCACCTTACTCTCTATGGCATATACAGGCAATCCAAAAGGTTTCATAAGGAGAAGGCATGAATAAGAGGGCAGACCCCAAAATATAGGGAACAAGCCTCCAAGAGGACTGGCAAAGATTCATTGTTTCACCTAGCAAGAGGTAGGTAGGGAGATAGATGCTATATACCAATAATTGCCATCCAAATTACAATCACAAAGGAGCCAACTAGCTGACAGATAAGTAAGATTGATAAAAATACACCATTATATGTAAATATCTGTTTTAAAGAGATTTACCTGTAACACATGGTAAAATTCTCATCTACTGGACCAAACAACCATATCATCAAAGCTTGGGATACTGTGTATAAAGTAGTCAGCCTTTCCTCTGGATGGTCAATACTGATGCCACTTTCTGTATTTCCTGATTTAAGTTTGAATAATCTGGCACACTAAATCAATTCAAAACTTAAATGACTTTTTCTTAGGTAATTCTTTAATGTTTTAAGAAGCTTCAAGATAAATTCAGCCTAGAAGATAATATGCTAATAGAAAGCAAATTAAATTATTAATAAAATAAAAGATATATTTTCCATTCAAAATTGTGATCAAAATTATCAGGAAAATGCATTCACTGATCTGGAAAAACATACTTACATAATCCTAATAAATGCGTTACTGTATCTCAATGTTACTCTTATCTAATGCCCATACGTAGATTAAAGAGATTGGAGCTTGTTACAACCTGGAAGAATGGCTTAAATTTGTATCAGCTCTCCAATGAATTAAACATTGCTCCAAATCATTGGGAAAACCAAAATAATTTATAGATGGTATTTACCCCCCTATGGGTTGAATAAAATGAACTTCAGATATTTAGACAAATGTTGGAGAAACAGTGGAATTATTGGTTCGTTTTCACATATTTTTTGGTATTGTTCTAAACTCACACATTTTTGTCAGCAAATACATAAATTAAAACAAAAAGTAAATTCTAATATTCCTCTACTCACTTCAGAATTGGCTTTATTCGAATTCTTCTCTTATACTATTGAAAAAAATTCAAAAAATTATAAATGGAAATATCGTTTTAGCTGCTACTAGGGTCATCCCCAGATACTGGAGGTCACCAACAATCCCTACTATTAAAGAAGTTTTTAATTATATGCTAGGAAATAAGGGGTAAGAAATGGCTCTCAGACAACCTTCTTTGCAGTAAGATAACCTTAGACACTACTGGGACGAATGGGAAACAAAGATTAAAAGAGAATATAGATTTTGATTGCTTGTATAAAGAAAAGTATTTGAAAAAATGTTATTTCTTTGGCCGGTGGGTTACTGTTGGATCTGGTAGGATTAGAGTTGTGGATAAAAGGCATGTCCTGCAGTCCGTGGCTCTCCAGAATTCATTTTCCGCACTGTCACAGTGCAGTGGTGTTGTGGAGGGTCAGACACGGAATTTGAGGAACCACCCTCCTTTATGGCTGAGGTGTGCAAGGAGAAGGTGAGGCCTGGTAGAAAGCAGTTGTTGTTGGGAGATTCTATCATAAGAGGTGCTGAGTTGGACAGTATTGGCTTAGTGAGATGTCTTCCTGGAGCTACTGCTCGCAGAGACAGGAGGCGTATTTGTAATATTGTTAAGCAAGCAAATCAGGAAGGAGAATTGGATGTACTGGTTCATCTAGGTACAAATGATTTGGCTGACAATGAGGTTTCAAAGGTGAAGGAAGATTTTCGTGTTCTTGCCAATGATATACGGCAGGTTGTGTCCACACTGTCATCCTTCTCCTTGCACACCTCAGCCATAAAGGAGTCTTAAATTAGAGGGGCAATGATTTGATGTATTACTTTACTGAGAGGGTAGTGGATGTATGGAATAGCCTTTCAGCAGAAATGGTAGAGATAAACCTAGTCAAGGATTTTAAGCATGCGTGGGAAAGGCACAAGGCTATCCTAGATATAAGACAGGGAACTGGGGACTAATATAAGTATTTAGAAAATTGGGCATACTAGATGGACCGAATGATTCTTATCTGCCGACACATTGTATGTTTTTATTTTATTACGCGATTGTCATTAACTAGGTATTGTTGTGTCATGTTATGTATACTAGAATTGGTTATAGTCATTAGAATTTAATTTAAAAAAGATTAAAATAATAAGCTATTGTGGATGGAGGCACTACTCTTCTCCCTCTTTTTTGCCCCCCCCTCCCAAATTTTTTAATTCATACCAATATGTTATCACAATGAAACCTGACTATTAAGTGCCTGATCAATGCTTTCATCATTGATAATTTAATATTGCTTAATATCAATTCATACATTGATATTTACTCTTTTTTATGTATAACTTATGTGGTATTTTATCTTTCATTGTAAAGGTTATTGTTATTGTAAAAATATCTGTTTAATAAAATATGTTTGAAACAAATAACATATCAGTTTCCAATATTATACTGTAATCTAGGGACTGACAACAAAATATGTTACTAGAATGGGTACTGATGTGAAAATAAAGTCATTTAATAAATGTAGGACCATACCTAAAGTGTTTGGTACCTGGAGTGGATCTTATCTTTGACACCCCCTCTACACACAAGCCTCTCCCAAGGCTCTCTCTCTTCTCTGCTACCATTGGTGGGAAGGAAGAGTATCAGCTACTACTACAGCATCAATAATGCATCACCAGGAGTTCAGAAGTGCGCTCTCACACATTCACAATCACATCACTACAATGAGCCAATCACAAGGTGACCTTCCTGCAAGATGCTGCCTTTATTGTGTGAAACCATGTTTTAATTTATAAATAAAGGTTTTCTTACCTTTCCATTGTTTGTGCATTGTAATATATGTGCTGACTGGAGGTGATGGATTGTTTTAAATCAAAGCAAAGTCCAAACCAGTGACATATGAAGTGGAAACAAAGTCAGAGCCAAGTTTGATTAAAAATTTTTATGGTAATTTAACGATTGCAAATATGAGTGTAATTTGGTGATGTTGTTGGGTATGTTGGCTGTAGTATTAATAATAATTAGTATATATGTTTAAAGCTGCAATGTTATATTCAATGTTATTTCCTGGCTGTTTTTGTTTTGGTAAAAAATAAAATCTCTGTGATTTCGAGCATTTATAAAGTATTAAATCACACAAGACTTATACTGATGGTTTTTATGGAAAATATATGGTATGATTTCGTTCCTATAGCAGTTATAAACCCGATCCTGATATACTGTAATGACGTATATTACTCTAAACATCAGGGACATCTAGCTGCTCGGTTTCCCATCATATTCTATTAAAGTTATTAAAATGCACATTTTCCCGTCTCCTTTATTTACTGATATTACATATATTTGATAGTTTTTGTCCACACCGGTCAGGAATGGCTAATCGATGAACCTCATGGTACTATTTGTAAGGTTTAATCCACCATCCTTGTCTCTACTTTTATAAATGATGGTATTACTAGACCACCTTAAAGAGACTGGCTGGTGCCCAAAATGCATCTTCCAAATATTAATGCATATTAATGTGCTTTCAATGTACTTTATAATGCATGTTTTACATTTTGCATTGCTTAAAATATAAAATACTTACAGCTAGCAGTTTGCAAGAAACCAGGACTGCCCAAACTAGCTAGAGTAAATGAAACCAATGAGAAAAATGCCATTCAAATTAATGGAATTTCCGGTCTCTCTAGTGAGGTCAACAGACAATATGTTGCACTGTTAATAGATCCTATTATGTACAACAGCAAGTTTATAACATTCCACACAATGCATTATATTCAAGCAGAACAGGACGTAACTAAATGAAACAAAATTGTATATGCTGAGTGTCTATATAATCAGAGCTTAAGCATCTGTAGTATGCATGCAGATTAATCACTGGGGGAGTGCTTGAGTTAAATATTAGAAATGTGAATTATGCAGAATGTCTGCATCAAATCACACCGTAAAATGCCTGTGCACTATACATGCGAGTTTTGGGAGCAGAATGTCCCTTTAAGGCTCTTCCAGGAGTGCTCCTGTTGGTGATACAATGTGTCAGGCTGGCAGCAGCAAATCCATTACTGGAAAGCGTCAGTTTAGAATTCTCCAGGCAGCTCGTGAGCATCTGACCTCACTGAGGGTCAGGTCATGCCCGGAGCACAACAGGAGTACAAACATGGCGATCCCTCCAGACTCTCAACAAGCCTAGCATGTTCCTTACATTAAAGGATCCCTCCGGGCTGAAAAAGAACTGGACAAATAAATGTAAATTAAAGCGGACATATTAAAAATAATTATGCATTTAGTGTTTTTAGTTTTACCATCCTTTTGAAAGCTTTCTCTTGGGGATTGATCCAGCCCACATGACATCTGTATCTCAAACATAACAGTATTACGCCATGTGCTAATGACATACCTCCCCCTTCTGCTCCCGGTGAATCAGGATGCTGGGGAGTGGAGCTTGGGAGGTCAAGTGTCACTCATCAGTGACAGTGCTACTGCGTATGGGCACAATACTGCGCAGTATACAGTCTCCCATGTCCCAGGCAATAGAGAATGTGATTGGGACTGCACGACTGAGATCCTAAAACTCACTGCCCAGAAAAGCGGGAGAGAAAATCCAATAAAGACTGTTTCAACCAGAGTAGTACATATGGGAGGAACCCAAAAATGTTTCTATTTGTGTGGCTTCCATTGGTGGCCAATAGATATACCCACCATGCCTACTCTAACTATGGCTGATAGAGGAAGATTGAAAATGAGCATTTGCCAAGATTTATAATAAGAGGGATTTTGTCCATCACACTTTAGCAACATTCTGTGACACAATGAAATGAAAGCCTTTCCACCAGTTACTTTCATGGTTAATGAGAAAACTCCTGAAATATACAGTAAATCTCCTGGCCATGTATTATTGTGATGTCATAATACACAGGGCCGGTGCAAGGATTTTCGTCTACACAGGCGAAGGTGCATTTTGGTGCCCCCCTGCTCTGATCCACCACGCCTCCCACACCATTAAGCCTCCTTACATATATATATATATATGAATAATGTATAGTGTAGAAAATAAATACATCTAAATAGTCAACTCGCATGCTCTAAATGTGTCACACATTGAAACCCTTAAACACAAAGACACCCTTGCAGTCACACACACAGACACCCTTACCACTTACACACACACAGTTACACCAATTCACACAAAACCTGAGACACACTATTTTGCCACTCAATATGCCAGTATTTAGCCCAGGGGTCCTCAAACTTTTTAAACAGGGGGCCAGTTCACTGTCCCTCAGACCGTTGGAGGGCCGGACTATAGTAAAAACAAAAACTATGAACAAATTCCTATGCACACTGCATATATCTTATTTTGAAGTGAAGAAACAAAATGGGAACAAATACAATATTTAAAATGAAGTAAAGTTAAATCAACAAACTTACCAGTATTTCAATGGGAATATTATGCCAGTCAGAGCCCAGTAATATTATGCCAGTCAGATGCACAGGAACATTATGCCAGTCAGAGCCCAGTAATATTATGCCAGTCAGAGCCCAGGAATATTATGCCAGTCATTGCCCAGTAATATTATGCCATTCAGATGCCCAGGAATATTATGCCAGTCATATGCCCAGGAACATTATGCTAGTCAGAGCCCAGTAATATTATGCCAGTCAGAGCCCAGGAATAGTGTGCCAGTCAGATGCCCAGTAATATTATGCCAGTCAGATGCCCAGGAATATTATGCCAGTCAGAGCCCAGTAATATTGTGCCAGTCAGATGCCCAGGAACATTATGCCAGTCAGAGCCCAGTAATATTATGCCAGTCAGAGCCCAGGAATATTATGATATTCAGATGCCCAGGAATATTATGCCAGTCAGATGCACAGGAATATGCCAGTCAGATGCCCAGGAATATTATGCCAGTCAGATGCCCAGGAATATTATGCCATTCAGATGCCCAGGAATATGCCATTTAGATGCTCAGGAATATTATGCCATTCAGATGCCCAGGAATATTATGCCATTCAAATGCCCAGGAACATTATGCCAGTCAGAGCCCAGTAATATTATGCCAGTCAGAGCCCAGGAATAGTGTGCCAGTCAGATGCCCAGGAATATTATGCCATTCAGATGCCCAGGAATATTATGCCAGTCAGATGCCCAGGAATATTATGCCAGTCAGAGCCCAAGAATATTATGCCATTCAGATGCCCAGGAATATTATGCCATTCAGAGCCCAGTAATATTGTGCCATTCAGATGCCCAGGAATATTATGCCATTCAGAGCCCAGTAATATTATGCCATTCAGATGCCCAGGAATATTATGCTATTCAGAGCCCAGTAATATTATGCCAGTCAGAGCCCAGGAATAGTGTGCCAGTCAGATTCCCAGGAATATTATGCCATTCAGATGCCCAGGAATATTATGCCAGTCAGATGCCCAGGAATATTATGCCAGTCAGAGCCCGGGAATAGTGTGCCAGTCAAATGTCCAGGAACATTATGCCAGTCAGAGCCCAGTAATATTATGCCAGTCAGAGCCCAAGAATATTATGCCATTCAGATGCCCAGGAATATTATGCCAGTCAGATGCCCAAGAATATTATGCCATTCAGATGCCCAGGAATATTATGCCAGTCAGATGCCCAGGAATATTATGCCATTCAGATGCCCAGGAATATTATGCCATTCAGATGCCCAGGAACATTATGCCAGTCAGATGCCCAGGAATATTATGCCATTCAGATGCCCAGGAACATTATGCCAGTCAGATGCCCAGGAATATTAAGCCATTCAGAGCCCAAGAATATTATGCCAGTCAGATGCCCAGTAATATTATGCCAGTCAGATGCCCAGGAATATTATGCCAGTCAGAGCCCAAGAACATTATGCCAGTCAGATTCCCAGCAATATTATGCCAGTCAGATGCCCAGGAATATTATGCCAGGCAGATGCCCAGGAATATTATGCCAGTCAGAGCCCAGGAATATTATGCCAGTCAGAGCCCAGGAATATTATGCCAGTCAGAGCCCAGGAATATTATGCCAGGCAGATGCCCAGGAATATTATGCCAGTCAGATGCCCAGGAATATTATGCCAGGCAGATGCCCAGGAATATTATGCCAGGCAGATGCCCAGGAATATTATGCCAGTTAGAGCCCAGGAATATTATGCCAGGCAGATGCCCAGGAATATTGTGCCATTCCAGTGTGCTCGATATACCTCCCTCCTCCCACCTTCCCCAGACCCCAGTACTTACCTCCATGCTGCTGTTCATGTCCGTGGCTGAGAGGGAAGCGCTGTGAGCTCCCCTCAGGCCGTGCGCATTCAATAAAGTGTGTTGAAAAAAAAAGTTTCAACACACTTTATTGAATGCGCACGGCCTGAGGGGAGAGCACAGTGCTTCCCTCTCAGCCACGGACATGAACCGCAGCATGGAGGTAAGTAAACGGGCCTGGGGGAGCGGGCGATTTTCCCGCCCCCCCATTGGTGCGCCCTAAGGCAGCCGCCTGTGCTGCCTTACGGTAGCGCCGGCCCTGATAATACACCATGACATCACCGAGGCTATATATCCAGGGGGCAGAAATAAAACGCTCTTGTAGCTTTGCAGTGCTTGCAGTGCATTGGTTGCTTATTTTGCGAGTTTTTTTTGGTATATTATTATGCCGAAAGCGGTTAATAAAGGTGGTAAGTCAGGAGGTAGCAGAGGAAGCAAGAGAGGAATAGAAGGAGTAGAGGAAGAGGCAGGTGAAAAACAGATAAGTTATAAAAAGTCCAGTAATCATCGAAGTCGGGAGATAGAGAGGAAGAAAAGGAGCATAAAGAGGAGCAGGGAGGATGAGGAGGAAGACAAGAAACCAGCTAAAAATGGAAAGATGATCTCTGCTGGTGAAGGCACGAGTCGAAGGGGAGTTACCAGGAAAGATGGAGGAGAGCAGAAGAAGGAGGAAAGGGAACCATCTCCTGGATGTAGTAACCACCTCTCCATTAGAGACTTTAAATTCCACCAGGAGCTGGGGAGAGGTGGTTTTGGGAAGGTGAGCCATGTGTTTTCCTTTTACAAATAAATACTGCTTATAATATTGTTAGGCTGGAAGATGGAAGTACATTGATGGGTTGGGATAGTAGGTGAATTGCCATGTCACTAAGCCTTCAGTGAACCACAGGAAGGTCCAGTCACCGTTGGTAGGTTGGAACGCCTTACGCTTTTCGTGTCTCAATCTGGCACTTAGTCATAGACAAGTAACTGAGGTGACTTCAAGCAGTATTCTCTGTAACAATATCATTGCTTTATCTCTCAGGTGATGTTGGCCTATTGGAAAAAGAGCGAAAAAGTGGCTGTGAAAATCATGGAGAAACGTGCGAGGAGGGCAGCTCGCATTCTCCTGGAGAGCAGAATTCTAAAGACGGCATGGAAATGCCCATTTCTATGCCAGGGGATTGCTGCTTTCCAGTCACAGGTACAGGATTGTATGTCTATAGCTCCACAGTCTTGTCCACTCCCCTAATCTGCTGCAACTATTGAGTCTGCCCCACAGCCACGTCCTCCATAAAGCACCTCAGCACACGCTTTGTGGTGTCTTATCTGTTTCTTTTCCTTTTCTGTGCCACCTCAATCAGGCCCACGTCTTTCTGGTGATGGAGCATGTCCACGGAGGTAGCCTCGAAAGCTTCATGAAGGCCAGAGGCTACCTGAAGATCCGGGAAGCAAGGTGAGTAATGGCATAGTGAAGAATGGTTCTCGGAGACAGGGGGAGTTACAAAAAATTAAAAGGAAAAAGCCAAAACATTTCTCAGAATATTGGGGTAATTATAAAGGAATGAAAAAATAGAGCTTCAAAAGGGAAACCTAATTACTGAATATAAAGGGGGTAACAAAATCATCTCTCTTAACAAATATTCACTAGCCATCCTCTACATTCTAATTATAACACTGAGTACATTAACTTCTCCCTATCACTCGGGATGGATTCTGTTATACTCTTTTTCTTTCTCTCCTTTAGATATTATTCGGCTGAGATCATCTGCGCCATGCAGTTCTTACACCGGCGTGGCATTATCCATCGGTAAGTAACAGATTCCTCCTCTGTCTGTTCTAACCTCTCCTTACTCTGTTCCTCTGCCTGTATTGCTCTCCCACCAATACTGCCTCCGCTCTCTATGTATTGTTACGCTGCTCTCTCATTCCCCTGTGTTATTTCCTTTATTTCCCTCTGCCTAGTGGTCTGTGGATTACTCTCACTTTGTTTCTATTGTTCATTATATTTTAGAGACCTAAAGCCGGATAATATCTTGCTGGACAGAGGAGGCCACATCAAAGTTGCCGATTTTGGACTGGCCGTGGAAGGCATCAGGGGAAGTGCCAAGACTGTGGGTGTTGCAGGCACCTATACCCACATGGCTCCTGAGGTGAGATAGCTCTCATTTCTAAATGTATCTCTTGGATTTGAGAGATATACAGTGGTAGCCAGCACCCCATTTAAGGATTACATCTATAGTTATAAAATTCAGTATCTTTCTTGGTCCTGTCGTATGTCCCACTGCAGACAAAGCGTTAGCTGTAGCAGAATCTTATAAACTGGCCTTGGTTGCGGGAAACACAAGGGGTCCATTCTAAAAAGAGAGTGTTTCAGAAAGAATGTGATGTCCTCTAATTCCCATTAGAAGTCAGTTCCTGAAATTAGTTTTTCAGAACTGACAATATGGAGTCACAATGGCGGATTGCAAAATTCCACTTCCTCTGATTTGCATGAATTCGGTTTGGGGAGATGCTCTGTTGTTTGCCTGAAATGTCCGCAGGCCGTGTTTTTATAGTGCTTTATTCATGAAAGAGAGAATTTCCAGAAATTGCAGAAAATGGAGAGGAAATGTCAAATTTAAGATCTCATTCCGCAGATTGTGAGAATGTTTCCAACTCGGCTACTTTTGCCTTACGTTTTAATTTTTCTACTCAATTCCCTGTATTTCTCTCTTTCTTGAATAAATCCCATAGTCTCAGACTATAATAAGTTGTTATGTAGTTCAGTGGCTTTTATGTGTTTTTTTATTGGTATCTGGTACAAGAATCATTTTATGTAACAGTAAAGAATTACAAACTGTGTCTGCGCTGTTTCCACCAGTTCTGTACTTTTTGGTTGTACCAGCACTCATTGCCAAAGTATTAAAAAATCATGAGCTTATTGTCGCGGAATCTCCTCCAATCAGTGCTTGGTAGAGGCATCAAAAGACACAATCACATAACAAACAGCGATTGCACTTCTTATTATCTCTCCCCCGACACTTTACAGTGTGGCGGTATTTAAACGTGACCCCCAATGTGTTTCACTACAATCTGATCCCTGTAAATAGCAGGAATTGAGCACATGAGCGAAGCATGTGTATTTTTGCATGTCGTTTCTAAATGTACATCTCTGCTGCTAAAGGAAATTAAATCCCATGGTGACATGAACCAGTTTGTGGTACTGCACATACTAACATGCACGCAGATCTGGTGCGTCTGGACTGATCTTCTTGCAATGGAATAGAAACAAATGGAAACAGACTATAGCAGGACAAATGTTTGCGTACTACACATCCGATGATGACTGATCATCATGATATATGTATTTATCATATGTCTACAATGCCAAAGTTAGCTATATTTAATATTTAGGGGATGGAATCCTTTTAAATGTATGCATATAGTCTTCTGTTTATGACATCACCTTAAGGCATGATGTGCACATTCTATATTCTCTTCTGAAGTCACTCATTTGCATATAAAGCAACACAATGACTTCATAAGCCAGAGAATACACTGATATATTAAAATGGTATGTTTCTCTTGATCTCTACATTCGGTTGCAATTCTTTGCGCACAATGTATAGATTTAAGTGACAGATTCCATTTAACTTGCTTTATTATTATTACAAGTGAGTTTTTTTAATGGCTCAATTAGAGAAATGGATGCCAGTGTCTGTGAGTTCTTTAATTAGCCCCATCATAAGAAAGCTACGAGTGGTCTATTCAGATCAGTTATAGTTTACATTGCTGGGAGCAATGCTAATAAATATTGCAAGAGAACTTGTATGATAAAATGAATTCTTCTGCAGGTCATCTTGAGAGAGGAGTATGGCACTTCCGCTGATTGGTGGTCGTTTGGCATCATATTATATCAGATGCTGGTGGGCAATCTTCCATTTAACATCAACCAGTCCAAAGGGGATTATTGGCATTGTGTGTGCAGTGAGAATCCCCCCTATCCGAGCCGGATGTTAAAGTGGTCGAAAGACATCCTGGGAAAGGTAAGCATTCCTCAGCACTGGGGAAAAATATAATATGGAAAGACATATATGTATATTATATGAGGAATTTACTGGACTTGATAGTTTAGGGTCCATAGAGCTTAATGAGCTAATGTATGAGTGATGGTGTGAAAGCTTGAAATATTATTAAAAATGAATTAATCTAGCACAAATAACTCAGGTGTGTGTGAACCCTCCCAACATACCTGTAATATACAGTAGAACTAGTGCAATATGTGAGGGTAATAATACATCTTCAATGAAAAAGGGATCATTGTAGTGCAGTAAGTCAATAGAACAGCTGTATAGCCTAATGAATCCCGGCTCATGGGTATCAAGTATTTCATAAAGGTGTCCCTGTGGTTGGTAGCAGGTCAGATCTTCCTCGATGTTTGCATGTAGACATGATGCAAAGTAGGTAGGGAACAAATAATTAGAGAGAGTATAAAACATATCTAGCATCTACTTACATTTACATTTCTTAACACATAAATACTTAGCCAGCCTAGGACAGTGTACAAAAGTCCACTCTCGGCAAAGGCATGTATCTCTGGTGAACTGATGTGTGTTGTTTCCGGATTCCATTTTGGCTTCTCCCCCATATGTTCATACGTTCCCATGTCAACATGTTTTGCTTTTTCAAGCTTTTTCAAACGTCTAGTGTCGTGTCTCCTCACTGGACTTAAATAAGCCACTTGATTCGTCTGTTAAAGCCGGTTGAATTTTCTTGGTCCACATTAGTAAGAGTAAAACGTGTCAGGGTCGAGTGGAATTTCATCATGCATAGGTACATTTGCTGAATAGCAGGAAGACGTAACACTTATTTTTATTGCAGCTTTAATAAAAAGCTCCTGGCTCCCGGCTCCGGAAGCTAGGCAACATAAGGCTCCACCCATTTTATCGCTTAGTGATAATGGCGGCCAGGCAGTTGATGGAGGTTTGAGTGTAATACCAGGCGTTGAAACCTAATGGTGTCAGGGGAAACAGTTTTGTGGAAGAACTTGCACACACCAATACACAAACATGTGTGCATCAGAATATAGATAGGCTGGGAGGGGATGGGACACTTCATCGCGGCTGCATCTGCGCAGCCGCTTCACCGCCGTCACTTCACCACACGACAGCTCGTCGCGTGAGATTTCATCGCAGGACATTTCATCGTTAAAGGTAAGTTTTAATGTGCTAGAAGATAGAGTGTTAGAATCAGAATTTTAGTATTGGGGTTTAGGGTGGTTAGAATTAAGGTTTAGGGGGTTAGAATTAGCTTTTAGGGTTCGGGGTTAATTTTACTCTTAGGGTTTAGGGGGTTAATTTTAGTATTAGAGTTCGGGGGTTAGTATTAGGGTTTAGGGGGTTAGTATTAGGGTTTTAGGGTTAGTATTAGGGTTCGGGGGTTAATTTTAGTATTGGGTTTTGGGTTTAATTTTAGTATTGGGGTTAATTTTCGTATTGGGGTTTGGGGGGGCACTTTGGGGGGGGGAATCATTTATTAGGGGGGTATTTTCTTTTTACTTGTACATTTGTAAGAGCTGACCATTCAGCGCTGAGCTGTCAGCTCTAACATATCCGCGTCCGCGATGAAACGGCCGCGTTATTCTTCATTGCTGACAGTTCAGCGTTCTAACTGCCGCGCTGAACTGTCAGTGATGAAGCCCCAGTGATGAAGTGTCCTAGACCCAGGCTGGGAATATGAATAGTCTGCTCCAATGAACAAGAATATATAGGGAGATCGGGCAGCGCTGGATTTACACATGAAACAATATAAACAAAGAAAATCATAGTGTAATAAGTTCAGTACAAATGGTGTTTTAATAATATATAATATCACACTCACAAACCGAGGTGAGTGTCAGGCTTTAAAATAACCGTGGTCCAGGATATCTGGAGAAAGTGTCTCTGTGCAAAAGAACTAAAAGGCACATAGGGCAGTACTGTAGTGATATAAAAAAAAAAAACAGCCTCCTTTATTGGAGCAACTTACAAAAAGAAGAGTCCACAAGTTGGACTAAAACAGCAAAAAAACGGTCTATAGAATAGTCCTCTGTAGTATGTAGACAGTAGACACCTTCCTTACACGTTTCACCTAGTGCAGCCCAGGCTTCCTCAGGAGAAATGGCTCTGTCCTGGATTCCATGATCTTCTGCACTCATACAGACTATGCTGTGTTATGAAGTTATTGACTAGGATGCTGTAACCATGCACCCTTGTGCAGACTTATCCAGGCTGCATCCAGGCTTTTCTGTATCCTTCTTCCTTTGCTTTCTGGTTTATTATTTATGATTATTCTTGCCTTGCCCTGTAGTCCTGTCCTTGCCCTGTATTCTTGCCTTGCCCTGTGGTCCTGTCCTGTTTTTCTTTCTGCCTGTCTTTATGTCATTCCAGGTTTTCTCTCATTCCCTCTGCCTTGTTAGTTTACTTCTGTTTAAACCACACCCGTTTCTGTTCAGTCCTTACTAGTGCAATCTACAGGTATTTCCTCTGTGTCTATTCCAACTATGTCTTTTAGATTCTATTTGTTTTTGCTTTGCTAATATTATATCTTAGTTAGGGACTTGCCTAATGGGGGTACCTTGATGTGGTTGGCAAGCTAACGTCTAATTGGCCAAATGGTGAACTAAGCCCCCACCTTTACCATCTTTAGTGTTAGGCTAGTTCATGTATTTATGTTTGAAGAAAAAAGGCTCACAATCCAGCTCCATGCCACACAATCCAACACATGAAGGGTGGGTGCTTCCACAGCGCTGAACAGACGCAATATGTAGACACAGAAGTAGCAAAAAGGTGTGCACTCCACGCTCCAGGATAAAAAAAATAAGGTGCTTTATTATCTTTAAAAATGATGCATACAAATGAGATGAATAACATCCATGGACTGGTAAGTCAAAACGCAGGGGATGGACCACCTGACGCGTTTCGCGTGTTGCCACGCTTAGTCATAGGTCACCTAATTTTTAAAGATAATAAAGCACCTTATTTTTCACCATCCTGGAGCGTGGAGTGCACACCTTTTTGCTACTTCTGTGTCTGCATGTTGCGTCTGTTCAGCGCTGTGGAAGCACCCACCCTTCATGTGTTGGATTGTGTGGCATGGAGCTGGATTGTGAGCCTTTTTCCTTCAAATTACCATCTGATCCACATTACATATACTGTAATAACAGTGGACATGACTGTCCAATGAAAATACAAAATGAAAAGTTGTGTGTCAATACTATCACAACACGGAAGTGCTCATGCCATTGTACAGAGCACTGGCGAGACCTCACTTGGAGTTTTATACGCAGTACTGGAGCAGAGAGAGCCAGTTGCCAACCAGACGGCTCCCTGCTTCCTATGGAGGCATGGCAGCTGCCAGTCAGAGAATAAACTGGCGTGTACTATCAAAAGTACACGCCAGTTCATCCTCATACTAGGGACAACTAACTTTTCACCTGTGCTTCAATATAAGAAGCACAAGTGAAAAAAAAAAAACATTTAGTGTCCCGTTAAGTTTGAAATTCACGTCTAAATTCCCACTTTCGTGGCTTTTTTGCAAACTTAAGCCAGAGTTTGAAGTAAAGCTTAGTGAGCGAATTTTTCCAACACGGCTACTATGGCCTTCATTTTGCCAATTCCCGCTACCATGAATAAAGTCTCAATCCTCTTACCCAACTGTTCTTTGCTCACAAATGAATCAGCATATCACCTTATTGTAATAATATATTTGTCTCCTGGCAGATCCTCATCCAGACTGTCCATGGCACTGTTGTTGGATTGTACATTCAAACCTTTTTGGAGTGTTCCCACAGAATTAAGCACTCTAGTAAGGAGGAAGTGTTTTTCACTGGGAGCCAGAACTTGCAGGAGTGTTTCTCGGGATTAGTAAGTACTCTGCACAATATGTGCTCACCCCTTGATAATAGTTTAAACTGGCAGGTATCAATACAGCATCTTCTGGTCATTTCAGATTTATACGGCTTTTTTTTTAAGCCTGGTTTATATTCTCCCGGCCGGGGTTTATTACCTAAGTCTGTTATAAGGTATATATTTACATATATGTGTTTTTTATTTCACTAATTTGTGTTTTTAATACTTGTTTTATGTTTTTCTTTGGGCCTCAAGCTCACTACTGAACATTACATCTTGATCCATATGCCTTTTTTTTTCTAATTAAGACTCCATTGGCAATGTTTATTCTTTTGACATATGTATTAGTTTACTTATTATTATTTTTTTCTTTTGAACAGTAATGAGTATGGTCCCTTAAAAGGACCCTCTGGTCTAAATCTTTTAACTTGCTCTACAGTGTGAGTCATTGAAGAGTCTGTTTAGAAAGGTGTCTTGGAGGAGGGGGAGCAAGAGAGAATAAAAAAAATGATTGAAAAGGATCTATATACATGATGTTAGCAAAATGTTGGTAGATAAAATGTGTGGGTGGAGTCTCCTGTATATGACATCACCTGTGCCTTTTCATTGGATCACAGGCAACTCCACAGACACATTTAAAACACATTTTTCTCCTAATTTAGGCATTTGCTTGCAATTCAGTTTACACAATCTACTTAGACTCGGTGCTACTTCCTCATCCTACATGATATCACCAGAGATAGACGTACATAGACAAGCAGGACAGATTTGCTGACAGATAAGGTACAGAGACTGATTGGCAGACAAGACAATTGGATAGAAAGATGCAAAGAGGGATATTTTACAAGTGAAAAGTGACCATTGAGAAAGATTAGAGAGCATCCTGGAGGACAGTTGCCCTCTTGTCCCCCTTGCCAGCCCTCTTCTGCTTTACTGCCCCAGAGTAAGATAAATAAAACTTAATTCAGTAATAAAAAGTCCCTTAGAGTGGAGTTGATTCTCCTTCCAGACTGGCTGTGTACTAGCTCCACCTACACATATTGTGACATCATCAGCACCGAAACATACCAACTCACAGTTCCCACTGCTGGCACCAGTCAAGCAGCTTCCAGCACAGTTTGACCTGCTTCACCCCTTTGTGTCATTGTCAGGAAGGGCAAAACATGGGTGAGTTTAGTGTTTTGCAACCTTTCACCCCAACAGAATTTTTTGTTGTTGTGGTTGCCCATGTTTATTTATTTTGGAACATTGTACTAATACCTGTAATTTCTCTCTCGAAGGCATCAAGTGACCTGCAGCTGGACAATCCAATGAAATATATCTTAGAAATACTGAACTTGCGAGATATTGAATCTTTACAGACAACAGTCGCATTTTTCTGTGATGCCCATCAGGACTTGAGGTGATACACATTCATTATCACATTCATCTTGTCGTGATGCACTGACTCATTAGAGTGTACAAACTGGCTAAAAGCACAGAGATTTCTGTGCTAACCAAAGCATAGCTCTCCTGCTCCCCTCACCAGTCCATTAGACATATGAGTCAATAAAGAAATTTAGTGATTGCTTCACAGTCCATAGACAGGTATAATGCTAAATACAACACAATCACCAGTATTCAACAGGCAGGAAGGAGTCACAATCTACTAAGGATATTTGTGAATTCAAGACCTTCCATGATGTGCAAGGCAATCCAAAATATAGTTTCTTTATTTAGAATCCATATACATCTAATATTTATTATTATCTGGTTGGTGCCTTGCTGAACTTCCATTATCTGGGTGAAAATACATTTTATTCATTTCTTGGTGGTGGTGGCGGTCTCTTTAGCATATATATCAGTAGGGGGTTTACACTGGACACCAGGGATGACTGGCATCCATGTAGTGCTGTTCTGTTATCTCCATTAAGTTCCTTCACCAGCAATGTAATCCACTGATGGGTAGCCAGCTGAGCATCATCTCCACAGCAGCTGTGGTACCCAAGGTTAACCTTCATGTGTATCCTTCAAAATGTTATTCACCCCATGGCTTTGGGATTGTGCACCACACTGCCAATAGTGGGGGAGGAGGCGGACCTCTCCTTACCAGATGGAGGAGTGTTGAACACCAATCAGTGCTGCATGTCATGGAGCAATAAATGCCATGGAGCAATAAATGCCATGGAACAAAGATGTAATGGAGCAATAAACTCCATGAAACAAAGATGCCATGGAGAAAAAGATGCCATTGAGCAATAGATGCCATGGAACAATAGATGCCATGGAACAATAGATGCCATGGAACAATAGATGTAGCCACTTTCAAATTGTGCTCTCTAAGAGCATCATTCAAAAGCCCTTTTAATCAGGCAGGAGTAGGATTCTGTGTGACTAAATATTGCTAAGAAGGGTTTAGTCCCTCTTTAATGATTCAATGAAATCTCACTGTCATTGCATATTTGTGAAATTGAATATCCCATTTTATCCGGATTGATCATTAACTTTCTTTTTAAGGGAAGAACATCTAAATGCTATCCTGAAGATTAAAGGAAATCTCAGACTTAAAGAAAAATAAAAAATCCTCCATTACATAAAAAACAGTAAGGCTGATCTTCAGGCCGATGGAACAAAATTCTTTGAGGACATCAAGGTCAAATCTTGCATTTCACCCTGCTGTTTGTATTTGTTGTATTTAGTTTGCTGTAAAGACACGGTAAGCACGCCTTGAAGGACAGATCAACTTTTTTGTTAATCCCTTGCCATGTCCTGGTACTTCCACGTAAACCCAGCACGTATATTAATAGATACATGTGGATTTACTCTAGGCTGTGTCTCACAGCCATGCTCGTCTGTATTGAGCAGGGGTCTCTGATCTAGTTAAGGTGCCCTCTGTTGATTCCATGCAAGAAATGAGGGTCTATTTCTGCACTAGTAGAGCGAGGCAGTAGCCGACCTGTCCATGGCAGCTGGAGGTCAGAGGATAAACTGGTGTGGATTGTCAAAAGTACATGCCAGTTACTCCTGCACACTAGGGGCAACTCATTTTTTTACTTGTGCTATTATGTTAGAAGCAAGAGTAAAAAATAAAGTTTGTTTCCCTTTAAAGAGGGAGAAAACCCCTCCAAAAATATATATATATATATATTTATCTTTAAGGCCATTTCTCCGTTTTATGTCATTTTTGAATGGTACTTCAGTAACATACCATTCAAAAGATACCCCATGCTCTTAAAAAAAAAAAAAAGACTTGGGATAGATCAGTTCCACTAAGTCATTTCAAGTGGTGTGTCTGTGTGTCAGTCCTATAAGATGAAAGGGAGGAAAGTATTTGCGCATGGGCATGTGATTGTGTCAGTGAATGGTAATGTGAACAGTTAAGTAGTATGACACTGTAGTAAGAGGGAGGAGGCAGACAGTGAGACAGACCCAAGATGTCAGTGCTGTAGTATTAGAAGAATCACAGGACATGCTGACTATTTTCTTGTGTGTTCTAGCACATGAGACCAGATTAAAAAGTTAATTATGGGAACCCTTTACATATGGCAAATATTTATTTTTCAGGTTTAATCCCTCTTTGATATTTAGAAGATGACTCTGTTTTCAAAACATTGTACTTATTTAATATTTAATTTAATTATATGAAGTCTTTGAAACTGACCAGATTCTGCACATATTTAAGTTTGACATATTTAAGGTGTACTGCCATGTTAAGAATAAAAATAATATCTGTAATGATCAGTTTCTTGGTCTGTTCCTCTTACATTCGAAATGACTGTTTTGTGTTGTTTATTTATAATGTTTCAACATAGTCATTTATGAAACATAATCATTTTTTCAGCAAAATAATGTGTACAGTTTTACACAATATATAAATGCACTATTCAAAACATGAAACAAGCAAGATAACAGAGATTCTTCACAAAATGGATAGAAAGTGCAAATTAAAATACTATTGAGCTAAAAACTGAATAAAATAAAAAGCCATTGAAACATATGAGACAAATTAGAACTTATTGGGAAAGCTGGGGATGCTTTTTGCTCCTGGTTTGATGGGAGACAAAGCAACTCTGAGGTTGTGTTCAATGTCCATTCTGTTCCTATATTTGGTCTTCAGCTGGACCAGAGCTGAGAAGCCCCTCTCACAAAGACAGAACTGCGATCACTGGGGGGCACAGAAGGTGTTGCATGATGCCTCGAGGAAGGAAAAATTAGTTCTTAAAAGCTCAAGGTTAAAGAGAACCGGTGTTCTGACAAATTTCTGGAGCAAATTCTCCTGCGCAATAGCAGGAGAATTTGCTCATTGCGCATGCGCATAAAGTTACAGCTGATCACTCAGCTGTAACTTTGTGCACACCGCGCATGCGCCAACTACGCAACCCACCTCCCGCCCCCCGCACACCCCCCGCACACCCCTTCTTACCAGATGATCGGACACAGCGGTACACAGCACATGCGCAAGGCTATCAAGCCGTGTGGGAATGCGCGCGTCCGTGGTTGGATTCAAAACGCTGGTAAGTAACACGGGGCGGGGCGACATAAGGGGTACAGAGGGGTAAGTCCAACAGAGGGGTAAGCACCCTGGTGAGGGCTTCCTCATCTTCATGGGAGTTGTGATCCTCCTGCTGTATTATTGATGCAGCAGGGGGATCACAACTCCTATCAAGATGAGGCAGCCCCTCAGGTACTGCCTTAGTTTCATTGGACACGGGGGGTGGGGGGGGCTCATATAAATGGGGCATTAAACACGGGGGGCTCATATAAATGGGGCATTAAACACGGTGCTCATATAAATGGGGCATTAAACACTGGGTGCTCATATAAAGGGGACATTAAACACTGGGTGCTGATATAAAGGGGACATTAAACACGGGGTGCTGATATAAAGGGGACATTAAACACGGGGGGCTGATATAAAGGGGGACAGTAAACACGGGGGGCTGATATAAAGGGGGACAGTAAACACGGGGTGCTGATATAAAGGGGGACAGTAAACACGGGGGGCTCATATAAATGGGGCATTAAACACGGGGTGCTCATATAAATGGGGCATTAAACACGGGGTGCTCATATAAATGGGGCATTAAACACTGGGTGCTGATATAAAGGGGACATTAAACACGGGGTGCTGATATAAAGAGGACATTAAACACGGGGGGCTGATATAAAGGGGGACAGTAAACACGGGGGCTGATATAAAGGGGGACAGTAAACACGGGGTGCTGATATAAAGGGGGACAGTAAACACGGGGTGCTGATATGAAGGGGGCATTAAACACGGGGTGCTGATATAAGGAAGGGCAGTAAAGACGGGGCGGGGCAACATAAGGGGCCAACAGAGGGGTAAGCACCCTGGTGAGGGCTGCCTCATCTTCATGGGAGTTGTGATCCTCCTGCTGTATTATTGATGCAGCAGGGGGATCACAACTCCTTTCAAGATGAGGCAGCCCCTCAGGTACTGCCTTAGTTTCATTGGACACAGGGGGGGGGGGGCTCATATAAATGGGGCATTGAACACGGGGGGCTCATATAAATGGGGCATTAAACACGGTGCTCATATAAATGGGGCATTAAACACGGGGTGCTGATATAAAGGGGATATTAAACAAGGGGGGCTCATATAAATGGGGCATTAAACACGGTGCTCATATAAATGGGGCATTAAACACTGGGTGCTGATATAAATGGGGCATTAAACACGGGGAGCTCATATAAAGGGGACATTAAACACGGGATGCTCATATAAATGGGGAATTAAACACTGGGTGCTCATATAAAGGGGACATTAAACATGGGGTGCTGATATAAAGGGGACATTAAACACGGGGGGCTCATATAAATGGGGCATTAAACACGGGGTGCTGATATAAATGGGGCATTAAACACGGGGGGGCTGATATAAAGGGGGACAGTAAACACGGGGTGCTGATATAAAGGGGGACAGTAAACACGGGGTGCTGATATAAGGAAGGGCAGTAAAGACGGGGTGCTCAAATAAGGGAGGGCAGTAAAGACAGGGGGTGCTCATATAAGGAAGGGCAGTAAACACGGGGTGCTGATATAAGGGGGGCAGTAAAGACAGGAGGCACATTTTAAAGGGAGCATTCAGTGAACCACAGGAAGGTCCAGTCACCGTTGGTAGGTTGGAACGCCTTACGCTTTTCGTGTCTCAATCTGGCACTTAGTCATAGACAAGTAACTGAGGTGACTTCAAGCAGTATTCTCTGTAACAATATCATTGCTTTATCTCTCAGGTGATGTTGGCCTCTTGGAAAAAGAGCGAAAAAGTGGCTGTGAAAATCATGGAGAAACGTGCGAGGAGGGCAGCTCGCATTCTCCTGGAGAGCAGAATTCTAAAGACGGCATGGAAATGCCCATTTCTATGCCAGGGGATTGCTGCTTTCCAGTCACAGGTACAGGATTGTATGTCTATAGCTCCACAGTCTTGTCCACTCCACCTAATCTGCTGCAACTATTGAGTCTGCCCCACAGCCACGTCCTCCATAAAGCACCTCAGCACACGCTTTGTGGTGTCTTATCTGTTTCTTTTTCTTTTCTGTGCCACCTCAATCAGGCCCACGTCTTTCTGGTGATGGAGCATGTCCACGGAGGTAGCCTCGAAAGCTTCATGAAGGCCAGAGGCTACCTGAAGATCCGAGAAGCAAGGTGAGTAATGGCATAGTGAAGAATGGTTCTCGGAGACAGGGGGAGTTACAAAAAATTAAAAGGAAAAAGCCAAAACATTTCTCAGAATATTGTGGTAAATATAAAGAAATGAAAAAATAGAGCTTCAAAAGGGAAACCTAATTACTGAATATAAAGGGGGTAACAAAATCATCTCTCTTAACAAATATTCACTAGCCATCCTCTACATTCTAATTATAACACTGAGTACATTAACTTCTCCCTATCACTCGGGATGGATTCTGTTAAACTCTTTTTCTTTCTCTCCTTTAGATATTATTCGGCTGAGATCATCTGTGCCATGCAATTTTTACACCGGCGTGGCATTATCCATCGGTAAGTAACAGATTCCTCCTCTGTCTGTTCTAACCTCTCCTTACTCTGTTCCTCTGCCTGTATTGCTCTCCCACCAATACTGCCTCCGCTCTCTATGTATTGTTACGCTGCTCTCTCATTCCCCTGTGTTATTTCCTTTATTTCCCTCTGCCTAGTGGTCTGTGGATTACTCTCACTTTGTTTCTATTGTTCATTATATTTTAGAGACCTAAAGCCGGATAATATCTTGCTGGACAGAGGAGGCCACATCAAAGTTGCCGATTTTGGACTGGCCGTGGAAGGCATCAGGGGAAGTGCCAAGACTGTGGGTGTTGCAGGCACCTATACCCACATGGCTCCTGAGGTGAGATAGCTCTCATTTCTAAATGTATCTCTTGGATTTGAGAGATATACAGTGGTAGCCAGCACCCCATTTAAGGATTACATCTATAGTTATAAAATTCAGTATCTTTCTTGGTCCTGTCGTATGTCCCACTGCAGACAAAGCGTTAGCTGTAGCAGAATCTTATAAACTGGCCTTGGTTGCGGGAAACACAAGGGGTCCATTCTAAAAAGAGAGTGTTTCAGAAAGAATGTGATGTCCTCTAATTCCCATTAGAAGTCATTTCCTGAAATTAGTTTTTCAGAATTGACAATATGGAGTCACAATGGCGGATTGCAAAATTCCACTTCCTCTGATTTGCATGAAATCGGTTTGGGGAGATGCTCTGTTGTTTGCCTGAAATGTCCGCAGGCCGTGTTTTTATAGTGCTTTATTCATGAAAGAGAGAAATTAAATCCCATGGTGACATGTACCAGTTTGTGGTACTGCACATACTACCATGCACGCAGATCTGGTGCGTCTGGACTGATCTTCTTGCAATGGAATAGAAACAAATGGAAACAGACTATAGCAGGACAAATGTTTGCGTACTACACATCCGATGACTGATCATCATGATATATGTATTTATCATAAGTCTACAATGCTAAAGTTAGCTATATTTAATATTTAGGGGATGGAATCCTTTTAAATGTATGCATATAGTCTTCTGTTTATGACATCACCTTAAGGCATGATGTGCACATTCTATATTCTCTTCTGAAGTCACTCATTTGCATATAAAGCAACACAATGACTTCATAAGCCAGAGAATACACTGATATATTAAAATGGTATGTTTCTCTTGATCTCTACATTCGGTTGCAATTCTTTGCGCACAATGTATAGATTTAAGTGACAGATTCCATTTAACTTGCTTTATTATTATTACAAGTGAGTTTTTTTAATGGCCCAATTAGAGAAATGGATGCCAGTGTCTGTGAGTTCTTTAATTAGCCCCATCATAAGAAAGCTACGAGTGGTCTATTCAGATCAGTTATAGTTTACATTGCTGGGAACAATGCTAATAAATATTGCAAGAGAACTTGTATGATAAAATGAATTCTTCTGCAGGTCATCTTGAGAGAGGAGTATGGCACTTCCGCTGATTGGTGGTCGTTTGGCATCATATTATATCAGATGCTGGTGGGCAATCTTCCATTTAACATCAACCAGTCCAAAGGGGATTATTGGGATTGTGTGTGCAGTGAGAATCCCCCCTATCCGAGCCGGATGTTAAAGTGGTCAAAAGACATCCTGGGAAAGGTAAGCATTCCTCAGCACTGGGGAAAAATATAATATGGAAAGACATATATGTATATTATATGAGGAATTTACTGGACTTGATAGTTTAGGGTCCATAGAGCTTAATGAGCTAATGTATGAGTGATGGTGTGAAAGCTTGAAATATTATTAAAAATGAATTAATCTAGCACAAATAACCTCAGGTGTGTGTGAACCCTCCCAACATACCTGTAATATACAGTAGAACTAGTGCAATATGTGAGGGTAATAATACATCTTCAATGAAAAAGGGATCATTGTAGTGCAGTAAGTCAATAGAACAGCTGTATAGCCTAATGAATCCCGGCTCATGGGTATCAAGTATTTCATAAAGGTGTCCCTGTGGTTGGTAGCAGGTCAGATCTTCCTCGATGTTTGCATGTAGACATGATGCAAAGTAGGTAGGGAACAAATAATTAGAGAGAGTATAAAACATATCTAGCATCTGCTTACATTTACATTTCTTAACACATAAATACTTAGCCAGCCTAGGACAGTGTACAAAAGTCCACTCTCGGCAAAGGCATGTATCTCTGGTGAACTGATGTGTGTTGTTTCCGGATTCCATTTTGGCTTCTCCCCCATATGTTCATACGTTCCCATGTCAACATGTTTTGCTTTTTCAAGCTTTTTCAAACGTCTAGTGTCGTGTCTCCTCACTGGACTTAAATAAGCCACTTGATTCGTCTGTTAAAGCCGGTTGAATTTTCTTGGTCCACATTAGTAAGAGTAAAACGTGTCAGGGTCGAGTGGAATTTCATCATGCATAGGTACATTTGCTGAATAGCAGGAAGGCGTAACACTTATTTTTATTGCAGCTTTTAGAAAAAGCTCCTGGCTCCCGGCTCCGGAAGCTCGGCAACATAAGGCTCCACCCATTTTATCGCTTAGTGATATGGGACCAACTGGAGGTGAGGAATATTCCTCCTCCTTACCAGCCACCAGTGGTGAGTACTCCCACGTTCTCTTCAGTCACATGACACACACACGTATCTACACATGTCGGACAAGAAGCGTTTACATGCAAATGTGTTTACATGCAACTGTGTTTACATGCAAATGTTTTCCATATCAAATTTTTACTCCATGAGTACCCCGAGACATGTATTTATCAAACATATGCAGTGCCAAGGTTAGCCATCATAAAAGGCTAGTCCTTTTAAATGTGTGCGTGATGTCTTCTGTTTATGACATCACCTAAACGCATGATGTGCAAATTGTATGCTCTCTATTGAAGCAGCTTATTTGCATTTGAAGTGATATAAAAGAATACACATATAAAACATACCCCAAGAAATATCTTCTTATTATGATACACAGTTTATCTAGGGAAATGTAGGACCGAAGTACAGCGCTTAAGGTCAATAAGTGCAGCTGCAGAGTGTATTTGTGACTAGTAGGTGGCGCTTCGTACACTTTGAGAACATATTATCTAATAAAACACCAGCCCTTTCAGTCACAGTTCAGATTTCCGCCTGTAGTGTAATTTCACCTCTACAGAAGATAATCATTTGAGAGATAGTTGATGCCTCTGAGTTTTCAGGTTCTTCTACCTGTAGCAGGTGTTATGATGTATTGGTTTGTGATCTTGCTTTTTGTTGCAGGAGCCAACTAGGGACCTACAGGCTGCCCCCCAGGAGATGTCCCTCTCAAATCTGGTGGCCCTGAAGCATTCCATCACTTCAGAGGACAGGCAGGCTCTGCCTGGCCTGTCTTATATCCGCCCCAGATGGAGGGACTAAGAGGCAAAGACTCCGCATATTACCATCAGACCATCTGGGACGGGAAGGAGGGACGGAGTCTGAGCCTCACTCTCCTGGGAAACGCAGTAAGTAAACAAAGATTTCACTACATTTCCCATCTTCTATCTTCATTTACACAGACAATATTATCACTTGTTTTTTTATGTAATGACAATTCAAGCTTCAAATTACTTCTAATGTGATTATTTAACCCCTTGGCGACACAGGACGGACTAGGTCCGTCCTGTGTGCCGAGGCGTTAGTGACACAGGACGGACCTAGTGATTATTTAAAGCAAAAAGTTTAAATATTTTTTTTCCGTTTGTAATGTTTCTTATACCAACAAATACTCACTTTTTTTTCCAGGAGTCAGCCCACTAACTCTGCTGAAAGGTCACCAGTTTTACATCACCTTCCCCTACTGTGTACCACCAAACAGTAGCATTACTCCCCTTCCTTCTTACCAACAAACAGAAGAGACTCTTTCCCTTGCTGTGTGTCATCAAACAGCACAGCTTCTTCCTCTCCTTCTATGTCATCAGTCTGCGCAGCTTCTTCCTCTCCTTGTATGTCATCAAACTGCGCACCCTCTTCCTCTCCTTGTATGTCATCAAACTGCACACCCTCTTCCTCTCCTTGTATGTCATCAAACTCAAGGACCTCTTCCTTTCGCTGTATGTCATCAAACAGCGCAGTCTTGTCTGATCTCCAGTTTTGACACGGCTTGTACGACTATCCACTCTCCAGTTTTGACCCGGCTTGTACGACTATCCGCCCTCCAGTTTTGACCCGGCTTGTACGACTATCCGCTCTCCAGATTTGACCCGGCTTGTACGACTATCCGCTCTCCAGTTTTGACCCGGCTTGTATGACTATCCGCTCTCCAGTTTTGACCCGGCTTGTACGACTATCCACTCTCCAGTTTTGACCCGGCTTGTACGACTATCCACTCTCCAGTTTTGACCCGGCTTGTACGACTATCCGCTCTCCAGTTTTGACCCGGCTTGTACGACTATCCGCTCTCCAGTTTTGACCCGGCTTGTACGACTATCCGCTCTTCAGTTTTGACCCGGCTTGTATCACTATCCGCTCTCCAGTTTTGCAACAACCATACTTTACAACCAAGAAAACTCAACTTTATGTAGAAATGAAAACAGCCCTGTCTACCACCAAAAATGACAGATAATGGCTCACAGCACTGTCTACCACCAAAAATGACAGATAATGGCTCACAGCATTATCTACAACCAAAAATAACATGGCCTGGCGAACAACTCTATGGACCACCGAAAAGTACAGAAATGTCACATCCAGACTTAAAGACCGATGGTACGCGTTTCATAGTTTATCACTAGCTGTTTGTTGTTTTATTCTGAATACTTGCAGTTGTCCCTATTAAGGATTAATCACTGGCCAGGATATAGGACTATATATTATATAATATTGTTTATTATAGGCACTAATAATGGTCTCTCTTATTCTTACCCCAATGCAGCAATGTCACTCTTTTGACCTTTGCTAACCACTCCAAGAAATCCTGAGTGTAATTTGAAGCCACTGGAGCCACATTAACAGTCATATTAAGGAATGGCGCACAGACAGGTATCTTGGGATGGATTAATCACTGTATTTTTCATTTATTTGAATCATTATCTTTGGCCACATGTTTAATAGTAATCCCTATACAGCTTTTAGGTTAATGCATGTGAGGATCTCACCTAGCCTGCCAGCTGTCTTTTGGACAAAACTACTCGCGAGAAGTGGGATCTTTAGAGCTATACATACGGTAAGGTGAGTGATTAATCACTGGCCAGGATACAGGATTATACATTATATAACATTGTTTATTATAGGCACTAATAATGGTCTCTCTTATTCTTACCCCAATGCAGCAATGTAACTCTTTTGACCTTTGCTAACCACTCCAAGAAATCCTGAGTGTAATTTGAAGCCACGGGAGCCACTTTCACAGTCATATTAAAGAATGGCGCACAGACAGGTATCTTGGGATGGATTAATCACTGTATTTTTCATTTATTTGAATCATTATCTTTGGCCACATGTTTAATAGTAAGCCCTATACAGCTTTTAGGTTAATGCATTTGAGGATCTCACCTAGCCTGCCAGCTGTCTTTTGGACAAAACTACTCGCGAGAAGTGGGATCTTTAGAGCTATACATACGGTAAGGTGAGTGATTAATCACTGGCCAGGATACAGGATTATACATTATATAACATTGTTTATTATAGGCACTAATAATGGTCTCTCTTATTCTTACCCCAATGCAGCAATGTCACTCTTTTGACCTTTGCTAACCACTCCAAGAAATCCTGAGTGTAATTTGAAGCCACGGGAGCCACTTTCACAGTCATATTAAAGAATGGCGCACAGACAGGTATCTTGGGATGGATTAATCACTGTATTTTTCATTTATTTTAATCAGTATCTTTGGAAACAAGTATAATATAATTAAAATAATATATTATAATTTATAATATTGTTTATTATGCAGCAATGTCACTCTTTTGACCTTTGCTAAATACTCCAAAAATCCTGAGTGTAATTTGAAGCCACGGGAGCCACATTAACAGTATTGTCGGGTGGTTATATAATATTGCTTATTATAGGCACTAATAATGGTCTCTCTCATTCTTACCCCAATGCAGCAATGTCACTCTTCTGACCTTTGCTAACCACTCCAAGAAACCCTGAGTTTAATTTGAAGCCACGGGAGCCACTTTCACAGTCATATTAAAGAATGGTGCACAGACAGGTATCTTGGGATGGATTAATCACTGTATTTTTCATTTAGTTTAATCAGGATCTTTGGCCACATGTTTAATAGTAATCCCTATACAGCGTTTAGGTTAATGATATATATATAAAGTCTGCATAAAACATTTCAGGATCTCAGCTGGCCTGCTAGCTGTCTTTTGGACAAAACTACTCGCGAGAAGTGGGATCTGTAGAGCTATACATCCGGTAAGGTGACATACACGATTTGATTGGTGCCCTGCTTGAATGTAACAATTGAATTGTTCTATAGTTCTGTCTGTGTCATTTATTTGATATTTATTTGATTCATGTCTCAGTCAGCTGTGCTTTCCCTGTTCTTCATTTATTAAGCGTCCTTCCCAAGAATCTCAGTCCCGTATCTCTGATTGTTCTGTAGATCAAGCCTGGCTGCAGTAGCTAGACTGCTGGACTGGTATGAAGAACACCTGCAGATTCCTTCCAGCTTCTCCAACATCATCTTCTCAAACCAGTCATTTCAGCCCACACCCTGTGTGGTTCCCTAACCAGACCTTAAGGACCAACACAATACCAAGTGTTATTCACCTTCTTAATTAAGCACAACTGGGTAAGCTCTAAATCCTGGACCGGTGTCGGGCAAGGGGGACAGGTGGAGTGGGTGCAAGAGGACTGTTTTGAGAAGGACTGATTTAAATCACTCCATTTTTCCCTTCACGGGTTTTTAGAACTTTATCAGCTCACCCTGATTCGCTTTCCATGCTTGTGATCCAAAGAGATCCAGGAAAATACCAGTGGATGAGCCTAAATCCCACTGTAAGAATTGTGACTGGATCCTGCCGACTCCCCAGGGTTTGAAGGTGAGGTTCTCCTGCATCATGTCTTATTTGAGTTTGTCACTCAGGACTAGACAATGTTGGGTACCCCTCACAGTCCCTTTTGCTCTTGTAATCTCCATGCCATGTTCCCTGTCTTGTTCTATATAAGGTTTTTTTTGCCTTCTTCTTTTGCAGTGCTAAACAAAAAATGGGAGAAGGGTTCAACTTGATGGACACATCTTTTTCCCACCAAAACTTCAATATGTAACTATGTAAGTCTGTTCAGATTGCCTCCTGTATTGTCCATCTGTCTCTGTCCTCCATCTACCCTACTCAATCTTGATCTATTATATAGGCTTGGTTCCTGATCTTTATTCTGTCTCCCTTATTCTCCCCCAAAAGCAGAATCTTCATCACTAGCAATTCTAATCATCACTGTCATGGATGAGGAATTCCCATCATAATACATCTCTACATACATCAGACTGTGAGACTGATCTATACATCCGGCTGCAAGATTCATTGAACATGTCTGCTCTAGACATACTGCTCTCTTGATAAAGACAGCCTTGTACCCCAAGAGCTCTGCCCATAAAACAATGGATGTACAAAGACCACTACACAGCTATCATCTCTTCACTGAAATGAATGCTGAAGACCAGCACACAGTAATCTCCTCTTCCCAATCCAAGATCATCACACCAGCTGCTTCCATCCATACACTGACCAACAACTGGAAGATCCCTGACTTCTCATCAGCACTAATACTGGAAACACAGAAAGTGTTGGCAGTGCTTCCTCTTTAGCATTGCTGCATAAAGTGCTACAGATTCAGTACTGTCTTAAACTTATTATACAAAGAAGATTTCTACCAGCACAGCATGCTGCAAACTGGTAACATGATATTGTGTGAAAACAATATATATTCAGACACTTATATCCAATCACAAGCTATCTGCCGGGTCCATCTCATACTGAGGTGAAGCAACATCATCACAGCAATCACACAACTCAATATTCCAGTCCACTCCGAGGATCCAATTCATCGACAGACTGAATAATAAAGATCTGAGGATCACTTTTGTTTTACTGAAACTAATGATGTTCTGTATGTAATGGTTAGGTTTTGTATATTTGTAAATATATCTTTTACACACTTCAAAAATATAGATTGAATGCATTAGTTTCTATATGTTGATGAGTCTTCTTGTAAGAGTTTATGGTCCTGAATAATGTCCGGAAGTTAAAAATGGAAGACATTTTTGGATCTGTATCTAAACGTTCAGTGATAGTGAGATGATAAGGGAAACAATCCGGTTATAGATGGATGGATGGATGAGGGTTCCATGATGCTGGAAGGTGAGAGCCCTGTGATGCTAGGGAAGAAGGGGGATTAAGGGTAGAGAGGAAGGAAGGGAGAGATTCCTGTGATGCTAGGGGAATAATCCTTGGAATTAGCCTAATGAATAACAGGGAGCAGGGTTCAGAAGTGCACCCATACATTCTTACATATTTAATCTCATTGTTGGATAAAATCCCAGTGAAACCAATTTCAAAAGATAATTTGGCCTCTCTGAACTCACCAATCTCCCATACTGAAATTTTAAACACGATCAATAGTATTCCTAATAGAAAGGCTCTGGGACCTGATGGTTTTACAATGTTATATTACAGAACATTCTCTGTTATGTTAATCCCCTATTTAAGTAACTTGTTTAACCAATATTGGAAAAATGGGACAATGCCAGATTAAAATCTGTGTGCTCAAATCATAACACTGAGATAAAAGACAAAGGTGTGGGATCCCTCTCAGCAAGAATGAGGAAAAGTTGAAATAACCGGCCCTATAGGATGTAACCTACTCGGGAGAGGAATCACCATTTTTTTCTCGCTTGCACAATTACAGTGGAAACCTCTCCATTTCCATATCAGACTGGTCCCACCCATAAGGGCAGTCCAGATCCAAATAGCCTGGCAGGTCTCCTCTGCACGAAGAATACAGCTTACATTTTGGCCTTTGTTGGCCTCATCAGTGTGGTACGGCTGGTATCGCTCTACGTGCAGCGAGCTAGGGACCCATGTCTGGGCATAAGCCCACGAGATATATGTGAAGCATTCAAAAAGTTTTATTCGCATCTCTATGCTCTTTGGGAATCACCTTTTGAGGACGATATAGCTCAATACATACGGGATATAGATCTACCCACTCTAACTGTAGAGCAACTGGCGACTCTAAACCAACCATTTAAACTAGAAGAGACTATACAGGGGATAAACCGTCTAAAAATTAATAAGGCACCTGGTCCTGATGGTTTTCCTAATACTTTTTATAAGAAATTCAAATCAGATTTAGCCCAACATCTTACGGCTACATTCAACGAAATTAGGGATAAGGATTCGATACCAGTTGAGCTATTACGGATGACAATATCTCCTATATTAAAACCATCTAAAGATCCAACAAACCTAGCCAAATATAGACCAATCTCATTAATTAATACTGAAATTAAAATATACTCGACAATAATAGCTAACCGGCTTAAAACTATTATCCCCTCAATAATTAATCAGGACCAGGTTAGTTTCATAGCAGGATGAGTGACCTCCAGTTGTACAAGGAGATTGATTGGCCTCTTGGGATACGCAGAGAGGACACGGACTCTCCAGCTGGTCCTGTCACTGGATGCCGAGAAGGCTTTTGACAGGGTCAACTGGGGATTCATGAGTCAGACCCTGGAGAGATTTGGAAAAGTCGGTCCAATAAACGCAGCAATTATGGCCCTGTACTCTAATCCATCGGCGAGAGCTGTGGGTCCTGGCATCTCCGCAAACTGGTTTATGATTAAAAACGGCACACGGCAAGGCTGTCCCTTAGCTCCGATACTATATATTCTGACTCTTGAAACATTAGCTTCCCAAATCAGAATCAACCCCAGGATAAAAGGCATTCCAATGGGACATGGCAATTTTAAGATATGTCTTAATGCAGATGATATCATCCTGACACTCTCAGATCCAACCAACTCTCTGGAGGCCTTGATGATAGAGCTAAAGACATATAGTGAGGTGTCAAATTACAAACTGAATATGGGTAAATCCCATATAATGCCGATTAACCTTGACGTCCCAACAATGTTTCAACCTTCTGAAAAATATCCCTTTGCCTGGTCTAAAGAGGGTTTTGACTATCTTGGGATATTCATAACCCAAAAGCTGGAAGACCTAATGATCAAAAATTTCGATCTACTAAATAAATACACCATAGGGAAATTATCAAAAGACTGGAAGTCCCTTGGTATATGTGTAAACATAATAAGATCTTATTTATTACCAGAGTGGTCATATTTATTTAGAATGATTCCTCTTAGGATCCCCTTGCATAAACTCAGACTATTGCAAAGAATCTTTATGGATTATATTTGGGCACAGAAGAGACCCCATGGCCCATTTTTGAAACAATCTAATAAGGGAGGATTAGCCATGCCGAATGTCATAAAATATTACCAGGCCAGTCGCTTATTGCACATGCGGAGATGGCAGGACCACCTGGCAGTAGCGGAGCCGTGGTACAGTGTTGAATCCTCTATATTGGGAGTGGAAGATATATCCCAGATCCTATGGCTTGATTCTGGGGTTATAAAAAACGTAATCAAAAACACAAGCTGCCTATATACTGGCGACCTACTAGCCGATTGGCTGGTCTTTAAGAGAAGGTACAACCTGTCTAATAAGATTCTGCCCCTTTGTTCATTGAAAATAATTGAATCTAATATAGACAATATAAAATTGGATAACTGGTTAAAGGCCGGTTCCAGTATAATTAAAGACATCATGGATGGTCATGTTGTCAAATCCTTCCCACAGATTCAACAAGAACTTGACCTACCCACTAAAGAAATATTTGCGATTGAAAAACTACTTAGACCGGCACGTCCTCCGAGTTGGAAACGACGTGAGGTATAAGAAGTTGCTTGAATTTTTTGATCCAGAGTTAAAAGGCATAAAAGTTTCTCAATGTTTGGAGCTTTTTAACCTCCAAGATAAGGACATTAAACCAAGATCCTGGTTAAATTGGGAAAAAGACCTGGGAGAAGAGATCTCAGTGGCGAGTTGAACAAACTCAAAAATGTGAAAAAAACTGTTCATTACGTAAATATTTTGGAATTGCATTATAAGATCCTACACCGCTGGCATCTAGTTCCAATGATTCTAAATAAAATATGCAATCTAGAAGAGGGAACAACTAGACATATATGGTGGGATTGTAGGGACATAGGTCCCTTCTGGACCCTCATTTTTAAAAACATAACAATTATGGAATGCCAGATTGAACCAACTATAATGACAGCAATACTCCACCTTAACTTACCACACATCTCCTTTAACAAAAGATATTTGATTATCCAAGTTCTGCTAGCCTCCAAGGTTGTTGTAGCCAGGCTTTGGAGACAGGGCTGTAGGCCGTCTTGGTCTCAGACGAAATCCCAGATAGAATATCAACATAACATGGAAAGAGGCTTAGCTTTCCAAGAGGATAACCATAAAAAAATGACTCCCTCCGATCTTAAGAGGGGTTGGTATTTCGTCCCTGGACACGACGTGACATGTATAGATAAAGCTATTAATTCTACCCATCCATCCCCCCCGATCCTTGAAGTAATTAAAGACGTATTTATTTGAGGAATCTGACCACTGCTCTCTCACTCTTGCGTTGAATTTGTAATGTATGTCTCAATGTTTTGATGTTAAGTATTTGTCTTTTTGTATTCTTGGCTCAGCTATCAGTTCTCTTGCTGCCACCCGAACCTCACACACTTCCTATAATTATGTTTAGTTTAAAGTAGCCTCTTAGGTTCGAACTGAAGTGCGTGAGATAAAGGAAGGCACACAATACAACCTATGATACAGGTCATCTTTTTACTAACAAACAGGTATTATGCAACTTGGAGGACACAGGGTTAAGTCATAGATATGTATTGCGTGTTATATATGTACCTGTATTTTGTATTTGTATTGTGTATTTTCTGTAACAAAACTTCAGGAAAACAATAAATATTTAAAAAATATTTTTAAAAATCGTCAGGCCACGGATAGTACAAGGAGATTCATTAATCCTATCCATGAAATAAAGTTGGGATAGGATTCTCTGGGAATATCTTAGAGAAATATGTCAAGATTTGGCTTACCAGAGCCTTTCACTGGGGCCGTATTCGCTTTGTATTCTAATCAGCCAAAGTCTCTGCATCTGGTTTCATATTAGATAGTTTTTCATTGTCTAATGGTACAAGACAGGGTTGCCCCTTGTCAATACTTTTATTGTTTTGGCGGAAATCATTAGATTTTATCCATTACTACCATGCAACAAATGCAGGCCCTTTAATTCAGTTTGGATTCACATAAACCTCAATGGTTGGAAATGGAATCAACAAAAATATACCCACTCTCAGTTAAATAAATTCTATGGATTCCCACAAATTTGACTCCAAAACTATATTCATTATTTCCAACCACAAAAACAACTATTAAAGCATGGAATTTCATTTTAAAATTGATCAGTCCAAAAACAAATTTATCAAGAGCAACTCCCATATCAATTTTAATCCAGATGTACCCGATTTTGTCTCTGCGTATTGGTCCTCTCATTCTATTAAACATATTGATAATCTTATAAAAAGTTCCAAATTGATACCCTTTAACCAATTAAAAGAAAGTAATAACATTTAGATAATTCGGATGCCCCAGATCCCGAAAAATTGATTGCTTGGATTAGTTTAAAATGTGATGTTTCCAACCGGGATCTGAATAAGAGATCAATGTTATTCTCACCTATAGTAAAAAAATATTTTTCGGATCTGGGAGGAAACATACCATATCTATTTTTTACTTGACTTTTGAAAACAACAACAATGAGAAATCAGACTTCATGCTACATTGGTAGTGGGTCGGTCTTAGGCCTGGCCTTTGATCTGGATGATTGGAATGGTTTTATTTTATTATTGAAAGGTACTACACATGTGTCTCTCATTATGAATAACATTATAAATTATTATTCAGATGGTACCTAACCCCCCCAAAATTACACAAATTCAAATTATTAAATTCAAACAAATGTTGGAGGCATTGTGGACATGTGGGGTCCTTAGGCCATATTTTCTGGACATGCCCTTTATTAAAGCATTATTGGAGTTTGATTTATAAAATAATTAACACAATTACAGATTCAATTATACTCCTAACCCCTGAAATTTGTTTATTTTAAAAGCCTCCACCACATTTACACCAAAACAAATCAATTATATTAAAACATTTATTAAATGCAGCCAACTTTCATTCCCAAATATTGGGACTCTACAAATACCAAACCATTAAAGAAATCTCAAAACTAGCAAATCGAAAATAAAAGATGTGAATTGGTTTATAGACAAAACTATAAAAATATTAATTTGCATCATGAGTGGGCAATGTGGGAAGATGACATAGTAAAAAAAAAAAAAGTATAGTCTAGTGTGATGCCCCCCTATTTGACCAACATGGTTTTTAATAAAATCTTTTTTTTTTTAACTTATTGTTATTTTTATTTCATTGCATTTTTATATATTTCTGTTATCTTCTGCGATGTCACCGGCATGGATGCCAGTTCCAGCTGAAGTTCAGGTGCAGGGGCAGGAGCAGGTGGGATACCCTGTGCAGGGCGACCACTTTGCCCCAAGGGTGGAGCCCTAGGCTTCGAGTGGCCTCAATCAGGGGTTTGGGGCCTTCTTTTTGGCATCTTGACAAATGGGTAAATCTAGAAAACGTAGTCACAAGCCAAAAGGTGTGGAGAAGGAGTGGAGAAGGGCGGAGTAGTCAGGGTACAAGCCAAGTAAATACCAGTAGTTCAGGGAAAATAACAGTAGTCCAATCAAAGGACAGGCAGGCAAAATGTTACCAGCAAAGAGTGCTGGGCGGAGGGGGTTTAAATAACAAGGCAGTTAACGAAGGAACAGGGAACACCTGAATTTCAATTAAGTATGTGCAGGAGGTAGACAGACCCATAGCAATGCTGAAAAACCAGGCCCTCTGGTGGCATGCAGAACAGGTATAAGTACCAGAAGCACAGAGGTCCAGTGATCAATCCCAGCAGAGGAATACTTATGATATCATATTAGTTTTTATATTTTATGTAAAACCATATGTATATATATTTATTATCTTTTCTCTTAAGTATTATGGATGTATATCTTGTTATTGTTATTTCTCCCATATTGTGATCTATATTCAACATTTTTAAAAATTATTTCTGTAACTTATGTCTTATAAAACTGAATAAAAAATAATTTGAAGAGGATGGTGTTTACTTTAGCGCTGTACTTTATTTTTGTTATTTATATATATTTACAAATCTAAGAAACTGAAACACTCACAAGGTTTCATATTCAAATACCTCAAAGTGATTTATTCCAAATCAATCTTTCAGTCTCAATCAAATACTTTTATCAAGACAAAAAAAAAGTTGATTTGGACAAAAAAAAATCATATCCAGCAGTGGAGCTGGTGAATTTACCTGCTCAGCAGAGCTGCCAAGATGATCTGTCAGTCGCATGTAGTCCAACCTCCCGTCGCAGCGCTCGGCGAACTACATTTCCCATGAATGCTGGCTCCTCATTTACAGCGCCCCGGAGGGTGAAACGATTGATGACAACTGCAGTCGTTATGTGGCGCTCTGATGTAAAAGTGATGTCATGATCCTCCTCTTCCTCATATAGAGTTACTCTCGGTGGTGATGTAGTGGAATTAAAACAAAAGCTATAATGTAGGTAAATTATGTGAACTCTACTGGGCCTCATAGCGTAAAAACATCCAAGCTGGCTGAATAAGAATTTATCAGGCAATATATAATTACATCTGCTGATCTGTTTGTGCTTTATTAATTTAAGCAATGTCATTATGAGTAAAACAAATACAATTTCATATTATGGGGAAATATCTGTTGTCAATTTAAGCGCCTGTTCCTGGACAGTCATCTACCTGATAAATAGAAATGTGATAGAAATTTGGTGGTTTTGTTTAAATAGTGAGACACTATACAGGTGCATTCTCTAAGATCCATTCATTATAATACAGATATGCTCTGTATTGAGTCTTTTAAACACGGTCTCATTTATTTCAAAATCCTATCTAACTTATCATGCCAAATACAGACAAATAAAACTGAATATTAATCAGACCATTGTAACATTATTTGAGTACAGTAAACATATTGGTTTGTTTTTTCCATTCAGATTTTATATTTATATTTGACTGCAAGCTGAGGTAGGAAGGAAAAATTAGTTCTTAAAAGCTCAAGGTCAAAGAGAACCGGCTTTGGTTACCGCCAAAAGCTCAGGCAACACTAATCACCAAGAGGATGAGGGCAAAAACAGTGCAGTAAACAAACTCAAATAAAGCTCATCAGACTCAAATACAAGATAGTCTTGGTAATATTGTAGGACCTGCAGTTCAGACGCCAGTACTGACCTGCCACACACCATGCCCTCCTCAAATGGCCAATCCAGCAGCTTTCACCTTACTCTCTATGGCATATACAGGCAATCCAAAAGGTTTCATAAGGAGAAGGCATGAATAAGAGGGCAGACCCCAAAATATAGGGAACATGCCTCCAAGAGGACCGGTGTTCTGACAAATTTCTGGAGCAAATTCTCCTGCGCAATCGCAGGAGAATTTGCTCATTGCGCATGCGCATAAAGTTACAGCTGATCACTCAGCTGTAATTTTGTGCACACCGCGCATGCGCCAACTACGCAACCCACCTCCCGCCCCCCGCACACCCCCGGCACACCCCTTCTTACCAGATGATCGGACACAGCGGTACACAGCGCATACGCGCGGCTATCAAGCCGTGTGGGAATGCGCGCGTCCGTGGCTGGATTCAAAACACTGGTAAGTAACACGGGGCGGGGGGACATAAGGCGGCCAACAGAGGGGTAAGCACCCTGGTGAGGGCTGCCTCATCTTCATGGGAGTTGTGATCCTCCTGCTGTATTATTGATGCAGCAGGGGGATCACAACTCCTATCAAGATGAGGCAGCCCCTCAGGTACTGCCTTAGTTTCATTGGATACGGGGGAGGGGGGGGCTCATATAAATGGGGCATTAAACACGGGGGGCTCATATAAATGGGGCATTAAACACGGGGGGCTCATATAAAGGGGCCATTAAACACGGGGGGCTGATATAAATGGGGCATTAAACACGGGGTGCTGATATAAGGGGGGCAGTAAACACGGGGTGCTCATATAAATGGGGCATTAAACACGGGGGCTCATATAAATGGGGCATTAAACATGGGGGGCTCATATAAATGGGGCATTAAACACGGGGGCTCATATAAATGGGGCATTAAACACGGGGGACTCATATAAATGGGGCATTAAACACGGGGTGCTGATATAAATGGGGCATTAATCACGGGGTGCTGATATAAGGGGGCAGTAAACACGGGGTGCTCATATAAGGAAGGGCAGTAAAGACAGGGGGTGCTCAAATAAGGGAGGGCAGTAAAGATGCGGTGCTCATATAAGGAAGGCTAGTAAAGACAGCAGGTGCTCATATAAGGGAGGGCAGTAAAGACGGGGGGCTCATATAAAGGGGCATTAAACACGGGGTGATCATATATAGGGGCAGTAAACACGGTGCTCATATAAGGGAGGGCAGTAAAGACGGGGGGCTCATATAAAGGGGGCATTAAACACGGGGTGATCATATATAGGGGGCAGTAAACACGGTGCTCATATAAGGGAGGGCAGTAAAGACAGGGGGTGCTCATATAAAGGGGGCACTTAAACACGGGGTGCTCATATATAGGGGGGCAGTAAAGACAGGGGTGCTCATATAAAGGGGGTGTTCTGACATATTTTTTGAACAAATTCTACTGTAGAATTTGCTCATTGTGCATCACAGCACATGCGCACACAGTTACAGCTGTCAATCAGCCGTACCTTTGGCAGAAGAGCGCATGTGCGAGGAACACACACCATCTCACGCCCCCTTCGGAACAGCTGCGGTGACAGGTAAGTATAAGCGTCTTACTGATTATTGTTACTTATTAGCGTAGCAATCAATGTATAGTTGACATCAGTGGAAGTCACACACGGGGGGGTGGCTGCCTCATCTTGATGGTAGTTGTGACCACCTCCTTAAGCTCCCGTGTGTCCCACGTGTGTGACTTCCACTTACTAGCGTAGCATATCACTGATAGGACTTTTAGCAACTATACATTGATTGCTTCGCTAATAAGTGACAATCAGTAAGACGCTTATACTTACCTGCCACCGCAGCTGATCCGAAGGGGGCGTGAGATGGTGTGTATTCCTCGCACATGCGCTCTTCTGCCAAAGGTACAGCCGTAACTTTGTACGCTTGCGCTGTGACATTGGTAACTGGCTGTTACCTTAAAGGTAACTTAATAAACTATTACACTATCTCTCCTTCTCTAACACTGTGTGTCTTTCACTCTCCTTACAGAGTTAGATTCACAGATTGTGAGAAAGTGACACTGTGTTCCCGCTCTGCTCCCCAGTGACACCCCTGGTCTGAAAGGCATGTGCTTCTGTGTGTGAATTTAGATATGAAAGGTGTGTGAATGCACAGTAACAAGGGTTGAAGCCTTGACGTGGCGTTACTGCTCACATGGGTATCCATGTGCCAATTCAACCAACGTGAGTGACTGTAATACTTATGTGTTTAATATAAAAATGTTCTATTATTCAAATCATGATTTAAAAAAATGCACTGTTACACCCAGCACCTATTCCTGTCATTCTCAACCTGGTAATATGATCACAATTACAATGTTTGACCTGTAATGTTTTCTTCCACAGGACAGCTCATATCGGGATGCATGGTTACCTGTCCACACGTGTCCCGCTGGACTATTCTTTGTTTTGGAACCACACCATCCCTCAGTAACAAGGCTATAACTGCTTCATTCAGGTTCATGAGGTATAGAGGCATAAACAGTTTATTTTGGGGACTTTGTGTTTGTATTACATTCAAAGTTTTTAAATCCTCTGCTTCTCTCTCAATTACTTCCTCCATTTTCTTTGGAAAAAAAAATGCAGAAGTCTAAAAACAGCCTTTGTCCTTAAGGGGTTAATTACAACACTGGCCAGACTTTTATATTTCCCCAGCCCATTTGAGGGTGTTACCGTTGTTCCTATCATATCGGGGATACTTCATGGAGGACTGAGCCCTGATTTGTTTGACCATTACCTCATGGTCTAAATGGGCGTGCTTTTAATGTATGCTGTTACTGTGTTTAGATTTTATTCTTAATATTTTTATTTCTTAGCATTTTACTTATTTACAAAAACATTGTTTCACACAGTTGTGCCAATATCCCTGCCCTGGTAGCTCTTATCAGGAGACGTGATGATTTACTTTTCCTATTTCTTCTAGAAATGGAAGGTGCTTACAAGCAGAATTTCCTATTAGCATCATTTGTGACCAAGAAATGTATCCGTGACTGAAGTGAAGGACACGAGGCTGGAAGCTGAAGACACTGAAATTTGTCAAATTCGTTTATTAAAAATAAATATCAAACTACCTAATGGTTATACATGTATTTGATAACATTTATGCACAGAATGTGTGTAGAGAGAGACAGACTGAGAGAGACAGAGAGAGTGAGAGAGACAGACAGAGAGAGAGTGAGAGAGAGACAGAGTGAGAGAGACAGAGAGAGAGTGAGAGAGAGACAGAAAGAGAGTGAGAGAGAGAGTGAGAGACAGAGAGAGAGTGAGAGAGAGACAGACAGAGAGAGAGACAGAGAGAGAGACAGAGAGAGAGACAGAGAGAGAGACAGACAGAGAGAGAGACAGAGAGAGAGACAGAGAGAGAGACAGAGAGACAGACAGAGAGAGAGACAGAGAGAGAGACAGAGAGAGAGAGAGAGACAGACAGACAGAGAGTGAGACAGACAGAGAGAGAGACAGACAGAGAGAGAGACAGACAGAGAGAGAGTGAGAGAGACAGAGAGAGAGTGAGAGAGAGACAGAGAGAGAGAGAGTGAGAGACAGAGAGAGACAGAGAGAGAGACAGAGACAGAGTGAGAGAGAGACTTTCAAGCAGGCCGGACTGGCCTACCTGGATACCGTGAAATTTCACGGTAGTCCGCTGGTCCTGGTGCTGCTTTAAGTTGTTCGGTCACTCTGAGACGTTCACCACGTGCGTGCACTTCAGTTACTGCACAGGATCACGTGCGTCCAGAGCCGATGCTGTGTGAGAAAAGGTAGGAAGATATAACGGGTGGTTGTGAGTTTAGGGAGAAGTGTAAAGGGGATAAAATACATAGAGCCTAATGGAAAATTGATGACAGGTGGGGGAGAAAATACATACGTGAGTGAATATCAGATTGAGAGTGAGTGGCATTGTGTGTGAGTGAGCGGCAGAATAAATGGGTATATCACAGTGTTCTGTCAGATTTCTTGAGCAAATTCTACTGCACAGGCGCAGTAGAATTTACTCATTGCGCACGCGCACAAAGTTACAGCTGTCAATCAGCCGTAACTTTGTTAGAAAAGCACCTGCGCGAGGGACACACACCACCTCCAGCCCCCTCTGGATCAGCTGCGGTGACAGGCAAAGTATAAGTGTCTTACTTATTACTTACTAGTGTAGCAAGCAATTGGTAAAACTTCAGTCAGTGACATGCTACGCTAGTAAGTGGAAGTCACACGAGGGGGACACATGGGAACTTAAGGAGGTGATCACAACTACCATCAGGTTGAGGCAGCCACCCCCCTGTGTGTGACTGTGTGTGTTCCAAGTCAGGCCCTGCTCTCAAAGCCGACCCTAGGCGGGTGCAGATGCCACTGTGCACAGGAAGAAGGGGCGACAAATCTGGGAGAACCTGTGTATATATTTTTTTAATGTCTGTGAAGTTAGACGTGCACCCTGCGACGGCGCCTCCTCAGTTGGAAGAGCTGGCTGGGGAGATGAAATGTTCTCCCCTCATCAGCCCTCCTTTCACACGGACAAGCAGGAAGCCTCTCGCGCTCCCTTGATGCGGAAGTGTCACGTAATGACCCCACGCTCATACTCCAGTGACAGGTGGGGAGCATGTTAATATTTTATATTAACTGCAAGTGTAATTGTATGAGTGGCAGAGTATGTGGCAGTGAGCAGCAGAGCCAGGGCCCACTTACTCCTGGGGGGCCCAAGGCAGCTGCCCGGTGGTCCCGCTGCCCCTCTGTACCTGCACTATGCGATCAGCACTGATCGCATAGTACAGGTGCGCCCAGCGTTCTCTCCTCTCCCCGGCTCCCTCTCGGAAATACGATGCTCTGCGTCATTACTACGCGCGAGCAGCATGGATTGAGCTCTCGGGGTGTATAACACACACAGAGCCCATGCTGCCTGCGTCTCCCCGCGCTCCACTCACGTAGGAGAGAACACTGGGGTGGGGAAGGGAGGAGGGATAGAGAACATACTGGGGAGCGGAGGGGTGGATAGAGAAAACACTGGGGAGAGGGGGATAGAGAGAACACTGTGTAAATCATATATATTCACACACTTTATCTAAATATTATATAATCCACCTATCCATATATATTAGTTTTAAATAATTATATAATTACATAATAAATAGCATATAAGTGTGTGGGTTTATTTTTTTGTATGGAGGTATTAGGGTGGAGGGTGTGATTGCATGCCGGGAATGAGGGGTGGGGTCCAGGGGCCCCAAACAAATGTTTGCCCAGGTTCCAGTCAATGTTAAAGATCTCAGGGCCCTGAGCAGAGCACGTGTGTGTGTGTTTGTCTGGATGGAAATTATGAGAGAGATGGGTTTGCGTGGGCATGTCTCCACTCACGCGTCTGTGACCCTAGGATCGGCCCTGGTCATTCTGTCCCACTGTCTGTGTTACTCTCTCACACTCTCTGACGATTACATATTCATCTAATCTTTTAGTGAATAATGTCACTGCTTTATCTGTACATTGTGCACGGACAAACCCGACGAGCTTGCTATGTGGGGGTAACTCGGCAGGTGTGTCCCTGCCAAACAAATAGCTAAATTGGTAAGATTAAATATATCACAACTCACCTGCTACTCAACTTTTAATGAATAGACCCCTCTGTGTCAGACTTGCACCATGCTCTTCTCAATCGCATTCACGTCCCCCTTTCTTTTCTTCCTGTCACACGTTTCCCATGCTTGTCTCAATGTGTTCATGTTAATTGATGCGCCATCTAAAAAAAAAACATTGAAAACCAATTTTTTTCTTCAAACTCAGAAGATTAAAAATACCATTATTATATGAGTATATTTGTTATGTAAAATAAACAAGAAAAATTGGAAAAGTTAATTTTTAAACTTTTGATTGTAATCATGTAATATTTCAGTCACTCACCCTGGTTGAATTGGCACATGGATACCCATGTGAGCAGTAACGCCACGTCAAGGCTTCAACCCTTGTTACTGTCCAGTCACACACCTTTCATATCTCCAGTCACAACACAACTCTAACCCCCCGTCTTTACTGCCCCCCTATTTATGAGCACCCCGTGTTTAAATGCCGCCTTTATATGAGCCCCCCATCTTTACTGCCCCTTTATGAGCACCCCGTCTTTACTGCCCCCCTTATATCAGCACCCCGTGTTTACTGCCCTTCCTTATATGAGCAACCCGTCTTTACTGCACTCCCTTATATGAGCACCCCCTGTCTTTACTGCCCTTCCTTATATCAGCCCCCCGTGTTTGATGCCCCATTTATATGAGCCCCCCGTGTTTAATGCCCCATTTATATGAGCCCCCCCGTGTTTAATGCCCCATTTATATGAGCCCCCCGTGTTTAATGCCCCATTTATATGAGCACCCCGTGTTTACTGCCCCCCTTATATCAGCACCCCATGTTTAATGCCCCATTTATATCAGCCCCCCGTGTTTAATGTACAATTTATATGAGTCCCCCGTGTTTAATGCCCAATTTATATGAGCCCCCCGTGTTTAATGTCACCTTTATATCAGCCCCCCTTGTTTAATGCCCCATTTATATCAGCCCCCCGTGTTTAATGGCCCATTTATATGAGCCCCCACTCCCCCGTGTCCAATGAAACTAAGGCAGTACCTGAGGGGCTGCCTCATCTTGATAGGAGTTGTGATCCCCCTGCTGCATCAATAATACAGCAGGAGGATCACAATTCCCATGAAGATGAGGCAGCCCTCACCAGGGTGCTTACCCCTCTGTTGGCTCCTTATGTCCCCCCGCCCCGTGTTACTTACCAGCATTTTGAATCCAGCCACGCGTGCATTCCCACACGGCTTGATAGCCGGGCGCATGCGCAGTGTACCGCTGTGTCCGATCATCTGGTAAGAAGGGGTGTGCGGGGGGTGTGCGGGGGGCGGGAGGTGGGTTGCGTAGTTGGCGCATGCGCGGTGTGCACAAAGTTACAGCTGAGTGATCAGCTGTAACTTTATGCGCATGCGCAATGAGCAAATTTTCCTGCGATTGCGAAGGAGAATTTGCTCCAGAAATTTGTCAGAACACCGGCAAAGATTCATTTTTTTCACCTAGTGAGAGGTAGATAGGGAGATAGATGCTATATACCAATAATTGCCATCCAAATTACAATCACAAAGGAGCTACCTAGCTGACAGATAATTAAGATTGATAAAAATACACCATTATATGTAAATATCTGTTTTAAAGAGATTTACCTGTAACACATGGTAAAATTCTCATCTACTGGACCAAACAACCATATCATCAAAGCTTGGGATACTGTGTATAAAGTAGTCAGCCTTTCCTCTGGATGGTCACTACTGATGCCACTATCTGTATTTCCTGATTTAAATTTGAATAATCTGGCACACTAAATCAATTCAAAACTTAAATGACTTTTTCTTAGGTAATTCTTTAATGTTTTAAGAAGCTTCAAGATAAATTCAGCCTAGAAGATAATATGCTAATAGAAAGCAAATTAAATTATTAATAAAATAAAAGATATATTTTCCATTCAAAATTTTGATCAAAATTATCAGGAAAATGCATTCACTGATCTGGAAAAACATACTTACATAATTCTAATAAATGCGTTACTGTATCTCAATGTTACTCTTATCTAATGCCCATACGTAGATTAAAGAGATTGGAGCTTGCTACAACCTGGAAGAATGGCTTAAATTTGTATCAGCTCTCAAAGGAATTAAACATTGCTCCAAATCATTGGGAAAACCAAAATAATTTATAGATGGTATTTACCCCCCTATGGGTTGAATAAAATGAACTTCAGATATTCAGACAAATGTTGGAGAAACAGTGGAATTATTGGTTCGTTTTCACATATTTTTTGGTATTGTTCTAAACTCACACATTTTTGTCAGCAAATAGATAAATTAAAACAAAAATTAAATTCTAATATTCCTCTACTCACTTCAGAATTGGCTTTATTCGAATTCTTCCCTTATACTATTGAAAAAAATTCATAAAATTAAAAATGGAAATATCGTTTTAGCTGCTACTAGAGTCATCCCCAGATACTGGAGGTCACCAACAATCCCTACTATTAAAGAAGTTTTTCATTATATGCTAGGAAATAAGGGGTAAGAAATGGCTCTCAGACAACCTTCTTTGCAGTTAGATAACCTTAGACACTACTGGGACGAATGGGAAACAACGATTAAAAGAGAATATAGATTTTCATTGCTTGTATAAAGAAAAATATTTGAAAAAATATTATGCCATTCAGAGCCCAGTAATATTATGCCAGTCAGAGCCCAGGAATAGTGTGCCATTCAGATGCCCAGGAATATTATGCCATTCAGATGACCAGGAATATTTTGCCAGTCAGATGCCCAGGAATATTATGCCAGTCAGATGCCCAGGAATATTATGCCATTCAGATGCCCAGGAATATTATGCCATTCAGATGCCCAGGAACATTATGCCAGTTAGATGTCCAGGAATATTATGCCATTCAGATGCCCAGGAACATTATGCCAGTCAGATGCCCAGGAATATTAAGCCAGTCAGAGCCCAAGAATATTATGCCAGTCAGATGCCCAGTAATATTATGCCAGTAAGATGCCCAGGAATATTATGCCAGTCAGAGCCCAAGAACATTATGCCAGTCAGATTCCCAGCAATATTATGCCAGTCAGATGCCCAGGAATATTATGCCAGTCAGAGCCCAGGAATATTATGCCAGTCAGAAGCACAGGAATATTATGCCAGGCAGATGCCCAGGAATATTATGCCAGTCAGTGCCCAGGAATATTATGCCAGGCAGATGCCCAGGAATATTATGCCATTCAGATGCCCAGGAATATTATGCCAGGCAGATGCCCAGGAATATTATGCCAGTCAGAGCCCAGGAATATTATTCCAGGCAGATGCCCAGGAATATTATGCCAGTCAGAGCCCAGGAATATTATGCCAGTCAGATTCCCAGGAATATTATGCCATTCAGATGCCCAGGAATATTATGCCATTCAGATGCCCAGGAATATTATGCCAGGCAGATGCCCAGGAATATTATGCCATTCAGATGCCCAGGAATATTATGCCAGGCAGATGCCCAGGAATATTATGCCAGTCAGAGCCCAGGAATATTATGCCAGGCAGATGCCCAGGAATATTGTGCCATTCCAGTGTGCTCGTTATACCTCCCTCCTCCCACCTTCCCCAGAACCCAGTACTTACCTCCATGCTGCTGTTCATGTCCGTGGCTGAGAGGGAAGCGTTGTGAGCTCCCCTCAGGCCGTGCGCATTCAATAAAGTGTGTTGAAAAAAAAAGTTTCAACACACTTTATTGAATGCGCACGGCCTGAGGGGAGCGCACAGTGCTTCCCTCTCAGCCATGGACCTGAACAGCAGCATGGAGGTAAGTAAACGGGCCTGGGGGAGCGGGCGATTTTCCCGCCCCCCCATTGGTGCGCCCTAAGGCAGCCGCCTGTGCTGCCTTACGGTAGCGCCGGCCCTGATAATACACCATGACATCACCGAGGCTATATATCCAGGGGGCAGAAATAAAAAGCTCTTGTAGCTTTGCAGTGCTTGCAGTGCATTGGTTGCTTATTTTGCGAGTATATTTTTTTGTGGTATATTATTATGCCGAAAGCGGTTAATAAAGATGGTAAGTCAGGAGGTAGCAGAGGAAGCAAGAGAGGAATAGAAGGAGTAGAGGAAGAGGCAGGTGAAAAACAGATAAGTTATAAAAAGTCCAGTAATCATCGAAGTCGGGAGATAGAGAGGAAGAAAAGGAGCATAAAGAGGAGCAGGGAGGATGAGGAGGAAGACAAGAAACCAGCTAAAAATGGAAAGATGATCTCTGCTGGTGAAGGCACGAGTCGAAGGGGAGTTACCAGGAAAGATGGAGGAGAGCAGAAGAAGGAGGAAAAGGAACCATCTCCTGGATGTAGTAACCACCTCTCCATTAGAGACTTTAAATTCCACCAGGAGCTGGGGAGAGGTGGTTTTGGGAAGGTGAGCCATGTGTTTTCCTTTTACAAATAAATACTGCTTATAATATTGTTAGGCTGGAAGATGGAAGTACATTGATGGGTTGGGATAGTAGGTGAATTGCCATGTCACTAAGCCTTCAGTGAACCACAGGAAGGTCCAGTCACCGTTGGTAGGTTGGAACGCCTTACGCTTTTCGTGTCTCAATCTGGCACTTAGTCATAGACAAGTAACTGAGGTGACTTCAAGCAGTATTCTCTGTAATAATATCATTGCTTTATCTCTCAGGTGATGTTGGCCTCTTGGAAAAAGAGCGAAAAAGTGGCTGTGAAAATCATGGAGAAACGTGCGAGGAGGGCAGCTCGCATTCTCCTGGAGAGCAGAATTCTAAAGACGGCATGGAAATGCCCATTTCTATGCCATGGGATTGCTGCTTTCCAGTCACAGGTACAGGATTGTATGTCTATAGCTCCACAGTCTTGTCCACTCCCCTAATCCCCTGCAACTATTGAGTCTGCCCCACAGCCACGTCCTCCATAAAGCCCCTCAGCACACGCTTTGTGGTGTCTTATCTGTTTCTTTTTCTTTTCTGTGCCACCTCAAACAGGCCCACGTCTTTCTGGTGATGGAGCATGTCCACGGAGGTAGCCTCGAAAGCTTCATGAAGGCCAGAGGCTACCTGAAGATCCGGGAAGCAAGGTGAGTAATGGCATAGTGAAGAATGGTTCTCGGAGACAGGGGGAGTTACAAAAAGTTAAAAGGAAAAAGCTAAAACATTTCTCAGAATATTGGGGTAAATATAAAGGAATGAAAAAATAGAGCTTCAAAAGGGAAACCTAATTACTGAATATAAAGAGGGTAACAAAATCATCTCTCTTAACAAATATTCACTAGCCATCCTCTACATTCTAATTATAACACTGATTACATTAACTTGTCCCTATCACTCGGGATGGATTCTGTTAAACTCTTTTTCTTTCTCTCCTTTAGATATTATTCGGCTGAGATCATCTGTGCCATGCAGTTCTTACACCGGCGTGGCATTATCCATCGGTAAGTAACAGATTCCTCCTCTGTCTGTTCTAATCTCTCCTTACTCTGTTCCTCTGCCTGTATTGCTCTCCCACCAATACTGCCTCCGCTCTCTATGTATTGTTACGCTGCTCTCTCATTCCCCTGTGTTATTTCCTTTATTTCCCTCTGCCTAGTGGTCTGGGGATTACTCTCAATTTGTTTCTATTGCTCATTATATTTTAGAGACCTAAAGCCGGATAATATCTTGCTGGACAGAGGAGGCCACATCAAAGTTGCCGATTTTGGACTGGCCGTGGAAGGCATCAGGGGAAGTGCCAAGACTGTGGGTGTTGCAGGCACCTATACCCACATGGCTCCTGAGGTGAGATAGCTCTCATTTCTAAATGTATCTCTTGAATTTGAGAGATATACAGTGGTAGCCAGCACCCCATTTAAGGATTACATCTATAGTTATAAAATTCAGTATCTTTCTTGGTCCTGTCGTATGTCCCACTGCAGACAAAGCGTTAGCTGTAGCAGAATCTTATAAACTGGCCTTGGTTGCGGGAAACACAAGGGGTCCATTCTAAAAAGAGAGTGTTTCAGAAAGAATGTGATGTCCTCTAATTCCCATTAGAAGTCAGTTCCTGAAATTAGTTTTTCAGAATTGACAATATGGAGTCACAATGGCGGATTGCAAAATTCCACTTCCTCTGATTTGCATGAAATCGGTTTGGGGAGATGCTCTGTTGTTTGCCTGAAATGTCCGCAGGCCGTGTTTTTATAGTGCTTTATTCATGAAAGAGAGAATTTCCAGAAATTGCAGAAAATGGAGAGGAAATGTCAAATTTAAGATCTCATTCCGCAGATTGTGAGAATGTTTCCAACTCGGCTACTTTTGCCTTACGTTTTAATTTTTCTACTCAATTCCCTGTATTTCTCTCTTTCTTGAATAAATCCCATAGTCTCAGACTATAATAAGTTGTTATGTAGTTCAGTGGCTTTTATGTGTTTTTTATTGGTATCTGGTACAAGAATAATTTTATGTAACAGTAAAGAATTACAAACTGTGTCTGCGCTGTTTCCACCAGTTCTGTACTTTTTGGTTGTACCAGCACTCATTGCCAATGTATTAAAAAATCATGAGCTTATTGTCGCGGAATCTCCTCCAATCAGTGCTTGGTAGAGGCATCAAAAGACACAATCACATAACAAACAGCGATTGCACTTCTTATTACCTCTCCCCCGACACTTTACAGTGTGGCGGTATTTAAACGTGACCCCCAATGTGTTTCACTACAACCTGATCCCTGTAAATAGCAGGAATTGAGCACATGAGCGAAGCATGTGTATTTTTGCATGTAGTTTCTAAATGTACATCTCTGCTGCTAAAGGAAATTAAATCCCATGGTGACATGTACCAGTTTGTGGTACTGCACATACTAACATGCACGCAGATCTGGTGCGTCTGGACTGATCTTCTTGCAATGGAATAGAAACAAATGGAAACAGACTATAGCAGGACAAATGTTTGCGTACTACTCATCCGATGATGACTGATCATCATGATATATGTATTTATCATATGTCTACAATGCCAAAGTTAGCTATATTTAATATTTAGGGGATGGAATCCTTTTAAATGTATGCATATAGTCTTCTGTTTATGACATCACCTTAAGGCATGATGTGCACATTCTATATTCTCTTCTGAAGTCACTCATTTGCATATAAAGCAACACAATGACTTCATAAGCCAGAGAATACACTGATATATTAAAATGGTATGTTTCTCTTGATCTCTACATTCGGTTGCAATTCTTTGCGCACAATGTATAGATTTAAGTGACAGATTCCATTTAACTTGCTTTATTATTATTACAAGTGAGTTTTTTTAATGGCTCAATTAGAGAAATGGATGCCAGTGTCTGTGAGTTCTTTAATTAGCCCCATCATAAGAAAGCTACGAGTGGTCTATTCAGATCAGTTATAGTTTACATTGCTGGGAGCAATGCTAATAAATATTGCAAGAGAACTTGTATGATAAAATGAATTCTTCTGCAGGTCATCTTGAGAGAGGAGTATGGCACTTCCGCTGATTGGTGGTCGTTTGGCATCATATTATATCAGATGCTGGTGGGCAATCTTCCATTTAACATCAACCAGTCCAAAGGGGATTATTGGCATTGTGTGTGCAGTGAGAATCCCCCCTATCCGAGCCGGATGTTAAAGTGGTCGAAAGACATCCTGGGAAAGGTAAGCATTCCTCAGCACTGGGGAAAAATATAATATGGAAAGACATATATGTATATTATATGAGGAATTTACTGGACTTGATAGTTTAGGGTCCATAGAGCTTAATGAGCTAATGTATGAGTGATGGTGTGAAAGCTTGAAATATTATTAAAAATGAATTAATCTAGCACAAATAACCTCAGGTGTGTGTGAACCCTCCCAACATACCTGTAATATACAGTAGAACTAGTGCAATATGTGAGGGTAATAATACATCTTCAATGAAAAAGGGATCATTGTAGTGCAGTAAGTCAATAGAACAGCTGTATAGCCTAATGAATCCCGGCTCATGGGTATCAAGTATTTCATAAAGGTGTCCCTGTGGTTGGTAGCAGGTCAGATCTTCCTCGATGTTTGCATGTAGACATGATGCAAAGTAGGTAGGGAACAAATAATTAGAGAGAGTATAAAACGTATCTAGCATCTACTTACATTTACATTTCTTAACACATAAATACTTAGCCAGCCTAGGACAGTGTACAAAAGTCCACTCTCGGCAAAGGCATGTATCTCTGGTGAACTGATGTGTGTTGTTTCCGGATTCCATTTTGGCTTCTCCCCCATATGTTCATACGTTCCCATGTCAACATGTTTTGCTTTTTCAAGCTTTTTCAAACGTCTAGTGTCGTGTCTCCTCACTGGACTTAAATAAGCCACTTGATTCGTCTGTTAAAGCCGGTTGAATTTTCTTGGTCCACATTAGTAAGAGTAAAACGTGTCAGGGTCGAGTGGAATTTCATCATGCATAGGTACATTTGCTGAATAGCAGGAAGACGTAACACTTATTTTTATTGCAGCTTTTAGAAAAAGCTCCTGGCTCCCGGCTCCGGAAGCTCGGCAACATAAGGCTCCACCCATTTTATCGCTTAGTGATAATGGCGGCCAGGCAGTTGATGGAGGTTTGAGTGTAATACCAGGCGTTGAAACCTAATGGTGTCAGGGGAAACAGTTTTGTGGAAGAACTTGCACACACCAATACACAAACATGTGTGCATCAGAATATAGATAGGCTGGGAGGGGATGGGACACTTCATCGCGGCTGCATCTGCGCAGCCGCTTCACCGCCGTCACTTCACCACACGACAGCTCGTCGCGTGAGATTTCATCGCAGGACATTTTGATCGTTAAAGGTAAGTTTTAATGTGCTAGAAGATAGAGTGTTAGAATCAGAATTTTAGTATTGGGGTTTAGGGTGGTTAGAATTAAGGTTTAGGGGGTTAGAATTAGCTTTTAGGGTTCGGGGTTAATTTTACTATTAGGGTTTAGGGGGTTAATTTTAGTATTAGAGTTCGGGGGTTAGTATTAGGGTTTAGGGGGTTAGTATTAGGGTTTTAGGGTTAGTATTAGGGTTCGGGGGTTAATTTTAGTATTGGGTTTTGGGTTTAATTTTAGTATTGGGGTTAATTTTCGTATTGGGGTTTGGGGGGGCACTTTGGGGGGGGGAATCATTTATTAGGGGGGTATTTTCTTTTTACTTGTACATTTGTAAGAGCTGACCATTCAGCGCTGAGCTGTCAGCTCTAACATAGCCACGTCCGCGATGAAACGGTCGCGTTATTCTTCATTGCTGACAGTTCAGCGTTCTAACTGCCGCGCTGAACTGTCAGTGATGAAGCCACAGTGATGAAGTGTCCTAGACCCAGGCTGGGAATATGAATAGTCTGCTCCAATGAACAAGAATATATAGGGAGGTCGGGCAGCGCTGGATTTACACATGAAACAATATAAACAAAGAAAATCATAGTGTAATAAGTTCAGTACAAATGGTGTTTTAATAATATATAACATCACACTCACAAACCCAGGTGAGTGTCAGGCTTTAAAATAACCGTGGTCCAGGATATCTGGAGAAAGTGTCTCTGTGCAAAAGAACTAAAAGGCACATAGGGCAGTACTGTAGTGATATAAAAAAAAAAAAAACAGCCTCCTTTAATGGAGCAACTTACAAAAAGAAGAGTCCACAAGTTGAACTAAAACAGCAAAAAAACGGTCTATAGAATAGTCCTCTGTAGTATGTAGACAGTAGACACCTTCCTTACACGTTTCACCTAGTGCAGCCCAGGCTTCCTCAGGAGAAATGGCTCTGTCCTGGATTCCATGATCTTCTGTACTCATACAGACTATGCTGTGTTATGAAGTTATTGACTAGGATGCTGTAACCATGCACCCTTGTGCAGACTTATCCAGGCTGCATCCAGGCTTTTCTGTATCCTTCTTCCTTTGCTTTCTGGTTTATTATTTATGATTATTCTTGCCTTGCCCTGTAGTCCTGTCATTGCCCTGTATTCTTGCCTTGCCCTGTGGTCATGTCCTGTTTTTCTTTCTGCCTGTCTTTATGTCATTCCAGGTTTTCTCTCATTCCCTCAGCCTTGTTAGTTTACTTCTGTTTAAACCACACCCGTTTCTGTTCAGTCCTTACTAGTGCAATCTACAGGTATTTCCTCTGTGTCTATTCCAACTATGTCTTTTAGATTCTATTTGTTTTTGCTTTGCTAATATTATGTCTTAGTTAGGGACTTGCCTAATGGGGGTACCTTGATGTGGTTGGCAAGCTAACGTCTAATTGGCCAAATGGTGAACTAAGCCCCCACCTTTACCATCTTTAGTGTTAGGCTAGTTCATGTATTTATGTTTGAAGAAAAAAGGCTCACAATCCAGCTCCATGTCACACAATCCAACACATGAAGGGTGGGTGCTTCCACAGCGCTGAACAGACGCAATATGTAGACACAGAAGTAGCAAAAAGGTGTGCACTCCACGCTCCAGGATGGTGAAAAATAAGGTGCTTTATTATCTTTAAAAATTATGCATACAAATGAGATGAATAACATCCATGGACTGGTAAGTCAAAACGCAGGGGATGGACCACCTGACGCGTTTCGCGTGTTGCCACGCTTAGTCATAGGTCACCTAATTTTTAAAGATAATAAAGCACCTTATTTTTCACCATCCTGGAGCGTGGAGTGCACACCTTTTTGCTACTTCTGTGCCTGCATGTTGCGTCTGTTCAGCGCTGTGGAAGCACCCACCCTTCATGTGTTGGATTGTGTGGCATGGAGCTGGATTGTGAGCCTTTTTCCTTCAAATTACCATCTGATCCACATTACATATACTGTAATAACAGTGGACATGACTGTCCAATGAAAATACAAAATGAAAAGTTGTGTGTCCATACTATCACAACACGGAAGTGCTCATGCCATTGTACAGAGCACTGGCGAGACCTCACTTGGAGTTTTATACGCAGTACTGGAGCAGAGAGAGCCAGTTGCCAACCAGACGGCTGCCTGCTTCCTATGGAGGCATGGCAGCTGCCAGTCAGAGAATAAACTGGCGTGTACTATCAAAAGTACACGCCAGTTCATCCTCATACTAGGGACAACTAACTTTTCACCTGTGCTTCAATATAAGAAGCACAAGTGAAAAAAAAAAAACATTTAGTGTCCCGTTAAGTTTGAAATTCATGTCTAAATTCCCACTTTCGTGGCTTTTTTGCAAACTTAAGCCAGAGTTTGAAGTAAAGCTTAGTGGGCGAATTTTTCCAACACGGCTACTATGGCCTTCATTTTGCCAATTCCCGCTACCATGAATAAAGTCTCAATCCTCTTACCCAACTGTTCTTTGCTCACAAATGAATCAGCATATCACCTTATTGTAATAATATATTTGTCTCCTGGCAGATCCTCATCCAGACTGTCCATGGCACTGTTGTTGGATTGTACATTCAAACCTTTTTGGAGTGTTCCCACAGAATTAAGCACTCTAGTAAGGAGGAAGTGTTTTTCACTGGGAGCCAGAACTTGAAGGAGTGTTTCTCAGGATTAGTAAGTACTCTGCACAATATGTGCTCACCCCTTGATAATAGTTTAAACTGGCAGGTATCAATACAGCATCTTCTGGTCATTTCAGATTTATACGGCTTTTTTTTTAAGCCTGGTTTATATTCTCCCGGCCGGGGTTTATTACCTAAGTCTGTTATAAGGTATATATTTACATATATGTGTTTTTTATTTCACTAATTTGTGTTTTTAATACTTGTTTTATGTTTTTCTTTGGGCCTCAAGCTCACAACTTAGCCCCTACTGAACATTACATCTTGATCCATATGCCTTTTTTTTCTAATTAAGACTCCATTGGCAATGTTTATTTTTTGACATATGTATTAGTTTACTTATTATTATTTTTTCTTTTGAATATTACAATTATTTTTATTTTTCTACACTACTTGTGTTCATTCATTATTTGTGAATTTATATTGAGCGCTTTCCACTTTTTACTTTTTTTATTTTTTTTTTTATAAGCTTGCGAGCAGGCCTCTCTACCTCATGTATCAATCTGTCTCTGTTCGTACTATCTAGTTCCCCTCTATGCTCTGTACCAAGTGCTAAGTAAATTGTTGCCGCTGTATATATAAATGCTAAAGTACAGTAATGAGTATGGTCCCTTAAAAGGACCCTCTGGTCTAAATCTTTTAACTTGCTCTACAGTGTGAGTCATTGAAGAGTCTGTTTAGAAAGGTGTCTTGGAGGAGGGGGAGCAAGAGAGAATAAAAAAAATGATTGAAAAGGATCTATATACATGATGTTAGCAAAATGTTGGTAGATAAAATGTGTGGGTGGAGTCTCCTGTATATGACATCACCTGTGCCTTTTCATTGGATCACAGGCAACTCCACAGACACATTTAAAACACATTTTTCTCCTAATTTAGGCATTTGCTTGCAATTCAGTTTACACAATCTACTTAGACTCGGTGCTACTTCCTCATCCTACATGATATCACCAGAGATAGACGCACATAGAAAAGCAGGACAGATTTGCTGACAGATAAGGTACAGAGACTGATTGGCAGACAAGACAATTGGATAGAAAGATGCAAAGAGGGATATTTTACAAGTGAAAAGTGACCATTGAGAAAGATTAGAGAGCATCCTGGAGGATAGTTGCCCATTTGTCCCCCTTGCCAGCCCTCTTCTGCTTTACTGCCCCAGAGTAAGATAAATAAAACTTAATTCAGTAATAAAAAGTCCCTTAGAGTGGAGTTGATTCTCCTTCCAGACTGGCTGTGTACTAGCTCCACCTACACATATTGTGACATCATCAGCACCGAAACATACCAACTCACAGTTCCCACTGCTGGCACCAGTCAAGCAGCTTCCAGCACAGTTTGACCTGCTTCACCCCTTTGTGTCATTGTCAGGAAGGGCAAAACATGGGTGAGTTTAGTGTTTTGCAACCTTTCACCCCAACAGAATTTTTTGTTGTTGTGGTTGCCCATGTTTATTTATTTTGGAACATTGTACTAATACCTGTAATTTCTCTCTCAAAGGCGTCAAGTGACCTGCAGCTGGACAATCCAATGAAATATATCTTAGAAATACTGAACTCGCGAGATATTGAATCTTTACAGACAACAGTCGCATTTTTCTGTGATGCCCATCAGGACTTGAGGTGATACACATTCATTATCACATTCATCTTGTCGTGATGCACTGACTCATTAGAGTGTACAAACTGGCTAAAAGGACAGAGATTTCTGTGCTAACCAAAGCATAGCTCTCCTGCTCCCCTCACCAGTCCATTAGGCATATGAGTCAATAAAGAAATTTAGTGATTGCTTCACAGTCCATAGACAGGTATAATGCCAAATACAACACACTCACCAGTATTCAACAGGCAGGAAGGAGTCACAATCTACTAAGGATATTTGTGAATTCAAGACCTTCCATGATGTGCAAGGCAATCCAAAATATAGTTTCTTTATTTAGAATCCATATACATCTAATATTTATTATTATCTGGTTGGTGCCTTGCTGAACTTCCATTATCTGGGTGAAAATACATTTTATTAATTTCTTGGTGGTGGTGGCGGTCTCTTTAGCATATATATCAGTAGGGGGTTTACACTGGACACCAGGGATGACTGGCATCCATGTAGTGCTGTTCTGTTATCTCCATTAAGTTCCTTCACCAGCAATGTAATCCACTGATGGGTAGCCAGCTGTGCATCATCAATATGTACTCCACAGCAGCTGTGGTACCCAAGGTTAACCTTCATGTGTATCCTTCAAAATGTTATTCACCCCATGGCTTTGGGATTGTGCACCACACTGCCAATAGTGGGGGAGGAGGTGGACCTCTCCTTACCAGATGGAGGAGTGTTGAACACCAATCAGTGCTGCATGTCATGGAGCAATAGATGCCATGGAGCAATAAATGCCATGAAACAAAGATGTAATGGAGCAATAAACTCCATGAAACAAAGATGCCATGGAGCAAAAGATGCCATTGAGCAATAGATGCCGTGGAGCAAAGATGCCATGGAGCAATAGATGCCATGGAGCAAAGATGACATGGAGCAAAGATGACAGGAGCAAAGATGCCATGGAGCAAAGATGCCATGGAGCAATAGATGCCATGGAGCAAAGATGCCATGGAATAATAGCATCGTGTCATGGCAGCCTGGAAATTTTAGGAAAACTTCCAAAAGTAATTGTAGCCACTTTCAAATTGTGCTCTCTAAGAGCATCATTCAAAAGCCCTTTTAATCAGGCAGGAGTAGGATTCTGTGTGACTAAATATTGCTAAGAAGGGTTTAGTCCCTCTTTAATGATTCAATGAAATCTCACTGTCATTGCATATTTGTGAAATTGAATATCCCATTTTATCCGGATTGATCATTAACTTTCTTTTTAAGGGAAGAACATCTAAATGCTATCCTGAAGATTAAAGGAAATCTCAGACTTAAAGAAAAAGAAAAAATCCTCCATTACATAAAAAACAGTAAGGCTGATCTTCAGGCCGATGGAACAAAATTCTTTGAGGACATCAAGGTCAAATCTTGCATTTCACCCTGCTGTTTGTATTTGTTGTATTTAGTTTGCTGTAAAGACACGGTAAGCACGCCTTGAAGGACAGATCAACTTTTTTGTTAATCCCTTGCCATGTCCTGGTACTTCCACGTAAACCCAGCACGTATATTAATAGATACATGTGGATTTACTCTAGGCTGTGTCTCACAGCCATGCTCGTCTGTATTGAGCAGGGGTCTCTGAACTAGTTAAGGTGCCCTCTGTTGATTCCATGCAAGAAATGAGGGTCTATTTCTGCACTAGTAGAGCGAGGCAGTCGCCGACCTGTCCATGGCAGCTGGAGGTCAGAGGATAAACTGGCGTGGATTGTCAAAAGTACATGCCAGTTTCTCCTGCACACTAGGGGCAACTCATTTTTTTACTTGTGCTATTATGTTAGAAGCAAGAGTAAAAAATAAAGTTTGTTTCCCTTTAAAGAGGGAGAAAACCCCTCCAAATATATATATATATATATATATATATATATATATATATATATATATATATATATATATATTTATCTTTAAGGCCATTTCTCTGTTTTATGTCATTTTTGAATGGTACTTCAGTAACATACCATTCAAAAGATACCCCATGGTCTTAAAAAAAAAAAAAAAAAAAAAGACTTGGGATAGATCAGTTCCACTAAGTCATTTCAAGTGGTGTGTCTGTGTGTCAGTCCTATAAGATGAAAGGGAGGAAAGTATTTGCGCATGGGCATGTGATTGTGTCAGTGAATGGTAATGTGAACAGTTAAGTAGTATGACACTGTAGTAAGAGGGAGGAGGCAGACAGTGAGACAGACCCAAGATGTCAGTGCTGTAGTATTAGAAAAATCACAGGACATGCTGACTATTTTCTTGTTTGTTCTAGCACATGAGACCAGATTAAAAAGTTAATTATGGGAACCCTTTACATATGGCAAATATTTATTTTTCAGGTTTAATCCCTCTTTGATATTTAGAGGATGACTCTGTTTTCAAAACATTGTACTTATTTAATATTTAATTTAATTATATGAAGTCTTTGAAACTGACCAGATTCTGCACATATTTAAGTTTGACATATTTAAGGTGTACTGCCATGTTAAGAATAAAAATAAAATCTGTAATGATCAGTTTCTTGGTCTGTTCCTCTTACATTCGAAATGACTGTTTTGTGTTGTTTATTTATAATGTTTCAACATAGTCATTTCTGAAACATAATCATTTTTTCAACAAAATAATGTGTACAGTTTTACACAATATATAAATGCACTATTCAAAACATGAAACAAGCAAGATAACAGGGATTCTTCACAAAATGGATAGAAAGTGCAAATGAAAATACTATTGAGCTAAAAACTGAATAAAATAAAAAGCCATTGAAACATATGAGACAAATTAGAACTTATTGGGAAAGCTGGGGATGCTTTTTGCTCCTGGTTTGATGGGAGACAAAGCAACTCTGAGGTTGTGTTCAATGTCCATTCTGTTCCTATATTTGGTCTTCAACTGGACCAGAGCTGAGAAGCCCCTCTCACAAAAACAGAACTGCGATCACTGGGGGGCACAGAAGGTGTTGCATGATGCCTCGAGGAAGGAAAAATTAGTTCTTAAAAGCTCAAGGTTAAAGAGAACTGTTGTTCTGACAAATTTCTGGAGCAAATTCTCCTGCGCAATCGCAGGAGAATTTGCTCATTGCTAATGCGCATAAAGTTACAGCTGATCACTCAGCTGTAACTTTGTGCACACCGCGCATGCTCCAACTACGCAACCCACCTCCCGCCCCCCGCACACCCCCCCGCACATCCCTTCTTACCAGATGATCGGACACAGCGGTACACAGCGCATGCGCACGGCTATCAAGCTGTGTGGGAATGCGCGCGTCCGTGGTTGGATTCAAAACGCTGGTAAGTAACACGGGGCGGGGCGACATAAGGGGCCAACAGAGGGGTAAGCACCCTGGTGAGGGCTGTCTCATCTTCATGGGAGTTGTGATCCTCCTGCTGTATTATTGATGCAGCAGGGGGATCACAACTCCTATCAAGATGAGGCAGCCCCTGAGGTACTGCCTTAGTTTCATTGGACACGGGGGGGGGGGGGCTCATATAAATGGGGCATTAAACACGGTGCTCATATAAATGGGGCATTAAACACTGGGTGCTCATATAAAGGGGACATTAAACACGGGGTGCTGATATAAATGGGGCATTAAACACGGGGTGCTGATATAAAGGGGACATTAAACACGGGGGGCTCATATAAATGGGGCATTAAACACTGGGTGCTGATATAAAGGGGGCATTAAACACGGGGGGCTGATATAAAGGGGGACAGTAAACACGGGGTGCTGATATAAAGGGGGACAGTAAACATGGGGTGCTGATATAAAGGGGGCATTAAACACGGGGTGCTGATATAAGGAAGGGCAGTAAAGACGGGGCGGGGCGACATAAGGGGCCAACAGAGGGGTAAGCACCCTGGTGAGGGCTGCCTCATCTTCATGGGAGTTGTGATCCTCCTGCTGTATTATTGATGCAGCAGGGGGATCACAACTCCTATCAAGATGAGGCAGCCCCTCAGGTACTGCCTAAGTTTCATTGGACATGGGGGGGGGGGCTCATATAAATGGGGCATTAAACACGGGGGGCTCATATAAATGGGGCATTAAACACGGTGCTCATATAAATGGGGCATTAAACACTGGGTGCTCATATAAAGGGGACATTAAACACGGGGGGCTCATATAAATGGGGCATTAAACACGGTGCTCATATAAATGGGGCATTAAACACTGGGTGCTCATATAAATGGGGCATTAAACACGGGGTGCTCATATAAATGGGGCATTAAACACTGGGTGCTGATATAAAGGGGACATTAAACACGGGGTGATGATATAAATGGGGCATTAAACACGGGGTGCTGATATAAAGGGGGACAGTAAACACGGGGTGCTGATATAAAGGGGGACAGTAAACATGGGGTGCTGATATAAAGGGGGCATTAAACACGGGGTGCTGATATAAGGAAGGGCAGTAAAGACGGGGTGCTCAAATAAGGGAGGGCAGTAAAGACAGGGGGTGCTCATATAAGGAAGGGCAGTAAACACGGGGTGCTGATATAAGGGGGGCAGTAAAGACAGGAGGCACATTTTAAAGGGGGCAGTAAAGACGGGGTGTGCTCATATAAGGGGGGCAGTAAAGACGGGAGGCTCATATAAAGGCGGCATTTAAACACAGGGTCATAAATAGGGGGTCAGTAAAGACGGGGGGGTTAGAGTTGTGTTGTGACTGGAGATATGAAAGGTGTGTGACTGGACAGTAACAAGGGTTGAAGCCTTGACGTGGCGTTACTGCTCACATGGGTATCCATGTGCCAATTCAACCAGGGTGAGTGACTGTAACATTACATGATTACAATCATAAGTTTAAAAATTTACTTTTCCAATTTTTCGTGTTTATTTTACATAACAAATATACTATATAATAATGTTATTTTTAATCTTCTGAGTGTGAAGAAAAAAATTGGTTTTCAATGTTTTTTTTTTTAGATGGTGCATCAATTAACATAAACACAGTGAGACAATCATAGGAAACGTGTGACAGGAAGAAAAGAAAGGGGGACGTGAATGCGATTGAGAAAAGCATGGTGCAAGTCTGACACAGAGGGGTCTATTCATTAAAAGTTGAGTAGCAGGTGAGTTGGGATACATTTAATCTCACCAATTTAGCTATTTGTTTGGCAGGGACACACCTGCCGAGTTACCCCCACATAGCAAGCTCGTCGGGTTTGTCCGTGCACAATGTACAGATAAAGCGGTGACATTATTCACTAAAAGATTAGATGAATATTTAATCTTCAGAGAGTGTGAGAGAGTAACACAGACAGTGGGACAGAGTGACCAGGGCCGATCCTAGGGTCACAGACGCGTGAGTGGAGACATGCCCATCTCTCTCATAATTTCCATCCTGCCACTCACTCAGACACACACACACACACGTGCTCTGCTCAGGGCCATCTTTAACATTGACTGGACCCTGGGCAAACATTTGTTTGGGGCCCCTGGACCCCACCCCTCATTCCCGGCATTCAATCACACCCTCCACCCTAATACCTCCATACAAAAAAATAAACACACACACTTATATGCTATATATTATGTAATTGTATAATTATTTAAAACTAATATATATGGATAGGTGGATTATATAATATTTAGATTAAGTGTGTGAATATATATGATTTACACAGACAAATTTACACAGTCAGATAGACACACTTACACACACAGACAACCTTACACAGTCAGATAGACACACTTACAACCACAGTCAAACTTAAACACACACACTCGTTTGTCCCCCTCCCTGCTCACTTACCTTACATTTGCAGGGAAGGGGCTGTTTCTTCTGTGCGTGGCTTCATGTGTTCTGAGCACCGCTATGTCACAGACATCTGGTGCTCTAACATGCTCTGTGAGGGGGCGGAGATTTCCCCCCCTCACGTGACACACTTACACATATACATACACTTACACAGACACCCTTACACACTTTGTATCCTCTTTTTTTCTCATGTCTGTGTCTCTCTCCTCTGCCTTCCCAGTTCACTCTCTTTTCTCTTCCACATGTATGTCTCTTCTCTCCACCGTCTGTATTCTCTTCCCTCCCTTCAGTGTTCTCACCTGTCCCCCCTGTGTTCTCTCCCCATCCCTCCCTTCTCTCCCGTGTTCTCTCCTCTGTCCCCCAATGTTCTCCCCCCCCAGTGTTCTCTCCTTTGTCCCCCATTGTCTCCCCAGTGTTCTCTCTATCCCCCTCTCCCCAGTGTTCTCTCTATCCACCCCTCCGCTCCCCAGTATGTTCTCTATCCCCCCTCCCTTCCCCACCCCAGTGTTCTCTCCTACGTGAGTGGAGCGCGGGGAGACGCAGGCAGCATGGGCTCTGTGCGTGTTATACACCCTGAGAGCTCAATCCATGCTGCTCGCGCGTAGTAATGACGCAGAGCATCGTATTTCCGAGAGGGAGTCGGGGAGAGGTGTCGGATTATCAATAACCATAAAAATATGAATATGAGTTATTAATTATGAATCATAAAAAATATGAAAATTGATGATTCATATATATGGGTCCGACTAAAAATACCCATATCAAGAATTCGTTATGTATGTGAGAGTTTGGATGACGTTTTTACAAAAGTAAATACAATGCATCAATTATTAATAAATAATAATGAAATAATCAATTAAATAATAATGAATTTATTAAATATAGAATAAAGATCAAATGGTAAGCAAAATAGCATAACAACAAAATACAATATCAATAGATGTTAATCATAATTCACATGTATGACTTATAACATAAGTAGGACAAAACATAAATTATGCAACTCTGTACCTATATCAACATGCATGTAGAATACTTTACTATGCAGTACGTTTCTGACCATAAGATGGCCATGCATTTTATTTAGATACAACTTACAATGATTAGTATTTAAAATGGTTAATGATAATACACCATAATTACCTACAAATTACCAACAAATACTCTGCTTAGGTAAGGTAATATTACTAAATCATATAACTACTCAAGGTGGCTATTTCTTAATCTGCTCGGTAAATGATAATGTATGTATTCTAGCTTAGACTTTAAGAATGAGAATCTTAGATAATCTCTGGAGATTAGGTATGACATATTTGGGTAAATAGCTAGACTATAAGAACTTGTGGTTCTTTTGTTAATATCTCTAGGATATTCCTCTGGCTTCCTTCTGCAGAAAGGATGACAGATAAACACCAGGCTAAAACATATAGATCCCAGAAATGGTGGGATTTAAGTTTAATTTACCCAAATATATATGCTAATGACATCCATAAAAGATGAGATTATGCTAGAAACAAATGACCACATTTATACATTACCGGCAGAGGTTCGTTTGCAGTTGAGACTCCTTCCATTGAAGAATTGAGTGATGGGAGTTACTCCTGGGACTTAGCTCAATACTATGGGTATGGAGATGTCTATTGTTATAGTGAACATGTGCTATTAAAAGCCTCATATTCCTGAGTTCTCCCCAAAAGGAGAGAGACTCAGCCCGTTTCTAAAACATTCCCATCTCTCACCCCACTAGTGGCAGCTCTCCCCAAATCAGACTCCTCGGGTCTCTCTTTCTACACCTCCAGTACCAACTTATCAACCAAACCTTATCTCAGACTCACACCCTGTTTCTGTAACTTCTAGCCAATTGAATGGATGGGTGTATTTAATTTAAATGAGATGATGTCATGGTTTATAGCTACACCTGGATTGTGAGTATAATATAAGACAATATATGTTTAAATGTCTAAAAGTGTTAATACAATTTGAAATTAGAGTAAATATGTATCATATTCTTATTCTTATCATTGCACATTAAATAAAAATGTATAATAAAATATATACCACACTAATAAAACAATAAAAACAATATTCTAATTAATATGTAGGATTAATAATACTTTACATTTTAATTAGTGAAGGTGTGATATAATTATATATTTTATTGGGTGATTTGAATCAACTAGGTCTATTTATAATAACCCTTATTAGATTCTACAAATCAAAAATCCCAATAATCTCAGTGTGTCTGTGTCTGTCAGTTTCTGCCAGTTTGGGTGGCTAGCAAGTTGCAGAGAAGCCCCCCTTCTCCTCTAGTATGTACACAGCTGTGTCTGCATCAGTACAATGAGATGTAATAAACCTTGCACAACAATGGCCACCTTATCTGTTCCGGTGATACTATGAACTTATCAGTAAAATATTTGGTTACAGATAACAGAGTTAGGAATGTGGAAGATTTTCCTTTTATCCTCAGGGACACAGAATAAGATTTTAACACACAGAAGAATGTCCAAAAACTGTCACAAAATGGAGGCTGCTGGCATCCATCTTGTTATACTTTGCTTCTGCTTTATTCATATATACCAGTCTCGAGATTACTTTTCAATACCTCTGACAGAGGAGAGAACACTGGGAGCACCTGTACTATGCGATCAGTGCTGATCGCATAGTGCAGGTACAGAGGGGCAGCGGGACTACCGGGCAGCTGCCTTGGGCCCCCCAGGAGTAAGTGAGCCCTGGCTCTGCTGCTCACTGCCACATACTCTGCCACTCATACAATTACACTTGCAGTTAATATAAAATATTAACATGCTCCCCACCTGTCACTGGAGTATGAGCGTGGGGTCATTACGTGACACTTCCACATCAAGGGAGCGCGAGAGGCTTCCTGCTTGTCCGTGTGAAAGGAGGGCTGATGAGGGGAGAACATTTCATCTCCCCAGCCAGCTCTTCCAACTGAGGAGGCGCCGTCGCAGGGTGCACGTCTAACTTCACAGACATTAAAAAAAAATATACACAGGTTCTCCCAGATTTGTCGCCCCTTCTTCCTGTGAACAGTGGCATCTGCACCCGCCTAGGATCGGCTTTGAGAGCAGGGCCTGACTGGGAACACACACAGTCACACACAGGGGGGTGGCTGCCTCAACCTGATGGTAGTTGTGATCACCTCCTTAAGTTCCCATGTGTCCCCCTCGTGTGACTTCCACTTACTAGCGTAGCATGTCACTGATTGAAGTTTTACCAATTGCGTGCTACACTAGTAAGTAATAAGTAAGACACTTATACTTTGCCTGTCACCGCAGCTGATCCGGAGGGGGCTGGAGGTGGTGTGTGTCCCTCGCGCAGGTGCTTTTCTAACAAAGTTACGGCTGATTGACAGCTGTAACTTTGTGCGCGTGCGCAATGAGTAAATTCTACTGCGCCTGTGCAGTAGAATTTGCTCAAGAAATCTGACAGAACACTGTGATATACCCATTTATTCTGCCGCTCACTCACACACAATGCCACTCACTCTCAATCTGATATTCACTCACGTATGGATTTTCTCCCCCACCTGTCATCAATTTTCCATTAGGCTCTATGTATTTTATCCCCTTTACACTTCTCCCTAAACTCACAACCACCCGTTATATCTTCCTACCTTTTCTCACACAGCATTGGCTCTGGACGCACGTTATCCTGTGCAGTAACTGAAGTGCGCGCACGTGGTGAACGTCTCAGAGCGACCGAACAACTTAAAGCGGCCCCAGGACCAGAGGACTAGCGTGAAATTTCACGGTATCCAGGTAGGCCAGTCCGGCCTGCTTGAAAGTCTCTCTCTCACTCTGTCTCTGTCTGTCTCTCACACTCTCTCTGTCTGTCTCTCACTCTCTCTCTGTCTGTCTGTCTCTCACTCTCTCTCTGTCGCTCTCTCACTGTCTCTCTGTCTCTCTCTCACTCTCTCTCTGTCTCTGTCTCTGTCTCTCTCACTCTCTCTCTGTCTGTCTGTCTCTCACTCTCTCTCTTTCTCTCTCTCACTCTCTCTCTGTCTCTCTCACTCTCTCTCTGTCTGTCTCTCACTCTCTCTCTGTCTCTCTCTCTGTCTCTCTCTCACTCTCTCTCTGTCTCTCTCTCACTCTCTCTCTGTCTCTCTCACTCTCTCTGTCTCTCTCTCACTCTCTCTTTGTCTCTCTCACTCTCTCTCTCTCTCACTCTCTCTCTGTCTGTCTCTCTTACTCTCTCTGTCTCTCTCAGTCTGTCTCTCTCTACACACATTCTGTGCATAAATGTTATCAAATACATGTATAACCATTAGGTAGTTTGATATTTATTTTTAATAAACGAATTTGACAAATTTCAGTGTCTTCAGCTTCCAGCCTCGTGTCCTTCACTTCAGTCACGTATAAATTTCTTGGTCACAAATGATGCTAATAGGAAATTCTGCTTGTAATCACCTTCCATTTCTAGAAGAAAAAAGAAAAGTAAATCATCACGTCTCCTGATCTGAGCTATCAGGGCAGGGATATTGGCACAACTGTGTGAAACAATGTTTTTGTAAATAAGTAAAATGCTAAGAAATAAAAATATTAAGAATAAAATCTTAACACAGTAACAGCATACATTAAAAGCACGCCCATTTAGACCATGAGGTAATGGTCAAACAAATCAGGGCTCAGTCCTCCATGAAGTATCCCCGATATGATTGGAACAACGGTAACACCCTCAAATGGGCTGGGGGAATAGAAAAGTCTGGCCAGTGTTGTAATTAACCCCTTAAGGACAAAGGCTGTTTTTAGACTTCTGCATTTTATATTTTTTTAAAGAAAATGGAGGAAGTAATTGAGAGAGAAACAGAGGATTTAAAAACTTTGAATGTAATACAAACACAAAGTCCCCAAAATAAATTGTTTATACCTGTATACCTCATGAACCTGTATGAAGCAGTTATAGCCTTGTTACTGAGGGATGGTGTGGTTCCAAAACAAAGAATAGTCCAGCTGGACACGTGTGGACAGGTAACCATGCATCCCGATATGAGCTGTCCTGTGGAAGAAAACATAACAGGTTAAACATTGTAATTGTGATCATATTACCAGGTTGAGAATGACAGGAATAGGCGATGGGTGTAACAGTGCATTTTATTAAATCATGATTTGAATAATAGAACATTTTTATATTACACACATAAGTATTACAGTCACTCACGTTGGTTGAATTGGCACATGGATACCCATGTGAGCAGTAACGCCACGTCAAGGCTTCAACCCTTGTAACTGTCCATTCACACACCTTTCATATCTAAATTCACACACAGAAGCACATACCTTTCAGACCAGGGGTGTCACTGGGGAGCAGAGCGGGGACACCGTGTCACTTTCTCACAATCTGTGAATCTAACTCTGTTAGAGAGTGAAAGACACACAGTGTTAGAGAAAGAGAGATAGTGTAATAGTTTATTAAGTTACCTTTAAGGTAACAGCCAGTTACCAATGTCACAGCGCAAGCGTACAAAGTTACGGCTGTACCTTTGGCAGAAGAGCGCATGTGCGAGGAACACACACCATCTCACGCCCCCTTCGGATCAGCTGCGGTGACAGGTAAGTATAAGCGTCTTACTGATTGTCACTTATTAGAGTAGCAATCAATGTATAGTTGCTAAAAGTCCTATCAGTGACATGCTACGCTAGTAAGTGGAAGTCACACACGTGGGACACACGGGAGCTTAAGGAGGTGGTCACAACTACCATCAAGATGAGGCAGCCACCCCCCCGTGTGTGACTTCCACTTATGTCAACTATACATTGATTGCTACGCTAATAAGTAACAATAATCAGTAAGACGCTTATACTTACCTGTCACCGCAGCTGTTCCGAAGGGGGCGTGAGATGGAGTGTGTTCCTCGCACATGCGCTCTTCTGCCAAAGGTACGGCTGATTGACAGCTGTAACTGTGTGCGCATGTGCTGTGATGCAAAATGAGCAAATTCTACAGTAGAATTTGTTCAAGAAATATGTCAGAGCACCCCCTTTATATGAGCACCCCTGTCTTTACTGCCCCCCTATATATGAGCACCCCGTGTTTAAGTGCCCCCTTTATATGAGCACCCCCTGTCTTTACTGCCCTCCCTTATATGAGCCTCCCGTCTTTACTGCCCCCCTTATATGAGCCTCCCGTCTTTACAGCCCCCCTTATATGAGCACCCCCGTCTTTACTGCCCCCTTTAAAATGTGCCTCCTGTCTTTACTGCCCCCTTATATCAGCACCCTGTCTTTACTGCCCTCATTTATTAGAGCACCCCCTGTCTTTACTGCCCTCCCTTATTTGAGCACCCCGTCTTTACTGCCCTTCCTTATATCAGCACCCCGTGTTTACTGCCCCCTTTATATGAGCCCCCCGTGTTTAATGTCCCCTTTATATCAGCACCCCGTGTTTAATGTCCCCTTTATATCAGCACCCCGTGTTTAATGTCCCCTTTATATCAGCACCCCGTGTTTAATGTCCCCCTTTATATCAGCACCCCGTGTTTACTGTCCCCCTTTATATCAGCACCCCGTGTTTAATGCCCCATTTATATCAGCACCCCGTGTTTAATGCCCCATTTATATCAGCACCCCGTGTTTAATGTCCCCTTTATATGAGCCCCCCGTGTTCAATGCCCCATTTATATGAGCACCCAGTGTTTAATGCCCCATTTATATGAGCACCGTGTTTAATGCCCCATTTATATGAGCCCCCCGTGTTTACTGCCCCCTTTATATGAGCCCCCCGTGTTTAATGTCCCCTTTATATCAGCACCCCGTGTTTAATGTCCCCTTTATATCAGCACCCCGTGTTTAATGTCCCCTTTATATCAGCACCCCGTGTTTAATGTCCCCCTTTATATCAGCACCCCGTGTTTACTGTCCCCCTTATTTGAGCACCCAGTGTTTAATGCCCCATTTATATGAGCACCGTGTTTAATGCCCCATTTATATGAGCCCCCCGTGTTTAATGCCCATTTAAATGAGCCCCCCCCCCGTGTCCAATGAAACTAAGGCAGTACCTGAGGGGTAGCTTACCCCTCTGTTGGCCCCTTATGTCGCTCCGCCCTGTGTTACTTACCAGCATTTTGAATCCAACCAGGGACGCGCGCATTCCCACACGGCTTGATAGCCGTGCGCATGCGCTGTGTACCGCTGTGTCCGATCATCTGGTAAGAAGGGGTGTGTGGGGGGTGTGCGGGGGGCGGGAGGTGGGTTGCGTAGTTGGCGCATGCGCGGTGTGCACAAAGTTACAGCTGAGTGATCAGCTGTAACTTTATGAGCATGCGCAATGAGCAAATTCTCCTGCGATTGCGCAGGAGAATTTGCTCCAGAAATTTGTCAGAACACCGGCTTTGGTTGGCGCCAAAAGCTCAGGCAACACTAATCACCAAGAGGATGAGGGCAAAAACAGTGCAGTAAACAAACTCAAATAAAGCTCATCAGACTCAAATACAAGATAGTCTTGGTAATATTGTAGGACTTGCAGTTCAGACGCCAGTACTGACCTGCCACACACCATGCCCTCCTCAAATGGCCAATCCAGCAGCTTTCACCTTACTCTCTATGGCATATACAGGCAATCCAAAAGGTTTCATAAGGAGAAGGCATGAATAAGAGGGCAGACCCCAAAATATAGGGAACAAGCCTCCAAGAGGACTGGCAAAGATTCATTGTTTCACCTAGCAAGAGGTAGGTAGGGAGATAGATGCTATATACCAATAATTGCCATCCAAATTACAATCACAAAGGAGCTACCTAGCTGACAGATAAGTAAGATTGATAAAAATACACCATTATATGTAAATATCTGTTTTAAAGAGATTTACCTGTAACACATGGTAAAATTCTCATCTACTGGACCAAACAACCATATCATCAAAGCTTGGGATACTGTGTATAAAGTAGTCAGCCTTTCCTCTGGATGGTCAATACTGATGCCACTTTCTGTATTTCCTGATTTAAGTTTGAATAATTTGGCACACTAAATCAATTCAAAACTTAAATGACTTTTTCTTAGGTAATTCTTTAATGTTTTAAGAAGCTTCAAGATAAATTCAGCCTAGAAGATAATATGCTAATAGAAAGCAAATTAAATTATTAATAAAATAAAAGATATATTTTCCATTCAAAATTGTGATCAAAATTATCAGGAAAATGCATTCACTGATCTGGAAAAACATACTTACATAATCCTAATAAATGCGTTACTGTATCTCAATGTTACTCTTATCTAATGCCCATACGTAGATTAAAGAGATTGGAGCTTGTTACAACCTGGAAGAATGGCTTAAATTTGTATCAGCTCTCCAAGGAATTAAACATTGCTCCAAATCATTGGGAAAACCAAAATAATTTATAGATGGTATTTACCCCCCTATGGGTTGAATAAAATGAACTTCAGATATTTAGACAAATGTTGGAGAAACAGTGGAATTATTGGTTCGTTTTCACATATTTTTTGGTATTGTCCTAAACTCACACATTTTTGTCAGCAAATACATAAATTAAAACAAAAAGTAAATTCTAATATTCCTCTACTCACTTCAGAATTGGCTTTATTCGAATTCTTCTCTTATACTATTGAAAAAAATTCAAAAAATTATAAATGGAAATATCGTTTTAGCTGCTACTAGGGTCATCCCCAGATACTGGAGGTCACCAACAATCCCTACTATTAAAGAAGTTTTTAATTATATGCTAGGAAATAAGGGGTAAGAAATGGCTCTCAGACAACCTTCTTTGCAGTAAGATAACCTTAGACACTACTGGGACGAATGGGAAACAAAGATTAAAAGAGAATATAGATTTTGATTGCTTGTATAAAGAAAAGTATTTGAAAAAATGTTATTTCTTTGGCCGGTGGGTTACTGTTGGATCTGGTAGGATTAGAGTTGTGGATAAAAGGCATGTCCTGCAGTCCGTGGCTCTCCAGAATTCATTTTCCGCACTGTCACAGTGCAGTGGTGTTGTGGAGGGTCAGACACGGAATTTGAGGAACCACCCTCCTTTATGGCTGAGGTGTGCAAGGAGAAGGTGAGGCCTGGTAGAAAGCAGTTGTTGTTGGGAGATTCTATCATAAGAGGTGCTGAGTTGGACAGTATTGGCTTAGTGAGATGTCTTCCTGGAGCTACTGCTCGCAGAGACAGGAGGCGTATTTGTAATATTGTTAAGCAAGCAAATCAGGAAGGAGAATTGGATGTACTGGTTCATCTAGGTACAAATGATTTGGCTGACAATGAGGTTTCAAAGGTGAAGGAAGATTTTCGTGTTCTTGCCAATGATATACGGCAGGTTGTGTCCACACTGTCATCCTTCTCCTTGCACACCTCAGCCATAAAGGAGTCTTAAATTAGAGGGGCAATGATTTGAAGTATTACTTTACTGAGAGGGTAGTGGATGTATGGAATAGCCTTTCAGCAGAAATGGTAGAGATAAACCTAGTCAAGGATTTTAAGCATGCGTGGGAAAGGCACAAGGCTATCCTAGATATAAGACAGGGAACTGGGGACTAATATAAGTATTTAGAAAATTGGGCATACTAGATGGACCGAATGATTCTTATCTGCCGACACATTGTATGTTTTTATTTTATTACGCGATTGTCATTAACTAGGTATTGTTGTGTCATGTTATGTATACTAGAATTGGTTATAGTCATTAGAATTTAATTTAAAAAAGATTAAAATAAAAAGCTATTGTGGATGGAGGCACTACTCTTCTCCCTCTTTTTTGCCCCCCCCTCCCAAATTTTTTAATTCATACCAATATGTTATCACAATGAAACCTGACTATTAAGTGCCTGATCAATGCTTTCATCATTGATAATTTAATATTGCTTAATATCAATTCATACATTGATATTTACTCTTTTTTATGTATAACTTATGTGGTATTTTCTCTTTCATTGTAAAGGTTATTGTTATTGTAAAAATATCTGTTTAATAAAATATGTTTGAAACAAATAACATATCAGTTTCCAATATTATACTGTAATCTAGGGACTGGCAACAAAATATGTTACTAGAATGGGTACTGATGTGAAAATAAAGTCATTTAATAAATGTAGGACCATACCTAAAGTGTTTGGTACCTGGAGTGGATCTTATCTTTGACACCCCCTCTACACACAAGCCTCTCCCAAGGCTCTCTCTCTTCTCTGCTACCATTGGTGGGAAGGAAGAGTATCAGCTACTACTACAGCATCAATAATGCATCACCAGGAGTTCAGAAGTGCGCTCTCACACATTCACAATCACATCACTACAATGAGCCAATCACAAGGTGACCTTCCTGCAAGATGCTGCCTTTATTGTGTGAAACCATGTTTTAATTTATAAATAAAGGTTTTCTTACCTTTCCATTGTTTGTGCATTGTAATATATGTGCTGACTGGAGGTGATGGATTGTTTTAAATCAAAGCAAAGTCCAAACCAGTGACATATGAAGTGGAAACAAAGTCAGAGCCAAGTTTGATTAAAAATGTTTATGGTAATTTAACGATTGCAAATATGAGTGTAATTTGGTGATGTTGTTGGGTATGTTGGCTGTAGTATTAATAATAATTAGTATATTTTTTTAAAGCTGCAATGTTATATTCAATGTTATTTCCTGGCTGTTTTTGTTTTGGTAAAAAATAAAATCTCTGTGATTTCGAGCATTTATAAAGTATTAAATCACACAAGACTTATACTGATGGTTTTTATGGAAAATATATGGTATGATTTCGTTCCTATAGCAGTTATAAACCCGATCCTGATATACTGTAATGACGTATATTACTCTAAACATCAGGGACATCTAGCTGCTCGGTTTCCCATCATATTCTATTAAAGTTATTAAAATGCACATTTTCCCGTCTCCTTTATTTACTGATATTACATATATTTGATAGTTTTTGTCCACACCGGTCAGGAATGGCTAATCGATGAACCTCATGGTACTATTTGTAAGGTTTAATCCACCATCCTTGTCTCTACTTTTATAAATGATGGTATTACTAGACCACCTTAAAGAGACTGGCTGGTGCCCAAAATGCATCTTCCAAATATTAATGCATATTAATGTGCTTTCAATGTACTTTATAATGCATGTTTTACATTTTGCATTGCTTAAAATATAAAATACTTACAGCTAGCAGTTTGCAAGAAACCAGGACTGCCCAAACTAGCTAGAGTAAATGAAACCAATGAGAAAAATGCCATTCAAATTAATGGAATTTCCGGTCTCTCTAGTGAGGTCAACAGACAATATGTTGCACTGTTAATAGATCCTATTATGTACAACAGCAAGTTTATAACATTCCACACAATGCATTATATTCAAGCAGAACAGGACGTAACTAAATGAAACAAAATTGTATATGCTGAGTGTCTATATAATCAGAGCTTAAGCATCTGTAGTATGCATGCAGATTAATCACTGGGGGAGTGCTTGAGTTAAATATTAGAAATGTGAATTATGCAGAATGTCTGCATCAAATCACACCGTAAAATGCCTGTGCACTATACATGCGAGTTTTGGGAGCAGAATGTCCCTTTAAGGCTCTTCCAGGAGTGCTCCTGTTGGTGATACAATGTGTCAGGCTGGCAGCAGCAAATCCATTACTGGAAAGCGTCAGTTTAGAATTCTCCAGGCAGCTCGTGAGCATCTGACCTCACCGAGGGTCAGGTCATGCCCGGAGCACAACAGGAGTACAAACATGGCGATCTATCCAGACTCTCAACAAGCCTAGCATGTTCCTTACATTAAAGGATCCCTCCGGGCTGAAAAAGAACTGGACAAATAAATGTAAATTAAAGCGGACATATTAAAAATAATTATGCATTTAGTGTTTTTAGTTTTACCATCCTTTTGAAAGCTTTCTCTTGGGGATTGATCCAGCCCACATGACATCTGTATCTCAAACATAACAGTATTACGCCATGTGCTAATGACATACCTCCCCCTTCTGCTCCCGGTGAATCAGGATGCTGGGGAGTGGAGCTTGGGAGGTCAAGTGTCACTCATCAGTGACAGTGCTACTGCGTATGGGCACAATACTGCGCAGTATACAGTCTCCCATGTCCCAGGCAATAGAGAATGTGATTGGGACTGCACGACTGAGATCCTAAAACTCACTGCCCGGAAAAGCGGGAGAGAAACTCCAATAAAGACTGTTTCAACCAGAGTAGTACATATGGGAGGAACCCAAAAATGTTTCTATTTGTGTGGCTTCCATTGGTGGCCAATAGATATACCCACCATGCCTACTCTAACTATGGCTGATAGAGGAAGATTGAAAATGAGCATTTGCCAAGATTTATAATAAGAGGGATTTTGTCCATCACACTTTAGCAACATTCTGTGACACAATGAAATGAAAGCCTTTCCACCAGTTACTTTCATGGTTAATGAGAAAACTCCTGAAATATACAGTAAATCTCCTGGCCATGTATTATTGTGATGTCATAATACACAGGGCCGGTGCAAGGATTTTCGTCTACACAGGCGAAGGTGCATTTTGGTGCCCCCCTGCTCTGATCCACCACGCCTCCCACACCATTAAGCCTCCTTACATATATATATATATATGAATAATGTATAGTGTAGAAAATAAATACATCTAAATAGTCAACTCGCATGCTCTAAATGTGTCACACATTGAAACCCTTAAACACAAAGACACCCTTGCAGTCACACACACAGACACCCTTACCACTTACACACACACAGTTACACCAATTCACACAAAACCTGAGACACACTATTTTGCCACTCAATATGCCAGTATTTAGCCCAGGGGTCCTCAAACTTTTTAAACAGGGGGCCAGTTCACTGTCCCTCAGACCGTTGGAGGGCCGGACTATAGTAAAAACAAAAACTATGAACAAATTCCTATGCACACTGCATATATCTTATTTTGAAGTGAAGAAACAAAATGGGAACAAATACAATATTTAAAATGAAGTAAAGTTAAATCAACAAACTTACCAGTATTTCAATGGGAATATTATGCCAGTCAGAGCCCAGTAATATTATGCCAGTCAGATGCACAGGAACATTATGCCAGTCAGAGCCCAGTAATATTATGCCAGTCAGAGCCCAGGAATATTATGCCAGTCATTGCCCAGTAATATTATGCCATTCAGATGCCCAGGAATATTATGCCAGTCATATGCCCAGGAACATTATGCTAGTCAGAGCCCAGTAATATTATGCCAGTCAGAGCCCAGGAATAGTGTGCCAGTCAGATGCCCAGTAATATTATGCCAGTCAGATGCCCAGGAATATTATGCCAGTCAGAGCCCAGTAATATTGTGCCAGTCAGATGCCCAGGAACATTATGCCAGTCAGAGCCCAGTAATATTATGCCAGTCAGAGCCCAGGAATATTATGCCATTCAGATGCCCAGGAATATTATGCCAGTCAGATGCACAGGAATATGCCAGTCAGATGCCCAGGAATATTATGCCAGTCAGATGCCCAGGAATATTATGCCATTCAGATGCCCAGGAATATGCCATTTAGATGCTCAGGAATATTATGCCATTCAGATGCCCAGGAATATTATGCCATTCAAATGCCCAGGAACATTATGCCAGTCAGAGCCCAGTAATATTATGCCAGTCAGAGCCCAGGAATAGTGTGCCAGTCAGATGCCCAGGAATATTATGCCATTCAGATGCCCAGGAATATTATGCCAGTCAGATGCCCAGGAATATTATGCCAGTCAGAGCCCAAGAATATTATGCCATTCAGATGCCCAGGAATATTATGCCATTCAGAGCCCAGTAATATTGTGCCATTCAGATGCCCAGGAATATTATGCCATTCAGAGCCCAGTAATATTATGCCATTCAGATGCCCAGGAATATTATGCTATTCAGAGCCCAGTAATATTATGCCAGTCAGAGCCCAGGAATAGTGTGCCAGTCAGATTCCCAGGAATATTATGCCATTCAGATGCCCAGGAATATTATGCCAGTCAGATGCCCAGGAATATTATGCCAGTCAGAGCCCGGGAATAGTGTGCCAGTCAAATGTCCAGGAACATTATGCCAGTCAGAGCCCAGTAATATTATGCCAGTCAGAGCCCAGGAATATTATGCCATTCAGATGCCCAAGAATATTATGCCAGTCAGATGCCCAAGAATATTATGCCATTCAGATGCCCAGGAATATTATGCCAGTCAGATGCCCAGGAATATTATGCCATTCAGATGCCCAGGAATATTATGCCATTCAGATGCCCAGGAACATTATGCCAGTCAGATGCCCAGGAATATTATGCCATTCAGATGCCCAGGAACATTATGCCAGTCAGATGCCCAGGAATATTAAGCCATTCAGAGCCCAAGAATATTATGCCAGTCAGATGCCCAGTAATATTATGCCAGTCAGATGCCCAGGAATATTATGCCAGTCAGAGCCCAAGAACATTATGCCAGTCAGATTCCCAGCAATATTATGCCAGTCAGATGCCCAGGAATATTATGCCAGGCAGATGCCCAGGAATATTATGCCAGTCAGAGCCCAGGAATATTATGCCAGTCAGATGCCCAGGAATATTATGCCATTCAGATGCCCAGGAATATTATGCCAGGCAGATGCCCAGGAATATTATGCCAGGCAGATGCCCAGGAATATTATGCCAGTTAGAGCCCAGGAATATTATGCCAGGCAGATGCCCAGGAATATTGTGCCATTCCAGTGTGCTCGATATACCTCCCTCCTCCCACCTTCCCCAGACCCCAGTACTTACCTCCATGCTGCTGTTCATGTCCGTGGCTGAGAGGGAAGCGCTGTGAGCTCCCCTCAGGCCGTGCGCATTCAATAAAGTGTGTTGAAAAAAAAAGTTTCAACACACTTTATTGAATGCGCACGGCCTGAGGGGAGAGCACAGTGCTTCCCTCTCAGCCACGGACATGAACCGCAGCATGGAGGTAAGTAAACGGGCCTGGGGGAGCGGGCGATTTTCCCGCCCCCCCATTGGTGCGCCCTAAGGCAGCCGCCTGTGCTGCCTTACGGTAGCGCCGGCCCTGATAATACACCATGACATCACCGAGGCTATATATCCAGGGGGCAGAAATAAAACGCTCTTGTAGCTTTGCAGTGCTTGCAGTGCATTGGTTGCTTATTTTGCGAGTTTTTTTTGGTATATTATTATGCCGAAAGCGGTTAATAAAGGTGGTAAGTCAGGAGGTAGCAGAGGAAGCAAGAGAGGAATAGAAGGAGTAGAGGAAGAGGCAGGTGAAAAACAGATAAGTTATAAAAAGTCCAGTAATCATCGAAGTCGGGAGATAGAGAGGAAGAAAAGGAGCATAAAGAGGAGCAGGGAGGATGAGGAGGAAGACAAGAAACCAGCTAAAAATGGAAAGATGATCTCTGCTGGTGAAGGCACGAGTCGAAGGGGAGTTACCAGGAAAGATGGAGGAGAGCAGAAGAAGGAGGAAAGGGAACCATCTCCTGGATGTAGTAACCACCTCTCCATTAGAGACTTTAAATTCCACCAGGAGTTGGGGAGAGGTGGTTTTGGGAAGGTGAGCCATGTGTTTTCCTTTTACAAATAAATACTGCTTATAATATTGTTATGCTGGAAGATGGAAGTACACTGAGGGGTTGGGATAGTAGGTGAATTGCCATGTCACTAAGCATTCAGTGAACCACAGGAAGGTCCAGTCACCGTTGGTAGGTTGGAACGCCTTACGCTTTTCGTGTCTCAATCTGGCACTTAGTCATAGACAAGTAACTGAGGTGACTTCAAGCAGTATTCTCTGTAACAATATCATTGCTTTATCTCTCAGGTGATGTTGGCCTATTGGAAAAAGAGCGAAAAAGTGGCTGTGAAAATCATGGAGAAACGTGCGAGGAGGGCAGCTCGCATTCTCCTGGAGAGCAGAATTCTAAAGACGGCATGGAAATGCCCATTTCTATGCCAGGGGATTGCTGCTTTCCAGTCACAGGTACAGGATTGTATGTCTATAGCTCCACAGTCTTGTCCACTCCCCTAATCTGCTGCAACTATTGAGTCTGCCCCACAGCCACGTCCTCCATAAAGCACCTCAGCACACGCTTTGTGGTGTCTTATCTGTTTCTTTTTCTTTTCTGTGCCACCTCAATCAGGCCCACGTCTTTCTGGTGATGGAGCATGTCCACGGAGGTAGCCTCGAAAGCTTCATGAAGGCCAGAGGCTACCTGAAGATCCGGGAAGCAAGGTGAGTAATGGCATAGTGAAGAATGGTTCTCGGAGACAGGGGGAGTTACAAAAAATTAAAAGGAAAAAGCCAAAACATTTCTCAGAATATTGGGGTAATTATAAAGGAATGAAAAAATAGAGCTTCAAAAGGGAAACCTAATTACTGAATATAAAGGGGGTAACAAAATCATCTCTCTTAACAAATATTCACTAGCCATCCTCTACATTCTAATTATAACACTGAGTACATCAACTTGTCCCTATCACTCGGGATGGATTCTGTTAAACTCTTTTTCTTTCTCTCCTTTAGATATTATTCGGCTGAGATCATCTGCGCCATGCAATTTTTACACCGGCGTGGCATTATCCATCGGTAAGTAACAGATTCCTCCTCTGTCTGTTCTAACCTCTCCTTACTCTGTTCCTCTGCCTTTATTGCTCTCCCACCAATACTGCCTCCGCTCTCTATGTATTGTTACGCTGCTCTCTCATTCCCCTGTGTTATTTCCTTTATTTCCCTCTGCCTAGTGGTCTGGGGATTACTCTCACTTTGTTTCTATTGTTCATTATATTTTAGAGACCTAAAGCCGGATAATATCTTGCTGGACAGAGGAGGCCACATCAAAGTTGCCGATTTTGGACTGGCCGTGGAAGGCATCAGGGGAAGTGCCAAGACTGTGGGTGTTGCAGGCACCTATACCCACATGGCTCCTGAGGTGAGATAGCTCTCATTTCTAAATGTATCTCTTGGATTTGAGAGATATACAGTGGTAGCCAGCACCCCATTTAAGGATTACATCTATAGTTATAAAATTCAGTATCTTTCTTGGTCCTGTCGTATGTCCCACTGCAGACAAAGCGTTAGCTGTAGCAGAATCTTATAAACTGGCCTTGGTTGCGGGAAACACAAGGGGTCCATTCTAAAAAGAGAGTGTTTCAGAAAGAATGTGATGTCCTCTAATTCCCATTAGAAGTCAGTTCCTGAAATTAGTTTTTCAGAACTGACAATATGGAGTCACAATGGCGGATTGCAAAATTCCACTTCCTCTGATTTGCATGAATTCGGTTTGGGGAGATGCTCTGTTGTTTGCCTGAAATGTCCGCAGGCCGTGTTTTTATAGTGCTTTATTCATGAAAGAGAGAATTTCCAGAAATTGCAGAAAATGGAGAGGAAATGTCAAATTTAAGATCTCATTCCGCAGATTGTGAGAATGTTTCCAACTCGGCTACTTTTGCCTTACGTTTTAATTTTTCTACTCAATTCCCTGTATTTCTCTCTTTCTTGAATAAATCCCATAGTCTCAGACTATAATAAGTTGTTATGTAGTTCAGTGGCTTTTATGTGTTTTTTATTGGTATCTGGTACAAGAATAATTTTATGTAACAGTAAAGAATTACAAACTGTGTCTGCGCTGTTTCCACCAGTTCTGTACTTTTTGGTTGTACCAGCACTCATTGCCAATGTATTAAAAAATCATGAGCTTATTGTCGCGGAATCTCCTCCAATCAGTGCTTGGTAGAGGCATCAAAAGACACAATCACATAACAAACAGCGATTGCACTTCTTATTACCTCTCCCCCGACACTTTACAGTGTGGCGGTATTTAAACGTGACCCCCAATGTGTTTCACTACAATCTGATCCCTGTAAATAGCAGGAATTGAGCACATGAGCGAAGCATGTGTATTTTTGCATGTCGTTTCTAAATGTACATCTCTGCTGCTAAAGGAAATTAAATCCCATGGTGACATGAACCAGTTTGTGGTACTGCACATACTAACATGCACGCAGATCTGGTGCGTCTGGACTGATCTTCTTGCAATGGAATAGAAACAAATGGAAACAGACTATAGCAGGACAAATGTTTGCGTACTACTCATCCGATGATGACTGATCATCATGATATATGTATTTATCATATGTCTACAATGCCAAAGTTAGCTATATTTAATATTTAGGGGATGGAATCCTTTTAAATGTATGCATATAGTCTTCTGTTTATGACATCACCTTAAGGCATGATGTGCACATTCTATATTCTCTTCTGAAGTCACTCATTTGCATATAAAGCAACACAATGACTTCATAAGCCAGAGAATACACTGATATATTAAAATGGTATGTTTCTCTTGATCTCTACATTCGGTTGCAATTCTTTGCGCACAATGTATAGATTTAAGTGACAGATTCCATTTAACTTGCTTTATTATTATTACAAGTGAGTTTTTTTAATGGCTCAATTAGAGAAATGGATGCCAGTGTCTGTGAGTTCTTTAATTAGCCCCATCATAAGAAAGCTACGAGTGGTCTATTCAGATCAGTTATAGTTTACATTGCTGGGAGCAATGCTAATAAATATTGCAAGAGAACTTGTATGATAAAATGAATTCTTCTGCAGGTCATCTTGAGAGAGGAGTATGGCACTTCCGCTGATTGGTGGTCGTTTGGCATCATATTATATCAGATGCTGGTGGGCAATCTTCCATTTAACATCAACCAGTCCAAAGGGGATTATTGGCATTGTGTGTGCAGTGAGAATCCCCCCTATCCGAGCCGGATGTTAAAGTGGTCGAAAGACATCCTGGGAAAGGTAAGCATTCCTCAGCACTGGGGAAAAATATAATATGGAAAGACATATATGTATATTATATGAGGAATTTACTGGACTTGATAGTTTAGGGTCCATAGAGCTTAATGAGCTAATGTATGAGTGATGGTGTGAAAGCTTGAAATATTATTAAAAATGAATTAATCTAGCACAAATAACTCAGGTGTGTGTGAACCCTCCCAACATACCTGTAATATACAGTAGAACTAGTGCAATATGTGAGGGTAATAATACATCTTCAATGAAAAAGGGATCATTGTAGTGCAGTAAGTCAATAGTACAGCTGTATAGCCTAATGAATCCCGGCTCATGGGTATCAAGTATTTCATAAAGGTGTCCCTGTGGTTGGTAGCAGGTCAGATCTTCCTCGATGTTTGCATGTAGACATGATGCAAAGTAGGTAGGGAACAAATAATTAGAGAGAGTATAAAACGTATCTAGCATCTACTTACATTTACATTTCTTAACACATAAATACTTAGCCAGCCTAGGACAGTGTACAAAAGTCCACTCTCGGCAAAGGCATGTATCTCTGGTGAACTGATGTGTGTTGTTTCCGGGTTCCATTTTGGCTTCTCCCCCATATGTTCATACGTTCCCATGTCAACATGTTTTGCTTTTTCAAGCTTTTTCAAACGTCTAGTGTCGTGTCTCCTCACTGGACTTAAATAAGCCACTTGATTCGTCTGTTAAAGCCGGTTGAATTTTCTTGGTCCACATTAGTAAGAGTAAAACGTGTCAGGGTCGAGTGGAATTTCATCATGCATAGGTACATTTGCTGAATAGCAGGAAGACGTAACACTTATTTTTATTGCAGCTTTAATAAAAAGCTCCTGGCTCCCGGCTCCGGAAGCTAGGCAACATAAGGCTCCACCCATTTTATCGCTTAGTGATAATGGCGGCCAGGCAGTTGATGGAGGTTTGAGTGTAATACCAGGCGTTGAAACCTAATGGTGTCAGGGGAAACAGTTTTGTGGAAGAACTTGCACACACCAATACACAAACATGTGTGCATCAGAATATAGATAGGCTGGGAGGGGATGGGACACTTCATCGCGGCTGCATCTGCGCAGCCGCTTCACCGCCGTCACTTCACCACACGACAGCTCGTCGCGTGAGATTTCATCGCAGGACATTTCATCGTTAAAGGTAAGTTTTAATGTGCTAGAAGATAGAGTGTTAGAATCAGAATTTTAGTATTGGGGTTTAGGGTGGTTAGAATTAAGGTTTAGGGGGTTAGAATTAGCTTTTAGGGTTCGGGGTTAATTTTACTCTTAGGGTTTAGGGGGTTAATTTTAGTATTAGAGTTCGGGGGTTAGTATTAGGGTTTAGGGGGTTAGTATTAGGGTTTTAGGGTTAGTATTAGGGTTCGGGGGTTAATTTTAGTATTGGGTTTTGGGTTTAATTTTAGTATTGGGGTTAATTTTCGTATTGGGGTTTGGGGGGGCACTTTGGGGGGGGGAATCATTTATTAGGGGGGTATTTTCTTTTTACTTGTACATTTGTAAGAGCTGACCATTCAGCGCTGAGCTGTCAGCTCTAACATATCCGCGTCCGCGATGAAACGGCCGCGTTATTCTTCATTGCTGACAGTTCAGCGTTCTAACTGCCGCGCTGAACTGTCAGTGATGAAGCCCCAGTGATGAAGTGTCCTAGACCCAGGCTGGGAATATGAATAGTCTGCTCCAATGAACAAGAATATATAGGGAGGTCGGGCAGCGCTGGATTTACACATGAAACAATATAAACAAAGAAAATCATAGTGTAATAAGTTCAGTACAAATGGTGTTTTAATAATATATAATATCACACTCACAAACCGAGGTGAGTGTCAGGCTTTAAAATAACCGTGGTCCAGGATATCTGGAGAAAGTGTCTCTGTGCAAAAGAACTAAAAGGCACATAGGGCAGTACTGTAGTGATATAAAAAAAAAAAACAGCCTCCTTTATTGGAGCAACTTACAAAAAGAAGAGTCCACAAGTTGGACTAAAACAGCAAAAAAACGGTCTATAGAATAGTCCTCTGTAGTATGTAGACAGTAGACACCTTCCTTACACGTTTCACCTAGTGCAGCCCAGGCTTCCTCAGGAGAAATGGCTCTGTCCTGGATTCCATGATCTTCTGCACTCATACAGACTATGCTGTGTTATGAAGTTATTGACTAGGATGCTGTAACCATGCACCCTTGTGCAGACTTATCCAGGCTGCATCCAGGCTTTTCTGTATCCTTCTTCCTTTGCTTTCTGGTTTATTATTTATGATTATTCTTGCCTTGCCCTGTAGTCCTGTCCTTGCCCTGTATTCTTGCCTTGCCCTGTGGTCCTGTCCTGTTTTTCTTTCTGCCTGTCTTTATGTCATTCCAGGTTTTCTCTCATTCCCTCTGCCTTGTTAGTTTACTTCTGTTTAAACCACACCCGTTTCTGTTCAGTCCTTACTAGTGCAATCTACAGGTATTTCCTCTGTGTCTATTCCAACTATGTCTTTTAGATTCTATTTGTTTTTGCTTTGCTAATATTATATCTTAGTTAGGGACTTGCCTAATGGGGGTACCTTGATGTGGTTGGCAAGCTAACGTCTAATTGGCCAAATGGTGAACTAAGCCCCCACCTTTACCATCTTTAGTGTTAGGCTAGTTCATGTATTTATGTTTGAAGAAAAAAGGCTCACAATCCAGCTCCATGCCACACAATCCAACACATGAAGGGTGGGTGCTTCCACAGCGCTGAACAGACGCAATATGTAGACACAGAAGTAGCAAAAAGGTGTGCACTCCACGCTCCAGGATAAAAAAAATAAGGTGCTTTATTATCTTTAAAAATGATGCATACAAATGAGATGAATAACATCCATGGACTGGTAAGTCAAAACGCAGGGGATGGACCACCTGACGCGTTTCGCGTGTTGCCACGCTTAGTCATAGGTCACCTAATTTTTAAAGATAATAAAGCACCTTATTTTTCACCATCCTGGAGCGTGGAGTGCACACCTTTTTGCTACTTCTGTGTCTGCATGTTGCGTCTGTTCAGCGCTGTGGAAGCACCCACCCTTCATGTGTTGGATTGTGTGGCATGGAGCTGGATTGTGAGCCTTTTTCCTTCAAATTACCATCTGATCCACATTACATATACTGTAATAACAGTGGACATGACTGTCCAATGAAAATACAAAATGAAAAGTTGTGTGTCCATACTATCACAACACGGAAGTGCTCATGCCATTGTACAGAGCACTGGCGAGACCTCACTTGGAGTTTTATACGCAGTACTGGAGCAGAGAGAGCCAGTTGCCAACCAGACGGCTGCCTGCTTCCTATGGAGGCATGGCAGCTGCCAGTCAGAGAATAAACTGGCGTGTACTATCAAAAGTACACGCCAGTTCATCCTCATACTAGGGACAACTAACTTTAAACCTGTGCTTCAATATAAGAAGCACAAGTGAAAAAAAAAAAACATTTAGTGTCCCGTTAAGTTTGAAATTCACGTCTAAATTCCCACTTTCGTGGCTTTTTTGCAAACTTAAGCCAGAGTTTGAAGTAAAGCTTAGTGAGCGAATTTTTCCAACACGGCTACTATGGCCTTCATTTTGCCAATTCCCGCTACCATGAATAAAGTCTCAATCCTCTTACCCAACTGTTCTTTGCTCACAAATGAATCAGCATATCACCTTATTGTAATAATATATTTGTCTCCTGGCAGATCCTCATCCAGACTGTCCATGGCACTGTTGTTGGATTGTACATTCAAACCTTTTTGGAGTGTTCCCACAGAATTAAGCACTCTAGTAAGGAGGAAGTGTTTTTCACTGGGAGCCAGAACTTGCAGGAGTGTTTCTCGGGATTAGTAAGTACTCTGCACAATATGTGCTCACCCCTTGATAATAGTTTAAACTGGCAGGTATCAATACAGCATCTTCTGGTCATTTCAGATTTATACGGCTTTTTTTTTAAGCCTGGTTTATATTCTCCCGGCCGGGGTTTATTACCTAAGTCTGTTATAAGGTATATATTTACATATATGTGTTTTTTATTTCACTAATTTGTGTTTTTAATACTTGTTTTATGTTTTTCTTTGGGCCTCAAGCTCACTACTGAACATTACATCTTGATCCATATGCCTTTTTTTTTCTAATTAAGACTCCATTGGCAATGTTTATTCTTTTGACATATGTATTAGTTTACTTATTATTATTTTTTTCTTTTGAACAGTAATGAGTATGGTCCCTTAAAAGGACCCTCTGGTCTAAATCTTTTAACTTGCTCTACAGTGTGAGTCATTGAAGAGTCTGTTTAGAAAGGTGTCTTGGAGGAGGGGGAGCAAGAGAGAATAAAAAAAATGATTGAAAAGGATCTATATACATGATGTTAGCAAAATGTTGGTAGATAAAATGTGTGGGTGGAGTCTCCTGTATATGACATCACCTGTGCCTTTTCATTGGATCACAGGCAACTCCACAGACACATTTAAAACACATTTTTCTCCTAATTTAGGCATTTGCTTGCAATTCAGTTTACACAATCTACTTAGACTCGGTGCTACTTCCTCATCCTACATGATATCACCAGAGATAGACGTACATAGACAAGCAGGACAGATTTGCTGACAGATAAGGTACAGAGACTGATTGGCAGACAAGACAATTGGATAGAAAGATGCAAAGAGGGATATTTTACAAGTGAAAAGTGACCATTGAGAAAGATTAGAGAGCATCCTGGAGGACAGTTGCCCTCTTGTCCCCCTTGCCAGCCCTCTTCTGCTTTACTGCCCCAGAGTAAGATAAATAAAACTTAATTCAGTAATAAAAAGTCCCTTAGAGTGGAGTTGATTCTCCTTCCAGACTGGCTGTGTACTAGCTCCACCTACACATATTGTGACATCATCAGCACCGAAACATACCAACTCACAGTTCCCACTGCTGGCACCAGTCAAGCAGCTTCCAGCACAGTTTGACCTGCTTCACCCCTTTGTGTCATTGTCAGGAAGGGCAAAACATGGGTGAGTTTAGTGTTTTGCAACCTTTCACCCCAACAGAATTTTTTGTTGTTGTGGTTGCCCATGTTTATTTATTTTGGAACATTGTACTAATACCTGTAATTTCTCTCTCGAAGGCATCAAGTGACCTGCAGCTGGACAATCCAATGAAATATATCTTAGAAATACTGAACTCGCGAGATATTGAATCTTTACAGACAACAGTCGCATTTTTCTGTGATGCCCATCAGGACTTGAGGTGATACACATTCATTATCACATTCATCTTGTCGTGATGCACTGACTCATTAGAGTGTACAAACTGGCTAAAAGCACAGAGATTTCTGTGCTAACCAAAGCATAGCTCTCCTGCTCCCCTCACCAGTCCATTAGGCATATGAGTCAATAAAGAAATTTAGTGATTGCTTCACAGTCCATAGACAGGTATAATGCTAAATACAACACAATCACCAGTATTCAACAGGCAGGAAGGAGTCGCAATCTACTAAGGATATTTGTGAATTCAAGACCTTCCATGATGTGCAAGGCAATCCAAAATATAGTTTCTTTATTTAGAATCCATATACATCTAATATTTATTATTATCTGGTTGGTGCCTTGCTGAACTTCCATTATCTGGGTGAAAATACATTTTATTCATTTCTTGGTGGTGGTGGCGGTCTCTTTAGCATATATATCAGTAGGGGGTTTACACTGGACACCAGGGATGACTGGCATCCATGTAGTGCTGTTCTGTTATCTCCATTAAGTTCCTTCACCAGCAATGTAATCCACTGATGGGTAGCCAGCTGAGCATCAATCTCCACACCAGCTGTGGTACCCAAGGTTAACCTTCATGTGTATCCTTCAAAATGTTATTCACCCCATGGCTTTGGGATTGTGCACCACACTGCCAATAGTGGGGGAGGAGGTGGACCTCTCCTTACCAGATGGAGGAGTGTTGAACACCAATCAGTGCTGCATGTCATGGAGCAATAAATGCCATGGAGCAATAAATGCCATGGACCAAAGATGTAATGGAGCAATAAACTCCATGAAACAAAGATGCCATGGAGAAAAAGATGCCATTGAGCAATAGATGCCATGGAACAATAGATGCCATGGAACAATAGATGCCATGGAACAATAGATGTAGCCACTTTCAAATTGTGCTCTCTAAGAGCATCATTCAAAAGCCCTTTTAATTAGGCAGGAGTAGGATTCTGTGTGACTAAATATTGCTAAGAAGGGTTTAGTCCCTCTTTAATGATTCAATGAAATCTCACTGTCATTGCATATTTGTGAAATTGAATATCCCATTTTATCCGGATTGATCATTAACTTTCTTTTTAAGGGAAGAACATCTAAATGCTATCCTGAAGATTAAAGGAAATCTCAGACTTAAAGAAAAATAAAAAATCCTCCATTACATAAAAAACAGTAAGGCTGATCTTCAGGCCGATGGAACAAAATTCTTTGAGGACATCAAGGTCAAATCTTGCATTTCACCCTGCTGTTTGTATTTGTTGTATTTAGTTTGCTGTAAAGACACGGTAAGCACGCCTTGAAGGACAGATCAACTTTTTTGTTAATCCCTTGCCATGTCCTTGTACTTCCACGTAAACCCAGCACGTATATTAATAGATACATGTGGATTTACTCTAGGCTGTGTCTCACAGCCATGCTCGTCTGTATTGAGCAGGGGTCTCTGATCTAGTTAAGGTGCCCTCTGTTGATTCCATGCAAGAAATGAGGGTCTATTTCTGCACTAGTAGAGCGAGGCAGTAGCCGACCTGTCCATGGCAGCTGGAGGTCAGAGGATAAACTGGTGTGGATTGTCAAAAGTACATGCCAGTTACTCCTGCACACTAGGGGCAACTCATTTTTTTACTTGTGCTATTATGTTAGAAGCAAGAGTAAAAAATAAAGTTTGTTTCCCTTTAAAGAGGGAGAAAACCCCTCCAAAAATATATATATATATATATTTATCTTTAAGGCCATTTCTCCGTTTTATGTCATTTTTGAATGGTACTTCAGTAACATACCATTCAAAAGATACCCCATGCTCTTAAAAAAAAAAAAAAGACTTGGGATAGATCAGTTCCACTAAGTCATTTCAAGTGGTGTGTCTGTGTGTCAGTCATATAAGATGAAAGGGAGGAAAGTATTTGCGCATGGGCATGTGATTGTGTCAGTGAATGGTAATGTGAACAGTTAAGTAGTATGACACTGTAGTAAGAGGGAGGAGGCAGACAGTGAGACAGACCCAAGATGTCAGTGCTGTAGTATTAGAAGAATCACAGGACATGCTGACTATTTTCTTGTGTGTTCTAGCACATGAGACCAGATTAAAAAGTTAATTATGGGAACCCTTTACATATGGCAAATATTTATTTTTCAGGTTTAATCCCTCTTTGATATTTAGAAGATGACTCTGTTTTCAAAACATTGTACTTATTTAATATTTAATTTAATTATATGAAGTCTTTGAAACTGACCAGATTCTGCACATATTTAAGTTTGACATATTTAAGGTGTACTGCCATGTTAAGAATAAAAATAATATCTGTAATGATCAGTTTCTTGGTCTGTTCCTCTTACATTCAAAATGACTGTTTTGTGTTGTTTATTTATAATGTTTCAACATAGTCATTTATGAAACATAATCATTTTTTCAGCAAAATAATGTGTACAGTTTTACACAATATATAAATGCACTATTCAAAACATGAAACAAGCAAGATAACAGAGATTCTTCACAAAATGGATAGAAAGTGCAAATTAAAATACTATTGAGCTAAAAACTGAATAAAATAAAAAGCCATTGAAACATATGAGACAAATTAGAACTTATTGGGAAAGCTGGGGATGCTTTTTGCTCCTGGTTTGATGGGAGACAAAGCAACTCTGAGGTTGTGTTCAATGTCCATTCTGTTCCTATATTTGGTCTTCAGCTGGACCAGAGCTGAGAAGCCCCTCTCACAAAGACAGAACTGCGATCACTGGGGGGCACAGAAGGTGTTGCATGATGCCTCGAGGAAGGAAAAATTAGTTCTTAAAAGCTCAAGGTTAAAGAGAACCGGTGTTCTGACAAATTTCTGGAGCAAATTCTCCTGCGCAATAGCAGGAGAATTTGCTCATTGCGCATGCGCATAAAGTTACAGCTGATCACTCAGCTGTAACTTTGTGCACACCGCGCATGCGCCAACTACGCAACCCACCTCCCGCCCCCCGCACACCCCCCGCACACCCCTTCTTACCAGATGATCGGACACAGCGGTACACAGCACATGCGCAAGGCTATCAAGCCGTGTGGGAATGCGCGCGTCCGTGGTTGGATTCAAAACGCTGGTAAGTAACACGGGGCGGGGCGACATAAGGGGTACAGAGGGGTAAGTCCAACAGAGGGGTAAGCACCCTGGTGAGGGCTGCCTCATCTTCATGGGAGTTGTGATCCTCCTGCTGTATTATTGATGCAGCAGGGGGATCACAACTCCTATCAAGATGAGGCAGCCCCTCAGGTACTGCCTTAGTTTCATTGGACACGGGGGGTGGGGGGGGCTCATATAAATGGGGCATTAAACACTGGGTGCTCATATAAAGGGGACATTAAACACTGGGTGCTGATATAAAGGGGACATTAAACACGGGGTGCTGATATAAAGGGGACATTAAACACGGGGGGCTGATATAAAGGGGGACAGTAAACACGGGGGGCTGATATAAAGGGGGACAGTAAACACGGGGTGCTGATATAAAGGGGGACAGTAAACACGGGGGGCTCATATAAATGGGGCATTAAACACGGGGTGCTCATATAAATGGGGCATTAAACACGGGGTGCTCATATAAATGGGGCATTAAACACTGGGTGCTGATATAAAGGGGACATTAAACACGGGGTGCTGATATAAAGAGGACATTAAACACGGGGGGCTGATATAAAGGGGGACAGTAAACACGGGGGCTGATATAAAGGGGGACAGTAAACACGGGGTGCTGATATAAAGGGGGACAGTAAACACGGGGGGCTCATATAAATGGGGCATTAAACACGGGGTGCTCATATAAATGGGGCATTAAACACGGGGTGCTCATATAAATGGGGCATTAAACACTGGGTGCTGATATAAAGGGGACATTAAACACGGGGTGCTGATATAAAGAGGACATTAAACACGGGGGGCTGATATAAAGGGGGACAGTAAACACGGGGGCTGATATAAAGGGGGACAGTAAACACGGGGTGCTGATATAAAGGGGGACAGTAAACACGGGGTGCTGATATGAAGGTGACATTAAACACGGGGGGCTCATATAAATTGGGCATTAAACACGGGGGACTCATATAAAGGGGACATTAAACACGGGGGGCTGATATAAATGGGGCATTAAACATGGGGTGCTGATATAAGGGGGCAGTAAACACGGGGTGCTCATATAAATGGGGCATTAAACACGGGGGGCTCATATAAATGGGGCATTAAACACGGGGGGGCTCATATAAATGGGGCATTAAACACGGGGGGCTCATATAAATGGGGCATCAAACACGGGGGGCTGATATAAGGAAGGGCAGTAAAGACAGGGGGTGCTCATATAAGGGAGTGCAGTAAAGACGGGTTGCTCATATAAGGAAGGGCAGTAAACACGGGGTGCTGATATAAGGGGGGCAGTAAAGACGGGGTGCTCATAAAGGGGCAGTAAAGATGGGGGGCTCATATAAAGGCGGCATTTAAACACGGGGTGCTCATAAATAGGGGGGCAGTAAAGACGGGGGGGTTAGAGTTGTGTTGTGACTGGAGATATGAAAGGTGTGTGACTGGACAGTAACAAGGGTTGAAGCCTTGACGTGGCGTTACTGCTCACATGGGTATCCATGTGCCAATTCAACCAGGGTGAGTGACTGAAATATTACATGATTACAATCAAAAGTTTAAAAATTAACTTTTCCAATTTTTCTTGTTTATTTTACATAACAAATATACTCATATAATAATGGTATTTTTAATCTTCTGAGTGTGAAGAAAAAAATTGGTTTTCAATGTTTTTTTTTTAGATGGTGCATCAATTAACATAAACACAGTGAGACAAGCATAGGAAACGTGTGACAGGAAGAAAAGAAAGGGGGACGTGAATGCGATTGAGAAGAGCATGGTGCAAGTCTGACACAGAGGGGTCTATTCATTAAAAGTTGAGTAGCAGGTGAGTTGGGATATATTTAATCTCACCAATTTAGCTATTTGTTTGGCAGGGACACACCTGCCGAGTTACCCCCACATAGCTCTCATAATTTCCATCCTGCCACTCACTCAGACACACACACACACACGTGCTCTGCTCAGGGCCATCTTTAACATTGACTGGACCCTGGGCAAACATTTGTTTGGGGCCCCTGGACCCCACCCCTCATTCCCGGCATGCAATCACACCCTCCACCCTAATACCTCCATACAAAAAAATAAACACACACACTTATATGCTATATATTATGTAATTATATTATTAATTATTTAAAACTAATATATATGGATAGGTGGATTATATAATATTTAGATTAAGTGTGTGAATATATATGATTTACACAGACAAATTTACACAGTCAGATAGACACACTTACACACACAGACAACCTTACACAGTCAGATAGACACACTTACAAACACAGTCAAACTTAAACACACACACTCGTTTGTCCCCCTCCCTGCTCACTTACCTTACATTTGCAGGGAAGGGGCTGTTTCTTCTGTGCGTGGCTTCATGTGTTCTGAGCACCGTTATGTCACAGACATCTGGTGCTCTAACATGCTCTGTGAGGGGGCCTAGATTTCCCCCCCTCACGTGACACACTTACACATATACATACACTTACACAGACACCCTTACACACTTTGTATCCTCTTTCTTTCCCATGTCTGTGTCTCTCTCCTCTGCCTTCCCAGTTCACTCTCTTTTCTCTTCCACATGTATGTCTCTTCTCTCCACCGTCTGTATTCTCTTCCCTCCCTTCAGTGTTCTCACCTGTCCCCCCTGTGTTCTCTCCCCATCCCCCCCTTCTCTCCCGTGTTCTCTCCTCTGTCCCCCAATGTTCTCCCCCCCAGTGTTCTCTCCTTTGTCCCCCATTGTCTCCCCAGTGTTCTCTCTATCCCCCTCTCCCCAGTGTTCTCTCTATCCACCCCTCCACTCCCCAGTATGTTCTCTATCCCCCCTCCCTTCCCCACCCCAGTGTTCTCTCCCACGTGAGTGGAGCGCGGGGAGACGCAGGCAGCATGGGCTCTGTGTGTGTTATACACCCTGAGAGCTCAATCCATGCTGCTCGCGCGTAGTAATGACGCAGAGCATCGTATTTCCGAGAGGGAGCCGGGGAGAGGAGAGAACGCTGGGCGCACCTGTACTATGCGATCAGTGCTGATCGCATAGTGCAGGTACAGAGGGGCAGCGGGACCACCGGGCAGCTGCCTTGGGCCCCCCAGGAGTAAGTGGGCCCTGGCTCTGCTGCTCACTGCCACATACTCTGCCACTCATACAATTACACTTGCAGTTAATATAAAATATTAACATGCTCCCCACCTGTCACTGGAGTATGAGCGTGGGGTCATTACGTGACACTTCCACATCAAGGGAGCGCGAGAGGCTTCCTGCTTGTCGGTGTGAAAGGAGGGCTGATGAGGGGAGAACATTTCATCTCCCCAGCCAGCTCTTCCAACTGAGGAGGCGCCGTCGCAGGGTGCACGTCTAACTTCACAGACATTAAAAAAATATATACACAGGTTCTCCCAGATTTGTCGCCCCTTCTTCCTGTGCACAGTGGCATCTGCACCCGCCTAGGATCGGCTTTGAGAGCAGGGCCTGACTTGGAACACACACAGTCACACACAGGGGGGTGGCTGCCTCAACCTGATGGTAGTTGTGATCACCTCCTTAAGTTCCCATGTGTCCCCCTCGTGTGACTTCCACTTACTAGCGTAGCATGTCACTGATTGAAGTTTTACCAATTGCTTGCTACACTAGTAAGTAATAAGTAAGACACTTATACTTTGCCTGTCACCGCAGCTGATCCAGAGGGGGCTGGAGGTGGTGTGTGTCCCTCGCGCAGGTGCTTTTCTAACAAAGTTATGGCTGATTGACAGCTGTAACTTTGTGCGCGTGCGCAATGAGTAAATTCTACTGCGCCTGTGCAGTAGAATTTGCTCAAGAAATCTGACAGAACACTGTGATATACCCATTTATTCTGCCGCTCACTCACACACAATGCCACTCACTCTCAATCTGATATTCACTCACATATGTATTTTCTCCCCCACCCGTCATCAATTTTCCATTAGGCTCTATGTATTTTATCCCCTTTACACTTCTCCCTAAACTCACAACCACCCGTTATATCTTCCTACCTTTTCTCACACAGCATCGGCTGTGGACGCACGTGATCCTGTGCAGTAACTGAAGTGCGCGCACGTGGTGAACGTCTCAGAGCGACCGAACAACTTAAAGCGGCCCCAGGACCAGAGGACTACCGTGAAATTTCACGGTATCCAGGTAGGCCAGTCCGGCCTGCTTGAAAGTCTCTCTCTCACTCTCTCTCTGTCTGTCTCTCACACTCTCTCTGTCTGTCTCTCACTCTCTCTCTGTCTGTCTCTCACACTCTCTCTGTCTCTCTCTCACTCTCTCTCTGTCTCTCTCTCACTCTCTCTCTGTCTGTCTCTCTCACTCTCTCTGTCTGTCTCTCACTCTCTCTCTGTCTCTCTCTCTGTCTGTCTCTCACTCTCTCTCTGTCTCTCTCTCTGTCTGTCTCTCACTCTCTCTCTGTCTGTCTCTCACACTCTCTCTGTCTCTCTCTCACTCTCTCTCTGTCTCTCTCTCACTCTCTCTCTGTCTCTCTCTCTCACTCTCTCTCTGTCTGTCTCTCACACTCTCTCTGTCTGTCTCTCACTCTCTCTCTGTCTGTCTCTCACACTCTCTCTGTCTCTCTCTCACTCTCTCTCTGTCTCTCTCTCAATCTCTCTCTCTGTCTCTCTCTCACTCTCTCTCACTCTCTCTCTGTCTCTCTCTCTCTCTCACTCTCTCTCTGTCTCTCTCTCACTCTCTCTCTCACTCTCTCTCTCTCTCTCACTCTCTCTCTCTGTCTGTCTCTCTCACTCTCTCTGTCTCTCTCAGTCTGTCTCTCTCTACACACATTCTGTGCATAAATGTTATCAAATACATGTATAACCATTAGGTAGTTTGATATTTATTTTTAATAAACGAATTTGACAAATTTCAGTGTCTTCAGCTTCCAGCCTCGTGTCCTTCACTTCAGTCACGTATAAAAGTCTTGGTCACAAATGATGCTAATAGGAAATTCTGCTTGTAATCACCTTCCATTTCTAGAAGAAATAGGAAAAGTAAATCATCACGTCTCCTGATAAGAGCTATCAGGGCAGGGATATTGGCACAACTGTGTGAAACAATGTTTTTGTAAATAAGTAAAATGCTAAGAAATAAAAATATTAAGAATAAAATCTTAACACATTAACAGCATACATTAAAAGCACGCCCATTTAGACCATGAGGTAATGGTCAAACAAACCAGGGCTCAGTCCTCCATGAAGTATCCCCGATATGATAGGAACAACGGTAACACCCTCAAATGGGCTGGGGGAATAGAAAAGTCTGGCCAGTGTTGTAATTAACCCCTTAAGGACAAAGGCTGTTTTTAGACTTCTGCATTTTTTTTTTTTTTTAAAGAAAATGGAGGAAGTAATTGAGAGAGAAACAGAGGATTTAAAAACTTTGAATGTAATACAAACACAAAGTCCCCAAAATAAATTGTTTATACCTGTATACCTCATGAACCTGTATGAAGCAGTTATAGCCTTGTTACTGAGGGATGGTGTGGTTCCAAAACAAAGAATAGTCCAGCTGGACACGTGTGGACAGGTAACCATGCATCCCGATATGAGCTGTCCTGTGGAAGAAAACATAACAGGTTAAACATTGTAATTGTGATCATATTACCAGGTTGAGAATGACAGGAATAGTCAAATCATGATTTAAGAAAATGCACTGTTACACCCAGCGCGGGTGTAACAGTGCATTTTCTTAAATCATGATTTGAATAATAGAACATTTTTATATTAAACACATAAGTATTACAGTCACTCACGTTGGTTGAATTGGCACATGGATACCCATGTGAGCAGTAACGCCACGTCAAGGCTTCAACCCTTGTTACGGTCCAGTCACACACCTTTCATATCTAAATTCACACACAGAAGCACATGCCTTTCAGACCAGGGGTGTCACTGGGGAGCAGAGCGGGGACACCGTGTTACTTTCTCACAATCTGTGAATCTAACTCTGTAAGGAGAGTGAAAGACACACAGTGTTAGAGAAAGAAAGATAGTGTACTAGTTTATTAAGTTACCTTTAAGGTAACAGCCAGTTACCAATGTCACAGCGCAAGCGTACAAAGTTACGGCTGTACCTTTGGCAGAAGAGCGCATGTGCGAGGAACACACACCATCTCACGCCCAATTCGGATCAGCTGCGGTGACAGGTAAGTATAAGCGTCTTACTGATTGTCACTTATTAGCGTAGCAATCAATGTATAGTTGCTAAAAGTCCTATCAGTGACATGCTACGCTAGTAAGTGGAAGTCACACACGTGGGACACACGGGAGCTTAAGGAGGTGGTCACAACTACCATCAAGATGAGGCAGCCACCCCCCTGTGTGTGACTTCCACTGATGTCAACTATACATTGATTGCTACGCTAATAAGTAACAATAATCAGTAAGACGCTTATACTTACCTGTCACCGCAGCTGTTCCGAAGGGGGCGTGAGATGGAGTGTGTTCCTCGCACATGCGCTCTTCTGCCAAAGGTACTGCTGATTGACAGCTGTAACTGTGTGCGCATGTGCTGTGATGCAAAATGAGCAAATTCTACAGTAGAATTTGTTCGAGAAATATGTCAGAACACCCCCTTTATGTGAGCACCCCTGTCTTTACTGCCCCCCTATATATGAGCACCCCGTGTTTAAGTGCCTCCTTTATATGAGCACCCCCTGTCTTTACTGCCCTCCCTTATATGAGCACCGTGTTTACTGCCCCTATATATGATCACCCCGTGTTTAATGCCTCCTTTATATGAGCACCCCCTGTCTTTACTGCCCCCCTTATATGAGCCTCCCGTCTCTTTACTGCCCCCCTTATGTGAGCATGCCCCGTCTTTACTGCCCCCTTTAAAATGTGCCTCATGTCTTTACTGCCCCCCTTATATCAGCACCCCGTCTTTACTGCCCTCCCATATTTGAGCACCATCTGTCTTTACTGCCCTCCCTTATTTGAGCACCCCGTCTTTACTGCCCTTCCTTATATCAGCACCCCGTGTTTACTGCCCCCTTTATATGAGCCCCCATGTTTAATGTCCCCTTTATATCAGCACCCCGTGTTTAATGTCCCCCTTTATATCAGCACCCCGTGTTTACTGTCCCATTTATATCAGCACCCCGTGTTTAATGCCCCATTTATATCAGCACCCCGTGTTTAATGTCCCCTTTATATGAGCCCCCCGTGTTTAATGCCCCATTTATATGAGCCCCCCGTGTTTACTGTCCCCCTTTATATCAGCACCCAGTGTTTAATGCCCCATTTATATGAGCACCGTGTTTAATGCCCCATTTATATCAGCACCCCGTGTGTAATGCCCCATTTATATCAGCACCCCGTGTATAATGTCCCCTTTATATGAGCCCCCCGTGTTTAATGCCCCATTTATATGAGCCCCCCGTGTTTACTGTCCCCCTCTATATCAGCACCCAGTGTTTAATGCCCCATTTATATGAGCACCGTGTTTAATTCCCCATTTATATGAGCCCCCCGTGTTTAATGCCCCATTTATATGAGCACCCCGTGTTTACTGTCCCCCTTTATATCAGCACCAGTGTTTAATGCCCCATTTATATGAGCACCCAGTGTTTAATGCCCCATTTATATGAGCACCCCGTGTTTAATGCCCTATTTATATCAGCACCCCGTGTTTAATGTCCCCTTTATATGAGCACCCAGAGTTTAATGCCCCATTTATATGAGCACCGTGTTTAATGCTCCATTTATATGAGCCCCCCGTGTTTAATGCCCCATTTATATGACCCCCCCCCCGTGTCCAATGAAACTAAGGCAGTACCTGAGGGGCTGCCTCATCTTGATAGCAGTTGTGATCCCCCTGCTGCATCAATAATACAGCAGGAGGATCACAACTCCCATGAAGATGAGGCAGCCCTCACCAGGGTGCTTACCCCTCTGTTGGCCCCTTATGTCGCCCCGCCCCGTGTTACTTACCAGCGTTTTGAATCCAACCACGGACGCGCGCATTCCCACACGGCTTGATAGCCGTGCGCATGCGCTGTGTTCCGCCGTGTCCGATCATCTGGTAAGAAGGGGTGTGCGGGGGGTGTGCGGGGGGTGTGCGGGGGGCGGGAGGTGGGTTGCGTAGTTGGCGCATGCGCGGTGTGCACAAAGTTACAGCTGAGTGATCAGCTGTAACTTTATGCGCATGCGCAATGAGCAAATTCTCCTGCGATTGCGCAGGAGAATTTGCTCCAGAAATTTGTCAGAACACCGGCTTTGGTTGGCGACAAAAGCTCAGGCAACACTAATCACCAAGAGGATGAGGGCAAAAACAGTGCAGTAAACAAACTCAAATAAAGCTCATCAGACTCAAATACAAGATAGTCTTGGTAGTATTGTAGGACCTGCAGTTCAGACGCCAGTACTGACCTGCCCACACCATGCCCTCCTCAAATGGCCAATCCACCAGCTTTCACCTTACTCTCTATCAGTGGCGGATCCAGGGGGGGGGGGCAACGGGGCAATTGCCCCCCCCCCCCCCCCCGAGAAGAGAAAGAAAAAAAAAAACGTTTTAAAAAAAAAAAACGACACGCTTGCAGGCAGAGACAGAGGTGAGAAGGGATCGGAAGATCCCCCTCACCTTCTCTGCCTGCCTGCCAGGCTGCACGGGGAGCCGAACAGGCAGCACAGAGAAAGCTCCGTGCTGCCTGTTCGGCTCCCCGTGCAGTCTGACACGGAAGTGCCGACAGGTCACGTGACCGGCGCGCTGATTTCATACGCGCGCCGGGTCACGTGACCTGTCGGCACAACCGCCTGGGAGCCGAACAGGCAGCATGGGGGAGACCATGCTGCCTGCCACTAGCCACCAGGGGATAAGGTAAGTGCTGGGGAGATGGGGGGCAAATAGTCTGTGGCTTAATAAATGGCTAATAACACTGCATATTGGGAAAATTTGAAGGGGCATATAAAATGGCAACTAACAGTGGCAAATTACTGGGCAAATTGGCAGGGGAATATAAAATGGCAACTAACACTGGCATATTACTGGGCAAATTGGAAAGGGCTTATAAAATGGCAATGAACACTGGCATATTACTGGGCAAATTGGAAGGGGGTTATAAAATGGCAACTAGCACTGGCATATTACTGGGCAAATTGGAAAGGGCTTATAAAATGGCAACTAGCACTGGCATATTACTGGGCAAATTGGAAAGGGCATATAAAATGGCAACTAGCACTGGCATATTACTGGGCAAATTGGAAAGGGCTTATAAAATGGCAATGAACACTGGCATATTAATGGGCAAATTGGAAGGGGGTTATAAAATGGCAACTAGCACTGGCATATTATTGGGCAAATTGGCAGGGGCATATCAAATGGCAACTAGCACTGGCATATTATTGGGCAAATTGGAAGGGGCATATAAAATGGCAACTAACACTGGCATATTACTGGGCAAATTGGAAGGGGCTTATGAAATGGCAACTAACACTGGCATATTACTGGGCAAATTGGCTGGGGCATATAAAATGGCAACTAATTGTTTTTGGTTATAAAAATGGCAACAAAAAAAATAAAAAAAAAATAAAATGGCAACTAGTACTGGCATATTATTGGGCAAATTGGAAGGGGCGCATTAAATGGCAAAAAAACTGGCATATTATTGGGCAAATTAGCAGGGGCATATTAAATGGCAAATAACACTGGCATATAATTTATTGGGCAAATTGTCAGGGGCATATTAAATGGCAAATAACACTGGCATATTATTGGGCAAATTGGCTGGGGCATATTAAATGGCAACTAACACTGGCATATTATTGGGCAAATTGGCTGGGGCATATTAAATGGCAAATAATACTGGCATATTATTGGACAAATTGGCTGAGAGAGCCATAAATGGGAAGGGAGAAGAGAGAGACATAATTGGGATGGTAGAGGAGAGACGGACAGACATGGGTTGGCAGAGGAGAGACAGACAAACATGGGATGGCAGAGGAGAGACAGACAGATATGGGATGGCAGAGGAGAGACAGACAGATATGGGGAGAGGAGACAGACAAACATGGGAAGGGAGAGGAAAGAGACATAAATGGGAAGGGAGAAGAGAGAGACATAAATGGGATAGTAGAGGAGAGACAGACAGACGGGATGGGAGAGGAGAGGCAGAGAGATGGGAAATGAGAGGAGAGACAGACGGACATGGGAAAGAAGAGGATACATAGACGGACATGGAAGTGAAGAGGAGAGAAACGGATATGGAAGGAAGAGAGACAGAGGGACACGGGGAGTGAGAGGAGTGTGACAGACATGGGAGAGAGGATAAGACAGACGGACATGGCAGAGAGGAAAAGACAGACGGATATGGGAGAGAGGAAAAGACAGACTGACATGGGAGAGAGGAAAAGACAGACGGACATGTGCCCCTCCCGAGATCAGACTCTGGATCCGCCCCTGCTCTCTATGGCATATACAGGCAATCCAAAAGGTTTCATAAGGAGAAGGCATGAATAAGAGGGCAGACCCCAAAATATAGGGAACAAGCCTCCAAGAGGACCGGCAAAGATTCATTTTTTTCACCTAGTGAGAGGTAGATAGGGAGATAGATGCTATATACCAATAATTGCCATCCAAATTACAATCACAAAGGAGCTACCTAGCTGACAGATAAGTAAGATTGATAAAAATACACCATTATATGTAAATATCTGTTTTAAAGAGATTTACCTGTAACACATGGTTAAATTGTCATCTACTGGACCAAAAAACCATATCATCAAAGCTTGGGATACTGTGTATAAAGTAGTCAGCCTTTCCTCTGGATGGTCACTACTGATGCCACTATCTGTATTTCCTGATTTAAATTTGAATAATCTGGCACACTAAATCAATTCAAAACTTAAATGACTTTTTCTTAGGTAATTCTTTAATGTTTTAAGAAGCTTCAAGATAAATTCAGCCTAGAAGATAATATGCTAATAGAAAGCAAATTAAATTATTAATAAAATAAAAGATATATTTTCCATTCAAAATTTTGATCAAAATTATCAGGAAAATGCATTCACTGATCTGGAAAAACATACTTACATAATCCTAATAAATGCGTTACTGTATCTCAATGTTACTCTTATCTAATGCCCATACGTAGATTAAAGATATTGGAGCTTGTTACAACCTAGAAGAATGGCTTAAATTTGTATCAGCTCTCAAAGGAATTAAACATTGCTCCAAATCATTGGGAAAACCATTTCAAAATAATTTATAGATGGTATTTACCCCCCTATGGGTTGAATAAAATGAACTTCAGATATTCAGACAAATGTTGGAGAAACAGTGGAATTATTGGTTCGTTTTCACATATTTTTTGGTATTGTCTTAAACTCACACATTTTTGTCAGCAAATAGATAAATTAAAACAAAAAGTAAATTCTAATATTCCTCTACTCACTTCAGAATTGGCTTTATTCGAATTCTTCCCTGATACTATTGAAAAAAATTCATAAAATTATAAATGGAAATATCGTTTTAGCTGCTACTAGAGTCATCCCCAGATACTGGAGGTCACCAACAATCCCTACTATTAAAGAAGTTTTTAATTATATGCTAGGAAATAAGGGGTAAGAAATGGCTCTCAGACAACCTTCTTTGCAGTTAGATAACCTTAGACACTACTGGGACGAATGGGAAACAAAGATTAAAAGAGAATATAGATTTTGATTACTTGTATAAAGAAAAGTATTTGAAAAAATGTTATTTTTTTGGCCGGTGGGTTACTGTTGGATCTGGCAGGATTAGAGTTGTGGATAAAAGGCATGTCCTGCAGTCCGTGGCTCTCCAGAATTCATTTTCCGCACTGTCACAGTGCAGTGGTGTTGTGGAGGCTCAGACACGGAATTTGAGGAACCACCCTCCTTTATGGCTGAGGTGTGCAAGGAGAAGGTGAGGCCTGTTAGAAAGCAGTTGTTGTTGGGAGATTCTATCATAAGAGGTGCTGAGTTGGACAGTATTGGCTTAGTGAGATGTCTTCCTGAAGCTACTGCCGGAGACAGGAGGTGTATTTGTAATATTGTTAAGCAAGCAAATCAGGAAGGAGAATTGGATGTACTGGTTCATCTAGGTACAAATGATTTGGCTGACAAGGAGGTTTCAAAGGTGAAGGAAGATTTTCGTGTTCTTGCCAATGATATACGGCAGGTTGTGTCCACACTGTCATCCTTCTCCTTGCACACCTCAGCCATAAAGGAGTCTTAAATTAGAGGGGCAATGATTTAAAAGTAATATCAGGAAGTATTACTTTACTGAGAGGGTAGTGGATGTATGGATTAGCCTTTCAGCAGAAATGGTAGAGGTAAACCTAGTCAAGGATTTTAAGCATGCGTGGGAAAGGCACAAGGCTATCCTAGATATAAGACAGGGAACTGGGGACTAATATAAGTATTTAGAAAATTGGGCAGACTAGATGGACCGAATGATTCTTATCTGCCGACACATTGTATGTTTTTATTTTATTACGCGATTGTCATTAACTAGGTATTGTTGTGTCATGTTATGTATACTAGAATTGGTTATAGTCATTAGAATTTAATTTAAAAAAGATTAAAATAAAAAGCTATTGTGGATGGAGGCACTACCCTTCTCCCCTTTTTTTGCCCCCCCTCCCAATTTTACATTTTTTGTTTTATTTATTAACAATGTAATTTAATTGCATAATTAATTCATACCAATATGTTATCACAATGAAACCTGACTATTAAGTGCCTGATCAATGCTTTCATCATTGATAATTTAATATTGCTTAATATCAATTCATACATTGAAATTTACTCTTTTTTATGTATAACTTATGTGGTATTTTCTCTTTCATTGTAAAAGTTATTGTTATTGTAAAAATATCTGTTCAATAAAATATGTTTGAAACAAATAACATATCAGTTTCCAATAGTATACTGTAATCTAGGGACTGACAACAAAATATGTTACTAGAATGGGTACTGATATGAAAATAAAGTCATTTAATAAATGTAGTGCCATACCTAAAGTGTTTGGTACCTGGAGTGGATCTTATCTTTAACACCCCCTCTACACACAAGCCTCTCCCAAGGCTCTCTCTCTTCTCTTTCTCCTCCCCTTTCATCTCTCCTTTTCATCTGCCACATCTGTCTCTCTCTACCCATATTCTCTCCACCAGCTGTCAATCAGATCCTTGCACCGGCTTTGGGGGGCTGATGATACCACCAGGGTACCATGTCCTCTGCCCCCCATAAAGTATGTTACTAACACAGTGATTTGTGTATCTACTATAAATGAGGAAAGGAAACTCCAGTCTTAACTGAACATCGGTGGCCACAAAGCCAGAGGGATATTCAGAAGATCTGCTACCATTGGTGGGAAGGAAGAGAATCAGCCACTACTACAGCATCAATAATACATCACCAGGAGTTCAGAAGTGCGCTCTCACACATTCACAATCACATCACCACAATGAGCCAATCACAGGGTGACCTTCCTGCAAGATGCTGCCTTTATTGTGTGAAACCATGTTTTAATTTATAAATAAAGGTTTTCTTACCTTTCCACTGTTTGTGCATTGTAATATATGTGCTGACTGGAGGTGATGGATTGTTTGAAATCAAAGCAAAGTCCAATCCAGTGACATATGAAGTGGAAACAAAGTCAGAGCCAAGTTTGATTAAAAAATATTATGGTAATTTAACGATTGCAAATATGAGTGTAATTTGCTGATATTTGTTGGGTATGTTGGCTGTAGAATTAATAATAATTAGTATATTTGTTTAAAGCTTCAATGTAATATTCACTGTCATTTCCTGGCTGTTTTTGTTTTGGTAAAAAATAAAATCTCTGTGATTTCGAGCATTTATAAAGTATTAAATCACACAAGACTTATACTGATGGTTTTTATGGAAAATATATGGTATGATTTCATTCCTATAGCAGTTATAAACCCTGGAACTGGCTTATCCTGAGATACTGTAATGACGGATATTACTCTAAACATCAGGGACATCTAGCTGCTCGGTTTCCCATCAAATTCTATTAAAGTTATTAAAATGCACATTTTCCCCGTCTCCTTTATTTACTGATATTACATATATTTGATAGTTTTTGTCCACACCGGTCAAGAATGGCTAATCGATGAACCTCATGGTACTATTTGTAAGGGTTAATCCACCATCCTTGTCTCTACTTTTATAAATGATGTTATTACTAGACCACCTTAAAGAGACTGGCTGGTGCCCAAAATGCATCTCCCAAATATTAATGCATATTAATGTGCTTTCAATGTACTTTATAATGCATGTTTTACATTTAGCATTGCTTAAAATATAAAATACTTACAGCTAGCAGTTTGCAAGAAACCAGGACTGCCCAAACTAGCTGAGTAAAAGAAACCAATGAGAAAAATGCCATTCAAATTAATGGAATTTCCGGTCTCTCTAGTGAGGTCAACAGACAATATGTTGCACTGTTAATAGATCCTATTATGTACAAGAGCAAGTTTATAACATTCCACACAATGCATTATATTCAAGCAGCACAGGACGTAACTAAATGAAACAAAATTGTATATGCTGAGTGTCTATATAATCAGAGCTGCAGCATCTGTAGTATGCATGCAGATTAATCACTGGGGGAGTGCTTGAGTTAAATATTAGAAATGTGAATTATGCAGAATGTCTGCATCAAATCACACCGTAAAATGCCTGTGCACTATACATGCGAGTTTTGGGACCAGAATGTCCCTTTAAGGCTCTTCCAGGAGTGCTCCTGTTGGTGATACAATGTGCCAGGCTGGCAGCAGCAAATCCATTACTGGAAAGCGTCAGTTTAGAATTCTCCAGGCAGCTCGTGAGCATCTGACCTCACTGAGGGTCAGGTCATGCCCGGAGCACAACAGGAGTACAAACATGGCGATCTATCCAGACTCTCAACAAGCCTAGCATGTTCCTTACAATAAAGGATCCCTCCGGGCTGAAAAAGAACTGGACAAATAAATGTAAATTAAAGCGGACATATTAAAAATAATTATGCATTTAGTGTTTTTAGTTTTACCATCCTTTTGAAAGCTTTCTCTTGGGGATTGATCCAGCCCACATGACATCTGTATCTCAAACATAACAGTATTACGCCATGTGCTAATGACATACCTCCCCCTTCTGCTCCCGGTGAATCAGGATGCTGGGGAGTGGAGCTTGGGAGGTCAAGTGTCACTCATCAGTGACAGTGCTACTGCGTATGGGCACAATACTGCGCAGTATACAGTCTCCCATGTCCCAGGCAATAGAGAATGTGATTGGGACTGCACGACTGAGATCCTAAAACTCACTGCCCGGAAAAGCGGGAGAGAAACTCCAATAAAGACTGTTTCAACCAGAGTAGTACATATGGGAGGAACCCAAAAATGTTTCTATTTGTGTGGCTTCCATTGGTGGCCAATAGATATACCCACCATGCCTACTCTAACTATGGCTGATAGAGGAAGATTGAAAATGAGCATTTGCCAAGATTTATAATAAGAGGGATTTTGTCCATCACACTTTAGCAACATTCTGTGACACAATGAAATGAAAGCCTTTCCACCAGTTACTTTCATGGTTAATGAGAAAACTCCTGAAATATACAGTAAATCTCCTGGCCATGTATTATTGTGATGTCATAATACACCATGACATCACCGAGGCTATATATCCAGGGGGCAGAAATAAACGCTCTTGTAGCTTTGCAGTGCTTGCAGTGCATTGGTTGCTTATTTTGCGAGTTTTTTGTGTTATATTATTATGCCGAAAGCGGTTAATAAAGGTGGTAAGTCAGGAGGTAGCAGAGGAAGCAAGAGAGGAATAGAAGGAGTAGAGGAAGAGGCAGGTGAAAAACAGATAAGTTATAAAAAGTCCAGTAATCATCGAAGTCGGGAGATAGAGAGGAAGAAAAGGAGCATAAAGAGGAGCAGGGAGGATGAGGAGGAAGACAAGAAACCAGCTAAAAATGGAAAGATGATCTCTGCTGGTGAAGGCACGAGTCGAAGGGGAGTTACCAGGAAAGATGGAGGAGAGCAGAAGAAGGAGGAAAGGGAACCATCTCCTGGATGTAGTAACCACCTCTCCATTAGAGACTTTAAATTCCACCAGGAGCTGGGGAGAGGTGGTTTTGGGAAGGTGAGCCATGTGTTTTCCTTTTACAAATAAATACTGCTTATAATATTGTTAGGCTGGAAGATGGAAGTACACTGAGGGGTTGGGATAGTAGGTGAATTGCCATGTCACTAAGCATTCAGTGAACCACAGGAAGGTCCAGTCACCGTTGGTAGGTTGGAACGCCTTACGCTTTTCGTGTCTCAATCTGGCACTTAGTCATAGACAAGTAACTGAGGTGACTTCAAGCAGTATTCTCTGTAACAATATCATTGCTTTATCTCTCAGGTGATGTTGGCCTCTTGGAAAAAGAGCGAAAAAGTGGCTGTGAAAATCATGGAGAAACGTGCGAGGAGGGCAGCTCGCATTCTCCTGGAGAGCAGAATTCTAAAGACGGCATGGAAATGCCCATTTCTATGCCATGGGATTGCTGCTTTCCAGTCACAGGTACAGGATTGTATGTCTATTGCTCCATAGTCTTGTCCACTCCCCTAATCCGCTGCAACTATTGAGTCTGCCCCACAGCCACGTCCTCCATAAAGCACCTCAGCACACGCTTTGTGGTGTCTTATCTGTTTCTTTTTCTTTTCTGTGCCACCTCAATCAGGCCCACGTCTTTCTGGTGATGGAGCATGTCCACGGAGGTAGCCTCGAAAGCTTCATGAAGGCCAGAGGCTACCTGAAGATCCGAGAAGCAAGGTGAGTAATGGCATAGTGAAGAATGGTTCTCGGAGACAGGGGGAGTTACAAAAAATTAAAAGGAAAAAGCCAAAACATTTCTCAGAATATTGGGGTAAATATAAAGAAATGAAAAAATAGAGCTTCAAAAGGGAAAACTAATTACTGAATATAAAGGGGGTAACAAAATCATCTCTCTTAACAAATATTCACTAGCCATCCTCTACATTCTAATTATTACACTGAGTACATTAACTTGTCCCTATCACTCGGGATGGATTCTGTTAAACTCTTTTTCTTTCTCTCCTTTAGATATTATTCGGCTGAGATCATCTGTGCCATGCAATTTTTACACCGGCGTGGCATTATCCATCGGTAAGTAACAGATTCCTCCTCTGTCTGTTCTAACCTCTCCTTACTCTGTTCCTCTGCCTGTATTGCTCTCACACCAATACTGCCTCCGCTCTCTATGTATTGTTACGCTGCTCTCTCATTCCCCTGTGTTATTTCCTTTATTTCCCTCTGCCTAGTGGTCTGTGGATTACTCTCACTTTGTTTCTATTGTTCATTATATTTTAGAGACCTAAAGCCGGATAATATCTTGCTGGACAGAGGAAGCCACATCAAAGTTGCCGATTTTGGACTGGCCGTGGAAGGCATCAGGGGAAGTGCCAAGACTGTGGGTGTTGCAGGCACCTATACCCACATGGCTCCTGAGGTGAGATAGCTCTCATTTCTAAATGTATCTCTTGGATTTGAGAGATATACAGTGGTAGCCAGCACCCCATTTAAGGATTACATCTATAGTTATAAAATTCAGTATCTTTCTTGGTCCTGTCGTATGTCCCACTGCAGACAAAGCGTTAGCTGTAGCAGAATCTTATAAACTGGCCTTGGTTGCGGGAAACACAAGGGGTCCATTCTAAAAAGAGAGTGTTTCAGAAAGAATGTGATGTCCTCTAATTCCCATTAGAAGTCAGTTCCTGAAATTAGTTTTTCAGAATTGACAATATGGAGTCACAATGGCGGATTGCAAAATTCCAGTTCCTCTGATTTGCATGAAATCGGTTTGGGGAGATGCTCTGTTGTTTGCCTGAAATGTCCGCAGGCCGTGTTTTTATAGTGCTTTATTCATGAAAGAGAGAAATTAAATCCCATGGTGACATGTACCAGTTTGTGGTACTGCACATACTACCATGCACGCAGATCTGGTGCGTCTGGACTGATCTTCTTGCAATGGAATAGAAACAAATGGAAACAGACTATAGCAGGACAAATGTTTGCGTACTACACATCCGATGACTGATCATCATGATATACGTATTTATCATAAGTCTACAATGCCAAAGTTAGCTATATTTAATATTTAGGGGATGGAATCCTTTTAAATGTATGCATATAGTCTTCTGTTTATGACATCACCTTAAGGCATGATGTGCACATTCTATATTCTCTTCTGAAGTCACTCATTTGCATATAAAGCAACACAATGACTTCATAAGCCAGAGAATACACTGATATATTAAAATGGTATGTTTCTCTTGATCTCTACATTCGGTTGCAATTCTTTGCGCACAATGTATAGATTTAAGTGACAGATTCCATTTAACTTGCTTTATTATTATTACAAGTGAGTTTTTTTAATGGCCCAATTAGAGAAATGGATGCCAGTGTCTGTGAGTTCTTTAATTAGCCCCATCATAAGAAAGCTACGAGTGGTCTATTCAGATCAGTTATAGTTTACATTGCTGGGAACAATGCTAATAAATATTGCAAGAGAACTTGTATGATAAAATGAATTCTTCTGCAGGTCATCTTGAGAGAGGAGTATGGCACTTCCGCTGATTGGTGGTCGTTTGGCATCATATTATATCAGATGCTGGTGGGCAATCTTCCATTTAACATCAACCAGTCCAAAGGGGATTATTGGGATTGTGTGTGCAGTGAGAATCCCCCCTATCCAAGCCGGATGTTAAAGTGGTCGAAAGACATCCTGGGAAAGGTAAGCATTCCTCAGCACTGGGGAAAAATATAATATGGAAAGACATATATGTATATTATATGAGGAATTTACTGGACTTGATAGTTTAGGGTCCATAGAGCTTAATGAGCTAATGTATGAGTGAAGGTGTGAAAGCTTGAAATATTATTAAAAATGAATTAATCTAGCACAAATAACTCAGGTGTGTGTGAACCCTCCCAACATACCTGTAATATACAGTAGAACTAGTGCAATATGTGAGGGTAATAATACATCTTCAATGAAAAAGGGATCATTGTAGTGCAGTAAGTCAATAGTACAGCTGTATAGCCTAATGAATCCCGGCTCATGGGTATCAAGTATTTCATAAAGGTGTCCCTGTGGTTGGTAGCAGGTCAGATCTTCCTCGATGTTTGCATGTAGACATGATGCAAAGTAGGTAGGGAACAAATAATTAGAGAGAGTATAAAACATATCTAGCATCTGCTTACATTTACATTTCTTAACACATAAATACTTAGCCAGCCTAGGACAGTGTACAAAAGTCCACTCTCGGCAAAGGCATGTATCTCTGGTGAACTGATGTGTGTTGTTTCCGGGTTCCATTTTGGCTTCTCCCCCATATGTTCATACGTTCCCATGTCAACATGTTTTGCTTTTTCAAGCTTTTTCAAACATCTAGTGTCGTGTCTCCTCACTGGACTTAAATAAGCCACTTGATTCGTCTGTTAAAGCCGGTTGAATTTTCTTGGTCCACATTAGTAAGAGTAAAACGTGTCAGGGTCGAGTGGAATTTCATTATACATAGGTACATTTGCTGAATAGCAGGAAGGCGTAACACTTATTTTTATTGCAGCTTTTAGAAAAAGCTCCTGGCTCCCGGCTCCGGAAGCTCGGCAACATAAGGCTCCACCCATTTTATCGCTTAGTGATATGGGACCAACTGGAGGTGAGGAATATTCCTCCTCCTTACCAGCCACCAGTGGTGAGTACTCCCACGTTCTCTTCAGTCACATGACACACACACGTATCTACACATGCCGGACAAGAAGCGTTTACATGCAAATGTGTTTACATGCAACTGTGTTTACATGCAAATGTTTTCCATATCAAATGTTTACTCCATGAGTACCCCGAGACATGTATTTATCAAACATATGCAGTGCCAAGGTTAGCCATCATAAAAGGCTAGTCCTTTTAAATGTGTGCGTGATGTCTTCTGTTTATGACATCACCTAAACGCATGATGTGCAAATTGTATGCTCTCTATTGAAGCAGCTTATTTGCATTTGAAGTGATATAAAAGAATACACATATAAAACATACCCCAAGAAATATCTTCTTATTATGATACACAGTTTATCTAGGGAAATGTAGGACCGAAGTACAGCGCTTAAGGTCAATAAGTGCAGCTGCAGAGTGTATTTGTGACTAGTAGGTGGCGCTTCGTACCAAACATGATAATCACAAAGACAACTTTAATTAATAGTTCCTACACTTTGAGAACATATTATCTAATGAAACACCAGCCCTTTCAGTCACAGTTCAGATTTCCGACCTGTAGTGTAATTCCACCTCTACAGAAGATAATCATTTGAGAGATAGTTGATGCCTCTGAGTTTTCAGGTTCTTCTACCTGTAGCAGGTGTTATGATGTATTGGTTTGTGATCTTGCTTTTTGTTGCAGGAGCCAACTAGGGACCTACAGGCTGCCCCCCAGGAGATGTCCCTCTCAAATCTGGTGGCCCTGAAGCATTCCATCACTTCAGAGGACAGGCAGGCTCTGCCTGGCCTGTCTTATATCCGCCCCAGATGGAGGGACTAAGAGGCAAAGACTCCGCATATTACCATCAGACCATCTGGGACGGGAAGGAGGGCCGGAGTCTGAGCCTCACTCTCCTGGGAAACGCAGTAAGTAAACAAAGATTTCACTACATTTCCCATCTTCTATCTTCATTTACACAGACAATATTATCCCTTGTTTTTTTATGTAATGACAATTCAAGCTTCAAATTACTTCTAATGTGATTATTTAACCCCTTGGCAACACAGGACGGACTAGGTCCGTCCTGTGTGCAGGGGCGTTAGTGACACAGGACGGACCTAGTGATTATTTAAAGCAAAAAGTTTAAATATTTTTTTTCCGTTTGTAATGTTTCTTATACCAACAAATACTCACTTTTTTTTCCAGGAGTCAGCCCACTAACTCTGCTGAAAGGTCACCAGTTTTACATCACCTTCCCCTACTGTGTACCACCAAACAGTAGCATTACTCCCCTTCCTTCTTACCAACAAACAGAAGAGAATCTTTCCCTTGCTGTGTGTCATCAAACAGCACAGCTTCTTCCTCTCCTTGTATGTCATCAGTCTGCGCAGCTTCTTCCTCTCCTTGTATGTCATCAAACTGCGCACCCTCTTCCTCTCCTTGTATGTCATCAAATTGCACACCCTCTTCCTCTCCTTGTATGTCATCAAACTCAAGGACCTCTTCCTTTCGCTGTATGTCATCAAACAGCGCAGTCTTGTCTGATCTCCAGTTTTGACCCGGCTTGTATGACTATCCGCTCTCCAGTTTTGACCCGGCTTGTACGACTATCCACTCTCCAGTTTTGACCCGGCTTGTACGACTATCCACTCTCCAGTTTTGACCCGGCTTGTACGACTATCCGCTCTCCAGTTTTGACCCGGCTTGTATGACTATCCACTCTCCAGTTTTGACCCGGCTTGTATCACTATCCGCTCTCCAGTTTGGACCCGGCTTGTTCGACTATCCGCTCTCCAGTTTTGACCCGGCTTGTACGACTATCCGCTCTCCAGTTTTGACCCGGCTTGTATCACTATCCGCTCTCCAGTTTTGCAACAACCATACTTTACAACCAAGAAAACTCAACTTTATGTAGAAATGAAAACAGCCCTGTCTACCACCAAAAATGACAGATAATGGCTCACAGCACTGTCTACCACCAAAAATGACAGATAATGGCTCACAGCACTGTCTACCACCAAAAATGACAGATAATGGCTCACAGCATTATCTACAACCAAAAATAACATGGCCTGGCGAACAACTCTATGGACCACCGAAAAGTACAGAAATGTTACATCCAGACTTAAAGACCGATGGTACGCGTTTCATAGTTTATCACTAGCTGTTTGTTGTTTTATTCTGAATACTTGCAGTTTTCCCTATTAAGGATTAATCACTGGCCAGGATATAGGACTATATATTATATAATATTGTTTATTATAGGCACTAATAATGGTCTCTCTTATTCTTACCCCAATGCAGCAATGTCACTCTTTTGACCTTTGCTAATCACTCCAAGAAATCCTGAGTGTAATTTGAAGCCACTGGAGCCACATTAACAGTCATATTAAGGAATGGCGCACAGACAGGTATCTTGGGATGGATTAATCACTGTATTTTTCATTTATTTGAATCAGTATCTTTGGTCACATGTTTAATAGTAAGCCCTATACATCTTTTAGGTTAATGCATTTGAGGATCTCACCTAGCCTGCCAGCTGTCTTTTGGACAAAACTACTCGCGAGAAGTTGGATCTTTAGAGCTATACATACGGTAAGGTGAGTGATTAATCACTGGCCAGGATACAGGATTATACATTATATAACATTGTTTATTATAGGCACTAATAATGGTCTCTCTTATTCTTACCCCAATGCAGCAATGTCACTCTTTTGACCTTTGCTAACCTCTCCAAGAAATCCTGAGTGTAATTTGAAGCCACTGGAGCCACATTAACAGTCATATTAAAGAATGGCGCACAGACAGGTATCTTGGGATTACTTATTCACATCATTTTTCATTTATTTTTAATCAGCATCTTTGGCCACAAGTATAATATAATTACAATAATATATTATAACTTATAATATTGTTTATTATGCAGCAATGTCACTCTTTTGACCTTTGCTAAATACTCCAAAAATCCTGAGTGTAATTTGAAGCCACGGGAGCCACATTAACAGTATTGTCGGGTGGTTATATAATATTGCTTATTATAGGCACTAATAATGGTCTCTCTTATTCTTACCCCAATGCAGCAATGTAACTCTTCTGACCTTTGCTAACCACTCCAAGAAATCCTGAGTGTAATTTGAAGCCACGGGAGCCACTTTCACAGTCATATTAAAGAATGGCGCACAGACAGGTATCTTGGGATGGATTAATCACTGTATTTTTCATTTAGTTTAATCAGGATCTTTGGCCACATGTTTAATAGTAATCCCTATACAGCGTTTAGGTTAATGATATATATATAAAGTCTGCATAAAACATTTCAGGATCTCAGCTGGCCTGCTAGCTGTCTTTTGGACAAAACTACTCGCGAGAAGTGGGATCTGTAGAGCTATACATCCGGTAAGGTGACATACACGATTTGATTGGTGCCCTGCTTGAATGTAACAATTGAATTGTTCTATAGTTCTGTCTGTGTCATTTATTTGATATTTATTTGATTCATGTCTCAGTCAGCTGTGCTTTCCCTGTTCTTCATTTATTAAGCGTCCTTCCCAAGAATCTCAGTCCCGTATCTCTGATTGTTCTGTAGATCAAGCCTGGCTGCAGTAGCTGGACTGCTGGACTTGTATGAAAAACACCTGCAGATTCCTTCCAGCTTCTCCAGCATCATCTTCTCAAACCAGTCATTTCAGCCCACAATCTGTGTGGTTCCCTAACCAGACCTTAAGGACCACCACAATACCATGTGTTATTCACCTTCTTAATTAAGCACAACTGGGTAAGATCTAAATCCTGGACCGGTGTCGGGTAAGGGGGACAGGTGGGGTGGGTGCAAGAGGACAGTTTTGAGATGGACTGATTTAAATCACTCCATTTTTCCCTTCACGGGTTTTTAGAACTTGATCAGCTCACCCTGATTCGCTTTCCATGCTTGTGATCCAAAGAGATCCAGGAAAATACCAGTGGATGAGCCTAAATCCCACTGTAAGAATTGTGACTGGATCCTGCCGACTCCCCAGGGTTTGAAGGTGAGGTTCTCCTGCATCATGTCTTATTTGAGTTTGTCACTCAGGACTAGACAATGTTGGGTACCCCCTCACAGTCCCTTTTGCTCTTGTAATCTCCATGCCATGTTCCCTGTCTTGTTCTATATAAGGGTTTTTTTTGCCTTCTTCTTTTGCAGTGCTAAACAAAAAATGGGAGAAGGGTTCAACTTGATGGACACATCTTTTTCCCACCAAAACTTCAATGTGTAACTATGTAAGTCTGTTCAGATTGCCTCCTGTATTGTCTATCTGTCTCTGTCCTCCATCTACCCTACTCAATCCTGATCTATTATATAAGCTTGGTTCCTGATCTTTATTCTGTCTCCCTTATTCTCCCCCAAAAGCAGAATCTTCATCACTAGCAATTCTAATCATCACTGTCATGGATGAGGAATTCCCATCATAATACATCTCTACATACATCAGACTGTGAGACTGATCTATACATCCGGCTGCAAGATTCATTGAACATGTCTGCTCTAGACATACTGCTCTCTTGATAAAGACAGCCTTGTACCTCCTCCGCTCTGCCCATAAAACAATGGATGTACAAAGACCACTACACAGCTATCATCTCTTCACTGAAATGAATGGTGAAGACCAGCATACAGTAATCTCCTCTTCCCAATCCAAGATCATCACACCAGCTGCTTCCATCCATACACTGACCAACAACTGGAAGATCCCTGACTTCTCATCAGCACTAATACTGGAAACAGAAACACAGAAAGTGTTGGCAGTGCTTCCTCTTTAGCATTGCTGCATAAAGTGCTACAGATTCAGTACTGTCTTAAACTTATTATACGAAGAAGATTTCTACCAGCACAGCATGCTGCAAACTGGAAACATGATATTGTGTGAAAACAATATATATTCAGACACTTATATCCAATCACAAGCTATCTGCCGGGTCCATCTCATACTGAGGTGAAGCAACATCATCACAGCAATCACACAACTCAATATTCCAGTCCACTCCGAGGATCCAATTCATGGACAGACTGAATAATAAAGATCTGAGGATCACTTTTGTTTTACTGAAACTAATGATGTTCTGTATGTAATGGTTAGGTTTTGTATATTTGTAAATATATCTTTTACACACTTAGATTGAATGCATTAGTTTCTATATGTTGATGAGTCTTCTTGTAAGAGTTTATGGTCCTGAATATTGTCCGGAAGTTAAAAATGGAAGACATTTTTGGATCTGTATCTAAACGTTCAGTGATAGTGAGATGATAAGGGAAACAATCCGGTTATAGATGGATGGATGGATGAGGGTTCCATGATGCTGCAAGGAGAGAGTCCTGTGATGCTAGGGAAGAAGGGGGATTAAGGGTAGAGAGGAAGGAAGGGAGAGATTCCTGTGATGCTAGGGGAATAATCCTTGGAATTAGCCTAATGAATAACAAGGAGCAGGGTTCAGAAGTGCACCCATACATTCTCCCATATTTAATCTCATTGTTGGATAAAATCCCAGTAAACCCATTTCAAAAGATAATTTGGCCTCTCTGAACTCACCAATCTCCCATACTGAAATTTTAAACACGATCAATAGTATTCCTAATAGAAAGGCTCTGGGACCTGATGGTTTTACAATGTTATATTACAGAACATGCTCTGTTATGTTAATCCCCTATTTAAGTAACTTGTTTAACCAATATTGGAAAAATGGGACAATGCCAGATTAAAATCTGTGTGCTCAAATCATAACACTGAGATAAAAGACAAAGGTGTGGGATCCCTCTCAGCAAGAATGAGGAAAAGTTGAAATAACCGGCCCTATAGGATGTAACCTACTCGGGAGAGGAATCACCATTTTTTTCTCACTTGCACAATTACAATGGAAACCTCTCCATTTCCATATCAGACTGGTCCCACCCATAAGGGCAGTCCAGATCCAAATAGCCTGGCAGGTCTCCTCTGCACGAAGAATACAGCTTACATTTTGGCCTTTGTTGGCCTCGTCAGTGTGGCACGGCTGGTATCGCTCTACGTGCAGCGAGCTAGGGACCCATGTCCATGGGCGTAGGAAGCGGGGGGGATGGGGGGGACAGATCCCCCCCAGGAAAAAATGTGGGGGGGACAGGTAGGGTGAAATCTCCCCCAGAACGCGAGGCAAACGGGGCCCCCAGAGTCCGATGGATGCGACGGCCGTAAAAAAAAATTTAAAAAAACTGCCGCCGGATGTCACGTCGCGTCACATCCGGTGACTGTTTCCCTCCTCCGTGCAAGAGGGAAGACTGCACGGAGGAGACATCCGGCGGGGGACACGGAGCAGTGAAGTGTAAGTACTAGGGAAGGGGGGGGGGCTGACTGGCACAATATTACTGGGCTCTGACTGGCATAATATTACAGGCATCTGGCTGGCACTATATTACTGGGCTCTGGCTGGCACTATATTACTGGGCATCTGACTGGCACAATATTACAGGCATCTGGCTGGCACTATATTACTGGGCTCTGGCTGGCACTATATTACTGGGCATCTGACTGGCACAATATTACAGGCATCTGGCTGGCACTATATTACTGGGCATCTGGCTGGCACTATATTACTGGGCATCTGGCTGGCATAATATTACTTGGCTCTGGCTGGCATAATATTACTGGGCTCTGGCTGGCACTATATTACCGGGCATCTGGCTGGCATAATATTACAGGCATCTGGCTGGCACAATATTACAGGCATCTGGCTGGCACTATATTACTGGGCTCTGACTGGCATAATATTACAGGCATCTGGCTGGCACTATATTACTGGGCTCTGACTGGCATAATATTACAGGCATCTGGCTGGCACTATATTACTGGACTCTGACTGGCATAATATTACAGGCATCTGGCTGGCACTATATTACTGGGCTCTGGCTGGCACTATATTACTGCCCACATTAATGTGGGCAACAAAAAACCTGGCAAATGAATGTGGGCAAAAAAAAAAAACCCTGGTAAATGAATGTGGGCAAAAAAAAAAACCCTGGCAAATGAATGTGGGCAAAAAAAAACAAACCTCTGGTAAATGAATGTGGGCAAAAAAAAAACCCTGGCAAATGAATGTGGGCAAAAAAAAAAAACCCTGGCAAATGAATGTGGGCAAAAAAAACAAAAAACCCTGGCAAATGAATGTGGGCAAAAAAAACAAAAAACCCTGGCAAATGAATGTGGGCAAAAAAAACCCTGGCAAATGAATGTGGGCAAAAAAAACCCTGACAAATGAATTTGGGCAAAAAAAAAAAACACTGGCAAATGAATGTGGGCAAAATAAAACTGACAAATGAATGGGCAAAATAATGTAATTAATAAGTAATGATGGTCTGTGCCTTTGTAAGAGGCACAGACAAACCTGGAACGGAAATGCCCACCTTCCCTGCAATGAGATATAGTGTGTGTGACTGACTGTGTGAGTTTGTGTGTCTGTGACTGACTGTATGAGTTTGTGTGTATATGTGACTGATTATGAGTGTGTGTGTCTGTGACAGACTGTATGTATGAGTGCATGTGAAAGACCATGTATGAGTGTGTGTGTCTATGTGACTGACTCTGAGTGTATGTGTCTATGTTACAGACTGTATCTATGAGTGTGTGTCTGACAGACTGCATGTTTGTATGAGTGTGTGTTTGCGACAGACTGTATGTATGTATGTATGTATGAGTGTGTCTGTGAACGACTGTATGTATGAGTGTGTGTGTGTCTGACAGACTGTATGTATGTGTGAGTGTGTGCCTGGCAGACTGTATGTATGTATGTATGTATGAGTGTGTGTCTATGTGACAGCATGTATATGTGTGACAGGCTGTATGTATGACTATATGTGTCTATGTGACTGACTGTATATGACTGCATGTGATTGTGTGTATGTGCTGTTGTCTGGCTCCTAGATTTTTTTCCTGGCTCCTAAAACTTAGTTAAGGTTGTCAAGCCCTGGTATAAATGTTACTAGTTATATACATATATTTGGGGTCCACCTTAAGCTTTTGGAAATGCTGGAAATATTTAATATTTTACAGTTTATTTTCTGGTCAGAAATGTAATGTTTGTTTGCTGAGAGGGTAGTGGATGCATGGAATAGTCTTCCAGTAGAAGTGGTAGAGGTTAATGCAGTGAAGGAGTTTAAGCATGCATGGGATAGGTATAAGGCTATCCTAGATATAAGATAAGGCCAGGGACCAATGAAAGTATTACTATACTGAGAGGGTAGTGGATGCATGGAATAGCCTTCCAGTAGAAGTGGTAGAGGTTAATACAGTGAAGTTGTTTAAGCATGCATGGTATAGGTATAAGGCTATCCTAGATATAAGATAAGGTCAGGGACTAATGAAAGTATTACTTTACTGAGAGGGTAGCGGATACATGGAATGGCATTCCAGCAGAAGTGGTAGGTTCATACTGATGTATGTTTTATGGTGTACACACAGCTCTCTGACTATATTTCATGTAACAGTGATAAAATGCACCTGCCTGATGCAGATGTTGTGCTGTGAATGTATCTGTTGTATACCAAGGATCCTGGTAATGTTGGTGGGACTTTGGTGATATAATATACACTGTGACAAGCTTTATTTTTACTGCTGCTATACCCGGCGAGCAAAAATGCTGTCCCCCCCAGATTTTTGGGGGTTCCTACACCCATGCCCATGTCTGGGCATAAGCCCACGAGATATAGGTGAAGCATTCAACAAGTTTTATTCGCATCTCTATGCTCTTTCGGAATCACCTTTTGAGGGCGATATAGCTCAATACATACGGGATATAGATCTACCCACTCTAACTGTAGAGCAACTGGCGACTCTAAACCAACCTGAAGAGACTATACAGGGGATAAACCGTCTAAAAATTAATAAGGCACTTGGTCCTGATGGTTTTCCTAATACTTTTTATAAGAAATTCAAATCAGATTTAGCCCAACATCTTTGGCTACATTCAACGAAATTAGGGATAAGGATTCGATACCAGTTGAGCTATTACAGATGACAATATCTCCTATATTAAAACCATCTAAAGATCCAACAAACCTAGCCAACTATAGACCAATCTCATTAATTAATACTGAAATTAAAATATACTCGACAATAATAGCTAACCGGCTTAAAACTATTATCCCCTCAATAATTAATCAGGACCAGGTTAGTTTCATAGCAGGATGAGTGACCTCCAGTTGTACAAGGAGATTGATTGGCCTCTTGGGATACGCAGAGAGGACACGGACTCCCCAGCTGGTCCTGTCACTGGATGCCGAGAAGGCTTTTGACAGGGTCAGCTGGGGATTCATGAGTCAGACCCTGGAGAGATTTGGAATATTCAGTCCAATAAACGCAGCAATTATGGCCCTGTACTCTAATCCATCGGCGAGAGCTGTGGGTCCTGGCATCTCCGCAAACTGGTTTATGATTAAAAACGGCACACGGCAAGGCTGTCCCTTAGCTCCGATACTATATATTCTAACTCTTGAAACATTAGCTTCCCAAATCAGAGTCAACCCCAGGATAAAAGGCATTCCAATGGGACATGGCAATTTTAAGATATGTCTTAATGCAGATGATATCATAGCATTATAAGATCCTACACCGCTGGCATCTAGTTCCAATGATTCTAAATAAAATATGCAATCTAGAAGAGGGAACAACTAGACATATATGGTGGGATTGTAAGGACATAGGTCCCTTCTGGACCCTCATTTTTAAAAACATAACAATTATGGAATGCCAGATTGAACCAACTATAATGACAGCAATACTCCACCTTAACTTACCACACATCTCCTTTAACAAAAGATATATGATTATCCAAGTTCTGCTAGCCTCCAAGGTTGTTGTAGCCAGGCTTTGGAGACAGGGCTGTAGGCCGTCTTGGTCTCAGACGAAATCCCAGATAGAATCTCAATATAACATGGAAAGAGGCTTAGCTTTCCAAAAGGATAACCATAAAAAAATGACTCCCTCCGATCTTAAGAGGGGTTGGTATTTCGTCCCTGGACACGACGTGCCATGTATAGATAAAGCTATTAATTCTAGCCATCCACCCCCCCCCCCCCCCCGATCCTTGAAGTAATTAAAGACGTATTTATTTGAGGAATCTGACCACTGCTCTCTCACTCTTGCGTTGAATTTGTAATGTATGTCTCAATGTTTTGATGTTAAGTATTTGTCTTTTTGTATTGTTGGCTCAGCTATCAGTTCTCTTGCTGCCACCCGAACCTCACACACTTCCTATAATTATGTTTAGTTTAAAATAGCCTCTTAGGTTCGAACTGAAGTGCGTGAGATAAAGGAGGGCACACAATACAACCTATGATACAGGTCATCTTTTTACTAAAAAACAGGTATTATGCAACTTGGAGGACACAGGGTTAAGTCATAGATATGTATTGCGTGTTATATATGTACCTGTATTTTGTATTTGTATTGTGTATTTTCTGTAACAAAACTTCAGGAAAACAATAAATATTTAAAAAAATGTTTTTAAAAATCGTCAGGCCACGGATAGTAAATAAAGTTGGGATAGGATTCTCTGGGAATATCTTAGAGAAATTATGTCAAGATTTGGCTTACCAGAGCCTTTCACTGGGGCCGTATTCGCTTTGTATTCTAATCAGCCAAAGTCTCTGCATCTGGTTTCATATTAGATAGTTTTTCATTGTCTAATGGTACAAGACAGGGTTGCCCCTTGTCACTACTTTTATTGTTTTGGCGGAAATCATTAGATTTTATCCATTACTACCATGCAACAAATGCAGGCCCTTTAATTCAGTTTGGATTCACATAAACCTCAATGGTTGGAAATGGAATCAACAAAAATATACCCACTCTCAGTTGAATAAATTCTATGGATTCCCACAAATTTGACTCCAAAACTATATTCATTATTTCCAACCACAAAAAAAACTATTAAAGCATGGAATTTCATTTTAAAATTGATCACTCCAAAAACAAATTTATCAAGAGCAACTCCCATATCAATTTTAACCAGATGTACCCGATTTTGACTTTGCGTATTGGTCCTCTCATTCTATTAAACATATTGATAATCTTATAAAAAGTTCCAAAATCATACAATTTAACCAATTAAAAGAAAGTAATAACATTTTGATAATTCGGATGCCCCAGATCACGAAAAATTGATTGCTTGGATTAGTTTAAAATGTGACTGGATCTGAATAAGAGATCAATGTTATTCTCACCTATAGTAAAAAAATATTTTTTGGATCTGGGAGGAAACATACCATATCTATTTTTTTACTTGACTTTTGAAAACAACAACAATGAGAAATCAGACTTCATGCTACATTGGTAGTGGGTCTTAGGCCTGGCCTTTGATCTGGATGATTGGAATGGTTTTATTTTATTATTGAAAGGTACTACACATGTGTCTCTCATTATGAATCCCATTATAAATTATTATTCAGATGGTACCTAACCCCCTCAAAATTACACAAATTCAAATTATTAAATTCAAACAAATGTTGGAGGCATTGTGGACATGTGGGGTCCTTAGGCCATATTTTCTGGACATGCCCTTTATTAAAGCATTATTGGAGTTTGATTTATAAAATAATTAACACAATTACAGATTCAATTATACTCCTAACCCCTAAAATTTGTTTATTTTCAAAGCCTCCACCACATTTACCCCAAAACAAATCAATTATATTAAAACATTTATTAAATGCAGCCAACTTTCATTCCCAAATATTGGGACTCTACAAATACCAATCTACTAAAGAAATCTCAAAATTAGCAAATCGAAAATAAAAGATGTGAATTGGTTTTTAGACAAAACTTTAAAAATATTAATTTGCATCATGAGTGGGCAATGTGGGAAGATGACATAGTAAAAAAAAAAAAGTATAGTCTAGTGTGATGCCCCCCTATTTGACCAACATGGTTTTTAATAAAATCTTTTTTTTTTAACTTATTGTTATTTTTATTTCATTGCATTTTTATATATTTCTATTATCTTCTGCGATGTCACAGGCATGGATGCCAGTTCCAGCTGAAGTTCAGGTGCAGGGGCAGGAGCAGGTGGGATACCCAGTGCACGGTGACCACTTTGCCCCAAGGGTGGAGCCCTAGGCTTTGAGTGGCCTCAATCAGGGGTTTGGGGCCTTCTTTTTGGCATCTTGACAAATGGGTAAATCTAGAAAACGTAGTCACAAGCCAAAAGGTGTGGAGAAGGAGTGGAGAAGGGCGGAGTAGTCAGGGTACAAGCCAAGTAAATACCAGTAGTTCAGGGAAAATAACAGTAGTCCAATCAAAGGACAGGCAGGCAAAATGTTACCAGCAAAGAGTGCTGGGCGGAGGGGGTTTAAATAACAAGGCAGTTAACGAAGGACAGGGAACACCTGAATTTCAATAAAGTATGTGCAGGAGGTAGACAGACCCATAGCAATGCTGAAAAACCAAGCCCTCTGGTGGCATGCAGAACAGGTATAAGTACCAGAAGCACAGAGGTCCAGTGATCAATGCCAGCAGAGGAATACTTATGATATCATATTAGTTTTTATATTTTATGTAAAACCATATGTATATATATTTATTATCTTTTCTCTTAAGTATTATGGATGTATATCTTGTTATTGTTATTTCTCCCATATTGTGATCTATATTCAACATTTTTAAAAATTATTTCTGTAACTTATGTCTTATAAAACTGAATAAAAAATTATTTGAAGAGGATGGTGTTTACTTTAGCACTGTACTTTCTTTTTGTTATTTATATATATTTACAAATCTAAGAAACTGAAACACTCACAAGGTTTCATATTCAAATACCTCAAAGTGGTTTATTCCAAATCAACCTTTCAGTCTCAATCAAATACTTTTATCAAGACAAAAAAAAAGTTGATTTGGACAAAAAAAAATCATATCCAGCAGTGGAGCTGGTGAATTTACCTGCTCAGCAGTGCTGCCAAGATGATCTGTCAGTCGCATGTAGTCCCTCCCTCCCGTCGCAGCGCTCGGCGAACTACATTTCCCATGAATGCTGGCTCCTCATTTACAGCGCCAAGGAGGGTGAAACGATTGATGACAACTGCAGTCGTTATGTGGCGCTCTGATGTAAAAGTGATGTCATGATCCTCCTCTTCCTCATATAGAGTTACTCTCAGTGGTGATGTAGTGGAATTAAAACAAAAGCTATAATGTAGGTAAATTATGTGAACTCTACTGGGCCTCATAGCGTAAAAACATCCAAGCTGGCTGAATAAGAATTTATCAGGCAATATATAATTACATCTGCTGATCTGTTTGTGCTTTATTAATTTAAGCAATGTCATTATGAGTAAAACAAATACAATTTCTGTTGTCAATTTAAGCGCCTGTTCCTGGACAGTCATCTACCTGATAAATAGAAATGTGATAGAAATTTGGTGGTTTTGTTTAAATAGTGAGACTCTATACAGGTGCATTCTGTAAGATCCATTTATTATAATACAGATATGCTGTGTACTGAGTCTTTTAAACACGGTCTCATATATTTCAAAATCCTATCTAACTTATCATGCCAAATACAGACAAATAAAACTGAATATTAATCAGACCATTGTAACATTATTTGAGTACTTTAAACATATTGGTTTGTTTTTTCCATTCAGATTTTATATTTATATTTGACTGCAAGCTGAGGTAGGAAGGAAAAATTAGTTCTTAAAAGCTCAAGGTCAAAGAGAACCGGCTTTGGTTACCGCCAAAAGCTCAGGCAACACTAATCACCAAGAGGACGAGGGCAAAAACAGTGCAGTAAACAAACTCAAATAAAGCTCATCAGACTCAAATACAAGATAGTCTTGGTAGTATTGTAGGACCTGCAGTTCAGACGCCAGTACTGACCTGCCACACACCATGCCCTCCTCAAATGGCCAATCCACCAGCTTTCACCTTACTCTCTATGGCATATACAGGCAATCCAAAAGGCAAAAGGCAATCCAAATAAGGAGAAGGCATGAATAAGAGGGCAGACCCCAAAATATAGGGAACAAGCCTCCAAGAGGACCGGTGTTCTGACAAATTTCTGGAGCAAATTCTCCTGCGCAATCGCAGGAGAATTTGCTCATTGCGCATGCGCATAAAGTTACAGCTGATCACTCAGCTGTAATTTTTTTTTTTGTTTAAATTTTGTTTATTGAAAAAATTTTCATAGATCAGATATAAAGATCAGATGTAAACAGTGTGCATAGTACGCATAGTTCTCAGTATCATAAGACATTAACCAATATGATGGTGGGTCTTCTAATATAACAGTTCTGTATCTATACTCATGGATAATTCACATACATAAAATAATATTATAGATGATTGGAAACATTAGTGTTCAACAGCAATAATCCTGCTTATAGCAACTGTCGGATTTGATCGTCCCTATGGACATTTCCCATATAGACTTTCATATATCTGATGGACATATTGCTTGGGAAGGTTCCTCAACCTTATAAAAATAACAACTGACAAAATACTGAAAATGGTACTAGACACTATATGTAATCAAATATCTTAACATAAAAAAAAGGATAAGACTCAGAGAAAATCAGAAAGAGAAATTAAGAGAAGTATAGGGGGAAACACAGAGAGAGGTAGGTAGGAGCGAGGTACGTGTCTGAGGAGAGTCCGCCAACATCCCGACCTCCGCCAATTGAGCGAAATCAAAAAGAGTATGTCATACTGTCATCTGCTTGGATCGCATCTCTGCATTCCTGACTATTGAGATATAAAATCCAATGCGTCCATTTATGTGCATGTTGTTGTCCCTTACCATTGGAAATTTGTATCATGTCCTCGACCACTCAAATTGATTCCACAGAGGCTATCCACTCCTTGAACGTCGGGGGTATTGTTTGTTTCCACTTCCTCGGAATGAGTAATTTGGCCGCATTCAATAAGTGTATTGTAAGTGATTTCTTATAAGGCCCTATGGGGTGTGGTGTATGGTGGAGAAGTATGGTCAGGGGGTCTGATAAAATAGTATCGTCTCCAACTATTTTGATTGCTTTTATTATTGCGGACCAAAATGGTCGTATCTTGGGGCAGGTCCACCATATGTGGAGGATGTCTCCCAGCCCAGTATGGCATCTCCAGCATCTATCAGAGGTGGAGTGATATATTTTATGTAACACATCGGGTGTATAGTACCAACGGGTAAGTAGCTTATATGCGTTCTCCTGAACATGTGCAGAGAGTGAACACTTGTGTGCCAGGGTGACTATCTTGCGCCACTGGGAGGTGGCGAGGACTGTATTGCAATCCCTCTCCCAGTGGAGAATGTAAGATGGTTTTTGGTGATCAATAAGATCTGTAAGTATTCTATAAATTGTCGACACCAAGCGCTGGGGAGGGTCTTTGGACATGTTCAGTAGTTCAAATTCTGTGGCATCTACTGGTAATAGTTGATTCGCGGACAGGGATGTCACATAATGTGCCTCCAAGAGGACCAGTGTTCTGACAAATTTCTGGAGCAAATTCTCCTGTGCAATCGCAGGAGAATTTGCTCATTGCGCATGCGCATAAAGTTACAGCTGATCACTCAGCTGTAATTTTGTGCACACCGCGCATGCGCCAACTACGCAACCCACCTCCCGCCCCCCGCACACCCCCCGGCACACCCCTTCTTACCAGATGATCGGACACAGCGGTACACAGCGCATACGCGCGGCTATCAAGCCGTGTGGGAATGCGCGCGTCCGTGGCTGGATTCAAAACGCTGGTAAGTAACACGGGGCGGGGGGACATAAGGGGCCAACAGAGGGGTAAGCACCCTGGTGAGGGCTGCCTCATCTTCATGGGAGTTGTGATCCTCCTGCTGTATTATTGATGCAGCAGGGGGATCACAACTCCTATCAAGATGAGGCAGCCCCTCAGGTACTGCCTTAGTTTCATTGGACACGGGGGAGGGGGGGGCTCATATAAATGGGGCATTAAACACGGGGGGCTCATATAAATGGGGCATTAAACACGGGGGGCTCATATAAATGGGGCATTAAACACGGGGGGCTCAAATAAAGGGGACATTAAACACGGGGGGCTGATATAAATGGGGCATTAAACACGGGGTGCTGATATAAGGGGGGCAGTAAACACGGGGTGCTCATATAAATGGGGCATTAAACACGGGGGCTCATATAAATGGGGCATTAAACACGGGGGGCTCATATAAATGGGGCATTAAACACGGGGGGCTCATATAAAGGGGACATTAAACACGGGGGGCTGATATAAATGGGGCATTAAACACGGGGTGCTGATATAAGGGGGGCAGTAAACACGGGGTGCTCATATAAATGGGGCATTAAACACGGGGGCTCATATAAATGGGGCATTAAACACGGGGGGCTCATATAAATGGGGCATTAAACACGGGGCTCATATAAATGGGGCATTAAACACGGGGGACTCATATAAATGGGGCATTAAACACGGGGTGCTGATATAAATGGGGCATTAATCACGGGGTGCTGATATAAGGGGGGCAGTAAACACGGGGTGCTGATATAAGGAAGGGCAGTAAAGACAGGGGGTGCTCAAATAAGGGAGGGCAGTAAAGATGCGGTGCTCATATAAGGAAGGCTAGTAAAGACAGCAGGTGCTCATATAAGGGAGGGCAGTAAAGACGGGGGGCTCATATAAAGGGGCATTAAACACGGGGTGATCATATATAGGGGCAGTAAACACGGTGCTCATATAAGGGAGGGCAGTAAAGACGGGGGGCTCATATAAAGAGGGCATTAAACACGGGGTGATCATATATAGGGGGCAGTAAACACGGTGCTCATATAAGGGAGGGCAGTAAAGACAGGGGGTGCTCATATAAAGGGGGCACTTAAACACGGGTTGCTCATATATAGGGGGGCAGTAAAGACAGGGGTGCTCATATTAAGGGGGTGTTCTGACATATTTCTTGAACAAATTCTACTGTAGAATTTGCTCATTGTGCATCACAGCACATGCGCACACAGTTACAGCTGTCAATCAGCCGTACCTTTGGCAGAAGAGCGCATGTGCGAGGAACACACTCCATCTCACGCCCCCTTCGGAACAGCTGCGGTGACAGGTAAGTATAAGCGTCTTACTGATTATTGTTACTTATTAGCGCAGCAATCAATGTATAGTTGACATCAGTGGAAGTCACACACGGGGGGTGGCTGCCTCATCTTGATGGTAGTTGTGACCACCTCCTTAAGCTCCCGTGTGTCCCACGTGTGTGACTTCCACTTACTAGCGTAGCATATCACTGATAGGACTTTTAGCAACTATACATTGATTGCTTCGCTAATAAGTGACAATCAGTAAGACGCTTATACTTACCTGTCACCGCAGCTGATCCGAAGGGGGCGTGAGATGGTGTGTGTTCCTCGCACATGCGCTCTTCTGCCAAAGGTACAGCCGTAACTTTGTACGCTTGCGCTGTGACATTGGTAACTGGCTGTTACCTTAAAGGTAACTTAATAAACTATTACACTATCTCTCTTTCTCTAACACTGTGTGTCTTTCACTCTCCTTACAGAGTTAGATTCACAGATTGTGAGAATGTGACACTGTGTTCGCGCTCTGCTCCCCAGTGACACCCCTGGTCTGAAAGGCATGTGCTTCTGTGTGTGAATTTAGATATGAAAGGTGTGTGAATGCACAGTAACAAGGGTTGAAGCCTTGACGTGGCGTTACTGCTCACATGGGTATCCATGTGCCAATTCAACCAACGTGAGTGACTGTAATACTTGCACTGTTACACCCAGCACCTATTCCTGTCATTCTCAACCTGGTAATATGATCACAATTACAATGTTTGACCTGTTATGTTTTCTTCCACAGGACAGCTCATATCGGGGTGCATGGTTACCTGTCCACACGTGTCCCGCTGGACTATTCTTTGTTTTGGAACCACACCATCCCTCAGTAACAAGGCTATAACTGCTTCATTCAGGTTCATGAGGTATAGAGGCATAAACAGTTTATTTTGGGGACTTTGTGTTTGTATTACATTCAAAGTTTTTAAATCCTCTGCTTCTCTCTCAATTACTTCCTCCATTTTCTTTGGGAAAAAAAATGCAGAAGTCTAAAAGCAGCCTTCGTCCTTAAGGGGTTAATTACAACACTGGCCAGACTTTTCTATTTCCCCAGCCCATTTGAGGGTGTTACCGTTGTTCCTATCATATCGGGGATACTTCATGGAGGACTGAGCCCTGATTTGTTTGACCATTACCTCATGGTCTAAATGGGCGTGCTTTTAATGTATGCTGTTACTGTGTTTAGATTTTATTCTTAATATTTTTATTTCTTAGCATTTTACTTATTTACAAAAACATTGTTTCACACAGTTGTGCCAATATCCCTGCCCTGGTAGCTCATATCAGGAGACGTGATGATTTACTTTTCCTATTTCTTCTAGAAATGGAAGGTGATTACAAGCAGAATTTCCTATTAGCATCATTTGTGACCAAGAAATGTATCCGTGACTGAAGTGAAGGACACGAGGCTGGAAGCTGAAGACACTGAAATTTGTCAAATTCGTTTATTAAAAATAAATATCAAACTACCTAATGGTTATACATGTATTTGATAACATTTATGCACAGAATGTGTGTAGAGAGAGACAGACTGAGAGAGACAGAGAGAGTGAGAGAGACAGACAGAGAGAGAGTGAGAGAGAGAGAGAGTGAGAGAGACAAAGAGAGAGTGAGAGAGAGACAGAGAGAGTGAGAGAGACAGAGAGAGAGAGACAGACAGAGAGAGAGACAGAGAGAGAGACAGAGAGAGAGACAGAGAGACAGACAGAGAGAGAGACAGAGAGAGAGACAGAGAGAGAGAGAGACAGAGAGAGAGTGAGAGAGAGACAGACAGAGAGAGAGACAGAGAGAGAGACAGAGAGAGAGACAGAGAGAGAGACAGACAGAGAGAGAGACAGAGAGAGAGACAGAGAGAGAGACAGAGAGACAGACAGAGAGAGAGACAGAGAGAGAGACAGAGAGAGAGAGAGAGACAGACAGACAGAGAGTGAGACAGACAGAGAGAGAGACAGAGAGAGAGACAGACAGAGAGAGAGTGAGAGAGACAGAGAGAGAGTGAGAGAGAGACAGAGAGAGAGAGAGTGAGAGACAGAGAGAGACAGAGAGAGAGACAGAGAGAGAGTGAGAGAGAGACTTTCAAGCAGGCCGGACTGGCCTACCTGGATACCGTGAAATTTCACGGTAGTCCGCTGGTCCTGGGGCTGCTTTAAGTTGTTCGGTCACTCTGAGACGTTCACCACGTGCGCGCACTTCAGTTACTGCACAGGATCACGTGCGTCCAGAGCCGATGCTGTGTGAGAAAAGGTAGGAAGATACAACGGGTGGTTGTGAGTTTAGGGAGAAGTGTAAAGGGGATAAAATACATAGAGCCTAATGGAAAATTGATGACGGGTGGGGGAGAAAATACATACGTGAGTGAATATCAGATTGAGAGTGAGTGGCATTGTGTGTGAGTGAGCGGCAGAATAAATGGGTATATCACAGTGTTCTGTCAGATTTCTTGAGCAAATTCTACTGCACAGGCGCAGTAGAATTTACTCATTGCGCACGCGCACAAAGTTACAGCTGTCAATCAGCCGTAACTTTGTTAGAAAAGCACCTGCGCGAGGGACACACACCACCTCGAGCCCCCTCTGGATCAGCTGCGGTGACAGGCAAAGTATAAGTGTCTTACTTATTACTTACTAGTGTAGCAAGCAATTGGTAAAACTTCAATCAGTGACATGCTACGCTAGTAAGTGGAAGTCACACGAGGGGGACACATGGGAACTTAAGGAGGTGATCACAACTACCATCAGGTTGAGGCAGCCACCCCCCTGTGTGTGACTGTGTGTGTTCCAAGTCAGGCACTGCTCTCAAAGCCGACCCTAGGCGGGTGCAGATGCCACTGTGCACAGGAAGAAGGGGCGACAAATCTGGGAGAACCTGTGTATATATTTTTTTAATGTCTGTGAAGTTAGACGTGCACCCTGCGACGGCGCCTCCTCAGTTGGAAGAGCTGGCTGGGGAGATGAAATGTTCTCCCCTCATCAGCCCTCCTTTCACACGGACAAGCAGGAAGCCTCTCGCGCTCCCTTGATGCGGAAGTGTCACGTAATGACCCCACGCTCATACTCCAGTGACAGGTGGGGAGCATGTTAATATTTTATATTAACTGCAAGTGTAATTGTATGAGTGGCAGAGTATGTGGCAGTGAGCAGCAGAGCCAGGGCCCACTTACTCCTGGGGGGCCCAAGGCAGCTGCCCGGTGGTCCCGCTGCCCCTCTGTACCTGCACTATGCGATCAGCACAGATCGCATAGTACAGGTGCGCCCAGCGTTCTCTCCTCTCCCCGGCTCCCTCTCGGAAATACGATGCTCTGCGTCATTACTACGCGCGAGCAGCATGGATTGAGCTCTCGGGGTGTATAACACACACAGAGCCCATGCTGCCTGCGTCTCCCCGCGCTCCACTCACGTAGGAGAGAACACTGGGGTGGGGAAGGGAGGAGGGATAGAGAACATACTGGGGAGCGGAGGGGTGGATAGAGAGAACACTGGGGAGAGGGGGATAGAGAGAACACTGGGGTGGGGAAGGGAGGGGGGATAGAGAACATACTGGGGAGCGGAGGGGTGGATAGAGAAAACACTGGGGAGAGGGGGATAGAGAGAACACTGTGTAAATCATATATATTCACACACTTTATCTAAATATTATATAATCCACCTATCCATATATATTAGTTTTAAATAATTATATAATTACATAATAAATAGCATATAAGTGTGTGGGTTTATTTTTTTGTATGGAGGTATTAGGGTGGAGGGTGTGATTGCATGCCGGGAATGAGGGGTGGGGTCCAGGGGCCCCAAACAAATGTTTGCCCAGGGTCCAGTCAATGTTAAAGATCTCAGGGCCCTGAGCAGAGCACGTGTGTGTGTGTGTTTGTCTGGATGGAAATTATGAGAGAGATGGGTTTGCGTGGGCATGTCTCCACTCACGCGTCTGTGACCCTAGGATCGGCCCTGGTCATTCTGTCCCACTGTCTGTGTTACTCTCTCACACTCTCTGAAGATTAAATATTCATCTAATCTTTTAGTGAATAATGTCACTGCTTTATCTGTACATTGTGCACGGACAAACCCGACGAGCTTGCTATGTGGGGGTAACTCGGCAGGTGTGTCCCTGCCAAACAAATAGCTAAATTGGTAAGATTAAATATATCACAACTCACCTGCTACTCAACTTTTAATGAATAGACCCCTCTGTGTCAGACTTGCACCATGCTCTTCTCAATCGCATTCACGTCCCCCTTTCTTTTCTTCCTGTCACACGTTTCCCATGCTTGTCTCAATGTGTTCATGTTAATTGATGCGCCATCTAAAAAAAAAACATTGAAAACCAATTTTTTTCTTCAAACTCAGAAGATTAAAAATACCATTATTATATGAGTATATTTGTTATGTAAAATAAACAAGAAAAATTGGAAAAGTTAATTTTTAAACTTTTGATTGTAATCATGTAATATTTCAGTCACTCACCCTGGTTGAATTGGCACATGGATACCCATGTGAGCAGTAACGCCACGTCAAGGTTTCAACCCTTGTTACTGTCCAGTCACACACCTTTCATATCTCCAGTCACAACACAACTCTAACCCCCCCGTCTTTACTGCCCCCCTATTTATGAGCACCCCGTGTTTAAATGCCGCAATTATATGAGCCCCCCATCTTTACTGCCCCTTTATGAGCACCCCGTCTTTACTGCCCCCCTTATATCAGCACCCCGTGTTTACTGCCCTTCCTTATATGAGCAACCCGTCTTTACTGCACTCCCTTATATGAGCACCCCCTGTCTTTACTGCCCTTCCTTATATCAGCCCCCCGTGTTAAATGCCCCATTTATATGAGCCCCCCGTGTTTAATGCCCCATTTATATGAGCCCCCCCGTGTTTAATGCCCCATTTATATGAGCCCCCCGTGTTTAATGCCCCATTTATATGAGCACCCCGTGTTTACTGCCCCCCTTATATCAGCACCCCGTGTTTAATGCCCCATTTATATCAGCCCCCCGTGTTTAATGTCCCCTTTATATGAGCACCCCGTGTTTAATGCCCAATTTATATGAGCCCCCCGTGTTTAATGTCACCTTTATATCAGCCCCCCTTGTTTAATGCCCCATTTATATCAGCCCCCGTGTTTAATGGCCCATTTATATGAGCCCCCGCTCCCCCGTGTCCAATGAAACTAAGGCAGTACCTGAGGGGCTGCCTCATCTTGATAGGAGTTGTGATCCCCCTGCTGCATCAATAATACAGCAGGAGGATCACAATTCCCATGAAGATGAGGCAGCCCTCACCAGGGTGCTTACCCCTCTGTTGGCTCCTTATGTCCCCCCGCCCCGTGTTACTTACCAGCGTTTTGAATCCAGCCACGCGCGCATTCCCACACGGCTTGATAGCCGGGCGCATGCGCTGTGTACCGCTGTGTCCGATCATCTGGTAAGAAGGGGTGTGCGGGGGGTGTGCGGGGGGCGGGAGGTGGGTTGCGTAGTTGGCGCATGCGCGGTGTGCACAAAGTTACAGCTGAGTGATCAGCTGTAACTTTATGCGCATGCGCAATGAGCAAATTTTCCTGCGATTGCGAAGGAGAATTTGCTCCAGAAATTTGTCAGAACACCGGCAAAGATTCATTTTTTTCACCTAGTGAGAGGTAGATAGGGAGATAGATGCTATATACCAATAATTGCCATCCAAATTACAATCACAAAGGAGCTACCTAGCTGACAGATAATTAAGATTGATAAAAATACACCATTATATGTAAATATCTGTTTTAAAGATATTTACCTGTAACACATGGTAAAATTCTCATCTACTGGACCAAACAACCATATCATCAAAGCTTGGGATACTGTGTATAAAGTAGTCAGCCTTTCCTCTGGATGGTCACTACTGATGCCACTATCTGTATTTCCTGATTTAAATTTGAATAATCTGGCACACTAAATCAATTCAAAACTTAAATGACTTTTTCTTAGGTAATTCTTTAATGTTTTAAGAAGCTTCAAGATAAATTCAGCCTAGAAGATAATATGCTAATAGAAAGCAAATTAAATTATTAATAAAATAAAAGATATATTTTCCATTCAAAATTTTGATCAAAATTATCAGGAAAATGCATTCACTGATCTGGAAAAACATACTTACATAATCCTAATAAATGCGTTACTGTATCTCAATGTTACTCTTATCTAATGCCCATACGTAGATTAAAGAGATTGGAGCTTGTTACAACCTGGAAGAATGGCTTAAATTTGTATCAGCTCTCAAAGGAATTAAACATTGTTCCAAATCATTGGGAAAACCAAAATAATTTATAGATGGTATTTACCCCCCTATGGGTTGAATAAAATGAACTTCAGATATTCAGACAAATGTTGGAGAAACAGTGGAATTATTGGTTCGTTTTCACATATTTTTTGGTATTGTTCTAAACTCACACATTTTTGTCAGCAAATAGATAAATTAAAACAAAAATTAAATTCTAATATTCCTCTACTCACTTCAGAATTGGCTTTATTCGAATTCTTCCCTTATACTATTGAAAAAAATTCATAAAATTATAAATGGAAATATCGTTTTAGCTGCTACTAGAGTCATCCCCAGATACTGGAGGTCACCAACAATCCCTACTATTAAAGAAGTTTTTCATTATATGCTAGGAAATAAGGGGTAAGAAATGGCTCTCAAACAACCTTCTTTGCAGTTAGATAACCTTAGACACTATTGGGACGAATGGGAAACAAAGATTAAAAGAGAATATAGATTTTCATTGCTTGTATAAAGAAAAGTATTTGAAAAAATATTATGCCATTCAGAGCCCAGTAATATTATGCCAGTCAGAGCCCAGGAATAGTGTGCCATTCAGATGCCCAGGAATATTATGCCATTCAGATGCCCAGGAATATTATGCCAGTCAGATGCCCAGGAATATTATGCCAGTCAGATGCCCAGGAATATTATGCCATTCAGATGCCCAGGAATATTATGCCAGTCAGAGCCCAGGAATAGTGTGCCATTCAGATGCCCAGGAATATTATGCCATTCAGATGCCCAGGAATATTATGCCAGTCAGATGCCCAGGAATATTATGCCAGTCAGATGCCCAGGAATATTATGCCATTCAGATGCCCAGGAATATTATGCCATTCAGATGCCCAGGAACATTATGCCAGTCAGATGTCCAGGAATATTATGCCATTCAGATGCCCAGGAACATTATGCCAGTCAGATGCCCAGGAATATTATGCCAGTCAGATGCCCAGTAATATTATGCCAGTCAGATGCCCAGGAATATTAAGCCAGTCAGAGCCCAAGAATATTATGCCAGTCAGATGCCCAGTAATATTATGCCAGTAAGATGCCCAGGAATATTATGCCAGTCAGAGCCCAAGAACATTATGCCAGTCAGATTCCCAGCAATATTATGCCAGTCAGATGCCCAGGAATATTATGCCAGTCAGATGCCCAGAAATATTATGCCATTCAGATGCCCAGGAATATTATGCCAGGCAGATGCCCAGGAATATTATGCCAGTCAGAGCCCAGGAATATTATGCCAGGCAGATGCCCAGGAATATTGTGCCATTCCAGTGTGCTCGTTATACCTCCCTCCTCCCACCTTCCCCAGAACCCAGTACTTACCTCCATGCTGCTGTTCATGTCCGTGGCTGAGAGGGAAGCGCTGTGAGCTCCCCTCAGGCCGTGCGCATTCAATAAAGTGTGTTGAAAAAAAAAGTTTCAACACACTTTATTGAATGCGCACGGCCTGAGGGGAGCGCACAGTGCTTCCCTCTCAGCCATGGACCTGAACAGCAGCATGGAGGTAAGTAAACGGGCCTGGGAGAGCGGGCGATTTTCCCGCCCCCCCATTGGTGCGCCCTAAGGCAGCCGCCTGTGCTGCCTTACGGTAGCGCCGGCCCTGATAATACACCATGACATCACCGAGGCTATATATCCAGGGGGCAGAAATAAAACGCTCTTGTAGCTTTGCAGTGCTTGCAGTGCATTGGTTGCTTATTTTGCGAGTATATTTTTTTTTGGTATATTATTATGCCGAAAGCGGTTAATAAAGATGGTAAGTCAGGAGGTAGCAGAGGAAGCAAGAGAGGAATAGAAGGAGTAGAGGAAGAGGCAGGTGAAAAACAGATAAGTTATAAAAAGTCCAGTAATCATCGAAGTCGGGAGATAGAGAGGAAGAAAAGGAGCATAAAGAGGAGCAGGGAGGATGAGGAGGAAGACAAGAAACCAGCTAAAAATGGAAAGATGATCTCTGCTGGTGAAGGCACGAGTCGAAGGGGAGTTACCAGGAAAGATGGAGGAGAGCAGAAGAAGGAGGAAAGGGAACCATCTCCTGGATGTAGTAACCACCTCTCCATTAGAGACTTTAAATTCCACCAGGAGCTGGGGAGAGGTGGTTTTGGGAAGGTGAGCCATGTGTTTTCCTTTTACAAATAAATACTGCTTATAATATTGTTAGGCTGGAAGATGGAAGTACACTGAGGGGTTGGGATAGTAGGTGAATTGCCATGTCACTAAGCATTCAGTGAACCACAGGAAGGTCCAGTCACCGTTGGTAGGTTGGAACGCCTTACGCTTTTCGTGTCTCAATCTGGCACTTAGTCATAGACAAGTAACTGAGGTGACTTCAAGCAGTATTCTCTGTAATAATATCATTGCTTTATCTCTCAGGTGATGTTGGCCTCTTGGAAAAAGAGCGAAAAAGTGGCTGTGAAAATCATGGAGAAACGTGCGAGGAGGGCAGCTCGCATTCTCCTGGAGAGCAGAATTCTAAAGACGGCATGGAAATGCCCATTTCTATGCCATGGGATTGCTGCTTTCCAGTCACAGGTACAGGATTGTATGTCTATAGCTCCACAGTCTTGTCCACTCCCCTAATCCCCTGCAACTATTGAGTCTGCCCCACAGCCACGTCCTCCATAAAGCCCCTCAGCACACGCTTTGTGGTGTCTTATCTGTTTATTTTTCTTTTCTGTGCCACCTCAAACAGGCCCACGTCTTTCTGGTGATGGAGCATGTCCACGGAGGTAGCCTCGAAAGCTTCATGAAGGCCAGAGGCTACCTGAAGATCCGGGAAGCAAGGTGAGTAATGGCATAGTGAAGAATGGTTCTCGGAGACAGGGGGAGTTACAAAAAGTTAAAAGGAAAAAGCTAAAACATTTCTCAGAATATTGGGGTAAATATAAAGGAATGAAAAAATAGAGCTTCAAAAGGGAAACCTAATTACTGAATATAAAGAGGGTAACAAAATCATCTCTCTTAACAAATATTCACTAGCCATCCTCTACATTCTAATTATAACACTGAGTACATTAACTTGTCCCTATCACTCGGGATGGATTCTGTTATACTCTTTTTCTTTCTCTCCTTTAGATATTATTCGGCTGAGATCATCTGCGCCATGCAGTTCTTACACCGGCGTGGCATTATCCATCGGTAAGTAACAGATTCCTCCTCTGTCTGTTCTAATCTCTCCTTACTCTGTTCCTCTGCCTGTATTGCTCTCCCACCAATACTGCCTCCGCTCTCTATGTATTGTTACGCTGCTCTCTCATTCTCCTGTGTTATTTCCTTTATTTCCCTCTGCCTAGTGGTCTGTGGATTACTCTCACTTTGTTTCTATTGCTCATTATATTTTAGAGACCTAAAGCCGGATAATATCTTGCTGGACAGAGGAGGCCACATCAAAGTTGCCGATTTTGGACTGGCCGTGGAAGGCATCAGGGGAAGTGCCAAGACTGTGGGTGTTGCAGGCACCTATACCCACATGGCTCCTGAGGTGAGATAGCTCTCATTTCTAAATGTATCTCTTGAATTTGAGAGATATACAGTGGTAGCCAGCACCCCATTTAAGGATTACATCTATAGTTATAAAATTCAGTATCTTTCTTGGTCCTGTCGTATGTCCCACTGCAGACAAAGCGTTAGCTGTAGCAGAATCTTATAAACTGGCCTTGGTTGCGGGAAACACAAGGGGTCCATTCTAAAAAGAGAGTGTTTCAGAAAGAATGTGATGTCCTCTAATTCCCATTAGAAGTCAGTTCCTGAAATTAGTTTTTCAGAACTGACAATATGGAGTCACAATGGCGGATTGCAAAATTCCACTTCCTCTGATTTGCATGAATTCGGTTTGGGGAGATGCTCTGTTGTTTGCCTGAAATGTCCGCAGGCCGTGTTTTTATAGTGCTTTATTCATGAAAGAGAGAATTTCCAGAAATTGCAGAAAATGGAGAGGAAATGTCAAATTTAAGATCTCATTCCGCAGATTGTGAGAATGTTTCCAACTCGGCTACTTTTGCCTTACGTTTTAATTTTTCTACTCAATTCCCTGTATTTCTCTCTTTCTTGAATAAATCCCATAGTCTCAGACTATAATAAGTTGTTATGTAGTTCAGTGGCTTTTATGTGTTTTTTATTGGTATCTGGTACAAGAATCATTTTATGTAACAGTAAAGAATTACAAACGGTGTCTGCGCTGTTTCCACCAGTTCTGTACTTTTTGGTTGTACCAGCACTCATTGCCAATGTATTAAAAAATCATGAGCTTATTGTCGCGGAATCTCCTCCAATCAGTGCTTGGTAGAGGCATCAAAAGACACAATCACATAACAAACAGCGATTGCACTTCTTATTACCTCTCCCCCGACACTTTACAGTGTGGCGGTATTTAAACGTGACGCCCAATGTGTTTCACTACAATCTGATCCCTGTAAATAGCAGGAATTGAGCACATGAGCGAAGCATGTGTATTTTTGCATGTCGTTTCTAAATGTACATCTCTGCTGCTAAAGGAAATTAAATCCCATGGTGACATGTACCAGTTTGTGGTACTGCACATACTAACATGCACGCAGATCTGGTGCGTCTGGACTGATCTTCTTGCAATGGAATAGAAACAAATGGAAACAGACTATAGCAGGACAAATGTTTGCGTACTACTCATCCGATGATGACTGATCATCATGATATATGTATTTATCATATGTCTACAATGCCAAAGTTAGCTATATTTAATATTTAGGGGATGGAATCCTTTTAAATGTATGCATATAGTCTTCTGTTTATGACATCACCTTAAGGCATGATGTGCACATTCTATATTCTCTTCTGAAGTCACTCATTTGCATATAAAGCAACACAATGACTTCATAAGCCAGAGAATACACTGATATATTAAAATGGTATGTTTCTCTTGATCTCTACATTCGGTTGCAATTCTTTGCGCACAATGTATAGATTTAAGTGACAGATTCCATTTAACTTGCTTTATTATTATTACAAGTGAGTTTTTTTAATGGCTCAATTAGAGAAATGGATGCCAGTGTCTGTGAGTTCTTTAATTAGCCCCATCATAAGAAAGCTACGAGTGGTCTATTCAGATCAGTTATAGTTTACATTGCTGGGAGCAATGCTAATAAATATTGCAAGAGAACTTGTATGATAAAATGAATTCTTCTGCAGGTCATCTTGAGAGAGGAGTATGGCACTTCCGCTGATTGGTGGTCGTTTGGCATCATATTATATCAGATGCTGGTGGGCAATCTTCCATTTAACATCAACCAGTCCAAAGGGGATTATTGGCATTGTGTGTGCAGTGAGAATCCCCCCTATCCGAGCCGGATGTTAAAGTGGTCGAAAGACATCCTGGGAAAGGTAAGCATTCCTCAGCACTGGGGAAAAATATATATTTTTTTTTTTTTTTTCTTTTTTTTTTTTTTTTTTTGACACTCAGTTTTTATCTTTGAATACATTTCCTGTATTTTGTTTATTAAGTCAACATCATTGTGTCTTGTACATCAGGTTTCTTTTAGTAGGTTTTTTGTTACTTCCATATTTAAATTTTTGGCTCTTATACATATATATACCGGGTGAAAGTTCTGGGTAACTAGGGCTTGACCCAGGGGCCCTCACTGCGGAAACATTTTACTTTGACAGGACTAGACAAACATATCAGACACGACGGGACCCCTGTGAGGCCCTCCTTCCTTTTCCCTGTTTCTCCTTCCTCTCTGTTCTTAATTCCCCGGATCTCACAGGGGGACAGACAAACTCACATGGATCCTGTAAAGCGGGGAGGGGGGGGGGTAGGGAGGAGACGCGTCGCGGGGGGACGGAGCGGGTGCAGACTCCACAGATCATAATATCTCCTTCCACTTTTCCCCTATTTTCCCGATAATTACGTTATCTAATCCCATCCACCCTCCATAAGTGTGTTAACCCAATTATCCCATTGTTTATATTTTCTATGATTCCAGTTAAATTGTGTCACAATACCCCTCTCCATAAGGCATTGTTGAATCAAGTTTGCTTTTACTTTTTGCCATATAACTGGATCCGCTGATCTCCAATTTCTTGCTATTTCTAATTTGATTGTCGTCATTAAGTGCACAACAAATTGTAATTCGTTCCCTGACTTTTTGGGGAGGTTTAGGTGTAGCAAAGCCTTTTCTGGTGTGAGATTCCATTCGTTACCTAACCGGTGTGTTATCTTTTGTGATATGTCCCTCCAGAATCCATTAATTATTGGGCAGTTCCACCATATATGTGCATAATCACCTTTAGGGTTTCCACATCTCCAGCAGTTTGGGATGTTTACCTTGGAAATTTTTGCTAAAGTTGTAGGGACCAAGTACCACCTATACATTAGTTTAAGTTGGAGTTCATTTAAGTTTAAACAATGGATGAGTTTATAAATGTTGTTCAATGTCCCATTCCATTCATTTATATCTATTTGTATATTTAATTCTTTTTCCCATTTTTTTACTGCTTTCGGGACATATGCTTTTTCTAGTTCTTTTATTAGGTTCATGGATCTCGTAATCAAGTTTTTGTAATCTTTTTTTTCTAATATTTCATGAAACATTTTTTGTGCCTTGGTTATTGGTCGTTTAATTAATGTTTTTTGGAGGAAACTTCTCATTCTTAGGTAATTATAACATTCTCTTTCTGGTAGTTTGAATTCATTCTGGAGGGATTTAAACATTTTAATCTTACCCTTTTCCATGATATCGTTTATTTCATCAATTCCTCTTATTTTCCACTCCTTTAGGTCTAGATTTGGGTTTAGGTTCTCAACAGTCGCTAATGTTAAATGCGGTGGGATTTTATCCGTATAACCTATTTTTTTTATAATTTTCTTCCAGTTATTTACTAAGTGAGTTAGTGTTATATTCCCCAACTCTATTTTTTGTGAATCCATTGACCAGAAATAAGTAAGTAGGTCTCCATATAGTTTATTTTTCTCCATTTCTAAGTTATACCAGGACTCCTTTTTCGCTGTGGGATTTAATGTGACTAATACTTGTGCTAGCGTGACCGCTTGTGCATAGTCGTGTATTATTGGAAACCCTATACCCCCCGATTCCTTTTTCTTTGCTAGTATTTGTTGTGATATTCTTGGCCGTTTTTGTGCCCATATAAATTTATTGAAGGAATATTGAATAAGTTCTAGCCAGCTCTTAGGAATTGGTAGTGGTAACATTCTAAATACATACAGGAAACGTGGAAGTACATATGCTTTTATCGCATTTGATCTACCCAGCCATGAGATAAACATACCCCTCCATCTCTTAAACGATGCATTCATTTCTTGGATAAGGGGCAGAATATTTATCTGCATCCACATTACAGGGTCCCTGGAAATTTTGATTCCTAAATATGATAAGCTCTCTGTTACCCATGTAAACCCATATTTTGTCAATTCAGTTTTTTGAACTGCATCTAGCGATATTGCCAATGCTGTTGATTTTGACATATTTAACTTATAGCTTGAGAGGTGACTGTATCGGTTTATCATGGTCATGATTTGTTTAATTGAGTTCACCGGATCTTGAACAACCAACAGGATATCATCAGCAAACAAAAATATTTTTTTATTTCCTCCCTCCCCACCTCCTACTATATCTACACAGTCTCTTATATCTATCGCTAATGGTTCTAAGGCCAAGACGTATAACATGGGTGAGAGAGGGCACCCCTGTCGGGTACCGTTACCCAAGTTGAACCATTCTGAACTTATCCCTGATCCTACTATCCTTCCTTGGGGTTCCTTGTATAGGGCCATTATGGCCTGATGTATTCTCCCCTTAAGTCCATATGCCAATAATGCCCTAGACATATATCCCCAGCTGACCCTGTCAAACGCCTTTTCTGCGTCTAAGGACAGGGCCAGCTGTGGAATGCCCGTTTGTCCCGCTTCCTCAAATAGGTCCACAAGTGTTCTTATGTGGCTCGACGATGTTCGCCCTGTTACAAATCCTGCTTGGTCCTGGTGGACCAATCCCGGTAATATCGGTTTTAACCTATTTGCCAGTATCCCCGCATACAACTTAGCGTCAATGTTCAAGAGAGATATTGGCCTATAACTGGTAATTTCTTCTGGATTTTTCCCTGGTTTTAAAAGTGGTATGATGTTGCCCTTTAATATCTCTGTTGGGAGGGTCCCTCTTGACATTCCTTCGTTAAATAGCCTTACTAGATAGGGTGATATCTCATGTTTTAAGGTTTTATAGAACTTGGCATCGAATCCATCGGGTCCTGGGGATTTTTTTATTTTTAGGTCATCTATTCTTTCATGTATCTCTTTGATTGTAATATCTTTATTAAGGCTAATCACGGTTTCCTCTGATATTTTTGGTAGAATTTTCCCTTGAAAGTATGTGTCTATCTCCTCTAATGTTGCTTCTTTTGGAAGATTGTACAATGTACTATAGAATTTATTAAATGCCTGTCCAATTTCCCCAGGTGCCATTAAGACTTTATTTTTATACACAATTTTCGATATCCTGTTCTTTATTCTTTTATCCTTGAGTTGGTCCGACATCAATTTGTTAGCCCTATTCCCCAAATAGTAGTATTTAGTTTTCATTTTACTCATTGCTCTATTGGTTTCGTCATATAAGTGAATGTTAATCCTGTGGTTTATCCTTGAAATATTCTCTGACAACTCTCTGGAAGGTGCAAGCTTATTTTCTTTATTTAATTTGTGGAGTTCCATATATAAATCTGTGAGGCTTGTTCCTTGTTTTTTCTTTGCCCAGGCTCCTAATTTCATAAAATGCCCCCGGATTACAGCTTTATATGTACACCACAAATTAGCAATGGTTGTCCCTTGTCCATCATTTTCTTGAAAGAACAGTTGAGTATTTTCTTTTATATAATCTATATCCTCTTTCTTTTTTAATAAGAGGTCATTTAATCTCCAGTCTGTCCTAACATTATCTTTCTTGTCTTTAAGTTCCATGACTACCATATTATGGTCTGACCAAGTTACGTCTAAGATATTAACTTTTTTAATCAATGCCGCAAGATTAGATTCCCCTATAATGAGGTCAATACGTGAGTATGCGCAATGTGATTTTGAAAAGCAAGTATAGTCTCTTTCAGTGGTATGGAAAATTCTCCACATATCTAGGAGACCATACTTGGCCATCAATGCGCTTAGTTTTTGGGCTTGGTAAGTTATGTTCTTGTTAATTCTGTTTGTCCTTGTAGACTTTTTATCAAGGGTCGGGTCCAGTACACAGTTGAAGTCACCCATCCAAATCATGTGCCCCTGTCTAACTTTCATTATTTTTTTTAGGATCCCTGATAGAAAGCCGCACGGATTGCTATTTGGTGCGTAGATATTTATTAATGTATACATTTTATCATTAATTTCCATTACCACTATAATATATCTCCCTTCCAGGTCTAGTTCTTCATATTTTATTTTTATCTCCAATTCTTTTGAAAAAAGGATTGCTACACCTCTTTTTTTTTTGTTCCTCATTGAAGCCACTATGGAGAGGGGGAACCTATGATTTTTTATTACAACATTGTCTGTCCTCCTCCAGTGGGTTTCCTGGAGGAAGCAGACACTAATCTTCTCTTGGTACAACCGATTAAATAGGATTGATCTTTTCTGGGCTGAATTCAGTCCTCGGGTATTTATAGTGGCAAATCTGAGCATCTTACTATCTTTCAATTTTCATTTGGTGGTCGTTTGGCATCATATTATATCAGATGCTGGTGGGCAATCTTCCATTTAACATCAACCAGTCCAAAGGGGATTATTGGGATTGTGTGTGCAGTGAGAATCCCCCCTATCCGAGCCGGATGTTAAAGTGGTCAAAAGACATCCTGGGAAAGGTAAGCATTCCTCAGCACTGGGGAAAAATATAATATGGAAAGACATATATGTATATTATATGAGGAATTTACTGGACTTGATAGTTTAGGGTCCATAGAGCTTAATGAGCTAATGTATGAGTGATGGTGTGAAAGCTTGAAATATTATTAAAAATGAATTAATCTAGCACAAATAACTCAGGTGTGTGTGAACCCTCCCAACATACCTGTAATATACAGTAGAACTAGTGCAATATGTGAGGGTAATAATACATCTTCAATGAAAAAGGGATCATTGTAGTGCAGTAAGTCAATAGAACAGCTGTATAGCCTAATGAATCCCGGCTCATGGGTATCAAGTATTTCATAAAGGTGTCCCTGTGGTTGGTAGCAGGTCAGATCTTCCTCGATGTTTGCATGTAGACATGATGCAAAGTAGGTAGGGAACAAATAATTAGAGAGAGTATAAAACATATCTAGCATCTACTTACATTTACATTTCTTAACACATAAATACTTAGCCAGCCTAGGACAGTGTACAAAAGTCCACTCTCGGCAAAGGCATGTATCTCTGGTGAACTGATGTGTGTTGTTTCCGGGTTCCATTTTGGCTTCTCCCCCATATGTTCATACGTTCCCATGTCAACATGTTTTGCTTTTTCAAGCTTTTTCAAACGTCTAGTGTCGTGTCTCGTCACTGGACTTAAATAAGCCACTTGATTCGTCTGTTAAAGCCGGTTGAATTTTCTTGGTCCACATTAGTAAGAGTAAAACGTGTCAGGGTCGAGTGGAATTTCATCATGCATAGGTACATATGCTGAATAGCAGGAAGACGTAACACTTATTTTTATTGCAGCTTTAATAAAAAGCTCCTGGCTCCCGGCTCCGGAAGCTAGGCAACATAAGGCTCCACCCATTTTATCGCTTAGTGATAATGGCGGCCAGGCAGTTGATGGAGGTTTGAGTGTAATACCAGGCGTTGAAACCTAATGGTGTCAGGGGAAACAGTTTTGTGGAAGAACTTGCACACACCAATACACAAACATGTGTGCATCAGAATATAGATAGGCTGGGAGGGGATGGGACACTTCATCGCGGCTGCATCTGCGCAGCCGCTTCACCGCCGTCACTTCACCACACGACAGCTCGTCGCGTGAGATTTCATCGCAGGACATTTCATCGTTAAAGGTAAGTTTTAATGTGCTAGAAGATAGAGTGTTAGAATCAGAATTTTAGTATTGGGGTTTAGGGTGGTTAGAATTAAGGTTTAGGGGGTTAGAATTAGCTTTTAGGGTTCGGGGTTAATTTTACTCTTAGGGTTTAGGGGGTTAATTTTAGTATTAGAGTTCGGGGGTTAGTATTAGGGTTTAGGGGGTTAGTATTAGGGTTTTAGGGTTAGTATTAGGGTTCGGGGGTTAATTTTAGTATTGGGTTTTGGGTTTAATTTTAGTATTGGGGTTAATTTTCGTATTGGGGTTTGGGGGGGCACTTTGGGGGGGGGGAATCATTTATTAGGGGGGGTATTTTCTTTTTACTTGTACATTTGTAAGAGCTGACCATTCAGCGCTGAGCTGTCAGCTCTTACATATCCGCGTCCGCGATGAAACGGCCGCGTTATTCTTCATTGCTGACAGTTCAGCGTTCTAACTGCCGCGCTGAACTGTCAGTGATGAAGCCACAGTGATGAAGTGTCCTAGACCCAGGCTGGGAATATGAATAGTCTGCTCCAATGAACAAGAATATATAGGGAGGTCGGGCAGCGCTGGATTTACACATGAAACAATATAAACAAAGAAAATCATAGTGTAATAAGTTCAGTACAAATGGTGTTTTAATAATATATAATATCACACTCACAAACCGAGGTGAGTGTCAGGCTTTAAAATAACCGTGGTCCAGGATATCTGGAGAAAGTGTCTCTGTGCAAAAGAACTAAAAGGCACATAGGGCAGTACTGTAGTGATATAAAAAAAAAAAACAGCCTCCTTTATTGGAGCAACTTACAAAAAGAAGAGTCCACAAGTTGGACTAAAACAGCAAAAAAACGGTCTATAGAATAGTCCTCTGTAGTATGTAGACAGTAGACACCTTCCTTACACGTTTCACCTAGTGCAGCCCAGGCTTCCTCAGGAGAAATGGCTCTGTCCTGGATTCCATGATCTTCTGCACTCATACAGACTATGCTGTGTTATGAAGTTATTGACTAGGATGCTGTAACCATGCACCCTTGTGCAGACTTATCCAGGCTGCATCCAGGCTTTTCTGTATCCTTCTTCCTTTGCTTTCTGGTTTATTATTTATGATTATTCTTGCCTTGCCCTGTAGTCCTGTCCTTGCCCTGTATTCTTGCCTTGCCCTGTGGTCCTGTCCTGTTTTTCTTTCTGCCTGTCTTTATGTCATTCCAGGTTTTCTCTCATTCCCTCTGCCTTGTTAGTTTACTTCTGTTTAAACCACACCCGTTTCTGTTCAGTCCTTACTAGTGCAATCTACAGGTATTTCCTCTGTGTCTATTCCATGTATGTCTTTTAGATTCTATTTGTTTTTGCTTTGCTAATATTATATCTTAGTTAGGGACTTGCCTAATGGGGGTACCTTGATGTGGTTGGCAAGCTAACGTCTAATTGGCCAAATGGTGAACTAAGCCCCCACCTTTACCATCTTTAGTGTTAGGCTAGTTCATGTATTTATGTTTGAAGAAAAAAGGCTCACAATCCAGCTCCATGCCACACAATCCAACACATGAAGGGTGGGTGCTTCCACAGCGCTGAACAGACGCAATATGTAGACACAGAAGTAGCAAAAAGGTGTGCACTCCACGCTCCAGGATAAAAAAAATAAGGTGCTTTATTATCTTTAAAAATGATGCATACAAATGAGATGAATAACATCCATGGACTGGTAAGTCAAAACGCAGGGGATGGACCACCTGACGCGTTTCGCGTGTTGCCACGCTTAGTCATAGGTCACCTAATTTTTAAAGATAATAAAGCACCTTATTTTTCACCATCCTGGAGCGTGGAGTGCACACCTTTTTGCTACTTCTGTGTCTGCATGTTGCGTCTGTTCAGCGCTGTGGAAGCACCCACCCTTCATGTGTTGGATTGTGTGGCATGGAGCTGGATTGTGAGCCTTTTTCCTTCAAATTACCATCTGATCCACATTACATATACTGTAATAACAGTGGACATGACTGTCCAATGAAAATACAAAATGAAAAGTTGTGTGTCCATACTATCACAACACGGAAGTGCTCATGCCATTGTACAGAGCACTGGCGAGACCTCACTTGGAGTTTTATACGCAGTACTGGAGCAGAGAGAGCCAGTTGCCAACCAGACGGCTGCCTGCTTCCTATGGAGGCATGGCAGCTGCCAGTCAGAGAATAAACTGGCGTGTACTATCAAAAGTACACGCCAGTTCATCCTCATACTAGGGACAACTAACTTTTCACCTGTGCTTCAATATAAGAAGCACAAGTGAAAAAAAAAAAACATTTAGTGTCCCGTTAAGTTTGAAATTCATGTCTAAATTCCCACTTTCGTGGCTTTTTTGCAAACTTAAGCCAGAGTTTGAAGTAAAGCTTAGTGGGCGAATTTTTCCAACACGGCTACTATGGCCTTCATTTTGCCAATTCCCGCTACCATGAATAAAGTCTCAATCCTCTTACCCAACTGTTCTTTGCTCACAAATGAATCAGCATATCACCTTATTGTAATAATATATTTGTCTCCTGGCAGATCCTCATCCAGACTGTCCATGGCACTGTTGTTGGATTGTACATTCAAACCTTTTTGGAGTGTTCCCACAGAATTAAGCACTCTAGTAAGGAGGAAGTGTTTTTCACTGGGAGCCAGAACTTGCAGGAGTGTTTCTCGGGATTAGTAAGTACTCTGCACAATATGTGCTCACCCCTTGATAATAGTTTAAACTGGCAGGTATCAATACAGCATCTTCTGGTCATTTCAGATTTATACAGCTTTTTTTTTAAGCCTGGTTTATATTCTCCCGGCCGGGGTTTATTACCTAAGTCTGTTATAAGGTATATATTTACATATATGTGTTTTTTATTTCACTAATTTGTGTTTTTAATACTTGTTTTATGTTTTTCTTTGGGCCTCAAGCTCACAACTTAGCCCCTACTGAACATTACATCTTGATCCATATGCCTTTTTTTTTCTAATTAAGACTCCATTGGCAATGTTTATTTTTTGACATATGTATTAGTTTACTTATTATTATTTTTTCTTTTGAATATTACAATTATTTTTATTTTTCTACACTACTTGTGTTCATTCATTATTTGTGAATTTATATTGAGCGCTTTCCACTTTTTACTTTTTTTAATTTTTTTTTTATAAGCTTGCGAGCAGGCCTCTCTACCTCATGTATCAATCTGTCTCTGTTCGTACTATCTAGTTCCCCTCTATGCTCTGTACCAAGTGCTAAGTAAATTGTTGCCGCTGTATATATAAATGCTAAAGTACAGTAATGAGTATGGTCCCTTAAAAGGACCCTCTGGTCTAAATCTTTTAACTTGCTCTACAGTGTGAGTCATTGAAGAGTCTGTTTAGAAAGGTGTCTTGGAGGAGGGGGAGCAAGAGAGAATAAAAAAAATGATTGAAAAGGATCTATATACATGATGTTAGCAAAATGTTGGTAGATAAAATGTGTGGGTGGAGTCTCCTGTATATGACATCACCTGTGCCTTTTCATTGGATCACAGGCAACTCCACAGACACATTTAAAACACATTTTTCTCCTAATTTAGGCATTTGCTTGCAATTCAGTTTACACAATCTACTTAGACTCGGTGCTACTTCCTCATCCTACATGATATCACCAGAGATAGACGCACATAGACAAGCAGGACAGATTTGCTGACAGATAAGGTACAGAGACTGATTGGCAGACAAGACAATTGGATAGAAAGATGCAAAGAGGGATATTTTACAAGTGAAAAGTGACCATTGAGAAAGATTAGAGAGCATCCTGGAGGACAGTTGCCCTCTTGTCCCCCTTGCCAGCCCTCTTCTGCTTTACTGCCCCAGAGTAAGATAAATAAAACTTAATTCAGTAATAAAAAGTCCCTTAGAGTGGAGTTGATTCTCCTTCCAGACTGGCTGTGTACTAGCTCCACCTACACATATTGTGACATCATCAGCACCGAAACATACCAACTCACAGTTCCCACTGCTGGCACCAGTCAGGCAGCTTCCAGCACAGTTTGACCTGCTTCACCCCTTTGTGTCATTGTCAGGAAGGGCAAAACATGGGTGAGTTTAGTGTTTTGCAACCTTTCACCCCAACAGAATTTTTTGTTGTTGTGGTTGCCCATGTTTATTTATTTTGGAACATTGTACTAATACCTGTAATTTCTCTCTCGAAGGCATCAAGTGACCTGCAGCTGGACAATCCAATGAAATATATCTTAGAAATACTGAACTCGCGAGATATTGAATCTTTACAGACAACAGTCGCATTTTTCTGTGATGCCCATCAGGACTTGAGGTGATACACATTCATTATCACATTCATCTTGTCGTGATGCACTGACTCATTAGAGTGTACAAACTGGCTAAAAGCACAGAGATTTCTGTGCTGACCAAAGCATAGCTCTCCTGCTCCCCTCACCAGTCCATTAGGCATATGAGTCAATAAAGAAATTTAGTGATTGCTTCACAGTCCATAGACAGGTATAATGCTAAATACAACACAATCACCAGTATTCAACAGGCAGGAAGGAGTCGCAATCTACTAAGGATATTTGTGAATTCAAGACCTTCCATGATGTGCAAGGCAATCCAAAATATAGTTTCTTTATTTAGAATCCATATACATCTAATATTTATTATTATCTGGTTGGTGCCTTGCTGAACTTCCATTATCTGGGTGAAAATACATTTTATTCATTTCTTGGTGGTGGTGGCGGTCTCTTTGCATATATATCAGTAGGGGGTTTACACTGGACACCAGCGATGACTGGCATCCATGTAGTGCTGTTCTGTTATCTCCATTAAGTTCCTTCACCAGCAATGTAATCCACTGATGGGTAGCCAGCTGAGCATCATCTCCACACCAGCTGTGGTACCCAAGGTTAACCTTCATGTGTATCCTTCAAAATGTTATTCACCCCATGGCTTTGGGATTGTGCACCACACTGCCAATAGTGGGGGAGGAGGCGGACCTCTCCTTACCAGATGGAGGAGTGTTGAACACCAATCAGTGCTGCATGTCATGGAGCAATAAATGCCATGGAGCAATACATGCCATGGAACAAAGATGTAATGGAGCAATAAACTCCATGAAACAAAGATGCCATGGAGAAAAAGATGCCATTGAGCAATAGATGCCATGGAACAATAGATGCCATGGAACAATAGATGCTATGGAACAATAGATGTAGCCACTTTCAAATTGTGCTTTCTAAGAGCATCATTCAAAAGCCCTTTTAATCAGGCAGGAGTAGGATTCTGTGTGACTAAATATTGCTAAGAAGGGTTTAGTCCCTCTTTAATGATTCAATGAAATCTCACTGTCATTGCATATTTGTGAAATTGAATATCCCATTTTATCCGGATTGATCATTAACTTTCTTTTTAAGGGAAGAACATCTAAATGCTATCCTGAAGATTAAAGGAAATCTCAGACTTAAAGAAAAATAAAAAATCCTCCATTACATAAAAAACAGTAAGGCTGATCTTCAGGCCGATGGAACAAAATTCTTTGAGGACATCAAGGTCAAATCTTGCATTTCACCCTGCTGTTTGTATTTGTTGTATTTAGTTTGCTGTAAAGACACGGTAAGCACGCCTTGAAGGACAGATCAAATTTTTTGTTAATCCCTTGCCATGTCCTGGTACTTCCACGTAAACCCAGCACGTATATTAATAGATACATGTGGATTTACTCTAGGCTGTGTCTCACAGCCATGCTCGTCTGTATTGAGCAGGGGTCTCTGATCTAGTTATGGTGCCCTCTGTTGATTCCATGCAAGAAATGAGGGTCTATTTCTGCACTAGTAGAGCGAGGCAGTAGCCGACCTGTCCATGGCAGCTGGAGGTCAGAGGATAAACTGGTGTGGATTGTCAAAAGTACATGCCAGTTACTCCTGCACACTAGGGGCAACTCATTTTTTTACTTGTGCTATTATGTTAGAAGCAAGAGTAAAAAATAAAGTTTGTTTCCCTTTAAAGAGGGAGAAAACCCCTCCAAAAATATATATATATATATATTTATCTTTAAGGCCATTTCTCCGTTTTATGTCATTTTTGAATGGTACTTCAGTAACATACCATTCAAAAGATACCCCATGCTCTTAAAAAAAAAAAAAAGACTTGGGATAGATCAGTTCCACTAAGTCATTTCAAGTGGTGTGTCTGTGTGTCAGTCATATAAGATGAAAGGGAGGAAAGTATTTGCGCATGGGCATGTGATTGTGTCAGTGAATGGTAATGTGAACAGTTAAGTAGTATGACACTGTAGTAAGAGGGAGGAGGCAGACAGTGAGACAGACCCAAGATGTCAGTGCTGTAGTATTAGAAGAATCACAGAACATGCTGACTATTTTCTTGTGTGTTCTAGCACATGAGACCAGATTAAAAAGTTAATTATGGGAACCCTTTACATATGGCAAATATTTATTTTTCAGGTTTAATCCCTCTTTGATATTTAGAGGATGACTCTGTTTTCAAAACATTGTACTTATTTAATATTTAATTTAATTATATGAAGTCTTTGAAACTGACCAGATTCTGCACATATTTAAGTTTGACATATTTAAGGTGTACTGCCATGTTAAGAATAAAAATAATATCTGTAATGATCAGTTTCTTGGTCTGTTCCTCTTACATTCAAAATGACTGTTTTGTGTTGTTTATTTATAATGTTTCAACATAGTCATTTATGAAACATAATCATTTTTTCAGCAAAATAATGTGTACAGTTTTACACAATATATAAATGCACTATTCAAAACATGAAACAAGCAAGATAACAGAGATCCTTCACAAAATGGATAGAAAGTGCAAATTAAAATACTATTGAGCTAAAAACTGAATAAAATAAAAAGCCATTGAAACATATGAGACAAATTAGAACTTATTGGGAAAGCTGGGGATGCTTTTTGCTCCTGGTTTGATGGGAGACAAAGCAACTCTGAGGTTGTGTTCAATGTCCATTCTGTTCCTATATTTGGTCTTCAGCTGGACCAGAGCTGAGAAGCCCCTCTCACAAAGACAGAACTGCGATCACTGGGGGGCACAGAAGGTGTTGCATGATGCCTCGAGGAAGGAACAATTAGTTCTTAAAAGCTCAAGGTTAAAGAGAACCGGTGTTCTGACAAATTTCTGGAGCAAATTCTCCTGCGCAATAGCAGGAGAATTTGCTCATTGCGCATGCGCATAAAGTTACAGCTGATCACTCAGCTGTAACTTTGTGCACACCGCGCATGCGCCAACTACGCAACCCACCTCCCGCCCCCCGCACACCCCCCGCACACCCCTTCTTACCAGATGATCGGACACAGCGGTACACAGCACATGCGCAAGGCTATCAAGCCGTGTGGGAATGCGCGCGTCCGTGGTTGGATTCAAAACGCTGGTAAGTAACACGGGGCGGGGCGACATAAGGGGTACAGAGGGGTAAGACCAACAGAGGGGTAAGCATCCTGGTGAGGGCTGCCTCATCTTCATGGGAGTTGTGATCCTCCTGCTGTATTATTGATGCAGCAGGGGGATCACAACTCCTATCAAGATGAGGCAGCCCCTCAGGTACTGCCTTAGTTTCATTGGACACGGGGGGTGGGGGGGGCTCATATAAATGGGGCATTAAACACGGGGGGCTCATATAAATGGGGCATTAAACACGGTGCTCATATAAATGGGGCATTAAACACTGGGTGCTCATATAAAGGGGACATTAAACACTGGGTGCTGATATAAAGGGGACATTAAACACGGGGTGCTGATATAAAGGGGACATTAAACACGGGGGGCTGATATAAAGGGGGACAGTAAACACGGGGGGCTGATATAAAGGGGGACAGTAAACACGGGGTGCTGATATAAAGGGGGACAGTAAACACGGGGGGCTCATATAAATGGGGCATTAAACACGGGGTGCTCATATAAATGGGGCATTAAACACGGGGTGCTCATATAAATGGGGCATTAAACACTGGGTGCTGATATAAAGGGGACATTAAACACGGGGTGCTGATATAAAGGGGACATTAAACACGGGGGGCTGATATAAAGGGGGACAGTAAACACGGGGGCTGATATAAAGGGGGACAGTAAACACGGGGTGCTGATATAAAGGGGGACAGTAAACACGGGGTGCTGATATGAAGGGGGCATTAAACACGGGGTGCTGATATAAGGAAGGGCAGTAAAGACGGGGCGGGGCAACATAAGGGGCCAACAGAGGGGTAAGCACCCTGGTGAGGGCTGCCTCATCTTCATGGGAGTTGTGATCCTCCTGCTGTATTATTGATGCAGCAGGGGGATCACAACTCCTTTCAAGATGAGGCAGCCCCTCAGGTACTGCCTTAGTTTCATTGGACACAGGGGGGGGGGGGGGCTCATATAAATGGGGCATTGAACACGGGGGCTCATATAAATGGGGCATTAAACACGGTGCTCATATAAATGGGGCATTAAACACGGTGCTCATATAAATGGGGCATTAAACACGGGGTGCTGATATAAAGGGGATATTAAACAAGGGGGGCTCATATAAATGGGGCATTAAACACGGTGCTCATATAAATGGGGCATTAAACACTGGGTGCTGATATAAATGGGGCATTAAACACGGGGGGCTCATATAAAGGGGACATTAAACACGGGGTGCTCATATAAATGGGGCATTAAACACTGGGTGCTCATATAAAGGGGACATTAAACATGGGGTGCTGATATAAAGGGGACATTAAACACGGGGGGCTCATATAAAGGGGGCATTAAACACGGGGTGCTCATATAAATGGGGCATTAAACACTGGGTGCTGATATAAAGGGGACATTAAACACGGGGTGCTGATATAAATGGGGCATTAAACACGGGGGGGCTGATATAAAGGGGGACAGTAAACACGGGTTGCTGATATAAAGGGGGACAGTAAACACGGGGTGCTGATATAAGGAAGGGCAGTAAAGACGGGGTGCTCAAATAAGGGAGGGCAGTAAAGACAGGGGGTGCTCATATAAGGAAGGGCAGTAAACACGGGGTGCTGATATAAGAGGGGCAGTAAAGACAGGAGGCACATTTTAAAGGGGGCAGTAAAGACGGGGTGTGCTCATATAAGGGGGGCAGTAAAGACGGGAGGCTCATATAAGGGGGGCAGTAAAGACGGGAGGCTCATATAAGGGGGGCAGAAAAGACGGGGTGCTCATAAAGGGGCAGTAAAGACGGGGGGCTCATATAAAGGCGGCATTTAAACACGGGGTGCTCATAAATAGGGGGGCAGTAAAGACGGGGGGTTAGAGTTGTGTTGTGACTGGAGATATGAAAGGTGTGTGACTGGACAGTAACAAGGGTTGAAGCCTTGACGTGACGTTACTGCTCACATGGGTATCCATGTGCCAATTCAACCAGGGTGAGTGACTGTAACATTACATGATTACAATCATAAGTTTAAAAATTTACTTTTCCAATTTTTCGTGTTTATTTTACATAACAAATATACTATATAATAATGGTATTTTTAATCTTCTGAGTGTGAAGAAAAAAATTGGTTTTCAATGTTTTTTTTTTAGATGGTGCATCAATTAACATAAACACAGTGAGACAAGCATAGGAAACGTGTGACAGGAAGAAAAGAAAGGGGGACGTGAATGCGATTGAGAAGAGCATGGTGCAAGTCTGACACAGAGGGGTCTATTCATTAAAAGTTGAGTAGCAGGTGAGTTGGGATATATTTAATCTCACCAATTTAGCTATTTGTTTGGCAGGGACACACCTGCCGAGTTACCCCCACATAGCTCTCATAATTTCCATCCTGCCACTCACTCAGACACACACACACACACGTGCTCTGCTCAGGGCCATCTTTAACATTGACTGGACCCTGGGCAAACATTTGTTTGGGGCCCCTGGACCCCACCCCTCATTCCCGGCATGCAATCACACCCTCCACCCTAATACCTCCATACAAAAAAATAAACACACACACTTATATGCTATATATTATGTAATTATATTATTAATTATTTAAAACTAATATATATGGATAGGTGGATTATATAATATTTAGATTAAGTGTGTGAATATATATGATTTACACAGACAAATTTACACAGTCAGATAGACACACTTACACACACAGACAACCTTACACAGTCAGATAGACACACTTACAAACACAGTCAAACTTAAACACACACACTCGTTTGTCCCCCTCCCTGCTCACTTACCTTACATTTGCAGGGAAGGGGCTGTTTCTTCTGTGCGTGGCTTCATGTGTTCTGAGCACCGTTATGTCACAGACATCTGGTGCTCTAACATGCTCTGTGAGGGGGCCGAGATTTCCCCCCCTCACGTGACACACTTACACATATACATACACTTACACAGACACCCTTACACACTTTGTATCCTCTTTCTTTCCCATGTCTGTGTCTCTCTCCTCTGCCTTCCCAGTTCACTCTCTTTTCTCTTCCACATGTATGTCTCTTCTCTCCACCGTCTGTATTCTCTTCCCTCCCTTCAGTGTTCTCACCTGTCCCCCCTGTGTTCTCTCCCCATCCCCCCCTTCTCTCCCATGTTCTCTCCTCTGTCCCCCAATGTTCTCCCCCCCAGTGTTCTCTCCTTTGTCCCCCATTGTCTCCCCAGTGTTCTCTCTATCCCCCTCTCCCCAGTGTTCTCTCTATCCACCCCTCCACTCCCCAGTATGTTCTCTATCCCCACTCCCTTCCCCACCCCAGTGTTCTCTCCCACGTGAGTGGAGCGCGGGGAGACGCAGGCAGCATGGGCTCTGTGTGTGTTATACACCCTGAGAGCTCAATCCATGCTGCTCGCGCGTAGTAATGACACAGAGCATCGTATTTCCGAGAGGGAGCCGGGGAGAGGAGAGAACGCTGGGCGCACCTGTACTATGCGATCAGTGCTGATCGCATAGTGCAGGTACAGAGGGGCAGCGGGACCACCGGGCAGCTGCCTTGGGCCCCCCAGGAGTAAGTGGGCCCTGGCTCTGCTGCTCACTGCCACATACTCTGCCACTCATACAATTACACTTGCAGTTAATATAAAATATTAACATGCTCCCCACCTGTCACTGGAGTATGAGCGTGGGGTCATTACGTGACACTTCCACATCAAGGGAGCGCGAGAGGCTTCCTGCTTGTCGGTGTGAAAGGAGGGCTGATGAGGGGAGAACATTTCATCTCCCCAGCCAGCTCTTCCAACTGAGGAGGCGCCGTCGCAGGGTGCACGTCTAACTTCACAGACATTAAAAAAATATATACACAGGTTCTCCCAGATTTGTCGCCCCTTCTTCCTGTGCACAGTGGCATCTGCACCCGCCTAGGATCGGCTTTGAGAGCAGGGCCTGACTTGGAACACACACAGTCACACACAGGGGGGTGGCTGCCTCAACCTGATGGTAGTTGTGATCACCTCCTTAAGTTCCCATGTGTCCCCCTCGTGTGACTTCCACTTACTAGCGTAGCATGTCACTGATTGAAGTTTTACCAATTGCTTGCTACACTAGTAAGTAATAAGTAAGACACTTATACTTTGCCTGTCACCGCAGCTGATCCAGAGGGGGCTGGAGGTGGTGTGTGTCCCTCGCGCAGGTGCTTTTCTAACAAAGTTACGGCTGATTGACAGCTGTAACTTTGTGCGCGTGCGCAATGAGTAAATTCTACTGCGCCTGTGCAGTAGAATTTGCTCAAGAAATCTGACAGAACACTGTGATATACCCATTTATTCTGCCGCTCACTCACACACAATGCCACTCACTCTCAATCTGATATTCACTCACGTATGTATTTTCTCCCCCACCCGTCATCAATTTTCCATTAGGCTCTATGTATTTTATCCCCTTTACACTTCTCCCTAAACTCACAACCACCCGTTATATCTTCCTACCTTTTCTCACACAGCATCGGCTCTGGACGCACGTGATCCTGTGCAGTAACTGAAGTGCACGCACGTGGTGAACGTCTCAGAGCGACCGAACAACTTAAAGCGGCCCCAGGACCAGAGGACTACCGTGAAATTTCACGGTATCCAGGTAGGCCAGTCCGGCCTGCTTGAAAGTCTCTCTCTCACTCTCTCTCTGTCTGTCTCTCACACTCTCTCTGTCTGTCTCTCACTCTCTCTCTGTCTGTCTCTCACACTCTCTCTGTCTCTCTCTCACTCTCTCTCTGTCTCTCTCTCACTCTCTCTCTGTCTGTCTCTCTCACTCTCTCTGTCTGTCTCTCACTCTCTCTCTGTCTCTCTCTCTGTCTGTCTCTCACTCTCTCTCTGTCTCTCTCTCTGTCTGTCTCTCACTCTCTCTCTGTCTGTCTCTCACACTCTCTCTGTCTCTCTCTCACTCTCTCTCTGTCTCTCTCTCACTCTCTCTCTGTCTCTCTCTCTCACTCTCTCTCTGTCTGTCTCTCACACTCTCTCTGTCTGTCTCTCACTCTCTCTCTGTCTGTCTCTCACACTCTCTCTGTCTCTCTCTCACTCTCTCTCTGTCTCTCTCTCAATCTCTCTCTCTGTCTCTCTCTCACTCTCTCTCACTCTCTCTCTGTCTCTCTCTCTCTCTCACTCTCTCTCTGTCTCTCTCTCACTCTCTCTCTCACTCTCTCTCTCTCTCTCACTCTCTCTCTCTGTCTGTCTCTCTCACTCTCTCTGTCTCTCTCAGTCTGTCTCTCTCTACACACATTCTGTGCATAAATGTTATCAAATACATGTATAACCATTAGGTAGTTTGATATTTATTTTTAATAAACGAATTTGACAAATTTCAGTGTCTTCAGCTTCCAGCCTCGTGTCCTTCACTTCAGTCACGTATAAAAGTCTTGGTCACAAATGATGCTAATAGGAAATTCTGCTTGTAATCACCTTCCATTTCTAGAAGAAATAGGAAAAGTAAATCATCACGTCTCCTGATAAGAGCTATCAGGGCAGGGATATTGGCACAACTGTGTGAAACAATGTTTTTGTAAATAAGTAAAATGCTAAGAAATAAAAATATTAAGAATAAAATCTTAACACATTAACAGCATACATTAAAAGCACGCCCATTTAGACCATGAGGTAATGGTCAAACAAACCAGGGCTCAGTCCTCCATGAAGTATCCCCGATATGATAGGAACAACGGTAACACCCTCAAATGGGCTGGGGGAATAGAAAAGTCTGGCCAGTGTTGTAATTAACCCCTTAAGGACAAAGGCTGTTTTTAGACTTCTGCATTTTTTTTTTTTTTTAAAGAAAATGGAGGAAGTAATTGAGAGAGAAACAGAGGATTTAAAAACTTTGAATGTAATACAAACACAAAGTCCCCAAAATAAATTGTTTATACCTGTATACCTCATGAACCTGTATGAAGCAGTTATAGCCTTGTTACTGAGGGATGGTGTGGTTCCAAAACAAAGAATAGTCCAGCTGGACACGTGTGGACAGGTAACCATGCATCCCGATATGAGCTGTCCTGTGGAAGAAAACATAACAGGTTAAACATTGTAATTGTGATCATATTACCAGGTTGAGAATGACAGGAATAGGCGCTGGGTGTAACAGTGCATTTTCTTAAATCATGATTTGAATAATAGAACATTTTTATATTAAACACATAAGTATTACAGTCACTCACGTTGGTTGAATTGGCACATGGATACCCATGTGAGCAGTAACGCCACGTCAAGGCTTCAACCCTTGTTACGGTCCAGTCACACACCTTTCATATCTAAATTCACACACAGAAGCACATGCCTTTCAGACCAGGGGTGTCACTGGGGAGCAGAGCGGGGACACCGTGTTACTTTCTCACAATCTGTGAATCTAACTCTGTAAGGAGAGTGAAAGACACACAGTGTTAGAGAAAGAGAGATAGTGTACTAGTTTATTAAGTTACCTTTAAGGTAACAGCCAGTTACCAATGTCACAGCGCAAGCGTACAAAGTTACGGCTGTACCTTTGGAAGAATCTCACACCCCCTTCGGATCAGCTGCGGTGACAGGTAAGTATAAGCGTCTTACTGATTGTCACTTATTAGCGTAGCAATCAATGTATAGTTGCTAAAAGTCCTATCAGTGACATGCTACGCTAGTAAGTGGAAGTCACACACGTGGGACACACGGGAGCTTAAGGAGGTGGTCACAACTACCATCAAGATGAGGCAGCCACCCCCCTGTGTGTGACTTCCACTGATGTCAATTATACATTGATTGCTACGCTAATAAGTAACAATAATCAGTAAGACGCTTATACTTACCTGTCACCGCAGCTGTTCCGAAGGGGGCGTGAGATGGAGTGTGTTCCTCGCACATGTGCTCTTCTGCCAAAGGTACTGCTGATTGACAGCTGTAACTGTGTGCGCATGTGCTGTGATGCAAAATGAGCAAATTCTACAGTAGAATTTGTTCGAGAAATATGTCAGAACACCCCCTTTATGTGAGCACCCCTGTCTTTACTGCCCCCCTATATATGAGCACCCCGTGTTTAAGTGCCTCCTTTATATGAGCACCCCCTGTCTTTACTGCCCTCCCTTATATGAGCACCGTGTTTACTGCCCCCTATATATGATCACCCCGTGTTTAATGCCCCCTTTATATGAGCACCCCCTGTCTTTACTGCCCCCCTTATATGAGCCTCCCGTCTCTTTACTGCCCCCCTTATATGAGCATGCCCCGTCTTTACTGCCCCCTTTAAAATGTGCCTCATGTCTTTACTGCCCCCCTTATATCAGCACCCCGTCTTTACTGCCCTCCCTTATTTGAGCACCCCCTGTCTTTACTGCCCTCCCTTATTTGAGCACCCCGTGTTTACTGCCCCCTTTATATGAGCCCCCATGTTTAATGTCCCCTTTATATCAGCACCCCGTGTTTAATGTCCCCCTTTATATCAGCACCCCGTGTTTACTGTCCCATTTATATCAGCACCCCGTGTTTAATGCCCCATTTATATCAGCACCCCGTGTTTAATGTCCCCTTTATCTGAGCCCCCCGTGTTTAATGCCCCATTTATATGAGCCCCCCGTGTTTACTGTCCCCCTTTATATCAGCACCCAGTGTTTAATGCCCCATTTATATGAGCACCGTGTTTAATGCCCCATTTATATCAGCACCCCGTGTGTAATGCCCCATTTATATCAGCACCCCGTGTTTAATGTCCCCTTTATATGAGCCCCCCGTGTTTAATGCCCCATTTATATGAGCCCCCCGTGTTTACTGTCCCCCTTTATATCAGCACCCAGTGTTTAATGCCCCATTTATATGAGCACCGTGTTTAATTCCCCATTTATATGAGCCCCCCGTGTTTAATGCCCCATTTATATGAGCACCCCGTGTTTACTGTCCCCCTTTATATCAGCACCAGTGTTTAATGCCCCATTTATATGAGCACCCAGTGTTTAATGCCCCATTTATATGAGCACCCCGTGTTTAATGCCCTATTTATATCAGCACCCCGTGTTTAATGTCCCCTTTATATGAGCACCCAGAGTTTAATGCCCCATTTATATGAGCACCGTGTTTAATGCTCCATTTATATGAGCCCCCCGTGTTTAATGCCCCATTTATATGACCCCCCCCCCCGTGTCCAATGAAACTAAGGCAGTACCTGAGGGGCTGCCTCATCTTGATAGGAGTTGTGATCCCCCTGCTGCATCAATAATACAGCAGGAGGATCACAACTCCCATGAAGATGAGGCAGCCCTCACCAGGGTGCTTACCCCTCTGTTGGCCCCTTATGTCGCCCCGCCCCGTGTTACTTACCAGCGTTTTGAATCCAACCACGGACGCGCGCATTCCCACACGGCTTGATAGCCGTGCGCATGCGCTGTGTTCCGCCGTGTCCGATCATCTGGTAAGAAGGGGTGTGCGGGGGGTGTGCGGGGGGTGTGCGGGGGGCGGGAGGTGGGTTGCGTAGTTGGCGCATGCGCGGTGTGCACAAAGTTACAGCTGAGTGATCAGCTGTAACTTTATGCGCATGCGCAATGAGCAAATTCTCCTGCGATTGCGCAGGAGAATTTGCTCCAGAAATTTGTCAGAACACCGGCTTTGGTTGGCGACAAAAGCTCAGGCAACACTAATCACCAAGAGGTTGAGGGCAAAAACAGTGCAGTAAACAAACTCAAATAAAGCTGCTCATCAGACTCAAATACAAGATAGTCTTGGTAGTATTGTAGGACCTGCAGTTCAGACGCCAGTACTGACCTGCCCCACACCATGCCCTCCTCAAATGGCCAATCCACCAGCTTTCACCTTACTCTCTATCAGTGGCGGATCCAGGTGGGGGGGCAACGGGGCAATTGCCCCCCCCCCCCCGAGAAGAGAAAGAAAAAAAAAACGCTTTAAAAAAAAAAAACGACACGCTTGCAGGCAGAGACAGAGGTGAGAAGGGATCGGAAGATCCCCCTCACCTTCTCTGCCTGCCTGCCAGGCTGCACGGGGAGCCGAACAGGCAGCACAGAGAAAGCTCCGTGCTGCCTGTTCGGCTCCCCGTGCAGTCTGACACGGAAGTGCCGACAGGTCACGTGACCGGCGCGCTGATGTCATACGCGCGCCGGGTCACGTGACCTGTCGGCACAACCGCCTGGGAGCCGAACAGGCAGCATGGGGGAGACCATGCTGCCTGCCACTAGCCACCAGGGGATAAGGTAAGTGCTGGGGAGATGGGGGGCAAATAGTCTGTGGCTTAATAAATGGCTAATAACACTGCATATTGGGAAAATTTGAAGGGGCATATAAAATGGCAACTAACAGTGGCAAATTACTGGGCAAATTGGCAGGGGAATATAAAATGGCAACTAACACTGGCATATTACTGGGCAAATTGGAAAGGGCTTATAAAATGGCAATGAACACTGGCATATTACTGGGCAAATTGGAAGGGGGTTATAAAATGGCAACTAGCACTGGCATATTACTGGGCAAATTGGAAAGGGCTTATAAAATGGCAACTAGCACTGGCATATTACTGGGCAAATTGGAAAGGGCATATAAAATGGCAACTAGCACTGGCATATTACTGGGCAAATTGGAAAGGGCTTATAAAATGGCAATGAACACTGGCATATTAATGGGCAAATTGGAAGGGGGTTATAAAATGGCAACTAGCACTGGCATATTATTGGGCAAATTGGCAGGGGCATATCAAATGGCAACTAGCACTGGCATATTATTGGGCAAATTGGAAGGGGCATATAAAATGGCAACTAACACTGGCATATTACTGGGCAAATTGGAAGGGGCTTATGAAATGGCAACTAACACTGGCATATTACTGGGCAAATTGGCTGGGGCATATAAAATGGCAACTAATTGTTTTTGGTTATAAAAATGGCAACAAAAAAAATAAAAAAAAAATAAAATGGCAACTAGTACTGGCATATTATTGGGCAAATTGGAAGGGGCGCATTAAATGGCAAAAAAAACTGGCATATTATTGGGCAAATTAGCAGGGGCATATTAAATAGCAAATAACACTGGCATATAATTTATTGGGCAAATTGTCAGGGGCATATTAAATGGCAAATAACACTGGCATATTATTGGGCAAATTGGCTGGGGCATATTAAATGGCAACTAACACTGGCATATTATTGGGCAAATTGGCTGGGGCATATTAAATGGCAAATAATACTGGCATATTATTGGACAAATTGGCTGAGAGAGCCATAAATGGGAAGGGAGAAGAGAGAGACATAATTGGGATGGTAGAGGAGAGACGGACAGACATGGGTTGGCAGAGGAGAGACAGACAAACATGGGATGGCAGAGGAGAGACAGACAGATATGGGATGGCAGAGGAGAGACAGACAGATATGGGGAGAGGAGACAGACAAACATGGGAAGGGAGAGGAAAGAGACATAAATGGGAAGGGAGAAGAGAGAGACATAAATGGGATAGTAGAGGAGAGACAGACAGACGGGATGGGAGAGAAGAGGCAGAGAGATGGGAAATGAGAGGAGAGACAGACGGACATGGGAAAGAAGAGGATACATAGACGGACATGGAAGTGAAGAGGAGAGAAACGGATATGGAAGGAAGAGAGACAGAGGGACACGGGGAGTGAGAGGAGTGTGACAGACATGGGAGAGAGGATAAGACAGACGGACATGGCAGAGAGGAAAAGACAGACGGACATGGGAGAGAGGAAAAGACAGACTGACATGGGAGAGAGGAAAAGACAGACGGACATGTGCCCCTCCCGAGATCAGACTCTGGATCCGCCCCTGCTCTCTATGGCATATACAGGCAATCCAAAAGGTTTCATAAGGAGAAGGCATGAATAAGAGGGCAGACCCCAAAATATAGGGAACAAGCCTCCAAGAGGACCGGCAAAGATTAATTTTTTTCACCTAGTGAGAGGTAGATAGGGAGATAGATGCTATATACCAATAATTGCCATCCAAATTACAATCACAAAGGAGCTACCTAGCTGACAGATAAGTAAGATTGATAAAAATACACCATTATATGTAAATATCTGTTTTAAAGAGATTTACCTGTAACACATGGTTAAATTGTCATCTACTGGACCAAAAAACCATATCATCAAAGCTTGGGATACTGTGTATAAAGTAGTCAGCCTTTCCTCTGGATGGTCACTACTGATGCCACTATCTGTATTTCCTGATTTAAATTTGAATAATCTGGCACACTAAATCAATTCAAAACTTAAATGACTTTTTCTTAGGTAATTCTTTAATGTTTTAAGAAGCTTCAAGATAAATTCAGCCTAGAAGATAATATGCTAATAGAAAGCAAATTAAATTATTAATAAAATAAAAGATATATTTTCCATTCAAAATTTTGATCAAAATTATCAGGAAAATGCATTCACTGATCTGGAAAAACATACTTACATAATCCTAATAAATGCGTTACTGTATCTCAATGTTACTCTTATCTAATGCCCATACGTAGATTAAAGATATTGGAGCTTGTTACAACCTAGAAGAATGGCTTAAATTTGTATCAGCTCTCAAAGGAATTAAACATTGCTCCAAATCATTGGGAAAACCATTTCAAAATAATTTATAGATGGTATTTACCCCCCTATGGGTTGAATAAAATGAACTTCAGATATTCAGACAAATGTTGGAGAAACAGTGGAATTATTGGTTCGTTTTCACATATTTTTTGGTATTGTCTTAAACTCACACATTTTTGTCAGCAAATAGATAAATTAAAACAAAAAGTAAATTCTAATATTCCTCTACTCACTTCAGAATTGGCTTTATTCGAATTCTTCCCTGATACTATTGAAAAAAATTCATAAAATTATAAATGGAAATATCGTTTTAGCTGCTACTAGAGTCATCCCCAGATACTGGAGGTCACCAACAATCCCTACTATTAAAGAAGTTTTTAATTATATGCTAGGAAATAAGGGGTAAGAAATGGCTCTCAGACAACCTTCTTTGCAGTTAGATAACCTTAGACACTACTGGGACGAATGGGAAACAAAGATTAAAAGAGAATATAGATTTTGATTACTTGTATAAAGAAAAGTATTTGAAAAAATGTTATTTCTTTGGCCGGTGGGTTACTGTTGGATCTGGTAGGATTAGAGTTGTGGATAAAAGGCATGTCCTGCAGTCCGTGGCTCTCCAGAATTCATTTTCCGCACTGTCACAGTGCAGTGGTGTTGTGGAGGCTCAGACACGGAATTTGAGGAACCACCCTCCTTTATGGCTGAGGTGTGCAAGGAGAAGGTGAGGCCTGTTAGAAAGCAGTTGTTGTTGGGAGATTCTATCATAAGAGGTGCTGAGTTGGACAGTATTGGCTTAGTGAGATGTCTTCCTGAAGCTACTGCCGGAGACAGGAGGTGTATTTGTAATATTGTTAAGCAAGCAAATCAGGAAGGAGAATTGGATGTACTGGTTCATCTAGGTACAAATGATTTGGCTGACAAGGAGGTTTCAAAGGTGAAGGAAGATTTTCGTGTTCTTGCCAATGATATACGGCAGGTTGTGTCCACACTGTCATCCTTCTCCTTGCACACCTCAGCCATAAAGGAGTCTTAAATTAGAGGGGCAATGATTTAAAAGTAATATCAGGAAGTATTACTTTACTGAGAGGGTAGTGGATGTATGGATTAGCCTTTCAGCAGAAATGGTAGAGGTAAACCTAGTCAAGGATTTTAAGCATGCGTGGGAAAGGCACAAGGCTATCCTAGATATAAGACAGGGAACTGGGGACTAATATAAGTATTTAGAAAATTGGGCAGACTAGATGGACCGAATGATTCTTATCTGCCGACACATTGTATGTTTTTATTTTATTACGCGATTGTCATTAACTAGGTATTGTTGTGTCATGTTATGTATACTAGAATTGGTTATAGTCATTAGAATTTAATTTAAAAAAGATTAAAATAAACAGCTATTGTGGATGGAGGCACTACCCTTCTCCCCTTTTTTTGCCCCCCCTCCCAATTTTACATTTTTTGTTTTATTTATTAACAATGTAATTTAATTGCATAATTAATTCATACCAATATGTTATCACAATGAAACCTGACTATTAAGTGCCTGATCAATGCTTTCATCATTGATAATTTAATATTGCTTAATATCAATTCATACATTGAAATTTACTCTTTTTTATGTATAACTTATGTGGTATTTTCTCTTTCATTGTAAAAGTTATTGTTATTGTAAAAATATCTGTTTAATAAAATATGTTTGAAACAAATAACATATCAGTTTCCAATAGTATACTGTAATCTAGGGACTGACAACAAAATATGTTACTAGAATGGGTACTGATATGAAAATAAAGTCATTTAATAAATGTAGTGCCATACCTAAAGTGTTTGGTACCTGGAGTGGATCTTATCTTTGACACCCCCTCTACACACAAGCCTCTCCCAAGGCTCTCTCTCTTCTCTTTCTCCTCCCCTTTCATCTCTCCTTTTCATCTGCCACATCTGTCTCTCTCTACCCATATTCTCTCCACCAGCTGTCAATCAGATCCTTGCACCGGCTTTGGGGGGCTGATGATACCACCAGGGTACCATGTCCTCTGCCCCCCATAAAGTATGTTACTAACACAGTGATTTGTGTATCTACTATAAATGAGGAAAGGAAACTCCAGTCTTAACTGAACATCGGTGGCCACAAAGCCAGAGGGATATTCAGAAGATCTGCTACCATTGGTGGGAAGGAAGAGAATCAGCCACTACTACAGCATCAATAATACATCACCAGGAGTTCAGAAGTGCGCTCTCACACATTCACAATCACATCACCACAATGAGCCAATCACAGGGTGACCTTCCTGCAAGATGCTGCCTTTATTGTGTGAAACCATGTTTTAATTTATAAATAAAGGTTTTCTTACCTTTCCACTGTTTGTGCATTGTAATATATGTGCTGACTGGAGGTGATGGATTGTTTGAAATCAAAGCAAAGTCCAATCCAGTGACATATGAAGTGGAAACAAAGTCAGAGCCAAGTTTGATTAAAAAATATTATGGTAATTTAACGATTGCAAATATGAGTGTAATTTGCTGATATTTGTTGGGTATGTTGGCTGTAGAATTAATAATAATTAGTATATTTGTTTAAAGCTTCAATGTAATATTCACTGTCATTTCCTGGCTGTTTTTGTTTTGGTAAAAAATAAAATCTCTGTGATTTCGAGCATTTATAAAGTATTAAATCACACAAGACTTATACTGATGGTTTTTATGGAAAATATATGGTATGATTTCGTTCCTATAGCAGTTATAAACCCTGGAACTGGCTTATCCTGAGATACTGTAATGACGGATATTACTCTAAACATCAGGGACATCTAGCTGCTCGGTTTCCCATCAAATTCTATTAAAGTTATTAAAATGCACATTTTCCCCGTCTACTTTATTTACTGATATTACATATATTTGATAGTTTTTGTCCACACCGGTCAAGAATGGCTAATCGATGAACCTCATGGTACTATTTGTAAGGGTTAATCCACCATCCTTGTCTCTACTTTTATAAATGATGTTATTACTAGACCACCTTAAAGAGACTGGCTGATGCCCAAAATGCATCTCCCAAATATTAATGCATATTAATGTGCTTTCAATGTACTTTATAATGCATGTTTTACATTTAGCATTGCTTAAAATATAAAATACTTACAGCTAGCAGTTTGCAAGAAACCAGGACTGCCCAAACTAGCTGAGTAAAAGAAACCAATGAGAAAAATGCCATTCAAATTAATGGAATTTCCGGTCTCTCTAGTGAGGTCAACAGACAATATGTTGCACTGTTAATAGATCCTATTATGTACAAGAGCAAGTTTATAACATTCCACACAATGCATTATATTCAAGCAGCACAGGACGTAACTAAATGAAACAAAATTGTATATGCTGAGTGTCTATATAATCAGAGCTGCAGCATCTGTAGTATGCATGCAGATTAATCACTGGGGGAGTGCTTGAGTTAAATATTAGAAATGTGAATTATGCAGAATGTCTGCATCAAATCACACCGTAAAATGCCTGTGCACTATACATGCGAGTTTTGGGACCAGAATGTCCCTTTAAGGCTCTTCCAGGAGTGCTCCTGTTGGTGATACAATGTGTCAGGCTGGCAGCAGCAAATCCATTACTGGAAAGCGTCAGTTTAGAATTCTCCAGGCAGCTCGTGAGCATCTGACCTCACTGAGGGTCAGGTCATGCCCGGAGCACAACAGGAGTACAAACATGGCGATCTATCCAGACTCTCAACAAGCCTAGCATGTTCCTTACATTAAAGGATCCCTCCGGGCTGAAAAAGAACTGGACAAATAAATGTAAACTAAAGCGGACATATTAAAAATAATTATGCATTTAGTGTTTTTAGTTTTACCATCCTTTTGAAAGCTTTCTCTTGGGGATTGATCCAGCCCACATGACATCTGTATCTCAAACATAACAGTATTACGCCATGTGCTAATGAACTGACATACCTCCCCCTTCTGCTCCCGGTGAATCAGGATGCTGGGGAGTGGTGCTTGGGAGGTCAAGTGTCACTCATCAGTGACAGTGCTACTGCGTATGGGCACAATACTGCGCAGTATACAGTCTCCCATGTCCCAGGCAATAGAGAATGTGATTGGGACTGCAGGACTGAGATCCTAAAACTCACTGCCCGGAAAAGCGGGAGAGAAACTCCAATAAAGACTGTTTCAACCAGAGTAGTACATATGGGAGGAACCCAAAAATGTTTCTATTTGTGTGGCTTCCATTGGTGGCCAATAGATATACCCACCATGCCTACTCTAACTATGGCTGATAGAGGAAGATTGAAAATGAGCATTTGCCAAGATTTATAATAAGAGGGATTTTGTCCATCACACTTTAGCAACATTCTGTGACACAATGAAATGAAAGCCTTTCCACCAGTTACTTTCATGGTTAATGAGAAAACTCCTGAAATATACAGTAAATCTCCTGGCCATGTATTATTGTGATGTCATAATACACCATGACATCACCGAGGCTATATATCCAGGGGGCAGAAATAAACGCTCTTGTAGCTTTGCAGTGCTTGCAGTGCATTGGTTGCTTATTTTGCGAGTTTTTTTTGGTATATTATTATGCCGAAAGCGGTTAATAAAGGTGGTAAGTCAGGAGGTAGCAGAGGAAGCAAGAGAGGAATAGAAGGAGTAGAGGAAGAGGCAGGTGAAAAACAGATAAGTTATAAAAAGTCCAGTAATCATCGAAGTCGGGAGATAGAGAGGAAGAAAAGGAGCATAAAGAGGAGCAGGGAGGATGAGGAGGAAGACAAGAAACCAGCTAAAAATGGAAAGATGATCTCTGCTGGTGAAGGCACGAGTCGAAGGGGAGTTACCAGGAAAGATGGAGGAGAGCAAAAGAAGGAGGAAAAGGAACCATCTCCTGGATGTAGTAACCACCTCTCCATTAGAGACTTTAAATTCCACCAGGAGCTGGGGAGAGGTGGTTTTGGGAAGGTGAGCCATGTGTTTTCCTTTTACAAATAAATACTGCTTATAATATTGTTAGGCTGGAAGATGGAAGTACACTGAGGGGTTGGGATAGTAGGTGAATTGCCATGTCACTAAGCATTCAGTGAACCACAGGAAGGTCCAGTCACCGTTGGTAGGTTGGAACGCCTTACGCTTTTCGTGTCTCAATCTGGCACTTAGTCATAGACAAGTAACTGAGGTGACTTCAAGCAGTATTCTCTGTAACAATATCATTGCTTTATCTCTCAGGTGATGTTGGCCTCTTGGAAAAAGAGCGAAAAAGTGGCTGTGAAAATCATGGAGAAACGTGCGAGGAGGGCAGCTCGCATTCTCCTGGAGAGCAGAATTCTAAAGACGGCATGGAAATGCCCATTTCTATGCCATGGGATTGCTGCTTTCCAGTCACAGGTACAGGATTGTATGTCTATAGCTCCATAGTCATGTCCACTCCCCTAATCCGCTGCAACTATTGAGTCTGCCCCACAGCCACGTCCTCCATAAAGCACCTCAGCACACGCTTTGTGGTGTCTTATCTGTTTCTTTTTCTTTTCTGTGCCACCTCAATCAGGCCCACGTCTTTCTGGTGATGGAGCATGTCCACGGAGGTAGCCTCGAAAGCTTCATGAAGGCCAGAGGCTACCTGAAGATCCGAGAAGCAAGGTGAGTAATGGCATAGTGAAGAATGGTTCTCGGAGACAGGGGGAGTTACAAAAAATTAAAAGGAAAAAGCCAAAACATTTCTCAGAATATTGTGGTAAATATAAAGAAATGAAAAAATAGAGCTTCAAAAGGGAAACCTAATTACTGAATATAAAGGGGGTAACAAAATCATCTCTCTTAACAAATATTCACTAGCCATCCTCTACATTCTAATTATAACACTGAGTACATTAACTTGTCCCTATCACTCGGGATGGATTCTGTTAAACTCTTTTTCTTTCTCTCCTTTAGATATTATTCGGCTGAGATCATCTGTGCCATGCAATTTTTACACCGGCGTGGCATTATCCATCGGTAAGTAACAGATTCCTCCTCTGTCTGTTCTAACCTCTCCTTACTCTGTTCCTCTGCCTGTATTGCTCTCCCACCAATACTGCCTCCGCTCTCTATGTATTGTTACGCTGCTCTCTCATTCCCCTGTGTTATTTCCTTTATTTCCCTCTGCCTAGTGGTCTGTGGATTACTCTCACTTTGTTTCTATTGTTCATTATATTTTAGAGACCTAAAGCCGGATAATATCTTGCTGGACAGAGGAGGCCACATCAAAGTTGCCGATTTTGGACTGGCCGTGGAAGGCATCAGGGGAAGTGCCAAGACTGTGGGTGTTGCAGGCACCTATACCCACATGGCTCCTGAGGTGAGATAGCTCTCATTTCTAAATGTATCTCTTGGATTTGAGAGATATACAGTGGTAGCCAGCACCCCATTTAAGGATTACATCTATAGTTATAAAATTCAGTATCTTTCTTGGTCCTGTCGTATGTCCCACTGCAGACAAAGCGTTAGCTGTAGCAGAATCTTATAAACTGGCCTTGGTTGCGGGAAACACAAGGGGTCCATTCTAAAAAGAGAGTGTTTCAGAAAGAATGTGATGTCCTCTAATTCCCATTAGAAGTCAGTTCCTGAAATTAGTTTTTCAGAATTGACAATATGGAGTCACAATGGCGGATTGCAAAATTCCACTTCCTCTGATTTGCATGAAATCGGTTTGGGGAGATGCTCTGTTGTTTGCCTGAAATGTCCGCAGGCCGTGTTTTTATAGTGCTTTATTCATGAAAGAGAGAAATTAAATCCCATGGTGACATGTACCAGTTTGTGGTACTGCACATACTACCATGCACGCAGATCTGGTGCGTCTGGACTGATCTTCTTGCAATGGAATAGAAACAAATGGAAACAGACTATAGCAGGACAAATGTTTGCGTACTACACATCCGATGACTGATCATCATGATATATGTATTTCTCATAAGTCTACAATGCCAAAGTTAGCTATATTTAATATTTAGGGGATGGCATCCTTTTAAATGTATGCATATAGTCTTCTGTTTATGACATCACCTTAAGGCATGATGTGCACATTCTATATTCTCTTCTGAAGTCACTCATTTGCATATAAAGCAACACAATGACTTCATAAGCCAGAGAATACACTGATATATTAAAATGGTATGTTTCTCTTGATCTCTACATTCGGTTGCAATTCTTTGCGCACAATGTATAGATTTAAGTGACAGATTCCATTTAACTTGCTTTATTATTATTACAAGTGAGTTTTTTTAATGGCCCAATTAGAGAAATGGATGCCAGTGTCTGTGAGTTCTTTAATTAGCCCCATCATAAGAAAGCTACGAGTGGTCTATTCAGATCAGTTATAGTTTACATTGCTGGGAACAATGCTAATAAATATTGCAAGAGAACTTGTATGATAAAATGAATTCTTCTGCAGGTCATCTTGAGAGAGGAGTATGGCACTTCCGCTGATTGGTGGTCGTTTGGCATCATATTATATCAGATGCTGGTGGGCAATCTTCCATTTAACATCAACCAGTCCAAAGGGGATTATTGGGATTGTGTGTGCAGTGAGAATCCCCCCTATCCGAGCCGGATGTTAAAGTGGTCAAAAGACATCCTGGGAAAGGTAAGCATTCCTCAGCACTGGGGAAAAATATAATATGGAAAGACATATATGTATATTATATGAGGAATTTACTGGACTTGATAGTTTAGGGTCCATAGAGCTTAATGAGCTAATGTATGAGTGATGGTGTGAAAGCTTGAAATATTATTAAAAATGAATTAATCTAGCACAAATAACCTCAGGTGTGTGTGAACCCTCCAAACATACCTGTAATATACAGTAGAACTAGTGCAATATGTGAGGGTAATAATACATCTTCAATGAAAAAGGGATCATTGTAGTGCAGTAAGTCAATAGTACAGCTGTATAGCCTAATGAATCCCGGCTCATGGGTATCAAGTATTTCATAAAGGTGTCCCTGTGGTTGGTAGCAGGTCAGATCTTCCTCGATGTTTGCATGTAGACATGATGCAAAGTAGGTAGGGAACAAATAATTAGAGAGAGTATAAAACGTATCTAGCATCTACTTACATTTACATTTCTTAACACATAAATACTTAGCCAGCCTAGGACAGTGTACAAAAGTCCACTCTCGGCAAAGGCATGTATCTCTGGTGAACTGATGTGTGTTGTTTCCGGATTCCATTTTGGCTTCTCCCCCATATGTTCATACGTTCCCATGTCAACATGTTTTGCTTTTTCAAGCTTTTTCAAACGTCTAGTGTCGTGTCTCCTCACTGGACTTAAATAAGCCACTTGATTCGTCTGTTAAAGCCGGTTGAATTTTCTTGGTCCACATTAGTAAGAGTAAAACGTGTCAGGGTCGAGTGGAATTTCATCATGCATAGGTACATTTGCTGAATAGCAGGAATGCGTAACACTTATTTTTATTGCAGCTTTTAGAAAAAGCTCCTGGCTCCCGGCTCCGGAAGCTCGGCAACATAAGGCTCCACCCATTTTATCGCTTAGTGATATGGGACCAACTGGAGGTGAGGAATATTCCTCCTCCTTACCAGCCACCAGTGGTGAGTACTCCCACGTTCTCTTCAGTCACATGACACACACACGTATCTACACATGCCGGACAAGAAGCGTTTACATGCAAATGTGTTTACATGCAACTGTGTTTACATGCAAATGTTTTCCATATCAAATGTTTACTCCATGAGTACCCCGAGACATGTATTTATCAAACATATGCAGTGCCAAGGTTAGCCATCATAAAAGGCTAGTCCTTTTAAATGTGTGCGTGCTGTCTTCTGTTTATGACATCACCTAAACGCATGATGTGCAAATTGTATGCTCTCTATTGAAGCAGCTTATTTGCATTTGAAGTGATATAAAAGAATACACATATAAAACATACCCCAAGAAATATCTTCTTATTATGATACACAGTTTATCTAGGGAAATGTAGGACCGAAGTACAGCGCTTAAGGTCAATAAGTGCAGCTGCAGAGTGTATTTGTGACTAGTAGGTGGCGCTTCGTACACTTTGAGAACATATTATCTAATGAAACACCAGCCCTTTCAGTCACAGTTCAGATTTCCGCCTGTAGTGTAATTTCACCTCTACAGAAGATAATCATTTGAGAGATAGTTGATGCCTCTGAGTTTTCAGGTTCTTCTACCTGTAGCAGGTGTTATGATGTATTGGTTTGTGATCTTGCTATTTGTTGCAGGAGCCAACTAGGGACCTACAGGCTGCCCCCCAGGAGATGTCCCTCTCAAATCTGGTGGCCCTGAAGCATTCCATCACTTCAGAGGACAGGCAGGCTCTGCCTGGCCTGTCTTATATCCGCCCCAGATGGAGGGACTAAGAGGCAAAGACTCCGCATATTACCATCAGACCATCTGGGACGGGAAGGAGGGACGGAGTCTGAGCCTCACTCTCCTGGGAAACGCAGTAAGTAAACAAAGATTTCACTACATTTCCCATCTTCTATCTTCATTTACACAGACAATATTATCCCTTGTTTTTTTATGTAATGACAATTCAAGCTTGAAATTACTTCTAATGTGATTATTTAAAGCAAAAAGTTAAAATATTTTTTTTCCGTTTGTAATGTTTGTTATACCAACAAATACTCACTTTTTTTTCCAGGAGTCAGCCCACCAACTCTGCTGAAAGGTCACCAGTTTTACATCACCTTCCCCTACTGTGTACCACCAAACAGTAGCATTACTCCCCTTCCTTCTTACCAACAAACAGAAGAGAATCTTTCCCTTGCTGTGTGTCATCAAACAGCACAGCTTCTTCCTCTCCTTGTATGTCATCAGTCTGCGCAGCATCTTCCTCTCCTTGTATGTCATCAAACTGCGCACCCTCTTCCTCTCCTTGTATGTCATCAAATTGCACACCCTCTTCCTCTCCTTGTATGTCATCAAACTCAAGGACCTCTTCCTTTCGCTGTATGTCATCAAACAGCGCAGTCTTGTCTGATCTCCAGTTTTGACCCGGCTTGTATGACTATCCGCTCTCCAGTTTTGACCCGGCTTGTACGACTATCCGCTCTCCAGATTTGACCCGGCTTGTACGACTATCCGCTCTCCAGATTTGACCCGGCTTGTATGACTATCCGCTCTCCAGTTTTGACCCGGCTTGTACGACTATCCGCTCTCCAGTTTTGACCCGGCTTGTATGACTATCCGCTCTCCAGTTTTGACCCGGCTTGTACGACTATCCGCTCTCCAGTTTTGACCCGGCTTGTACGACTATCCGCTCTCCAGTTTTGACCCGGCTTGTACGACTATCCGCTCTCCAGTTTTGACCCGGCTTGTATGACTATCCGCTCTCCAGTTTTGACCCGGCTTGTACGACGATCCGCTTTCCAGTTTTGACCCAGCTTGTAAATACCAGAAGAAAACAAGGCATGACTATCAGCTCTATATACCAACAAATAGAATAAAATAACAACCATACTTTACAACCAAGAAAACTCAACTTTATGTAGAAATTAAAACAGCACTGCCTGCCACCAAAAATGACAGATAATGGCTCACAGCACTGTCTACCACCAAAAATGACAGATAATGGCTCACAGCACTGTCTACCACCAAAAATGACAGATAATGGCTCACAGCACTGTCTACCACCAAAAATGACAGATAATGGCTCACAGCACTGTCTACCACCAAAAATGACAGATAATGGCTCACAGCATTATCTACAACCAAAAATAACATGGCCTGGCGAACAACTCTATGGACCACCGAAAAGTACAGAAATGTCACATCCAGACTTAAAGACCGATGGTACGCGTTTCATAGTTTATCACTAGCTGTTTGTTGTTTTATTCTGAATACTTGCAGTTGTCCCTATTAAGGATTAATCACTGGCCAGGATATAGGACTATATATTATATAATATTGTTTATTATAGGCACTAATAATGGTCTCTCTTATTCTTACCCCAATGCAGCAATGTCACTCTTTTGACCTTTGCTAACCACTCCAAAAAATCCTGAGTGTAACTTGAAGCCACTGGAGCCACATTAATAGTCATATTAAAGAATGGCGCACAGACAGGTATCTTGGGATTGCTTATTCACATTATTTTTCATTTATTTTAAACAGTATCTTTTGCCACAAGTATAATATAATTACAATAATATATTATAATTTATAATATTGTTATTATGCAGCAATGTCACTCTTTTGACCTTTGCTAAATACTCCAAAAATCCTGAGTGTAATTTGAAGCCACGGGAGCCACATTAACAGTATTGTCGGGTGGTTATATAATATTTCTTATTATAGGCACTAATAATGGTCTCTCTTATTCTTACCCCAATGCAGCAATGTCACTCTTTTGACCTTTGCTAATCACTCCAAGAAATCCTGAGTGTAATTTGAAGCCACGGGAGCCACTTTCCCAGTCATATTAAAGAATGGCGCACAGACAGGTATCTTGGGATGGATTAATCACTGTATTTTTCATTTAGTTTAATCAGGATCTTTGGCCACATGTTTAATAGTAATCCCTATACAGCGTTTAGGTTAATGATATATATATAAAGTCTGCATAAAACATTTCAGGATCTCACCTGGCCTGCCAGCTGTCTTTTGGACAAAACTACTCGCGAGAAGTGGGATCTGTAGAGCTATACATCCGGTAAGGTGACATACACGATTTGATTGGTGCCCTGCTTGAATGTAACAATTGAATTGTTCTATAGTTCTGTCTGTGTCATTTATTTGATATTTATTTGATTCATGTCTCAGTCAGCTGTGCTTTCCCTGTTCTTCATTTATTAAGCGTCCTTCCCAAGAATCTCAGTCCCGTATCTCTGATTGTTCTGTAGATCAAGCCTGGCTGCAGTAGCTGGACTGCTGGACTGGTATGAAGAACACCTGCAGATTCCTTCCAGTTTCTCCAACATCATCTTCTCAAACCAGTCATTTCAGCCCACACCCTGTATGATTCCCTAACCAGACCTTAAGGACCAACACAATACCAAGTGTTATTCACCTTCTTAATTAAGCACAACTGGGTAAGCTCTAAATCCTGGACCGGTGTCGGGTAAGGGGGACAGGTGGGGTGGGTGCAAGAGGACAGTTTTGAGATGGACTGATTTAAATCACTCCATTTTTCCCTTCACGGGTTTTTAGAACTTGATCAGCTCACCCTGATTCGCTTTCCATGCTTGTGATCCAAAGAGATCCAGGAAAATACCAGTGGATGAGCCTAAATCCCACTGTAAGAATTGTGACTGGATCCTGCCGACTCCCCAGGGTTTGAAGGTGAGGTTCTCCTGCATCATGTCTTATTTGAGTTTGTCACTCAGGACTAGACAATGTTGGGTACCCCTCACAGTCCCTTTTGCTCTTGTAATCTCCATGCCATGTTCCCTGTCTTGTTCTATATAAGGTTTTTTTTGCCTTCTTCTTTTGCAGTGCTAAACAAAAAATGGGAGAAGGGTTCAACTTGATGGACACATCTTTTTCCCACCAAAACTTCAATATTTAACTATGTAAGTCTGTTCAGATTGCTTCCTGTATTGTCTATCTGTCTCTGTCCTCCATCTACCCTACTCAATCCTGATCTATTATATAGGCTTGGTTCCTGATCTTTATTCTGTCTCCCTTATTCTCCCCCAAAAGCAGAATCTTCATCACTAGCAATTCTAATCATCACTGTCATGGATGAGGAATTCCCATCATAATACATCTCTACATACATCGGACTGTGAGACTGATCTGTACATCCGGCTGCAAGATTCATTGAACATGTCTGCTCTAGACATACTGCTCTCTTGATAAAGACAGCCTTGTACCTCCTCCGCTCTGCCCATAAAACAATGGATGTACAAAGACCACTACACAGCTATCATCTCTTCACTGAAATGAATGGTGAAGACCAGCACACAGTAATCTCCTCTTCCCAATCCAAGATCATCACACCAGCTGCTTCCATCCATACACTGACCAACAACTGGAAGATCCCTGACTTCTCATCAGCACTAATACTGGAAACAGAAACACAGAAAGTGTTGGCAGTGCTTCCTCTTTAGCATTGCTGCATAAAGTGCTACAGATTCAGTACTGTCTTAAACTTATTATACGAAGAAGATTTCTACCAGCACAGCATGCTGCAAACTGGAAACATGATATTGTGTGAAAACAATATATATTCAGACACTTATATCCAATCACAAGCTATCTGCCGGGTCCATCTCATACTGAGGTGAAGCAACATCATCAGAGCAATCACACAACTCAATATTCCAGTCCACTCCGAGGATCCAATTCATGGACAGATTGAATAATAAAGATCTGAGGATCACTTTTGTTTTACTGAAACTAATGATGTTCTGTATGTAATGGTTAGGTTTTGTATATTTGTAAATATATCTTTTACAGAAAGAGTTTATGGTCCTGAATATTGTCCGAAAGTTAAAAATGGAAGACATTTTTGGATCTGTATCTAAACGTTCAGTGATAGTGAGATGATAAGGGAAACAATCCGGTTATAGATGGATGGATGGATGAGGGTTCCATGATGCTGCAAGGAGAGAGTCCTGTGATGCTAGGGAAGAAGGGGGATTAAGGGTAGAGAGGAAGGAAGGGAGAGATTCCTGTGATGCTAGGGGAATAATCCTTGGAATTAGCCTAATGAATAACAAGGAGCAGGGTTCAGAAGTGCACCCATACATTCTCCCATATTTAATCTCATTGTTGGATAAAATCCCAGTAAACCCATTTCAAAAGATAATTTGGCCTCTCTGAACTCACCAATCTCCCATACTGAAATTTTAAACACGATCAATAGTATTCCTAATAGAAAGGCTCTGGGACCTGATGGTTTTACAATGTTATATTACAGAACATTCTCTGTTATGTTAATCCCCTATTTAAGTAACTTGTTTAACCAATATTGGAAAAATGGGACAATGCCAGATTAAAATCTGTGTGCTCAAATCATAACACTGAGATAAAAGACAAAGGTGTGGGATCCCTCTCAGCAAGAATGAGGAACAGTTGAAATAACCGGCCCTATAGGATGTAACCTACTCGGGAGAGGAATCACCATTTTTTTCTCACTTGCACAATTACAATGGAAACCTCTCCATTTCCATATCAGACTGGTCCCACCCATAAGGGCAGTCCAGATCCAAATAGCCTGGCAGGTCTCCTCTGCACGAAGAATACAGCTTACATTTTGGCCTTTGTTGGCCTCGTCAGTGTGGCACGGCTGGTATCGCTCTACGTGCAGCGAGCTAGGGACCCATGTCCATGTGCGTAGGAAGCGGGGGGGATGGGGGGGACAGATCCCCCCCAGGAAAAAATGTGGGGGGGACAGGTAGGGTGAAATCTCCCCCAGAACGCGAGGCAAACGGGGCCCCCATAGTCCGATGGATGCGACGGCCGTAAAAAAAAATTAAAAAAAACTGCCGCCGGATGTCACGTCGCGTCACATCCGGTGACTGTTTCCCTCCTCCGTGCAAGAGGGAAGACTGCACGGAGGAGACATCCGGCGGGGGACACGGAGCAGTGAAGTGTAAGTACTAGGGAAGGGGGGGGGGCTGACTGGCACAATATTACTGGGCTCTGACTGGCATAATATTACAGGCATCTGGCTGGCACTATATTACTGGGCTCTGGCTGGCACTATATTACTGGGCATCTGACTGGCACAATATTACAGGCATCTGGCTGGCACTATATTACTGGGCTCTGGCTGGCACTATATTACTGGGCATCTGACTGGCACAATATTACAGGCATCTGGCTGGCACTATATTACTGGGCATCTGGCTGGCACTATATTACTGGGCATCTGGCTGGCATAATATTACTTGGCTCTGGCTGGCATAATATTACTGGGCTCTGGCTGGCACTATATTACCGGGCATCTGGCTGGCATAATATTACAGGCATCTGGCTGGCACTATATTACTGGGCTCTGACTGGGATAATATTACAGGCATCTGGCTGGCACAATATTACAGGCATCTGGCTGGCACTATATTACTGGGCTCTGACTGGCATAATACTACAGGCATCTGGCTGGCACTATATTACTGGACTCTGACTGGCATAATATTACAGGCATCTGGCTGGCACTATATTACTGGGCTCTGGCTGGCACTATATTACTGCCCACATTAATGTGGGCAACAAAAAACCTGGCAAATGAATGTGGGCAAAAAAAAAAAACCCTGGTAAATGAATGTGGGCAAAAAAAAAAACCCTGGCAAATGAATGTGGGCAAAAAAAAAAAAACCCGGCAAATGAATGTGGGCAAAAAAAAACAAACCTCTGGTAAATGAATGTGGGCAAAAAAAAAACCCTGGCAAATGAATTTGGGCAAAAAAAAAAAACCCTGGCAAATGAATGTGGGCAAAAAAAACAAAAAACCCTGGCAAATGAATGTGGGCAAAAAAAACAAAAAACCCTGGCAAATGAATGTGGGCAAAAAAAACCCTGGCAAATGAATGTGGGCAAAAAAAACCCTGACAAATGAATTTGGGCAAAAAAAAAAAACACTGGCAAATGAATGTGGGCAAAATAAAACTGACAAATGAATGGGCAAAATAATGTAATTAATAAGTAATGATGGTCTGTGCCTTTGTAAGAGGCACAGACAAACCTGGAACGGAAATGCCCACCTTCCCTGCAATGAGATATAGTGTGTGTGACTGACTGTGTGAGTTTGTGTGTCTGTGACTGACTGTATGAGTTTGTGTGTATATGTGACTGATTATGAGTGTGTGTGTCTGTGACAGACTGTATGTATGAGTGTATGTGAAAGACCATGTATGAGTGTGTGTGTCTATGTGACTGACTCTGAGTGTATGTGTCTATGTTACAGACTGTATCTATGAGTGTGTGTCTGACAGACTGCATGTTTGTATGAGTGTGTGTTTGCGACAGACTGTATGTATGTATGTATGTATGAGTGTGTCTGTGAACGACTGTATGTATGAGTGTGTGTGTGTCTGACAGACTGTATGTATGTGTGAGTGTGTGCCTGGCAGACTGTATGTATGTATGTATGTATGAGTGTGTGACTATGTGACAGCATGTATATGTGTGACAGGCTGTATGTATGAGTATATGTGTCTATGTGACTGACTGTATATGACTGCATGTGATTGTGTGTATGTGCTGTTGTCTGGCTCCTAGATTTTTTTCCTGGCTCCTAAAACTTAGTTAAGGTTGTCAAGCCCTGGTATAAATGTTACTAGTTATATACATATATTTGGGGTCCACCTTAAGCTTTTGGAAATGCTGGAAATATTTAATATTTTACAGTTTATTTTCTGGTCAGAAATGTAATGTTTGTTTGCTGAGAGGGTAGTGGATGCATGGAATAGTCTTCCAGTAGAAGTGGTAGAGGTTAATGCAGTGAAGGAGTTTAAGCATGCATGGGATAGGTATAAGGCTATCCTAGATATAAGATAAGGACAGGGACCAATGAAAGTATTACTATACTGAGAGGGTAGTGGATGCATGGAATAGCCTTCCAGTAGAAGTGGTAGAGGTTAATACAGTGAAGTTGTTTAAGCATGCATGGTATAGGTATAAGGCTATCCTAGATATAAGATAAGGTCAGGGACTAATGAAAGTATTACTTTACTGAGAGGGTAGCGGATACATGGAATGGCATTCCAGCAGAAGTGGTAGGTTCATACTGATGTATGTTTTATGGTGTACACACAGCTCTCTGACTATATTTCATGTAACAGTGATAAAATGCACCGGCCTGATGCAGATGTTGTGCTGTGAATGTATCTGTTGTATACCAAGGATCCTGGTAATGTTGGTGGGACTTTGGTGATATAATATACACTGTGACAAGCTTTATTTTTACTGCTGCTATACCCGGCGAGCAAAAATGCTGTCCCCCCCAGATTTTTGGGGGTTCCTACACCCATGCCCATGTCTGGGCATAAGCCCACGAGATATAGGTAAAGCATTCAACAAGTTTTATTCGCATCTCTATGCTCTTTCGGAATCACCTTTTGAGGGCGATATAGCTCAATACATACGGGATATAGATCTACCCACTCTAACTGTAGAGCAACTGGCGACTCTAAACCAACCTGAAGAGACTATACAGGGGATAAACCGTCTAAAAATTAATAAGGCACTTGGTCCTGATGGTTTTCCTAATACTTTTTATAAGAAATTCAAATCAGATTTAGCCCAACATCTTTGGCTACATTCAACGAAATTAGGGATAAGGATTCGATACCAGTTGAGCTATTACAGATGACAATATCTCCTATATTAAAACCATCTAAAGATCCAACAAACCTAGCCAACTATAGACCAATCTCATTAATTAATACTGAAAGTAAAATATACTCGACAATAATAGCTAACCGGCTTAAAACTATTATCCCCTCAATAATTAATCAGGACCAGGTTAGTTTCATAGCAGGATGAGTGACCTCCAGTTGTACAAGGAGATTGATTGGCCTCTTGGGATACGCAGAGAGGACACGGACTCCCCAGCTGGTCCTGTCACTGGATGCCGAGAAGGCTTTTGACAGGGTCAGCTGGGGATTCATGAGTCAGACCCTGGAGAGATTTGGAATATTCGGTCCAATAAACGCAGCAATTATGGCCCTGTACTCTAATCCATCGGCGAGAGCTGTGGGTCCTGGCATCTCCACAAACTGGTTTATGATTAAAAACGGCACACGGCAAGGCTGTCCCTTAGCTCCGATACTATATATTCTGACTCTTGAAACATTAGCTTCCCAAATCAGAGTCAACCCCAGGATAAAAGGCATTCCAATGGGACATGGCAATTTTAAGATATGTCTTAATGCAGATGATATCATAGCATTATAAGATCCTACACCGCTGGCATCTAGTTCCAATGATTCTAAATAAAATATGCAATCTAGAAGAGGGAACAACTAGACATATATGGTGGGATTGTAAGGACATAGGTCCCTTCTGGACCCTCATTTTTAAAAACATAACAATTATGGAATGCCAGATTGAACCAACTATAATGACAGCAATACTCCACCTTAACTTACCACACATCTCCTTTAACAAAAGATATTTGATTATCCAAGTTCTGCTAGCCTCCAAGGTTGTTGTAGCCAGGCTTTGGAGACAGGGCTGTAGGCCGTCTTGGTCTCAGACGAAATCCCAGATAGAATATCAATACAACATGGAAAGAGGCTTAGCTTTCCAAGAGGATAACCATAAAAAAATGACTCCCTCCGATCTTAAGAGGGGTTGGTATTTCGTCCCTGGACACGACGTGACATGTATAGATAAAGCTATTAATTCTAGCCATCCACCCCCCCCCCCCCCCCCCGATCCTTGAAGTAATTAAAGACGTATTTATTTGAGGAATCTGACCACTGCTCTCTGACTCTTGCGTTGAATTTGTAATGTATGTCTCAATGTTTTGATGTTAAGTATTTGTCTTTTTGTATTGTTGGCTCAGCTATCAGTTCTCTTGCTGCCACCCGAACCTCACACACTTCCTATAATTATGTTTAGTTTAAAATAGCCTCTTAGGTTCGAACTGAAGTGCGTGAGATAAAGGAGGGCACACAATACAACCTATGATACAGGTCATCTTTTTACTAAAAAACAGGTATTATGCAACTTGGAGGACACAGGGTTAAGTCATAGATATGTATTGCGTGTTATATATGTACCTGTATTTTGTATTTGTATTGTGTATTTTCTGTAACAAAACTTCAGGAAAACAATAAATATTTAAAAAAATGTTTTTAAAAATCGTCAGGCCACGGATAGTACAAGGAGATTCATTAATCCTATCCATGAAATAAAGTTGGGATAGGATTCTCTGGGAATATCTTAGAGAAATTATGTCAAGATTTGGCTTACCAGAGCCTTTCACTGGGGCCGTATTCGCTTTGTATTCTAATCAGCCAAAGTCTCTGCATCTGGTTTCATATTAGATAGTTTTTCATTGTCTAATGGTACAAGACAGGGTTGCCCCTTGTCACTACTTTTATTGTTTTGGCGGAAATCATTAGATTTTATCCATTACTACCATGCAACAAATGCAGGCCCTTTAATTCAGTTTGGATTCACATAAACCTCAATGGTTGGAAATGGAATCAACAAAAATATACCCACTCTCAGTTGAATAAATTCTATGGATTCCCACAAATTTGACTCCAAAACTATATTCATTATTTCCAACCACAAAAACAACTATTAAAGCATGGAATTTCATTTTAAAATTGATCACTCCAAAAACAAATTTATCAAGAGCAACTCCCATATCAATTTTAACCAGATGTACCCGATTTTGACTTTGCGTATTGGTCCTCTCATTCTATTAAACATATTGATAATCTTATAAAAAGTTCCAAAATCATACCCTTTAACCAATTAAAAGAAAGTAATAACATTTTGATAATTCGGATGCCCCAGATCACGAAAAATTGATTGCTTGGATTAGTTTAAAATGTGACTGGATCTGAATAAGAGATCAATGTTATTCTCACCTATAGTAAAAAAATATTTTTTGGATCTGGGAGGAAACATACCATATCTATTTTTTTACTTGACTTTTGAAAACAACAACAATGAGAAATCAGACTTCATGCTACATTGGTAGTGGGTCTTAGGCCTGGCCTTTGATCTGGATGATTGGAATGGTTTTATTTTATTATTGAAAGGTACTACACATGTGTCTCTCATTATGAATCCCATTATAAATTATTATTCAGATGGTACCTAACCCCCTCAAAATTACACAAATTCAAATTATTAAATTCAAACAAATGTTGGAGGCATTGTGGACATGTGGGGTCCTTAGGCCATATTTTCTGGACAGGCCCTTTATTAAAGCATTATTGGAGTTTGATTTATAAAATAATTAACACAATTACAGATTCAATTATACTCCTAACCCCTTAAATTTGTTTATTTTCAAAGCCTCCACCACATTTACCCCAAAACAAATCAATTATATTAAAACATTTATTAAATGCAGCCAACTTTCATTCCCAAATATTGGGACTCTATAAATACCAATCTACTAAAGAAATCTCAAAATTAGCAAATCGAAAATAAAAGATGTGAATTGGTTTTTAGACAAAACTTTAAAAATATTAATTTGCATCATGAGTGGGCAATGTGGGAAGATGACATAGTAAAAAAAAAAAAAGTATAGTCTAGTGTGATGCCCCCCTATTTGACCAACATGGTTTTTAATAAAATCTTTTTTTTTTAACTTATTGTTATTTTTATTTCATTGCATTTTTATATATTTCTATTATCTTCTGCGATGTCACCGGCATGGATGCCAGTTCCAGCTGAAGTTCAGGTGCAGGGGCAGGAGCAGGTGGGATACCCTGTGCACGGTGACCACTTTGCCCCAAGGGTGGAGCCCTAGGCGGAGTAGTCAGGGTACAAGCCAAGTAAATACCAGTAGTTCAGGGAAAATAACAGTAGTCCAATCAAAGGACAGGCAGGCAAAATGTTACCAGCAAAGAGTGCTGGGCGGAGGGGGTTTAAATAACAAGGCAGTTAACGAAGGACAGGGAACACCTGAATTTCAATAAAGTATGTGCAGGAGGTAGACAGACCCATAGCAATGCTGAAAAACCAGGCCCTCTGGTGGCATGCAGAACAGGTATAAGTACCAGAAGCACAGAGTTCCAGTGATCAATCCCAGCAGAGGAATACTTATGATATCATATTAGTTTTTATATTTTATGTAAAACCATATGTATATATATTTATTATCTTTTCTCTTAAGTATTATGGATGTATATCTTGTTATTGTTATTTCTCCCATATTGTGATCTATATTCAACATTTTTAAAAATTATTTCTGTAACTTATGTCTTATAAAACTGAATAAAAAATTATTTGAAGAGGATGGTGTTTACTTTAGCGCTGTACTTTCTTTTTGTTATTTATATATATTTACAAATCTAAGAAACTGAAACACTCACAAGGTTTCATATTCAAATACCTCAAAGTGGTTTATTCCAAATCAACCTTTCAGTCTCAATCAAATACTTTTATCAAGACAAAAAAAAAGTTGATTTGGACAAAAAAAAATCATATCCAGCAGTGGAGCTGGTGAATTTACCTGCTCAGCAGTGCTGCCAAGATGATCTGTCAGTCGCATGTAGTCCCTCCCTCCCGTCGCAGCGCTCGGCGAACTACATTTCCCATGAATGCTGGCTCCTCATTTACAGCGCCAAGGAGGGTGAAACGATTGATGACAACTGCAGTCGTTATGTGGCGCTCTGATGTAAAAGTGATGTCATGATCCTCCTCTTCCTCATATAGAGTTACTCTCAGTGGTGATGTAGTGGAATTAAAACAAAAGCTATAATGTAGGTAAATTATGTGAACTCTACTGGGCCTCATAGCGTAAAAACATCCAAGCTGGCTGAATAAGAATTTATCAGGCAATATATAATTACATCTGCTGATCTGTTTGTGCTTTATTAATTTAAGCAATGTCATTATGAGTAAAACAAATACAATTTCATACTATGGGGAAATATCTGTTGTTGTTCCTGGACAGTCATCTACCTGATAAATAGAAATGTGATAGAAATTTGGTGGTTTTGTTTAAATAGTGAGACTCTATACAGGTGCATTCTGTAAGATCCATTTATTATAATACAGATATGCTGTGTACTGAGTCTTTTAAACACGGTCTCATATATTTCAAAATCCTATCTAACTTATCATGCCAAATACAGACAAATAAAACTGAATATTAATCAGACCATTGTAACATTATTTGAGTACTTTAAACATATTGGTTTGTTTTTTCCATTCAGATTTTATATTTATATTTGACTGCAAGCTGAGGTAGGAAGGAAAAATTAGTTCTTAAAAGCTCAAGGTCAAAGAGAACCGGCTTTGGTTACCGCCAAAAGCTCAGGCAACACTAATCACCAAGAGGACGAGGGCAAAAACAGTGCAGTAAACAAACTCAAATAAAGCTCATCAGACTCAAATACAAGATAGTCTTGGTAGTATTGTAGGACCTGCAGTTCAGACGCCAGTACTGACCTGCCACACACCATGCCCTCCTCAAATGGCCAATCCAGCAGCTTTCACCTTACTCTCTATGGCATATACAGGCAATCCAAAAGGTTTCATAAGGAGAAGGCATGAATAAGAGGGCAGACCCCAAAATATAGGGAACAAGCCTCCAAGAGGACCGGTGTTCTGACAAATTTCTGGAGCAAATTCTCCTGCGCAATCGCAGGAGAATTTGCTCATTGCGCATGCGCATAAAGTTACAGCTGATCACTCAGCTGTAATTTTTTTTTTTGTTTAAATTTTGTTTATTGAAAAAATTTTCATAGATCAGATATAAAGATCAGATGTAAACAGTGTGCATAGTACGCATAGTTCTCAGTATCATAAGACATTAACCAATATGATGGTGGGTCTTCTAATATAACAGTTCTGTATCTATACTCATGGATAATTCACATACATAAAATAATATTATAGATGATAGGAAACATTAGTGTTCAACAGCAATAATCCTGCTTATAGCAACTGTCGGATTTGATCGTCCCTATGGACATTTCCCATATAGACTTTCATATGTCTGATGGACATATTGCTTGGGAAGGTTCCTCAACCTTATAAAAATAACAACTGACAAAATACTGAAAATGGTACTAGACACTATATGTAATCAAATATCTTAACATAAAAAAAAGGATAAGACTCAGAGAAAATCAGAAAGAGAAATTAAGAGAAGTATAGGGGGAAACACAGAGAGAGGTAGGTAGGAGCGAGGTACGTGTCTGAGGAGAGTCCGCCAACATCCCGACCTCCGCCAATTGAGCGAAATCAAAAAGAGTATGTCATACTGTCATCTGCTTGGATCGCATCTCTGCATTCCTGACTATTGAGATATAAAATCCAATGCGTCCATTTATGTGCGTGTTGTTGTCCCTTACCATTGGAAGTTTGTATCATGTCCTCGACCACTCGAATTGATTCCACAGAGGCTACCCACTCCTTGAACGTCGGGGGTATTGTTTGTTTCCACTTCCTCGGAATGAGTAATTTGGCCGCATTAAATAAGTGTATTGTAAGTGATTTCTTATAAGGCCCTATGGGGTGTGGTGTATGGTGGAGAAGTATGGTCAGGGGGTCTGATAAAATAGTATCGTCTCCAACTATTTTGATTGCTTTTATTATTGCGGATCAAAATGGTCGTATCTTGGGGCAGGTCCACCATATGTGGAGGATGTCTCCCAGCCCAGTATGGCATCTCCAGCATCTATCAGAGGTGGAGTGATATATTTTATGTAACACATCGGGTGTATAGTACCAACGGGTAAGTAGCTTATATGCGTTCTCCTGAACATGTGCAGAGAGTGAACACTTGTGTGCCAGGGTGACTATCTTGCGCCACTGGGAGGTGGCGAGGACTGTATTGCAATCCCTCTCCCAGTGGAGAATGTAAGATGGTTTTTGGTGATCAATAAGATCTGTAAGTATTCTATAAATTGTCGACACCAAGCGCTGGGGAGGGTCTTTGGACATGTTCAGTAGTTCAAATTCTGTGGCATCTACTGGTAATAGTTGATTTGCGGACAGGGATGTCACATAATGTGCCTCCAAGAGGACCGGTGTTCTGACAAATTTCTGGAGCAAATTCTCCTGCGCAATCGCAGGAGAATTTGCTCATTGCGCATGCGCATAAAGTTACAGCTGATCACTCAGCTGTAATTTTGTGCACACCGCGCATGCGTCAACTACGCAACCCACCTCCCGCCCCCCGCACACCCCCCGGCACACCCCTTCTTACCAGATGATCGGACACAGCGGTACACAGCGCATACGCGCGGCTATCAAGCCGTGTGGGAATGCGCGCGTCCGTGGCTGGATTCAAAACGCTGGTAAGTAACACGGGGCGGGGGGACATAAGGGGCCAACAGAGGGGTAAGCACCCTGGTGAGGGCTGCCTCATCTTCATGGGAGTTGTGATCCTCCTGCTGTATTATTGATGCAGCAGGGGGATCACAACTCCTATCAAGATGAGGCAGCCCCTCAGGTACTGCCTTAGTTTCATTGGACACGGGGGAGGGGGGGGCTCATATAAATGGGGCATTAAACACGGGGGGCTCATATAAATGGGGCATTAAACACGGGGGGCTCATATAAATGGGGCATTAAACACGGGGGGCTCATATAAAGGGGACATTAAACACGGGGGGCTGATATAAATGGGGCATTAAACACGGGGTGCTGATATAAGGGGGGCAGTAAACACGGGGTGCTCATATAAATGGGGCATTAAACACGGGGGCTCATATAAATGGGGCATTAAACACGGGGGGCTCATATAAATGGGGCATTAAACACGGGGGGCTCATATAAAGGGGACATTAAACACGGGGGGCTGATATAAATGGGGCATTAAACACGGGGTGCTGATATAAGGGGGGCAGTAAACACGGGGTGCTCATATAAATGGGGCATTAAACACGGGGGGCTCATATAAATGGTGCATTAAACACGGGGGCTCATATAAATGGGGCATTAAACACGGGGGACTCATATAAATGGGGCATTAAACACGGGGTGCTGATATAAATGGGGCATTAATCACGGGGTGCTGATATAAGGGGGGCAGTAAACACGGGGTGCTGATATAAGGAAGGGCAGTAAAGACAGGGGGTGCTCAAATAAGGGAGGGCAGTAAAGATGCGGTGCTCATATAAGGAAGGCTAGTAAAGACAGCAGGTGCTCATATAAGGGAGGGCAGTAAAGACGGGGGGCTCATATAAAGGGGCATTAAACACGGGGTGATCATATATAGGGGCAGTAAACACGGTGCTCATATAAGGGAGGGCAGTAAAGACGGGGGGCTCATATAAAGGGGGCATTAAACACGGGGTGATCATATATAGGGGGCAGTAAACACGGTGCTCATATAAGGGAGGGCAGTAAAGACAGGGGGTGCTCATATAAAGGGGGCACTTAAACACGGGGTGCTCATATATAGGGGGGCAGTAAAGACAGGGGTGCTCATATAAAGGGGGTGTTCTGACATATTTCTTGAACAAATTCTACTGTAGAATTTGCTCATTGTGCATCACAGCACATGCGCACACAGTTACAGCTGTCAATCAGCCGTTCCTTTGGCAGAAGAGCGCATGTGCGAGGAACACACTCCATCTCACGCCCCCTTCGGAACAGCTGCGGTGACAGGTAAGTATAAGCGTCTTACTGATTATTGTTACTTATTAGCGTAGCAATCAATGTATAGTTGACATCAGTGGAAGTCACAAACGGGGGGGTGGCTGCCTCATCTTGATGGTAGTTGTGACCACCTCCATAAGCTCCCGTGTGTCCCACGTGTGTGACTTCCACTTACTAGCGTAGCATATCACTGATAGGACTTTTAGCAACTATACATTGATTGCTTCGCTAATAAGTGACAATCAGTAAGACGCTTATACTTACCTGTCACCGCAGCTGATCCGAAGGGGGCGTGAGATGGTGTGTGTTCCTCGCACATGCGCTCTTCTGCCAAAGGTACAGCCGTAACTTTGTACGCTTGCGCTGTGACATTGGTAACTGGCTGTTACCTTAAAGGTAACTTAATAAACTATTACACTATCTCTCTTTCTCTAACACTGTGTGTCTTTCACTCTCCTTACAGAGTTAGATTCACAGATTGTGAGAAAGTGACACCGTGTTCCCGCTCTGCTCCCCAGTGACACCCCTGGTCTGAAAGGCATGTGCTTCTGTGTGTGAATTTAGATATGAAAGGTGTGTGACTGGACCGTAACAAGGGTTGAAGCCTTGATGTGGCGTTACTGCTCACATGGGTATCCATGTGCCAATTCAACCAACGTGAGTGACTGTAATACTTATGTGTTTAATATAAAAATGTTCTATTATTCAAATCATGATTTAAGAAAATGCACTGTTACACCCAGCGCCTATTCCTGTCATTCTCAACCTGGTAATATGATCACAATTACAATGTTTGACCTGTTATGTTTTCTTCCACAGGACAGCTCATATCGGGATGCATGGTTACCTGTCCACACGTGTCCCGCTGGACTATTCTTTGTTTTGGAACCACACCATCCCTCAGTAACAAGGCTATAACTGCTTCATACAGGTTCCTGAGGTATACAGGCATAAACAGTTTATTTTGGGGACTTTGTGTTTGTATTACATTCAAAGTTTTTAAATCCTCTGCTTCTCTCTCAATTACTTCCTCCATTTTCTTTGGAAAAAAAAAAATGCAGAAGTCTAAAAACACCCTTTGTCCTTAAGGGGTTAATTACAACACTGGCCAGACTTTTCTATTCCCCCAGCCCATTTGAGGGTGTTACCGTTGTTCCTATAATTTCGGGGATACTTCATGGAGGACTGAGCCCTGATTTGTTTGACCATTACCTCATGGTCTAAATGGGCGTGCTTTTAATGTATGCTGTTACTGTGTTTAGATTTTATTCTTAATATTTTTATTTCTTAGCATATTACTTATTTACAAAAACATTGTTTCACACAGTTGTGCCAATATCCCTGCCCTGGTAGCTCTTATCAGGAGACGTGATGATTTACTTTTCCTATTTCTTCTAGAAATGGAAGGTGATTACAAGCAGAATTTCCTATTAGCATCATTTGTGACCAAGAAATGTATCCGTGACTGAAGTGAAGGACACGAGGCTGGAAGCTGAAGACACTGAAATTTGTCAAATTCGTTTATTAAAAATAAATATCAAACTACCTAATGGTTATACATGTATTTGATAACATTTATTCACAGAATGTGTGTAGAGAGAGACAGACTGAGAGAGACAGAAAGAGAGTGAGAGAGTGAGAGACAGAGAGAGAGTGAGAGAGAGACAGAGAGAGAGTGAGAGAGAGACAGAAAGAGAGTGAGAGAGACAGAGAGAGAGACAGAGAGAGAGACAGACTGAGAGAGACAGAGAGAGTGAGAGAGACAGACAGAGAGAGTGAGAGAGACAGACAGAGAGAGAGTGAGAGAGAGACAGAAAGAGAGTGAGAGAGAGAGTGAGAGAGAGACAGAGAGAGAGTGAGAGAGAGACAGACAGAGAGAGAGACAGAGAGAGAGACAGAGAGAGAGACAGACTGAGAGAGAGAGAGAGAGTGAGAGAGAGAGAGAGTGAGAGAGAGAGAGAGTGAGAGAGACAAAGAGAGAGTGAGAGAGAGACAGAGAGAGTGAGAGAGAGACAGACAGAGAGAGAGACAGAGAGAGAGACAGAGAGAGAGACAGAGAGACAGACAGAGAAAGAGACAGAGAGAGAGACAGAGAGAGAGAGAGACAGAGAGAAAGTGAGAGAGAGACAGACAGAGAGAGAGACAGAGAGAGAGACAGAGAGAGAGACAGAGAGACAGACAGAGAGAGAGACAGAGAGAGAGACAGAGAGAGAGAGAGAGAGAGAGAGAGAGAGACAGACAGAGAGTGAGACAGACAGAGAGAGAGAGAGAGACAGAGAGAGACAGACAGAGAGAGAGTGAGAGAGACAGAGAGAGAGTGAGAGAGAGACAGAGAGAGAGAGAGTGAGAGACAGACAGAGAGAGAGTGAGAGAGAGACAGAGAGAGAGACAGATAGAGACAGAGAGAGAGACAGAGAGAGACAGAGAGAGAGACAGAGAGAGAGACAGAGAGAGAGAAAGAGAGAGTGAGACTTTCAAGCAGGCCGGACTGGCCTACCTGGATACCGTGAAATTTCACGGTAGTCCGCTGGTCCTGGGGCCGCTTTAAGTTGTTCGGTCGCTCTGAGACGTTCACCACGTGCGCGCACTTCAGTTACTGCACAGGATCACGTGCGTCCAGAGCCGATGCTGTGTGAGAAAAGGTAGGAAGATATAACGGGTGGTTGTGAGTTTAGGGAGAAGTGTAAAGGGGATAAAATACATAGAGCCTAATGGAAAATTGATGACGGGTGGGGGAGAAAATACATACGTGAGTGAATATCAGATTGAGAGTGAGTGGCATTGTGTGTGAGTGAGCGGCAGAATAAATGGGTATATCACAGTGTTCTGTCAGATTTCTTGAGCAAATTCTACTGCACAGGCGCAGTAGAATTTACTCATTGCGCACGCGCACAAAGTTACAGCTGTCAATCAGCCGTAACTTTGTTAGAAAAGCACCTGCGCGAGGGACACACACCACCTCCAGCCCCCTCTGGATCAGCTGCGGTGACAGGCAAAGTATAAGTGTCTTACTTATTACTTACTAGTGTAGCAAGCAATTGGTAAAACTTCAATCAGTGACATGCTACGCTAGTAAGTGGAAGTCACACGAGGGGGACACATGGGAACTTAAGGAGGTGATCACAACTACCATCAGGTTGAGGCAGCCACCCCCCTGTGTGTGACTGTGTGTGTTCCAAGTCAGGCCCTGCTCTCAAAGCCGACCCTAGGCGGGTGCAGATGCCACTGTGCACAGGAAGAAGGGGCGACAAATCTGGGAGAACCTGTGTATATATTTTTTTAATGTCTGTGAAGTTAGACGTGCACCCTGCGACGGCGCCTCCTCAGTTGGAAGAGCTGGCTGGGGAGATGAAATGTTCTCCCCTCATCAGCCCTCCTTTCACACGGACAAGCAGGAAGCCTCTCGCGCTCCCTTGATGCGGAAGTGTCACGTAATGACCCCACGCTCATACTCCAGTGACAGGTGGGGAGCATGTTAATATTTTATATTAACTGCAAGTGTAATTGTATGAGTGGCAGAGTATGTGGCAGTGAGCAGCAGAGCCAGGGCCCACTTACTCCTGGGGGGCCCAAGGCAGCTGCCCGGTGGTCCCGCTGCCCCTCTGTACCTGCACTATGCGATCAGCACTGATCGCATAGTACAGGTGCGCCCAGCGTTCTCTCCTCTCCCCGGCTCCCTCTCGGAAATACGATGCTCTGCGTCATTACTACGCGCGAGCAGCATGTTTTGAGCTCTCGGGGTGTATAACACACACAGAGCCCATGCTGCCTGCGTCTCCCCGCGCTCCACTCACGTAGGAGAGAACACTGGGGTGGGGAAGGGAGGGGGGATAGAGAGAACACTGGGGAGAGGGGGATAGAGAGAACACTGTGTAAATCATATATGTTCACACACTTTATCTAAATATTATATAATCCACATATCCATATATATTAGTTTTAAATAATTATATAATTACATACTAAATAGCATATAAGTGTGTGTGTTTATTTTTTTGTATGGCGGTATTAGGGTGGAGGGTGTGATTGCATGCCGGGAATGAGGGGTGGGGTCCAGTGGCCCCAAACAAATGTTTGCCCAGGGTCCAGTCAATGTTAAAGATCTCAGGGCCCTGAGCAGAGCACATGTGTGTGTGTGTTTGTCTGGATGGAAATTATGAGAGAGATGGGTTTGCGTGGGCATGTCTCCACTCACGCGTCTGTGACCCTAGGATCGGCCCTGGTCATTCTGTCCCACTGTCTGTGTTACTCTCTCACACTCTCTGAAGATTACATATTCATCTAATCTTTTAGTGAATAATGTCACTGCTTTATCTGTACATTGTGCACGGACAAACCCGACGAGCTTGCTATGTGGGGGTAACTCGGCAGGTGTGTCCCTGCCAAACAAATAGCTAAATTGGTAAGATTAAATATATCACAACTCACCTGCTACTCAACTTTTAATGAATAGACCCCTCTGTGTCAGACTTGCACCATGCTCTTCTCAATCGCATTCACGTCCCCCTTTCTTTTCTTCCTGTCACACGTTTCCCATGCTTGTCTCAATGTGTTCATGTTAATTGATGCGCCATCTAAAAAAAAAACATTGAAAACCAATTTTTTTCTTCAAACTCAGAAGATTAAAAATACCATTATTATATGAGTATATTTGTTATGTAAAATAAACAAGAAAAATTGGAAAAGTAAATTTTTCAACTTTTTATTGTAATCATGTAATATTTCAGTCACTCACCCTGGTTGAATTGGCACATGGATACCCATGTGAGCAGTAACGCCACGTCAAGGCTTCAACCCTTGTTACTGTCCAGTCACACACCTTTCATATCTCCAGTCACAACACAACTCTAACCCCCCGTCTTTACTGCCCCCCTATTTATGAGCACCCTGTGTTTAAATGCCGCCTTTATATGAGCCCCCCATCTTTACTGCCCCTTTATGAGCACCCCGTCTTTACTGCCCCCCTTATATGAGCCTCCCGTCTTTACTGCCCCCCTTATATGAGCCTCCCGTGTTTAAATGCCGCCTTTATATGAGCCCCCCATCTTTACTGCCCCTTTATGAGCACCCCGTCTTTACTGCCCCCCTTATATCAGCACCCCGTGTTTACTGCCCTTCCTTATATGAGCACCCCGTCTTTACTGCACTCCCTTATATGAGCACCCCCTGTCTTTACTGCCCTTCCTTATATCAGCCCCCCGTGTTTAATGCCCCATTTATATGAGCCCCCCGTGTTTAATGCCCCATTTATATGAGCCCCCCGTGTTTAATGCCCCATTTATATGAGCACCCCGTGTTTACAGCCCCCCTTATATCAGCACCCCGTGTTTAATGCCCCATTTATATCAGCCCCCCGTGTTTAACCCCTTAGTGACCGAGTGCTATGTTGCATTTGACGTGCCTTGAAGACCAGAATTCCATTATTTTTGTCATACGTTTACTGAACTGTGAATTTCTTTCTTTGTGTTCAGTCCACCCACACAAATTATATATCATTTTTTAAAGGACAGATAGGGCTTTCATTTGATACTATTATTTTCATCATATGATATCATTTACTATTAAAAAAATAGAAAATATGATGAAAATATGCCATAAAAAACACTTTTTCCAACTTTGACCTGATTTTTTTTTTTACACAATTACAAATGGTAAAAAAGACCCCGTCTATATATTTCTACTATTTGTCCTGAGTTTAGTAATATCAATGTTTCCTTGTTTGTCTATGTTTTATTTCACGTAATAGGGCAATAAACAATATTAGTGGTTTTTTTTTTGTTTTCTAACCATTTTCTTCTACAGTGATTTTTTTAACCCGAACCCTAAATTTACCCCAACTCTAAATTTAATCTAACCCTAAATTGACCCCCACCCCTTAATCTAACCCTTGTAATCATCCGAACCCCCATTTAACCCTAATTATTACCCTATTTGGACCCTAACCCTAGATCTAGGTTCAGTAGATCAAGGGTTAGCTTTTTCCATTTATTTATTTATTTAATTTATTTATTTAATTAATTTTCTATTTTTAACTGTAATACCGCCTAACTGCCTGTAGGGGCAGTCAAGTAGCGGTTTCAGAGCGACGGAAGAGATTTTTTTTTTCTCTCTTCCGTCGCTCTCCTCTGGGCATGCTGTATCGGAGGAGCATGCTCCTCCGATACAGCACACACCCGCGATCACCGGGTGATCGCGGTGCCCAGGAGGGCACAGATTGTGTTGCATGATGCCTCGATAGAGGCATCATGCAACACTTTAACACACATAGGCAGTGATGAGCTTTCACTGCCTATGTGTGTTTGCGCGCATACGATCACATTCGCTGTGATCGTATGCGCGCGGGGGGGTCGAGGGGGGGCTGAAAGCCCTCTCAGAGGCTGCTTCGGATCCGAAGCAGCCTCTGAGAGTAGCTGCAGGCATGTAGTGTTGCGCTAATGAGCGCAACACTACATGAAAACGGAGGACGTATATATACGTCCTCATGGTCCTTAAGGACCATGCTTTTCAGGACGTATATATACGTCCACATGCGTTAAGGGGTTAATGTCCCCTTTATATGAGCCCCCCGTGTTTAATGCCCAATTTATATGAGCCCCCCGTGTTTAATGTCACCTTTATATCAGCCCCCCTTGTTTAATGCCCCATTTATATCAGCCCCCCGTGTTTAATGGCCCATTTATATGAGCCCCCCCTCCCCCGTGTCCAATGAAACTAAGGCAGTACCTGAGGGGCTGCCTCATCTTGATAGGAGTTGTGATCCCCCTGCTGCATCAATAATACAGCAGGAGGATCACAACTCCCATGAAGATGAGGCAGCCCTCACCAGGGTGCTTACCCCTCTGTTGGCTCCTTATGTCCCCCCGCCCCGTGTTACTTACCAGCGTTTTGAATCCAGCCACGCGCGCATTCCCACACGGCTTGATAGCCGGGCGCATGCGCTGTGTACCGCTGTGTCCGATCATCTGGTAAGAAGGGGTGTGCGGGGGGTGTGCGGGGGGCGGGAGGTGGGCTGCGTAGTTGGCGCATGCGCGGTGTGCACAAAGTTACAGCTGAGTGATTAGCTGTAACTTTATGCGCATGCGCAATGAGCAAATTCTTCTGCGATTGCGCAGGAGAATTTGCTCCAGAAATTTGCTCCAGAAATGCTCCAGAAATTTGTCAGAACACTGGCAAAGATTCATTTTTTTCATCTAGTGAAGATAGGTAGATAGGGAGATAGATGCTATATGCCAATAATTGCCATCCAAATTACAATCACAAAGGAGCTACCTAGCTGACAGATAAGTAAGATTGATAAAAATATACCATTATATGTAAATATCTGTTTTAAAGAGATTTACCTGTAACACATGGTAAAATTCTCATCTACTGGACCAAAAAACCATATCATCAAAGCTTGGGATACTGTGTATAAAGTAGTCAGCCTTTCCTCTGGATGGTCACTACTGATGCCACTATCTGTATTTCCTGATTTAAGTTTGAATAATCTGGCACACTAAATCAATTCAAAATTTAAATGACTTTTTCTTAGGTAATTCTTTAATGTTTTAAGAAGCTTCAAGATAAATTCAGCCTAGAAGATAATATGCTAATAGAAAGCAAATTAAATTATTAATAAAATAAATGATACATTTTCAATTCAAAATTTTGATCAAAATGATACAGAAAATGCATTCACTGATCTGAAAAAAAAACATACTTACATAATCCTAATAAATGCGTTACTGTATCTCAATGTTACTCTTATCTAATGCCCACACCTAGATTAAAGATATTGGAGGTTGTTACAACCTGGAAGAATGGCTTACATTTTTTATCAGCTCTCAAAGGAATTAAACATTGCTCCAAATCATTGGGAAAACCATTTCAAAATAATTTATAGATGGTATTTACCCCCTATAGGTTGAAGAAAATGAACTTCAGATATTCAGACAAATGTTGGAGAAACAGTGGAATTATTGGTTCACTTTCACATGTGTTTTGGTATTGTCATAAACTCACACATTTTTTGTCAGCAAACACATAAATTAAAACAAAAAGTAAATTCTAATATTCCTGTACTCACTTCAGAATTGGCTTTATTCGAATTCTTCCCTGATACTATTGAAAAAATTCATAAAATTATAATTGGAAATATCGTTTTAGCTGCTACTTGGGTCATCCCCAGATACTGGAGGTCACCAACAATCCCTACTATTAAAGAAGTTTTTCATTATATGCTATGAAATAAGAAGTAAGAACTGGCTCTCAGAGAACCTTCTTTGCAGTTAGATAACCTTAGACACTACTGGGACGAATGGGAAACAAAGATTAAAAGAGAATATAGATTTTGATTGCTTGTATAAAGAAAAGTATTTGAAATTTTTTTATTTTTTGGCCGGTGGGTTACTGTTGGATCTGGTAGGCTTAGAGTTGTGGATAAAAGGCACATCCTGCAGTCCGTGGCTATCCAGAATTCATTTTCCGCACTGTCACAGTGCAGTGGTGTTGTGGAGGCTCAGACATGGAATTTGAGGAGCCACCCTCCTTTATGGCTGAGGTGTGCAAGGAGAAGGTGAGGCCTGGTAGAAAGCAGTTGTTGTTGGGCGATTCTATCATAAGAGGTGCTGAGTTGGACAGTATTGGCTTAGTGAGATGTCTTCCTGGAGCTACTGCTCGCAGAGACAGGAGGCGTATTTGTAATATTGTTAAGCAAGCAAATCAGGAAGGAGAATTGGATGTACTGGTTCATCTAGGTACAAATGATTTGGCTGACAATGAGGTTTCAAAGGTGAAGGAAGATTTTCGTGTTCTTGCCAATGATATACGGCAGGTTGTGTCCACACTGTCATCCTTCTCCTTGCACACCTCAGCCATAAAGGAGTCTTAAATTAGAGGGGCAATGATTTAAAAGTAATATCAGGAAGTATTACTTTACTGAGAGGGTAGTGGATGTATGGATTAGCCTTTCAGCAGAAATGGTAGAGGTAAACCTAGTCAAGGATTTTAAGCATGCGTGGGAAAGGCACAAGGCTATCCTAGATATAAGACAGGGAACTGGGGACTAATATAAGTATTTAGAAAATTGGGCAGACTAGATGGACCGAATGATTCTTATCTGCCGACACATTGTATGTTTTTATTTTATTACGCGATTGTCATTAACTAGGTATTGTTGTGTCATGTTATGTATACTAGAATTGGTTATAGTCATTAGAATTTAATTTAAAAAAGATTAAAATAAAAAGCTATTGTGGATGGAGGCACTACCCTTCTCCCCTTTTTTTGCCCCCCCTCCCAATTTTACATTTTTTGTTTTATTTATTAACAATGTAATTTAATTGCATAATTAATTCATACCAATATGTTATCACAATGAAACCTGACTATAAAGTGCTTGATCAATGCTTTCATCATTGATAATTTAATATTGTTTAATATCAATTCATACATTGATATTTACTTTTTTTATGTATAACTTATGTGGAATTTCATTGTAAAAGTTATTGTTATTGTAAAAATATCTGTTTAATAAAATATGTTTGAAACAAATAACATATCTGTTTCCAATAGTATACTGTAATCTAGGGACTGAGAACAAAATATGTTACTAGAATGGGTACTGATGTGAAAATAAAGTCATTTAATAAATGTAGGGCCATACCTAAAGTGTTTGGTACCTGGAGTGGATCTTATCTTTGACACCCCCTCTACACACAAGCCTCTCCCAAGGCTCTCTCTCTTCTCTGCTACCATTGGTGGGAAGGAAGAGTATCAGCTACTACTACAGCATCAACAATGCATCACCAGGAGTTCAGAAGTGCTCTCACACATTCACATCACTACAATGAGCCAATCACAGGGTGACCTTCCTGCAAGATGCTGCCTTTATTGTGTGAAACCATGTTTTAATTTATAAATAAAGGTTTTCTTACCTTTCCACTGTTTGTGCATTGTAATATATGTGCTGACTGGAGGTGATGGATTGTTTTAAATCAAAGCAAAGTCCAATCCAGTGACATATGAAGTGGAAACAAAGTCAGAGCCAAGTTTGATTAAAAAATATTATGGTAATTTAACGATTGCAAATATGAGTGTAATTTGGTGATGTTTGTTGGGTATGTTGGCTGTAGTATTAATAATAATTAGTATATTTGTTTAAAGCTGCAATGTTATATTCACTGTCATTTCCTGGCTGTTTTTGTTAAGGTAAAAAATAAAATCTATGTGATTTCGAGCATTTATAAAGTATTAAATCACACAAGACTTATACTAATGGTTTTTATGGAAAATATATGGTATGATTTCATTCCTATAGCAGTTATAAACCCTGGAACTGGCTTATCCTGAGATACTGTAATGACGGATATTACTCTAAACATCAGGGACATCTAGCTGCTCGGTTTCCCATCAAATTCTATTAAAGTAATTAAAATGCACATTTTTCCCGTCTCCTTTATTTACTGATATTACATATATTTGATAGATTTTGTCCACACCGGTCAGGAATGGCTAATCGATGAACCTCATGGTACTATTTGTAAGGGTTAATCCACCATCCTTGTCTCTACTTTTATAAATGATGTTATTACTAGACCACCTTAAAGAGACTGGCTGATGCCCAAAATGCATCTTCCAAATATTAATGCATATTAATGTGCTTTCATAGTACTTTATAATGCTTGTTTTACATTTTGCATTGCTTAAAATATAAAATACTTACAGCTAGCAGTTTGCAAGAAAACAGGACTGCCCAAACTAGCTGAGTAAAAGAAACTAATGAGAAAAATGCCATTCAAATTAATGGAATTTCCGGTCTCTCTAGTGAGGTCAACAGACAATATGTTGCACTGTTAATGGATCCTATTATGTACAAGAGCAAGTTTATAACATTCCACACAATGCATTATATTCAAGCAGCACAGGACGTAACTAAATGAAACAAAATTGTATATGCTGAGTGTCTATATAATCAGAGCTGCAGCATCTGTAGTATGCATGCAGATTAATCACTGGGGGAGTGCTTGAGTTAAATATTAGAAATGTGAATTATGCAGAATGTCTGCATCAAATCACACCGTAAAATGCCTGTGCACTATACATGCGAGTTTTGGGACCAGAATGTCCCTTTAAGGCTCTTCCAGGAGTGCTCCTGTTGGTGATACAATGTGTCAGGCTGGCAGCAGCAAATCCATTACTGGAAAGCGTCAGTTTAGAATTCTCCAGGCAGCTCGTGAGCATCTGACCTCACTGAGGGTCAGGTCATGCCCGGAGCACAACAGGAGTACAAACATGGCGATCCCTCCAGACTCTCAACCAGACTAGCATGTTCCTTACATTAAAGGATCCCTCCGGGCTGAAAAAGAACTGGACAAATAAATGTAAATTAAAGCGGACATATTAAAAATAATTATGCATTTAGTGTTTTTAGTTTTACCATCCTTTTGAAAGCTTTCTCTTGGGGATTGATCCAGCCCACATGACATCTGTATCTCAAACATAACAGTATTACGCCATGTGCTAATGACATACCTCCCCCTTCTGCTCCCGGTGAATCAGGATGCTGGGGAGTGGAGCTTGGGAGGTCAAGTGTCACTCATCAGTGACAGTGCTACTGCGTATGGGCACAATACTGCGCAGTATACAGTCTCCCATGTCCCAGGCAATAGAGAATGTGATTGGGACTGCAGGACTGAGATCCTGAAACTCACTGCCCGGAAAAGCGGGAGAGAAACTCCAATAAAGACTGTTTCAACCAGAGTAGTACATATGGGAGGAACCCAAAAATGTTTCTATTTGTGTGGCTTCCATTGGTGGCCAATAGATATACCCACCATGCCTACTCTAACTATGGCTGATAGAGGAAGATTGAAAATGAGCATTTGCCAAGATTTATAATAAGAGGGATTTTGTCCATCACACTTTAGCAACATTCTGTGACACAATGAAATGAAAGCCTTTCCACCAGTTACTTTCATGGTTAATGAGAAAACTCCTGAAATATACAGTAAATCTCCTGGCCATGTATTATTGTGATGTCATAATACACCATGACATCACCGAGGCTATATATCCAGGGGGCAGAAATAAACGCTCTTGTAGCTTTGCAGTGCTTGCAGTGCATTGGTTGCTTATTTTGCGAGTTTTTTGTGTTATATTATTATGCCGAAAGCGGTTAATAAAGGTGGTAAGTCAGGAGGTAGCAGAGGAAGCAAGAGAGGAATAGAAGGAGTAGAGGAAGAGGCAGGTGAAAAACAGATAAGTTATAAAAAGTCCAGTAATCATCGAAGTCGGGAGATAGAGAGGAAGAAAAGGAGCATAAAGAGGAGCAGGGAGGATGAGGAGGAAGACAAGAAACCAGCTAAAAATGGAAAGATGATCTCTGCTGGTGAAGGCACGAGTCGAAGGGGAGTTACCAGGAAAGATGGAGGAGAGCAGAAGAAGGAGGAAAGGGAACCATCTCCTGGATGTAGTAACCACCTCTCCATTAGAGACTTTAAATTCCACCAGGAGCTGGGGAGAGGTGGTTTTGGGAAGGTGAGCCATGTGTTTTCCTTTTACAAATAAATACTGCTTATAATATTGTTAGGCTGGAAGATGGAAGTACATTGATGGGTTGGGATAGTAGGTGAATTGCCATGTCACTAAGCATTCAGTGAACCACAGGAAGGTCCAGTCACCGTTGGTAGGTTGGAACGCCTTACGCTTTTCGTGTCTCAATCTGGCACTTAGTCATAGACAAGTAACTGAGGTGACTTCAAGCAGTATTCTCTGTAATAATATCATTGCTTTATCTCTCAGGTGATGTTGGCCTCTTGGAAAAAGAGCGAAAAAGTGGCTGTGAAAATCATGGAGAAACGTGCGAGGAGGGCAGCTCGCATTCTCCTGGAGAGCAGAATTCTAAAGACGGCATGGAAATGCCCATTTCTATGCCATGGGATTGCTGCTTTCCAGTCACAGGTACAGGATTGTATGTCTATAGCTCCATAGTCTTGTCCACTCCCCTAATCCGCTGCAACTATTGAGTCTGCCCCACAGCCACGTCCTCCATAAAGCCCCTCAGCACACGCTTTGTGGTGTCTTATCTGTTTCTTTTTCTTTTCTGTGCCACCTCAATCAGGCCCACGTCTTTCTGGTGATGGAGCATGTCCACGGAGGTAGCCTCGAAAGCTTCATGAAGGCCAGAGGCTACCTGAAGATCCGAGAAGCAAGGTGAGTAATGGCATAGTGAAGAATGGTTCTCAGAGACAGGGGGAGTTACAAAAAGTTAAAAGGAAAAAGCCAAAACATTTCTCAGAATATTGTGGTAAATATAAAGAAATGAAAAAATAGAGCTTCAAAAGGGAAACCTAATTACTGAATATAAAGGGGGTAACAAAATCATCTCTCTTAACAAATATTCACTAGCCATCCTCTACATTCTAATTATAACACTGAGTACATTAACTTGTCCCTATCACTCGGGATGGATTCTGTTAAACTCTTTTTCTTTCTCTCCTTTAGATATTATTCGGCTGAGATCATCTGCGCCATGCAATTTTTACACCGGCGTGGCATTATCCATCGGTAAGTAACAGATTCCTCCTCTGTCTGTTCTAACCTCTCCTTACTCTGTTCCTCTGCCTGTATTGCTCTCCCACCAATACTGCCTCCGCTCTCTATGTATTGTTACGCTGCTCTCTCATTCCCTTGTGTTATTTCCTTTATTTCCCTCTGCCTAGTGGTCTGGGGATTACTCTCACTTTGTTTCTATTGTTCATTATATTTTAGAGACCTAAAGCCGGATAATATCTTGCTGGACAGAGGAGGCCACATCAAAGTTGCCGATTTTGGACTGGCCGTGGAAGGCATCAGGGGAAGTGCCAAGACTGTGGGTGTTGCAGGCACCTATACCCACATGGCTCCTGAGGTGAGATAGCTCTCATTTCTAAATGTATCTCTTGAATTTGAGAGATATACAGTGGTAGCCAGCACCCCATTTAAGGATTACATCTATAGTTATAAAACTCAGTATCTTTCTTGGTCCTGTCGTATGTCCCACTGCAGACAAAGCGTTAGCTGTAGCAGAATCTTATAAACTGGCCTTGGTTGCGGGAAACACAAGGGGTCCATTCTAAAAAGAGAGTGTTTCAGAAAGAATGTGATGTCCTCTAATTCCCATTAGAAGTCAGTTCCTGAAATTAGTTTTTCAGAATTGACAATATGGAGTCACAATGGCGGATTGCAAAATTCCACTTCCTCTGATTTGCATGAAATCGGTTTGGGGAGATGCTCTGTTGTTTGCCTGAAATGTCCGCAGGCCGTGTTTTTATAGTGCTTTATTCATGAAAGAGAGCAATTAAATCCCATGGTGACATGTACCAGTTTGTGGTACTGCACATACTAACATGCACGCAGATCTGGTGCGTCTGGACTGATCTTCTTGCAATGGAATAGAAACAAATGGAAACAGACTATAGCAGGACAAATGTTTGCGTACTACACATCCGATGACTGATCATCATGATATATGTATTTATCATAAGTCTACAATGCCAAAGTTAGCTATATTTAATATTTAGGGGATGGAATCCTTTTAAATGTATGCATATAGTCTTCTGTTTATGACATCACCTTAAGGCATGATGTGCACATTCTATATTCTCATCTGAAGTCACTCATTTGCATATAAAGCAACACAATGACTTCATAAGCCAGAGAATACACTGATATATTAAAATGGTATGTTTCTCTTGAACTCTACATTCGGTTGCAATTCTTTGCGCACAATGTATAGATTTAAGTGACAGATTCCATTTAACTTGCTTTATTATTATTACAAGTGAGTTTTTTTAATGGCCCAATTAGAGAAATGGATGCCAGTGTCTGTGAGTTCTTTAATTAGCCCCATCATAAGAAAGCTACGAGTGGTCTATTCAGATCAGTTATAGTTTACATTGCTGGGAACAATGCTAATAAATATTGCAAGAGAACTTGTATGATAAAATGAATTCTTCTGCAGGTCATCTTGAGAGAGGAGTATGGCACTTCCGCTGATTGGTGGTCGTTTGGTATCATATTATATCAGATGCTGGTGGGCAATCTTCCATTTAACATCAACCAGTCCAAAGGGGATTATTGGGATTGTGTGTGCAGTGAGAATCCCCCCTATCCGAGCCGGATGTTAAAGTGGTCAAAAGACATCCTGGGAAAGGTAAGCATTCCTCAGCACTGGGGAAAAATATAATATGGAAAGACATATATGTATATTATATGAGGAATTTACTGGACTTGATAGTTTAGGGTCCATAGAGCTTAATGAGCTAATGTATGAGTGATGGTGTGAAAACTTGAAATATTATTAAAAATGAATTAATCTAGCACAAATAACCTCAGGTGTGTGTGAACCCTCCCAACATACCTGTAATATACAGTAGAACTAGTGCAATATGTGAGGGTAATAATACATCTTCAATGAAAAAGGGATCATTGTAGTGCAGTAAGTCAATAGTACAGCTGTATAGCCTAATGAATCCCGGCTCATGGGTATCAAGTATTTCATAAAGGTGTCCCTGTGGTTGGTAGCAGGACAGATCTTCCTCGATGTTTGCATGTAGACATGATGCAAAGTAGGTAGGGAACAAATAATTAGAGAGAGTATAAAACATATCTAGCATCTACTTACATTTACATTTCTTAACACATAAATACTTAGCCAGCCTAGGACAGTGTACAAAAGTCCACTCTCGGCAAAGGCATGTATCTCTGGTGAACTGATGTGTGTTGTTTCCGTGGTTCCATTTTGGCTTCTCCCCCATATGTTCATACGTTCCCATGTCAACATGTTTTGCTTTTTCAAGCTTTTTCAAACGTCTAGTGTCGTGTCTCCTCACTGGACTTAAATAAGCCACTTGATTCGTCTGTTAAAGCCGGTTGAATTTTCTTGGTCCACATTAGTAAGAGTAAAACGTGTCAGGGTCGAGTGGAATTTCATTATACATAGGTACATTTGCTGAATAGCAGGAAGGCGTAACACTTATTTTTATTGCAGCTTTTAGAAAAAGCTCCTGGCTCCCGGCTCCGGAAGCTCGGCAACATAAGGCTCCACCCATTTTATCGCTTAGTGATATGGGACCAACTGGAGGTGAGGAATATTCCTCCTCCTTACCAGCCACCAGTGGTGAGTACTCCCACGTTCTCTTCAGTCACATGACACACACACGTATCTACACATGTCGGACAAGAAGCGTTTACATGCAAATGTGTTTACATGCAAATGTGTTTACATGCAAATGTGTTTACATGCAAATGTTTTCCATATCAAATGTTTACTCCATGAGTACCCCGAGACATGTATTTATCAAACATATGCAGTGCCAAGGTTAGCCATCATAAAAGGCTAGTCCTTTTAAATGTGTGCGTGCTGTCTTCTGTTTATGACATCACTTAAACGCATGATGTGCAAATTGTATGCTCTCTATTGAAGCAGCTTATTTGCATTTGAAGTGATATAAAAGAATACACATATAAAACATACCCCAAGAAATATCTTCTTATTATGATACACAGTTTATCTAGGGAAATATAGGACCGAAGTACAGCGCTTAAGGTCAATAAGTGCAGCTGCAGAGTGTATTTGTGACTAGTAGGTGGCGCTTCGTACCACACATGATAATCACAAAGACAACTTTAATTAATAGTTCCTACACTTTGAGAACATATTATCTAATGAAACACCAGCCCTTTCAGTCACAGTTCAGATTTCCGCCTGTAGTGTAATTTCACCTCTACAGAAGATAATCATTTGAGAGATAGTTGATGCCTCTGAGTTTTCAGGTTCTTCTACCTGTAGCAGGTGTTATGATGTATTGGTTTGTGATCTTGCTTTTTGTTGCAGGAGCCAACTAGGGACCTACAGGCTGCCCCCCAGGAGATGTCCCTCTCAAGTCTGGTGGCCCTGAAGCATTCCATCACTTCAGAGGACAGGCAGGCTCTGCCTGGCCTGTCTTATATCCGCCCCAGATGGAGGGACTAAGAGGCAAAGACTCCGCATATTACCATCAGACCATCTGGGACGGGAAGGAGGGACGGAGTCTGAGCCTCACTCTCCTGGGAAACGCAGTAAGTAAACAAAGATTTCACTACATTTCCCATCTTCTATCTTCATTTGCACAGACAATATTATCACTTGTTTTTTTATGTAATGACAATTCAAGCTTGAAATTACTTCTAATGTGATTATTTAACCCCTTGGCGACACAGGACGGACTAGGTCCGTCCTGTGTGCCGGGGCGTTAGTGACACAGGACGGACCTAGTGATTATTTAAAGCAAAAAGTTTAAATATTTTTTTTCCGTTTGTAATGTTTCTTATACCAACAAATACTCACTTTTTTTTCCAGGAGTCAGCCCACCAACTCTGCTGAAAGGTCACCAGTTTTACATCCCCTTCCCCTACTGTGTACCACCAAACAGTAGCATTACTCCCCTTCCTTCTTAACAACAAACAGAAGAGACTCTTTCCCTTGCTGTGTGTCATCAAACAGCACAGCTTCTTCCTCTCCTTCTATGTCATCAGTCTGCGCAGCTTCTTCCTCTCCTTGTATGTCATCAAACTGCGCACCCTCTTCCTCTCCTTGTATGTCATCAAACTGCACACCCTCTTCCTCTCCTTGTATGTCATCAAACTCAAGGACCTCTTCCTTTCGCTGTATGTCATCAAACAGCGCAGTCTTGTCTGATCTCCAGTTTTGACCCGGCTTGTACGACTATCCACTCTCCAGTTTTGACTCGGCTTGTACGACTATCCGCCCTCCAGTTTTGACCCGGCTTGTACGACTATCCGCTCTCCAGATTTGACCCGGCTTGTACGACTATCCGCTCTCCAGTTTTGACCCGGCTTGTATGACTATCCGCTCTCCAGTTTTGACCCGGCTTGTACGACTATCCACTCTCCAGTTTTGACCCGGCTTGTACGACTATCCACTCTCCAGTTTTGACCCGGCTTGTACGACTATCCGCTCTCCAGTTTTGACCCGGCTTGTACGACTATCCGCTCTCCAGTTTTGACCCGGCTTGTACGACTATCCGCTCTCCAGTTTTGACCCGGCTTGTATCACTATCCGCTCTCCAGTTTTGCAACAACCATACTTTACAACCAAGAAAACTCAACTTTATGTAGAAATGAAAACAGCCCTGTCTACCACCAAAAATGACAGATAATGGCTCACAGCACTGTCTACCACCAAAAATGACAGATAATGGCTCACAGTATTATCTACAACCAAAAATAACATGGCCTGGCGAACAACTCTATGGACCACCGAAAGGTACAGAAATGTCACATCCAGACTTAAAGACCGATGGTACGCGTTTCATAGTTTATCACTAGCTGTTTGTTGTTTTATTCTGAATACTTGCAGTTGTCCCTATTAAGGATTAATCACTGGCCAGGATATAGGACTACATATTATATAATATTGTTTATTATAGGCACTAATAATGGTCTCTCTTATTCTTACCCCAATGCAGCAATGTCACTCTTTTGACCTTTGCTAACCACTCCAAGAAATCCTGAGTGTAATTTGAAGCCACTGGAGCCACATTAACAGTCATATTAAGGAATGGCGCACAGACAGGTATCTTGGGATGGATTAATCACTGTATTTTTCATTTATTTGAATCATTATCTTTGGCCACATGTTTAATAGTAATCCCTATACAGCTTTTAGGTTAATGCATTTGAGGATCTCACCTAGCCTGCCAGCTGTCTTTTGGACAAAACTACTCGCGAGAAGTGGGATCTTTAGAGCTATACATACGGTAAGGTGAGTGATTAATCACTGGCCAGGATACAGGATTATACATTATATAACATTGTTTATTATAGGCACTAATAATGGTCTCTCTCATTCTTACCCCAATGCAGCAATGTCACTCTTTTGACCTTTGCTAACCTCTCCAAGAAATCCTGAGTGTAATTTGAAGCCACGGGAGCCACTTTCACAGTCATATTAAAGAATGGCGCACAGACAGGTATCTTGGGATGGATTAATCACTGTATTTTTCATTTATTTTAATCAGTATCTTTGGAAACAAGTATAATATAATTAAAATAATATATTATAATTTATAATATTGTTTATTATGCAGCAATGTCACTCTTTTGACCTTTTCTAACCACTCCAAAAATCCTGAGTGTAATTTGAAGCCACGGGAGCCACATTAACAGTATTTTCGGGTGGTTATATAATATTGCTTATTATAGGCACTAATAATGGTCTCTCTTATTCTTACCCCAATACAGCAATGTCACTCTTTTGACCTTTGCTAACCACTCCAAGAAACCCTGAGTTTAATTTGAAGCCACGGGAGCCACTTTCACAGTCATATTAAAGAATGGCGCACAGACAGGTATCTTGGGATGGATTAATCACTGTATTTTTCATTTAGTTTAATCAGGATCTTTGGCCACATGTTTAATAGTAATCCCTATACAGCGTTTAGGTTAATGATATATATATAAAGTCTGCATAAAACATTTCAGGATCTCACCTGGCCTGCCAGCTGTCTTTTGGACAAAACTACTCGCGAGAAGTGGGATCTGTAGAGCTATACATCCGGTAAGGTGACATACACGATTTGATTGGTGCCCTGCTTGAATGTAACAATTGAATTGTTCTATAGTTCTGTCTGTGTCATTTATTTGATATTTATTTGATTCATGTCTCAGTCAGCTGTGCTTTCCCTGTTCTTCATTTATTAAGCGTCCTTCCCAAGAATCTCAGTCCCGTATCTCTGATTGTTCTGTAGATCAAGCCTGGCTGCAGTAGCTGGACTGCTGGACTGGTATGAAGAACACCTGCAGATTCCTTCCAGCTTCTCCAACATCATCTTCTCAAACCAGTCATTTCAGCCCACACCCTGTGTGGTTCCCTAACCAGACCTTAAGGACCAACACAATACCAAGTGTTATTCACCTTCTTAATTAAGCACAACTGGGTAAGCTCTAAATCCTGGACCGGTGTCGGGCAAGGGGGACAGGTGGAGTGGGTGCAAGAGGACTGTTTTGAGAAGGACTGATTTAATTCACTCCATTTTTCCCTTCACGGGTTTTTAGAACTTGATCAGCTCACCCTGATGCGCTTTCCATGCTTGTGATCCAAAGAGATCCAGGAAAATACCAGTGGATGAGCCTAAATCCCACTGTAAGAATTATGACTGGATCCTGCCGACTCCCCAGGGTTTGAAGGTGAGGTTCTCCTGCATCATGTCTTATTTGAGTTTGTCACTCAGGACTAGACAATGTTGGGTACCCCTCACAGTCCCTTTTGCTCTTGTAATCTCCATTCCATGTTCCCTGTCTTGTTCTATATAAGGTTTTTTTTGCCTTCTTCTTTTGCAGTGCTAAACAAAAAATGGGAGAAGGGTTCAACTTGATGGACACATCTTTTTCCCACCAAAACTTCAATATGTAACTATGTAAGTCTGTTCAGATTGCCTCCTGTATTGTCCATCTGTCTCTGTCCTCCATCTACCCTACTCAATCTTGATCTATTATATAGGCTTGGTTCCTGATCTTTATTCTGTCTCCCTTATTCTCCCCCAAAAGCAGAATCTTCATCACTAGCAATTCTAATCATCACTGTCATGGATGAGGAATTCCCATCATAATACATCTCTACATACATCAGACTGTGAGACTGATCTATACATCCGGCTGCAAGATTCATTGAACATGTCTGCTCTAGACATACTGCTCTCTTGATAAAGACAGCCTTGTACCTCCTCCGCTCTGCCCATAAAACAATGGATGTACAAAGACCACTACACAGCTATCATCTCTTCACTGAAATGAATGGTGAAGACCAGCACACAGTAATCTCCTCTTCCCAATCCAAGATCATCACACCAGCTGCTTCCATCCATACACTGACCAACAACTGGAAGATCCCTGACTTCTCATCAGCACTAATACTGGAAACACAGAAAGTGTTGGCAGTGCTTCCTCTTTAGCATTGCTGCATAAAGTGCTACAGATTCAGTACTGTCTTAAACTTATTATACGAAGAAGATTTCTACCAGCACAGCATGCTGCAAACTGGTAACATGATATTGTGTGAAAACAATATATATTCAGACACTTATATCCAATCACAAGCTATCTGCCGGGTCCATCTCATACTGAGGTGAAGCAACATCATCACAGCAATCACACAACTCAATATTCCAGTCCACTCCGAGGATCTAATTCATCGAAAGACTGAATAATAAAGATCTGAGGATCACTTTTGTTTTACTGAAACTAATGATGTTCTGTATGTAATGGTTAGGTTTTGTATATTTGTAAATATATCTTTTACACACTTCAAAAATATAGATTGAATGCATTAGTTTCTATATGTTGATGAGTCTTCTTGTAAGAGTTTATGGTCCTGAATATTGTCCGGAAGTTAAAAATGGAAGACATTTTTGGATCTGTATCTAAACGTTCAGTGATAGTGAGATGATAAGGGAAACAATCCTGTTATAGATGGATGGATGGATGAGGGTTCCATGATGCTGGAAGGTGAGAGTCCTGTGATGCTAGGGAAGAAGGGGGATTAAGGGTAGAGAGGAAGGAAGGGAGAGATTCCTGTGATGCTAGGGGAATAATCCTTGGAATTAGCCTAATGAATAACAGGGAGCAGGGTTCAGAAGTGCACCCATACATTCTTACATATTTAATCTCATTGTTGGATAAAATCCCAGTGAAACCAATTTCAAAAGATAATTTGGCCTCTCTGAACTCACCAATCTCCCATACTGAAATTTTAAACACGATCAATAGTATTTCTAATAGAAAGGCTCTGGGACCTGATGGTTTTACAATGTTATATTACAGAACATTCTCTGTTATGTTAATCCCCTATTTAATTAACTTGTTTAACCAATATTGGAAAAATGGGACAATTCCAGATTAAAATCTGTGTGCTCAAATCATAACACTGAGATAAAAGACAAAGGTGTGGGATCCCTCTCAGCAAGAATGAGGAAAAGTTGAAATAACCGGCCCTATAGGATGTAACCTACTCGGGAGAGGAATCACCATTTTTTTCTCACTTGCACAATTACAATGGAAACCTCTCCATTTCCATATCAGACTGGTCCCACCCATAAGGGCAGTCCAGATCCAAATAGCCTGGCAGGTCTCCTCTGCACGAAGAATACAGCTTAAATTTTGGCCTTTGTTGGCCTCATCAGTGTGGTACGGCTGGTATCGCTCTACGTGCAGCGAGCTAGGGACCCATGTCTGGGCATAAGCCCACGAGATATATGTGAAGCATTCAAAAAGTTTTATTCGCATCTCTATGCTCTTTGGGAATCACCTTTTGAGGACGATATAGCTCAATACATACGGGATATAGATCTACCCACTCTAACTGTAGAGCAACTGGCGACTCTAAACCAACCATTTAAACTAGAAGAGACTATACAGGGGATAAACCGTCTAAAAATTAATAAGGCACCTGGTCCTGATGGTTTTCCTAATACTTTTTATAAGAAATTCAAATCAGATTTAGCCCAACATCTTACGACTACATTCAACGAAATTAGGGATAAGGATTCGATACCAGTTGAGCTATTACGGATGACAATATCTCCTATATTAAAACCATCTAAAGATCCAACAAACCTAGCCAAATATAGACCAATCTCATTAATTAATACTGAAATTAAAATATACTCGACAATAATAGCTAACCGGCTTAAAACTATTATCCCCTCAATAATTAATCAGGACCAGGTTAGTTTCATAGCAGGATGAGTGACCTCCAGTTGTACAAGGAGATTGATTGGCCTCTTGGGATACGCAGAGAGGACACGGACTCTCCAGCTGGTCCTGTCACTGGATGCCGAGAAGGCTTTTGACAGGGTCAACTGGGGATTCATGAGTCAGACCCTGGAGAGATTTGGAAAAGTCGGTCCAATAAACGCAGCAATTATGGCCCTGTACTCTATTCCATCGGCGAGAGCTGTGGGTCCTGGCATCTCCGCAAACTGGTTTATGATTAAAAACGGCACACGGCAAGGCTGTCCCTTAGCTCCGATACTATATATTCTGACTCTTGAAACATTAGCTTCCCAAATCAGAATCAACCCCAGGATAAAAGGCATTCCAATGGGACATGGCAATTTTAAGATATGTCTTAATGCAGATGATATCATCCTGACACTCTCAGATCCAACCAACTCTCTGGAGGCCTTGATGATAGAGCTAAAGACATATAGTGAGGTGTCGAATTACAAACTGAATATGGGTAAATCCCATATAATGCCGATTAACCTTGACGCCCCAACAATGTTTCAACCTTCTGAAAAATATCCCTTTGCCTGGTCTAAAGAGGGTTTTGACTATCTTGGGATATTCATAACCCAAAAGCTGGAAGACCTAATGATCAAAAATTTCGATCTACTAAATAAATACACCATAGGGAAATTATCAAAAGACTGGAAGTCCCTTGGTATATGTGTAAACATAATAAGATCTTATTTATTACCAGAGTGGTCATATTTATTTAGAATGATTCCTCTTAGGATCCCCTTGCATAAACTCAGACTATTGCAAAGAATCTTTATGGATTATATATGGGCACAGAAGAGACCCCATGGCCCATTTTTGAAACAATCTAATAAGGGAGGATTAGCCATGCCGAATGTCATCAAATATTACCAGGCCAGTCGCTTATTGCACATGCGGAGATGGCAGGACCACCTGGCAGTAGCGGAGCCGTGGTACAGTGTTGAATCCTCTATATTGGGAGTGGAAGATATATCCCAGATCCTATGGCTTGATTCTGGGGTTATAAAAAACGTAATCAAAAACACAAGCTGCCTATATACTGGCGACCTACTAGCCGATTGGCTGGTCTTTAAGAGAAGGTACAACCTGTCTAATAAGATTCTGCCCCTTTGTTCATTGAAAATAATTGAATCTAATATAGACAATATAAAATTGGATAACTGGTTAAAGGCCGGTCCCAGTATAATTAAAGACATCATGGATGGTCATGTTGTCAAATCCTTCCCACAGATTCAACAAGAACTTGACCTACCCACTAAAGAAATATTTGCGATTGAAAAACTACTTAGACCGGCACGTCCTCCGAGTTGGAAACGACGTGAGGTATAAGAAGTTGCTTGAATTTTTTGATCCAGAGTTAAAAGGCATAAAAGTTTCTCAATGTTTGGAGCTTTTTAACCTCCAAGATAAGGACATTAAACCAAGATCCTGGTTAAATTGGGAAAAAGACCTGGGAGAAGAGATCTCAGTGGCGAGTTGAACAAACTCAAAAATGTGAAAAAAACTGTTCATTACGTAAATATTTTGGAATTGCATTATAAGATCCTACACCGCTGGCATCTAGTTCCAATGATTCTAAATAAAATATGCAATCTAGAAGAGGGAACAACTAGACATATATGGTGGGATTGTAGGGACATAGGTCCCTTCTGGACCCTCATTTTTAAAAACATAACAATTATGGAATGCCAGATTGAACCAACTATAATGACAGCAATACTCCACCTTAACTTACCACACATCTCCTTTAACAAAAGATATTTGATTATCCAAGTTCTGCTAGCCTCCAAGGTTGTTGTAGCCTGGCTTTGGAGACAGGGCTGTAGGCCGTCTTGGTCTCAGACGAAATCCCAGATAGAATATCAACATAACATGGAAAGAGGCTTAGCTTTCCAAGAGGATAACCATAAAAAAATGACTCCCTCCGATCTTAAGAGGGGTTGGTATTTCGTCCCTGGACAGGACGTGACATGTATAGATAAAGCTATTAATTCTACCCATCCATCCCCCCCCCCGATCCTTGAAGTAATTAAAGACGTATTTATTTGAGGAATCTGACCACTGCTCTCTCACTCTTGCGTTGAATTTGTAATGTATGTCTCAATGTTTTGATGTTAAGTATTTGTCTTTTTGTATTCTTGGCTCAGCTATCAGTTCTCTTGCTGCCACCCGAACCTCACACACTTCCTATAATTATGTTTAGTTTAAAGTAGCCTCTTAGGTTCGAACTGAAGTGCATGAGATAAAGGAGGGCACACAATACAACCTATGATACAGGTCATCTTTTTACTAACAAACAGGTATTATGCAACTTGGAGGACACAGGGTTAAGTCATAGATATGTATTGCGTGTTATATATGTACCTGTATTTTGTATTTGTATTGTGTATTTTCTGTAACAAAACTTCAGAAAAACATTAAATATTTAAAAAAATGTTTTTAAAAATCGTCAGGCCACGGATAGTACAAGGAGATTCATTAATCCTATCCATGAAATAAAGTTGGGATAGGATTCTCTGGGAATATCTTAGAGAATTTATGTCAAGATTTGGCTTACCAGAGCCTTTCACTGGGGCCGTATTCGCTTTGTATTCTAATCAGCCAAAGTCTCTGCATCTGGTTTCATATTAGATAGTTTTTCATTGTCTAATGGTACAAGACAGGGTTGCCACTACTTTTATTGTTTAGGCGGAAATCATTAGATTTTATCCATTACTACCATGCAACAAATGCAGGCCCTTTAATTCAGTTTGGATTCACATAAACCTCAATGGTTGGAAATGGAATCAACAAAAATATACCCACTCTCAGTTAAATAAATTCTATGGATTCCCACAAATTTGACTCCAAAACTATATTCATTATTTCCAACCACAAAAACAACTATTAAAGCATGGAATTTCATTTTAAAATTGATCACTCCAAAAACAAATTTATCAAGAGCAACTCCCATATCAATTTTAACCAGATGTACCCGATTTTGACTTTGCGTATTGGTCCTCTCATTCTATTAAACATATTGATAATCTTATAAAAAGTTCCAAATTCATACCCTTTAACCAATTAAAAGAAAGTAATAAAATTTAGATAATTCAGATGCCCCAGATCACGAAAAATTGATTGCTTGGATTTGTTTAAAATGTCATGTTTCCAACCTGGATCTGAATAAGAGATCAATGTTATTCTCACCTATAGTAAAAAAATATTTTTTGGATCTGGGAGGAAACATACCATATCTATTTTTTTACTTGACTTTTGAAAACAACAACAATGAGAAATCAGACTTCATGCTACATTGGTAGTGGGTCTTAGGCCTGGCCTTTGATCTGGATGATTGGAATGGTTTTATTTTATTATTGAAAGGTACTACACATGTGTCTCTCATTATGAATCCCATTATAAATTATTATTCAGATGGTACCTAACCCCCTCAAAATTACACAAATTCAAATTATTAAATTCAAACAAATGTTGGAGGCATTGTGGACATGTGGGGTCCTTAGGCCATATTTTCTGGACATGCCCTTTATTAAAGCATTATTGGAGTTTGATTTATAAAATAATTAACACAATTACAGATTCAATTATACTCCTAACCCCTAAAATTTGTTTATTTTCAAAGCCTCCACCACATTTACCCCAAAACAAATCAATTATATTAAAACATTTATTAAATGCAGCTAACTTTCATTCCCAAATATTGGGACTCTACAAATACCAATCTACTAAAGAAATCTCAAAATTAGCAAATCGAAAATAAAAGATGTGAATTGGTTTTTAGACAAAACTTTAAAAATATTAATTTGCATCATGAGTGGGCAATGTGGGAAGATGACATAGTAAAAAAAAAAAAGTATAGTCTAGTGTGATGCCCCCCTATTTGACCAACATGGTTTTTAATAAAATCTTTTTTTTTTAACTTATTGTTATTTTTATTTCATTGCATTTTTATATATTTCTATTATCTTCTGCGATGTCACCGGCATGGATGCCAGTTCCAGCTGAAGTTCAGGTGCAGGGGCAGGAGCAGGTGGGATACCCTGTGCACGGTGACCACTTTGCCCCAAGGGTGGAGCCCTAGGCTTTGAGTGGCCTCAATCAGGGGTTTGGGGCCTTCTTTTTGGCATCTTGACAAATGGGTAAATCTAGAAAACGTAGTCACAAGCCAAAAGGTGTGGAGAAGGAGTGGAGAAGGGCGGAGTAGTCAGGGTACAAGCCAAGTAAATACCAGTAGTTCAGGGAAAATAACAGTAGTCCAATCAAAGGACAGGCAGGCAAAATGTTACCAGCAAAGAGTGCTGGGCGGAGGGGGTTTAAATAACAAGGCAGTTAACGAAGGACAGGGAACACCTGAATTTCAATAAAGTATGTGCAGGAGGTAGACAGACCCATAGCAATGCTGAAAAACCAAGCCCTCTGGTGGCATGCAGAACAGGTATAAGTACCAGAAGCACAGAGTTCCAGTGATCAATCCCAGCAGAGGAATACTTATGATATCATATTAGTTTTTATATTTTATGTAAAACCATATGTATATATATTTATTATCTTTTCTCTTAAGTATTATGGATGTATATCTTGTTATTGTTATTTCTCCCATATTGTGATCTATATTCAACATTTTTAAAAATTATTTCTGTAACTTATGTCTTATAAAACTGAATAAAAAATTATTTGAAGAGGATGGTGTTTACTTTAGCGCTGTACTTTATTTTTGTTATTTATATATATTTACAAATCTAAGAAACTGAAACACTCACAAGGTTTCATATTCAAATACCTCAAAGTGGTTTATTCCAAATCAACCTTTCAGTCTCAATCAAATACTTTTATCAAGACAAAAAAAAAGTTGATTTGGACAAAAAAAAATCATATCCAGCAGTGGAGCTGGTGAATTTACCTGCTCAGCAGTGCTGCCAAGATGATCTGTCAGTCGCATGTAGTCCCTCCCTCCCGTCGCAGCGCTCGGCGAACTACATTTTCCATGAATGCTGGCTCCTCATTTACAGCGCCAAGGAGGGTGAAACGATTGATGACAACTGCAGTCGTTATGTGGCGCTCTGATGTAAAAGTGATGTCATGATCCTCCTCTTCCTCATATAGAGTTACTCTCAGTGGTGATGTAGTGGAATTAAAACAAAAGCTATAATGTAGGTAAATTATGTGAACTCTACTGGGCCTCATAGCGTAAAAACATCCAAGCTGGCTGAATAAGAATTTATCAGGCAATATATAATTACATCTGCTGATCTGTTTGTGCTTTATTAATTTAAGCAATGTCATTATGAGTAAAACAAATACAATTTCATACTATGGGGAAATATCTGTTGTCAATTTAAGCGCCTGTTCCTGGACAGTCATCTACCTGATAAATAGAAATGTGATAGAAATTTGGTGGTTTTGTTTAAATAGTGAGACTCTATACAGGTGCATTCTGTAAGATCCATTTATTATAATACAGATATGCTGTGTACTGAGTCTTTTAAACACGGTCTCATATATTTCAAAATCCTATCTAACTTCTCATGCCAAATACAGACAAATAAAACTGAATATTAATCAGACCATTGTAACATTATTTGAGTACTTTAAACATATTGGTTTGTTTTTTCCATTCAGATTTTATATTTATATTTGACTGCAAGCTGAGGTAGGAAGGAAAAATTAGTTCTTAAAAGCTCAAGGTCAAAGAGAACCGGCTTTGGTTACCGCCAAAAGCTCAGGCAACACTAATCACCAAGAGGACGAGGGCAAAAACAGTGCAGTAAACAAACTCAAATAAAGCTCATCAGACTCAAATACAAGATAGTCTTGGTAGTATTGTAGGACCTGCAGTTCAGACGCCAGTACTGACCTGCCACACACCATGCCCTCCTCAAATGGCCAATCCACCAGCTTTCACCTTACTCTCTATGGCATATACAGGCAATCCAAAAGGTTTCATAAGGAGAAGGCATGAATAAGAGGGCAGACCCCAAAATATAGGGAACAAGCCTCCAAGAGGACCGGTGTTCTGACAAATTTCTGGAGCAAATTCTCCTGCGCAATCGCAGGAGAATTTGCTCATTGCGCATGCGCATAAAGTTACAGCTGATCACTCAGCTGTAATTTTTTTTTTTGTTTAAATTTTGTTTATTGAAAAAATTTTCATAGATCAGATATAAAGATCAGATGTAAACAGTGTGCATAGTACGCATAGTTCTCAGTATCATAAGACATTAACCAATATGATGGTGGGTCTTCTAATATAACAGTTCTGTATCTATACTCATGGATAATTCACATACATAAAATAATATTATAGATGATTGGAAACATTAGTGTTCAACAGCAATAATCCTGCTTATAGCAACTGTCGGATTTGATCGTCCCTATGGACATTTCCCATATAGACTTTCATATATCTGATGGACATATTGCTTGGGAAGGTTCCTCAACCTTATAAAAATAACAACTGACAAAATACTGAAAATGGTACTAGACACTATATGTAATCAAATATCTTAACATAAAAAAAAGGATAAGACTCAGAGAAAATCAGAAAGAGAAATTAAGAGAAGTATAGGGGGAAACACAGAGAGAGGTAGGTAGGAGCGAGGTACGTGTCTGAGGAGAGTCCGCCAACATCCCGACCTCCGCCAATTGAGCGAAATCAAAAAGAGTATGTCATACTGTCATCTGCTTGGATCGCATCTCTGCATTCCTGACTATTGAGATATAAAATCCAATGCGTCCATTTATGTGCATGTTGTTGTCCCTTACCATTGGAAGTTTGTATCATGTCCTCGACCACTCGAATTGATTCCACAGAGGCTATCCACTCCTTGAACGTCGGGGGTATTGTTTGTTTCCACTTCCTCGGAATGAGTAATTTGGCCGCATTCAATAAGTGTATTGTAAGTGATTTCTTATAAGGCCCTATGGGGTGTGGTGTATGGTGGAGAAGTATGGTCAGGGGGTCTGATAAAATAGTATCGTCTCCAACTATTTTGATTGCTTTTATTATTGCGGACCAAAATGGTCGTATCTTGGGGCAGGTCCACCATATGTGGAGGATGTCTCCCAGCCCAGTATGGCATCTCCAGCATCAGAGGTGGAGTGATATATTTTATGTAACACATCGGGTGTATAGTACCAACGGGTAAGTAGCTTATATGCGTTCTCCTGAACATGTGCAGAGAGTGAACACTTGTGTGCCAGGGTGACTATCTTGCGCCACTGGGAGGTGGCGAGGACTGTATTGCAATCCCTCTCCCAGTGGAGAATGTAAGATGGTTTTTGGTGATCAATAAGATCTGTAAGTATTCTATAAATTGTCGACACCAAGCGCTGGGGAGGGTCTTTGGACATGTTCAGTAGTTCAAATTCTGTGGCATCTACTGGTAATAGTTGATTCGCGGACAGGGATGTCACATAATGTGTTAATTGCGTGTATTTATAAACTTGTCCCGAGGTCGGTGGTGAGGTCTGTGCCAAATGAGATATCGGTCGCATGCAGCCCTCCTCAATGATATGTCCTAATCTGGGGTAGGTGACGTGGGTGTGGAACATGTCTTTAAAAAAGGGGTCCATCAGTCCCGGGGGGAATTCTTTATTACCTATCAGTGAGTTTAATAAAGAGGGGGAGTTAACGAGTCCCGGAAGGGCACGGCAGTTTCTCCATATCCGAAGAGTTGGAGAAACTGTGGGGTGTAGGGGCTGGGCTGGTACCATCTGAGTTCTGGAAACCCAAGCAACCGCGGGTATAGGAAAGTCTAGGCCTCTCTGTTCCAGGGAGACCCAGAGTTTGGGGGAAGGGCGTGTCCAATCTACAATCTTAGATAAGTGGATTGCCTTATAGTATCGCTCTATGTCTGGGAGGCCGACCCCCCCCCCCAAGCCTTTAGGTCTTGTGAGTGTCAAATAATTAATCCTGGGACGTTTGTGGTGCCATATAAATTTGGTGATAGTGGTTTTAAGGGAGCTAAAGAACTGTTTTGGTATGGATATGGGCATAGTTTGGATGGCGTAGAGAAACCGAGGTAGGATGTTCATTTTCACCACTGCTGCTCTACAGAACCAAGATAGCTTTTTGGATGACCATTTTTGTAAATCTCTCTTGCACGCGGCCAGGAGGGGAGTAAAATTCATATCAAACAGGGAAGACGTATCTGCATTAAGGAAAACACCTAAGTATTTGATGTTTCGGGCATTCCAACGGAATGGGAAAGAGGACTCCAGGGTGGTCACCATGCCAGGAGGGAGCGAAATATTTAAAGCCTCCGATTTTGTATAATTAATTTTAAATGAGGACAGTGAACCAAATATGGCTAGTTCCTCCATAAGGTTGGGTAGTGATACCAACGGATTTGTAATAAACATTAAAAGATCATCTGCAAAAATGGCTAGTTTATGGTGATGTGGACCAACCTGTAGACCCGAAATATCTGGATTCGCCCGTATGGCGCATGCCAAAGGTTCTAGTGTAAGAATAAAAAGGAGGGGGGATAAGGGGCATCCCTGTCTAGTCCCGTTTGACAGGGTGAGCCGGTCCGACAACGTGCCATTTACCTTAACCCGAGCTGTGGGGGCACTATAAAGAGAGCCTATCCATTTCTGCATAGAATCTCCCAAGCCAATGCGTTTCAAGACAGCATTAACGAAAGACCAGCTCACCCTGTCAAACGCCTTCTCCGCATCAGTTGACAGTAACATAGAGGGGACAGCGCGTACCTTAGCTAGATGTATGAGATTTATGATCTTGGTGGTATTGTCCCTGGCCTCTCGACCCGGGACAAACCCAACCTGATCTCGATGTATGAGTGTGGGAAGATGGATTTTTAGTCTATTACTGAGAATCTTGGAGAATAACTTTAGATCGACATTCAGAAGCGAAATTGGTCTGTAATTCTCGCAAGATTCGGAATTCCTCCCGGGCTTGGGAATGACCGTGATATGGGCCTCCTGTGCCAGAGGTGGTAGGGTGCCTCCATTCGGAAGGGAGTTAAAAGCGTGTAAAAAAGGTGTGGTAAGTATGTCCCTAAATATTTTATAGTAGGCTATGGTAAAGCCGTACGGGCCTGGACTTTTTCCACAGGGTGTTGATTGTATTGCTAAAGCTAATTCCGACTCTGTAATGGGGGAGTCCAATAGTATAGCATCCTGTGTATCTAATGTACGGGGCATATATTTGGTCAGGTACTCCGAGACCGTGGGAGGGGGGGCCCCCCGCCGTGAAGGTGCTGCCTGAGGAGGTAAGTTGTAAAGACTTTCGTAATATTCCTTAAAGACTGTAGCGATCTGGGGAGTCAGGTGTGTAAGGTCACCTAGTTTAGTTCTAATCTTAGAAATAAAGCTGCTAGTATGCCTATCTCTCAGTGCTCTGGCCAGCATCTTGCCGGGTTTATCTTTAAACTGAAATAGGCGGCTTTTCACCAGGAGATGGTTACGTTGATCTCGGCTGGTGCAAAGGTCGGCTAATTTAGACCTCAATACCAACAGGGATTGGTATGTCTGGGGGTTCATGTTCAGTTTGTGGGAGGTCTCTAGGGATGAGATCTCCGCCAGAAGCTGAATCATTGACGCAGAAACCTGTCTTCTTTTAAATGAGCCTATACTGATCAGATGGCCACGGATCACTGCTTTGTGAGCCTCCCATACCACGGTCTGCGGAGTATCCGAGGATGTGTTTTCTTTGAAATAATTAAGTAGGGATGAGCGTAAGGAGGCTACTGTGTCGGGGTCTTTGAATAGGGATTCATTTAGCCGCCATGTGGGTTGTCGTTTAGTGAGTGAGGGTAGGGAGACGGTGGCCAGTACAGGGGCATGGTCACTCCATGTAATGTGTCCTATCTTGGAAGAAATCAGATGCGGTAGATGTCTATGGGACAGGAAAATATAGTCAATTCGGGAATATCTCGAGTGGGGGTGTGAATAAAATGTGTAATCCTTCCCATCTGGGTGTTGAATACGCCACGTGTCTGCCAATTGGGCTTTGTGTAGTGCATGTTTTACCTGTTTGATTTTGGAGTAACGGAGTGATGAGGCCCCTGTGGAGGAATCAAGTCGAGGGTCAAGTGTCATATTGAGACCCGCACTGAGAATCACCATACCTGAGGCAAAGTCTTGTAATTTACCTATAAGGGCGGAGAGAAACACATGTTGTGAGACATTTGGGGTGTAAAAATTGGCAATAGTTATAACATCGGCACCTATGGTACCCTTTAGAAACAGTGCTCTCCCTTCATTGTCTGACCATTGGTCCTGGACCGTGAAGGGAGTGGACCGGGAGATAAAGACCGCCACCCCTTTGTTCTTTTGGAATGGGGAGTGAGAGTAAAAGACCTGTGGGTAGTAAGGGTTAGAGAAATTCGGGACCTTGTGGCGGAAGAAATGTGTCTCCTGGATCAGTGCAATGTCAGCTCGAAGTGCTTTTAGTTCTCGGAATAGACGTGATCGTTTAGATGGAGAGTTCAAGCCTTTAGCGTTAATGGAGACTAGATTCAAACAGCCGGCGTTAGCCATAGGGTAGAGGTCTTGCTCGGGACAGGGCATGGTGGGTCTCCTCAGACTCTCGCTCAGGGGGAACCAAGAGAATAAACAGTAGGTGAAACTTTAGATATGGAAAAATCAAGATCAAGAGGGAGGACAGACAAAGAGAAACATAATTTACAGAACAGGTCAGGATGACCAGTAGGGCAGCAATACCAAGTGGATGACCCCTCGCACCCGCAGGCAGTGCGGGGGGCTGCCACTAATTACAGTGGCATCCAGCTGCTGGGGAGAGCGCGGCAGACACCATAGCGCTCGCACACTGAACATATAAAAATACATTCTACGGGAACGGCCTGGCGTTCCACGAGCCCGGTCTAGGAGTGTTGTGTGACCATCGTCTGGGTATTAGTACTAGATGGATACGGTGGGTCACCAAGTAATCAGTAATGGTAATAGTTACACACGGCTGGGTGAGATGGAAGTAATCGGGGTACACCCTCAGAACAGTGGTAGTATAAAATTTTTTTTTTATTTTTTTTTTATAAACTCGAATAAGTAGGGAATAAGGAGTATAACTCCCAACAACATTGCGACTAATATGTCAAGGGACATCTTCCACCACCTCTCTGTCCGGGGAGACATGAGCGGGGAGTATAAACAAATCAAAACGATACAACGGGGCAAAAATAGGACCATGACCGGACAGTAAGTCTTTGTCAGTTCTTTGCCTTTCGCTCTGTCCCTGGCCAGCAAAAGTGGGAGGTATCTCCCCGATGTGGTTTCATGGGGGCATAGATGAGGTGGTGTAGCCGGGATTTTCCTCGTTGGGGACCGGTTGTTGATTGAAGCGTCTAGGCCTTTTCTTTCTTTGCGCCCTCGGCATCCAAGCGGTGTTTTGTAGGGCAGGGATTAGGGGTGGGTCGCCCGTCCCATCCATCCATCCCGGGAGATCTGGAGCCTCCAGATGTAAGGCGGAACAAAAGGTTTGAAGATCTTTTGGGGACCGTAAAGTGAGTGGGGTAGGACCCCTGCGTACGGTGATAGAAAGAGGGTATCCCCAGCTGAATGGGACCGCAGCTGATTTCAAGAGGTCAGTTAGTGGTTTCAGTAGTTTCCTGGCCTGCAGGGTCGCCCAAGCCACATCAGGAAGGATTAGGATAGGTGCTCCATTGTAAACGATGGGACCTTTCTTGCGTGCTTGCCTCAATATTTCCTCCTTCAGCCGAAATGAGTGCAGGCAACATATCACGTCCCTTGATTGGGGGTTCGCCATGTCCTTGGGGCGCAAAGCCCTGTGTGCTCGATCTAGGACGATTGGATGGTCTGTGTCCCTCTGTAGAATACCTTTGAATAGGTCAGTGAGCAGGTCCATCAAGTTTTCCTGACCTTCTACTTCAGGTAGGCCCCGAATCCTCAGATTAGAACGTCTATTACGGTTCTCCTGATCTACTACTTGTTGTGTCAGTAGGGATATGAGGGTTTTTTGCTCCGTAATTTGTACCTGCAAGTTGTTGATCGCCAGGTGTATCGAGCTTTGGTCTTTTTCTACTGCTTCCAGCCTATGGCCTTGTTGGTTAAGGTCCGTTTTTATGTCCCTCAGTTCATCTTTAATTGTGGATGTTATGCGTTCCACCGCCGAGGACAAATCTCTCTGCAACTGTAGAGTGAGGGTCGCAAAATCCGATCTAGTCGGTAAGTCTGCAGGCTGGTGTGGTGGAGTGGAATTAGGGTAAGATTCCTCACCTTCCGATTCCTCCGGTGGTTCCCAATGAGGAGATTCCTCTCCTGAGGCGTCCGGCGCCATTTTGGCTTCCTTCCCGCGCGAAGGCAGCGGTACCAAAAAGGTCTTCAGATTGACCATGGCCGTTTTTTTTCCGCTTTTCGGGGGTTCCTTTAGAGGTGAGCCCTTTTTGGCTTGTTTCCCCATTGTTTGGGGGTGTATATCGCCGTGTGTATAGTCCGTTTTCGGGCTCGCGGGACGGGAGCTCCTTTAGCTTGCGTCTGCTCGCATCAAGGTCCGGACACGCCCCCCCACTCAGCTGTAATTTTGTGCACACCGCGCATGCGCCAACTACGCAACACACCTCCCGCCCCCCGCACACCCCCCGGCACACCCCTTCTTACCAGATGATCGGACACAGCGGTACACAGCGCATACGCGCGGCTATCAAGCCGTGTGGGAATGCGCGCGTCCGTGGCTGGATTCAAAACGCTGGTAAGTAACACGGGGCGGGGGGACATAAGGGGCCAACAGAGGGGTAAGCACCCTGGTGAGGGCTGCCTCATCTTCATGGGAGTTGTGATCCTCCTGCTGTATTATTGATGCAGCAGGGGGATCACAACTCCTATCAAGATGAGGCAGCCCCTCAGGTACTGCCTTAGTTTCATTGGACACGGGGGAGGGGGGGGCTCATATAAATGGGGCATTAAACACGGGGGGCTCATATAAATGGGGCATTAAACACGGGGGGCTCATATAAATGGGGCATTAAACACGGGGGGCTCATCTAAAGGGGACATTAAACACGGGGGGCTGATATAAATGGGGCATTAAACACGGGGTGCTGATATAAGGGGGGCAGTAAACACGGGGTGCTCATATAAATGGGGCATTAAACACGGGGGCTCATATAAATGGGGCATTAAACACGGGGGGGCTCATATAAATGGGGCATTAAACACGGGGGGCTCATATAAAGGGGACATTAAACACGGGGGGCTGATATAAGGGGGGCAGTAAACACGGGGTGCTCATATAAATGGGGCATTAAACACGGGGGCTCATATAAATGGGGCATTAAACACGGGGGGCTCATATAAATGGGGCATTAAACACGGGGCTCATATGAATGGGGCATTAAACACGGGGGACTCATATAAATGGGGCATTAAACACAGGGTGCTGATATAAATGGGGCATTAATCACGGGGTGCTGATATAAGGGGGGCAGTAAACACGGGGTGCTGATATAAGGAAGGGCAGTAAAGACAGGGGGTGCTCAAATAAGGGAGGGCAGTAAAGATGCGGTGCTCATATAAGGAAGGCTAGTAAAGACAGCAGGTGCTCATATAAGGGAGGGCAGTAAAGACGGGGGGCTCATATAAAGGGGCATTAAACATGGGGTGATCATATATAGGGGCAGTAAACACGGTGCTCATATAAGGGAGGGCAGTAAAGACGGGGGGCTCATATAAAGGGGGCATTAAACACGGGGTGATCATATATAGGGGGCAGTAAACACGGTGCTCATATAAGGGAGGGCAGTAAAGACAGGGGGTGCTCATATAAAGGGGGCACTTAAACACGGGGTGCTCATATATAGGGGGGCAGTAAAGACGGGGTGCTCATATAAAGGGGGTGTTCTGACATATTTCTTGAACAAATTCTACTGTAGAATTTGCTCATTGTGCATCACAGCACATGCGCACACAGTTACAGCTGTCAATCAGCCGTACCTTTGGCAGAAGAGCGCATGTGCGAGGAACACACTCCATCTCACAGATGGTGTGTGTTCCTCGGACATGCGCTCTTCTGCCAAAGGTACAGCCGTAACTTTGTACGCTTGCGCTGTGACATTGGTAACTGGCTGTTACCTTAAAGGTAACTTAATAAACTATTACACTATCTCTCTTTCTCTAACACTGTGTGTCTTTCACTCTCCTTACAGAGTTAGATTAACAGATTGTGAGAAAGTGACACTGTGTTCCCGCTCTGCTCCCCAGTGACACCCCTGGTCTGAAAGGCATGTGCTTCTGTGTGTGAATTTAGATATGAAAGGTGTGTGAATGCACAGTAACAAGGGTTGAAGCCTTGACGTGGCGTTACTGCTCACATGGGTATCCATGTGCCAATTCAACCAACGTGAGTGACTGTAATACTTATGTGTTTAATATAAAAATGTTCTATTATTCAAATCATGATTTAAGAAAATGCACTGTTACACCCAGCACCTATTCCTGTCATTCTCAACCTGGTAATATGATCACAATTACAATGTTTGACCTGTTATGTTTTCTTCCACAGGACAGCTCATATCGGGGTGCATGGTTACCTGTCCACACGTGTCCAGCTGGACTATTCTTTGTTTTGGAACCACACCATCCCTCAGTAACAAGGCTATAACTGCTTCATTCAGGTTCATGAGGTATAGAGGCATAAACAGTTTATTTTGGGGACTTTGTGTTTGTATTACATTCAAAGTTTTTAAATCCTCTGCTTCTCTCTCAATTACTTCCTCCATTTTCTTTGGGGAAAAAAATGCAAAAGTCTAAAAACAGCCTTTGTCCTTAAGGGGTTAATTACAACACTGGCCAGACTTTTCTATTTCCCCAGCCCATTTGAGGGTGTTACCGTTGTTCCAATCATATCGGGGATACTTCATGGAGGACTGAGCCCTGATTTGTTTGACCATTACCTCATGGTCTAAATGGGCGTGCTTTTAATGTATGCTGTTACTGTGTTTAGATTTTATTCTTAATATTTTTATTTCTTAGCATATTACTTATTTACAAAAACATTGTTTCACACAGTTGTGCCAATATCCCTGCCCTGGTAGCTCTTATCAGGAGACGTGATGATTTACTTTTCCTATTTCTTCTAGAAATGGAAGGTGATTACAAGCAGAATTTCCTATTAGCATCATTTGTGATCAAGAAATGTATCCGTGACTGAAGTGAAGGACACGAGGCTGGAAGCTAAAGACACTGAAATTTGTCAAATTCGTTTATTAAAAATAAATATCAAACTACCTAATGGTTATACATGTATTTGATAACATTTATGCACAGAATGTGTGTAGAGAGAGACAGACTGAGAGAGACAGAGAGAGTGAGAGAGACAGACAGAGAGAGAGTGAGAGAGAGACAGAAAGAGAGTGAGAGAGAGACAGAGAGAGAGTGAGAGAGAGACTAACAGAGAGAGAGACAGAGAGAGAGACAGAGAGAGAGACAGAGAGACAGACAGAGAGAGAGACAGAGAGAGAGACAGAGAGAGAGACAGAGAGAGAGAGAGAGAGACAGACAGAGAGTGAGACAGACAGAGAGAGAGACAGACAGAGAGAGAGACAGACAGAGAGAGAGTGAGAGAGACAGAGAGAGAGTGAGAGAGAGACAGAGAGAGAGAGAGTGAGAGACAGACAGAGAGAGAGTAAGAGAGACAGAGAGAGACAGAGAGAGAGACAGAGAGAGAGTGAGAGAGAAGCTTTCAAGCAGGCCGGACTGGCCTACCTGGATACCGTGAAATTTCACGGTAGTCCGCTGGTCCTGGGGCTGCTTTAAGTTGTTCGGTCACTCTGAGACGTTCACCACGTGCGTGCACTTCAGTTACTGCACAGGATAACGTGCGTCCAGAGCCGATGCTGTGTGAGAAAAGGTAGGAAGATACAACGGGTGGTTGTGAGTTTAGGGAGAAGTGTAAAGGGGATAAAATACATAGAGCCTAATGGAAAATTGATGACGGGTGGGGGAGAAAATACATACGTGAGTGAATATCAGATTGAGAGTGAGTGGCATTGTGTGTGAGTGAGCGGCAGAATAAATGGGTATATCACAGTGTTCTGTCAGATTTCTTGAGCAAATTCTACTGCACAGGCGCAGTAGAATTTACTCATTGCGCACGCGCACAAAGTTACAGCTGTCAATCAGCCGTAACTTTGTTAGAAAAGCACCTGCGCGAGGGACACACACCACCTCCAGCCCCCTCTGGATCAGCTGCGGTGACAGGCAAAGTATAAGTGTCTTACTTATTACTTACTAGTGTAGCAAGCAATTGGTAAAACTTCAATCAGTGACATGCTACGCTAGTAAGTGGAAGTCACACGAGGGGGACACATGGGAACTTAAGGAGGTGATCACAACTACCATCAGGTTGAGGCAGCCACCCCCCTGTGTGTGACTGTGTGTGTTCCAAGTCAGGCCCTGCTCTCAAAGCCGACCCTAGGCGGGTGCAGATGCCACTGTGCACAGGAAGAAGGGGCGACAAATCTGGGAGAACCTGTGTATATATTTTTTTAATGTCTGTGAAGTTAGACGTGCACCCTGCGACGGCGCCTCCTCAGTTGGAAGAGCTGGCTGGGGAGATGAAATGTTCTCCCCTCATCAGCCCTCCTTTCACACGGACAAGCAGGAAGCCTCTCGCGCTCCCTTGATGCGGAAGTGTCACGTAATGACCCCACGCTCATACTCCAGTGACAGGTGGGGAGCATGTTAATATTTTATATTAACTGCAAGTGTAATTGTATGAGTGGCAGAGTATGTGGCAGTGAGCAGCAGAGCCAGGGCCCACTTACTCCTGGGGGGCCCAAGGCAGCTGCCCGGTGGTCCCGCTGCCCCTCTGTACCTGCACTATGCGATCAGCACTGATCGCATAGTACAGGTGCGCCCAGCGTTCTCTCCTCTCCCCGGCTCCCTCTCGGAAATACGATGCTCTGCGTCATTACTACGCGCGAGCAGCATGTTTTGAGCTCTCGGGGTGTATAACACACACAGAGCCCATGCTGCCTGCGTCTCCCCGCGCTCCACTCACGTAGGAGAGAACACTGGGGTGGGGAAGGGAGGGGGGATAGAGAACATACTGGGGAGCGGAGGGGTGGATAGAGAGAACACTGGGGAGAGGGGGATAGAGAGAACACTGTGTAAATCAGATATATTCACACACTTTATCTAAATATTATATAATCCACCTATCCATATATATTAGTTTTAAATAATTATATAATTACATAATAAATAGCATATAAGTGTGTGTGTTTATTTTTTTGTATGGAGGTATTAGGGTGGAGGGTGTGATTGCATGCCGGGAATGAGGGGTGGGGTCCAGGGGCCCCAAACAAATGTTTGCCCAGGGTCCAGTCAATGTTAAAGATCTCAGGGCCCTGAGCAGAGCACGTGTGTGTGTGTGTTTGTCTGGATGGAAATTATGAGAGAGATGGGTTTGCGTGGGCATGTCTCCACTCACACGTCTGTGACCCTAGGATCGGCCCTGGTCATTCTGTCCCACTGTCTGTGTTACTCTCTCACACTCTCTGAAGATTACATATTCATCTAATCTTTTAGTGAATAATGTCACTGCTTTATCTGTACATTGTGCACGGACAAACCCGACGAGCTTGCTATGTGGGGGTAACTCGGCAGGTGTGTGGCTAAATTGGTAAGATTAAATATATCACAACTCACCTGCTACTCAACTTTTAATGAATAGACCCCTCTGTGTCAGACTTGCACCATGCTCTTCTCAATCGCATTCACGTCCCCCTTTCTTTTCTTCCTGTCACACGTTTCCCATGCTTGTCTCAATGTGTTCATGTTAATTGATGCGCCATCTAAAAAAAAAACATTGAAAACCAATTTTTTTCTTCAAACTCAGAAGATTAAAAATACCATTATTATATGAGTATATTTGTTATGTAAAATAAACAAGAAAAATTGGAAAAGTAAATTTTTAAACTTTTGATTGTAATTATGTAATATTTCAGTCACTCACCCTGGTTGAATTGGCACATGGATACCCATGTGAGCAGTAACGCCACGTCAAGGCTTCAACCCTTGTTACTGTCCAGTCACACACCTTTCATATCTCCAGTCACAACACAACTCTAACCCCCCCGTCTTTACTGCCCCCCTATTTATGAGCACCCCGTGTTTAAATGCCGCCTTTATATGAGCCCCCCATCTTTACAGCCCCTTTATGAGCACCCCGTCTTTACTGCCCCCCTTATATCAGCACCCCGTGTTTACTGCCCTTCCTTATATGAGCACCCCGTCTTTACTGCACTCCCTTATATGAGCACCCCCTGTCTTTACTGCCCTTCCTTATATCAGCCCCCCGTGTTTAATGCCCCATTTATATGAGCCCCCCGTGTTTAATGCCCCATTTATATGAGCCCCCCGTGTTTAATGCCCCATTTATATGAGCCCCCCGTGTTTAATGCCCCATTTATATGAGCACCCCGTGTTTACTGCCCCCCTTATATCAGCACCCCGTGTTTAATGCCCCATTTATATCAGCCCCCCGTGTTTAATGTCCCCTTTATATGAGCCCCCCGTGTTTAATGCCCAATTTATATGAGCCCCCCGTGTTTAATGTCACCTTTATATCAGCCCCCCTTGTTTAATGCCCCATTTATATCAGCCCCCCGTGTTTAATGGCCCATTTATATGAGCCCCCCCTCCCCCGTGTCCAATGAAACTAAGGCAGTACCTGAGGGGCTGCCTCATCTTGATAGGAGTTGTGATCCCCCTGCTGCATCAATAATACAGCAGGAGGATCACAACTCTCATGAAGATGAGGCAGCCCTCACCAGGGTGCTTACCCCTCTGTTGGCTCCTTATGTCCCCCCGCCCCGTGTTACTTACCAGCGTTTTGAATCCAGCCACGCGCGCATTCCCACACGGCTTGATAGCCGGGCGCATGCGCTGTGTACCGCTGTGTCCGATCATCTGGTAAGAAGGGGTGTGCGGGGGGTGTACGGGGGGCGGGAGGTGGGCTGCGTAGTTGGCGCATGCGCGGTGTGCACAAAGTTACAGCTGAGTGATTAGCTGTAACTTTATGCGCATGCGCAATGAGCAAATTCTCCTGCGATTGCGCAGGAGAATTTGCTCCAGAAATTTGCTCCAGAAATGCTCCAGAAATTTGTCAGAACACCGGCAAAGATTCATTTTTTTCACCTAGTGAAGATAGGTAGATAGGGAGATAGATGCTATATGCCAATAATTGCCATCCAAATTACAATCACAAAGGAGCTACCTAGCTGACAGATAAGTAAGATTGATAAAAATACACCATTATATGTAAATATCTGTTTTAAAGAGATTTACCTGTAACACATGGTAAAATTCTCATCTACTGGACCAAAAAACCATATCATCAAAGCTTGGGATACTGTGTATAAAGTAGTCAGCCTTTCCTCTGGATGGTCACTACTGATGCCACTATCTGTATTTCCTGATTTAAATTTGAATAATCTGGCACACTAAATCAATTCAAAATTTAAATGACTTTTTCTTAGGTAATTCTTTAATGTTTTAAGAAGCTTCAAGATAAATTCAGCCTAGAAGATAATATGCTAATAGAACTCAAATTAAATTATTAATAAAGTAAAAGATACATTTTCAATTCAAAATTTTGATCAAAATGATACAGAAAATGCATTCACTGATCTGAAAAAAAAACATACTTACATAATCCTAATAAATGCGTTACTGTATCTCAATGTTACTCTTATCTAATGCCCACACCAAGATTAAAGATATTGGAGCTTGTTACAACCTGGAAGAATGGCTTAAATTTTTTATCAGCTCTCAAAGGAATTAAACATTGCTCCAAATCATTGGGAAAACCATTTCAAAATAATTTATAGATGGTATTTACCCCATATGGGTTGAAGAAAATTAACTTCAGATATTCAGACAAATGTTGGAGAAACAGTGGAATTATTGGTTCACTTTCACATGTGTTTTGGTATTGTCATAAACTCACACATTTTTTGTCAGCAAACACATAAATTAAAACAAAAAGTAAATTCTAATATTCCTGTACTCACTTCAGAATTGGCTTTATTCGAATTCTTCCCTGATACTATTGAAAAAATTCATAAAATTATAATTGGAAATATCGTTTTAGCTGCTACTAGGGTCATCCCCAGATACTGGAGGTCACCAACAATCCCTACTATTAAAGAAGTTTTTCATTATATGCTATGAAATAAGAAGTAAGAACTGGCTCTCAGAGAACCTTCTTTGCAGTTAGATAACCTTAGACACTACTGGGACGAATGGGAAACAAAGATTAAAAGAGAATATAGATTTTGATTGCTTGTATAAAGAAAATTATTTGAAATTTTTTTATTTTTTGGCCGGTGGGTTACTGTTGGATCTGGTAGGCTTAGAGTTGTGGATAAAAGGCATATCCTGCAGTCCGTGGCTATCCAGAATTCATTTTCCGCACTGTCAGAGTGCAGTGATGTTGTGGAGGCTCAGACATGGAATTTGAGGAGCCACCCTCCTTTATGGCTGAGGTGTGCAAGGAGAAGGTGAGGCCTGGTAGAAAGCAGTTGTTGTTGGGCGATTCTATCATAAGGGGTGCTGAGTTGGACAGTATTGGCTTAGTGAGATGTCTTCCTGGAGCTACTGCTCGCAGAGACAGGAGGCGTATTTGTAATATTGTTAAGCAAGCAAATCAGGAAGGAGAATTGGATGTACTGGTTCATCTAGGTACAAATGATTTGGCTGACAATGAGGTTTCAAAGGTGAAGGAAGATTTTCGTGTTCTTGCCAATGATATACGGCAGGTTGTGTCCACACTGTCATCCTTCTCCTTGCACACCTCAGCCATAAAGGAGTCTTAAATTAGAGGGGCAATGATTTAAAAGTAATATCAGGAAGTATTACTTTACTGAGAGGGTAGTGGATGTATGGATTAGCCTTTCAGCAGAAATGGTAGAGGTAAACCTAGTCAAGGATTTTAAGCATGCGTGGGAAAGGCACAAGGCTATCCTAGATATAAGACAGGGAACTGGGGACTAATAAAAGTATTTAGAAAATTGGGTAGACTAGATGGACCGAATGATTCTTATCTGCCGACACATTGTATGTTTTTATTTTATTACGCGATTGTCATTAACTAGGTATTGTTGTGTCATGTTATGTATACTAGAATTGGTTATAGTCATTAGAATTTAATTTAAAAAAGATTAAAATAAAAAGCTATTGTGGATGGAGGCACTACCCTTCTCCCTTTTTTTTGCCCCCCCTCCCAATTTTACATTTTTTGTTTTATTTATTAACAATGTAATTTAATTGCATAATTAATTCATACCAATATGTTATCACAATGAAACCTGACTATAAAGTGCTTGATCAATGCTTTCATCATTGATAATTTAATATTGTTTAATATCAATTCATACATTGATATTTACTTTTTTTATGTATAACTTATGTGGAATTTCATTGTAAAAGTTATTGTTATTGTAAAAATATCTGTTTAATAAAATATGTTTGAAACAAATAACATATCTGTTTCCCATAGTATACTGTAATCTAGGGACTGACAACAAAATATGTTACTAGAATGGGTACTGATGTGAAAATAAAGTCATTTAATAAATGTAGGGCCATACCTAAAGTGTTTGGTACCTGGAGTGGATCTTATCTTTGACACCCCCTCTACACACAAGCCTCTCCCAAGGCTCTCTCTCTTCTCTGCTACCATTGGTGGGAAGGAAGAGTATCAGCTACTACTACAGCATCAATAATGCATCACAAGGAGTTCAGAAGTGCTATCACACATTCACAATCACATCACTACAATGAGCCAATCACAGGGTGACCTTCCTGCAAGATGCTGCCTTTATTGTGTGAAACCATGTTTTAATTTATAAATAAAGGTTTTCTTACCTTTCCACTGTTTGTGCATTGCAATATATGTGCTGACTGGAGGTGATGGATTGTTTTAAATCAAAGCAAAGTCCAATCCAGTGACATATGAAGTGGAAACAAAGTCAGAGCCAAGTTTGATTAAAAAATATTATGGTAATTTAACGATTGCAAATATGAGTGTAATTTGGTGATGTTTGTTGGGTATGTTGGCTGTAGTATTAATAATAATTAGTATATTTGTTTAAAGCTGCAATGTTATATTCACTCTCATTTCCTGGCTGTTTTTGTTAAGGTAAAAAATAAAATCTCTGTGATTTCGAGCATTTATAAAGTATTAAATCACACAAGACTTATACTGATGGTTTTTATGGAAAATATATGGTATGATTTCATTCCTATAGCAGTTATAAACCCTGGAACTGGCTTATCCTGAGATACTGTAATGACGGATATTACTCTAAACATCAGGGACATCTAGCTGCTCGGTTTCCCATCAAATTCTATTAAAGTAATTAAAATGCACATTTTTCCCGTCTCCTTTATTTACTGATATTACATATATTTGATAGATTTTGTCCACACCGGTCAGGAATGGCTAATCGATGAACCTCATGGTACTATTTGTAAGGGTTAATCCACCATCCTTGTCTCTACTTTTATAAATGATGTTATTACTAGACCACCTTAAAGAGACTGGCTGATGCCCAAAATGCATCTTCCAAATATTAATGCATATTAATGTGCTTTCATAGTACTTTATAATGCTTGTTTTACATTTTGCATTGCTTAAAATATAAAATACTTACAGCTAGCAGTTTGCAAGAAAACAGGACTGCCCAAACTAGCTGAGTAAAAGAAACTAATGAGAAAAATGCCATTCAAATTAATGGAATTTCCGGTCTCTCTAGTGAGGTCAACAGACAATATGTTGCACTGTTAATAGATCCTATTATGTACAAGAGCAAGTTTATAACATTCCACACAATGCATTATATTCAAGCAGCACAGGACGTAACTAAATGAAACAAAATTGTATATGCTGAGTGTCTATATAATCAGAGCTGCAGCATCTGTAGTATGCATGCAGATTAATCACTGGGGGAGTGCTTGAGTTAAATATTAGAAATGTGAATTATGCAGAATGTCTGCATCAAATCACACCGTAAAATGCCTGTGCACTATACATGCGAGTTTTGGGACCAGAATGTCCCTTTAAGGCTCTTCCAGGAGTGCTCCTGTTGGTGATACAATGTGTCAGGCTGGCAGCAGCAAATCCATTACTGGAAAGCGTCAGTTTAGAATTCTCCAGGCAGCTCGTGAGCATCTGACCTCACTGAGGGTCAGGTCATGCCCGGAGCACAACAGGAGTACAAACATGGCGATCTATCCAGACTCTCAACAAGCCTAGCATGTTCCTTACATTAAAGGATCCCTCCGGGCTGAAAAAGAACTGGACAAATAAATGTAAATTAAAGCGGACATATTAAAAATAATTATGCATTTAGTGTTTTTAGTTTTACCATCCTTTTGAAAGCTTTCTCTTGGGGATTGATCCAGCCCACATGACATCTGTATCTCAAACATAACAGTATTACGCCATGTGCTAATGACATACCTCCCCCTTCTGCTCCCGGTGAATCAGGATGCTGGGGAGTGGAGCTTGGGAGGTCAAGTGTCACTCATCAGTGACAGTGCTACTGCGTATGGGCACAATACTGCGCAGTATACAGTCTCCCATGTCCCAGGCAATAGAGAATGTGATTGGGACTGCAGGACTGAGATCCTAAAACTCACTGCCCGGAAAAGCGGGAGAGAAACTCCAATAAAGACTGTTTCAACCAGAGTAGTACATATGGGAGGAACCCAAAAATGTTTCTATTTGTGTGGCTTCCATTGGTGGCCAATAGATATACCCACCATGCCTACTCTAACTATGGCTGATAGAGGAAGATTGAAAATGAGCATTTGCCAAGATTTATAATAAGAGGGATTTTGTCCATCACACTTTAGCAACATTCTGTGACACAATGAAATGAAAGCCTTTCCACCAGTTACTTTCATGGTTAATGAGAAAACTCCTGAAATATACAGTAAATCTCCTGGCCATGTATTATTGTGATGTCATAATACACCATGACATCACCGAGGCTATATATCCAGGGGGCAGAAATAAACGCTCTTGTAGCTTTGCAGTGCTTGCAGTGCATTGGTTGCTTATTTTGCGAGTTTTTTGTGTTATATTATTATGCCGAAAGCGGTTAATAAAGGTGGTAAGTCAGGAGGTAGCAGAGGAAGCAAGAGAGGAATAGAAGGAGTAGAGGAAGAGGCAGGTGAAAAACAGATAAGTTATAAAAAGTCCAGTAATCATCGAAGTCGGGAGATAGAGAGGAAGAAAAGGAGCATAAAGAGGAGCAGGGAGGATGAGGAGGAAGACAAGAAACCAGCTAAAAATGGAAAGATGATCTCTGCTGGTGAAGGCACGAGTCGAAGGGGAGTTACCAGGAAAGATGGAGGAGAGCAGAAGAAGGAGGAAAGGGAACCATCTCCTGGATGTAGTAACCACCTCTCCATTAGAGACTTTAAATTCCACCAGGAGCTGGGGAGAGGTGGTTTTGGGAAGGTGAGCCATGTGTTTTCCTTTTACAAATAAATACTGCTTATAATATTGTTAGGCTGGAAGATGGAAGTACATTGATGGGTTGGGATAGTAGGTGAATTGCCATGTCACTAAGCATTCAGTGAACCACAGGAAGGTCCAGTCACCGTTGGTAGGTTGGAACGCCTTACGCTTTTCGTGTCTCAATCTGGCACTTAGTCATAGACAAGTAACTGAGGTGACTTCAAGCAGTATTCTCTGTAATAATATCATTGCTTTATCTCTCAGGTGATGTTGGCCTCTTGGAAAAAGAGCGAAAAAGTGGCTGTGAAAATCATGGAGAAACGTGCGAGGAGGGCAGCTCGCATTCTCCTGGAGAGCAGAATTCTAAAGACGGCATGGAAATGCCCATTTCTATGCCATGGGATTGCTGCTTTCCAGTCACAGGTACAGGATTGTATGTCTATAGCTCCATAGTCTTGTCCACTCCCCTAATCCGCTGCAACTATTGAGTCTGCCCCACAGCCACGTCCTCCATAAAGCCCCTCAGCACACGCTTTGTGGTGTCTTATCTGTTTCTTTTTCTTTTCTGTGCCACCTCAATCAGGCCCACGTCTTTCTGGTGATGGAGCATGTCCACGGAGGTAGCCTCGAAAGCTTCATGAAGGCCAGAGGCTACCTGAAGATCCGAGAAGCAAGGTGAGTAATGGCATAGTGAAGAATGGTTCTCAGAGACAGGGGGAGTTACAAAAAGTTAAAAGGAAAAAGCCAAAACATTTCTCAGAATATTGGGGTAAATATAAAGAAATGAAAAAATAGAGCTTCAAAAGGGAAACCTAATTACTGAATATAAAGGGGGTAACAAAATCATCTCTCTTAACAAATATTCACTAGCCATTCTCTACATTCTAATTATAACACTGAGTACATTAACTTGTCCCTATCACTCGGGATGGATTCTGTTAAACTCTTTTTCTTTCTCTCCTTTAGATATTATTCGGCTGAGATCATCTGCGCCATGCAATTTTTACACCGGCGTGGCATTATCCATCGGTAAGTAACAGATTCCTCCTCTGTCTGTTCTAACCTCTCCTTACTCTGTTCCTCTGCCTGTATTGCTCTCCCACCAATACTGCCTCCGCTCTCTATGTATTGTTACGCTGCTCTCTCATTCCCCTGTGTTATTTCCTTTATTTCCCTCTGCCTAGTGGTCTGTGGATTACTCTCACTTTGTTTCTATTTATTGTTCATTATATTTTAGAGACCTAAAGCCGGATAATATCTTGCTGGACAGAGGAGGCCACATCAAAGTTGCCGATTTTGGACTGGCCGTGGAAGGCATCAGGGGAAGTGCCAAGACTGTGGGTGTTGCAGGCACCTATACCCACATGGCTCCTGAGGTGAGATAGCTCTCATTTCTAAATGTATCTCTTGGATTTGAGAGATATACAGTGGTAGCCAGCACCCCATTTAAGGATTACATCTATAGTTATAAAATTCAGTATCTTTCTTGGTCCTGTCGTATGTCCCACTGCAGACAAAGAGTTAGCTGTAGCAGAATCTTATAAACTGGCCTTGGTTGCGGGAAACACAAGGGGTCCATTCTAAAAAGAGAGTGTTTCAGAAAGAATGTGATGTCCTCTAATTCCCATTAGAAGTCAGTTCCTGAAATTAGTTTTTCAGAATTGACAATATGGAGTCACAATGGCGGATTGCAAAATTCCACTTCCTCTGATTTGCATGAATTCGGTTTTGGGAGATGCTCTGTTGTTTGCCTGAAATGTCTGCAGGCCGTGTTTTTATAGTGCTTTATTCATGAAAGAGAGAATTTCCAGAAATTGCAGAAAATGGAGAGGAAATGTCAAATTTAAGATCTCATTCCGCAGATTGTGAGAATGTTTACAACTCGGCTACTTTTGCCTTACGTTTTAATTTTTCTACTCAATTCCCTGTATTTCTCTCTTTCTTGAATAAATCCCATAGTCTCAGACTATAATAAGTTGTTATGTAGTTCAGTGGCTTTTATGTGTTTTTTTATTGGTATCTGGTACAAGAATCATTTTATGTAACAGTAAAGAATTACAAACGGTGTCTGCGCTGTTTCCACCAGTTCTGTACTTTTTGGTTGTACCAGCACTCATTGCCAAAGTATTAAAAAATCATGAGCTTATTGTCGCGGAATCTCCTCCAATCAGTGCTTGGTAGAGGCATCAAAAGACGCAATCACATAACAAACAGCGATTGCACTTCTTATTACCTCTCCCCCGACACTTTACAGTGTGGCGGTATTTAAACGTGACGCCCAATGTGTTTCACTACAATCTGATCCCTGTAAATAGCAGGAATTGAGCACATGAGCGAAGCATGTGTATTTTTGCATGTCGTTTCTAAATGTACATCTCTGCTGCTAAAGGAAATTAAATCCCATGGTGACATGAACCAGTTTGTGGTACTGCACATACTAACATGCACGCAGATCTGGTGCGTCTGGACTGATCTTCTTGCAATGGAATAGAAACAAATGGAAACAGACTATAGCAGGACAAATGTTTGCGTACTACACATCCGATGATGACTGATCATCATGATATATGTATTTATCATAAGTCTACAATGCCAAAGTTAGCTATATTTAATATTTAGGGGATGGAATCCTTTTAAATGTATGCATATAGTCTTCTGTTTATGACATCACCTTAAGGCATGATGTGCACATTCTATATTCTCTTCTGAAGTCACTAATTTGCATATAAAGCAACACAATGACTTCATAAGCCAGAGAATACACTGATATATTAAAATGGTATGTTTCTCTTGATCTCTACATTCGGTTGCAATTCTTTGCGCACAATGTATAGATTTAAGTGACAGATTCCATTTAACTTGCTTTATTATTATTACAAGTGATTTTTCTTTAATGGCCCAATTAGAGAAATGGATGCCAGTGTCTGTGAGTTCTTTAATTAGCCCCATCATAAGAAAGCTACGAGTGGTCTATTCAGATCAGTTATAGTTTACATTGCTGGGAAAAATGCTAATAAATATTGCAAGAGAACTTGTATGATAAAATGAATTCTTCTGCAGGTCATCTTGAGAGAGGAGTATGGCACTTCCGCTGATTGGTGGTCGTTTGGCATCATATTATATCAGATGCTGGTGGGCAATCTTCCATTTAACATCAACCAGTCCAAAGGGGATTATTGGGATTGTGTGTGCAGTGAGAATCCCCCCTATCCGAGCCGGATGTTAAAGTGGTCGAAAGACATCCTGGGAAAGGTAAGCATTCCTCAGCACTGGGGAAAAATATAATATGGAAAGACATATATGTATATTATATGAGGAATTTACTGGACTTGATAGTTTAGGGTCCATAGAGCTTAATGAGCTAATGTATGAGTGATGGTGTGAAAGCTTGAAATATTATTAAAAATGAATTAATCTAGCACAAATAACCTCAGGTGTGTGTGAACCCTCCCAACATACCTGTAATATACAGTAGAACTAGTGCAATATGTGAGGGTAATAATACATCTTCAATGAAAAAGGGATCATTGTAGTGCAGTAAGTCAATAGTACAGCTGTATAGCCTAATGAATCCCGGCTCATGGGTATCAAGTATTTCATAAAGGTGTCCCTGTGGTTGGTAGCAGGTCAGATCTTCCTCGATGTTTGCATGTAGACATGATGCAAAGTAGGTAGGGAACAAATAATTAGAGAGAGTATAAAACATATCTAGCATCTACTTACATTTACATTTCTTAACACATAAATACTTAGCCAGCCTAGGACAGTGTACAAAAGTCCACTCTCGGCAAAGGCATGTATCTCTGGTGAACTGATGTGTGTTGTTTCCGGATTCCATTTTGGCTTCTCCCCCATATGTTCATACGTTCCCATGTCAACATGTTTTGCTTTTTCAAGCTTTTTCAAACGTCTAGTGTCGTGTCTCCTCACTGGACTTAAATAAGCCACTTGATTCGTCTGTTAAAGCCGGTTGAATTTTCTTGGTCCACATTAGTAAGAGTAAAACGTGTCAGGGTCGAGTGGAATTTCATTATACATAGGTACATTTGCTGAATAGCAGGAAGGCGTAACACTTATTTTTATTGCAGCTTTTAGAAAAAGCTCCTGGCTCCCGGCTCCGGAAGCTCGGCAACATAAGGCTCCACCCATTTTATCGCTTAGTGATATGGGACCAACTGGAGGTGAGGAATATTCCTCCTCCTTACCAGCCACCAGTGGTGAGTACTCCCACGTTCTCTTCAGTCACATGACACACACACGTATCTACACATGCCGGACAAGAAGCGTTTACATGCAAATGTGTTTACATGCAAATGTGTTTACATGCAAATGTTTTCCATATCAAATGTTTACTCCATGAGTACCCCGAGACATGTATTTATCAAACATATGCAGTGCCAAGGTTAGCCATCATAAAAGGCTAGTCCTTTTAAATGTGTGCGTGATGTCTTCTGTTTATGACATCACCTAAACGCATGATGTGCAAATTGTATGCTCACTATTGAAGCAGCTTATTTGCATTTGAAGTGATATAAAAGAATACACATATAAAACATACCCCAAGAAATATCTTCTTATTATGATACACAGTTTATCTAGGGAAATGTAGGACCGAAGTACAGCGCTTAAGGTCAATAAGTGCAGCTGCAGAGTGTATTTGTGACTAGTAGGTGGCGCTTCGTACACTTTGAGAACATATTATCTAATGAAACACCAGCCCTTTCAGTCACAGTTCAGATTTCCGCCTGTAGTGTAATTCCACCTCTACAGAAGATAATCATTTGAGAGATAGTTGATGCCTCTGAGTTTTCAGGTTCTTCTACCTGTAGCAGGTGTTATGATGTATTGGTTTGTGATCTTGCTTTTTGTTGCAGGAGCCAACTAGGGACCTACAGGCTGCCCCCCAGGAGATGTCCCTCTCAAATCTGGTGGCCCTGAAGCATTCCATCACTTCAGAGGACAGGCAGGCTCTGCCTGGCCTGTCTTATATCCGCCCCAGATGGAGGGACTAAGAGGCAAAGACTCCGCATATTACCATCAGACCATCTGGGACGGGAAGGAGGGCCGGAGTCTGAGCCTCACTCTCCTGGGAAACGCAGTAAGTAAACAAAGATTTCACTACATTTCCCATCTTCTATCTTCATTTACACAGACAATATTATCACTTGTTTTTTTATGTAATGACAATTCAAGCTTCAAATTACTTCTAATGTGATTATTTAACCCCTTGGCGACACAGGACGGACTAGGTCCGTCCTGTGTGCCGGGGCGTTAGTGACACAGGATGGACCTAGTGATTATTTAAAGCAAAAAGTTTAAATATTTTTTTTCCGTTTGTAATGTTTCTTATACCAACAAATACTCACTTTTTTTTCCAGGAGTCAGCCCACCAACTCTGCTGAAAGGTCACCAGTTTTACATCACCTTCCCCTACTGTGTACCACCAAACAGTAGCATTACTCCCCTTCCTTCTTACCAACAAACAGAAGAGACTCTTTCCCTTGCTGTGTGTCATCAAACAGCACAGCTTCTTCCTCTCCTTGTATGTCATCAGTCTGCGCAGCTTCTTCCTCTCCTTGTATGTCATCAAACTGCGCACCCTCTTCCTCTCCTTGTATGTCATCAAACTGCACACCCTCTTCCTCTCCTTGTATGTCATCAAACTCAAGGACCTCTTCCTTTCGCTGTATGTCATCAAACAGCGCAGTCTTGTCTGATCTCCAGTTTTGACCCGGCTTGTACGACTATCCACTCTCCAGTTTTGACCCGGCTTGTACGACTATCCGCCCTCCAGTTTTGACCCGGCTTGTACGACTATCCGCTCTCCAGATTTGACCCGGCTTGTACGACTATCCGCTCTCCAGTTTTGACCCGGCTTGTATGACTATCCGCTCTCCAGTTTTGACCCGGCTTGTACGACTATCCGCTCTCCAGATTTGACCCGGCTTGTACGACTATCCGCTCTCCAGTTTTGACCCGGCTTGTACGACTATCCGCTCTCCAGTTTTGACCCGGCTTGTACGACTATCGGCTCTCCAGTTTTGACCCGGCTTGTACGACTATCCGCTCTCCAGTTTTGACCCGGCTTGTACGACTATCCGCTCTCCAGTTTTGACCCGGCTTGTATCACTATCCGCTCTCCAGTTTTGCAACAACCATACTTTACAACCAAGAAAACTCAACTTTATGTAGAAATGAAAACAGCCCTGTCTACCACCAAAAATGACAGATAATGGCTCACAGCACTGTCTACCACCAAAAATGACAGATAATGGCTCACAGCATTATCTACAACCAAAAATAACATGGCCTGGCGAACAACTCTATGGACCACCGAAAAGTACAGAAATGTCACATCCAGACTTAAAGACCGATGGTACGCGTTTCATAGTTTATCACTAGCTGTTTGTTGTTTTATTCTGAATACTTGCAGTTGTCCCTATTAAGGATTAATCACTGGCCAGGATATAGGACTATATATTATATAATATTGTTTATTATAGGCACTAATAATGGTCTCTCTTATTCTTACCCCAATGCAGCAATGTCACTCTTTTGACCTTTGCTAACCACTCCAAGAAATCCTGAGTGTAATTTGAAGCCACTGGAGCCACATTAACAGTCATATTAAGGAATGGCGCACAGACAGGTATCTTGGGATGGATTAATCACTGTATTTTTCATTTATTTGAATCATTATCTTTGGCCACATGTTTAATAGTAATCCCTATACAGCTTTTAGGTTAATGCATTTGAGGATCTCACCTAGCCTGCCAGCTGTCTTTTGGACAAAACTACTCGCGAGAAGTGGGATCTTTAGAGCTATACATACGGTAAGGTGAGTGATTAATCACTGGCCAGGATACAGGATTATACATTATATAACATTGTTTATTATAGGCACTAATAATGGTCTCTCTTATTCTTACCCCAATGCAGCAATGCCACTCTTTTGACCTTTGCTAACCACTCCAAGAAATCCTGAGTGTAATTTGAAGCCACGGGAGCCACTTTCACAGTCATATTAAAGAATGGCGCACAGACAGGTATCTTGGGATGGATTAATCACTGTATTTTTCATTTATTTTAATCAGTATCTTTGGAAACAAGTATAATATAATTAAAATAATATATTATAATTTATAATATTGTTTATTATGCAGCAATGTCACTCTTTTGACCTTTTCTAACCACTCCAAAAATCCTGAGTGTAATTTGAAGCCACGGGAGCCACATTAACAGTATTTTCGGGTGGTTATATAATATTGCTTATTATAGGCACTAATAATGGTCTCTCTTATTCTTACCCCAATACAGCAATGTCACTCTTTTGACCTTTGCTAACCACTCCAAGAAACCCTGAGTTTAATTTGAAGCCACGGGAGCCACTTTCACAGTCATATTAAAGAATGGCGCACAGACAGGTATCTTGGGATGGATTAATCACTGTATTTTTCATTTAGTTTAATCAGGATCTTTGGCCACATGTTTAATAGTAATCCCTATACAGCGTTTAGGTTAATGATATATATATAAAGTCTGCATAAAACATTTCAGGATCTCACCTGGCCTGCCAGCTGTCTTTTGGACAAAACTACTCGCGAGAAGTGGGATCTGTAGAGCTATACATCCGGTAAGGTGACATACACGATTTGATTGGTGCCCTGCTTGAATGTAACAATTGAATTGTTCTATAGTTCTGTCTGTGTCATTTATTTGATATTTATTTGATTCATGTCTCAGTCAGCTGTGCTTTCCCTGTTCTTCATTTATTAAGCGTTCCTCCCAAGAATCTCAGTCCCGTATCTCTGATTGTTCTGTAGATCAAGCCTGGCTGCAGTAGCTGGACTGCTGGACTGGTATGAAGAACACCTGCAGATTCCTTCCAGCTTCTCCAACATCATCTTCTCAAACCAGTCATTTCAGCCCACACCCTGTGTGGTTCCCTAACCAGACCTTAAGGACCAACACAATACCAAGTGTTATTCACCTTCTTAATTAAGCACAACTGGGTAAGCTCTAAATCCTGGACCGGTGTCGGGCAAGGGGGACAGGTGGAGTGGGTGCAAGAGGACTGTTTTGAGAAGGACTGATTTAAATCACTCCATTTTTCCCTTCACGGGTTTTGAGAACTTGATCAGCTCACCCTGATTCGCTTTCCATGCTTGTGATCCAAAGAGATCCAGGAAAATACCAGTGGATGAGCCTAAATCCCACTGTAAGAATTATGACTGGATCCTGCCGACTCCCCAGGGTTTGAAGGTGAGGTTCTCCTGCATCATGTCTTATTTGAGTTTGTCACTCAGGACTAGACAATGTTGGGTACCCCTCACAGTCCCTTTTGCTCTTGTAATCTCCATGCCATGTTCCCTGTCTTGTTCTATATAAGGTTTTTTTTGCCTTCTTCTTTTGCAGTGCTAAACAAAAAATGGGAGAAGGGTTCAACTTGATGGACACATCTTTTTCCCACCAAAACTTCAATATGTAACTATGTAAGTCTGTTCAGATTGCCTCCTGTATTGTCCATCTGTCTCTGTCCTCCATCTACCCTACTCAATCTTGATCTATTATATAGGCTTGGTTCCTGATCTTTATTCTGTCTCCCTTATTCTCCCCCAAAAGCAGAATCTTCATCACTAGCAATTCTAATCATCACTGTCATGGATGAGGAATTCCCATCATAATACATCTCTACATACATCAGACTGTGAGACTGATCTATACATCCGGCTGCAAGATTCATTGAACATGTCTGCTCTAGACATACTGCTCTCTTGATAAAGACAGCCTTGTACCTCCTCCGCTCTGCCCATAAAACAATGGATGTACAAAGACCACTACACAGCTATCATCTCTTCACTGAAATGAATGGTGAAGACCAGCACACAGTAATCTCCTCTTCCCAATCCAAGATCATCACACCAGCTGCTTCCATCCATACACTGACCAACAACTGGAAGATCCCTGACTTCTCATCAGCACTAATACTGGAAACACAGAAAGTGTTAGCAGTGCTTCCTCTTTAGCATTGCTGCATAAAGTGCTACAGATTCAGTACTGTCTTAAACTTATTATACGAAGAAGATTTCTACCAGCACAGCATGCTGCAAACTGGTAACATGATATTGTGTGAAAACAATATATATTCAGACACTTATATCCAATCACAAGCTATCTGCCGGGTCCATCTCATACTGAGGTGAAGCAACATCATCACAGCAATCACACAACTCAATATTCCAGTCCACTCCGAGGATCCAATTCATCGACAGACTGAATAATAAAGATCTGAGGATCACTTTTGTTTTACTGAAACTAATGATGTTCTGTATGTAATGGTTAGGTTTTGTATATTTGTAAATATATCTTTTACACACTTCAAAAATATAGATTGAATGCATTAGTTTCTATATGTTGATGAGTCTTCTTGTAAGAGTTTATGGTCCTGAATATTGTCCGGAAGTTAAAAATGGAAGACATTTTTGGATCTGTATCTAAACGTTCAGTGATAGTGAGATGATAAGGGAAACAATCCGGTTATAGATGGATGGATGGATGAGGGTTCCATGATGCTGGAAGGTGAGAGTCCTGTGATGCTAGGGAAAAAGGGGGATTAAGGGTAGAGAGGAAGGAAGGGAGAGATTCCTGTGATGCTAGGGGAATAATCCTTGGAATTAGCCTAATGAATAACAGGGAGCAGGGTTCAGAAGTGCACCCATACATTCTTACATATTTAATCTCATTGTTGGATAAAATCCCAGTGAAACCAATTTCAAAAGATAATTTGGCCTCTCTGAACTCACCAATCTCCCATACTGAAATTTTAAACACGATCAATAGTATTCCTAATAGAAAGGCTCTGGGACCTGATGGTTTTACAATGTTATATTACAGAACATTCTCTGTTATGTTAATCCCCTATTTAATTAACTTGTTTAACCAATATTGGAAAAATGGGACAATGCCAGATTAAAATCTGTGTGCTCAAATCATAACACTGAGATAAAAGACAAAGGTGTGGGATCCCTCTCAGCAAGAATGAGGAAAAGTTGAAATAACCGGCCCTATAGGATGTAACCTACTCGGGAGAGGAATCACCATTTTTTTCTCACTTGCACAATTACAATGGAAACCTCTCCATTTCCATATCAGACTGGTCCCACCCATAAGGGCAGTCCAGATCCAAATAGCCTGGCAGGTCTCCTCTGCACGAAGAATACAGCTTACATTTTGGCCTTTGTTGGCCTCATCAGTGTGGTACGGCTGGTATCGCTCTACGTGCAGCGAGCTAGGGACCCATGTCTGGGCATAAGCCCACGAGATATATGTGAAGCATTCAAAAAGTTTTATTCGCATCTCTATGCTCTTTGGGAATCACCTTTTGAGGACGATATAGCTCACTACATACGGGATATAGATCTACCCACTCTAACTGTAGAGCAACTGGCGACTCTAAACCAACCATTTAAACTAGAAGAGACTATACAGGGGATAAACCGTCTAAAAATTAATAAGGCACCTGGTCCTGATGGTTTTCCTAATACTTTTTATAAGAAATTCAAATCAGATTTAGCCCAACATCTTACGGCTACATTCAACGAAATTAGGGATAAGGATTCGATACCAGTTGAGCTATTACGGATGACAATATCTCCTATATTAAAACCATCTAAAGATCCAACAAACCTAGCCAAATATAGACCAATCTCATTAATTAATACTGAAATTAAAATATACTCGACAATAATAGCTAACCGGCTTAAAACTATTATCCCCTCAATAATTAATCAGGACCAGGTTAGTTTCATAGCAGGATGAGTGACCTCCAGTTGTACAAGGAGATTGATTGGCCTCTTGGGATACGCAGAGAGGACACGGACTCTCCAGCTGGTCCTGTCACTGGATGCCGAGAAGGCTTTTGACAGGGTCAACTGGGGATTCATGAGTCAGACCCTGGAGAGATTTGGAAAAGTCGGTCCAATAAACGCAGCAATTATGGCCCTGTACTCTAATCCATCGGCGAGAGCTGTGGGTCCTGGCATCTCCGCAAACTGGTTTATGATTAAAAACGGCACACGGCAAGGCTGTCCCTTAGCTCCGATACTATATATTCTGACTCTTGAAACATTAGCTTCCCAAATCAGAATCAACCCCAGGATAAAAGGCATTCCAATGGGACATGGCAATTTTAAGATATGTCTTAATGCAGATGATATCATCCTGACACTCTCAGATCCAACCAACTCTCTGGAGGCCTTGATGATAGAGCTAAAGACATATAGTGAGGTGTCGAATTACAAACTGAATATGGGTAAATCCCATATAATGACGATTAACCTTGACGCCCCAACAATGTTTCAACCTTCTGAAAAATATCCCTTTGCCTGGTCTAAAGAGGGTTTTGACTATCTTGGGATATTCATAACCCAAAAGCTGGAAGACCTAATGATCAAAAATTTCGATCTACTAAATAAATACACCATAGGGAAATTATCAAAAGACTGGAAGTCCCTTGGTATATGTGTAAACATAATAAGATCTTATTTATTACCAGAGTGGTCATATTTATTTAGAATGATTCCTCTTAGGATCCCCTTGCATAAACTCAGACTATTGCAAAGAATCTTTATGGATTATATATGGGCACAGAAGAGACCCCATGGCCCATTTTTGAAACAATCTAATAAGGGAGGATTAGCCATGCCGAATGTCATCAAATATTACCAGGCCAGTCGCTTATTGCACATGCGGAGATGGCAGGACCACCTGGCAGTAGCGGAGCCGTGGTACAGTGTTGAATCCTCTATATTGGGAGTGGAAGATATATCCCAGATCCTATGGCTTGATTCTGGGGTTATAAAAAACGTAATCAAAAACACAAGCTGCCTATATACTGGCGACCTACTAGCCGATTGGCTGGTCTTTAAGAGAAGGTACAACCTGTCTAATAAGATTCTGCCCCTTTGTTCATTGAAAATAATTGAATCTAATGTAGACAATATAAAATTGGATAACTGGTTAAAGGCCGGTCCCAGTATAATTAAAGACATCATGGATGGTCATGTTGTCAAATCCTTCCCACAGATTCAACAAGAACTTGACCTACCCACTAAAGAAATATTTGCGATTGAAAAATTACTTAGACCGGCACGTCCTCCGAGTTGGAAACGACGTTGCTAAGAATTGATAAGAAGTTGCTTGAATTTTTTGATCCAGAGTTAAAAGGCATAAAAGTTTCTCAATGTTTGGAGCTTTTTAACCTCCAAGATAAGGACATTAAACCAAGATCCTGGTTAAATTGGGAAAAAGACCTGGGAGAAGAGATCTCAGTGGCGAGTTGAACAAACTCAAAAATGTGAAAAAAACTGTTCATTACGTAAATATTTTGGAATTGCATTATAAGATCCTACACCGCTGGCATCTAGTTCCAATGATTCTAAATAAAATATGCAATCTAGAAGAGGGAACAACTAGACATATATGGTGGGATTGTAGGGACATAGGTCCCTTCTGGACCCTCATTTTTAAAAACATAACAATTATGGAATGCCAGATTGAACCAACTATAATGACAGCAATACTCCACCTTAACTTACCACACATCTCCTTTAACAAAAGATATTTGATTATCCAAGTTCTGCTAGCCTCCAAGGTTGTTGTAGCCAGGCTTTGGAGACAGGGCTGTAGGCCGTCTTGGTCTCAGACGAAATCCCAGATAGAATATCAATATAACATGAAAAGAGGCTTAGCTTTCCAAGAGGATAACCATAAAAAAATGACTCCCTCCGATCTTAAGAGGGGTTGGTATTTCGTCCCTGGACACGACGTGACATGTATAGATAAAGCTATTAATTCTACCCATCCATCCCCCCCCCGATACTTGAAGTAATTAAAGACGTATTTATTTGAGGAATCTGACCACTGCTCTCTCACTCTTGCGTTGAATTTGTAATGTATGTCTCAATGTTTTGATGTTAAGTATTTGTCTTTTTGTATTCTTGGCTCAGCTATCAGTTCTCTTGCTGCCACCCGAACCTCACACACTTCCTATAATTATGTTTAGTTTAAAGTAGCCTCTTAGGTTCGAACTGAAGTGCGTGAGATAAAGGAGGGCACACAATACAACCTATGATACAGGTCATCTTTTTACTAACAAACAGGTATTATGCAACTTGGAGGACACAGGGTTAAGTCATAGATATGTATTGCGTGTTATATATGTACCTGTATTTTGTATTTGTATTGTGTATTTTCTGTAACAAAACTTCATAAAACAATAAATATTTAAAAAAATGTTTTTAAAAATCGTCAGGCCACGGAAAGTACAAGGAGATTCATTAATCCTATCCATGAAATAAAGTTGGGATAGGATTCTCTGGGAATATCTTAGAGAAATTATGTCAAGATTTGGCTTACCAGAGCCTTTCACTGGGGCCGTATTCGCTTTGTATTCTAATCAGCCAAAGTCTCTGCATCTGGTTTCATATTAGATAGTTTTTCATTGTCTAATGGTACAAGACAGGGTTGCCCCTTGTCACTACTTTTATTGTTTTGGCGGAAATCATTAGATTTTATCCATTACTACAATGCAACAAATGCAGGCCCTTTAATTCAGTTTGGATTCACATAAACCTCAATGGTTGGAAATGGAATCAACAAAAATATACCCACTCTCAGTTGAATAAATTCTATGGATTCCCACAAATTTGACTCCAAAACTATATTCATTATTTCCAACCACAAAAACAACTATTAAAGCATGGAATTTCATTTTAAAATTGATCACTCCAAAAACAAATTTATCAAGAGCAACTCCCATATCAATTTTAACCAGATGTACCCGATTTTGACTTTGCGTATTGGTCCTCTCATTCTATTAAACATATTGATAATCTTATAAAAAGTTCCAAAATCATACCCTTTAACCAATTAAAAGAAAGTAATAACATTTTGATAATTCGGATGCCCCAGATCACGAAAAATTGATTGCTTGGATTAGTTTAAAATGTGACTGGATCTGAATAAGAGATCAATGTTATTCTCACCTAGAGTAAAAAAATATTTTTCGGATCTGGGAGGAAACATACCATATCTATTTTTTTACTTGACTTTTGAAAACAACGACAATGAGAAATCAGACTTCATGCTACATTGGTAGTGGGTCTTAGGCCTGGCCTTTGATCTGGATGATTGGAATGGTTTTATTTTATTATTGAAAGGTACTACACATGTGTCTCTCATTATGAATCCCATTATAAATTATTATTCAGATGGTACCTAACCCCCTCAAAATTACACAAATTCAAATTATTAAATTCAAACAAATGTTGGAGGCATTGTGGACATGTGGGGTCCTTAGGCCATATTTTCTGGACATGCCCTTTATTAAAGCATTATTGGAGTTTGATTTATAAAATAATTAACACAATTACAGATTCAATTATACTCCTAACCCCTAAAATTTGTTTATTTTCAAAGCCTCCACCACATTTACCCCAAAACAAATCAATTATATTAAAACATTTATTAAATGCAGCCAACTTTCATTCCCAAATATTTGGACTCTACAAATACCAATCTACTAAAGAAATCTCAAAATTAGCAAATCGAAAATAAAAGATGTGAATTGGTTTTTAGACAAAACTTTAAAAATATTAATTTGCATCATGAGTGGGCAATGTGGGAAGATGACATAGTAAAAAAAAAAAAGTATAGTCTAGTGTGATGCCCCCCTATTTGACCAACATGGTTTTTAATAAAATCTTTTTTTTTTAACTTATTGTTATTTTTATTTCATTGCATTTTTATATATTTCTATTATCTTCTGCGATGTCACCGGCATGGATGCCAGTTCCAGCTGAAGTTCAGGTGCAGGGGCAGGAGCAGGTGGGATACCCTGTGCACGGTGACCACTTTGCCCCAAGGGTGGAGCCCTAGGCTTTGAGTAGCCTCAATCAGGGGTTTGGGGCCTTCTTTTTGGCATCTTGACAAATGGGTAAATCTAGAAAACGTAGTCACAAGCCAAAAGGTGTGGAGAAGGAGTGGAGAAGGGCAGAGTAGTCAGGGTACAAGCCAAGTAAATACCAGTAGTTCAGGGAAAATAACAGTAGTCCAATCAAAGGACAGGCAGGCAAAATGTTCCAGCAAAGAGTGCTGGGCGGAGGGGGTTTAAATAACAAGGCAGTTAACGAAGGACAGGGAACACCTGAATTTCAATTAAGTATGTGCAGGAGGTAGACAGACCCATAGCAATGCTGAAAAACCAGGCCCTCTGGTGGCATGCAGAACAGGTATAAGTACCAGAAGCACAGAGTTCCAGTGATCAATGCCAGCAGAGGAATACTTATGATATCATATTAGTTTTTATATTTTATGTAAAACCATATGTATATATATTTATTATCTTTTCTCTTAAGTATTATGGATGTATATCTTGTTATTGTTATTTCTCCCATATTGTGATCTATATTCAACATTTTTAAAAATTATTTCTGTAACTTATGTCTTATAAAACTGAATAAAAAATAATTTGAAGAGGATGGTGTTTACTTTAGCGCTGTACTTTATTTTTGTTATTTATATATATTTACAAATCTAAGAAACTGAAACACTCACAAGGTTTCATATTCAAATACCTCAAAGTGATTTATTCCAAATCAATCTTTCAGTCTCAATCAAATACTTTTATCAAGACAAAAAAAAAGTTGATTTGGACAAAAAAAAAATCATATCCAGCAGTGGAGCTGGTGAATTTACCTGCTCAGCAGTGCTGCCAAGATGATCTGTCAGTCGCATGTAGTCCCTCCCTCCCGTCGCAGCGCTCGGCGAACTACATTTCCCATGAATGCTGGCTCCTCATTTACAGCGCCAAGGAGGGTGAAACGATTGATGACAACTGCAGTCGTTATGTGGCGCTCTGATGTAAAAGTGATGTCATGATCCTCCTCTTCCTCATATAGAGTTACTCTCGGTGGTGATGTAGTGGAATTAAAACAAAAGCTATAATGTAGGTAAATTATGTGAACTCTACTGGGCCTCATAGCGTAAAAACATCCAAGCTGGCTAAATAAGAATTTATCAGGCAATATATAATTACATCTGCTGATCTGTTTGTGCTTTATTAATTTAAGCAATGTCATTATGAGTAAAACAAATACAATTTCATACTATGGGGAAATATATGTTGTCAATTTAAGCGCCTGTTCCTGGACAGTCATCTACCTGATAAATAGAAATGTGATAGAAATTTGGTGGTTTTGTTTAAATAGTGAGACTCTATCCAGGTGCATTCTGTAAGATCCATTTATTATAATACAGATATGCTGTGTACTGAGTCTTTTAAACACGGTCTCATTTATTTCAAAATCCTATCTAACTTATCATGCCAAATACAGACAAATAAAACTGAATATTAATCAGACCATTGTAACATTATTTGAGTACTTTAAACATATTGGTTTGTTTTTTCCATTCAGATTTTATATTTATATTTGACTGGAAGCTGAGGTAGGAAGGAAAAATTAGTTCTTAAAAGCTCAAGGTCAAAGAGAACCGGCTTTGGTTACCGCCAAAAGCTCAGGCAACACTAATCACCAAGAGGACGAGGGCAAAAACAGTGCAGTAAACAAACTCAAATAAAGCTCATCAGACTCAAATACAAGATAGTCTTGGTAGTATTGTAGGACCTGCAGTTCAGACGCCAGTACTGACCTGCCACACACCATGCCCTCCTCAAATGGCCAATCCACCAGCTTTCACCTTACTCTCTATGGCATATACAGGCAATCCAAAAGGTTTCATAAGGAGAAGGCATGAATAAGAGGGCAGACCCCAAAATATAGGGAACAAGCCTCCAAGAGGACCGGTGTTCTGACAAATTTCTGGAGCAAATTCTCCTGCGCAATCGCAGGAGAATTTGCTCATTGCGCATGTGCATAAAGTTACAGCTGATCACTCAGCTGTAATTTTTTTTTTGTTTAAATTTTGTTTATTGAAAAAATTTTCATAGATCAGATATAAAGATCAGATGTAAACAGTGTGCATAGTACGCATAGTTCTCAGTATCATAAGACATTAACCAATATGATGGTGGGTCTTCTAATATAACAGTTCTGTATCTATACTCATGGATAATTCACATACATAAAATAATATTATAGATGATAGGAAACATTAGTGTTCAACAGCAATAATCCTGCTTATAGCAACTGTCGGATTTGATCGTCCCTATGGACATTTCCCATATAGACTTTCATATGTCTGATGGACATATTGCTAGGGAAGGTTCCTCAACCTTATAAAAATAACAACTGACAAAATACTGAAAATGGTACTAGACACTATATGTAATCAAATATCTTAACATAAAAAAAAGGATAAGACTCAGAGAAAATCAGAAAGAGAAATTAAGAGAAGTATAGGGGGAAAAACAGTGAGAGGTAGGTAGGAGCGAGGTACGTGTCTGAGGAGAGTCCGCCAACATCCTGACCTCCGCCAATTGAGCGAAATCAAAAAGAGTATGTCATACTGTCATCTGCTTGGATCGCATCTCTGCATTCCTGACTATTGAGATATAAAATCCAATGCGTCCATTTATGTGCATGTTGTTGTCCCTTACCATTGGAAGTTTGTATCATGTCCTCGACCACTCGAATTGATTCCACAGAGGCTATCCACTCCTTGAACGTCGGGGGTATTGTTTGTTTCCACTTCCTCGGAATGAGTAATTTGGTCGCATTCAATAAGTGTATTGTAAGTGATTTCTTATAAGGCCCTATGGGGTGTGGTGTATGGTGGAGAAGTATGGTCAGGGGGTCTGATAAAATAGTATCGTCTCCAACTATTTTGATTGCTTTTATTATTGCGGACCAAAATGGTCGTATCTTGGGGCAGGTCCACAATATGTGGAGGATGTCTCCCAGCCCAGTATGGCATCTCCAGCATCTATCAGAGGTGGAGTGATATATTTTATGTACCACATCGGGTGTATAGTACCAACGGGTAAGTAGCTTATATGCGTTCTCCTGAACATGTGCAGAGAGTGAACACTTGTGTGCCAGGGTGACTATCTTGCGCCACTGGGAGGTGGCGAGGACTGTATTGCAATCCCTCTCCCAGTGGAGAATGTAAGATGGTTTTTGGTGATCAATAAGATCTGTAAGTATTCTATAAATTGTCGACACCAAGCGCTGGGGAGGGTCTTTGGACACGTTCAGTAGTTCAAATTCTGTGGCATCTACTGGTAATAGTTGATTCGCGGACAGGGATGTCACATAATGTGTTAATTGCGTGTATTTATAAACTTGTCCCGAGGTCGGTGGTGAGGTCTGTGCCAAATGAGATATCGGTCGCATGCAGCCCTCCTCAATGATATGTCCTAATCTGGGGTAGGTGACGTGGGTGTGGAACATGTCTTTAAAAAAGGGGTCCATCAGTCCCGGGGGGAATTCTTTATTACCTATCAGTGAGTTTAATAAAGAGGGGGAGTTAACGAGTCCCGGAAGGGCACGGCAGTTTCTCCATATCCGAAGAGTTGGAGAAACTGTGGGGTGTAGGGGCTGGGCTGGTACCATCTGAGTTCTGGAAACCCAAGCAACCGCGGGTATAGGAAAGTCTAGGCCTCTCTGTTCCAGGGAGACCCAGAGTTTGGGGGAAGGGCGTGTCCAATCTACAATCTTAGATAAGTGGATTGCCTTATAGTATCGCTCTATGTCTGGGAGGCCGACCCCCCCCAAGCCTTTAGGTCTTGTGAGTGTCAAATAATTAATCCTGGGACGTTTGTGGTGCCATATAAATTTGGTGATAGTGGTTTTAAGGGAGCTAAAGAACTGTTTTGGTATGGATATGGGCATAGTTTGGATGGCGTAGAGAAACCGAGGTAGGATGTTCATTTTCACCACTGCTGCTCTACAGAACCAAGATAGCTTTTTGGATGACCATTTTTGTAAATCTCTCTTGCACGCGGCCAGGAGGGGAGTAAAATTCATATCAAACAGGGAAGACGTATCTGCATTAAGGAAAACACCTAAGTATTTGATGTTTCGGGCATTCCAACGGAATGGGAAAGAGGACTCCAGGGTGGTCACCATGCCAGGAGGGAGCGAAATATTTAAAGCCTCCGATTTTGTATAATTAATTTTAAATGAGGACAGTGAACCAAATATGGCTAGTTCCTCCATAAGGTTGGGTAGTGATACCAACGGATTTGTAATAAACATTAAAAGATCATCTGCAAAAATGGCTAGTTTATGGTGATGTGGACCAACCTGTAGACCCGAAATATCTGGATTCGCCCGTATGGCGCATGCCAAAGGTTCTAGTGTAAGAATAAAAAGGAGGGGGGATAAGGGGCATCCCTGTCTAGTCCCGTTTGACAGGGTGAGCCGGTCCGACAACGTGCCATTTACCTTAACCCGAGCTGTGGGGGCACTATAAAGAGAGCCTATCCATTTCTGCATAGAATCTCCCAAGCCAATGCGTTTCAAGACAGCATTGAGGAAAGACCAGCTCACCCTGTCAAACGCCTTCTCCGCATCAGTTGACAGTAACATAGAGGGGACAGCGCGTACCTTAGCTAGATGTATGAGATTTATGATCTTGGTGGTATTGTCCCTGGCCTCTCGACCCGGGACAAACCCAACCTGATCTCGATGTATGAGTGTGGGAAGATGGATTTTTAGTCTATTACTGAGAATCTTGGAGAATAACTTTAGATCGACATTCAGAAGCGAAATTGGTCTGTAATTCTCGCAAGATTCGGAATTCCTCCCGGGCTTGGGAATGACCGTGATATGGGCCTCCTGTGCCTGAGGTGGTAGGGTCCCTCCATTCGGAAGGGAGTTAAAAGCGTGTAAAAAAGGTGTGGTAAGTATGTCCCTAAATATTTTATAGTAGGCTATGGTAAAGCCGTCCGGGCCTGGACTTTTTCCACAGGGTGTTGATTGGATTGCTAAAGCTAATTCCGACTCTGTAATGGGGGAGTCCAATAGTATAGCATCCTGTGTATCTAATGTACGGGGCATATATTTGGTCAGGTACTCCGAGACCGTGGGAGGGGGGCCCCCCGCCGTGAAGGTGCTGCCTGAGGAGGTAAGTTGTAAAGACTTTCGTAATATTCCTTAAAGACTGTAGCGATCTGGGGAGTCAGGTGTGTAAGGTCACCTAGTTTAGTTCTAATCTTAGAAATAAAGCTGCTAGTATGCCTATCTCTCAGCGCTCTGGCCAGCATCTTGCCGGGTTTATCTTTAAACTGAAATAGGCGGCTTTTCACCAGGAGATGGTTACGTTGATCTCGGCTGGTGCAAAGGTCGGCTAATTTAGACCTCAATACCAACAGGGATTGGTATGTCTGGGGGTTCATGTTCAGTTTGTGGGAGGTCTCTACGGATGAGATCTCCGCCAGAAGCTGAATCATTGACGCAGAAACCTGTCTTCTTTTAAATGAGCCTATACTGATCAGATGGCCACGGATCACTGCTTTGTGAGCCTCCCATACCACGGTCTGCGGAGTATCCGAGGATGTGTTTTCTTTGAAATAATTAAGTAGGGATGAGCGTAAGGAGGCTACTGTGTCGGGGTCTTTGAATAGGGATTTATTTAGCCGCCATGTGGGTTGTCGTTTAGTGAGTGAGGGTAGGGAGACGGTGGCCAGTACAGGGGCATGGTCACTCCATGTAATGTGTCCTATCTTGGAAGAAATCAGATGCGGTAGATGTCTATGGGACAGGAAAATATAGTCAATTCGGGAATATCTCGAGTGGGGGTGTGAATAAAATGTGTAATCCTTCCCATCTGGGTGTTGAATACGCCACGTGTCTGCCAATTGGGCTTTCTGTAGTGCATGTTTTACCTGTTTGATTTTGGAGTAACGGAGTGATGAGGCCCCTTTGGAGGAATCAAGTCGAGGGTCAAGTGTCATATTGAGATCCGCACTGAGAATCACCATACCTGAGGCAAAGTCTTGTAATTTACCTATAAGGGCGGAGAGAAACACATGTTGTGAGACATTTGGGGTGTAAAAATTGGCAATAGTTATAACATCGGCACCTATGGTACCCTTTAGAAACAGTGCTCTCCCTTCATTGTCTGACCATTGGTCCTGGACCGTGAAGGGAGTGGACCGGGAGATAAAGACCGCCACCCCTTTGTTCTTTTGGAATGGGGAGTGAGAGTAAAAGACCTGTGGGTAGTAAGGGTTAGAGAAATTCGGGACCTTGTGGCGGAAGAAATGTGTCTCCTGGATCAGTGCAATGTCAGCTCGAAGTGCTTTTAGTTCTCGGAATAGACGTGATCGTTTAGATGGAGAGTTCAAGCCTTTAGCGTTAATGGAGACTAGATTCAAACAGCCGGCGTTAGCCATAGGGTAGAGGTCTTGCTCGGGACAGGGCATGGTGGGTCTCCTCAGACTCTCGCTCAGGGGGAACCAAGAGAATAAACAGTAGGTGAAACTTTAGATATGGAAAAATCAAGATCAAGAGGGAGGACAGACAAAGAGAAACATAATTTACAGAACAGGTCAGGATGACCAGTAGGGCAGCAATACCAAGTGGATGACCCCTCGCACCCGCAGGCAGTGCGGGGGGGCTGCCACTAATTACAGTGGCATCCAGCTGCTGGGGAGAGCGCGGCAGACACCATAGCGCTCGCACACTGAACATATAAAAATACATTCTACGGGAACGGCCTGGCGTTCCACGAGCCCGGTCTAGGAGTGTTGTGTGACCATCGTCTGGGTATTAGTACTAGATGGATACGGTGGGTCACCAAGTAATCAGTAATGGTAATAGTTACACACGGCTGGGTGAGATGGAAGTAATCGGGGTACACCCTCAGAACAGTGGTAGTATAAATTTTTAGTTTTTTATTTTTTTTATAAACTCGAATAAGTAGGGAATAAGGAGTATAACTCCCAACAACATTGCGACTAATATGTCAAGGGACATCTTCCACCACCTCTCTGTCCGGGGAGACATGAGCGGGGAGTATAAACAAATCAAAACGATACAACGGGGCAAAAATAGGACCATGACCGGACAGTAAGTCTTTGTCAGTTCTTTGCCTTTCGCTCTGTCCCTGGCCAGCAAAAGTGGGAGGTATCTCCCCGATGTGGTTTCATGGGGGCATAGATGAGGTGGTGTAGCCGGGATTTTCCTCGTTGGGGACCGGTTGTTGATTGAAGCGTCTAGGCCTTTTCTTTCTTTGCGCCCTCGGCATCCAAGCGGTGTTTTGTAGGGCAGGGATTAGGGGTGGGTCGCCCGTCCCATCCATCCATCCCGGGAGATCTGGAGCCTCCAGATGTAAGGCGGAACAAAAGGTTTGAAGATCTTTTGGGGACCGTAAAGTGAGTGGGGTAGGACCCCTGCGTACGGTGATAGAAAGAGGGTATCCCCAGCTGAATGGGACCGCAGCTGATTTCAAGAGGTCAGTTAGTGGTTTCAGTAGTTTCCTGGCCTGCAGGGTCGCCCAAGCCACATCAGGAAGGATTAGGATAGGTGCTCCATTGTAAACGATGGGACCTTTCTTGCGTGCTTGCCTCAATATTTCCTCCTTCAGCCGAAATGAGTGCAGGCAACATATCACGTCCCTTGATTGGGGGTTCGCCATGTCCTTGGGGCGCAAAGCCCTGTGTGCTCGATCTAGGACGATTGGATGGTCTGTGTCCCTCTGTAGAATACCTTTGAATAGGTCAGTGAGCAGGTCCATCAAGTTTTCCTGACCTTCTACTTCAGGTAGGCCCCGAATCCTCAGATTAGAACGTCTATTACGGTTCTCCTGATCTACTACTTGTTGTGTCAGTAGGGATATGAGGGTTTTTTGCTCCGTAAGTTGTACCTGCAAGTTGTTGATCGCCAGGTGTATCGAGCTTTGGTCTTTTTCTACTGCTTCCAGCCTATGGCCTTGTTGGTTAAGGTCCGTTTTTATGTCCCTCAGTTCATCTTTAATTGTGGATGTTATGCGTTCCACCGCCGAGGACAAATCTCTCTGCAACTGTAGAGTGAGGGTCGCAAAATCCGATCTAGTCGGTAAGTCTGCAGGCTGGTGTGGTGGAGTGGAATTAGGGTAAGATTCCTCACCTTCCGATTCCTCCGGTGGTTCCCAATGAGGAGATTCCTCTCCTGAGGCGTCCGGCGCCATTTTGGCTTCCTTCCCGCGCGAAGGCAGCGGTACCAAAAAGGTCTTCAGATTGACCATGGCCGTTTTTTTTTTGCTTTTCGGGGGTTCCTTTAGAGGTGAGCCCTTTTTGGCTTGTTTCCCCATTGTTTGGGGGTGTATATCGCCGTGTGTATAGTCCGTTTTCGGGCTCGCGGGACGGGAGCTCCTTTAGCTTGCGTCTGCTCGCATCAAGGTCCGGACACGCCCCCCCACTCAGCTGTAATTTTGTGCACACCGCGCATGCGCCAACTACGCAACACACCTCCCGCCCCCCGCACACCCCCCGGCACACCCCTTCTTACCAGATGATCGGACACAGCGGTACACAGCGCATACGCGCGGCTATCAAGCCGTGTGGGAATGCGCGCGTCCGTGGCTGGATTCAAAACGCTGGTAAGTAACACGGGGCGGGGGGACATAAGGGGCCAACAGAGGGGTAAGCACCCTGGTGAGGGCTGCCTCATCTTCATGGGAGTTGTGATCCTCCTGCTGTATTATTGATGCAGCAGGGGGATCACAACTCCTATCAAGATGAGGCAGCCCCTCAGGTACTGCCTTAGTTTCATTGGACACGGGGGAGGGGGGGCTCATATAAATGGGGCATTAAACACGGGGGGCTCATATAAATGGGGCATTAAACACGGGGGGCTCATATAAAGGGGACATTAAACACGGGGGGCTGATATAAATGGGACATTAAACACGGGGTGCTGATATAAGGGGGGCAGTAAACACGGGGTGCTCATATAAATGGGGCATTAAACACGGGGGCTCATATAAATGGGGCATTAAACACGGGGGGCTCATATAAATGGGGCATTAAACACGGGGGGCTCATATAAAGGGGACATTAAACACGGGAGGCTGATATAAGGGGGGCAGTAAACACGGGGTGCTCATATAAATGGGGCATTAAACACGGGGGCTCATATAAATGGGGCATTAAACACGGGGGGCTCATATAAATGGGGCATTAAACACGGGGCTCATATAAATGGGGCATTAAACACGGGGGACTCATATAAATGGGGCATTAAACACGGGGTGCTGATATAAATGGGGCATTAATCACGGGGTGCTGATATAAGGGGGGCAGTAAACACGGGGTGCTGATATAAGGAAGGGCAGTAAAGACAGGGGGTGCTCAAATAAGGGAGGGCAGTAAAGATGCGGTGCTCATATAAGGAAGGCTAGTAAAGACAGCAGGTGCTCATATAAGGGAGGGCAGTAAAGACGGGGGGCTCATATAAAGGGGCATTAAACATGGGGTGATCATATATAGGGGCAGTAAACACGGTGCTCATATAAGGGAGGGCAGTAAAGACGGGGGGCTCATATAAAGGGGGCATTAAACACGGGGTGATCATATATAGGGGGCAGTAAACACGGTGCTCATATAAGGGAGGGCAGTAAAGACAGGGGGTGCTCATATAAAGGGGGCACTTAAACACGGGGTGCTCATATATAGGGGGCAGTAAAGACGGGGTGCTCATATAAAGGGGGTGTTCTGACATATTTCTTGAACAAATTCTACTGTAGAATTTGCTCATTGTGCATCACAGCACATGCGCACACAGTTACAGCTGTCAATCAGCCGTACCTTTGGCAGAAGAGCGCATGTGCGAGGAACACACTCCATCTCACAGATGGTGTGTGTTCCTCGCACATGCGCTCTTCTGCCAAAGGTACAGCCGTAACTTTGTACGCTTGCGCTGTGACATTGGTAACTGGCTGTTACCTTAAAGGTAACTTAATAAACTATTGCACTATCTCTCTTTCTCTAACACTGTGTGTCTTTCACTCTCCTTACAGAGTTAGATTCACAGATTGTGAGAAAGTGACACTGTGTTCCCGCTCTGCTCCCCAGTGACACCCCTGGTCTGAAAGGCATGTGCTTCTGTGTGTGAATTTAGATATGAAAGGTGTGTGAATGCACAGTAACAAGGGTTGAAGCCTTGACGTGGCGTTACTGCTCACATGGGTATCCATGTGCCAATTCAACCAACGTGAGTGACTGTAATACTTATGTGTTTAATATAAAAATGTTCTATTATTCAAATCATGATTTAAGAAAATGCACTGTTACACCCAGCACCTATTCCTGTCATTCTCAACCTGGTAATATGATCACAATTACAATGTTTGACCTGTTATGTTTTCTTCCACAGGACAGCTCATATCGGGGTGCATGGTTATCTGTCCACACGTGTCCAGCTGGACTATTCTTTGTTTTGGAACCACACCATCCCTCAGTAACAAGGCTATAACTGCTTCATACAGGTTCCTGAGGTATACAGGTATAAACAGTTTATTTTGGGGACTTTGTGTTTGTATTACATTCAAAGTTTTTAAATCCTCTGCTTCTCTCTCAATTACTTCCTCCATTTTCTTTGGGGAAAAAAATGCAGAAGTCTAAAAACAGCCTTTGTCCTTAAGGGGTTAATTACAACACTGGCCAGACTTTTCTATTTCCCCAGCACATTTGAGGGTGTTACTGTTCTTCCAATCATATCGGGGATACTTCATGGAGGACTGAGCCCTGGTTTGTTTGACCATTACCTCATGGTCTAAATGGGCGTGCTTTTAATGTATGCTGTTACTGTGTTTAGATTTTATTCTTAATATTTTTATTTCTTAGCATTTTACTTATTTACAAAAACATTGTTTCACACAGTTGTGCCAATATCCCTGCCCTGGTAGCTCTTATCAGGAGACGTGATGATTTACTTTTCCTATTTCTTCTAGAAATGGAAGGTGATTACAAGCAGAATTTCCTATTAGCATCATTTGTGACCAAGAAATGTATCCGTGACTGAAGTGAAGGACACGAGGCTGGAAGCTGAAGACACTGAAATTTGTCAAATTCGTTTATTAAAAATAAATATCAAACTACCTAATGGTTATACATGTATTTGATAACATTTATTCACAGAATGTGTGTAGAGAGAGACAGACTGAGAGAGACAGAGAGAGTGAGAGAGACAGACAGAGAGAGAGTGAGAGAGAGACAGAAAGAGAGTGAGAGAGAGAGTGAGAGAGAGACAGAGAGAGAGTGAGAGACAGAGAGAGAGTGAGAGAGAGACAGACAGAGAGAGAGACAGAGAGAGAGACAGAGAGAGAGACAGAGAGACAGACAGAGAGAGAGACAGAGAGAGAGACAGAGAGAGAGAGAGAGAGACAGACAGAGAGTGAGACAGACAGAGAGAGAGACAGACAGAGAGAGAGACAGACAGAGAGAGAGTGAGAGAGACAGAGAGAGAGTGAGAGAGAGACAGAGAGAGAGAGAGTGAGAGACAGACAGAGAGAGAGTGAGAGAGAGACAGAGAGAGAGACAGAGAGAGACAGAGAGAGACAGAGAGAGACAGAGAGAGAGACAGAGAGAGATTGAGAGAGAGACTTTCAAGCAGGCCAGACTGGCCTACCTGGATACCGTGAAATTTCACGGTAGTCCGCTGGTCCTGGGGCTGCTTTAAGTTGTTCGGTCACTCTGAGACGTTCACCACGTGCGCGCACTTCAGTTACTGCACAGGATCACGTGCGTCCAGAGCCGATGCGGTGTGAGAAAAGGTAGGAAGATATAACAGGTGGTTGTGAGTTTAGGGAGAAGTGTAAAGGGGATAAAATACATAGAGCCTAATGGAAAATTGATGACGGGTGGGGGAGAAAATACATACGTGAGTGAATATCAGATTGAGAGTGAGTGGCATTGTGTGTGAGTGAGCGGCAGAATAAATGGGTATATCACAGTGTTCTGTCAGATTTCTTGAGCAAATTCTACTGCACAGGCGCAGTAGAATTTACTCATTGCGCACGCGCACAAAGTTACAGCTGTCAATCAGCCGTAACTTTGTTAGAAAAGCACCTGCGCGAGGGACACACACCACCTCCAGCCCCCTCTGGATCAGCTGCGGTGACAGGCAAAGTATAAGTGTCTTACTTATTACTTACTAGTGTAGCAAGCAATTGGTAAAACTTCAATCAGTGACATGCTACGCTAGTAAGTGGAAGTCACACGAGGGGGACACATGGGAACTTAAGGAGGTGATCACAACTACCATCAGGTTGAGGCAGCCACCCCCCTGTGTGTGACTGTGTGTGTTCCAAGTCAGGCCCTGCTCTCAAAGCCGACCCTAGGCGGGTGCAGATGCCACTGTGCACAGGAAGAAGGGGCGACAAATCTGGGAGAACCTGTGTATATATTTTTTTAATGTCTGTGAAGTTAGACGTGCACCCTGCGACGGCGCCTCCTCAGTTGGAAGAGCTGGCTGGGGAGATGAAATGTTCTCCCCTCATCAGCCCTCCTTTCACACGGACAAGCAGGAAGCCTCTCGCGCTCCCTTGATGCGGAAGTGTCACGTAATGACCCCACGCTCATACTCCAGTGACAGGTGGGGAGCATGTTAATATTTTATATTAACTGCAAGTGTAATTGTATGAGTGGCAGAGTATGTGGCAGTGAGCAGCAGAGCCAGGGCCCACTTACTCCTGGGGGGCCCAAGGCAGCTGCCCGGTGGTCCCGCTGCCCCTCTGTACCTGCACTATGCGATCAGCACTGATCGCATAGTACAGGTGCGCCCAGCGTTCTCTCCTCTCCCCGGCTCCCTCTCGGAAATACGATGCTCTGCGTCATTACTACGCGCGAGCAGCATGTTTTGAGCTCTCGGGGTGTATAACACACACAGAGCCCATGCTGCCTGCGTCTCCCCGCGCTCCACTCACGTAGGAGAGAACACTGGGGTGGGGAAGGGAGCGGGGATAGAGAACATACTGGGGAGCGGAGGGGTGGATAGAGAGAACACTGGGGAGAGGGGATAGAGAGAACACAGTGTAAATCATATATGTTCACACACTTTATCTAAATATTATATAATCCACCTATCCATATATATGCTGCCTGCGTCTCCCCGCGCTCCACTCACGTAGGAGAGAACATTGGGGTGGGGAAGGGAGGGGGGATAGAGAACATACTGGGGAGCGGAGGGGTGGATAGAGAGAACACTGGGGAGAGGGGGATAGAGAGAACACTGTGTAAATCATATATATTCACACACTTTATCTAAATATTATATAATCCACCTATCCATATATGTTAGTTTTAAAAAATTATATAATTACATAATAAATAGCATATAAGTGTGTGTGTTTATTTTTTTGTATGGAGGTATTAGGGTGGAGGGTGTGATTGCATGCCGGGAATGAGGGGTGGGGTCCAGGGGCCCCAAACAAATGTTTGCCCAGGGTCCAGTCAATGTTAAAGATCTCAGGGCCCTGAGCAGAGCACGTGTGTGTGTGTGTTTGTCTGGATGGAAATTATGAGAGAGATGGGTTTGCGTGGGCATGTCTCCACTCACGTGTCTGTGACCCTAGGATCGGCCCTGGTCATTCTGTCCCACTGTCTGTGTTACTCTCTCACACTCTCTGAAGATTACATATTCATCTAATCTTTTAGTGAATAATGTCACTGCTTTATCTGTACATTGTGCACGGACAAACCCGACGAGCTTGCTATGTGGGGGTAACTCGGCAGGTGTGTCCCTGCCAAACAAATAGCTAAATTGGTAAGATTAAATATATCACAACTCACCTGCTACTCAACTTTTAATGAATAGACCCCTCTGTGTCAGACTTGCACCATGCTCTTCTCAATCGCATTCACGTCCCCCTTTCTTTTCTTCCTGTCACACGTTTCCCATGCTTGTCTCAATGTGTTCATGTTAATTGATGCACCATCTAAAAAAAAAACATTGAAAACCAATTTTTTTCTTCAAACTCAGAAGATTAAAAATACCATTATTATATGAGTATATTTGTTATGTAAAATAAACAAGAAAAATTGGAAAAGTAAATTTTTAAACTTTTGATTGTAATCATGTAATATTTCAGTCACTCGCCCTGGTTGAATTGGCACATGGATACCCATGTGAGCAGTAACGCCACGTCAAGGCTTCAACCCTTGTTACTGTCCAGTCACACACCTTTCATATCTCCAGTCACAACACAACTCTAACCCCCCGTCTTTACTGCCCCCCTATTTATGAGCACCCTGTGTTTAAATGCCGCCTTTATATGAGCCCCCCATCTTTACTGCCCCTTTATGAGCACCCCGTCTTTACTGCCCCCCTTATATGAGCCTCCCGTCTTTACTGCCCCCCTTATATGAGCCTCCCGTGTTTAAATGCCGCCTTTATATGAGCCCCCCATCTTTACTGCCCCTTTATGAGCACCCCGTCATTACTGCCCCCTTATATCAGCACCCCGTGTTTACTGCCCTTCCTTATATGAGCACCCCGTCTTTACTGCACTCCCTTATATGAGCACCCCCTGTCTTTACTGCCCTTCCTTATATCAGCCCCCCGTGTTTAATGCCCCATTTATATGAGCCCCCCGTGTTTAATGCACCATTTATATGAGCCCCCCGTGTTTAATGCCCCATTTATATGAGCACCCCGTGTTTAATGCCCCATTTATATCAGCCCCCCGTGTTTAACCCCTTAGTGACCGAGTGCTATGTTGCATTTGACGTGCCTTGAAGACCAGAATTCCATTATTTTTGTCATACGTTTACTGAACTGTGAATTTCTTTCTTTGTGTTCAGTCCACCCACACAAATTATATATCATTTTTTAAAGGACAGATAGGGCTTTCATTTGATACTATTATTTTCATCATATGATATCATTTACTATTAAAAAAATAGAAAATATGATGAAAATATGCCATAAAAAACACTTTTTCCAACTTTGACCTGATTTTTTTTTTTACACAATTACAAATGGTAAAAAAGACCCCGTCTATATATTTCTACTATTTGTCCTGAGTTTAGTAATATCAATGTTTCCTTGTTTGTCTGTTTGATTTCACGTAATAGGGCAATAAACAATATTAGTGTTTTTTTTTTGTTTTCTAACCATTTTCTTCTACAGTGATTTTTTTAACCCGAACCCTAAATTTACCCCAACTCTAAATTTAATCTAACCCTAAATTGACCCCCACCCCTTAATCTAACCCTTGTAATCATCCGAACCCCCATTTAACCCTAATTATTACCCTATTTGGACCCTAACCCTAGATCTAGGTTCAGTAGATCAAGGGTTAGCTTTTTCCATTTATTTATTTATTTAATTTATTTATTTAATTAATTTTCTATTTTTAACTGTAATACCGCCTAACTGCCTGTAGGGGCAGTCAAGTAGCGGTTTCAGAGCGACGGAAGAGATTTTTTTTTTCTCTCTTCCGTCGCTCTCCTCTGGGCATGCTGTATCGGAGGAGCATGCTCCTCCGATACAGCACACACCCGCGATCACCGGGTGATCGCGGTGCCCAGGAGGGCACAGATTGTGTTGCATGATGCCTCGATAGAGGCATCATGCAACACTTTAACACACATAGGCAGTGATGAGCTTTCACTGCCTATGTGTGTTTGCGCGCATACGATCACATTCGCTGTGATCGTATGCGCGCGGGGGGGTCGAGGTGGGGCTGAAAGCCTTCTCAGAGGCTGCTTCGGATCCGAAGCAGCCTCTGAGAGTAGCTGCAGGCATGTAGTGTTGCGCTAATGAGCGCAACACTACATGAAAACGGAGGACGTATATATACGTCCTCATGGTCCTTAAGGACCATGCTTTTCAGGACGTATATATACGTCCACATGCGTTAAGGGGTTAATGTCCCCTTTATATGAGCACCCCGTGTTTAATGCCCAATTTATATGAGCCCCCCGTGTTTAATGTCACCTTTATATCAGCCCCCCTTGTTTAATGCCCCATTTATATCAGCCCCCCGTGTTTAATGGCCCATTTATATGAGCCCCCCCCTCCCCCGTGTCCAATGAAACTAAGGCAGTACCTGAGGGGCTGCCTCATCTTGATAGGAGTTGTGATCCCCCTGCTGCATCAATAATACAGCAGGAGGATCACAACTCCCATGAAGATGAGGCAGCCCTCACCAGGGTGCTTACCCCTCTGTTGGCTCCTTATGTCCCCCCGCCCCGTGTTACTTACCAGCGTTTTGAATCCAGCCACGCGCGCATTCCCACACGGCTTGATAGCCGGGCGCATGCGCTGTGTACCGCTGTGTCCGATCATCTGGTAAGAAGGGGTGTGCGGGGGGTGTGCGGGGGGCGGGAGGTGGGCTGCGTAGTTGGCGCATGCGCGGTGTGCACAAAGTTACAGCTGAGTGATTAGCTGTAACTTTATGCGCATGCGCAATGAGCAAATTCTTCTGCGATTGCGCAGGAGAATTTGCTCCAGAAATTTGCTCCAGAAATGCTCCAGAAATTTGTCAGAACACCGGCAAAGATTCATTTTTTTCATCTAGTGAAGATAGGTAGATAGGGAGATAGATGCTATATGCCAATAATTGCCATCCAAATTACAATCACAAAGGAGCTACCTAGCTGACAGATAAGTAAGATTGATAAAAATACACCATTATATGTAAATATCTGTTTTAAAGAGATTTACCTGTAACACATGGTAAAATTGTCATCTACTGGACCAAAAAACCATATCATCAAAGCTTGGGATACTGTGTATAAAGTAGTCAGCCTTTCCTCTGGATGGTCACTACTGATGCCACTATCTGTATTTCCTGATTTAAATTTGAATAATCTGGCACACTAAATCAATTCAAAATTTAAATGACTTTTTCTTAGGTAATTCTTTAATGTTTTAAGAAGCTTCAAGATAAATTCAGCCTAGAAGATAATATGCTAATAGAAAGCAAATTAAATTATTAATAAAATAAAAGATACATTTTCAATTCAAAATTTTGATCAAAATGATACAGAAAATGCATTCACTGATCTGAAAAAAAAAAACATACTTACATAATCCTAATAAATGCGTTACTGTATCTCAATGTTACTCTTATCTAATGCCCACACCTCGATTAAAGATATTGGAGCTTGTTACAACCTGGAAGAATGGCTTAAATTTGTATCAGCTCTCAAAGGAATTAAACATTGCTCCAAATCATTGGGAAAACGCTTTCAAAATAATTTATAAATGGTATTTACCCCCTATGGGTTGAAGAAAAAGAACTTCAGATATTCAGACAAATGTTGGAGAAACAGTGGAATTATTGGTTCACTTTCACATGTGTTTTGGTATTGTCATAAACTCACACATTTTTTGTCAGCAAACACATCAATTAAAACAAAAAGTAAATTCTAATATTCCTGTACTCACTTCAGAATTGGCTTTATTCAAATTCTTCCCTGATACTATGGAAAAAATTCATAAAATTATAATTGGAAATATCGTTTTAGCTGCTACTAGGGTCATCCCCAGATACTGGAGGTCACCAACAATCCCTACTATTAAAGAAGTTTTTCATTATATGCTAGGAAATAAGGGGTAAGAACTGGCTCTCAGACAACCTTCTTTGCAGTTAGATAACCTTAGACACTACTGGGACGAATGGGAAACAAAGATTAAAAGAGAATATAGATTTTGATTGCTTGTATAAAGAAAAGTATTTGAAATGTTTTTATTTTTTGGCCGGTGGGTTACTGTTGGATCTGGTAGGCTTAGAGTTGTGGATAAAAGGCATATCCTGCAGTCCGTGGCTATCCAGAATTAATTTTCCGCACTGTCACAGTGCAGTGATGTTGTGGAGGCTCAGACATGGAATTTGAGGAGCCACCCTCCTTTATGGCTGAGGTGTGCAAGGAGAAGGTGAGGCCTGGTAGAAAGCAGTTGTTGTTGGGCGATTCTATCATAAGTGGTGCTCAGTTGGACAGTATTGGCTTTGTGAGATGTCTTCCTGGATGTCTTCCTGGAGCTACTGCAGGAGACAGGAGGTGTATTTGTAATATTGTTAAGCAAGCAAATCAGTAAGGAGAATTGGATGTACTGGTTCATCTAGGGACAAATGATTTGGCTGACAATGAGGTTTCAAAGGTGAAGGAAGATTTTCGTGTTCTTGCCAATGATATACGGCAGGTTGTGTCCACACTGTCATCCTTCTCCTTGCACACCTCAGCCATAAAGTAGTCTTAAATTAGGGGCAATGATTTAAAAGTAATATCAGGAAGTATTACTTTACTAAGAGGGTAGTGGATGTATGGAATAGCCTTTCAGCAGAAATGGTAGAGGTAAACCTAGTCAAGGATTTTAAGTATGCGTGGGAAAGGCACAAGACTATCCTAGATATAAGACAGGGAACTGGGGACTAATATAAGTATTTAGAAAATTGGGCAGACTAGATGGACCGAATGATTCTTTTCTGCCGACACATTCTATGTTTCTATTTTATTACGCGATTATCATTAACTAGGTATTGTTGTGTCATGTTATGTATACTAGAATTGATTTTAGTCATTAGAATTTAATTTTAAAAAGTTATAATTAAAAACTATTGTGGATGGAGGCACTACCCTTCTCTCCTTTTTTTGCCCCCCCTCCCAATTTTACATTTTTTGTTTTATTTATTAACAATGTAATTTAATTGCATAATTAATTCATACCAATATGTTATCACAATGAAACCTGACTATAAAGTGCTTGATCAATGCTTTCATCATTGATAATTTAATATTGTTTAATATCAATTCATACATTGATATTTACTTTTTTTATGTATAACTTATGTGGAATTTCATTGTAAAAGTTATTGTTATTGTAAAAATATCTGTTTAATAAAATATGTTTGAAACAAATAACATATCTGTTTCCAATAGTATACTGTAATCTAGGGACTGACAACAAAATATGTTACTAGAATGGGTACTGATGTGAAAATAAAGTCATTTAATAAATGTAGGGCCATACCTAAAGTGTTTGGTACCTGGAGTGGATCTTATCTTTCACACCCCCTCTACACACAAGCCTCTCCCAAGGCTCTCTCTCTCTTCTCTGCTACCATTGGTGGGAAGGAAGAGTATCAGCTACTACTACAGCATCAATAATGCATCACCAGGAGTTCAGAAGTGCTCTCACACATTCACATCACTACAATGAGCCAATCACAGGGTGACCTACCTGCAAGATGCTGCCTTTATTGTGTGAAACCATGTTTTAATTTATAAATAAAGGTTTTCTTACCTTTCCACTGTTTGTGCATTGTAATATATGTGCTGACTGGAGGTGATGGATTGTTTTAAATCAAAGCAAAGTCCAATCCAGTGACATATGAAGTGGAAACAAAGTCAGAGCCAAGTTTGATTAAAAAATATTATGGTAATTTAACGATTGCAAATATGAGTGTAATTTGGTGATGTTTGTTGGGTATGTTGGCTGTAGTATTAATAATAATTAGTATATTTGTTTAAAGCTGCAATGTTATATTCACTGTCATTTCCTGGCTGTTTTTGTTAAGGTAAAAAATAAAATCTATGTGATTTCGAGCATTTATAAAGTATTAAATCACACAAGACTTATACTAATGGTTTTTATGGAAAATATATGGTATGATTTCATTCCTATAGCAGTTATAAACCCTGGAACTGGCTTATCCTGAGATACTGTAATGACGGATATTACTCTAAACATCAGGGACATCTAGCTGCTCGGTTTCCCATCAAATTCTATTAAAGTAATTAAAATGCACATTTTTCCCGTCTCCTTTATTTACTGATATTACATATATTTGATAGATTTTGTCCACACCGGTCAGGAATGGCTAATCGATGAACCTCATGGTACTATTTGTAAGGGTTAATCCACCATCCTTGTCTCTACTTTTATAAATGATGTTATTACTAGACCACCTTAAAGAGACTGGCTGATGCCCAAAATGCATCTTCCAAATATTAATGCATATTAATGTGCTTTCATAGTACTTTATAATGCTTGTTTTACATTTTGCATTGCTTAAAATATAAAATACTTACAGCTAGCAGTTTGCAAGAAACCAGGACTGCCCAAACTAGCTGAGTAAAAGAAACTAATGAGAAAAATGCCATTCAAATTAATGGAATTTCCGGTCTCTCTAGTGAGGTCAACAGACAATATGTTGCACTGTTAATAGATCCTATTATGTACAAGAGCAAGTTTATAACATTCCACACAATGCATTATATTCAAGCAGCACAGGACGTAACTAAATGAAACAAAATTGTATATGCTGAGTGTCTATATAATCAGAGCTGCAGCATCTGTAGTATGCATGCAGATTAATCACTGGGGGAGTGCTTGAGTTAAATATTAGAAATGTGAATTATGCAGAATGTCTGCATCAAATCACACCGTAAAATGCCTGTGCACTATACATGCGAGTTTTGGGACCAGAATGTCCCTTTAAGGCTCTTCCAGGAGTGCTCCTGTTGGTGATACAATGTGTCAGGCTGGCAGCAGCAAATCCATTACTGGAAAGCGTCAGTTTAGAATTCTCCAGGCAGCTCGTGAGCATCTGACCTCACTGAGGGTCAGGTCATGCCCGGAGCACAACAGGAGTACAAACATGGCGATCCCTCCAGACTCTCAACAAGCCTAGCATGTTCCTTACATTAAAGGATCCCTCCGGGCTGAAAAAGAACTGGACAAATAAATGTAAATTAAAGCGGACATATTAAAAATAATTATGCATTTAGTGTTTTTAGTTTTACCATCCTTTTGAAAGCTTTCTCTTGGGGATTGATCCAGCCCACATGACATCTGTATCTCAAACATAACAGTATTACGCCATGTGCTAATGACATACCTCCCCCTTCTGCTCCCGGTGAATCAGGATGCTGGGGAGTGGAGCTTGGGAGGTCAAGTGTCACTCATCAGTGACAGTGCTACTGCGTATGGGCACAATACTGCGCAGTATACAGTCTCCCATGTCCCAGGCAATAGAGAATGTGATTGGGACTGCAGGACTGAGATCCTAAAACTCACTGCCCGGAAAAGCGGGAGAGAAACTCCAATAAAGACTGTTTCAACCAGAGTAGTACATATGGGAGGAACCCAAAAATGTTTCTATTTGTGTGGCTTCCATTGGTGGCCAATAGATATACCCACCATGCCTACTCTAACTATGGCTGATAGAGGAAGATTGAAAATGAGCATTTGCCAAGATTTATAATAAGAGGGATTTTGTCCATCACACTTTAGCAACATTCTGTGACACAATGAAATGAAAGCCTTTCCACCAGTTACTTTCATGGTTAATGAGAAAACTCCTGAAATATACAGTAAATCTCCTGGCCATGTATTATTGTGATGTCATAATACACCATGACATCACCGAGGCTATATATCCAGGGGGCAGAAATAAACGCTCTTGTAGCTTTGCAGTGCTTGCAGTGCATTGGTTGCTTATTTTGCGAGTTTTTTGTGTTATATTATTATGCCGAAAGCGGTTAATAAAGGTGGTAAGTCAGGAGGTAGCAGAGGAAGCAAGAGAGGAATAGAAGGAGTAGAGGAAGAGGCAGGTGAAAAACAGATAAGTTATAAAAAGTCCAGTAATCATCGAAGTCGGGAGATAGAGAGGAAGAAAAGGAGCATAAAGAGAAGCAGGGAGGATGAGGAGGAAGACAAGAAACCAGCTAAAAATGGAAAGATGATCTCTGCTGGTGAAGGCACGAGTCGAAGGGGAGTTACCAGGAAAGATGGAGGAGAGCAGAAGAAGGAGGAAAGGGAACCATCTCCTGGATGTAGTAACCACCTCTCCATTAGAGACTTTAAATTCCACCAGGAGCTGGGGAGAGGTGGTTTTGGGAAGGTGAGCCATGTGTTTTCCTTTTACAAATAAATACTGCTTATAATATTGTTAGGCTGGAAGATGGAAGTACATTGATGGGTTGGGATAGTAGGTGAATTGCCATGTCACTAAGCATTCAGTGAACCACAGGAAGGTCCAGTCACCGTTGGTAGGTTGGAACGCCTTACGCTTTTCGTGTCTCAATCTGGCACTTAGTCATAGACAAGTAACTGAGGTGACTTCAAGCAGTATTCTCTGTAATAATATCATTGCTTTATCTCTCAGGTGATGTTGGCCTCTTGGAAAAAGAGCGAAAAAGTGGCTGTGAAAATCATGGAGAAACGTGCGAGGAGGGCAGCTCGCATTCTCCTGGAGAGCAGAATTCTAAAGACGGCATGGAAATGCCCATTTCTATGCCATGGGATTGCTGCTTTCCAGTCACAGGTACAGGATTGTATGTCTATAGCTCCATAGTCTTGTCCACTCCCCTAATCCGCTGCAACTATTGAGTCTGCCCCACAGCCACGTCCTCCATAAAGCCCCTCAGCACACGCTTTGTGGTGTCTTATCTGTTTCTTTTTCTTTTCTGTGCCACCTCAATCAGGCCCACGTCTTTCTGGTGATGGAGCATGTCCACGGAGGTAGCCTCGAAAGCTTCATGAAGGCCAGAGGCTACCTGAAGATCCGAGAAGCAAGTTGAGTAATGGCATAGTGAAGAATGGTTCTCAGAGACAGGGGGAGTTACAAAAAGTTAAAAGGAAAAAGCCAAAACATTTCTCAGAATATTGGGGTAAATATAAAGAAATGAAAAAATAGAGCTTCAAAAGGGAAACCTAATTACTGAATATAAAGGGGGTAACAAAATCATCTCTCTTATCAAATATTCACTAGCCATCCTCTACATTCTAATTATTACACTGAGTACATTAACTTGTCCCTATCACTCGGGATGGATTCTGTTAAACTCTTTTTCTTTCTCTCCTTTAGATATTATTCGGCTGAGATCATCTGCGCCATGCAATTTTTACACCGGCGTGGCATTATCCATCGGTAAGTAACAGATTCCTCCTCTGTCTGTTCTAACCTCTCCTTACTCTGTTCCTCTGCCTGTATTGCTCTCCCACCAATACTGCCTCCGCTCTCTATGTATTGTTACGCTGCTCTCTCATTCCCCTGTGTTATTTCCTTTATTTCCCTCTGCCTAGTGGTCTGGGGATTACTCTCACTTTGTTTCTATTGTTCATTATATTTTAGAGACCTAAAGCCGGATAATATCTTGCTGGACAGAGGAGGCCACATCAAAGTTGCCGATTTTGGACTGGCCGTGGAAGGCATCAGGGGAAGTGCCAAGACTGTGGGTGTTGCAGGCACCTATACCCACATGGCTCCTGAGGTGAGATAGCTCTCATTAAGTGTTCTTGCATAGCAAGACCACTTAATGTTATCTCACATATATATTATTATTATTATTATTATAGCAAAATTTGCCACCCTAACTCCTCCCACAGTTTTTACACTACATAGACAAAAATTTACCAAAACGTGCAGATTGTTCCCGATCGGATTGCTATTACTTTGTGGAACGTTTCGCCGAATGGTTCACGGAATATCGTCGTTCTTGTGGCGAAATTTGTCCCATAGGAATGAATGGCAAAGCTAGAGTGGGAGCTGGCAAAAGCTGAAAAAGCAGGACATGATTTCTAAACTGCCACCACTCCCTTATTTTCAGGCCCACCTACACAAATCTTATATCAAAACGTTCAGCTATTCCTCCTGCCACTAAACATGTCAACGGCTAAGCCATAGTCCTGATAGTTTTCACAATATAATCATTTGTTTGCAACTAACGCCGTCCATTGACATTCATTGAAACTTCACTCTGCAAAGCTCAAATTTGAAGTGCAATTTCTAAACTGCGACTGTGCCTTCAATTTTAATACTTCAGAGACAGACTATGCATCAAAATGTAGGTCTGGGTCTTGTGATTCTCACAATATAAAGCTCTTCACTGTAGGAGTTATAGTTTTTAAGATACGACCGTTTGAAGATGGCAACCGCCAAAATACTCTGACCTGTGTCAAGCTGCAGCAGCAAGTGATGTCATAGACAGGGCCTTTTGAACACCTGCTAATGTTTTTATAAATGTATGGTTTAATGTAACTGTGCAACAACGTTGCAATTAAATGTGCTATATAAATAAATAAAAGTTGAAATGCATTTCTCACTCTATCAAGCTTGCCATGTGCACTTTTTAAATTTGATCAATCAATTGGTTAGTGTAATGTTTACAATTTGTACACACTCCAAACACTCCACACAGTTACTCTGCCCACATTTACTAAGCCCACCTAGACAAATCGTATATCAAAACGTTCAGCTATCCCTGCTGCCACTAAACATGTCCACTGCTAAGCCATAGTTCTGCTAGTTTTCACAATACGACCATTTGTTTGCACCTCACGCCGTCCATTGACATTCATTGAAACTAAACCGCGACTGGGCCTTCACTTTTATTATTTCAGAGACATACTATGCATCAAAATGTAGGTCTGGGTCTTGTGATTCTAACAATATAAAGCTCTTCGCTGTAGGATTTACAGGTATTACAATACGACTGTTTAAAGAATGAAAAGTAATCAGGAGAGGCAAAATACCCTGACCTGTGCCAGGCTGGAGCAGCAAAGAAAGAGGAAGTGATGTCATAGACAGGGCCTTTTGTACACCTACTGACTTTTTCCAGGTTGGTTGTTGTGTTTCTATGCTGCTGGAGATTTGCAGTAAAGAGAGTTATGCAAATATGAAGCCTCCTGTCATGTGGTAAAATTAGAGCTCTGTGAATATCATCATGCCATCTAAAGGAAAGAGATTTAAAGCTGCAAAGATACGCTGGACTAAACTGGACCTTTCAGACCCATGTTTTCGGGATCAGGAGTCCCACAGCAGAATAGTGGAAATGGAGGTTTGTGAAAGTGAATGTGCCCAGGAGGTACATAGTGAACCTGTGGTGTCATTCCCATGTTCATCTAAGTGTCAAGTTCAAGAGCACAGTGACAGTGTGATGGGCACATCTGAAAACCATGGCATGCAAGAACCATGTGTACCAAGTGAGATATCTGTGCAGGCATCATTTCATCAGGGTCATCATGGCTATGGAAGGTTAAGGAACAAACAGTGTACATGCATGGCTCTGACATTTTTGGCATACCACAGTGAGCTTGATGATGTGAGGAAGGATGATCTTGATCAAATACTGAAGACGGGCAACAGCTTGTATGGCACAACAATACAACAGCTAAAACGAAGAAATGTCTATCAGCACCAACACCTGACAATGGAAGAAGTGCCCCTCAGAGTCAACACTGAAAAATATGAGTATAACGTTGTTAAATCTCCAGTGTTATCGGGATGTGTGAGAGCCACGGTAGACAGTGACAACCAAGGATGGTTTGTTGACCTCTCCACAAGACTACAGTGCCTCAATGCAGATGTTACACATGCACTTTGTATAGTAGTGCCATATTGCATTGCATTGTTCAGAGACAAGTCTGGGAGATATGGACTGTTTGATTCTCATAGTCGAAATAAGGATGGACTTCCTGCCACTGGAAAAGGAAAAGCTGTTATGATCACCTTTACACATTTGAGTGATATGGGGGCAAGGATTTATAAGTTGTATGAATTGCTCCTTACAGACAACAGAGGCCCTATTGATGGACTGCAGTATGACTTCATGCCAGTCTCATTTCAGTGTGCAAGACGTCTGTCAGATGGTTTGATGTCCCCACCGGTGCAATCTGACAAACCACATAATGGAAAGCATGTGGAGAGCAAAGTGACACAGATGACCAAAGATGCAACACACACTGGATTCCCAGCCAGCAAGCATTCTCCACGGTCACTTGATGCAAAATCCTCACAGGGCATATGGAAGGACAGTAAGGCATTGTCCAAATTAAATGCACAGCAACAACAAAAACTGAAGACAAGACACAGAAATGAAAGAAGGCGTGGTTTCAAGGCTACAAAGGTGTCTGTCACCAATAAGAGGAGGACATACATCACTAGCCGATACAGAGCAGATGCTGATTTTAAGTGGAAGCAGAAGCAATATATCATTCGCAAATATGCGACAGATGCCAATTTCAACTTGAAGCAGAAGCAATACATAACCAGCAAATATGCGACAGATGCCAATTTTAACTTGAAGCAGAAGCAATACATCACCAGAAAATATGCGACAAATGACGATTTCAAATTGAAGCAGAAGCAATACATCACCAGAAAATATGCGACAAATGACGATTTCAAATTGAAGCAGAAGCAATACATCACCAGAAAATATGCGACAAATGCCGATTTCAACTTGAAGCAAAAGCAATACATCACCAGAAAATATCATAATGATCCTGCTTTCAGAAAACGACACTTGCAACATTGCATGAGTTACATGAAAATGAAGCGTCACACTCAGGCAGAATTTCGCATAACCCATAAGATGCAATGTGCCTTCAAAATAAGAATGAAATATAGACGATGGACTCATGTAATGCGGGAATGCAGTCAACCAGTGGAAAACAGCCTAATGCAGACAGCTATATCCACTTTCCATGAATGCATTAAAGCTGGGCCAACTTTTGTGTGCACGATGTGTCATCGCACCCTTTTCCCTAACCAAGTGAAACATTGCATTCACAGCAATTACAAGAAGAATCTACACATTGTTGCTGCCTGTTTGACAGGGAAATATGTCCATGTGTGCAACAATCACTGTCAAGGCCCTGAACAATGCACCGTACCAGATGAAAGGACCAAAGAATGGATTTGTCACAACTGTGATTCACATTTAAAAGCAGGACACATATCATCTATCGCTGTGGCTAACAACATGGAGCTGGCACCCATTCCCCCAGAGCTTTGCGATTTGAATGTGCTAGAAAGACAACTTTTGGCCAAAATACTGCCATTTGCCAAGATCATCACACTCCCCAAAGGTCGACAGGCAGCTATACATGGCGCTGTAGTGTGTGTGCCATCCGAGGTGGAAACCACGGTCAATACTCTACCAAGATCGCACAGCACATCCCAGTTACACAGAGTGAAGCTGAAAAGACGTCTGACTTACAAAGGCCACCAGCTGTTTCACAATGTCAACATGAGAAATGTAGTAGCAGGTCTGTCAAAACTCATTGACACACACCCCGACTACAGTGACATTTCAATCAGAGTGGATGAGACAATCACTGCTGATGATGCTGATGATGATGATGATGGGATGGAACCTGACAGTTGTGATGAAACTGAAATGATGGAGATACTTGAACGCATCGAAAATTGTGATCCATCAGAGGTACAGTCTGCATGTTTACTGGCTGCTTCTGAGCAACAGGAAGGCCATGACCAACAACCTCCCAATGCAGAGGATGAGAAGGATTCACTAAGACCTGGAATTGGCCTAGACAGTTGTTTGCAGCCATCTGACCTTGGAGAGGAAGCACTGACACACGGTGATGGAATATTCAGCATTGCACCTGCACAAGGAAACACACCTGTCAGCTTCTTTAAAGTTCCTAGGCTTGAGGCAATGGCTTTCCCTGTTCAGTTTCCTACTGGACAGAATACATTGGACCAGGCAAGACAAGTCAAACTGTCCCCGAGCATGTATTTCAATGCAAGGCTTTTTTGTGTTGATACTCGTTTTGCAAGAGACACAAGCTACCTCTTCTTTGCGCAGTTTGTCACAGAAACACACATGGCCAAAAGCAGCATGTCCATCCAGTTAAGGAAAGGAAAACCCAATACCAGGGATGGACAGAAAATATCCAACAAGCTGCTACAGGACAAGCGTGAGGTTGAGAGGATGGTGCGAAACCGAGATGCCACAAGGTTCATGCAACCACTGAGAGGGAGTCCAGCGTATTGGGATAAAAATCTGAAGAATTTGCTAGCCATGGTCAGACAATTTGGTAAGCCAACATTTTTTCTTACCTTCTCTGCTGCAGAATTCAGATGGCCAGAGGTAATAACGGCAATAAAGGCGCAACAAGGTCAAAAGGTGGATTTTGCAGAGCTAGACTGGGCTGAAAAGTGTGACATTCTTCGAGGCAACCCAGTGACCACCATGCGCATGTTTGACAAACGGGTTGATGCTCTGATGCGAGAGCTGCTGTTGGGTCCTGCACAGCCAATCGGTGAAGTTATCGATTACTTTTACCGGGTTGAATTTCAGGCGAGAGGGAGCCCTCATATACATTGTCTCTGTTGGGTAGCAGGAGCTCCTATATTTGGACAAGACAGTGATGACCAGGTGTGTGCCTTTATAGATCATAACATCTCATGCCAGCTGCCTGATGAAGCCAAACAGGCCTTACTTCACAGATTAGTAACAGAACTTCAAATGCACAGCAGATCACATTCAAAATCGTGCAAAAAAGGTAACAGAGTATGCAGATTTGGATTTCCAAAGCCACCTATTAGACAAACGAGGATAACTTACCCGATTCCAGAAGAACAAGGAGATTGTGCAATGGAACCACAAGCAGCCAAAAACAAACTGAAACCAGTCTGGGATTTGCTTAATAACCCGAAAGTGCAGCTTGACATGTCACAGCTACTGGCACAGTGTGATATGACTTTGAATCAGTACAACACGTACATTGAGGCATTGACCTCCTCAAGCGTGATTGTAATGAAGCGTGATGTCAAGGACTGCTGGGTGAACAACTACAATCCACATTTGCTGACAGCCTGGAACGCCAACATGGACATCCAGTACATTCTTGATGAGTATGGTTGCATCATGTACATGTTGTCCTACATATCCAAGCCAGAACGCGAGCTGAGTGACTATCTCAAAACAATAGTCAAAGAAATGAGCCCAGAAACAGAGACAGAACGAGAAGAAATGAAAGAAGTTCTTCAGGCTTATTCAAAACACAGAGAGGTCAGTGCCCAGGAGTCTGTGGCCCGTTACGTGCAGCCTGAAAATGAAGTCTTGCTCACGTGAGGTTGTTTTTCTGCCAACTGGTGACAACGCACTGAAAATGAGTCTCCCGCTCAGTGCGTTGCAGAACAAACCAGCTGATTCTCTTAATGTGTGGATGACGAGTTTTGTCGACAAATACAGAGCCAGACCCGAAACACCTGAGTTTGAGTCCATGTGTCTGGCAGACTTTGCATCCCATTACAGGGTTGTCTATGGCAAGCAGAAGGAGGATGGCAAGCAAAAGGAAGACTGCGAGCGTGTCAGCCTTTTGAATGAAATGGGATTGATTCAAAAACGCACAAGAGGGAAGCCTGCAATCATCAGGTACGCACGCTTCTCAGAGAAGAAGGACCCAGAGAACTACTACGGCAGACTGCTTAAACTCTACCTCCCCCACCGTTCAGAGTCATCACTGAAAACTGTAAGGTTCCCAACACACCAGGAGTTTTACAAAGGCGCCTGTGTGAGCTTACCAGGAGAAGAAGCAATCCGAGCAGTGTCTGCAATTGTTACCAGCAACCAAAAGAAGTTCGAACAACACAACAAAATTGTGGAACAAGTCTTGGATGACTTTGTAAAAAACGGCCCTGTTGAAGATGCTTGGAACACCTTTGCCCCAGAAGTTGAGTTAGATAGGTTGGAATGTATAGAGGAACGCAAAGAAGGGGAGCCACTTCATGAGAATGAACAAGATGATGTTCCGGAGTATACACGTCACAAACAAACAGGTGGAATTGCGCTTACTGTGAAGGCCCCACAAATGTGCCCTGATGTACTTCGGAAAATGTACAGAAACCTTAACCGGACACAAGCTCAGACATTCTACTCAGTTTGTGACTGGTGCACTAACCGTGTGCGTGGCCTAAATCCTGACCCTTTCTATTACTTTGTCACTGGTGGTGCAGGAACAGGCAAATCACACCTGATAAAGTGCATCTATGCTGAGGCGACAAAGATACTCTGTAAACTTACCAGACTACGTGAGGAAGCAGACATATCCATGCCCAGCGTTTTACTAACTGCATTTACAGGAACAGCAGCTTTCAACATTTCAGGCAACACTTTGCATTCTCTGCTGAGGTTGCCAAGAAGCTTGAAGCCACCCTACCAAGGACTTGGGAATCTCATAGATGAAGTGAGGGCACAGCTGTCAAATGCGGAGATCATTGTTATTGACGAGGTGTCAATGATTTCAAAGCCCCTGTTTACCTACATCAACTGGAGATTACAGCAAATCAAAGGCAGTAAGAAACCGTTTGGTGGTATGTCAGTACTAGCAGTAGGAGACTTTTACCAGGTCCCCCCGCTGGGAAAAAGTAAGCCACTCTGCGTGTTTGAGGAAAATACCAATGACGTCTGGAAGGACTACTTTCAGATGATCACGCTGACAGAGATCATGCGACAGAAGGATGACATTTCATTTGCTGAGCTTTTGAATAGAATCAGAGTCAAGCAGAAGACTGGCGCCTTAAGCAATGATGACAAAGCTCTGCTTGCTCAGGCTTTGACAGATCCCACCCACTGCCCTAACGACGTGCTGCACATCTTTGCCACCAACAAAGAGGTTCACAAATATAATGCCGCAACTGTGTCTGTTCTCCATTCAAATGTCACCAACATAAATGCAGATGATTACAGAAAAGACCCTAAAACAGGAGTGATGCAGAGGCAACACCAACCTTTCAAAGGACACAAAGACAATCTGATTGACACACTGCAAGCAGCTGAAGGTGCCCGTATCATGATCACAAGAAACATTGATGTTGAAGACGGGCTTGTTAATGGGACATTTGGCAAGATTGCAAGAATAATCATCCAGACTGAGAATGGTGCTACTACGGTAAACAAGCTTGGGCTTGTGCTGGACAATCCAAATGCAGGACAGAGATACCGTAACAAGTCGTCTTGTGATGCTGACCACTTGGTGTACATAGAAAGGGTAGAGGAAAACCTGAGACAGAAAGGAGTTGTTCGCAGGCAGTTCCCCCTGAAGTTGGCCTTTGCATGCACGATTCATAAGTGTCAGGGGATGTCGATACAGTCGGCAGTGGTCTCATTGAAACGGGTCTTCCAACCGGGAATGGCCTATGTTGCTCTGAGTAGAACGACTACACTACAAGGACTGCACATAACCGACTTTGATGAGAAGAAGATCTTTGCTGATCCTGAAATCACAGCCTCCCTGGACTCAATGAAGAATGCATCGCTGGAAAGTGTTATGCCCCTCTTACAGTTTTTACAGACAACAGGCAAACAGCAAACATTAACAATTATCCATCACAACACGGAAGGATTACCAGCTCACATTGAAGATATTAAATCCCATCACGAGTTGACACTTGGAGATGTTTTATGTTTCACTGAAACACATCTCTCAGGCTTTTCTGTTGCTGAAGATCTCCAGCTGGAGGGCTACAACCTGTTCAAACGCAACAGACACCTCTCGTACACGAACCGTCCTGACATTGCAAGTAAAGGTGGCGGAGGTGTAGCCTTGTATGTCAGAAACCAGTTCAAGGCCTTTGAAAAGCAGTATCATCACAATGTGACTGACTTGGAGTTCTTGGTTGTCAAGCTGGAGTCCCCTATCCAAGCTTTGATCGCCGTTGTTTACAGGCCACCTGATTACAGTATTGGCCAATTCCTTACTAACCTGCTGGGCCTCTTAGAATCTTTGGAAAGAATGGATTGCCAACCTATAATCCTTTGTGGAGATTTCAATGAAGATTTTCTGTGCAGAGCAAAGAAGCCAATATCTGACCTTCTTCACTCAAGAGGATATACCCAACTGGTTTGGGCAGCCACCACAGAAGGAAACACACTGTTGGATCACATTTACATCTCCAGGGTGCAGCACTGTCTCCAGTCAGGAGTACTGCACAGTTATTACAGCTATCATGATCCCGTGTATTGTGTTTTGAGCAGTGGTTGTGAACACGCTTAGAGCATTCATAAACAGGGCATGAGTGTTGCCAGGAAACAGTGGTTGTAAGCACTGATTATCATCAAACAGATACCATCACCTCCATTCTACGTCAAGATGCTGAGACCCCCCCAAATTCATGTGGTCACACCTTCATCTGCTAGGCTGCTAATGTTTTTATAAATGTATGTTTTAATGTAACTGTGAAGCACCTTGGGCAACAACGTTACAATTAAATGTGCTATTTAAATAAATAAAAGTTGAAATGCATTTTTCTCTGTATCACGCTTGCCATGTGCACTTTTTAAATTTGATCAATCAATTGGTTAGTGTATAATTCTTATTATAGCCAAATTTGCCACCCTAACTCCTCCCACAGGTTTTACACTACATAGACAAAAATTTACCAAAACGTGCAGATTGTTCCCGATCGGATTGCTATTACTTTGTGGAACGTTTCGCCGAATGGTTCACGGAATATCGTCGTTTTTGTGGCGCAATTTGTCCCATAGGAATGAATGGCAAAGCTAGAGTGGGAGCTGCCAAAAGCTGAAAAATCAGGACATGATTTCTAAACTGCCACCACTCCCTCATTTTCAAGCCCACCTACACAAATCTTATATCAAAACGTTCAGCTATCCCTGGTGCCACTAAACATGTAAACGGCTAAGCCGTAGTCCTGATAGTTTTCACAATATGACCATTTGTTTGCAACCAACGCCGTCCATTGACATTCATTGAAACTTCACTCTGCAAAGCTCAAATTTGAAGTGAAATTTCTAAACTGCGGCTGTGCCTTCATTTTTAATACTTCAGAGACATACTATGCATCAAAATGTAGGTCTGGGTCTTGTGATTCTCACAATATAAAGCTCTTCGCTGTAGGATTGATAGTTTTTAAAATACGACCGTTTGAATATGGCAACCGCCAAAATACTCTGACCTGTGTCAAGCTGCAGCAGCAAGTGATGTCATAGACAGGGCCTTTTGAACACCTGCTAATGTTTTTATAAATGTATGGTTTAATGTAACTGTGCAACAACGTTGCAATTAAATGTGCTATGTAAATGATAACAGTTACTCCGCCCACTCCAGTTGTAGACTACAGGTGGAGGCAAGAACACTTCACACAATTTCCCCAGAAATTGTAACTTTTCTAGTTTCTAAATGTATCTCTTGGATTTGAGAGATATACAGTGGTAGCCAGCACCCCATTTAAGGATTACATCTATAGTTATAAAACTCAGTATCTTTCTTGGTCCTGTCGTATGTCCCACTGCAGACAAAGCGTTAGCTGTAGCAGAATCTTATAAACTGGCCTTGGTTGCGGGAAACACAAGGGGTCCATTCTAAAAAGAGAGTGTTTCAGAAAGAATGTGATGTCCTCTAATTCCCATTAGAAGTCAGTTCCTGAAATTAGTTTTTCAGAATTGACAATATGGAGTCACAATGGCGGATTGCAAAATTCCACTTCCTCTGATTTGCATGAATTCGGTTTGGGGAGATGCTCTGTTGTTTGCCTGAAATGTCTGCAGGCCGTGTTTTTATAGTGCTTTATTCATGAAAGAGAGAATTTCCAGAAATTGCAGAAAATGGAGAGGAAATGTCAAATTTAAGATCTCATTCCGCAGATTGTGAGAATGTTTCCAACTCGGCTACTTTTGCCTTACGTTTTAATTTTTCTACTCAATTCCCTGTATTTCTCTCTTTCTTGAATAAATCCCATAGTCTCAGACTATAATAAGTTGTTATGTAGTTCAGTGGCTTTTATGTGTTTTTTTATTGGTATCTGGTACAAGAATAATTTTATGTAACAGTAAAGAATTACAAACTGTGTCTGCGCTGTTTCCACCAGTTCTGTACTTTTTGGTTGTACCAGCACTCATTGCCAATGTATTAAAAAATCATGAGCTTATTGTCGGGGAATCTCCTCCAATCAGTGCTTGGTAGAGGCATCAAAAGACACAATCACATAACAAACAGCGATTGCACTTCTTATTACCTCTCCCCCAACACTTTACAGTGTGGCGGTATTTAAACGTGACGCCCAATGTGTTTCACTACAACCTGATCCCTGTAAATAGCAGGAATTGAGCACATGAGCGAAGCATGTGTATTTTTGCATGTCGTTTCTAAATGTACATCTCTGCTGCTAAAGGAAATTAAATCCCATGGTGACATGAACCAGTTTGTGGTACTGCACATACTAACATGCACGCAGATCTGGTGCGTCTGGACTGATCTTCTTGCAATGGAATAGAAACAAATGGAAACAGACTATAGCAGGACAAATGTTTGCGTACTACACATCCGATGATGACTGATCATCATGATATATGTATTTATCATAAGTCTACAATGCCAAAGTTAGCTATATTTAATATTTAGGGGATGGAATCCTTTTAAATGTATGCATATAGTCTTCTGTTTATGACATCACCTTAAGGCATGATGTGCACATTCTATATTCTCTTCTGAAGTCACTCATTTGCATATAAAGCAACACAATGACTTCATAAGCCAGAGAATACACTGATATATTAAAATGGTATGTTTCTCTTGATCTCTACATTCGGTGGCAATTCTTTGCGCACAATGTATAGATTTAAGTGACAGATTCCATTTAACTTGCTTTATTATTATTACAAGTGATTTTTTTTTAATGGCCCAATTAGAGAAATGGATGCCAGTGTCTGTGAGTTCTTTAATTAGCCCCATCATAAGAAAGCTACGAGTGGTCTATTCAGATCAGTTATAGTTTACATTGCTGGGAAAAATGCTAATAAATATTGCAAGAGAACTTGTATGATAAAATGAATTCTTCTGCAGGTCATCTTGAGAGAGGAGTATGGCACTTCCACTGATTGGTGGTCGTTTGGCATCATATTATATCAGATGCTGGTGGGCAATCTTCCATTTAACATCAACCAGTCCAAAGGGGATTATTGGGATTGTGTGTGCAGTGAGAATCCCCCCTATCCGAGCCGGATGTTAAAGTGGTCGAAAGACATCCTGGGAAAGGTAAGCATTCCTCAGCACTGGGGAAAAATATAATATGGAAAGACATATATGTATATTATATGAGGAATTTACTGGACTTGATAGTTTAGGGTCCATAGAGCTTAATGAGCTAATGTATGAGTGATGGTGTGAAAGCTTGAAATATTATTAAAAATGAATTAATCTAGCACAAATAACCTCAGGTGTGTGTGAACCCTCCCAACATACCTGTAATATACAGTAGAACTAGTGCAATATGTGAGGGTAATAATACATCTTCAATGAAAAAGGGATCATTGTAGTGCAGTAAGTCAATAGTACAGCTGTATAGCCTAATGAATCCCGGCTCATGGGTATCAAGTATTTCATAAAGGTGTCCCTGTGGTTGGTAGCAGGTCAGATCTTCCTCGATGTTTGCATGTAGACATGATGCAAAGTAGGTAGGGAACAAATAATTAGAGAGAGTATAAAACATATCTAGCATCTGCTTACATTTACATTTCTTAACACATAAATACTTAGCCAGCCTAGGACAGTGTACAAAAGTCCACTCTCGGCAAAGGCATGTATCTCTGGTGAACTGATGTGTGTTGTTTCCGTGGTTCCATTTTGGCTTCTCCCCCATATGTTCATACGTTCCCATGTCAACATGTTTTGCTTTTTCAAGCTTTTTCAAACGTCTAGTGTCGTGTCTCCTCACTGGACTTAAATAAGCCACTTGATTCGTCTGTTAAAGCCGGTTGAATTTTCTTGGTCCACATTAGTAAGAGTAAAACGTGTCAGGGTCGAGTGGAATTTCATTATACATAGGTACATTTGCTGAATAGCAGGAATGCGTAACACTTATTTTTATTGCAGCTTTTAGAAAAAGCTCCTGGCTCCCGGCTCCGGAAGCTCGGCAACATAAGGCTCCACCCATTTTATCGCTTAGTGATATGGGACCAACTGGAGGTGAGGAATATTCCTCCTCCTTACCAGCCACCAGTGGTGAGTACTCCCACGTTCTCTTCAGTCACATGACACACACACGTATCTACACATGTCGGACAAGAAGCGTTTACATGCAACTGTGTTTACATGCAAATGTTTTCCATATCAAATGTTTACTCCATGAGTACCCCGAGACATGTATTTATCAAACATATGCAGTGCCAAGGTTAGCCATCATAAAAGGCTAGTCCTTTTAAATGTGTGCGTGCTGTCTTCTGTTTATGACATCACCTAAACGCATGATGTGCAAATTGTATGCTCTCTATTGAAGCAGCTTATTTGCATTTGAAGTGATATAAAAGAATACACATATAAAACATACCCCAAGAAATATCTTCTTATTATGATACACAGTTTATCTAGGGAAATGTAGGACCGAAGTACAGCGCTTAAGGTCAATAAGTGCAGCTGCAGAGTGTATTTGTGACTAGTAGGTGGCGCTTCGTACACTTTGAGAACATATTATCTAATGAAACACCAGCCCTTTCAGTCACAGTTCAGATTTCCGCCTGTAGTGTAATTTCACCTCTACAGAAGATAATCATTTGAGAGATAGTTGATGCCTCTGAGTTTTCAGGTTCTTCTACCTGTAGCAGGTGTTATGATGTATTGGTTTGTGATCTTGCTATTTGTTGCAGGAGCCAACTAGGGACCTACAGGCTGCCCCCCAGGAGATGTCCCTCTCAAATCTGGTGGCCCTGAAGCATTCCATCACTTCAGAGGACAGGCAGGCTCTGCCTGGCCTGTCTTATATCCGCCCCAGATGGAGGGACTAAGAGGCAAAGACTCCGCATATTACCATCAGACCATCTGGGACGGGAAGGAGGGACGGAGTCTGAGCCTCACTCTCCTGGGAAACGCAGTAAGTAAACAAAGATTTCACTACATTTCCCATCTTCTATCTTCATTTGCACAGACAATATTATCCCTTGTTTTTTTATGTAATGACAATTCAAGCTTCAAATTACTTCTAATGTGATTATTTAACCCCTTGGCGACACAGGACGGACTAGGTCCGTCCTGTGTGCCGGGGCGTTAGTGACACAGGACGGACCTAGTGATTATTTAAAGCAAAAAGTTTAAATATTTTTTTTCCGTTTGTAATGTTTCTTATACCAACAAATACTCACTTTTTTTTCCAGGAGTCAGCCCACCAACTCTGCTGAAAGGTCACCAGTTTTACATCACCTTCCCCTACTGTGTACCACCAAACAGTAGCATTACTCCCCTTCCTTCTTACCAACAAACAGAAGAGACTCTTTCCCTTGCTGTGTGTCATCAAACAGCACAGCTTCTTCCTCTCCTTGTATGTCATCAGTCTGCGCAGCTTCTTCCTCTCCTTGTATGTCATCAAACTGCGCACCCTCTTCCTCTCCTTGTATGTCATCAAACTGCACACCCTCTTCCTCTCCTTGTATGTCATCAAACTCAAGGACCTCTTCCTTTCGCTGTATGTCATCAAACAGCGCAGTCTTGTCTGATCTCCAGTTTTGACCCGGCTTGTATGACTATCCGCTCTCCAGTTTTGACCCGGCTTGTACGACTATCCAGTCTCCAGTTTTGACCCGGCTTGTACGACTATCCGCTCTAGAGTTTTGACCCGGCTTGTACGACTATCCACTCTCCAGTTTTGACCCGGCTTGTACGACTATCCGCCCTCCAGTTTTGACCCGGCTTGTACGACTATCCGCTCTCCAGATTTGACCCGGCTTGTATGACTATCCGCTCTCCAGTTTTGACCCGGCTTGTACGACTATCCGCTCTCCAGTTTTGACCCGGCTTGTATGACTATCCGCTCTCCAGTTTTGACCCGGCTTGTACGACGATCCGCTTTCCAGTTTTGACCCAGCTTGTAAATACCAGAAGAAAACAAGGCATGACTATCAGCTCTATATACCAACAAATAGAATAAAATAACAACCATACTTTACAACCAAGAAAACTCAACTTTATGTAGAAATTAAAACAGCACTGCCTGCCACCAAAAATGACATATAATGGCTCACAGCACTGTCTACCACCAAAAATGACAGATAATGGCTCACAGCCCTGTCTACCACCAAAAATGACAGATAATGGCTCACAGCCCTGTCTACCACCAAAAATGACAGATAATGGCTCACAGCACTGTCTACCACCAAAAATGACAGATAATGGCTCACAGCACTGTCTACCACCAAAAATGACAGATAATGGCTCACAGCCCTGTCTACCACCAAAAATGACAGATAATGGCTCACAGCATTATCTACAACCAAAAATAACATGGCCTGGCGAACAACTCTATGGACCACCGAAAAGTACAGAAATGTCACATCCAGACTTAAAGACCGATGGTACGCGTTTCATAGTTTATCACTAGCTGTTTGTTGTTTTATTCTGAATACTTGCAGTTGTCCCTATTAAGGATTAATCACTTGCCAGGATATAGGACTATATATTATATAATATTGTTTATTATAGGCACTAATAATGGTCTCTCTTATTCTTACCCCAATGCAGCAATGTCACTCTTTTGACCTTTGCTAACCACTCCAAAAAATCCTGAGTGTAACTTGAAGCCACTGGAGCCACATTAACAGTCATATTAAAGAATGGCGCACAGACAGGTATCTTGGGATTGCTTATTCACATTATTTTTCATTTATTTTAAACAGTATCTTTTGCCACAAGTATAATATAATTACAATAATATATTATAATTTATAATATTGTTATTATGCAGCAATGTCACTCTTTTGACCTTTGCTAACCACTCCAAAAATCCAGAGTGTAATTTGAAGCCACAGGAGCCACATTAATAGTATTGTCGGGTGGTTATATAATATTGTTTATTATAGGCACTAATAATGGTCTCTCTTATTCTTACCCCAATGCAGCAATGTAACTCTTTTGACCTTTGCTAACCACTCCAAGAAATCCTGAGTGTAATTTGAAGCCACTGGAGCCACTTTCACAGTCATATTAAAGAATGGCGCACAGACAGGTATCTTGGGATGGATTAATCACTGTATTTTTCATTTATTTGAATCATTATCTTTGGCCACATGTTTAATAGTAAGCCCTATACAGCTTTTAGGTTAATGCATTTGAGGATCTCACCTAGCCTGCCAGCTGTCTTTTGGACAAAACTACTCGCGAGAAGTGGGATCTTTAGAGCTATACATACGGTAAGGTGAGTGATTAATCACTGGCCAGGATATAGGACTATACATTATATAACATTGTTTATTATAGGCACTAATAATGGTCTCTCTCATTCTTACCCCAATGCAGCAATGTCACTCTTTTGACCTTTGCTAACCACTCCAAGAAATCCTGAGTGTAATTTGAAGCCACGGGAGCCACTTTCACAGTCATATTAAAGAATGGCGCACAGACAGGTATCTTGGGATGGATTAATCACTGTATTTTTCATTTATTTTAATCAGTATCTTTGGAAACAAGTATAATATAATTAAAATAATATATTATAATTTATAATATTGTTTATTATGCAGCAATGTCACTCTTTTGACCTTTTCTAACCACTCCAAAAATCCTGAGTGTAATTTGAAGCCACGGGAGCCACATTAACAGTATTGTCGGGTGGTTATATAATATTGCTTATTATAGGCACTAATAATGGTCTCTCTCATTCTTACCCCAATGCAGCAATGTCACTCTTTTGACCTTTGCTAACCACTCCAAGAAACCCTGAGTGTAATTTGAAGCCACGGGAGCCACTTTCACAGTCATATTAAAGAATGGCGCACAGACAGGTATCTTGGGATGGATTAATCACTGTATTTTTCATTTAGTTTAATCAGGATCTTTGGCCACATGTTTAATAGTAATCTCTATGCAGCGTTTAGGTTAATGATATATATATAAAGTCTGCATAAAACATTTGAGGATCTCACCTGGCCTGCTAGCTGTCTTTTGGACAAAACTACTCGCGAGAAGTGGGATCTGTAGAGCTATACATCCGGTAAGGTGACATACACGATTTGATTGGTGCCCTGCTTGAATGTAACAATTGAATTGTTCTATAGTTCTGTCTGTGTCATTTATTTGATATTTATTTGATTCATGTCTTAGTCAGCTGTGCTTTCCCTGTTCTTCATTTATTAAGCGTCCTTCCCAAGAATCTCAGTCCCGTATCTCTGATTGTTCTGTAGATCAAGCCTGGCTGCAGTAGCTGGACTGCTGGACTTGTATGAAGAACACCTGCAGATTCCTTCCAGCTTCTCCAGCATCATCTTCTCAAACCAGTCATTTCAGCCCACACCTTGTGTGATTCCCTAACCAGACCTTAAGGACCAACACAACACCAAGTGTTATTCACCTTCTTAATTAAGCACAACTGGGTAAGCTCTAAATCCTGGACCGGTGTCGGGTAATGGGGACAGGTGGAGTTGGTGCAAGAGGACTGTTTTGAGAAGGACTGATTTAAATCACTCCATTTTTCCCTTCACGGGTTTTTAGAACTTGATCAGCTCACCCTGATTCGCTTTCCATGCTTGTGATCCAAAGAGATCCAGGAAAATACCAGTGGATGAGCCTAAATCCCACTATAAGAATTGTGACTGGATCCTGCCGACTCCCCAGGGTTTGAAGGTGAGGTTCTCCTGCATCATGTCTTATTTGAGTTTGTCACTCAGGACTAGACAATGTTGGGTACCCCTCACAGTCCCTTTTGCTCTTGTAATCTCCATGCCATGTTCCCTGTCTTGTTCTATATAAGGTTTTTTTTTGCCTTCTTCTTTTGCAGTGCTAAACAAAAAATGGGAGAAGGGTTCAACTTGATGGACACATCTTTTTCCCACCAAAACTTCAATATGTAACTATGTAAGTCTGTTCAGATTGCCTCCTGTATTGTCCATCTGTCTCTGTCCTCCATCTACCCTACTCAATCCTGATCTATTATATAGGCTTGGTTCCTGATCTTTATTCTGTCTCCCTTATTCTCCCCCAAAAGCAGAATCTTCATCACTAGCAATTCTAATCATTACTGTCATGGATGAGGAATTCCCATCATAATACATCTCTACATACATCAGACTGTGAGACTGATCTGTACATCCGGCTGCAAGATTCATTGAACATGTCTGCTCTAGACATACTGCTCTCTTGATAAAGACAGCCTTGTACCTCCGCTCTGCCCATAAAACAATGGATGTACAAAGACCACCACACCTATCATCTCTTCACTGAAATGAATGGTGAAGACCAGCACACAGTAATCTCCTCTTCCCAATCCAAGATCATTACACCAGCTGCTTCCATCCATACACTGACCAACAACTGGAAGATCCCTGACTTCTCATCAGCACTAATACTGGAAACAGAAACACAGAAAGTGTTGGCAGTGCTTCCTCTATAGCATTGCTGCATAAAGTGCTACAGATGAAGTACTGTCTTAAACTTATTATACGAAGAAGATTTCTACCAGCACAGCATGCTGCAAACTGGAAACATGATATTGTGTGAAAACAATATATATTCAGACACTTATATCCAATCACAAGCTATCTGCCGGGTCCATCTCATACTGAGGTGAAGTAACATCATCACAGCAATCACACTCAACTCAATATTCCAGTCCACTCCGAGGATCCAATTCATGGACAGACTGAATAATAAAGATCTGAGGATCACTTTTGTTTTACTGAAACTAATGATGTTCTGTATGTAATGGTTAGGTTTTGTATATTTGTAAATATATCTTTTACACACTTCAAAAATATAGATTGAATGCATTAGTTTCTATATGTTGATGAGTCTTCTTGTAAGAGTTCATGGTCCTGAATATTGTCCTGAAGTAAAAAATGGAAGACATTTTTGGATCTGTATCTAAACGTTCAGTGATAGTGATACTGATAAGGGAAACAATCCTGTGATGGATGGATGGATGGATGAGGGTTCCATGATGCTGTAAGGAGAGAGTCCTGTGAATTAAAAATGGAAGACATTTTTGGATCTGTATCTAAACGTTCAGTGATAGTGAGTAAAGTTGAGCGGACACCTGGATGTTCGGGTTCGGCAGGTTCGGCCGAACTTCAAAAAAATGTCCGGGTCCATGCTCGAACTTGACCCCGAACCCCATTGAAGTCAATGGGGACACGAAGTTTTGGCCACTAAAATGCCTCTAAAAAAATCCTGAAAAAGGGCTAGAGGGCTGCAAAATGAAGTAAAATGTGGGTAAGAGTAGAACAAGTGCCCTGCAAGCAAATGTGGATAGGGAAATAACTTAAAATAACATAAAATACATACAAATTACAAATACAGCTGAGTTATAAAATAGCACTAGATGGAATCTTTGATTTTAGCTTTGGAAGAACATAAATCTAAATCTAAAGCATGGCTGCCAGGAGGATCAACAGAATTCTCCATTTGAGAGAGGGTTGGAGTGCAGGGTATTCTCTTTCAGTTTATACTAAGTGACCGATAGGTTGAGGAGGCGGTGACCGTGGCGGTGTTGGTGGAAGCGGAAAATTTTTCAAAGTGCACTGTAAGCACAGTATTGGACTGTTCTATTTGACTCTCAAATATGAAGTGCACCGCAAGACGCAAATGTACTATTTAGCACTCAAAACAATTAGAATTTTTCAAAGTGCGCTGTAAGCACAGTATTGGACTGTTCTATTTGACTCTCAGATATGAAGTGCACCGCAAGATGCAAATGTACTATTTACCACCCAAAACTATTCGAATTTTTCAAAGTGCGCTGTAAGCACAGTATTTGACGGTTCTATTTGACTCTCAGATATGAAGTGCAGGATGCAAATGTAATATTTAACACCAACAAATTGCAGTATTTAAAAATGCCTAGATGTTGCCCACTGAGCTAACAGAACAGGATTAAAGTCACATGCCTGGCACACATGCAGTTGCAAGTGCACTGCACTCTCTGTGGCACTGGGCTCAGGGCAGGGTACAAATATCTAGTATAGCACCCACTAAAATAATCACTGTAATTTGAATAATCGCTGTAGTATTATGCACCTCAATATCCCAGGATTTTGCCCCTCAATATGCCAGGACTTAGCCACCCAATATGCCAGGATTATTATGCCACTCAATATGCCAGGATTTTCCCACACAATATGACATGATTATGCCCCTCAATATGTCAGGATTATGCCCCTCAATATGCCAGGATTATGCCTCTCAATGTGCCAGGATTTAGCCACCCAATATGCCAGGATTATTATGCCACTCGATATGCCAGGATTTTCCCACACAATATGCCAAGATTTTGCCCCTCAATATGCCAGGATTATGCCACTCAATATGCCAGGATTTTCCCACACAATATGCCAGGATTATGCCCCTCAATATGCCAGGATTATGCCCTTCAATATGCCAGGATTATGCCTCTCAATATGCCAGGACTTAGCCACCCAATATGCCAGGATTAGTATGCCACTCAATATGCCAGGATTATGCCCCTCAATATGCCAGGATTATGCATCTCAATGTGCCAGGATTTAGCCACCATCTTCCTCCCCCCTTCCCCCTTACTTACCTCCTCGCTGCTGCTCTGTCTCCCCGTGCTGCAGGTCCGTGTTTGTGAGGGAAGCGTTGTGCGTTCCCATCCAGCCAATGCGCATTCAATAATGTCTGTTTAAAAAAAAAGTTTAAACAAACTTTATTGAATCCGCATCGGCTGGAGGGGAGCGCACAACGCTTCCCTCACAGCCACGGACCTGCACCGGGAGACAGAGCAGCAGCGAGGAGGTAAGTAAGGGGGAGGATTTCTTTTTTTTTCAGGGTTCTGGCCCCCCCTGCTAAATTGCACCCTAGGCGGCTGCCTTGGTCGCCTTACAGGTGGCGCCGGCCCTGCCGAAACCCGAACTTCAACACGAACATACAGTGGAATGTGCGTGTTCGGGACCGGGGTCAAAAAAACGTAATGTTTGGTATGCGGTTCGGGTTTGCTCAACACTAATCACCAGGAGTTCAGAAGTGCGCTCACACATTCACAATCCCATCACCACAATGAGCCAATCACAAGGTGACGTTCCTGCAAGATGCTGCCTTTATTGTGTGAAACCATGTTTTAATTTATAAATAAAGGTTTTCTTACCTTTCCACTGTTTGTGCATTGTAATATATGTGCTGACTGGAGGTGATGGATTGTTTTAAATCAAAGGAAAGGCCTATCCAGTGACAAATTAAGTGAAAACAAAGTTAGAGCGAAGTTTGATTCAAAAATATTATGGTAATTTAACTATTGCAAATACGAGTGTAATTTGCTGATATTTGTTGGGGCTGTAGTATTAATAATAATTAGTATATTTGTTTAAAGCTTCAATGTAATATTCAATGTCATTTACTGGCTGTTTTTGTTTTGATAAAAAATATAAAATATAAAATCTCTGTGATTTCGAGCATTTATAAAGTATTAAATCACACAAGACTTATACTGATGGTTTTTATGGAAAATATATGGTATGATTTCGTTCCTATAGCAGTTATAAACCCTGGAACTGGCTTATCCTGAGATACTGTAATGACGGATATTACTCTAACATCAGGGACATCTAGCTGCTCGGTTTCCCATCAAATTCTATTAATTAAGTAATTAAAATGCACATTTTTCCCGTCTCCTTTATTGACTGATATTACATATATTTGATAGTTTTTGTCCACACCGGTCAGGAATGGCTAATCAATGAACCTCATGTTACTATTTGTAAGGGTTAATCCACCATCCTTGTCTCTACTTTTATAAAGGATGTTATTACTAGACCACCTTAAAGAGACTGGCTGGTGCCCAAAATGCATCTTCCAAACATTAATGCATATTAATGTGCTTTCAATGTACTTTATAATGCATGTTTTACATTTTGCTTTGCTTAAAATTTAAAATACTTAGAGCTAGCAGTTTGCAAGAAACCGGGACTGCCCACACTAGATGAGTAAAAGTAAATTGCCATTTTATTTTTTTGCTGCAGGAACAAATGAGAAAAATGCCATTCAAATTAATGGAATTTCCGGTCTGTCTAGTGAGATAAACAGACAATATGTTGCACTGTTAATAGATCCTACTATGTACAAGAGCAAGTTTATAACATTCCACACATTTCATTATATTTAAGCAGCACAGGACGTAACTAAATGAAACAAAATTGTATATGCTCAGTGTCTATATAATAAGAGCTGCAGTATCTGTAGTATGCATGCAGAGTAATCACTGGTGGAGTGCTTGAGTTAAAAATAAAAAATGTTTGAATGTCTGCATCAAATCACACCGTAAAATGCCTGTGCACTATACATGTGAGTTTTGGGACCAGACTGACCCTTTAAGGCTCTTCCAGGAGTGCTCATGTTGGTGAAACAATGTATCAGGCTGGCAGCAGCAAATCCATTACTGGAAAGCGGCAGTTTAGAATTCTCCAGGCAGCTCGTGAGCATCTCCTGACCTCTGACCTCACTGAGGGTCAGGTCAGGCCCGGAGCACAACTGGAGTACAAACATGGCGATCTATCCAGACTCTCAACCAGCCTAGCATGTTCCTTACATTAAACGATCCCTCCGGGCTGAAAAAGAACTGGACAAATAAATGTAAATTAAAGCGGACATGTTAAAAATAATTATGCATTTATTTGTTCCAGATTTTGTGTTTTTAGTTTTACCATACTTTTGAAAGCTTTCTCTTGGGGATTGATCCAGCCCACATGACATCTGTATCTCAAACAAAACAGTATTACGCCATGTGCTAATGAACTTACATACCTCCCCCTTCTGCTCCCTGTGAATCAGGATGCTGGGGAGTGGAGCTTGGGAGGTCAAGTGTCACTTATCAGCGACAGTGCTACTGCGTATGCACACAATACTGCGCAGTATACAGTCTCCCATGTCCCAGGCAATAGAGAATGATTGGGACTGCAGGATTGAGACCCTGAAACTCACTGCCCGGAAAAGCAGTAGAGAACCTTTAATCAAGATTGTTTCAAACAGAGTAGTATATATGGGAGCAGCACAATTTTTTTTCTATTTCATGGGAAACGGAGATCGGCTGTTGGGAGCAATTATGGCACTCTACAATAATCCTATGTCAAAGGTTCTTGGTCAAAACATAGAATCCCCATGGTTTAGAATTCGGAAATGGAACTAGGCAAGGGTGCCCATAAGCCCCTATTTTTTAAATAGTTTCCCTGGAGCCATTGGCTAATATCATCAGGAATAATAATAAAATAAAAGGAATACGTATAGGTTCCATGGAATATAAATTAGCCATGTATGCGAATGATGTATTGATAACACTGGAGGATCCTGAATATTCTGTCCCTGAATTACTGAGGATAATAAATTAATATGAAAAGGTATCGAACTATAAATTAAATCTAGAGAAATCTCAGGCTATGTGTAATATAATGCCAGAAACGATTCAGAATTTTTTTTTAAAAAACATACTCATTTCAGTAAGCTGAATCAGGGATAGAATATTTGGGAATATATGTGCCTCTGGATACTAAAAAGGTGGTAGAAAATAACGCTTATAAAGTATATTCAGAAATGATAATGAATTTCAATAAATGGCGACAAATCCAGGTTTCATGGATGGATAGAATTAACATCATCAGAGCTTATGTCATGACAAAATGGATGTATGTTTTCTGTATGATTCCGGGAGAAATTAAGCCAGAAACACTGAGAGATGTTCAAAAAAAGATGCTAGAATTTGTATGGCAAGTGAAAAAACCCCAGATCAATAGAAAAACTCTATATCTAGACCCTAAAAAGGGAGGGGTGGGTATGCCATTGTTGAATGAATACTGGGAGGCTAGCTCTCTCATGCATGTGAATAGAATGCAATGGGATACAAATAGAGAAATAGACTGGTGGCAGATTGAAAAGACAATTATGGGGTTAGATCTAACACCCACCATTAATTAAATTGGTGTGTATGTTCTGCATTATTCTCATCCCTTATCACTGAATAACTTCCACTTAGTAAGTTGGTAGGTTGGAACGCCTTACGCATTTCGTGTCTCAATCTGGCACTTAGTAGTAGACAAGTAACTGAGGTGACTTCAAGCAGTATTCTCTGTAACAATATCATCGCTTTATCTCTCAGCCTCTTGGAAAGTCACAGAAAGAGTGGCTGTGAAAATCATAGAGAAAAGTGCGAGGAGGGCAGCTTGCATTCTCCTGGAGAGCAAAATCCTAAAGATGGCAGGGGAATGCCCATTTCTCTGCCAGGGGATTGCTGCTTTCCAGTCACAGGTACAGGATTGTATGTCTATAGCTCCACAGTCTTGTCCACTCCCCTAATCTGCTGCAACTATTGAGTCTGCCCCACAACCACGTCCTCCATAAAGCCCCTCAGCACACGCTTTGTGGTGTCTTATCTGTTTCTTTTTCTTTTCTGTGCCACCTCAATCAGGCCCACGTCTTTCTGGTGATGGAGCATGTCCACGGAGGTAGCCTCGAAAGCTTCATGAAGACCAGAGGCTACCTGAAGATCAAACAAGTAAGGTGAGTAAGGCATAGCGAAGAATGGTGCTCAGAGACAGGGGGAGTTACAAGAAGTTAAAAGGAAAAACCCAAAACATTTCTCAGAATATTGGGGTAAATATAAAGGGAAGGAATGACAAAACAGAGCTTCAAAAGGGAAACCCAATTACTGAATATAAAGGGGGTAACAAAGTCATCTCTCTCAACAAATATTCACTAGCCATCCTCTCCATTCTAATTATAACACATTAACTTCTCCTTATCACTCGGGATTGATTCTGTTAAACTCTTTATCTTCCTCTCCTTCAGATATTATTCGGCTGAGATAAGCAGTTTTTACATTAGCATGGCATTGTCCATCGTTAAGTAACAGATTCCTCCTCCATCTGTTCTAACCTCTCCTTACTCTGTTCCTCTGCCTGTATTGCTCTTCCACCAGTACTGCCTCCGCTCTCTCTGTATTGTAACGCTACTCTCTCATTCCCCTGTATTATTTCCTTTATTTCCCTCTGCCTAGTGGTCTGTGGATTACTCTCACTTTGTTTCTATTGTTCATTGATTTTTGTATTTTAGAGACCTAAAGCCGGATAATATCTTGCTGGACAGAGAAGGGCACATCAAAGTCGCCGATTTTGGACTGGCCGTGGAAGGCATCAGGGGAAGTGCCAAGACTGTGGGTGTGGCAGACACCTATACCCACATGGCTCCTGAGGTGAGACAGCTCTCATTTCTTTTTCTTTTTTTTTTAAATATCTTTTATTTATATGAAAATTTCTATTGGTACAATACAAACAGTTATCTCCTGTGACAGAAAAAAAAGCACAGGGATAAAGTGCACAACACACATAAAATCAACATTTAAGGTGCTATTGTCAGTTTCCCAAATTCACATTCTTTAAAAGGAGACTACACCCCTTTGCTTAAACCCACATTACCATTTACCTCACAAACAGCAAACAAAGAAAAATTGAAAATAAGGACGCATCCACAGAGACAAGGGAGAGATCTAAAGAACGCCATCTAGTAAAGAGATATATTGGTACAAGAAGATGGAAATGTCGTTATTTGTCACAAATTATTCTTTACAGTTTAAACGCCTGGGTTGGAGATTTTGGTTTCATCATCACAGGTCCCGGGCTAGGATTTCTATGCATTTATTCCATTTATCAACATTTTTTTGATTTTTTGATTGACAAAGAGAAATTCCTCTCTCCATTCTTAATTGATGTTCCAGTTGTTTCTTTACTTCCAGCCAAACGGGGACCTGTGATGATTTCCACAATCTACCTATTGAGATTTTAATTGCGCATAGGAAATGGAGAACGAGGGATTTTTCCCATTCCTTAGTACATGGGAGGTTTAGATGTAGTAGAAGCACCTCTGGATTATTTCGAAGCAAAATGTTGATCAAATAAAATAATTTTCCCAAAATTTCCTGCCACATCAATTTCAACGGTTGGCAGGACCAGCATGTATCCGATACGCCCCTCTTCATCGTCGCCAGACGGGCAGGTACTAGATACATTCTGTTTAGTATTTTGTAGTGTGTTTCTACAAGGTTGAGACATCTCACTGTTTTATATGTCCCATAGAAAGCCTTCATTAGATCCTCCTGGGTCAACGTCATACCTAAGTCTCTTTCCCATTTGGCAAAGGCTTTGAATTCACAATCTTCCGAATCCAGTTCCAACATGTATTTAGATTTTTTTAATAGACTTTTTTGATCATTTTTGCCCATAAGACCTCTAAGACATTCAACCCTTTCTGACTTGGCTTTATACAGATATTTTTCTAAGTAACCTTTTATTCTTAGATAATTAAAGGTTTCCCCTTTTAAATCTGGGTTGTTATCCAGTAGTTCCTGAAAGGGGATAATGCTAGAATCTCTCCATAATTCCCCTAAGGTCTTAATGCCGCATTTGTGCCAATATCTTAAATCCATACATTCTAAGTTACTTTCTAAAAGTGTGAGCGGGAGCTCATGTATAACGTGATCCTCAAGGCACGGTCTTTTCCTGAGTCTATACCAGGCTTTTTAAAATGTTATTCAGGACTATCCCTTTATCTACGACCAAACCTTCTTTTCTTTTCATTTACTTTTTGTCCCGGTGGGCCAAAAAAATCTAACTAGTTCCGTTTTTCTCCCTAGTTCTCTTTCGATATCGTACCAGGATTCCTGTTTAGAGGTATCCATCTGTGAGATTATAGCATGGGTTAAAAGACTTGAATCATGATATTGTGCTATATCTGGCATTCCAAGTCCCCCCCTGTGAGATCTTTCTACTTTAGCAATTTAAATTTAGTCTCTGCTTTTTATTTTGCCAAATAAAGTTTCGGAGGGAACCTTGGATCAATGCAAGCCAACTGGGCGGGATTTCTAAAGGGAGCATCCTAAAGAGATAGAGCCATTTTGGCAGAACATAAGCCTTAACTATATTTATTCGGCCCCACCATGAAAAGCATAAATTCTTCCAGTCTCTTTATTGTTTATTTGTTGATTTTAATAGAGGAAGGAAGTTATTTTCCATTATTTTAGTTGGGTCTGGCAAGATTTCAATGCCCAGGTATGTTAGGCTATCCGCCCACACGAATCCGAACTTTGTCTTTAGGGTACTCTCTAATTGTATTGGTATATTACTAGACAGTGCTATGGTTTTATCACTATTTAGTTTATACCCGGATACCATTGAAAATCTGTATATCTCACCCATGAGTTCAGCAAGGGAGCGTTCAGGTTCTTCCATAGTCACAATTACATCGTCTGCATACATACTAATCTTCAGATCTCTCTCCCCCACTCTTATTCCAGAAATATTTGGGTTCTGTCTTATAGCCGCTGCCATTGGTTCCATCGTGATCAAATATAGTAACGGGGACAGCCCTGTCTGGTTCCGTTGCCCAGGGTGAACCATTTAGAGGTAAACCCTTCTCCTATCACTCTTGCAGACTGGGATGTGTATAGTGTCAGGATGGAATCTACTATTCTTCCCCTAAACCCGAACGCCTCCATTGAGGTTCTCATAAAATTCCACCTGACCCTGTCGAACGCCTTTTCGGCATCGAGTGACAGGGCCAGGATAGGAGTCCTTCTTCTACGGGAGTAGTCCAAGACATCTATAAGGCGTCTAATATTACCAGTGGGGGATCTACCTGGCACAAAGCCTATCTGGTCCCGATGGATTATTAAAGGTAGTATCTTTTTGATCCTTTCGGCCAATACTGCCGAATACAACTTAATGTCTGTATTCAAAAGCGAGATGGGGCGGAAACTGGACACTAGCTCCAGGTCTTTTCCCTCCTTTGGTATAGTGATTATATTTGCCTTCAAAAGCTCTCCCGGGATGGGTTCCCGGGTAGACAATGAATTAAACATCGCTGTCAAGTCTCCCAGTAGGTTTCCCTTAATGACCTTAAAAAAAAGATTAATAAATCCATCGGGACCAGGGGCCTTGTTTAATCTCAATCTGTCTATACAATAGTTCACCTCCTCAGCCAGGAATGGGCTATTAAGGGCTTCTAGTTGGTCCGGTCTTATCTTAGGCAGTGACAGATCTTTAAAATAAGAGCTAATTATCTCCTGATCTGGTGCATGCGGGAGATTGTACAAAGTTTGATAAAAATTCTTAAAGGCATCCGCAATCTTTTCTGGTGTCATTACTACTCCTGAGTCAGTTCTTATCAAGGATATCCGTTTTTTTGCCTCCTGTTTTTTAAGTCGTCTCGTCATCATCCTGTCTACTTTGTTACCCTTATAATACCATGTGGTTCTAATACCTTATTTACTTTGTCTATTAATTGTTCATTAATTTTTAGTTCTATTATCTTTAGTCTAAGGGTATCAAGGGGTTATATATAGTTTAGCCAGATTCGGGGGTGACCTTCTTTTTCCTGGGCCCCTAATTTAATCAGGTGTCCTCTAATGACCGCCTTAAAGGCGCACCATGTCATAGGGGGACTCACTTCATGATTTCTGCTCTCCCGGAAGAAATTATCCATTGCTTCCTTTAAAAACTGTATATTTTGTTTCTTTTTGATTAGGGCACTAATTAACTTCCATTCTGATCTGGCTCTCCTGTTTTCAAGTTTTAAATCCATCCATACTGCGTTATGGTCTGACCAGGCAATATCTTTTATAACTATGTTCTTAATATTCTGGGTTATAGCCCTATCTCCAAAAAACATGTACAGCCTGGAATATGTCAGGTGTGATCTGGAATAACATGTATAATCAACCTCCCCTGGATGGAAAACCCTCCATAGGTCCAGGAGAGGAAAAAGCCCAACCGAAGACAGCTCTCATTTCTAATTGCTTCTCTTGGATTTGAGATATAGACAATGGTCCAGTCTAAAAATAGGGTATTTCAGAAAGAATGTGATGTCCTCACAAGATGGAGGATTGCAAAATTCCACTTCCTCTGATTTGCATGAATTCGGTTTGGGGAGATGCTCTGTTGTTAACCTGAAATGTACGCAGGCAGTGTTTTTATAGTGCTTCATTCATGAAAGAGAGAATTTCCCAAAATTGCAGAAAATGTAGAAGAAATGTCAAATTTAAGATCTCATTCCGCAGATTGTGAGAATGTTTCCAACTCGGCTACTTTTGCCTTACGTTTTAATTTTTCTACTCAATTCCCTGTATTTCTCTCTTTCTTGAATAAATCCCATAGTCTCAGACTATAATAAGCTGTTATGTAGTTCAGTGGCTTTTATGTGTTTTTTTTTATGGGTATCTGGTACAAGAATCATTTTCTGTAACAGTAAAGAATTACAAACTGTGCCCCCCTTCTCCAAAGTGAACCCGACATCTATCTTTACACATACCAGCGGGTTTTACACTGACCTACTGTCAAAAGTATTATATTAGAAGCAACTACTTTTCACTATGGCTTCTCAGTTACAAACAAGTGAAAAGAAAGTCTAGTTATCCTATAAGAATGTACTGTAGACTTACTGGAACCCCATTACCCCCAGCCCCATCCACAGTTATCAACTAGCAATGTTACTTGCTCCACATAATGGGAGTTGTAGTCAACAAAAGTTAATGTAATTTTGTGTAGTGCAGCTCTGTGATGCACAGCAACCTTTGGAAAGTATTACAAAATGGGCATGTAAAGGCAATAAAAAGGGACACAAAGGCCTGGTTCAAAAATGTGACACGATTAGTGTTGCCACCTGGCCGGTATTTTACCGGCAGGCCGGTAAAAAATTGGCATCAAGCCAATGTTAAGTCTATGGCGTCAGTACCAAGGCCGGTATTTTTTTGAAGAAATGGTGGCAACCCTAGACACTATGCAGCAGAGGTAGTACCCTTTGTTACTAAAGGTGCTGTTATTACATTTCTCATGATGTTCAGCCAACCAAATGGATGGCAGAGAATCATGTTTGCACTCTAGTTGTTGAGTACTCTCTTTGCCATTATATTTAACCCCTTAACGCAGATGGAAGTATATATACATCCTAAAAAGCATGGTCCCAAATATATGTCCTAAATTTAAATGTAGCATTGTACTCCTTAGCGCAGCACTACATGCTGCCAGCTATTCTCAGAGTGGATGGAATAAAACAGCCAATCCCAAGGTAAAGGAAGTCAGAGTGACTGGGAGAGAGACCAATAGGATGAAAGGATCTAAGGGAAGATGGCCAATGGGTTAAAGGAAATTAATGGTAGTAGGAAGAAGCTAAGGGAACTTGGGCAATACCATGATGAAATGGGTTTAGTGGTGAGTGAGGGAAAGAATAAAATTAATAATTTGAATCAGGATCATGTCATCTATCCTGCCAAGTGAGAAAATGAAGAAAAAGATTCATAAACTAGTAGCAGAATCAGTGGATGTCTGTAGTGTGTCTGAAGCTTCCCCTACTTCCTGTGGTAAAGATGGCTCTGAGAGAGCAGACCAAACCACTCTGACATGGGGGTGGATAAAATTAAATAAAAGTGTTTTTTTTTTTACTGCAATTCCCTGTCTGACAGGTGTTTTTTTTGTTTTTTTACCTTACCTAAAACAGCCTACTGCTGCAGGTCCAATTTCCAGGGGAAGGGTCTACAAGATCAGTTGTAACTTAGAGCCCACCTAGTCACTGCAATTTGATTAATGTTAGGTTTGCTTTACAAAATTAAAAATAATCTAAATAAATTGCTGTTAGTTTTGCATAATAACATTAAAATTAAAGGATATTTGATGAACATATTGCTGTTTTATTTAGGGATGCGTATACAATATGCACGCTACAGGGCTGTGTTCAGTATCATGTAGACAGGGCAGGCCTGAAGTATACATTTACTAAAAATGATTCTCAAATAAAGCAGCAATGTGGTCATCCAAACAAACTATAACATGTGCAGTAGTGTGGCTAATACATATAATAACAGCGTGTTAGTGAAAATTAATGTAAATATTTTACGTATAAACTGACCTCATACACAGTGATTGGTAACATAATTTAATTCAATTTCTCTTTTATTTTTTTTATATATATATATATATATATATACATATATAAAAAGAAAATACAAACAGTACCAACACTTAAAACAGAATACATTACAGCGGGGAAAAAAAGTTATGCTTATACAAAAAAACAAACAAACAAAAAAAAAGGGTTTGTGGTATGCGAGCTTCCAATTCTTGCAGTGGGGAGTGCCATGTAATCTCTTTAAGTTTTAGAATTAGTCTTAAAAGCTTCCTACATATCTGAAGAGAAACTTCAGTAGTATAGAGCAAACTTCCCTTGTTGCTGGGTTTACTCCATATTTTATGGCATAATCTGTGTGGATGGAACTGCCAGTCTTCCAAATCCACCCATGCCACCCTAACTGGTGGAGAATAGCACTGAATTACTTGGGCAATCTGTGCCGATAAATAATACCATTCCAATTGCTTTATGTGTGTAATATAAAATTGCTTTTTTAATTCTGGATTTCTTTCCTCTATTTACAAATTTATTTATATCTCTCTGAGCTTCCAGGAAAAATGTACTTGGTATTTTGAGCAGTAAGGTCCTAAACACATACAGAATTTTTGGTATCACTGCCATTTTAATCGCCGATATTCTACCCTTCCATGATATTTCTGTTTTAGTCCATTTAATCAGGTCTTGTTTAAATTTTTTCCATTTATCATAAATATTAAGCTGCAACATCTTAGATGTATTCTCAGATAGTTTTATCCCCAGGTAATCAATAAACTCTGTTTGCCAATCAAATTTATATATCCTTTTAATTTTCTTAAGATCTTCTTCGTTCATACCTATTGAAAGTGCTTGTGATTTTTGCATGTTTATTTTATAATAAGACACTTTCCCATAGTTACTCAATTGTTCCATTAATGCAGGGAGAGAATCCACTGGTTGAGTTAGGGATAATAAAATATCATCTGCAAACAACCCTGCTTTTATTTGACCCATCTTAGAATGTTGTATTACTCTTATATCAATATCTGCCTGGATTTTTGCTGCCAAAGGCTCCAGTGCAAGGACATATAGTATAGGTGACAATGGACACCCCTGACGAGTTCCATTCGTGATCAAGAATTTCTCTGATTGGAATCCAGAGTACAAAACTGTTGCCGAAGGGCATCCATACATTGCCAATATTGCTTTTATTATTTGTTTTGGGAAATCAAATTTAAACAATACAAGTTCCAGGAATTTCCAATGCAAACGATCAAATGCTTTTTCCGCATCCAATGCGAGCATCAGACCCGGAACCCGCAGTTGTTAGAAGTGTTTAATTAGACTTGAGAATTTCCTTATGTTGTCTCCCGTCTGTCTCCCTTGAATAAACCCTGTTTGGTCATAATGAAGTATTTCTGGCAATGCCTTTTTCAATCTGTTTGCAAGTAATTGTGAATATATTTTTACATCTGTATTCAAAAGCGATATTGGACGAACATCTGAACACCCCTCGGTCCGTTTCCCTGGTTTTGGGCTAGCCACTATCACTGCTCTCAGCATCTCATCCGGGCAGCTCCCTTTTTGCATGCAGGTATTATATAGTAACGTCAAATACGGTACCAAAAGTGGTTTAAAACATTTATAATACTGGTTACTAAACCCGACTGGCCCTGGTGTTTTAAATGGTGGTAGCTCCTCTATTACTCAGGAGACTTCTTCCTCCGTAACTGCCTCAAAGAGACAATTTTTTTGTTCTTCCTTTAATTTTGGGAGTTCCACCTTTTCTAGGTAGTGCTCTATGTCTTTTGTTTCTGTCTGAGATGTATTTTATATCCATATTAATGTTATATAGAACCGAATAATAGTTTGCAAATTCTTCTGCTATATGTTTAGGATTTACTATTTTTTTCCCTTCTGAGGTATTAATAAATGGGATAGCTGCTGTAACATTCTTTTGGTTCAGTTTATTTGATAACATACTGTCTGCCTTATTTCCTTTAGTATAAAATAATTGTTTCAGTTTTCTAAATTTAAATTCTGATTTGATTCTACAATCTGCAATTTTCAAAATTTCTCACGAATATCTAAAATTTATTTTTGTAAGCATGTAGCTTATATTCTCCTTATTTTTCAACTCTAATTGTCCCAATTTCTTTAATTCCACCTTTTGCTCCATATTTTTCCTTTTATACCATGTCGCCTTTTTTATGAATAGTCCCCTTATCACCCCCTTATGAGCCAACCAAAGGGGCTCAATTGCGGTTCCTTGTCCATCAATGGTGGAGAAATCCTCCCTCAAATGCTTTTTTAATTCTTCCTGAATATTCTCTTTCGCTCTTTCATTGATGCGCCACATACCTATACCTCTTATTGCATAATCTGTTTTTAATTCTATTATTATTGGTGCATGGTCCGACCAAGTGATCAGACCTATTTTGCAGCTCTTTATTGCTTGAAGGGAGTATTTGTCCACCAAAAAATAGTATAATCAACTATAGGTCTTATGCACCGGAGAATAAAATGAATACTCTTTATCTATTGAGTTTTCCAGTCTCCGTGCTTCAAACACCGCAAATTTCCTTGAAATCTTTTACTTTGTCTTATAAAATTTTTCCTGTATTTATTCCCTGTTATTCCTGTTGAATCCAAAAGTGGGTTGGCTAAGGTATTCAAATCCCCACATATAACCCATCTTCCTGTATCTTGATCTTTATATTGATTTAATATTCTCTCTATTAAGTTTAGCGCTTCTTCACTTGGCGCATACAAATTTACCATATAATAAACCATGTTGTTAAGTTTACATTTTAAAAATATATACTTCCCTTCCGCATCTACTTTCCTATTCAGTTCTTCATATGCAATCGTCCTGTGAATAAGAATGGATACCCCTGCTTTTATTGTAGGAGCCGTTGCGTGTATTGTTTTAGTGAAATGCCTATCATAGCATTTTGGAATTTTGTTTCGGGCAAAATGGGTCTCCAGGACACATATCACATGGGCACCCATTTTATTAGCCTCTTCTAGCAATAGTCTCCTTTTGTGTGGGGTATTTAATCCTTTTACTTTATAAGAAAGTATTTTAAGTGTAGACATAACCTTTTATGCAACTATTATCATCTCTCTTAAAATAACAGAGAAGTACACTCTCTAGGGGGCAGAGGGTGGTGAGCAGCCAAAGCCGGGCAGGGGACAAAGGAGGGGAACCATCCCATACACAAAACAAAACAAACAAAAAAATACAAACCACAAAAAATACCTAAACATTATCATTAATCTATACCTTACGGTAACATGACAATTTAAACTGCAATAATGTACATTAGCCACTTGATGGCAGTATTTCAACACAAAACAAAGTTTTGTGTTGAAATATTATAGGTTAATATTGTAGGTGAACTAAATCCTATTTAGGCATCCTATCAGCTACTATGGGGAGAAGCTAACCCATTAACCCATTGTTAATGCTACCATGGATAGCCTGGAAACCATAATGGCTTACCTGGCTTAAAATGTAGCTTAGGGGAGTTCAGCCTCTCACCCTTGGTAGCCATAGTATGTACCCCCTCCTTAGTGACCAGAGGGAGGGTGGGCCTATAAACCTCAGCCACCATGCTGCAGAATGCTCTGTGTATTACTGGTTCTATAGCAGAGCCTGGTTAACCCTGATTGGGGCAGTCTAGGTCCCTTTTGTTACTTACTATTGCTTTCCTGGTGTTTCTAGATGGACCCCCTGCAGATGTGTGCTTTGTATGGCTCCTGGGTAGTATATGTAATCACACACTGGAAGTATAGTTATTTTAAAATGTTGCTTTTATTCCCTCCCAGACTCCAGCCAAATGCTGAGAACTGAGTGGGAATATCAGTAGAAGTTGCTAAGCTAAAATTTGTGAGTTGATTAAACATATTTTAAGGACAACTGGTGGCAATAGATTAAAAGGGACTGTATCGCCTAAACATTCATTTTACTCTGATCTCTCGCCTTGACTATTGTAACAGCCTTCTGACTGTACTATCTCTGGCTCGTCTTTCTCCCTTGCAATCTATTCAAAACACAGCTGCCAGACTCATCTTTCTTGATCGTCGGTCTGATTCGGCTTCTCCCCTCTGCTATGCCCTCCACTGGCTCCCTGTCTGCTCTAGGATCAAATTTTAAATTCTGTCTTTAACCTACAAAGCCCTCCATTCCTTGGCCCCTCCGTTTATTGCCTCCCTCATGAACCGTCCTCTGCGCTCCTCAATGGGTCCACGGCTTTCCTCCTAGCTCATCACGTCTTCTCACTCGCGCTTCCAAGATTTTGCGCGAGCTGCCCCCCTCTCTTTGGAACTCACTTCCGCAGAGCATCCAGCTCTCCCCTTTCTTTTCACTGTAAAAAGTCCCTCAAAACTCATCTCTTTAATGAAGCTTACTACCCATCCAACTAGCATACCGATTGGTTTACCTCCAGCCAGCGCAGTATCTACCGCGAGGCATCCTAGGCGGATGCCTAGGGCGGCGTTTTTTGAGGGGCGGCAGAAATGCGCCCCCAATTTTTGTATGCGCTCCTTGATCCCTGGGGTCAACAACAGGACACCTGCAGCATTTTTTTGTGTGCGCAGGCGGCGCATGCCAATGTTTTCCCCGCGATTTTTGAAGATGGAGAGGGGCGGGGGCATGGCTTTTCAGCCAATCGTACCTGCCCGCGCCTTTTCTGTGTGGCGGGAACGGCCACATAAATACTATGCGACGGCAGATGACCAGACTGCGCGGGAAGATGAAGAGATACTACAACACTGTGCCACCTGTCAAGCTGAACACGTGGACGACGACGACAAGCAAGGTGCAACTCCCCCCCCCCCACCCCCCTAAAAAATGTTGGCCCAATTAATTTTTATCATATTTGGTAAAAAAAAATATTTATTATAGTCATTTTTGATAGTACTGAGCTCTTTTTAATTTTGTTCTGCTCAGTTTAGCATCTACTCATTTTATTTGCCCCTTAAATATGTACTTGGCTATTTTATTCTCTCTTTTTAATTTAATTTGCTCATTTGAATTGTATTGTATTATTTTACTCGTTTTTTATTTTAATCTGCTCATTTTAATATTATTTGGTCACTTTAATTGCTCTAATTTAATCTGCTCATTTTAAATAGATTTGGTCATTTTTATTTGCTCTATTGATTTTAATCTGCTTATTTTAAATGGATTTGGTCATTTTCTTTGCTCTATATTTTAATCTGCTTATTTTAATATTATTTGGTCATTTTTTTGTTGCTCTATTTATTTTAATCTGCTCATTTTAAATGGATTTGGTCATTTTTTTTGCTCTAGATTTTAATCTGCTTATTTTAATATTATTTGGTCATTTTTTTGTTGCTCTATTTATTTTAATCTGCTCATTTTAATATTATTTGGTCACTTTAATTGCTCTAATTTAATCTGCTCATTTTAAATTGATTTGGTCATTTTTTTGTTGCTCTATTTATTTTAATCTGCTCATTTTAAATGGATTTGGTCATTTTCTTTGCTCTATATTTTAATCTGCTTATTTTAATATTATTTGGTCATTTTTTTGTTGCTCTATTTATTTTAATCTGCTCATTTTAAATGGATTTGGTCATTTTCTTTGCTCTATATTTTAATCTGCTTATTTTAATATTATTTGGTCATTTTTTTAATTGCTCTATATTTAAATCTGCTTATTTTAATATTATTTGGTCATTTTTTTGTTCATTTTAAATGGATTTGGTCATTTTTAGTTGCTCTATTTATTTTAATCTGCTCATTTTAATATTATTTGGTCACTTTAATTGCTCTATTTATTTTAATCTGCTCATTTTAAATGGATTTGGTCATTTTTAGTTGCTCTATTTATTTTAATCTGCTCATTTTAATATTATTTGGTCACTTTAATTGCTCTATTTATTTTAATCTGCTCATTTTAAATGGATTTGGTCATTTTTAGTTGCTCTATTTATTTTAATCTGCTCATTTTAATATTATTTGGTCACTTTAATTGCTCTATTTATTTTAATCTGCTCGTTTTAAATGGATTTGGTCATTTTTAGTTGCTCTATTTATTTTAATCTGCTCATTTTAAATGGATTTGGTCATTTTCTTTGCTCTATATTTTAATCTGCTTATTTTAATATTATTTGGTCATTTTTTTTAGTTGCTCTATATTTTAATCTGCTTATTTTAATATTATTTGGTCATTTTTTTTTAGTTGCTCTATATTTTAATCTGATTATTTTAATATTATTTGGTCATTTTCTTTGCTCTATGTATTTTAATATGCTCATTTTAATATTTGGTCATTTTCTTTGCTCTATTTATTTTAATCTGCTCATTTTAATATTATTTGGTCACTTTAATTGCTCTATTTATTTTAATCTGCTCATTTTAAATGGATTTGGTCATTTTTAGTTGCTCTATTTATTTTAATCTGCTCATTTTAATATTATTTGGTCACTTTAATTGCTCTATTTATTTTAATCTGCTCATTTTAAATGGATTTGGTCATTTTTAGTTGCTCTATTTATTTTAATCTGCTCATTTTAATATTATTTGGTCACTTTAATTGCTCTATTTATTTTAATCTGCTCGTTTTAAATGGATTTGGTCATTTTTAGTTGCTCTATTTATTTTAATCTGCTCATTTTAAATGGATTTGGTCATTTTCTTTGCTCTATATTTTAATCTGCTTATTTTAATATTATTTGGTCATTTTTTTTAGTTGCTCTATATTTTAATCTGCTTATTTTAATATTATTTGGTCATTTTTTTTTAGTTGCTCTATATTTTAATCTGATTATTTTAATATTATTTGGTCATTTTCTTTGCTCTATGTATTTTAATATGCTCATTTTAATATTTGGTCATTTTCTTTGCTCTATTTATTTTAATCTGCTCATTTTAATATTATTTGGTCATTTTAGTTGCTCTATTTATTTTAAATGTACTTGCTCCCCTTTTTAAATGTACTTGCGCCTTTTATGTGCCCCTTTTTAAATGCACAAGTACATTTAAACTGTGCCCCTTTTTAAATGTACTTGCTCCCCTTTTTAAATGTACTTGCTCCCCTTTTTAAATGTACTTGCGCATTTTATGTGCCCCTTTTTAAATGTACCTGTGCATTTTATGTGCCCCTTTTTAAATGTACCTGTGCATTTTATGTGCCCCTTTTTAAATGCACAAGTACATTTAAAAAGGGGCACATAAAACGCACAGGTACATTTAAAAAGGGGCACATAAAAGGCACAGGTACATTTAAAAAGGGGCACATAAAAGGCACAGGTACATTTTATGTGCCCCTTTTTAAATGTACTTGCGCATTTTATGTGCCCCTTTTTAAATGTACCTGTGCATTTTATGTGCCCCTTTTTAAATGTACTTGTGCATTTTATGTGCCCCTTTTTAAATGCACAAGTACATTTAAAAAGGGGCACATAAAAGGCACAGGTACATTTTTTTTTTTAGACTAAAATAGCACTGTGTGATTTAGCATGAGATTCCCATGTAGTGTATGTATATAGAATCATCATTCATCTTAGATGACATTAAAAAGGGATTTATGTAGAGAAAAACGGTGAAGCACCATGCAAGGCCAGGTATGGCCAATTACACAGTGTGGAACATATTAGTATCTACACCAGTGGTAGGCAACCTAGGCCCCTCCAGCCGCAGATGAACTACATCTCCCATAATGCTCTTTCAGCTAAGAGGCTGGCAAAGGAGTATGGGAATTGTAGACCTGCCACATCTGGGGGAACCGCAGCTTGCCCACCCCTTCTCCAATATCAGTATTAACAATTATCCAGTAGTAGCCCACTCTCACACTACTACGTGGGTTCAGTAGAATTCAGAATGTGACATCGCTGTTGAAAATGCGTGGGTCCGAAATGAAAAAAGAAAAAACTTACAGTTGTGTAGTCCAAACGGTGCTTGTGTGTGAGTGCCGAGTACAGCCAACCTTTTCCTTTGGGAAGCAAAGCAGCAAACTCTTTAGAAGGTACCAAAAGCCCTAGATGAGACTTCATTTCCAGTGCTTTACTCGCTACTCAAAAATAAATCTTTTCAGTACCACAACTGTGGTCTTTCGGTTTATAGACTTTCGGTTTATGGAATACATGTAATGCTATTGGCTTTCTATAAACCAAAATAGAGTCCCCATTCATAAGAATAGGTCAGTTGACCTATTCGTATGAATGGGGACTCTATTTCGGTTTATAGAAAGCCCATAGCATTACATACAATGTAATCGCCGAACCCCGAACTCCAACCCGAACATACAGTTAAATGTCCGTGTTCAGTCCAAAAACCGTAACGTTCGGTATGATCCCGAACAGTGCGGTTTGGGTTCGCTCAACGCTACTGGTGGTATCTAAATAGTTTTTAATATTTTATGCACTCAACGCGTAAACCTTGTATGGCTTCTAAATGAACAATAATTAAACATCAGTAATGCAAAACATGTCAGGTTGTGTCCTTCTCCAGGTTTATCTGTCAAAATATAATACTTTTTCTTAATGCTAAGATGCCGTCATCTAAGATGCACCCCTTATTTAGTACCATTAGTAATCAGAAACATGCGCAACACGTTATGCGTCCCATCGCTTTGCAACATTTTGGTCAGTACCGGCAGCTCTGCTTGTTGGCGAGCTCTGCTGTGGCGCTGTGTGGATGCGGGAGAGCTGACGGGTTTCAGGCAGCCCGTGTTTATTGACTTTTCGCGGTAAACTTGACTCACGAAGAATGCTTTGTGGTCTTCCGGAGTCTGGAAAATTGAACTCGCCATTTGGACAAAGCAGACAAACGGCAAGGCCAAACTAACATGGCAGTCAGAATCTAAGACGCCTGCTTTTTCCGAGGTGTTAAAATCAGAAGGTTAGATTTGAGAAAATACGGTAAATGTTAACTTTTTTCTTTCTACAGACACTTGTAAATTACTTGTAAATTTGCTTCAATAAAACTCACTTCTCACATAATTTGGTAAAGAACATACGGTATTTTCCCATGTATAAGACGTTTTCTTATACAATCATTTGAGCCCAAAATTAAGAAATTTAGAAGAAATACACTCACACACTCTTACAAATTCTGCTACTCAAACATACACATACACACACTGACACTAACACGCAATTATGAATTGTAACCCTAACCCTAGACCTTGGGTTAGTAGATCTAGGGTTAGCTTTTTCCTTTTTTTTCTTCTAACTGTAATGTTGCAGACTGCCTCTACGGGCAGGGAAGCAACAGTTACAGAGCTACAAAAGAGATTTTTTTTTTTTATCACTTCCGTCGCTCTCTGCTGGGCACACTGTATTGGAGGAGCATGCTCTCCCAATACGGCACCCACGATCACTGGGTGATGACGGTGCCCTGGGGGGCAGAGAAAGCTGTTGCATGATGCGAGGCATCATTGCAACATTTTTAACGCATAGACAGTGACAGTTGATCACTGCCTATGCAAGTTTAAAAGCATGCGATCACATTCGCGGTGATCGTATGCACGGGGGGGGGGGGGCCGAAAGTACTCTCGGAAGCTGCTTAGGATCCTAGGATTATTTATCTGTCTAATCCAATCTCTTATAGATGGCCTCACTTTTTGGCTCCACTTACTAGTGTAAGTTTCTTTTGTAACATTAAGTAGCCTAATTGTTAGTGATTCTTTAAAGATCTCTATCGGTAGCTCTGTGTGATACAAAAAAATACAATTACGGTGTCATGGTAGTTTTCGTTTCGCCCATTTTTCAGACGGTAGATTGTATACCCTTCCAAAACGGAGCGATCACGTTACATTACCCCAAAAAATGTGCAGTGGGTGCACCTTCATCTTTTCCACATCTCCAACAGCTCTTATTTAATGACTGACAAAATCTCTGAATATCCGTAATTTATACGATATCTAACAGACTTAGAACGTTTTTTTTATGAGTTTAAAGCATTTTCCCCAATGGTCCGAATCCAGGGTAATATTTACATCTAGCTCCCACAGTCTGCAGAAGTATGGTACTTCAGGGCCCTCTGTGGCCGTCAAGGTTTTATATATTTTTGAAAGGGGGTTATATAGGTTTTCCTTCTTCATGTAGTTTTTCATAGTTTGTGTAACAAAGAGGGAGTTTCAAGTGTGATCTAAATGAGGAATCCTACCTGGTTATTTAGTTCTGGCCTAAGTATAACATTTCTAGGTAACAATCCACCTGTAGATAGATTAATGATGTTTCCAAGCCTAATGTTACCCAATTCTCTTACAGGAGTATTAAAGAACGCAATATTCCTTACTCCTTCTACTTAGTAGTTCACTCTTCGCGATATTCACTTGGAAATTAGAATAGAGACCGATTACAGTGCTTTGTGAATTCTGTTCTCTACATTAATTGAACTGAATCTAAGTGAATTCACATGACAGGTGCAGCGTCGCCATTTGGGCAGGGGTAAACAAAAACCCCAAATTTCCCCAAGGATACACAGACAACGGTTTCTTGAAATTGGGTAATTTCCACAGCTTTAATGTATAACAATAAACATAACCAACATAACTCAAAGTCATTGCCAACACCCCCATTATACAATGCAACATAAAACACATAATCCCCCACTATACAATGCAGCATAAACATGACCATTACATGACAATGACTGCAGAACATAAATATCATTTGTGTAAGGGCCAATATAGCCGTATATGGAGTAGGTTCAAGTGAGAACGTAAGATAGTATGAACGAGCAAAGTCGGTTGTGGTGTGCCGATACCGACGATACGGTAGGCCTGTAAATAAAGAGGGCCCGCCAAGAAGAAATAAAATAAGATAGAATTGAAAAAGGAAAGTGTTGAAAAAGAGGAGTGGGTGGGAGGGTCATTCAGACGCTGACCTGACCGGTGTGAAGACAGGTAAGGTGTACCTTATATAGGGGAGTGGATTAATTCCAGCCCCTTCCACAAATACAGGCCAAACGGCCTTAACACTTGTGTAAGGGCCAATATAGCCGTATATGGAGTAGGTTCAAGTGAGAACGTAAGATAGTATGAACGAGCAAAGTCGGTTGTGGTGTGCCGATACCGACGATACGGTAGGCCTGTAAATAAAGAGGGCAAAAATAGAATAATCAAAGATTTAATACAGTCAACAATTCATACAATTATCCAGACATTTCTTTAAACGCCTTTCTTAATTATTGGGTAGGTTTAGGTATGTAGGCTGTGTAGGCGGATGACTTCCACCGTCCTAATGACTTAATGATATGCACCGGTATGTTTGCGCTGGAAGCTGTGGAAGCCGCCCCTATGCGGAAGGAGTGACCTGAGTAGAGTGAAGGGTCAAGACCTAGCCTGGTTAACAGTGATCTAATGTAGCGCATGAAAGTAGTAGTAGTGAGTACAGAGCCTTTGAGTGAAAATATTTATAACAATGGTGTTGATGAGATAAGTGAAAGGTAGGAATCCAGCGTTGTTACTGGACACCATTTGGTGTGGGTAGGAAAATAGGTGATCTCCACAGGAGGTGCGTGTTGGCTTGTTTTGGACTGAGGTAAAGACAGTATGTAGTGATCCATGTGTTTACGTAGGTGTGTGCGTAGCAGACATCTGTCGTTTTGAGTGGTGGTGACAGTAGTGAATTCCCGTGGCCTGAGGAACCCGTAGAAAGCTATGTACATAGCTGCTTTAATGGTTGCGTTGGTGGTAGAGTGGAAAGGGTTGGAGTCTAACAGGTCGGATAATAATTGGAAGAGGGTGTTATCTATAGGTAATCTCTGTGGAAGCGGTGGAGGAACGGATTTCTGAATACCTCTAAGTATATTCTTTACCTGATAAGATGACATGAAACTATGTGTATTGGGTTGTAGAGTGAGCATATGATGTTGAATGCCTGTCAGATATAATTTGATTGTCTTGTAAGATAAGTGTAATGTAAGGTGGCAAAAGGAAGCGAAGGCTATAATAGATGTCATGACAAAAGGATGCGTTATGTCGTGGTCGGATAGGAATCTAGTGAAGAGTGTGAAGGCTCTGTTGTATGCTTTGTGAGTGTTGGATGATAGTGCAAGTTTGGACAGAACCCTGCTATGATGCATAATTCTCTCTAGTCCATGGTTAGCTGCTGGAACGGAGGGGCGGCTGTGGCTGAAATAGCAGCTGACGGGAGTGCTTGCTGAAAAGCCTGAAAATCGAAACGAGACAGACTGTCAGCTGCTACATTAGAAAACCCTGGTATATAAAAGCAGACCAAGTAAAAATTGTGACTTGCAGCTAACCACGTGAGCTTCCTGAGAAATCTCATAATTGTTAGGGACGATGAGCGGCCTTTGTTAATGATGTGACATGTTGCTTGGTTGTCTGTGTGGCAACGGACCGATAAGCCAGACCATGAATGTCCCCACGCCACGGCAGCTGCTACAATGGGATAGATCTCAAAAAGAGCTGAGGTCGTAAAAAAGCCTTCCAAGTCATAGACTTCTTCAGGCCACTTACCCCAAAGCCATTCGGTCCCAAAGATTGCTGCGAAACCCGTGGTAGACGCCGCGTCAGACCATATTGTTGGAGATGTGTCAGTCAACTCTGGTAGGAACAAGCTTTTACCATTCCAGTTGGTCAAGAATTCTCTCCACATATATAGGTCTGCCGTGGCATGCTCATCCAAGGATAGTCTATGGTTGTCGTGTTTGAAACGTGGAAAAAGACAGAGAAGTCTGGATATGAAAGCCCGCCCCTGAGGAATGATGCGCATGGCAAAGTTCAATGAACCCATGAGTGATTGTAGTTCCTTGCGGTCGCAATTACCCAGCAATATGTAACGGTTAATACTGTTAAGGATATTTGTAATTTTCTCTTGTGGTAAACTAGCTTGCATGGCGGCAGAGTCTAGTTGTATACCCAGGAATGTAATAATCATATCGGGGCCTTCAGTTTTCTTGGTGGATACAGGGACTCCAAGGTGGTCAAACAAACCAATAGTTGCTTTGAGACTCCTGGGGGGAAGGGAGTTTGCTTCAATAAGCAAGAAATCATCCAGATAATGGATGACCATGGGGCATCTAGACACATTAAGCAATAACCAGCAAAGTGTTTCGGCAAAAATGTCGAAGATTTTGGGGCTACTTTTGGACCCAAAAGTTAAGCGGGAGAAAAAGTAATAGTTATCTGCCCATATAATGCCATGTAAGTGCCAAAGTGTGGGATGGATAGGTAGTAGTTTGAAGGCATTGGTAATGTCTGTCTTACTTAGCCATGCACCGATCCCCGCTCGCATAATGGCTGTAATAGCATGGTCCACAGTGGCATATTGTAGGGAAAACTCTTCGGAGGGAATAAGAGAGTTCAGACTCGGTGTAGGTGAGGTATGAGGGGCCGACAGATCTATAATGAGTCTTTGTTTGAGAGAAGTTTTCCCTGTGACTATCCCTATGGGATTTGTGCGCCATGCCGTGAAAGGAGGGGTTTTGAAAGGTCCGAACAAGAACCCTTCCGCCAGTTCTTGGGCTAGGAGTTTGTCTACGGCTGCTGGGTTTTGTAGTGCTGATTGTAAATTAGGGCATTCCAGTTGGCCCGTGGGCATATGTATGATGCCTGTATGAAACCCTTCAGAGAAACCAGAAATGAGAAAATGTACCATATGTCTGGAAGGGTGATTGGTTAAAAGTGCTGCAAAGGCATGGATGTTAACAGACGTAAGGTACGGTTTAGGGAACATTTTATTCGGACACATTATATGCGCATGTGCCCTGAAACAATGTGAACAAATATGCAACAACCTACATGCACTAAAGCTACATGTGCCCACATTGAAATTATTGCACACTTGTGATTTACCAAAGTAAATGATAGGACGACCTAGTTTGTCTCTGGTGCTTCTCTCCGTCCTACCCGCGTAACTTGTGCTAGGGGACTGATGGGGGTCGGCTGCCGCGTGAGAACAAAAATTGGTAGTGTGAGTGGTAGAAGAGCAGGATGCACAAGCCGGCGTTTTGAGACCAGCGAAGTGTCTACAGAACAGCTCTGTATCAAGTCTGCTCCAGTTGATACGGGTACCATACTGAGAGAGAGCTCCAGACACTTTGGAGGAAAAAGACCTATGGTAATCATAAAAAGCAGATCCACCATATTTGTTCCCCAGGTCCACCAGCTTGTGCATATAGCGATCAAATTCCTCCCTTCTGTTAGGGTATACTTCACAAATTACGTCTCTAAAAATACCAAAGGCTAACACAAATTCTGGAATGGTCAGTTTACGGTTCAATCTGACGTCTTTAGATCTGACCACTACAGAAACGTCATCGTACATATAGGTTTTGTTCTCCACCACATCCTGGGAGGCAATCAGCAGGGAAGCCAGGTTGACTTCTTTGCCTTCCAAGATGTCTCTCTTAATGTGAGCTGGGATAGTGTATGCAGGGTCAACGTCCTGATAATCTGAGGAGATAACCATACCCGCGGCCCGTGGTTCAGATGGAGCCTGTTGAGCAGCATCGGGAAGACCAGCCTTGGTGAGGGCTGTGGTGACCGCCTCGAGATTAGCCAGTCTTTCATTGACCTTGCCCATAGAGGTCATTCAGACGCTGACCTGACCGGTGTGAAGACAGGTAAGGTGTACCTTATATAGGGGAGTGGATTAATTCCTGCCCCTTCCACAAATACAGGCCAAACGGCCTTAACACATATAACATCTTATTACAACCAAATAAAAGTGCAACGCCTTCCATAAAGGATCCATACTAGAGGCATACCAAGACACCTCTATACCCCCAGGTTCTGAGCCACAGACCAGCTCGAAACCTACACCAGTATTAACCAATGACCCAAGACTAACAGCCATGAAACCTAATACAAAATGGCCGACCCATATATAGGAGACCCCAGCCCCCATATATGGCCAGCCACTAACTTAAATCCCATTAACCACCTAGCCCGTCTCCTACCCTGTCAGCGCCCCCTCCACCAAGCAGCGCTCTGCTCCAGGGACTTCAAAATAAAGGTCATGAATATACATTTGGAAAACTGTGATAAAAAGCATTAATATGCATTGTACCACACCTTACACCCGTTGAGTCCATAAACCTAGGGGTATATGGTTCGCCAGTTTTCTGATCAGGTTTTGCTTGAAAGAGCTTGGCGGGCCAGCAGGACAGACCTCCCAGTTAGGGACTGTCCCGCTTTGTATGGACAACATGATAGTAGTGATAATTACGCTTCAAATGTTGACGGTCATACACAACATCAGACAATAAACAGTATCAATATAGTGAGAGTGCACACGTCAAAGAAGACTCTTTTTGTAATTTTATACAGAACAGGCACATTAAATAGTTATGTCTTATGTCAATAAACAAGAGAAACGGGAAAAATATTAACTGTTCTCACTGGTTTTGTTCAATTGATGCAGTCGTCTACTATAAGTTTGTGCTGCCCTCTTGTGGTTGTCAATAGGTTATGCTGGCCATATCATTTGCAGACTAAGCAACAAGTAGATTATAACTTATTACCAACGATATTTAAAAAGACAGAAGCTGAACAGCAAATTTGAGAATGAGGGAACCACAAGGGGTAGAAAGATAAAGGTTTCTATTCATAACTGGGGTTAATTAACCTGAATTATGTGAATCTGTTGTGAGTTTCTGTTATGAATGTTTGATATGGTGTTGGACAATATACCTGTACACCCTAAGATTCGTTGAGTTTGTGGCCTTGGGATTATTTAACACCTTGTGTCTCTCTCAAAGCGACTCCTTTACTTACAAATGCATATTAAGGGACTGGAAATTTCTCCTGTATTATATATTGGCATGGTTACCAACCCCGGCCATGTTTCCAGTGACACATATTTGTTCCACATGCTGCAGAAAGAGCATGCAAAGTGGTGCAGACACTAACGCTTAACGTGTTTCGCACCCAAGGTGCTTGTTCACCTTTGAGACAGCTTTTGATAAAGCACGTTGGGTGTGAAACGCATTTACATCCAAATTCCCTTCAGCACATTGACCTCTGGTGCATTGTCATTTGTCATCACTGATTCCTTCTGGATATAGAAAGATAGCCAAACACCACAGGAGCCTATTGACTGTGACAGAGATCGGCTATCATAGAAATCCTATATTTTGTGCTAATCATTGTATGGTGTCTGTGATGACATTTTGCTAATTTTTAGAAATTCTTCTCTTGACAGATAATAGGAAATAAAAGTTATGTTTCCCCTTGAGGGCCATAGTCGTGATGCTTGTTTTCTAGCATTTATTATAGTTGAAGAACTTTATAACTACATGTTTAGTCTAGCACCATCTAATTTTACTGTTTTCACTTTTTTAGTCTTCAATAAGAGACTTTACAAGCTGCATGGGTCACATACAGATTGACCTCATGAGAAGTCTTGCAAGACCAGAACATCCTCCCAGACGAACAGGAAGAGTTTGCAAATAGCAGTGCCAGCTTTGCCACTCACTTAATAGTAATAATAATAATACTTTGTTGTCTAACATTTAACATGTTTTGTTTAGCACCATCTTATTTTACAGTTTTCACTTTTTAGCCACTAGGAGTTTTTACAAATTGCATGGGCCACATACAGATGCCATCGTCAGAATAGGCACAAGGTCGGGACATGCTCCCAGACCAGGATATACTCCCAGAAGGCCAGGGCGCACTCCCAGACCAGGATATGCTTCCAGAAGGCCAGGGCGTGCTCCCAGACCAGGATATGCTCCCAGAAGGCCAGGACACGTTCCCAGACCAGGATATGCTTCCAGAAGGCCAGGGCGTGCTCCCAGACCAGGATATGCTCCCAGAAGGCCAGGACGTGCTCCCAGACCAGGATATGCTTCCAGAAGACCAGGGTGTGCTCCCAGACCAGGATATGCTCCCAGAAGGCCAGGGTGCGCTCCCAGAGCAGGATATGCTCCCAGAAGGCCAGGGCGCACTCCCAGACCAGGATATGCTCCCAGAAGGCCAGGGCGCGCTCCCAGACCAGGATATGCTCCCAGAAGGCCAGGACATGTTCCCAGACCAGAATATGCTCCCAGAAGGCCTGGGCACGCTCCCAGAAGACCAGGAAAATATTCACAGCTTCCTCTTTGTGAACCCAATATCTAATCTTTGCCATGCCGACCTGTAAAGACTGAAAATGAAGCCACTGTGGTCAAGATGGGATCAAGAACTTAATTTAAAATAAATTATTTTTTTTTGTTTATTTATTGTGATGGAGACCCCACAGTGATCCTATCTCTTTTATATATAAGACTAGATGGACCGAATGGTTCTTATCTGCCGACACATTCTATGTTTCTATGTTTCTATGTTTCTATATATGAATTTACACGCACAGGGAGAAGCGATGACATAGGACAAAGGCGCGCTACATCTAGAGGGCCTCCTGGTGTTTGATGAGTGGCGAAAGAATGGCGGCCAGGCAGTTGATGGAGGTTTGAGTGTAATACCAGGCATTGAAACCTAATGGTGTCAGGGGAAACAGTTTTGTGGAAGAACTTGCACACACCAATACACAAACATGTGTGCATCGGAATATGGATAGGCTGGGAGGGGATGGGACACTTCATCGCGGCTGCATCTGCGCAGCCGCTTCACCTCTGTCACTTCCCCACACGACAGCTCATCGCGTGAGATTTCATCGCGGGACATTTCATCGTTAAAGGTAAGTTTTAATGTGTTAGAAGATAGAGTGTAAGAATTAGAATTTTAGTATTGGGGTTTAGGGTGGTTAGAATTAGGGTTTAGGGGGTTAGAATTAGCTTTAAGGGTTCGGGGTTAATTTTAGTATTAGGGTTTAGGGGGTTAATTTTAGTATTAGGGTCCGGGGGTTAGTATTAGGGTTTAGGGGGTTAGTATTAGGGTTCGGGGGTTAGTATTAGGGTTTAGGGGGTTAGTATTAGGGTTTGGGGGTTAGTATTAGGGTTCGGGGGTTAATTTTAGTATTGGGTTTTGGGGTTAATTTTAGTATTGGGGTTTGGGGGGGCACTTTGGGGGGGGAATCATTTATTAGGGGGGGTATTTTCTTTTTACTTGTACATTTGTAAGAGCTGACCATTCAGCGCTGAGCTGTCAGCTCTAACATAGCCGCGTCCGCGATGAAGCGGCCGCGTTATTCTTCATTGCTGACAGTTCAGCGTTCTCACTGCCGCGCTGAACTGTCAGCGATGAAGCCACAGTGATGAAGTGTCCTAGACCCAGGCTGGGAATATGAATAGGAATAGATAGGGAGGTGGGCCAGCGCTGGATTTACACATGAAACAATATAAACAAAGAAAATCATAGTGTAATAAGTTCAGTACAAATGGTGTTTTAATAATATATAATATCACACTCACAAACCCAGGTGAGTGTCAGGCTTTAAAATAACCGTGGTCCAGGATATCTGGAGAAAGTGTCTCTGTGCAAAAGAACTAAAAGGCACATAGGGCAGTACTGTAGTGATATAAAAAAAATAAAAAAAAAACAGCCTCCTTTATTGGAGCAACTTACAAAAAGAAGAGCCCACATGTTGGGCTAAAACAGCAAAAAAACGGTCTATAGAATAGTCCTCTGTAGCATGTAGACAGTAGACACCTTCCCTACGCGTTTCACCAAGTGCAGCCCAGGCTTCCTCAGGAGAAATGGCTCTGTCCTGGATTCCATGATCTTCATACAGACTATGCTGTGTTATGAAGTTATTGACTAGGATGCTGTAACCATGCACCCTTGTGCAGACTTATCCAGGCTGCATCAAGGCTTTTCTGTATCCTTCTTCCTTTGCTTTCTGGTTTATTATTTATGATTATTCTTGCCTTGCCCTGTAGTCCTGTCCTTGCCCTGTATTCTTGCCTTGCCCTGTGGTCCTGTCCTGTTTTTCTTTCTGCCTGTCTTTATGTCATTCCAGGTTTTCTCTCATTCCCTCTGCCTTGTTAGTTTACTTCTGTTTAAACCACACCCGTTTCTGTTCAGTCCTTACTAGTGAAATCTACAGGTATTTCCTCTGTCTCTATTCCATGTATGTCTTTTAGATTCTGTTTGTTTTTGCTTTGCTAATATTATGTCTTAGTTAGGGACTTGCCTAATGGGGTACCTTGATGTGGTTAGCAAGCTAACGTCTAATTGGCCAAATGGTGAACTAAGCCCCCACCTTTACCATCTTTAGTGTTAGGCTGGTTCATGTGTTTATGTTTGAAGAAAAAAGGCTCACAATCCAGCTCCATGCCACACAATCCAACACATGAAGGGTGGGTGCTTCCACAGCGCTGAACAGACGCAATATGTAGACACAGAAGTAGCAAAAAGGTGTGCACTTGACGCTCCAGGATGGTGAAAAATAAGGTGCTTTATTATCTTTAAAAATGATGCATACAAATGAGATGAATAACATCCATGGACTGGTAAGTCAAAACGCAGGGGGAGGACCACCTGATGCGTTTCGCGTGTTGCCACGCTTAGTCATAGGTATGTTACAAGTGGACACACAAAACTTAAATATGAGTGATCAACCAATGAGTGACAAGTGTGTTGATTGTGAATTGGGTGCACCTGTGCAGAAATGCAAACCTATGACTAAGCGTGGCAACACGCGAAACGCGTCAGGCGGTCCATCCCCTGCGTTTTGACTTACCAGTCCATGGATGTTATTCATCTCATTTGTATGCATCATTTTTAAAGATAATAAAGCACCTTATTTTTCACCATCCTGGAGCGTGGAGTGCACACCTTTTTGCTACTTCCATGTATTTATGTTTGTTCCTTTGTATGTGTCTCTTGTGTTCCTTTGCAATGGTGTAAGCAGGCAAAAAATGGAGTTGCTCTCCCGAGTAGGTATTATCCTACAGAACAGACTATTGCAGTACTGTTTGTTCTCGGGCATTGTAGCACCCACCCCCCTCTTTGTCGCCATGAGTAACAGGGTATGCCTACGGCCGTGGGTCCCTGGCCTGCTTGCACCTAGAGGATCATCAGCCATACCACACTGACGAGGCCATGTAGGCCGAAACGTACGTCTGTGGTTTGCTGTGTTCCTCGTGTAGAGGGTACTAGCCATGCATTTCGGATCTGGACTGCCCTTATGGGTGGGATCAGTCTGATATGCTAATGGAGTGGTTCCTTTGCAATGGTGTAAGCAGGCAAAAAATGGAGTTGCTCTCCCGAGTAGGTATTATCCTACAGAACAGACTATTGCAGTACTGTTTGTTCTCGGGCATTGTAGCACCCACCCCCCTCTTTGTCGCCATGAGTAACAGGGTATGCCTACGGCCGTGGGTCCCTGGCCTGCTTGCACCTAGAGGATCATCAGCCATACCACACTGACGAGGCCATGTAGGCCGAAACGTACGTCTGTGGTTTGCTGTGTTCCTCGTGTAGAGGGTACTAGCCATGCATTTCGGATCTGGACTGCCCTTATGGGTGGGATCAGTCTGATATGCTAATGGAGTGGTTCCTTTGCAATGGTGTAAGCAGGCAAAAAATGGAGTTGCTCTCCCGAGTAGGTATTATCCTACAGAACAAGACTATTGCAGTACTGTTTGTTCTTGGGCATTGTAGCACCCACCCCCCTCTTTGTCGCCATGAGTAACAGGGTATGCCTACGGCCGTGGGTCCCTGGCCTGCTTGCACCTAGAGGATCATCAGCCATACCACACTGACGAGGCCATGTAGGCCGAAACGTACGTCTGTGGTTTGCTGTGTTCCTCGTGTAGAGGGTACTAGCCATGCATTTCGGATCTGGACTGCCCTTATGGGTGGGATCAGTCTGATATGCTAATGGAGTGGTTCCTTTGCAATGGTGTAAGCAGGCAAAAAATGGAGTTGCTCTCCCGAGTAGGTATTATCCTACAGAACAGACTATTGCAGTACTGTTTGTTCTCGGGCATTGTAGCACCCACCCCCCTCTTTGTCGCCATGAGTAACAGGGTATGCCTACGGCCGTGGGTCCCTGGCCTGCTTGCACCTAGAGGATCATCAGCCATACCACACTGACGAGGCCATGTAGGCCGAAACGTACGTCTGTGGTTTGCTGTGTTCCTCGTGTAGAGGGTACTAGCCATGCATTTCGGATCTGGACTGCCCTTATGGGTGGGATCAGTCTGATATGCTAATGGAGTGGTTCCTTTGCAATGGTGTAAGCAGGCAAAAAATGGAGTTGCTCTCCCGAGTAGGTATTATCCTACAGAACAGACTATTGCAGTACTGTTTGTTCTCGGGCACTGTAGCACCCACCCCCCTCTTTGTCGCCATGAGTAACAGGGTATGCCTACGGCCGTGGGTCCCTGGCCTGCTTGCACCTAGAGGATCATCAGCCATACCACACTGACGAGGCCATGTAGGCCGAAACGTACGTCTGTGGTTTGCTGTGTTCCTCGTGTAGAGGGTACTAGCCATGCATTTCGGATCTGGACTGCCCTTATGGGTGGGATCAGTCTGATATGCTAATGGAGTGGTTCCTTTGCAATGGTGTAAGCAGGCAAAAAATGGATTTGCTCTCCCGAGTAGGTATTATCCTACAGAACAGACTATTGCAGTACTGTTTGTTCTCGGGCATTGTAGCACCCACCCCCCTCTTTGTCGCCATGAGTAACAGGGAATGCCTACGGCCGTGGGTCCCTGGCCTGCTTGCACCTAGAGGATCATCAGCCATACCACACTGACGAGGCCATGTAGGCCGAAACGTACGTCTGTGGTTTGCTGTGTTCCTCGTGTAGAGGGTACTAGCCATGCATTTCGGATCTGTCTGCCCTTATGGGTGGGATCAGTCTGATATGCTAATGGAGTGGTTCCTTTGCAATGGTGTAAGCAGGCAAAAAATGGAGTTGCTCTCCCGAGTAGGTATTATCCTACAGAACAGACTATTGCAGTACTGTTTGTTCTCGGGCATTGTAGCACCCACCCCCCTCTTTGTCGCCATGAGTAACAGGGTATGCCTACGGCCGTGGGTCCCTGGCCTGCTTGCACCTAGAGGATCATCAGCCATACCACACTGACGAGGCCATGTAGGCCGAAACGTACGTCTGTGGTTTGCTGTGTTCCTCGTGTAGAGGGTACTAGCCATGCATTTCGGATCTGGACTGCCCTTATGGGTGGGATCAGTCTGATATGCTAATGGAGTGGTTCCTTTGCAATGGTGTAAGCAGGCAAAAAATGGAGTTGCTCTCCCGAGTAGGTATTATCCTACAGAACAGACTATTGCAGTACTGTTTGTTCTCGGGCATTGTAGCACCCACCCCCCTCTTTGTCGCCATGAGTAACAGGGTATGCCTACGGCCGTGGGTCCCTGGCCTGCTTGCACCTAGAGGATCATCAGCCATACCACACTGACGAGGCCATGTAGGCCGAAACGTACGTCTGTGGTTTGCTGTGTTCCTCGTGTAGAGGGTACTAGCCATGCATTTCGGATCTGGACTGCCCTTATGGGTGGGATCAGTCTGATATGCTAATGGAGTGGTTCCTTTGCAATGGTGTAAGCAGGCAAAAAATGGAGTTGCTCTCCCGAGTAGGTATTATCCTACAGAACAGACTATTGCAGTACTGTTTGTTCTCGGGCATTGTAGCACCCACCCCCCTCTTTGTCGCCATGAGTAACAGGGTATGCCTACGGCCGTGGGTCCCTGGCCTGCTTGCACCTAGAGGATCATCAGCCATACCACACTGACGAGGCCATGTAGGCCGAAACGTACGTCTGTGGTTTGCTGTGTTCCTTGTGTAGAGGGTACTAGCCATGCATTTCGGATCTGGACTGCCCTTATGGGTGGGATCAGTCTGATATGCTAATGGAGTGGTTCCTTTGCAACGGTGTAAGCAGGCAAAAAATGGAGTTGCTCTCCCGAGTAGGTATTATCCTACAGAACAGACTATTGCAGTACTGTTTGTTCTCGGGCATTGTAGCACCCACCCCCCTCTTTGTCGTCTTGTGTTCCTTTACCCTGTGTCTTGTATGATTTGTCCTTAGTTTAGTTTCTGCTTTATCTTAAGTCTTGCCTCTGTCCTGTAGCCCTGCACTCTGTATTTTAGTTCTGCTCTCCCTCAATCACTTTTCTGTTTTTAGCTCTGCTTGGCTATCACTTAGTTCATTTCCTCTCTAGCCCTGGGACCTGGATACAGCAGCTGCTCCACAGAGCCTGGTTTTGGCTGCAAAAACTTGGGGTCCCAAACCTCCAAGTTAATGCAGTTACCCCGCACCAGGTCCTGTGTCTCCAACCTGCAACGTAACTCCTGATCTCGGGCGCTCAGAGTCTATTACCATCTGGGACCCCGTGCGTTACAGATGCAGTCTCAACCTCAGAAGCTGAATCTCTACAGCCAGAAGGGACAGACATTATTCACCTGTGATTGGCCACTCACAGGAGAGGAAGAGCTCTCCTTTCTGTACAGCAGGGGAAGCCGTCAAAGAGAGAGAGGATTAGACACCTTCTCTGTATCTTCTAGTTTAAGATAGAATACAAAGGAATTTAGAGGTTTTCATTATTACAATTGTGCAGCAAAAAAAATCATTTATATATATATAATTTTAGAGGAGAGAGAAAAAAAAAAAGACAACTACGTTTTAACAACTAAAGTAGATCAGTAAGTTTATTCATTTAGTAAATAATATTGCAAGTCGAAAGAAAATCATTGGCGACAATAAAAAAAAAATCTATATTATATATTACACTCTGTGGAAGTTTCATCACAAAATATGTATACAGTACAGGATTAGTTGCATGTAGATAAACATTTTAATAAAACACAAGAAGGAATACATGTTTACCACTTTAGTATGTATACTAAATATATTATATACACACACACATATATATAACCCTAAGGCATTGAAGTCCATAATGTAATATATCATGGGGCCTATACAATAAGCCCCCAATGCTCCCTAGCATGTCAATTAGCTTAATGACCCTATGTAGGCCAGCACTTTCAAATTAGAAATAAATAGGTTCTTAACCTCGATTACGTTGGCTTGTGACCTGGCAGTACTGCATTCCTAACAAGCTTGGTTAAATAATGCATCTCACCGCAGACTTAAAGGGACCGTATCGCCTACACATTGTATATACTGTGAACGTAGAAAATAAATATCATAAATGATCTACACATTGTGTTAGCAAAACATGTCATGCACTTGCTTGCAGTTTGGCTAACAAAATGGAGATCCTTTTTGGTCATAGTTGACGCTGAACATTTCTGGTATAAGCAATGTTTAGGCCTCAGGGAGGAAGCCATGTTGATAAGTCCCATTAAATAGCTGTCCACGAGCGGTGATATGGCTACTGCACCTCTGTCCTTGGGGGTGTTTCAAAGCTGTCTTGTACAGTGTACATCCGTTGCAAGGAGTCCATGTTTAAAATGGATTACGAGACAAGTGGTGAACCATATTGACCAGATTTGTATATGCCTACCCAGAATCCCTTGCAGTGGTAGTAGCACTGCGATTCTGTGGGGGAAATAAAGCAGTCTTCTTTCTTGTCTGGTGTGTGTAAGTTTGTGTTTAGCATTTCCTCTGCTACTCACTGAATCAGGTGAAGGGGTTTTACCATCACCTTCACTTAAATGGAGTGTCTAGGTTGGCATAGTTCCTTTAAAAGGAAACATTACACTGTGCACAAAGGAATCTGAAACGTATGGATCCTGTGCAAACACTTCCGGAAAAAAAACTGTTTTTTTGGGGCAAAAGTGGAATGGACGTTGTACAAACAGGAATGACATCACTCTACATAATATGCAGAAAGAGAATATTGCAGGGAATTTCAAACTTAAGTAGCAGAATTGAAAAAATTCAAATGAATGAGACAATTTTTCCAAACCGGCTACTTTGGCCTTAAAGGGACACTAAAATGTACATTTCACTTGTGCTTCTAATATAGAAGCAAAAGTGAACTGTTAGTTGTCCCAAGTATGAGAATGAACTGGCGTGTACTTTTGATAGTACACGCCAGTTTATCCTCTGACCGACGGCTGCCATTTTTCCATAGGAAGCAGGCAGCCGTCTGGTCGGCGACCGGCTCTCTCTGCCAGCGTAGAGAGAGACCCTTGTTTTTGCCAGGAACTGCTGTGTCTCAGATGTAGGACACAGCAGATCGTAAAACCCGCGTGTATCTATTAAGACACACAACACGTTTACACCAAACTAGCGGAACATGATTCAAGGAAGCAAGGGTTTTAAAAAATTTTTTAAAAAAGTCCTTTAAGTATGAAATTCCCTTCAGTTCTCTCATGAATTTATCAGTAAGTTAACTGGCCCTCCCAATACAATGTGATGAAGATCAGTCGACCAAAGTATCACTTGCACAAAAACGTACATAAAAAGCGATACAAAATATTACACAATGTTTCCATCTTTTTTTTCCACTGCAGCATCATCCTTCCAATAATAATAATAATAACAATTCTAAAAGGTAGGTTAAATGTCTAATATATTTGTAAATTAAAAAGGGCACTGCGACTTCTTTCACTACAAGATTAGTAAGATTATTACAGGTACATGAACAACTAAACATTACTAGAAGTGTTAATTTAATGCAAATAAAATGATTATGTAGAGGTGGCAGCATTAAAAGAAAATAAAATGGACCACAAGGAAACTAAAACTTGAAGATTTAAAAAAGAAAATAATTTCTGAAATACTGCATCTGTTTTCAGGAAACAAGGGCCAACAGCAGCTTAATTCTGGCCCCAAAACGCGTTGGGATGCCTGAGTGACAAAAAGTCGAAGTATAAAACAGTATACTTCAAATGCTGTTACTGGTTTTTGTAGCCCACATTAAAAACACACTTACATAGTGTAGCTATATACTTGATCTGATAAATTGGGGGGCCATGTATAAGCACGGCGCACACGCAGCTTGCGCCAAATCTCACAGGAGTGTGCGTTATCTACACTGAACGCGTAGATTTCGGTTGTGCCGACGCTCATTGCGCCGGCGGAGCCTATATAAAAATCTTAAAAAATTACAAATAAATCAGCGCCTGATGAAGAATTGAGAGCAGAGATTCTTCTATAGTATGTTTCAGCATTCTGATTCCTTGGCCACAGAGAGTATTATTGAGTAGGGTACACACGTACCGCTCTTTAATACAGGATTTCCCAGTGGTTCCATAGATTCTACTCTATGCAGACAATGTTTATGTTAAATGCATTCAAACTCAGAGACTCCTTCCGAAAACCTCAAACAGGAATGGAAAATACTAGGGGAAAAAAACAACATTTAACCCAAAACATACTAAAACTAGGGGACTAATCTACCCAAGCTGTTCATTTAACATCAGAAAACTCTGCTCCATTAGAACATCTTTCTGTGTATCCAGAACCAAATTACCTTTCTAGTAAAAATATTGTCCAAGGGAAAAAACTCCAGATAAATTGCAAAAATGTTACAGTTTTTATTGTGTGTCATTTACGTCTATAGGATGGATGAAAGGACTTCTGTATATTAAAAATGGCACAGATGATTTCGCTGTGCTTGGAAACCACAAATTAAGCTTCCTTTATCTTACAGTAAGATTAACATTTTACACCGGAAAATAAAAAAATACAACAAAATATGCTAGATGGAGGCGTGTGTGTATTAAGAACATACATCAGATTCCTTCTCATTTCTACATATTTAAAAACACAGTCCTATAATTTTTTAACTTCGAAGGGACACTCCAGGCATCAAATGATGGATGGATGCATCAGATAGTGTGCAATAAACATATAAATATAAACATATATTTTAAGTGTCAGCTTTAATATGCATCTGTTTTCTTTTTTTTTTTCCAGACTGGTGTGATCCTTTTTAGGACGGCATAGTATGTCCTGTGTTAAACAGCTCATCGTGGCTCCCTTTGATTGGCCTAAGTCAGAAAGGGGAAATTTAGCCGGTGCTCAAAGCGGGCACCGGCTACATTTCTCTAAATCGCACCGTGCCCAAACTTCCGGGTTCGGGTACGCCTCTGTGACGTCACATGTAACGTCCGGGTCTTGCGTTTTTTTGGGCAGGGACCCAAAGGGTCTATTAAGGCCCTGATCGGTCTCTGCCATAGTGTTCCTGGCTACCGACCACCATGTGATCAGTGGCCAGGAACAAATCATTACGTTTTGGTGCTTGCGTCACGAATGGGTTAAGTTAGCGTTTCAAGATATCGGCCATTACAGTTTAATAAATTTGATCTGCCTATAAACAGCTTATGATCAATATCCTTGGGGCCAATAAATGTTACTTTTCGCCACTATTAAAAATTAAACATTTCAAACAGAAACTTTTCTGCAACTGAACGAGCGTTTGCAGAGAGAGTTACATGTAAGATTGGAATTTGGAAGTCTGGAGTGAATTTAAGTGTATATATAACTGTCTTAATGCTCTTCCTCGCACACAAGGAATACATATCGGTTAGCAAGTGAATATTTACAATTCCATTTCAGTGTACAAAAATAAAATAATTTCTTAAAGGCATTTCTGAGTTTTATGCTCAGGCTACAAGCACATAAAAGTTAAACTATGGGAGAGAAATACACATGATAGATGTAACCTGCATGTAAAACACTTTGCACAGAGGATGCTTTAGTATTTAAGACTATAGTTCAGTGACAGCTATACTTGGCACTAAATGCGGACAGAGAATTCTGGGATATGTAGTTCCCAAACATCTGCAGTGCCAAGCTTAGCTATCACTGCTATAGTTTCAAAGGGTTCTATGAACTGAAGTCACAATGCCTTTTTTCTAGGTTACTGGTTTTTGCCCATTGTTGCTTTCCTCAATCAGAGTTGTGCAGGGGTTTTCTGTGGGATGGGGGTATAAGATGATTGGGGAGCTCACTGGGTAATTCAAAGCCTTCAAGCTTAATTTTAATAAGGTGCTTTGCCAAGGCAAACTCTTCCTCATCCAGCATGCCATCTTTATCGTAATCTGCCAGCTTCCAGATCTTCCCCAAGACGCTGTTTGGTAGTTTTGAGTTCACCATCTCCCTCTTGGCATTGACTCCAGAGATCTTGCCGTTGATTGGTGACAGTGTGTAGAACAACTCATCATAAACGGGTTTGTCTTTGGCCACCACCCATTCCTCGTCTCCAGCGCCTTCACCAGCGCCTTCCCCATAGCCTTGGCCGAAGGGTCCTTCTGAGGTGCCTTCAAAGGCCCCCCCATGCACCATCTCAGCTGGCATGCTGATTTCTTCCTCGCGGATCATACTCATTAAAGACGCGATTTTATTGGCCAACATGTTGTCTACAGCTTCAATCAGTTTCGGCTTCAGTGTGTGGAATTTGGAAAAGTCGTAGATTTCTAGCTGTTGCTGTGGATCGAACACATATTTATGTTAAGGTGGATCTGGATTATTGGCTATATATTACCAAATATAAAATAATAGATGAGAACGATTTACAACATACTTTTTATACATGGAGGGCGTGTATTTTAAAATACACATTATGTATATATCACTGCTTTTCTTGGCAACATTCCCATAGATTCATCTCATACCATTTTACATGTTCAAGTTTCACCTAAGGCCTCACAAAGCATGCATGGGACAGGCACAAGGCTATCCTATATATATATATATATATATATATATATATATATATATATATATATAAGATAGGGAACTGGGGACTAATAAAAGTATTTAGAACACTGGGCAGACTAGATGGGCCGCATGGTTCTTATCTGCTGACACATTCTATGTTTCTATGTTTATATTTTAAATGGTTTAATAAAGCCATTTTTAAACAGACTGCAAACTACACTACTTTACCTTCTGATGTTTCTCCAACCCAGCGGATTATAACCAGTTTTTTTTAGCAGCGTCCCGGATGGACTATTGCTAACATTTCTGCTGTGTTTGTGTTTAGCTGTAATGTTTCTTTTTCATTTACTGTACCCACACACATTATATATTTTTTTTTATGGCTAAGGTTTTTCTTTAGATATTTTTTTTTATGATTAGATCATATAATTTACTATATAAATAATGGAAAATTGAAAAAAAATATTTTACACATGTATAAAACGATAATGAAAATAAAAAAAACCTGCTAAATAGATTCTAATTTTTTTTTATGTTTTATTACTTTTTGTTGCACATTTTAAAAGGCAATAAGTAAGGGTAGTGCATTGTTTTTTTTCCAACATTAAAAAAAGTGTCATTTTAGCCCTAACCCTACCTAAAAAAAAGAATTAAAAAGGCACATCCTTGCTCGCCAATGGGAGTTTTCACCCATGACATGCCTAGGACATCCATCGTTCACTGAGAAGTCCTTTAACCCCGCCCCTTGTTTACATTCAACCATTATGGAGTTAATTTCCAAATACCTATTTAAATTAATAAAATCAGGTTTTTGAAACTTGGGAGACTCCCCACCAAAGGAATGAATGTTAATTTTGCTGGGTTGAGTTGCAAAAGATGCGCCGGTGGTAAATGGACACCACACGTTGGTCTTCCACCCAACAGAAACCGTGGCAGCTTCTCCACTCAACTTGCTTTTGGAAACGGTGGACGTTGGGTGGTTATGCCGTTCGCCGATCCCCAGCAAGGACAGGAAATGCAGATAGAAATCTGAAATTGGATCATGGAGTTGATGATGCCGATACAAACACAACATATAGCATCTTTACCTGCATTCTCTTGACATCGGGGAAATCGCCAGGGGAAATCTGATGCTCTTTCTGAAGCTGGCGGTAGATATCTGGGAGGTTGTTGATCAGCTCCTTTTTCTTGGCTTCTTTTCCGAACATGGCTGGCATTTCTTTCTTTAAGTGACTGATGATGTAAGCATGTACCTGCAAGAGGGGGGGGGGGGGGAGAAGTAAGAGGTGTAAGACAATATTCAACGTCACTGCACCACGGCGGACCTTACAAGGTCTATTTGTAGAAAGAAAATAAATAAATGTAGTTACCCTTTAAGCAAAAATCAACAAAAGCATTATCTTCATGAAATACTGTCATTTATTCATGTGCCCTCAAGGTGGCAGTAGATACTATGTGAATTAAGGAAACCGATTACTTCTGCATTATTATTGAAGGGAGGGGAGGGGATGCCAAGTATTCTGGTCCATATAGCTTCATGGAAAATTACCAGGGAACTTTATCCTCATAGGAGTTCTCTATAGAGCAAATACAAAATAAATAATGCACAGCTATGTAAATTCAATATATCTTTTGCCCATGCCATATATAAATAATTTGATATCGGGGGGCGGGTGTATGGGGGCGCTTTGCAGAGTAGACCATGTGTCAGCTGTACATTCAATATACTTTATTGTTCCAGTGACAAGCTTACAAACAGAGGGGACTGAGCAGAAATGTCCAATGCGATTAATAAAAGGTTACATTATCTAATGCCCAAGCTATTGAAGACCACGCATTAATAGGGCACAAAACGCGTAGGGGGTATGAGACTTTGTAGAAATTGATGGGTGCGATCCAAAAAAGGAGTTTACCCCAGTACAGGTCACACTGCGTTGAAATTGTAGCATCAAATATAGAGGGAGTGAAGAGCTAAACCTAAAATACACCATTCATTGATTGCAGGTCTATATATAGTGTTGGGCTGTGTCATTTTGTAACATAAAAAAGGCAAAGTCAAATCAGATTATAAAAAGATATGATTTGGCGAGCTTAGCTTGGGAATATTCCTGCAGCACACATTAACCATTTATGCAGTTGTTTCTGATTTTTGGAGACATTTTTTAATAGATTTAGACCTGTTCCGGGTTTTCAGTCCCCCTGGCACTGACAGCAGGCAGACTGTTTCACTTGGACTGCTTCAGTGTCAGTCGGTAATGTCTGCTACAGATATCTGGAGGTCAGTGGTGTCGCTAACGGGGGAGGGGGGGGGGGGACATCAGCGGAAATCAGAGCATCGGGGGCCATGGGACCCGCTGGTGCTCAGATTCCAGAGACACGCGGGGAGCACACAGTGACAGGATGCCAGCCCTGTGAGTACCATTTGCATGCTGGGGCAAATCCTAGTGCACAGGACCGGTCCTGTGAGTGCAATCTGGGTGCCTAGGCAAGTCCTGCGAGTGCAATCTGGGTGCCTAGGCAAGTCCTGCGAGTGCAATCTGGGTGCCTAGGAAAGTCCTGCGAGTGCAATCTGGGTGCCTAGGAAAGTCCTGCGAGTGCAATCTGGGTGCCTAGGAAAGTCCTGCGAGTGCAATCTGGGTGCCTAGGAAAGTCCTGCGAGTGCAATCTGGGTGCCTAGGCAAGTCCTGCGAGTGCAATCTGGGTGCTGATGCAAGTCCTGCGAGTGCAATCTGGGTGCTGATGCAAGTCCTGTGAGTGCAATCTGGGTGCTGATGCAAGTCCTGTGAGTGCAATCTGGGTGCTGATGCAAGTCCTGCGAGTGCAATCTGGGTGCTGAAGCAAGTCCTGAGAGTCCAATCATAAAACGTCCCTGTTGGTGTAATGGTCAGGTGTCCCAAGTTTATTGTCCCCCTACTTGATGTCCCTGGTTCTTTCTTGTCCCCTGCATGGAGTTGGCATGGAGTGAAATGGTAATATATATGTCTGGACAAATATTTGTAAACCTGTCTTCCCAACCATCTCACGTAAAGATGCCCAATTTTGAACCAAACCAAACATGAAGCTTGATGAAACAAGTCCTTATTTTTATTGTTTTTACGAGATGAGTTTCTAATTAACCACTTCCCGCTATAGTTACTGAACAGGTGCGCCTACGGTAATGAGTAGGGTTGCCATCCAGCTGGTACTTTTACCGGTAGGTTGGTTAAAAAAAAAAAAATTGGCTTCAGTCCAATGTTAAAGTCTGTGGCGCCAATAGTATGGGCGGTGGTTTTTTTTGTGGGGTGGGGGGGGGGGGGGGGAGATGCAAACCCAGTAATGGGTGCTCTTGTGAAAGTTACAGAGAAATGGCTCTTATGCAGATCAATAAAAGGGGCAGTGATCTTTATTTTTACTACATAGAGGATAGATATCTTTTTAGTAGTCACAAAAAAATAAATGGAAAAAAAAAAAAAGCAGAAGAGGTATATTCAGTGGTCTGTACCAACACTGCTCACGCATAATTGCCAACATCGGCCATGTTTCCAGGGACATATATGTGTTCCACATGCTGCAGAAATCGCATGCAACCCAGCAGGATGTAGGATGCATATACACACAGACATAATCCAATTAATTAATCATGGTAGGTCCTATGAGATCTCCCCCCTGATTAATTAATTGGATTCTGTCTGTGCGTATACGCATCCTGCCGGACTGCACTTTGCATGCTCTTTCTGCAGCATGTGGAACACATATGTGTCCCTGGAAACATGGCCGACGTTGGCAACTATGCTCACGGTAGATATTTACTGGGGTCTGTGAAGGACAATTAATGATGTTCTATTGATCTTCACAGACCTTACTACAAATCCTGACGTTCTTGTACGGATACATAGTAGTACTGGTTTACTGTGGTAACTGCAGTGTCTTTAAACGCTGCTTCAGTATAACGGGTGTTACTGCACTCAGTATAACGTGACTGTTTATTTAAAATAAATATATACCAATATATCAAATTACCTAGACACTGTGTTAGCTGAATTGCAAGCACATGGATAAAGGGGGAAAGGTCTATTAAATGTGTCTGGGGAGTCTCCTGCTTATGACATCATTCATGGTTTTGATTTGCAAATGAACAGATTTTCAGTTGGAAAAGTATAAATTGCATATGAAGCCACAGGGTGGTCTTCTAAAGAGCATAGAAACATAGAATGTGTCGGCAGATAAGAACCATTCAGTCCATCTAGTCTGCCCAATTTTTTTTTTGAGTACTTTTATTAGTCCCCCGTTCCCGGTCTTATAGCTAGGATAGCCTTGTGTCTATCCCACGCATGCTTAAAATCCTTGACTGTGTTTACCTCTACCACTTCTGCTGGAAGGCTATTCCATACATCCACTACCCTCTCAGTAACGTAATACTTCCTGATATTACTTTTAAATCGTTGCCCCTCTAATTTAAGACTATGTCCTCTAGTTGTGGTAGTTTTTCTTCTTTTAAATATACTCTCTTCCTTTACTGTGTTGATTCCCTTTATGTATTTAAATGTTTCTATCATATCCCCCCTGTTACATCTTTCCTCCAAGCTATACATGTTAAGATGCTTTAACCTTTCCTGAGCAGACACCCCCAAACACATTTAAAACACATTTTTCTACTCGTTTATGCATTTGCTTCCAATTCTGCTCCACAACATTTAGATTGTATTTTATATGTTTTAGTCTCTGTATTCACAGTGTAAATAATGTTTAAAAGGATCTGTTAAATATAACCAATGGCATTTGGCACAGTATGGATAATGTAGAATTGAAGTAAATACTGTGACATTCTGCACTACTTAGCACCAGTGTTCTATAATGTACACCAAGTTGTTAAAGTAAGTGTCAGTTGCACACACACCCTGAGAAATCTAGGACATAAGCTCCCACTGTGTTGGGTCAGTTTGGACATGAAGTCACAAGGGTTCAGTATTAACCCTTGCCGCAATAAAGAATACACTGACAGCACAAACATGTGTGTACAGTGCCCTGAGCTCCCTTATGGAGCTCAGTAACAAACTCCGAAACAGAAAGTCGTAGCCAGGTACAAGAGCCATACATGGGTTCTATCTATACATATCTCAGTCAGTCAGTGAGGTAGGTTGGACAATCATTAAAACAAAAACATTTGTGTTCAAATATATATATATATATATTTTTTTTTTAAAGATATTAATTTAGAAGCCTCATTTGTAGATACGGTGTTTATTTGACTTATGCCGGGGAGACAGATTTACTAGTCTTGCGCGAAATCACATCTGTTGTTCATATTACCCAGAGTGCTCACCGTCTTTCTCACACCTAGCCATTTATTTACAAAAGGCGCTTAAATCAGTAACCCAAGTCATTAGGGCAAACGTATGATTTCGCTGCTTAGTAAATGAGCAAAAAGAACAAGGTTTTGAGGAGTGGGAGGAAATAGGTCAACACCAGCCAAGAGATCCCGACCAGTAAGAAAAAAAAAAAAAAATCTGCATTTTATACAGACTGGAGATGTAACTAAACCCAGTGAATAAATACACGAAACCAGGGCTTGACAAATATTGTTAGACGATGAAGTAAAAACGGACCAATTAAGGCAGAATGGGACAGTTCTACGCGTCCTCTTCATTGCGGATACTTAGAGCGACTGAGGGTTCATCGGTGTCAGGCGCTGTATCGAAGCAGGTTAGTTTCGGGGTTAGTATAAGAGTTAGTATTAGGGTTCGGGATTAGTATTATTTTTGGGGTTACTTTAAGGGTTAGGGTGGGTTACTTTAATGGGGGGGGATCAGCACTGAACTTTCAGTGGTCCAACTGCCACGGTTAGTCGGCCGCGAGCACCGGTCCTAGACACTAGTTCAGGAGTTGGCTTAGTTATTTTAGAAGCCAGGTAAATGCTGCATCCACAGAGTTTGATGTAAAGCAAGTAAGAGCCAGCATTAGGGCTATACATGGTTGCCTAGCTCCTGGGATTTGTCAAGCCCTACACTAAACAATTTATAAAACCTGAATAGAATTCTAGAACAAAAAAAACGTACATTAGAACAAAAACTAGTTACAACACTACAATGTGAAGCAAATGTAAGTCGGGGGCAGAAAAAAAAACAGCGCTATGGAAAATCCAGTTACATTGTAAGGAAACTGCAAACTCATCACATTATCTTGAAAAGGCAGCGACAAGCCAGATAGTAACATAGCAGGCAGCGCATACCTTAAATACCGCACAGTCTATGTACAGCGTAGCTTGGAAACACAAAGGCAACAGAGTTTTATTTGATCCTAAGGTGGTACGTCCCAAGTATGGTCTTTTCTCTAATTAGCAATAGCATGGTACTTTGAAGGTCGAGTGCCAAAAAAACAAAACAATTGCGAGTACCAAACTGAAACTCCAAGACTAAATTATAGTTAAGAAAACTTGGTGCAAATTGGGGGCTGGCATGTGAGTCATAACTATATATGATAAATAAACCCAAAAAACATGTACACAATCTGTATGGGGCCAGGCGTAAACGTAACGTATTAAAGAGCCAGATTTAAATTCAGCTGGGTTACATTATATTCCTGGATCCACCCATTGGCTACAAGAATGGTCAGGGATGAGTATATCAGGTGCACCACACCCAGGCACCATTGGGTAAGATGTGCCGTTTATGTGAGGGCAGTTTCCTGTATAGGCCTTCCACGATGAGGTCACAAGACATTAATGTGCAGTGCAATTTTTTTTTTTTTTTTTAAGGGCGATCTAGGCTTGCACTTAGTGCACCTTTCAATAGGCTAGGCTTGAGGCCTGCAGTCTCCCCACCTGGGATTCTCTTCCCTGATGAACTACTGTGCGAGAAAAGGGAAAGCCCTCTCCCTTGGCTCACAGTTCTGCCAAAATTATGTACGGACCTGCTAATTTATATAAAATCGCACTGAGGAGTACAACAAAAGAGCGGTGGAGAGAGCGCTCTCCACGCTGGATTTTTAGTTAATTTCCACTCTTCTCTACCTGTATGACGATCACTGGGGTATCCGAAGGCTTTACTCCTCCTGGGTTAGAGGGTATCCCTGAAGCAACCCAACCCCATTCCCTACCACCACTTAGTTCCATCACTTTATTTCCAATAATAGAAAGGGAATTTAGCAGTGTTCAGAGTCTGCTGGTACTCCTAACAGTGGTAAAGAAGCATGACATAAGATCCATTGAGCACAGGAGACAGGGCCTCAGAAACCAACTAAATATTGTTACAGTCATCAGATACTACACTGCGGCACCCTGGTTAAAGCTCTGCTAATACAGAGAGACCCTCGTTTTTTCTACATGCCATCAACAGAGAAGGATTGGCAAAGGTCCTGTATGTTGATGTTCAAAACAAGTGTCACTCACGGTACTAGCGGAGAGAGACAGCCAGCAGTTATATTAGATGGCTGGGAAGCATGTGGCCTGTCTGGCGAAAAAAAACGTAGGCGCTCTTTAACGAATAATGGTCAGTTTTGGAAAAACAAGTAGCAACATATTTAATAAAAATATCTAAATCCCCAAAATTTTTTTAGAAATCAATACAGTTTAAAGGAAAACTGACGGCAAAAAAAAATAAGTTCTGTTTAATTACAAGTTTGCGTCACGTGTGGACGTTTTATATAGAAATTATTTAATGAAAGAATGAAAATAAAGCACCTTATTGAGCCCTCTTTGCATGTATAGCTCTCGGTCATGGGGAAGACATCTTGGGTCAGATCTTGTTTTTTACCTGAGCAAAGATTCTGAACAAAATGTCCGCCTCCAGATCGAGCTATACAGGCACAAAGGGCTCAATAAGGTACATTTGTAATCTTCTTTTAATTACACTTGATACAGTCGTTCAGTTAAACATATTTTTTGTGTGACAGTTTCCTTTTAAAGTATTGACGTAAAAACCCAAAATGTGACATTTGGCAGGACTAGATCTGCAAACCCAACCCCTTTCCCCAATAAGAAGAGCGCACTCTGTAAAAAGGACAGGACCACAGGCGTATACAGCATTCATGTCAGGTTTAATTTACTGCTTAAGGTCAGACAGGTTTTCAAGGTTTTCGGAGCCAAATATTATCACCAGGGCCAGGACAGGAAATCTAAACTTCATAACAGAGTGATAAAAATACATAACGAATGTATCCTTTCCATAAACAACAAAAAAACAAAACACAGCCTGATTTATTGACATGAAACTGTGACGTAAATTCTTATGAAACAGTAGTTTAAAGCTACTCTTACCTCTAATCGTTACCTCAGTTTGCACTATTAAAAAAAAAACCTAACAAACAGAGTGTCCATTTCCGGGTTTTTAGACGGAGGAACATCCACTATTGTTAGGTGTAAAAAAAAAAAAAAACTCTATAAATATTTGTGTGTTGTTATATTTGGCAGTGTGACCTCTGATTGGCTTCCAGAACATACACACCCATAGACTAGATCAATCCCAAAGAAAAGCAAAATAAAAAAAAGGTAAATTTTCAAGTCAAGTGTTACCAAAAAAAAATAAAAAAATTACAAAAATTTTACAAAATGCATATTTATTTTTAAAACGTGACTGCGTTATTAAGCGTTTGTTTTTGTTCAGTTTCTCTTTCCAGACAGGAGTGAACCGTTTGCATCAAAATTGCTCCAGTTTTGGCTTAATAAATTAATTAATTACGGTCGTGTACTGGTTTTTTCCTGTCGAACAGAAAGATGAGCCTACTGGGGTATAAAACAAGGATTCTTGGGGAGGAAACAGAAAGGAAGGATCATGATCCAAGAATAAGAAGATGGTGGAGATAATTACTGGCACATTAAGTCATCCAGCCTGCTTTCATGTAGTGTTTGTTACCAAGTTTCTATTTGGAAACTAGGAAATTAGTAAGTTCCTGAGTTGGGTCATATGACTGCCAGCCCTAGAATATAGAACTTCTATTGTTTGCTACATTGTAACCGATAACCTGAATGTTGCGTGACTTAGGTGACTAAGCAACCTATAAAAATATCCGCTACAGGTACATAAAACATTTTTTTAAACAATTTATAAAAAAACAAACAAAAAAGAGCACTACAGGAATTTGTCCAAATCTACTGTAATTAACACAGAGACTTACCTTTGCAAGACGAGCTCTTTTGATAAGGTCGTTGAGCTTGCGTAGGGCTGCATTCCGTGGGAGGCTTTGGATGTCTCGGAACAGATCCTGAGCTTCCATTTCAAAGAGTTTCCGGTTCTCAGTGTTCTGCAGAGGCTTGGCCCAGAAGGAGCCGATGTAAACACGGGCCACCTCCGGGGTGTTAATCACTTTCCCTAGCGACCACATGAGGGCGCCGTAGACCCTCATGAGCTGCTGAGTGTCGACTTGGTCGGCCTTGTTGAGCACCACTCGGATTTTATCATCCTGACCTCGGAAAGCTTTGATGGCCTCCGAAAACTCGTCCGATATGTCCAGCTTGTGGGCATCGAACAGAAGAATGATTCTGTCCACTCGTTCTGCAAACCACTGCAAGACTTGGCAGAAATCATATCCTGAGAACACAAATCATAATATCCGGCTTAAATACAGAAAACATTTTTTAGCAAATCACTTAAAAACAAAATAAAAAATAAAATAAACTTTCTGCCGATTCCATATCATTTTGCTCTCCTTGGAAAAATAACCGTGCATGGCTTATGACAGGAGTTATTCTCTTAATGGCCAGAGGTGGTTATTATTGTCTGTTTACCAAACAAAATCTACACCACCTCAGGCCCCTTGGGGTTCACTGTACGAGCAAGTCACATACGAGCAGGTCACACCCGGATTTTGAAACCCTTGTTAAAAAAAAACACTACCATGACTTCATTGTAAAGTTATTTTATGAAATACGCCAAATTTCAGGAAGTAATAATGTCATCCTTGCAATTATGTAGTGAAAAAAATGTACAACAAAGGCCGGCTTACTTTAAAAAGTTCCTTTACTCTCATTTCTTGGATGAGTAAAAATAAATAAAAATAAAAACTCACATATTGCAATATTTCTTGCTACTTTATGAGCTTTTTTTCTCCCCCCAAATGGAGTTTTCTTGAAGATCCTGCCTCTGGCCATGGCATGATATCATAGAGACCTCATAGCTATATGGCTAGAAAGTCTATTAAATTATTTTCATTGTGAAACTACAAAAAACGCTCATTGGTTATGAATTTTAAAAAAATCATATTTCAAACATGTACAAAAAATAGAAAATAAGCTAGGTGGAATAGTCCCTTTAAAATCTGCAATGGATTATACCCATGTTACAGGACATTTAACACAGGAAAGGGGAAGGCTTTGACGACAAATGCGAATTTCATGAGAAATGCGGATATAACTAAACGTTAGCACCTATTATTCTCCATTATCTGTAGAATTACTGAGTTTTTTGGGAGTCGAAACCTAAACTAGCTGGAGTGCCAAAGGGCATCTAATTGTGCAATAACCTTTGACACTGTAGTAACATATCTTGTGGCAGTGGGATTGTTTAGCCTGACATGGGTCAGAGATAAATAAAATAAAAAAAGTCATTAAGTTACATAAACATCCTATTTCCTCTTATTTGCCACAGAGCAAAAATTCCCTTATCTCTGCAAAACACTCTTGGTCATGTAGATCATTAAGTTTTACTTGGAGAGCAAACATATCATTGTTATTTTAAGTGAAGTACTGCACACGACCATTCAGTGTTTTCTAATCCACACCATTAACAAGATTAGTTCTCATTTCAATATAATTGGGAAACATGGCCGGCTTTGGGGTGTTTGACCACACAGGGAGCGAAACCCAGCACCAAAGGCGACACCTGCCTACCAGAACCTCCTCTGTCAGAGGCACTGGCTGGGGAGAGTAAAATATATCTCCCGCACTAGCCCTATCTAAGGGGAGGCAGGCAGCAGGATGTCTGTGCGCTGCCCAGGAACACAGATATGGTCTGCTCAGGAGCACCAGGGAATGCAACCTGGGTGCTGGCCAGGCCATGTCCTGGGTGTGCAACCTGGGTGCTGGCCAGGGAAAGGACCTGGATGGTTGACTACTAAAAATGTTGCTAGTCCTCACCGGACGCCGTGACAGAGGATGAAACAGGGAAAACAAGCAATCGCGGGGGGGGGGGGGGGGATGGACGACAAGGGGGAGACAAAAAAACATAAAATTGCACTTAACCTTCTTTTCTGTGCTAGGCATTGAAGGGTTGAAAGTCACACAGAACATTTAAGGTTACACTCAATAAAAGACAGGAATTTCAAGCCAATTTAGCTGCGTTGGAATTTTTTCAGCGCTGCTACTTTTGGCTTTAAGTTTGACATTCCTGTTTCTATTCCTTTCAATTCGCTCTCTTTCATTGAGAAGACTCATAAATGTTGTGTACGAGATTGAGCCCTTAAAAAAAAAAAAAAATTAAAATAAAATTGGAAAGATCAAAATGGCGTTCCCTCTCCTCCCCACTGGTTCATACCTCTACTGATGCGTTGCTTCTCTCCGGAGAGGATGCCGGGTGAGTCAATGATACTGATGCTTTTCAACACTTGATTGGGCAGCTGTGAGCACATGAACCTACAGTGCAGACATTACAAGGTTACAAACAAATTATCCTCATTATCCTGGCCACAGACCCAAGCATTAAAGTTACTTAATGAAATATATATAGGTATAATTGGTTTTACTCACTTGCTAATTATGTGACATTCCTACTCTAACGGTCTCAATTGTATGACTAAGTCACATATTTCTGTGAAAATTCTTGTGAATAACCTCATCATCTCTTACCTGTATCGTGTGCAAAGTCCCCCCCCCCCCCCCCCCTCACTCTGGAACTCCCTTCAACAGAGCATCCAGCATCAGTCCTCTAAATGTTTTCTACATTACCCAAATCCAATGTGAGCATTAAGTAATGTAGAACAATTATTAGGCCGGTACTGCCGAAATGATCCACTAAGAGCGTGAGTTCTTAATAGCTCTGTTTTCACTTTGGAAAAAAATAAATAATAATAATAATAATAATATTTATTCTATTTCTTAAACCAATTAAAAAGTATAGGATTTTGAAAAATTATCTATACATTGTGTGAGCATAGATTTGAAGGGACAGGTTTTAAATGGGACTGGGGTGTCTCCTGTTACTGAAATGTTTAGATCTGTTTAATTGATGTTGTTCCGTGAATGTTTTTGTTTTTTATTATTATTCTTTTTTTCTTTTATTTGGTAGGCTCTTTGACTTTGGAGAGGTACGTTAAAGCCTAACGGTTGAAATAAACCAAAAAAAACCTTTCCTAACCTGGTCAATAAATACAAACCAATCGAGGCAAGAAATGTAGATTAGTCTCACGTCCTTGACAACAAAGAAAATAAATTAAAAATTTTTTTAAAAAAAATACACAAAGGGGGATTAGAGTGCCGCAGCCCAGATAGCAAAGGGTCTCGTTTCTTTTTTTATTATTATTATCGTCTGGGGTTAGAAGAAGGTGAACTCTTCAAGTATTCATTCCTGGAATGTGCAAATACTCGTTGGGTGCATACTGCTCATATCTCTTGGAATGTAACAACTCGCAGAACTCAGAGTTGTGCAAACGTTCCAACGACAGACATAACTAGGGTGAAAGGGGGGGGGAGCGAACGCCACAGTTAACAACAGGTCATGTGGTCCCATCGGGGGGCACTCCAGGCGCCCTGAACCCACAAATGAAGACTACTTCTGATTATAAAGCATTAATTGGGGTCTGTTTGCGGGGGTTAGTATGGTTTTCAATAGCACACCATTTACCTGGCTCCTTAAAATAGATAAAAACACGCTGCCTATGATCAAAATGTGACAAAACGCACAGATGGACGTTACGGGGAGATTTTTTTTACACACTGCTCCTATGCTTTTAAATGTGCTAGTATATGTAGTTCCCATTAATTCTGCTTTAGTTTAACATAACTGAGCCAAGGGGTCAGGAATCAAAGTAGGAGGGGCTGGGGACTATTAAGCCAAATGAAGTATAAAGTAAGCTCCTCCCCCCCCCCCCCAAAAAAAAAAAGCGCAATAAGTTTAATTATTGACTCCGTGTTAAAAAACTCAGATTGAGTGTTAAAAAAAAGAGAGAGGGTGGTTTACAACATAGAATCCTTTTGTAGGCATGGATTAGACAATTTCTGGAACTAACCTGCAGAAGGCATTATGGGAAGTGGGTAGACAGTGGATTATTGGTTCCAATGAGCAGCAGGAAGTGATAGCAGAAAGTCGGGGAGGAAATCTGTAAGATGTTATGCTCCGCCTGAATATTAAGAGTGCAAGCAGATCTAAACCAAGTCATTTTTAAAGAAAACATTAGTAAAGAATTCCAACTGTATAATGATACAATCGTTTTCGACTGTACTAAAGTTGAATAATTATATATTTTTTCCAAGGGTCTTTAAAAGATCATTTATCACAAATAGTTTCTGTTAGCCAAACAGCTAGCAAATACATGGACCATAAATGATCAGCACAATCCAGCCAGAAGGGATCACAGTATATGTGCATAGCCCCGTAATCCAGTATATGCTCCAAACATCAACCACAGAGATAGAGCTGTGAATACATTTTACAAATATGCCACAATCTATACACGTTGGAGCTTGTTGGCTTGCACGAAGTGCAAATGGAAAATATAAAAAAAAAAAAAAAAAAAACAAGGTCTGATTATTGTGAGTAATTCTATATAACCCCCATGCTGCTTTAATGAGAGAGTAGAGAACGCAGGAGATGAATGGTGCTCCTTACGGATTACTTCTACCGAGTCATGCCTACTCATGCCAAGAAAACTCCCTTAAACCAATGACGATACATTCAGATGAAAGCAGGGACAGAATGGCCTACCGGGATATTGGGAAAATTCCCGTTAGGCCGTCTGCCCTTGGGCTGCAGTCTCTTTAAGAAGCGGCAGACGGCCCCTTTAAGGATGGGGCTGCGCAGTCGAAGAGATGCGGAGAGGTCTGCATATCTGAAGTCGCCTTGCCGGATATGACATGAAGTTATATCCGGCATCTTTCCCTCCTGCGCAGCAGTGAAATCCTGTAAATGCAATTTAAGTGCTGGGGCAAGTCCTGGGAGTGCAATCTAAGTGCTGGGGTAAGCCCTCAGTGCTGGGGCAAGTGCAATCTGAATGCTGGAGCAAGTCTTGTGAATGTAACATACATGTTTGGCCAAGTCCTGGGTGCTGGGGCAAGTCCTGTTAGTGCAATCTGGGTACTCGGGTAAGTCAATACAGTCACCCAGTATGTACACAAGGTTATATCTCACACATTGCCCTCATATATAACCTAGCACATGCAATTCATATAACCTTATGTACATACTAGGACTTATCTTTTGCCCTGTGCACGGCGTATATATATCATCAGTGCACTGTGTGATATTTAACATAAATAATGACGTGGGGCTGGTATATAATTATTATTATTATTATAATTATTTCCAGGGCTGGTTTTTATTTCCAGTCCAACACCGGATATAAGCATCTATATTATATATTTGCACATGAAATAACCTGCAAATACATAAAGTGATATAGTTACCATTAGTTTTATTGTGCTTTCCGCAGGACCACTACCAAAATCAGACAATATGGCCACTAAAATGGATATATGTGCATCTGTCATACACTGGTGACACGAGCATCTAACATTACTTTGTTTCCATTTGGCATTGTGAGATGGGGATGTCACCCTTTGTATGGGTTATTCGCCAACTTGAAAGCAACATGACTAACATCAGCATCCAACTGTCATTTAAGCAGATCTTTGTATAATAGCTACGACGCTACAGGACAAACATCAGCATCCAACTGTTACTGCAACAGACCTTCACATACCGGCCTAGGAACCTGGCCTACAGTTATCTGAATGTAATACTTGCAGCTCAGTGTGATAATTCACATCTCCTTATTTTTCTACCATACTGCATTTCATAAAGATTGTAAGTTCAGGAGTAGTGGGTCTCTCGAAGCCTGGTACTCTTGAGAGGCGGTGTATAAAAGTCATATATGTCACTTCTTCTGTTGCCTGCCACTTGTCCTTTGACCCCAGATTGAGGCTATATAATCCTTTTGTCTGCTGCCTGCCTCCTGGACCTGATTTCTCGGATATCCTAGTTGCCTGACCTCTGGCCCGTTGTCTTGATACCGCTTAAAGTTTTGCCCTATGGTGCCTGGGCTATACATGCGATGACTTTTTACAAATGCGTCTTATTTGCACTAACTGCAGTTATACTCTACGGTGTGTGCAACCCCTGCATCTCTGGGGCGCCTCTCAAGAGGACATCACTAGTAGGTAGATTACATCATCTCTATTGTTTTAGTCATATGCTTCACTGGGAAATAGATGGAACTCAATTGATCTAAAGTATTAGATGCTTAAGTGTGGTTGGGGCATTATGGGATTTGTACACTTTAGCAGGTGGGGGGGGGGGTTGCAATTGGACAACTGCACAGTGGTGGTTTTAGGTTTTGGGGGGCACTGAATGAAAAATCAGATTGCCCCCACCCATGTCAGCAATTTGACACCTTTCCATGCGCATATCCCCTTAGTTAGGTGCCACGGGGACCCTTAATTAAGTTGGGGCCCTAAACAATCCCTTGATTTGCTAATGGTAGCACTACCACTGGTAACTTCACCTTAGTTGGTCTGGTTACAAGGCAGTTTTGTAATTCAGACCTTCTGGGAGCAAACAGATTCAATGTGTTTGCCTTGGATTACATAAGACCTATTAAAATAAACTAGAAGAACAGTGGTGTATGCATTATGTATTTATTTCTAAAACTTCCAAATGCTTTGCAGTACAGTAGTGCGGGCTTAAAAAAGAATGATTGAAAGCTTGCAGATCCATACCTAATTTACCAAATTGTGGAATACAAATGTGATTCAAAACAGCAGCAACAAAAACATTGCACTATGCTCAAAGCTGTATTATACAGGCAAACGTTACAACACATAGCAGGATATTGGGCAATGGTAACATCCCCACCCCCGGGCTGACTTGAAATAAAAGTGAAAGTAAAAAAACAAAATGAGGGTGTGCAAAAAAATAATTCCTTAACGAGGCATAAGTAAGTAAATATTTTTTTGCACAATCTTGATTATTACTATCTTTCTGTGTTTTTTGGTGTATTGAAAAGAGTGGTATTGCAGCCAGGGCCGGTGCAAGGATTTTTGCTGCCCTAGGTAAAATAAAAATTGCCGCCCTCCATTATCATATTATTATCCCCCTCAATATGCCAGGATTATGCCCCACAATATGCCAGGACTTTCCCCCACAATATGCCAGGACTTTCCCCACAATATTATTTAATAATCCTAAATCCTGGCATATTGTGTGGCATAATAATCATTATTATGCCACACAATATGCCAGGATCCTCACACCTTCCCTTACTTACCTCCTCTCTGCTGCTCTGTCTCTGGTGAAGGTCCGTGGCTGTGAGGGAAGCGTTGTGCGCTCCCCTCCAGCCAATGCGCATTCAATAAAGTTTGTTTAAAAAAAAAAAAACTTTACTGAATGCGCATTGGCTGGAGGGGAGCGCACAACGCTTCCCCACAGCCACGGACGGACCTGCACCGGAGACAGAACAGCAGCGACGAGGTAAGTAAGGGGGAGGAATTTTTTTTAAAGCAGGGTTCCGGCGCCCCCAGCTAAGATGCGCCCTAGGCAGCTGCCTAGGTCGCCTTACTGGTGGCGCAGGTCCTGATTGCAGCATACAAAAATTGTAAACTAGAGTGCCATAGTATTCACTGTTTTTTTTTGTTTTTTAATTACCTGAAATAAAAGGGTACTTCTCTGTATGCTTCCTAGTAAAATACTTTTTTTTTTTTTAAAAAGGTCAGTGCCCTTTTAAGACGGATATAAAAGATGGATCTCCAAAGAAAGGTTCTGCTCACCTGTTGAGAAAGGCGTTCCCAAAGCTGTTGAGTTTGCGGAATGGTTTTTTAGGGTCAACCACCAACGCGTTTCCTGGAATACTTCCTTCCTTATCCCCATACATTACAGCAATAAACGAATCGGTGGTGGGTTCTGGTCCAATTCGCATTCCTGGGAAATCCTGCTCCAGTAAGTATCTGGTAAAAAAGAAATAGTATTAGATCCAACCAGAGCAAAATATTATTATTATACAAAACTGTACAATCATCAAAAAAATAAGCACTCTATTTTATAGTGAATACTGCTACTTTTTATATTAACTAGCTGTAAAACTGGGAAATTGTACTTACAACGTTGTTTATTTGATTTGTTACACTGTTTATATGAAGGAATAAAATTAAAAATAAAAACAAATTACAGGGAGAGAATATCAACAACATATGGATGACCTAGATCTGCTTCGTCGCTGCCAAAACTTCATCTTGAATTATTTACGAATGGGGTGTAATAGTCACATGAAAACTGATCAATAAAGCATATCGTTAGAGGCACATGGCAAATTGGAAGGGTTTTTAATAGTTTACAGAGATGTAGCAAGAATGGTATTTGAACATATTTTGTTTGCAGGGTAAATGATGTATCAATATAAACATGAGTAATTCAAGGAAGAAAAAACAATGCTCACCACCTTCTAGGCCTTAATTACATATATATATATATATTATTCAAAATACCCGGGACCAGAAGAATTTTGGATTATGGATCATTTTTACCAATAAGATATAATACATTATTCAGTGACATGACCTTTTGATCTTGCCTTTCCCTTGGTGACAATGGCCATTTTGACATTTCTGGGGTGTTTGTGTTTAGCTGGAATTTTCTTCTTTCTCACATACTGTACCCACACAAATTATATGTTGTTTTTATCATCATAAGGGCCTTCATTAGATCTTATAATTTACTACAAAATGAAAAATCATAAAATATGAGCGATCATGGGTGCCCCCAGAACCGAGAGAGCAGGTAAGAGAGCCAATAAATGCACAGGTAATCTAGTTATATCTTATGTAAGTGGTTGAGTCCCGTTAACAGGACCCTGTGACAAGCATAGTATTGTACTTTCTGCATTGCACTTGCTAGACACCTTACTGTTTAAAAACTGGAACACCGTCTATGCACATTTCGAACAATAGATTTAATGACCTAAGAATTACAGGCCTCTGAAAGCAGGTTTGGCAGGATTTCTCCTAGACTAGGTCACCTGTAATCTCATTCAAGGACTTGGAAAAACCCCAGGAACCAGAGATCCCACTACTGACTTATAACTCTATATAAGCAACATTTCCCAGACTCCTCAAAGTTCTGGTTCGGCTCCTAAAGGATACACGTAATTATCATGCCCCGAGAGGTTCAAGGGCATTGATAAATATACCACTCATCTAATGCTTAACCTAGAGAGTTGTATGAAAGGGGAGATCTGCCAGGACAAATTCTCACACTTCTTTGATTGATTTTATCTTCAACACACCTTACGCACATTCCATGACATGACTTTTTTTTTTCCTACAAGATTATTAGCCACTGGGATGCTCTTCAATGCATCTACTACCCATTACATTATCGCACATGTTTTTTTTACTCTTCCATTCCAAATCAGTTTGGTCCAATACTCTGTATTTGTTTTTGGTTTTTTAATGCTTTATTCTGAACAACTCCCATCGTGCTCAAACAAAGGGTCCGTTGGAAAAAAACTAGAAGTATTATTTAAAAAAGGGGCGACAATATATGTAATAATATATATATATATATTATGAGCAAACAGGTGCTTTAAAATAAATATAAACAAAACAAAATTCCTTGCTCTTACTAAACAAAAATATCTATCTGTAATTGGGTGGCTTTCCCACTTACCAATTTCCAAGAAAACAAAAAAGGATTTGCAATAATCACCATTATGCTCTCTCCTTGCAGACTTTTCTCTTCTCCCTGCAGAAGGCTGATTTCTTACTTTAAAGACCTGCCTGCTTCTTACTTTAAAGACCCTTCTCTCCAAATGCTCTGCCCCAGGGACCCATACCGTGTTTTGCAGATTACCAGCAATGATGTATTCTGCAAACTTAACATCTCTACCTGGGACATTCAACTGCAAAACTCTAAATTACATATTTAAAAAAAAAGTTTAATTGTACAAAACAATAGTCATAATTTGCAACAAACGTGTTACTTTGTGTGTGTATAAAAGGGAAAAAAAAAAAAAAGACACGTCCCAAATTCTGCAATTTTTTGCATGTGCTCACTGTCAACATTGCCCCTTTTAGTCCAACTTAACTGATAACTGATCTAACTGATGACATTTAAAAAGTTTTGGCACCAAGTCTGAACTTTGACAAACCCTCACTTGCCTTCCTCTAGTCTCACAAACATCATTTTCATTTTATTTTTTTTAAACAAATATTTTTGTGCCGTCAAACCAGGCCATGCTGGGAGGAATCACGGAACTTCACAAGAAAAACAAACAAAACTGTAACAAAAAATAATCTGTATGTAACAAGTCACAGGCTGGGGTCAAATTAAAATGACTTTAAAATATATCAATCTTTCCCTTATGCCTGGCGTATGGTGTATGCAGATGCAATTACATGACGCAGATCACCTCTAGAGTACCAATAAGGCAACATGATGATTCCATTTGACTTTTTTTTGGTAGTCTGTACATTAACTTTCACACTGTGTGTGTGGCTAAGAAGTACAATTCTAAAAATGTATGGTAAGTGTGATTGTTTAAACACCAAGCCCAGGAATAAGTGGATTTAAGCCTCAGACCAGGGCTGCCTTATCCAGTGGATAATTGCCAAAAGTCAATGATCAATAGAAGGGCTAAATAGACAAAAAAAAAGTTGTGGAAGTAAGTGGGGGTGGGAGATTTTTTTGGAGAGATAGACACAAATATGTCTTTACTTGGTCGCCCTTGTGTTATGTTCGGAGAGGAAGCTCAGGAGGTCAGGTATTTTTTGTATTTTGGCCTTCCACACAGACCTCCCCTATGCATTTTGTGGATGTGGGGTAGAGAGATGGGGTACTTATTGGGGATTCTTCTATTAATAGTCACTTTTAAGAACATTTTAATATTGTTGTAAACATGAATAGGATTGAGAGGAGAGGAGAGGAGAGGGGGAGGGGGAGGGACTTTTGAATGCTATGCCTCTGGTCCATCAATGCTTTAAAGTAGAACTGCCTCAACCCCACACACTGGAGGTATTACCTGATTTTACTTTTTGAGCCATCTTTCCATGTATAGTGCTATCAGGATCTTCCTTCATCTGACCCAAGATTCTAAACAATATGACCCCCCCCTGATAGTGGTATATGCGCAAAGGGGTCCCAAATATGGTACACTAGGGTCAATAAAGCAAGAAGTGCAGGGAATATTTAACAGGGATTAAACGTCACAAACTGACTTATTGCAAAGGTATCATCCTATAACAAGTACTACGCTAGAAGTCATGGAGCGCTTCATAAGGAATCATTTTACAGACTGCATGGCTAGGTGTTTGATTTTATACACCTGTAGCAAAGGGTATGATTGGAACACCTGAATTCAATCATTCATTGGTGCGTCCCAATATTTGTGTCCCTATAGTGTACTTATTTATTTAGAAAGTGTTTTACCAAGAATAATACATTGAGATTTCTCTCGTTTTCAACTGCCTACAGAATAACGGACCTGGGAGCAAACAGTGCTGCCACCATGTTGGTCAGATAACCCAAAACAGGAAACATTTTAACAATTCTATCATTAATTTAGATCAGCAGACTGTAACGGCAGAGATCATAATAAGGGCTTGTTTGTGACGGATATAGAAGCAAGCACAAGTTAGTGATGGGGTATAATTTGCTACATAATTCACATATTGATGCTCTCAGGGGAACGGAAAATGCCCCCCCCCCCCCCCCCCCCCGAAAAAATCTCAGGTCCAAAAACAGTTGAGTTGAAAAATTCTCCAACTGCCCATCTTTCTAGCTCAACTCATAATGCCTGATTTTGTGCACTATTAAAGGGACACTCCCAACAAAAAAAAGAAAAGTTGGTTTAAGATATGTCTTGTTTTGTTATGTGACTGTATTTAATAATCACCGAACTGTAAGTTCATAGTGAGAAGTTTTTCTTAGAATATGACCTCATCAGCTATAATTGTATGGTAAAGAGACATGTGACACAACACATCACTTAGTCATGCTAAGGGTTACAGGGATGGACTGAGTGCATTTGCACAAGGTTTTAAAGGGACACTGCAGTGTTCTTTCACAAACAATCCAAACTGACCCAAGATGTCCACCACCCCCTGATAGTGCTGTGGAAGCAGAGAGGGTTCAGTTTAGTGCTTTATTTGTATTCTTTCCTTTACATATTTCTATTTTAGAAATTCCTACATTTGATGTAATTGTTCAATTAAACATAACTTGTTTTTTTGTTTTGTTTTTTTACAGACAATTGTCTCTTTAATTCTACTTTACCTTGATTAGTATCTACCCAGCACCACAGAAACCTGTAGAGCAGACTGAGAATGTGTGGTGTACACAGATAAACTGAAGAAAACCATCCAGTATCTAATCAGGTAACCCTACATTGTATATTGTGATGATACAATGCTACTACACCTGTGGCTCTTGAAAAATAAATTATAAATATACTTTTGCAGTCTGATGGCCCTGCTGCATGTAAGTGACCCACCCTGCTCTACATGCATGTTTCCCTGCCATATGTAAGTCAGTCCCAAACTAATTATTGAGATCATACCATTCTATCTGAGAGCAGGGATATTGTTCCCCTTCAAAATGATCCATCCTCATCAAAGTGATCTAGTATGAAACCTAGAGATTCCGCCCCGGGGGAAGCGGATTTTAAAAAGGGGCTCAGTCAGCCTAAACATTGCTTATCCTGTGAATGGAGAGAATAAAACACGATCTATACATTGTGATGGCAGAATTGCAGCAACGACATAAAATAAGAATAATAAAAATGCATGTGGTGTCTCCTCTTTATGACATCAGACTATGGCTTGATATGCAAATGAACACATTATCAATGGGAAATGTGTAATCTGACATCCCATTGTGGCTTGATATATAAACAGGAGATGCCACAGACAAATTTAAAACATATTTTTCTCTTGTATTAAGCGTTTCCTTGCATTTCTGTCAGCACAATGTATAGATCATTTTTTATTCTCTCTATTCACAGTTTAAGCAATGTTTAGGTCCCTTTAAATCTTACTTCACACACACACTCATCCATCCATCCATCCATCCATCCCCCCTCCTCCTGAATAGTCTCATACCACCCCCTTTACATCTCCAAACCCAATAATTATCACACCATACACCTGGTCCTTCCAGATGACTATCTCTCACTCCCCTCTCCTGCTGTGGCAGCAGGTTTCATAATCTCATGCCATCCTATCAATGTACCCCATTAACTGAGACCCCCTAATAACATTAAAAGAACATCTCCCCAGCTGGTCCTAGCAGACTGGATCTCTCTCCAAAGGGTCATGCCTAATAAAGGGGACTAGGTATAGAATGTCCACCCATCCCCCAGGGGTCTCTCCTACCTGATGAAGGTGGTCTTGCCAGTGCTGTACTGCCCCACCAGCAGCACCATGGGCAGGTTCTTGAAGTCAGCCTCTTCCAGGGCAGGGGAATGAAACTCATGGAAGTGATAATATTCCTCCAGGGGCAGCAGCCTCTTGGTGTAAAGAGACTGCAGACCACCAGTCACTGTCTGGAGGACATCTTGTGGGCCAGAGCCGCTCTCCTTCCCTAGCCAGCTGAACATGTCTGGGGCCCACGATCACACTTCGTGACTGTCCTCGCTGCAGAGCCTGCTCTATCATACACTGACCCACAGAGCTCACAGCTTGTCAGCTAGGCTTGTAACCAGCATGGAGAGGCAAAAAATAAAATGCCCACTTCCTTGTATCACCGGCGGAACACGCCCATCTGCAACAGGGACACGTCACCTGAGCAACAGCTCGGCCACCCCCGCTGCCAGTCACCTCCTTTAGGCGTGCCCCCAGCTCACCCATCACCATGATGTCACTTGGGAGTCACCCTGAAAAGCACTCGGCTGCCTGAGTGCAAGGGTGCTTTGCTGACCCCTAGCGGTGACTCGGTTAACCTTTGGCGTTCCACCTGTTACCAGTCTCTCTAGGGCTGCTGGTGGAGCATCTGTAGGTAGTGTGGTCCACAACATTTGGACACAGAGTGTTACAGAGATTGGCCATCTCACATATGCCTAAAAATACATATACTGGGGGCAATGTTCTAAATGTTTTTGTTATTTCATGTTTGACTCTTTAAACACACATGTCATCTTTGTACATAACCCCATAATGATAACATTCTGCGATGATGTCAATTCAATAGATAGTGAACCGTGGTCAGCTGGATTGCCAAATTCCTTTTAAAAGAGTTTCAGGTGACGTGGTGCTGGGGTGAATCTTGGAGGCTATCTGCATGCTGTGGTAAGTCTAGGGTGCCATCTGTCCATTGGAGAGAGTACTGGATGCCATCTGGGTGCTGGCTTAAATCATTTGTGTCATCGATGCGCTGGAGTAAGTTCTGGGTGCCATTTGGGTGTTGGGATAAGTCCTGTGAATGGAATTTGGGTGCTGGGGTAAGTCCTGGGTGCAATCAGGGTGATCTGGCAAGACCTGTGGGTGCTGCAAGGTGGTGTTGTGGCAAGTTATATGGGTTTAATCAGGTGCTGTGGTTGCAATGGCAAGGGATTTGGATGCAATAATAAAGGGAGGGCAGGAGAATAGGAGTGAAGGGAGCAGAGCAAGGAGGGGGAAAAAATGCATTATTTAAAACCTTACCATCGCCTGTGACTGGCAGGGGACACCATGATGGTGTCTTGCACAGGGCGCCTGAACACCTAAGGTTGGCCTTGTTAGTCGGTCAGCTTGCATGCTGCAGTACTGATGTTCTTTATAGACAGCAGGATGCTTTTCCTAATAAACACATAGGGTGGAACTTACCCCACTCACTCCACAGGTGAAGGCAGTGGTGGTATGACAGGTGGACCTGATTTCACCCAGGATGAAATCCCGGTTAGTATTTCACTGGTATCGGAGCCAGACTGGCCTACCAAGATACTAGAACATTTCCAGGTAGGCTACCTGCGTTTTTTCCTATTCTGAACAATAAAGTAATGGTGTAATGCTATAAGGTTAATCTCATGAAGTGATGCTATGGGGCTGGTATACAATTAATTCCAATGCTTTTTTTTTAGCCTTGGAAACTCAGTCCATGTTATATGGTTGTGACAGCAATGAACTAACGGGGGAACATTTAACAAAAATGCTTGTACTGGGACATTGCTCTGCTCCTGGAGCAATTTCCCCATAATCTATTGTCACAATTATTTATTCAATTCCTATTTAATCTATATGTTAGAAAAATAAATAGTAAAAGCAATTTATACAGAAATTTAATGACAATAAATACATCTGAAAACAACATATAAAGATACATTTTGCATTTCGGTAAATTAATCATTAAAAATAAATCTCTGGAAATTAAATATGTATTTGGAAATGTTCTGGGTCTAAAAATGACTGCCGGCACAACCAAAAAGTATGTAACCAGCGGAAGCAGCCCAGACCCCCAAAATTTGTCGGGAGTCTGCTTTATACATAGGCGCACATGCTGACAGCGCCAATAATTGGCGCCATCTGCGTGTACAACATGTTTATACATGACCCCTAATGTGGCAGAATATTTGGACCACTAAGTGTCCATCCTGCAATGAATTAGTGATTACAAGAGGAGACCTCATTTGCAATACCTGTATAAATGTTGAGAAGGCAGCGTTATGTCACTTTAACAAATATAAGGGTCGAAGCACCAAAAAATATTGCCCAATTATTACATTATTGTACAATGGCTACTGATTGCTTTTATAAGTGGCGGAACATTGCCTCGATCGGTCACGCACAACTCTAGACAGAGTATCCGCGTGGATATTCAATAAACTTTATTGTTCCATGAACAGGCTCACAAAATGAGGGCATAGAATTCAGATTAATGCTACAGGATTTCTGCACCCAGTGTACGTCACAAATAAGCCACAGAGATCCAGTGGTAAGTTTCCCTGGCCTTGTCTTATATCTAGGATAGCCTTATGCATATCCCATGCAATGTCTAGGCTCCTTCACTGTATTAGCCTCTGCCACGTCAGCTGGAAGGCTATTCCATGCATCCACAACCCTCTCATTAAAGCAATACTTCCTGATATTACTTTTAACCCGGTGCCCCTCTAATCTAAGACTATGTCCTCTTGTTGTGGTATTTTTCCTTTTAAAATATACTCTCCTCCTACATTGTTGATTACTTCTTTTTTTTTTGAGGGGGGGACAGAGACAAATGTTTTGGTTGTTTTAGTTAATTATTATATGATTAAAAAAAATCTACCCCCAACATTCACTTTCAAGTTCCTAGGCATCCAAAGTCTTTAACCCCCTAGGAGGAGGTTCCAGTGCAGACATCTCCATTGGCAATAGATTCGGCCCTATGCTGAACCTGGGTTTGGTACATCTCACTGAAGAGTTTCCTGGCTTTCCGCCTCTCTATGGAGGTGCGTAGAGCATCTGAGATTAAGTTCTGATTGTTTAGAAGATTATACTGGGTCAGTTTCATCAACCGGTCAAAGTCCCGTTCACTGTAGGTAAAATTTGTCAGAAAATATGGTGAGAAGAAACTGGTGACATCTACATCCCCATCTGACATCTCTTCTGAAGACCTCAACACACCTGAAATAAAATTAGATTTTGTTTATGGAAAAATAATTTGCGTTACTTCAGTTCATTGTATGCAAAAAGGTGCAAAAATATGCCAAAAACTGTAACATTTATATTTTTCAGGTCTCATAAATTATATATACTATTCAATAAAATTGCAGGGAATTGAGGTGGGAATTTAAAACTTTAGGCCAAAGTAGCTGAGTTAGAAAAATGATCCCACTACTTTGGCCTTAAAGGGACAGTCTAGTCCCCAAATTTACTTCGGTGCAAGATTACGTTTACTGCTTGTATAGTGCACAGGCTTTTTTTTTTCTCATTGTGATTTGATGCAGGCATTCTGCATAAATCCCATTTTAAATGTTTTACTCAAGCCTTCCCCAAGTGTATGTTTACTGCAGGTGCAGCAGCACTGATCATATAGACACTGAGCATATAATGTTTTGTTTTCTTTAGTCACTACCTGTGCTGATAGAATAAAATACATTGTGTGGACTGTAATAGACTTGCTCTTGTAAACAATACGATCTCTTAACAGTGCAACACATTATTAGAGAAATCCCATTCATTTGAATGAAATCATTCTCTTTGGTTCCTGCAGCAAAAAAGAAATTGTAAAAATTGAAATAACTTTTATTCAGCTAGTGTGGGCAGTCCTGGTTTCTTGCAAACTGCTGTAATTTCACACATTTGATGCAAAAAGTAAACCATGCATTTTAAAGTACTTTGAAAACACATTAATAGGTATTCATATTTGGAAGATGCATTTTGGGCACCAGACAGTCCCTTTAAGTTTGAAATTCCCTTCTCAATTTCCAGCAGTTCTGTCTTTAATGAGTGGACCCCATGGTCTTGCACTGATATATCTCTTAAAGTAAAGCAGGTTTTTTTAAAACGAAGACCTTTGAGTATCAGTCTCCTGCACCACATTTACATAAGCAAGACTCAACCATCCTATATTTATAAATAATGTGTACAGGTCATATAAAATATAACAAAATATAAAACTGGAAGTTTTTGCAAAGGCCATTCCCAGGGATTTCCAGAAAGTCATATTCCTATTTGGAAATTACTTACCAGGTTCTTTATATTTTCGAAAGGTGTCATTGACAAGAGGGAAGTGAAGCACTATGGGAGCATTAGGATTGTCGTCATCAACAAATGTGTAACATTCTTTGTGCTCTTTCCTTTCCTCCTCACTCAAGCATACTTTCGGAAACTCAATGCCATTGGATGTGCAGTATGTACAAGTCTGTTCCACTGACTGAAAAACAGAAGGTGCATTGTAAATGGCGACTTACTGGTATTCATTTTCATGGTTTTCCCACCAGATATTGGCTATTTTACTGTTCCAGAACCATAATATTTACAAACTTGACACTGTACAACATGTAAGAATAACAGAAGTAATGGATTTACTAACCTGAAGAGGGGTGTCTAGTGTATAATCGAATGATAAGATGATGTCCACCTTCCTCTCTGGTTTCAGTAACGGAGGGAAACTGGCATTGATGAAGTAACCAGCATCCACCAGACATAGACTGTCAGCCAACGGGGTCAGCTTGTTGGGAAAGATGTCTAAATCCGTATCTGTGAAAAGCAAACAAACAACTGTTCTTTCATCAAAATCATAATCCAGAAACATACATTCTTCTAGATCGTAATGTCACCACTCTGTAGCCTTGCCATTCATCAACCTCGACCAATTTTGGAAATTCCCCCACTCATCAGGGGAAATGGCCAGAGAACTACCGGTATTGTCATATAGACTGATCTCGCACACAGGAACGAAAAGAACGTAAACAAAGTATACAGATTGTGCCACAAAGTAACTTAATTTAACCGGACACCTAGTTAGTTACTCCTGGTTATCCCTAATAGTCAGTAGTGTATCTTCCACAAGGCACTCGCCTAGGGCGGCACTTTGCCAGAGGGTGTTAAAGCACACTTCTGGTGGTTCAAACATTTTCACTCCCTCCCCCACCGTTCAGCAAGCTTTAGCTCCTTCCAATTAATCAGGGTGATGGAGGAATGTAATGGACATGGTGGGGGGTAAGTAATGAGGGTGATGGTGGCATGTAATAGACATGGTGGGGGGTATGTAATGAGGGTGATGGTGGTATGTAATGGGGGTGATGGGGAATTTAGTGTGTATGCAATGTGGGTGATGGGGGCATGTTATGGGGTGATTGGGCATTTAATGTGTGTGCCATGTGGGTGATGGGGCATGTCATGGGTGTGCAACATAGGTGATGGGGCATGTCGTAGGTGTGCAACGTCTGTGGGGGTTAGGGTTGCCACCTTTTCTTCAGAAAAATACCGGCCTTGGTACTCTCTTCATAGACTTAACATTGGCCTGTAGCCAATTTTTTACCGGCCTGCCGGTAAAATACCGGCCAGATGGCAACCCTAGTGGGGGTTTGCCGAATTTTGTCTGCCTAGGGCAGCACAAAACCAAGACCCACCACTGCCAATAGTAATGTCTGGCCAGTGATGGAATAACCCTATATAGGAGCCAGTTGAGAAATATTTCAGCCCCCAGACTTTCACCCCCCAATGTCACTTTTGCCCGAATTGTGTCTGCCAAGGGCAGCACCAAACCAAGATACACCACTGCCCCTTCCTCAGGACAAATCAATTCCCATCTCTTTTGTCCTCTTGCTTGGCCGTTGCAAGCTACAGAATTTGCTTTAAGAATGCAGGTAAATTGTATTATTGTTAATATTTTATTGATTTTTTTTTTTAAAGGTTGTACAGTGGGCAAATCACAGCAGACAAGTATCTAATGAAACTAAACTGTGCTGTTACAAGGTAAATATAGAATTTAGCACTTGCTTAGGAATGTGAGTAATGATCCTGGTTTCTATGGAAACCCTTCCATGAATATTTATTAGAGTTCTTTCTGGACAAACATAAATGCCATGAACAGTAGTATTGTGCAGCATATACTAGTTTTGTGTGTCTCAAACAAAATGGCTGCTATAGACAAAGCAAGTGTAGGTATAGAGGAACAGGAGGGCTGGACTCAATCTCAATTATTCAAATTATGACCATACTGGAACATATTACCAGTGCTTCTAAACAAGCTGTGACAGATTCAGCTTAATGCACAACTTCCTGAGTGAATACAATGTTTTATGTGCTCTAATAATATTTAATGTATTTATTTTCTGTACTTACGCATAGACCACGCAGTCACACCTATCCTGTTTACATGTGCAGTACCTTTAACCCATTCTATGCAGGGAATCAGAGACACATATTGTGCTTGTTTAAAAACAGCAGACAAGATTTCCAACTTATTGAAATTATACATAATTTATAAGTAACTTGAAGCACAAGTTGCTGACTTGGTCATAACTTGACAGGATTAGCTCAATTGACCCTGATCTGAAACAAACAGAATGCTTGGTTGCATAGGAAGAGGTATTAGCAGAATGCTTGGTTGCATAGGGAGAGGTATTAGCAGAATGCTTGGTTGTATAGGGAGAGGTATTAGCAGAATGCTTGGTTGCATAGGGAGAGGTATTAGCAGAATGCTTGGTTGCATAGGGAGAGGTATTAGCAGAATGCTTGGTTGTATAGGGAGAGGTATTAGCAGAATGCTTGGTTGCATAGGGAGAGGTATTAGCAGAATGCTTGGTTGTATAGGGAGAGGTACTAGAAGTAGGAAGAGGGAAGTGCTCATGCCATTGTACAGAGCACTGGTGAGACCTCACTTGGAGTATTGTACGCAGTACTGGAGACCGTATCTCCAGAAGGATATTGATACTTTGGAGAGAGTTCAGAGAAGGGCTACTAAACTGGTTCATGGGTTGAAGGATAAAACTTACCAGGAAAGGTTAAAGCATCTTAACATGTATAGCTTGGAGGAAAGACGTAACAGGGGGGATATGATAGAAACATTAAAATACATAAAGGGAATCAACACAGTAAAGGAAGAGAGTATATTTAAAAGAAGAAAAACTACCACAACTAGAGGACATAGTCTTAAATTAGAGGGGCAACGATTTAAAAGTAATATCAGGAAGTATTACTTTACTGAGAGGGTAGTGGATGTATGGAATAGCCTTCCAGCAGAAGTGGTAGAGGTAAACACAGTCAAGGAGTTTAAGCATGCGTGGGATAGACACAAGGCTATCCTAGCTATAAGACCGGGAACGGGGGACTAAAAAAAATAAAAAATTGGGCAGACTAGATGGACCGAATGGTTCTTATCTACCGACACATTCTATGTTTCTATGTTTCTAAAATAGGGACAGATAGGTCAAAGTAGCCGAATTTCTGAATTTTTCCAAAACACGGCTACTCAATACAGCCAATTTCAGGCTGATTTTTGCCCATATTCAGTTTGTGGTTTTCGCTATTTTTTATGAATTCACCTTACTCAACATAGGCCAAAATCCTGCGAAACGGGAGGATTGAAATTTAAATCATATAAAAATAATAAACAAATGTAAAAAAATGAATTGCCTGCTAAAAAAAAAAAAAATATCCCTGGCCCCCTACTAAAAAATAAATGGGAATGGGAACCGGACAAATGGCTCCCAGGCCCATAATATACATTGGGTGACCAGAGTATGTAGCCCTGACCCTGATCAAAAATGGTGTTCATATATATTGGAGTACTTCGAAGCAATGGTGGGCTAACGTGACCATATGGTGTGACAAAGTCTCCACATTTTTTTTATCTAGGACAGGTTAGGCTTTTAAAGTTGTGCACTGATATTCCTATGTATTGTGTATACATTTTGGCCCCTTTTAGCTGTTTTAGCTGCTCCCCATTCCCTGGTATTTGTATAGATCGTATTGTATTCTCTGCATATGTAAAAACAATGGTTAGGTGGCTGTTAGTGATGGGATTACCTTTCCATGTGCAGAATTGTGAATGCTGGTGATAATCCTTGTGCAAGTGAAATCCTCTTAGGAAGTTCTGCTGTTCTCCATCGATGGGCCTGTTTGTTAGAAGACCCTTGAGAATCCTGGAAAAGGTGCTGGATGGGGTGAAAAGGTGAGTTTTTATGTAGGCCGACTCCCTCCTCCGTCGTATGTCATCTTTATCTTTGTGAAGAAGGAAAAAAAAATATGGCATTGAAAAAAACATCCTGTTAATCTCATGGGCCAACTCTTCTGTCTCCATGTGGTGGAAAAACATAAGGGTCCTACTCAATAAAGAGAGAATGGCAGGGAATTGAGAAAATAATTCCAAACTTCAGGGCGAAGTAGAAGAATGAACTAATGAAGCTGAATGGTGGAATGTTTCCAGCTCGGCTACTTTGGTCTTAAGTTGGAAATTCCCCTTTCAATTACCATGCAGTTCTCTTTTTAGTGAGTTACCATAAAAGCCTTTTTTTAAAAGGTTAAAGTTGAGGACACCACTTAACTGAGACCATTGATTATACAATATTACTTATTAGCATGAGCAGGGAGGGGCAACTGTTGGCCTGGGGGCAGTGGTGTATTGTGGTTTTGTGCTGCCCCAGGCAGACAAAATTCGGGCACCAACCCACAATGCACACCTACGACATGCGCCATCACCCACGTTGCACACCCACAACATGCCCCATCACCCCATTACGTGCCCCATCACCCCATTACGTGCCCCATCACCCACACTGCACACACACTAAATGCCCCATTACCTTCATTTCATACCCCCACCACATCCATTACATGACCCCATCACCCCGATTAACTGGAAGGAGCTAAAACTTGCTGAACAGTGTTTCAAGCACCAGAAGTGTGCTTTAACACCCTCTGGCAAAGTTCCGCCCTAGGCGAGTGCCTTGTTTGCCTTGTGGAAGATACACTACTGTCTGGGGGGGGCAATAAAAAATTAGTTGCCCTTGGTGCCACTTCAATAGACCAACTGATATCATCAGAGATAAACATACATATACATGTAAGATAAACATACTGGCAGATAAGGTGCAGCGATTGATAGATTTCCCTGCTCCCCCCCCCCCCCCCTTTACAATCCTCCCGCGGGAATAAGACTTAATAATCCACGGTATTGTTTCCTCTGAAAATATCTTATTTGGTCCAAATTATTACACAAATACACATCTTACCACTATAATTTTTAGTTACGTTTTTATTGTGTTTAGTAGTGTCTAATTTTTTTATGTGGCAGGTCATCTACCATTGAGGGGATAAAGTTTAGGAGTCTGGACATTATTAATTTCATGAGGTAATACAATAGACATTATTAGCTTTCCAGACTGGATAGAGGCCAGATAAAAACCCTTGAAGGCCCACATCTAACCCCAACGTCTCCAGTTGGATGTCAGGGGTATCTGGAACCAAATCTACAGTATTGCTATCATTATTTGACTGTTACATCAAGTCTCCGTTTATGAAGAGGTTAGAATGAACTTTAACTGGTTTAATAAAACCAATTTGGAACAATTTACTTGCCGGTGAGTTGTCTTTGGCCGATAGGGTGTGTGTTCTTGAGTGTTGTTGTTTCATAAAACATATTATTTTTTTGGGACTGTCACAAACCAGTCTGTGGGTGAGCTGTGGAGCTTAGTCAGATCGCAAGTGTTTGTGGAGTCAGTAAACATGGGTGTAGCAGTCATGGGGCTCACATTACTGGGTCTGATCATACCAATATCTTTAATCCGGTCTTTCACCCAGTGATCCCAGAAGGTGTTCAATTTGGTGGTGAGATACCATGTGTCGACCAGGTTCAGAGAGAAGACATTGCCCCATAAGCCTAGAGAGAAAACAAAGAGACGTATACAGTATACACAATGCAAATAAGTGGTGAGCTACTGGGCTGGAATGTCAACACATGATATCAGACAGTGGCTAATGATTGTTCTGGCTTTTAATAAAGGTGAGAATGCTTGCGCTGCCTTTAGACCTCTGGCGGCCCTACCTGACTCCCTTAAACTGTTGCTAATGTTTATGAAAACAATGTATAAGTTCGGCCTTAGTATACTAAGAGGTTATTTATTATACAGATCTTGAAGACCACACTGTCTGTGTGCTGAGATTCACCATCAACCCCTTTGACTCTTGAGTCTGAGGTTTTTGGGGATAGCTTTCTTGGCTTTCAATGTCTAATTTCTTACAGAAGTTCAAAAGAGGCTCAGTGGGAGATGGTACCTTGGAAGTAGCAGATACGGGGCTCTGGGTGTCTCTTCATCAGCCGGCCCATGTAGAATTCGCTTCCAAAATCCTCCGTTTTTATGGAGGCTCCGTATTTCAATAACCCCACTTCATAAGGGGTGAACTCACACCACTCTAAGACATGGAAAGTTCCTATTAGTCTCAAACCCACGAGAAACGGAATTTTAAGCTGTAAAGACAGGCCAACACTCCGACTGCAGGAAAAAGACCACTGAAGCTCTGGGATTCACGGATTATTTTTTTCCCTACTTAAATAATCCAAAAACCATTTAGTTGCCCTGGGTGCCGCTTCATCAGCACCTGATCTCATCAGACATGGACACACATACACATGCAAGACAGATTAGCTGACAGATAAGGCACACAAGACAATTGGATAAAAAGATTGAAAGTGTTACCGACTGGGACATTAAAATGGAAAAGTTCTGCAGCCTTGCCCATTGAATGAGATTAGAGAGCAGCTCATGGAGCAATAGTCCTCCTGCCCCCCTTGCCAGCCCTCCCCTGAGTAAAGAGATACAAAGTCACTAGAATGACCAAACTCTTTTGAACCCCCTAATCTTGCTCCATCTGTTTGAATTGCTGGTATAATGTAAACCAGTATTGTCAGGAACACTTAATAACCTATCCAATCCTTATCATAGGCATAGTTTTTTTTTTATCACATTATTAGTATATTTTTCTAGAAAGTAAAAAGACACAAATGCAACTGATTATTGGACAAGATACAAGAAAATAATAATATTTCCCATGACCTATGAAATAAAACTAGTCGTGTTAAAAAAATGAAGTTATATGAGGAGGACTGTACTGTACAAATATTTGTTACAGGGACTGTATCACCTAAGTGCCCAATTTTGGTCCGAAACCAATTTGAAGCCCTAAAAGTGGCAACACCACATACACATATACACACACTTATACTCATATTCACAGTCACATACACTCACATATACTCACACACTTACTCACACTCACATATACTCACACACTTACTCACACTCACATATACTCACACACTTACTCACACACATACACACACACACACACAGCCAGGTTCACCTCTCACTGCTTATCTGCTCCTTCCAGAGCAGTCATCAGTGGGTAAAAGAAGGCCGCCGCCGGGCATCTGCTCCTTCTCCCGATAATCGGGTGCATGCGCGCTATCTGGATAAGTGTTCAAGTCAGAAAGCAAACTTGACGGTTAATTGCTTTCCGACTTGAACGCTTCTCCACATAGCGCGCATGCGCCTGATTTTCGGGAGAAGGAGCAGATGCCCGGCGGCGCTCTTCTTTTACCCACTGATACCTGCTCCTCTCGGACGGAGCAGACAAGTGGTGAGTGGTGAACCTGGCTGCGATCCCCAACTGAGGGCTCGGCATGCCAGTTGTGGCACGCTTGCCATTGGTTCGCCACCGCTGACCTAAACATTGCTTATACTGCGAATGTAGAGAATAAAAAAAATGATCTATACATTGTGTTGGCAATATTACAAGCAAATGTAAAATTTAGGAGAAAAACGCGTTTTTTAATTGTCCGTGGAGTCTCTTGCTTATGACATCACCTGTGACACGCCATTCAGTCAAGGAAAAGACTATGCGTCATCTTCAGTCACCAGAAATACAACCTAACTTGCTGATTACCTTTAAAATCCACAGTGCTAATTTTATCCTCTTTAACATTCATGGCGAGGTATATCGGAAGAGGGTTCTGTCCGTTTTCCAAGGCTGCCTTTTGGTCTGAAAGCTTGCACTCATTTCTCTATAAGAAAGAAAATAATATATACATATATATTATAAACAAATTACCGCCCATGTTATTGACAATTACAATTTTTTTTTAACCCTTGCTTTCCTTAAAAAACATGTCCTGTTTGTGCTATGTAAACCTGCATGCATGTTTACTCTTGGCAGTGTCAGTGCACACACAGCCAATCATACCGGGGGGTTTGCCCGCTCATCTGATCGAGTTCTGCAGAGTGCAGGGGTCTCTCTCTGGTAATGCAGACAGATCATCGTTTTTGCATGGGATCAGCAGACGGTACCTTGCTCAGGCCCCCTCTGTTGGACGCCATGCAAAAATGAGGATTTCTCTCTGCACTGGCAGAGAGAGTCGGTCGCCGACCAGACAACTCCTGCTTCCCATCGAAACATGGCAGCTGCCAGTCAGAGGATAAACTGGCGTGTACTATCAAAAGTACCCAACAGTTTATCCTCAAACTAGGAACAAAAATGCTAGCGCAGTGGCGTGTGTTACATACGAAGAAATTCAAATTATTTTATACAGTGCACTTATTCTGGGCAAGAATGCCCTTTAATCGTTCAGTGTGACAACAGTAAGGATTGTACACTACTTTGAGCCCTTGAATGTTTAGGTCAATGTTCTAACACACATGGAACGCCATTGTCCACAGCCAGGGCCGGACTGAGAATAAAAACCAGCCCTGGCAACACTTACCAGCCCCATAGTATCGCACCATTAATGTAATGTTTTCGAATAGGGAAATCCATACATTTCTAAATAACCTTTAAAAAAAAAAAAAATACACTGTATATAGAAAAGACACACATCCAAGGACATAAGGGGTTATATGTAAAAGAGCAAATTCTGGTTAATTCACCAGGAATCAGCCAGTTTCCAGGCAGGGCGGTCTTTTGGGAACTTTCCCAGTATCCTAGGGAATGTACATTAGTAGAATGTATCCATAACAGTCACAGTGATAATCTTGTCACCATCCCTGTGTTGGCACACTTATGAAGGTGATTGTGGGTGAGACAGCACATAGCTGTAGATATCTTTTTTAATGCTGTGAAATTTTTGTAATGCTTCGTAATAAAAGCTATATTTGGCACAGAGGCCTTTATTTTTATGTTAGAATGTATACAATGTGGTAATATTGCCCGTATCACACAGATTCCCAGGGCTCAATAGCCAGATCCAATAGTTTCCTAATCATCCCACATAACTAACTTACTGCATCATTCCATCATATCAACACTTTAAATGATACTAAACTATCTGTAACTCCAAACTCAGGGTAGGGGAGTCAGGTCTAGACATGTGTATTCGTTTTCGGATGAATGCATTTTCGTACGAAAATAGCATTTTCGTCCATTTGTCCGAAAAACGAATAACGAAAATGCTAAACTAACGAAAGCCGAATGAACGAAAGGTAATAAACGAAAATCATTCGTCCATTCGTCCATTCGTGCTATTGGCATTCTATAAACCGAAATAGAGTCGGTTTATAGAATACCAGTAGCATTACATACATTCCATAAACCAACATAATGAACGACTTTCGGTTTATGGAATGCATGTAATGCTATTGCTATTCTATAAACGAAATAGAGTCCCCATTCATACGAATAGAACAACGTTCGGTTCATAGCCTTTCGGTTTATGGAATGTGTAGGTCAATTGATTTGTATGAACGAATAAAACGAAACGAAAATAATGAACGAATTTCTTCTGAATCGAATGCAACAATGAACAAAATTCGTTTTAGACTAAATAAATAACTTTTTCGTCCGAATGGACGAAAACGAAAATTTTAGTTTTGCACATGTCTAGTCAGGTCCGTCTTCCAATTGAAAATGATTTTTATTTATCAATACATTTTTATTGCATATCACAGTATAAAGTATAAAACATACATATATAATATATACATTTTTAAACATAATTTAAATTCCACATATCATATATACAGACATACACATATTTAATTACGACGTCAATCGGCAACCAGACTGGGGAGAGCTTAAAGGGACGGTATCACCTGAACATTGTTTTTACTGTGCATGTAGAGCATAAAAAATGATTGAAACTGATCTATACATTGTATTAGCAAAACTGCAAGCAAATGCCTAAATTAGGAGAAAAATGTGTGTTAAATGTGTCTGTGGAGTGTCTTGCTTATGACATGACCTGTGGCACGGTATGCAAATTAACTGGTTTTCAAAGGGAAATGTGTAATTTGCATATCGTGCCACAGGTGATGTCATAAGCAGGGGACTCCACAGACACATTTAAAACACATTTTTCTCCTAATTGAGGCATTTGCTTGCAGTTTTGCTAATACAATCCATAGATACTTTTCAACCATTTTTTATGCTCTACATTCACAGTAAAAACAAAATTTGGGTGATACTGTCCCTTTAAGAGACTCAAGACTACCATCCCTGGTTTCCTTAGAAGTGAGTAGATCAGAGGCCCATACTACCAGCCAGTTATCGATATTGAAACCATTAATCATAGCTTTCTTACTCATCCATCTAATCTCATTTCTGGTTCTATATTCGTGGTATTTTGTTGCCAGTCTGTTTGCCCTATACATTTTTGTGCTTTCCTTTCGGTATTGATACGCTGTTTAAGTAGCTTGATGGCTAGACAGTGATTCATAGACATAAATCACAACTAAGGGAAATAATTACATTCTGTCCTCTTTTTCTTTTTTATTATTTGAAGGTAATATTCTGATGATCAAGGGATTGTCAGCTCACATCTGCCATTTTATATTGGACTTTAAATGTATCATCAAATATCAGCTTTCACGTATATATATATATATATCTATCTATATATATATATATATATATATATATATATACTTATATATCTACATATGTATCTATATATATCTCTATATCTCTCTCTATATATATATCTATATATATCTATTAAGTAGCTTTAATGAAACTTGTTGGCTTTAAGAGTTTTTCTCCTACCTGCTTTGAGGTGAGTGCGCTGATCTTTGGATTTTGTATAAATATTTGGTCTCAGCAGCACCCCTAATAATATATGCTAGTTTAGGTGAGTGCATTCCTTTTGGATTTGTTTTGTATAGTAGAGGCAATGACCAGGCCTCTGGTTTAGCACCCCTCCCCATCACAGGTGCCCCATAAGTGGTGTCCAGACCTGTAAATTGCAGGAGTGTCTCTGTATTATACAATAGGAAGGCCTTTTGGTCCCTGGTAAGTAATACATATAAAGAGATTAAGCCCCATAAGCAACAGTATTTAGTGTTAGGACCCACCAATATTGGAGTACTTTGACGTAGTGGTGGGCTTAGAATAATATGGCCATATATGTGACTAAATCTCTCTCTCTCTCTATCTATCTCTCTCTCACTCTCTCCATACATGTAATTCTGGTATTACTCGTATAAAGAGTCACCATGTTTGTGGCAAGTGCTGTGATCAGTGTCTTTTTTGAAATATTAAGATTCTTGGGAAAATGTAATGAAAGAAAAAAAAAGGCTCCTGTGTCTTACCCCATGGTGGAACATTGATTCCAGCATCAGTCCCCACAGGTCTGTGAAAGAGGGTTTCTGGCCTTCTTGGGATGCTCTTCGTAGTTCTTGACGATAGTACTTCAGCTGGCCCATTGAAAACGTGCTTGTCTTCTTTTTAGTGACGTGCTGCTTTGCAGTATTTATTGAGCCGGCGAGCTGACTCTGCGACCATTCAGAGTCTTCGTACAGTTTGCTCATGGTCCTAGGGAAAGAGTGTTGACAAGGGGTGGCCCCCATTTTTTTTTTTTTTTTACATCTTTACACTTTCATGTGTAGGAATTGTGCTTTCTCCAAACAGAGTAACACTTTTCTGTCACGTTTCTGCTTCTTTATACTGAAGCCCATCCCCACCCCACCGCTCTAACTCCTGACTTGTTTTAGCCTTATACGTTGGCACATATTTGGCAATATTACCGCGTTTCACCTTCATACATAACCTCCAGTTGTATTTAGCATTCCTTCTGTGCTCTGGGTTTAACCTAGAAACATAGAATGTGTCGGCAGATAAGAACCATTCGGTCCATCTAGTCTGCCTAATTTGCTAAATACTTTTTTAAGTCCCTAGCCTTATCTTATATCTGCGTAAACTCCTTCACTGTGTTTACCTCTACCACTTCTGCTGGAAGGCTATTCCATACATCCACTATGCTCTCAGAAAAGTAATACTTCCTGATTTTACTTTTAAATCTTTGCCCCTCTAATTTTAGACTATGTCCTCTACTTGTTGTAGTTTTTCTTCTTTTAAATATACTCTCTTCCTTTACTGTGTTGATTCCCTTTATGTATTTATATGTTTCTACCATATCCCCCCTGTTACGTCTTTCCTCCAAGCTATACATGTTAAGATGCTTTGACCTTTCCTGATAAGTTTTATCCTTCAACCCATGAACCAGTTTAGTAGCCCTTCTCTGAACTCTCTCCAAAGTATCAATATCCTTCTGGAGATACGGTCTCCAGTACTGCGTACAATACTCCAAGTGAGGTCTCACCTGTACAATGGCATGAGCACCTCCCTCTCTCTACTGCTAATACCTCTCCCTGTGCAATCAAGCATTCTGCTAATACCTCTCCCTATGCAACCAAGCATTCTGCTAATACCTCTCCCTATACAACCAAGCATTCTGCTAATACCTCTCCCTATACAACCAAGCATTCTGCTAATACCTCTCCCTATGCAACCAAGCATTCTGCTAATACCTCTCCCTATACAACCAAGCATTCTGCTAATACCTCTCCCTATACAACCAAGCATTCTGCTAATACCTCTCCCTATGCAACCAAGCATCCTGCTAATACCTCTCCCTATACAACCAAGCATTCTGCTAATACCTCTCCCTATGCAACCAAGCATCCTGCTAATACCTCTCCCTATGCAGCCAAGCATCCTGCTAATACCTCTCCCTATGCAACCAAGCATTCTGCTAATACCTCTCCCTATGAAACCAATCATTCTGCTAATACCTCTCCCTATACAACCAAGCATTCTGCTAATACCTCTCCCTATGAAACCAAGCATTCTGCTAATACCTCTCCCTATACAACCAAGCATTCTGCTAACACCTCTCCCTATGAAACCAAGCATTCTGCTAATACCTCTCCCTATACAACAAGGCATCCTCTTAATACCTCTCCCTATACAACAAAGCATTCTGCTAATACCTCTCCCTATGCAACCAAGCATTCTGCTAGCATTTCCTTACCAGGTGGAGCCTGAAGCCCCTGCTATGTAGGTAACACAGTCCAAGAGACCCATCTTCTGAAGCCCACACAGGTGGCTGTATAGAGCAGACATGGCCCGGGCACCACCACCTGTTGCCATAACAGCTACCACAGGTACCTGTGCAATAGAGAAACAGAGAGGAGTCTGGGATAAGATTTCTAAACGTAATATTTTCATCCTGCACTCCCCAATCTGATCAGATACAAATGAACGCTATAGAACTTTTAAAAAAATAAATCTTGGCCTGTAATATTAACATCAAGACGGACTGAAATTAAGGTAGAAAAGGGTCAAATTTATACATCAAAATAACTGTAGGTACAGAGATCAAAAAAAAAAACCAAACACGCAACTTGTTTTTAACTAAGGAACTAAGAATATACATTTATTTTCACCCAATTTTTATGTATTGCTCTCTCGCGTTAAAACAGAAGGATACGTTTACAGGTCCCAGTTAAGTGATATAATACAGCATATTAGGTAGTCACATGGCCCTCCGTTTGCTTATGTATATAGTACAATACGATCAATTATTATTGAAAAGATCAACACCCAATGTGTGTTCACTTACTTCCTCCCCCACTAAATCCTGTTTCAACTGGAGAACTTTCTTCAGCGCGGCGGATACGACCTTTTGGCGCTTATGCAGAAACGCTCGCTCTTCGTCACAGAGATCGAAGCCTAGACGCACATCGAGTTTTTCCGGGCTGGAAACAAAATGGCTGCCCTTTAAACTTCACAAACCTTTATACCCATTGTTCTTTTTATGGATTGACATCTCCCTTTGGAATTTTTTTTTGGGTGCTTGGGACTATGACGGCAATTATTTCATTGCACGTGGAACTTGCCTGCTGGATTTTTTTTTTTACTAATTTCTATTCTGAGACCTATTTTCTTGCTAACAATTACTAAGCGCGTGTGTCATTCATGATAAAAAAAAATATGGACGCAAGAAAATATTGGAGAGAGCAGTTCTGGATATTTGATATGATGGTATGAAAGTCTGTGTGTCCGAAGGCTGAAGGATTAACACAGTTAGAGTGGTTCTAGGGGTTTTGGGGCCCAACTTGGAAATTCAGATACAGAGTATGTCAGGTATTTGCCCCTTCTCCATGGTTGTCATCTTTTGTATAGGTGCTGTGGTGGCTTGTTTGGGGGTCCTAAGCATTTGCTCAATTTTCTTACATGGTAGCACTGCCCCTGAACACAAGGGGGATCATGTATAACCTCCCCCCCCTCCCACTGACAAGTGCTGGTAAAGGGTACAAGGGGCAATCGCCCAGATTATTTACTATGAAGATTAAATACTTTACCATTCTTTCACCGTTACTTGCACTTCCAGCGGCTTGACCTACAGAAAAGGTAATTGAACACAATGATTTCCAATGATATTTTAAGTATTTAAAAAGGCATTCATCTATTGTGTCATTTGTATCACTAAGTCATTCATCACGCCAGTGAGTATCAATAAATTAAAGGTGCACATCTAGTGCTCTTTGCGGTGTTCGTAAAAAACCTTTCATTTTGTGGCTTCATCTTTGTATTTTTGTATCTACTTGCTTTTCATATGGTTGTGTATAGTGAGACCAAGAAATACATTATAATCTAAGGTGTTTTGTTACAAGACCAAGGGAGCGATACCCAAATTAATTACAAATGCTCAAAAATGTTTCATTTTAATAATATGAAGGAGGTCCTTGACAAGGGAATTGCAAAGATAAGGCCAAAGTTGCAGAGTTTGGAAAATTCTCCAGTCCTGCTCTACTAAACTCAGCTGTTTTAGCCTTAATCTTTCAATGCCCCTGCAGTTCCCTCTTTGAACAATAAAGCCCCTTAAAGAAATTGAAATGTGTGTGTTTGTGAGCCTTTTACTGGAGCAGTAACATACATAACAAATCTCCAAGCTTTGCCTGGATTACTCCCCCCCCCCCCCCCCCCCCCCACATGGAGACATTGCACGCTGCCATAGAGGGAGCATGGCCCCCAGGTTGGGAAGCACTGTTCTAGGTGATACATACATCTAGATAATTCAGTCTTTTAACCCCTTAGTGACAAGACATTTTCACCTTGACTTTCCCTTGGTGACAATGGCTGTTTTGACATTTCTGGGGTGTTTGTGTTTAGCTGCAATTTTATTCTCTCACATACAGTACCCACACAAATTATATGTTGTTTTTATCGTCATAAGAAGGGCTTTCATTAGATACCATTATGTTCATCATATATTATAAATTACTACAAAAAAAATCATAAAATATGATGAAAAATTGAAAAATACCCACTTTTTCTAACTTTGACCGAAAAGTTACTTTCACTTCCGAAGCTCAGACCGGCAGAGGGCTTAGCCATATTGACGGAGCAGCATGCTCCGTTGGGCGATCGCGGGTGCTCCAGAATAGAAATTTCGGTGCTGGCTATTGCCTCATCGAGGCAATAGACCAGCACCGTTAAAGCAACAACCGCTTGATTCACCGCAGGACGTGCCAGGCACGTCCTTTGTCGCGAAGGGGTTAACAGATGCAAATTGAGACCCGATTATCTTTTTACTGGCTTTTAATTCAAAATTTTCTTTTGCAGTCTGGGGGATTCAATGACATGAGATACATTAACACAGATCATAGGTTAGACCCCATTGCTTTACATTTATGTGGACAACAGATGAAATTTGGTCACGTGTTAAGTCATAGAAACATCGGAAACAAGGAGAATCAAGTCGATACCGTTATTGGCTAACTGAGCAGATTTAGATTGCAAGCTCCCAAGACCGCATAGGTCTCTTCATCAGGCTGACTGTACTGATCTCTTATATTTATGTGTGGTATTTATCAGGAATTATTTACTTGCCTCCATTGCAGGTATCTGGATGTTGGTTTCGCTATCCAGAGTAATTAAATTTACAGGCACTGCGGTTAGATTCAAGCAGCCATTGTCTGTCTCGCTGCTCTGTAAACCCAAGAAACAAAATGGCTGTTATATACATGTCCTTTTAGTCACATACATCCCCTTTATAATATAGCTTTGACATCACTAAACACATAGATTCTTTTTTGAATGGATTCTGCACAATTAAAATCCAGTTTTAATGACTGCATTGTCTAATTAAAGACATTCTGTAGTGTTTGTTATGGTCCATCAGTAACATCCATTCCCATAATTCAATGGACATAATGAGGTCATATTTTTGACAAATCACAGTTGTTGGTGCTGGAGTGTCTGTTAGCTAGGTGTACATCGAATCAGTAAATCATGAGGACATGTTTATTCATTAATCCAACAATAGAATAATAATAATTAGAGCTTAGAAAAAAAGGTTCTGCATTTTTGTTGTTTGTACTGTAAGCAGCCATTCTTTTCAACCACCCTTTCTGAATTGCGTTTCCTGTTTCTGATTCCATGCATACTGACGCATGTTCGGCCATTTTGCCGAGTGAAATATTTCTTGCGCTATACACTATAAATAGACACTCCCACCTTTTTAGGACAAATGGACAGTTGGTGCGACAAATTTATGGTAGCTCCACCCATCCATGTTCCGGGGGGGTGCGGCTTATGAGGGGAAGTGTCAGTTAACTGTGCTAAATTATGACAAAGAAACTGTGCATGCACTTATCTCTAGAGCGGGAATATTTGGTGGTTATACCTTTTTCCGGGCATATTCCACCCAAATCTTGAAAAACAGTTTAATTATTTTAAAACTGCAACACTTTAGAAGATGATACCCTTTTAAATTAAAGCTCAGTGCGGCTTCTTACGGGCCTTCGAAGACTGCGTAAGGCGTATTGCCGATTGATGGGAAATGTATCCGCAAAGCTATTGGCCCATTAAAAGCACCTTTTGACTTATCCCGCTTCAGAATGGGTCTTCTCCGTTGTCACTCTGTGAATCTTGTATTTATAAATTATTTTAAAATTGTTTTCTTAAGGCCAACTGTATCACCTTCACAAAAACCTGTCAAAAATGATGAACTCAACTTACAAAGGTGACATCCAACGAAGGGTACACCCGGCTCAGGCTTGCCGTTAATTCTGTACCGCAGCCTCTCGGGTAGTGGAAAACAAAGGTCTCTTTTGAACTGGATCCATTAGTGTCATTGGGAATGAATACTGTTTTGTGTGTGTCTTCATAAGAACCTCTCACTGTTAGGGACAGCTCTGTTTTCCCTAGAAACAAACAAACAAATCATTATTAGAAATATAAAAGGACTCCCAATAATTGGATATCAAAGCCTTGTCAATAAATTACTATTTATTTAATTAGCGCCAGACAATTTACGCTGCGTTTTTACAGAGCATAAAAAAAGAGTTACAAAATTAGGGAAACATATTCAAACTAAAACATAAGCTAGATGGCCCTGCTCACAAGCTTGCAAGGTAGAGGGAATGGGGAATATGAGAAACATAAGATAAGTGAAGAGGCAGAGGGAAAAGGTGGGAAAAATAAAAGTAAAATGTCTTATTTTAATATTCCTTTGTAACTAGATACATTTTAAACACAAACTGACTTTAGGAAAAGATGGCATGCTAAATAAATTTTGTTTTGATTATATAAATAGATTAATTTTTACATAAAATTGGCAAAGAAATGGAAACAGCAGCGTAAGATAACCAGCATAAGTTGATTTTTATTAAACAAATGCAGACTGCACTGCATGACATAACACCTTATGTAGGACATTTGCAATTTATTTAATTTTCAGAAAGAAAACTGTATATTGAGGCGAGTAATTAAATGGGTGATATTAAATGGGCTCCATCCCTTGCACATTGTTTGTTTACTTGTAGGACGTAGATAACAAACAATACTCTAAACAGAGTGTTAGCATGATTCCAATTACATATATATATCATATCTCCCAAGTATCCCAATTTAGGAGAGATTTTGCACCCAGATCTATCTGTTCCTCTTTTCTCCTTTATTGTCCCTGCTTTTTGGGACCTCTGGGATGTCTGGTTTGTATGAGTGTATAACAAAGCTCCACAGCAATAATACTCATAATAAAATGTGTTAAAACTACAATATATTTGTATATTAGTTACTGTAAACAAAACACTTTACTCTTATTCTAAAGGGCTTATCAGATTACATAAATAATTATCGTTTGGTCATAATGTCACTTAAAATGTTCCAGTACAGCAGTCCCGCTAGCTGCACTTTCAGCGAACCTTGTCTGGCTACATAGTTGAAGCCAAGAACATCATTGGTGTCTCACTAGATGTATTTTTGGTTAGACACAATGTTTTTGGTTTCAACTATTAGCCAACTCTGTGGTCTCTATTTACTACATTTTACATTACACTTACATTAAAAAATAACAACGTTGTTTCTTTTTACTTAAATTGGCTGGACTCTCGTAATTTTTTTTCTTCTTCATTTTATACCTTTGAAGACACTGCTGTTTAGTGGCGAAACGCGTCGGGTCTTTTTCTTTCACCCAACTAAAAGCAGATGCAAGAACTATAAACAGAGGCACCTACAAATAAATTCTAAACTGTAGCTGCAAGAGCAGATTCAGTTGTATCTTATAAATCGGTCATATTTTTGTGCATTTGAAAAGCATGGTTTCTACTTTTTACAGATATTTATTAAAACCTCTTGTTTATTACATTATAATAATAATACAAAAGGGTCAGTATACAGCGATTTGGCCCATCAGGCCCATGTACTCGCATCGGACAAGTTAGCCGAATTTCACAAATCAACGAAATGCAGACAGTCAATATCCCTGAATTGTCTGAAACGGCTGTTTTGGCCCCTCGGAATCCATTGGGATCAAAACATTTTCACTATGAAAAGCGGCGATTTTTTGCTACCCAATAAGTGCTGATCAACTCGCTCCAAATTAGGGTAACATAGGAGAACGTCATCCATTTCAATTCTCCAGAATGTAGTTGGAAAATTGAATAGAAAAGTGTTGAAGAATTCGAGTTTTACACACACAAAAACGTATATACAATTATAATAGCTTAATGTTATGTGTCATGATAGTATATTTACATTAGTATAATCATTTTGAACTTTTTTATATAAAATTATATAATATTATTTTATCTTCATTTACATTGTTTATGTGTTTACTTAATGTATCATGTTGTTATTTTTTTTAATGACACGTTATGACACATTTCTGGAGCACTTAGAAGGCCATTCTTTCTTGCCGTTTAAGTTTGAGAGAATGTTTTCTCCTTGGCGCCCCCCACCATTACGTTTAATTGTTCTATTTATCTTACGTGTCGATGAACCACATTATGGTGCTTTGGTGGCTGCTCACTTTTTCCCCTAAGGTTAATCTCTGATATTTATTATTTCACATTGCATTAGAAATAATTGCCCAGCCGCTTGCCAATAAGTGCTCACTTACTTTTAAAATTTTCCGCTCTCTGTTTTTCAACTTGAACTTCCAGAGCAACCATTTCTGGACACTGAAAAGAAACATAATATTCTCACTGAAATCACAGCACAAGTATTACTAAACTCACATCTGTTTATAATCAAGGGCACAAAAATAATAAAAAAGGGTAAGTACACTCCACTCTCCGGATTCAATGCAAAAAAGGTGCTTTATTCAGCATGTAGCAAACAGGAAAAAATGGATGGACAAAAAAATAAACTGGGGTTAGGGAGGACTACCTGACGCGTTTCGCAGTTAAGTATGCCTAAGACGCGAAATGCGTCAGGTCGTCCTCCCTTACCCCAGTTTATTTTTTGTCCATCCATTTTTTCCTGTTTGCTACATACTGAATAAAGCACCTTTTTTTTTCATTGAGTCCGGAGAGTGGAGTGCACTTAGCCTTTTTTTTTTGTATCCCTTTGATCTGGTCCTCACTCACGATTAGGAGCACCTGCCCTACAGATTTTCAAAGGCTGTGAGTAGAGCCGGTGCTGGCTTCTTTTTCAAAATTATAATCAAGGGCAACTAAATTGTTTTTGCCCCCTTGCCCAATGGTTGCCAACCCTCCCCTGTATGTGTATAGGGTGGTTCCAATTTGGGGATCAACCATGCCATGTGCTCTTTGGCAGGTAGTCGATTACAAAAACGACTTACAGTTTGGTACCAGTTGCTGTTTGCTAATCAGCGGCTGTTTCTTGGTTATGTAGGACACTGTACACTTTGACGATTGTTTTGTGGCTTATGAAACATTGATAGAAGAACCTGAGATTGCTCCACAGTAGTTTTTATTATGTGACCAACGTATCACTTGTAAGCAGGAGATAATGTATCACACTGTGTAAAACTTCATCGCCCGGATCAGTCAAGGTCTGATGTATTATTAATGAAGGAGCAACACATCCTATATTTTTTTTTAACCTGTGATTCCTTAAACCTTTTTTTTTTGTCCCCTTGCCTCAAGTAAACTCAACGAATATGTTTTACTCACGGCTCTGCCTCAAACCTAAGTCAGGGACAGTCAGGGGCTGAAATGCACTGACTACATAGCAACATAGAATGTGTTGGCAGATAAGAACCATTCGGTCCAGCTAGTCTGCCCAATTTTCTAAATACTTGTATTAGTCCCCAGTTCCCGGTCTTATATCTAGGATAGCCTTGTGCCTATTCCATGCATGCTTAAACTCCTTCACTGTATTGACATCTACCACTTCTACTGGAAGACTATTCCATGCATCCACTACCCTCTCAGTAAAGTTATAATTCCGTTGTCTAATATTGGGGTGAGGGGAGGAGAGCAACTTTTAATGGGACTATCACCCAAAAAGTATTTCCAGTTAAATAATTAGTCATTGTGATTCACGCAGATGGACAGGTATCATAGAGAAGCAAGGGAACTATACAGAACTCCTTTTTACAAAATGACATTGTTTCTCGGGGAAAGAATAAAAGTGGCACAGAGATGAGGCAGCACTTACCACCAACACGCCATTAGTTATAACTGTCTTCTTTGGTTCTTCACTGAAACAAAATGACAATATAATGTGTATAACAGTGTACACTATCACATACACAGTATATAGTGCAGGGGTGGGCAACCTACAGGCCTCCAGACCTTGCAGGACTACATTTCCCATACTCCTCGGCCAGCCTCTTACCTGGCATTGCATTATGGGACCTGTTCATTAATAGAAATGTACAAAGAACAAGAGGTCACCCCCTGAGACTGGAAGAGCAAAGATTTCATAGACAGCAAAGGAAGGGATTCTTTACGGTAAGGACAATAAAATTATGGAACTCACTGCCAAGAGAGGTAGTGCTATCAACCACAATAGATGCATTTAAAAATGGTCTGGATGTTTTTTTAGAAAAGCAGAACATACAGGGGTATTAATAATAGAATGAGTATTAATAATAGAGCTTTTTGATCCAAGGAGAAATCTGATTGCCCTTTTGGAGTCAAGAAGGAATTTTTTCCCCCTAGGAGGCAACATTCGAAAAAGCTTCCTCAGGGTTTTTTTTGCCTTCTTTTGGATCAAAACGCTGAAATGATAGGTAGAAGGGTTGAACTTGATGGACTTGTGTCTTTTTTCAACCTAAATTACTATGTTACTATGTTACTATGAGATGAATTTCAGCAGCAGCTGGAGGTCTGCATGTTGCTTACCCCCGATATAGGGTTTATGTGGCCTACAATAAGACCAGCAATATCCAACACAGTCTTAATATTATTATTACATTTAGTTAAAATCATGTTAGACTTCATATTATATGTAATGGTGTATTTTGGCCAAGGCCTAGGGCAGCATGTGTGGCACAGGCTCCATGCTCCGCCTCCTCGCTTATTTTTAAAATCTCTGCACCGCATGCACATGACATGCAGTGCTCAAATTCGGGGATCCGTGGACAAAAATGACACAGAAATGCTGTTTGGGCGCAAATATGGCACATAAATGCTGTTAGATGACAAGACGGCATAGAAATGCAGTTTGGGCACAAAGATGGCAGTGATGGGCTGTTTGGGCACAAAAATGGCACAGAGAAGCTGCTTGGAAACAAAGAAGGCACAGACAAACTGCTTGGAGACAAAAATGGCAGGGAAAAGTTGTTTTGGGAACAAAGATGGCACTAGTAAGTTGTTTGAAGATTGAGAGGTGCGTGAGTTTACTTAGGCCTAGGCTGCACGAAACCTAAATATGCCACTGAAAGTACATATTCTTTGCAAATGGAAAGTCCCTGGTTTTAAATAACCAACAGAACTCCACTTGGTGTTACTCTAGAACGTCCAGAACATATGATAAATCTGGATGTTAAAGAGGGGGCAATGGACTTGCTTTGCTGACTTAATCACTTTGTCAGATATCTTGCCATCCATTTTTTTTTTTACACAATGGTTTGTCTGTATGACTGGCAGTCTAATAAACCAACAAGGAGGTACTGCTTATATTTACAAGGTAGGGGGGAAATTATGATTTAAAATCCCTTGTTTCTTTAAACTATGGAGTAAATTTATCAAAAATGTTTTAAAATGTCTTTAAAAAAAAATCTGATAGGTAGGATACCTAGAACAGTGGTAGAGAACCAATATTTTCACCAACTATAGACTTTTAGTGACTGTATCACCCAAACATTGTTTCACTATGAATGCAGAGTATAAATAATTATTGAAAATTACCTATACATTGTATTAGCAAAATTAAAGGCAAATGCCTAAATTAGTATTCAAATGTGTTTTAAATGTGTCTGTGGAGTCTCCTGCTTATGACATCACCAGAGACACAGTATGCAAATGAACTGATTTTCAATGGGAAATGTGTAATTTGCATACTGTGCCACAGGTGATGTCATAAACAGGAGACTCCACAGACACGCTTAAAACACATTTATCTCCTAATTTAGTCATTTGCTTGCAGTTTTGCTAATACAATGTATAGATCATTTTCAATCATGTTTTTTGCTCTACATGCACAGTAAAAACAATGATCAGGTGATACCGTCCCTTTAAACATCCCATAATGCACTGCCATTTGAACCTAGTAGCAACGGAAAAAGGATAATACAGGAATTGCACAGTGCTTTGTACACATTGTTACTCACATTTCCACCAGCATGAATTCTACTTCAAGTTCTTCTTGGCACTAAAATGAATAAGACCAGTATTATATATAAAGTTAAATAGGACACTTTTGATTGTAGTAGATGCACGTCGGCCATTTTGTTCTAATCATGAATGTACACATGTTCATTATGCTTCCAAGTGGCATTAATTGCTCAGTTAAATAATGATGGTAGGTTATTACCCACAGTGACCATGTAATTAAATTGAGTGGTCAGATGGAGTGTATCATTCTACAACCCAGAATCTACAGCAGTGGTGAGGGACCTGCAGCCCTCCAGTTGCTGATGAACTACATGTCCCATAATGCTCTTTCAGTAAGCAGTATTGTATACTACTGTGGAAGGCCACAGATTGCCTACCCCTGATTTACCCCTAGTTCCTTCACATTATTATTTATTTTACTCTTTACTTTGCTGACCATTTCACCCCCTGAATCATGGTATAGCCCAGGCTACATTAGCTCCTATCAACTAACATTGTAGTTCTCTTTCACCCTATTGTCCAGTAACCCTGTGTGTTTGTCACCCTATTGTCCAGTAACCCTGTGTGTTTGTCACCCTATTGTCCATCTTTGGAATAGTACTGCTAGAGAGAACCACTCAAAACCGATTACTTTTTGTTATTCTGAAGTCTAAAGTCATACTTCCAAGATGTCATGGGATAGACTGGCAGAGGATGCTCATCATCATGCCTCCACCTGGGAGATGATGCTCATCCCGCCCTGCAGCTATTGGTTGCGTGGGACGCAAATGGGGCGCTCTTACGCCAATGATGGAAAGAGAAACACGGTTTGTCCTTCTGAAATCAAACTAAAGTCACACAAGAACACGTTTTATAAGGAACTGCCTGGTACTTACCTCTGCGTTTAGGGTGAAGGTCTCGACAATTGGGTCATTAAGTGTCACATTGGCCAAATCAAAGCTCACAGTATAGAGATGGTCATCATGGGTTCCGATGTCCTCGTCATGAACTGACAGTTCCAGAATGTTCTTTGGGAAATCAAAAAAAAGGAATGCCAAGAAATGTAACTGCAATGGTTTGTGGTATTTAGGTATCGATACTTGTCATATAAAAAGGGAAATTAATAGATCAAACACCTGCGCTAAAGGGACATAGGAATTAGCCCAGAAAAAAATGCAAAAAAAATAAAAGTGTATAAAATATAAATCACCAAAATAAAGTCCTGAATGTCCAAATGAGAGGGAAAATAAATAAAAAGTGTCATAAAAATATTTATACTACACTCTTCATATAAATCTTGTCCCACAATAGAAGGTGAGGAGTGTGCACTCTTATGGGGGCATAGCTCTCACAAAGCCCCATGGAGGCCATTCGTTTTTGGACTTGGGGTCATAACGCCCCGAAAGATCCATGGGGGCCTTTGATTTTATTTATTTGGGGCCACGGGCATAGCTCTGGCCAGTGGCCGCAGGGGATATATATTCACATTTAATGGAGCTCACAGCCAATTGGTTAAAGAAATTGGACAACTGTAGTCAAAATCACCCATAATGCACAAAGGTGAATAATCAACTCATGAAACACATAGAAATCTTATATATATACGAGAACCATGTTCCACCTCATTAAGCCCAGATTCTCCAAGAAGTGATGGTATTTAGAAATCTGTCCAACATGTCCTGTCTTCTCACTGTTCCTACCTTGATCTGGCTGTGAATTCGGAAGTGAAATGTCTCTTCCCATTCAGGGTTATTGCAGTTCCAAAAGGTTTTGGTTTTTTTCACATCTTGCTTGGCGGATGGAAGCCACAGACATACATAGCAATCTGGCTTGCTTACTGCAAAGAAATAATGGCACAAATACAATGAGGTTCTGTAGGTAGAACAACTCCATCTAAGAACCATCGGTAACCTTACATCCATTTCCATTGTCACTGCTCCACTTTTTAGAACTTTTTGCCCCACATTCTCTCCCAATATATTCCTACCAATGTTACTTAGTTATATGTAACATAGTCAAAAGGGTGTCATTTTCACCAATACAGAGAAGATTTTTAACTTTTCTAACAAATATACAGGTGTATATATATATATATATCTTTAAAGTACATGGAGGAAAGACAAGACGAGGGAGGGGGTGGGGTGGGGGGTGGGGAATATGATAGAAACATTTAAATACATAAAGGCAATCCACACAGTAAAGGAGGAGAGTATATTTAAAAAAAAAAGAAAAACTACCACAACAAAGGGAACAAAGCCTTATATTAGAGGGGCACAGATTTAAAAGTAATAACAGGAGAGGGTAGTGAATGCATGGAATAGCCTCAAAGTAGAAGTGGTCGAGGTTAACACAGTAAAGGAGTTTAAACATGCATGGGATAGGTATAAGGCTATCCTAGCTATAAGATAAGGCCAGGGACTAATGGAAGTATTACTTTACTGAGAGGGCAGTGGATGCATGGAATAGTCTTCCAGTAGAAGTGGTCAAGGTTAATACAGTGAAGGAGTTTAAGCATGCATGGGATAGGTATAAGGCTATCCTAGATATAAGATAGGGCCAGGGACTAATGAAAGTATTACATTACTGAGAGGGTAGTGGATGCATGGAATAGTCTTCCAGTAGAAGTGGTAGAGGTTAATATAGTGAAGGAGTTTAAGCATGCATGGGATAGGTATAAGGCTATCCTAGATATAAGATAAGGCCAGGGACTAATGAAAGTATTACTTTACTGAGAGGGTAGTGGATGTATGGAATAGTCTTCCAGTAGAAGTGGTAGAGGGTAATACAGTGAAGGAGTTTAAGCATGCGTGGGATAGGTATAAGGCTATCCTACATATAAGAGAAGGCGAGGGACTAATGAAAGTATTACTTTACTGAGAGGGTAGTGGGTGCATGGAATAGCCTCAAAGTAGAAGTGGTCGAGGTTAACACAGTAAAGGAGTTTAAACATGCATGGGATAGGTATAAGGCTATCCTAGATATAAGATAAAGGGAAGGACAAATTAAAATATAAAGAAATTGGACTCGATAGGCCGAATGCTTCTCTTTCACGTTGGACCTTAGCTGAAAAAACTTGTGATTTTAATGTGTACTTAAACATTGATGTGGTCTCTGTGGAAAATTCACGGGGTGTACGTGGCCAGTGGGGGCCACTGAATTCAGGGTGTTGGGGGGGAAAATGAGGCTTTCACAGTGATGCATGAAGCACCAGATGATTGCAGCCTGAATAAAGCCTACCCACCTGTTACAAAGATAAGGAGACTGGCATTTATTGGAAGGAAGTGTGGACTATAATACTGAGGGGAAGGGGACTGTGATGCTGGAAGGAGCACCAGAGGACTGTGATCAAGGAAGAAATCTGTGATGAGGGGGGATTGGAAATACAATAAGAATAGGGGGCAGTGGGGAAAGGGAAGAGATACAGAGGAATGGAGAGGATCATGGGTGGGTGGGGATTCTACATGCAGGGTCGAGGCAGTAATGGCTGACCTAAGTGAGGTTTAAGTGTATTGAGTCCCCACACTATGTTGCAGTGTATCCTTTTCATTCTAAACCTTTATAGTTACAGCAAAACATTGTTATGTTCAGTTCTGCCGTTTTTAAGGTGCTAAAAGCTATGTTGGAATAAACATTGTAGAAGACAGCTGGAGGAACATATGCCAACAAAAGAATAACATGTTATTACTTACCAACATCTGTTCCGTGAATATTCCTTGCTCGTATGACCCGTACAGCAAGTTCATAGTTCACAGCCTCCTCCTGTAATGCATAAAAAAAGCATTAGAGGTGTATTGCCATTCAATAGGGGAACAAACAAAATGTTGTGTATCAATAGTATGGCTTCCATCGCTAGAGTTGATCTTCAGGTCATTGGGCATCTACAGGTCACTGGGCATCTTCCGGTCACTGGGCATCTTCAGGTCACTGGGCATCTTCAGGTCACTGGGTATCTTCAGGTTACTGGGCATCTTCAGGTTACTGGGCATCTTCAGATCACTGGGCATCTTCAGGTCACTGGGCATCTTCAGATCACTGGGCATCTTCAGATCACTGGGCATCTTCAGGTCACTGGGCATCTTCAGGTCACTAGGCATCTTCAGATCACTGGGCATCTTCAGATCACTGGGCATCTTCAGGTCACTGGGCATCTTCAGGTTACTGGGCATCTTCAGGTTACTGGGCATCTTCAGGTCACTAGGCATCTTCAGGTCACTGGGCATCTTCAGGTCACTAGGCATCTTCAGGTCATTGGGCATCTTCAGGTTGTTAGACATCTTCAGGTCACTAGGCATCTTCAGGTCACTGGGCATCTTCAGATCACTGGGCATCTTCAGGTCACTGGGCATCTTCAGATCACTGGGCATCTTCAGATCACTGGGCATCTTCAGGTCACTGGGCATCTTCAGGTTACTGGGCATCTTCAGGTCACTGGGCATCTTTAGGTCACTGGGCATCTTCAGGTTACTGGGCATCTTCAGGTCACTAGGCATCTTCAGATCACTGGGTATCTTCAGGTTACTGGGCATCTTCAGGTTACTGGGCATCTTCAGGTCATTGGGCATCTTCAGGTCACTAGGCATCTTCAGATCACTGGGCATCTTCAGATCACTGGGTATCTTCAGGTTACTGGGCATCTTCAGGTTGTTGGATATCTTCAGGTCACTGGGCATCTTCAGATCACTGGGCATCTTCAGGTCACTAGGCATCTTCAGGTTACTGGGCATCTTCAGGTCACTAGGCATCTTCAGGTCACTAGGCATCTTCAGGTTACTGGGCATCTTCAGGTCACTAGGCATCTTCAGATCACTGGGCATCTTCAGGTTGTTAGACATCTTCAGGTTGTTAGCCATCTTCAGGTCACAGGGAATCTTCAGGTCACTAGGCATCTTCAGGTTAATGGGCATCTTCGGGTCACTGGGCATCTTCAGGTTACTGGGCATCTTCAGGTTACTGGGCATCTTCGGGTCACTGGGCATCTTCGGGTCACTGGGCATGCTTGCTTGGGTAGAATTGGTTTGGTCCAGTGTAGAGCATTGAATAGTGGTGATGTGCCTAATATAGCCAAATGCCTTACCACGTTGTTTAGGGATCAAACTAAATAGAACGTTCGGTTTATTCAAGTCACAAACAACCCTTTTATGTTATTTTATTTTAACATTTTATTTGCTATGTAATGGTACAAGCTTGCTATACCTGGAAGTGTCCCCCAGGCGGACACAAACCTGTCTTATAATCGAGCAAATACGGAAATTTGAATATCAAGCCACAGATGATGTCAAAAGCAGGAGACTCCACAGATCCATTTCAAAAACTTTTATCTCCTAATTTAGGCATTTGATTGCAGTTTTGCTTATACAATCATTTTTTTATGCTCTTCATGCACAGTAAAAACTATGTTCAGGTGATACAGTCCCTTTAATACCTGAAGACATAGTTGCCAACATCGGCCATGTTTCCAGGGACACATATTTTTTCCACATGATGCAGAAAGAGCATGCAAAGTGCATCCCGGCAGTATGTAGGATGGATATACTCACAGACACCCGATGTCATCGTAATGTTAGAATTCTAAGTGGCGTCTGGGACAGTTGATCGTGGCTGCTTCACCACTGACAGTTCAGCGTGGCGGTTTAAACGCAGTGAAAGTCAACGTGGACGCTTCATCGCGGCAATGTAAGTGCTGAGAGTTCAGCGCTGAACTGTCAGCGCTTACAAACATACACCCCCTGATAAATGATGTGCAGTTATGGCATAAAGGTGAATACACTGGGATTGATGTGTCTTTCACTGCTGTTCATTTTATTACCCTTTAAACTGTGCATACAGTAATTACAAAGCTGTGAGATAGTCCTTCACAGGCTCAGAATATGAGCACATAACAGATGACTTAATAATCTCAATGTGTATAAGGAAAACAGTAATGCAGATGATGCACGATCTTCTAAAGGTGTCAACTAGGGTATAAGAAACCACCAAAGGATTGGCCAACAAAAACACATATATTGCTGTGAGTTGCTTCTGCTATAAGTGCTCAGCTGGTCATGAACAATAAAAAAGACAAGTTTGCGCCATAAAACTCATTCAGGCTGCAGACATATTGTTTAGAATCTTGGGTCCGATGGGTCAGATCGGCCTCCGTCTGACCCAAGATGTCAGCCCTCTGATAGAACTGTTCAAGCAAAAAGTCTCAGCAAAATACAGGTTGAGCATCCCTTATCCAAAAATCCGTTATACCATTTTTTTTTAAAATAAGGATTTTGACACAAGTTGAAAATTCTACACAGCCGAATTAAAGGGCACATCAGTATATTCAGCGTCCAGCCCCCTTAAGCTGTGAAATAGCCTTGCATGCCCAGATCCCCCCCACACACAGAGGGTAATACAACATGGGCAGGCCTGATGTGCCAACGGCAGGCTCCCAACGATGCCTCACATCACAGCTACATCCCAGTAACTGGGATTTATTTGCGCTATACAGTGTTTGCATTGATATTACTGAATTTCATGAGTGCTGAGAGGCTTTAATATATCTTATTGGTGAAAATGATCTGTTATCTGAAATAACTCGATATACCAAGTATTTTGGTTAAGGGATACTCAACCTGTACTTTATTTAGATTTTTTCATTCAAATATTTCTATTTAGAATGCAAATAACTTTTTATGCAAAATCAATAAGGTGTTCCTGATGCTGTAATAATCGGTTTTTAAGACATGCCATGATAACACCCCGAGCCAAGGAATCATTGAAAAAATAAAAAGAACACAAGGAGAGATCTGCAGATATGTGCTTTTTACTACTGATCAGTTAAAATTAATGGGCTTTATTTGGTTCTGAATTATCATTCAGAACAATGTTATTATTGTCATTTAATGTTGTGCTACATTTTGTATGTCTTTATTTATTTCTCTGAAAAATGTCCATAAAAAAGATTTATTAAAAAAAAGTCCATAGACTTAATCCATTATATCTAGCCAACCGTATTCTTCCTGAGCTGGTCCTATACAATGTACAGTTAAGTATGTTAGAGGAGATGTTCACCTAGCTTCAACTAACTTTCACCTTTTATTGAATAGACCCCTATGAAGGTATATATATCTCTAAGTAACTGCACCTTGTTATTCCAGTCTACCAGTGTTACTATAACCTCAAAAACCCTTCCCTAGCTTACAGTAATTACAGGTGTAACATACCACCCTGCTGTGTCATGATGAACACACAACCCACGAGAGGTGTAGTTTTTATTTACCTACCTCCATATCATTGGCCATCAGCATGTATATAAATCAGGTGTAATGTAAACAATACACATATAATATTCCTTCCTGTTAGGTGTAGCAACATTTAGTAATACATGTGACCTATTCACACTATCATGTGTGAATAGGTCACAGATAACATGAGAATGGGAATTTGCTTTATTCTCGTTTTATTATATTGCAAATAATTGTTCATACTGGAGGTTATATGTAGATAGAAACTTAGAATGTGTCGGCAGATAAGAACCATTAGGTTCTACCCAATTTTTCTAAATACTTTTATTAGTCCCCAGTTTCCGGTCTTATAGCTAGGATAGCCTTGTGCCTATCCCACGCATGCTTAAACTCCTTCACTGTGTTTACCTCTAACACTTCTGCTGGAAGGCTATTCCATACATCCACTACCCTCTCAGTAAAGTAATACTTCCTGATATTACTTTTAAATCTTTCCCCCTCTAATGTAAGACTATGTCCTCTAGTTGTGGTAGTTTTTCTTCTTTTAAATATACCCTCTTCCTTTACTGTGTTATAAGCAGTAGACTCCACAGATATTTTTAAAACATTTTCTCCTAATTTAGACATTTGCTCGCAATTTTGCTAACACAATGTATAGATTATTTTCAATCATTTTGTATTCTCTCCATTCCCAGTTTAAGCAATATTTAGGTGATACAGACCCTTTAAGCAACCTAGAAGTACAAATCATGGCACATGTCGCTAACTATTTTTTGATTGCATCACCATTAACACATTTTGCACATTGTGTCCATGTTTATGCATGACCATCCCGATAGTATAACTAAAATGAGTACATATATAGCTATACGAACATATGACTATACATTCAATGTTTCATTATGTGGTACATTTTTGGTATCTCAGATTTGGAAACAATAGTCAGTATGCTTGGAAACTGCTTTCATACTTCTTATGTTTCCTAGATCACAAAGTGTTTTTTTTTTTTTATTTATTTCTAAGTATTTAAAGAAAGGGAGATAAAAATCAAAAACCTTGTAAATAAAGCAATAAACCTAGTTTCTTCTGACTGGTACTCTGGGGGGCTATTCAATATAAGGTGAGATGAGATGATCTAGGAACCTACCAGGAAAGGTTAAAGCATCTTAACATGTATAGCTTGGAGGAAAGACCTAACAGGGGGGATATGATAGAAACATGTAAATACATAAAGGGAATCAACACAGTAAAGGAAGAGAGTATATTTAAAAGAAGAAACACTACCACAACTAGAGGACATAGTCTTAAATTAGAGGGGCAACGATTTAAAAGTAATATCAGGAAGTATTACTTTACTGAGAGGGTAGTGGATGTATGGAATAGCCTTCCAGCAGAAGTGGTAGAGGTAAACACAGTCAAGGATTTTAAGCATGCGTGGGATAGACACAAGGTTATCCTAGCTATAAGACCAGGAACGGGGGACTAATAAAAGTACTCAAAAAAATTGGGCAGACTAGATGGACCGAATGGTTCTTATCTGCCGACACGTTCTATGTTTCTATGAACATTTAAACTCACCAGGGTTGTCCCTGTACCATGTATAGTTAAATTAGTGAGATGCTACTCCCATTTCTAGTGAATGTCCCCCTCTGTGTATACGAATCCATGTACTTTAGTTTCATTTCCACGTGCCTTTTAACCACGTCCATTGGATCCACTATGTTGCTTACCTTATAACATGAAACAGACGATACCTTGTCCATCCTGATGAAGCTCACCTCCCATACAGACAGTAGAATACAGAACAATTCCGCAGTGACCTTACTAGCTTCTTCAGTTATGTGCTATTAATCCAGACTATTGTCCTACCCTGTGAAGAATGACTTCATACAGGTCTAATCTTATCCCTCCCATTATATTTTTTTTCCTTATGTCACACTGATGACTCTTAGATGAAAAACAAGATCATTCCAGAAGTGTGAGTTTGCAAATGAATTATTCTTCAATAAAGTATTGTGCTTCAGATAACCCTGAACCATACAGGGGTGGAGGCCATGAGTGGGTGTAAGAATGACACCCAGTAGAGTTTAGTTTAATCAAGACATCAGGCTGCCAATACAAAATGGGGGTAGTACTCGCTACTCACTAAAACTGCTGTAGTTCAACATTAGCATTAACATTCATCCCAACAATAATAATGATTAGAAGTCTTATTAGTGTTATATTTCCTTTCCGATTTTATTGTACAGTTCTATTCTAATGTATAAATACGTTCAAATGTGTATTTAAAGGAACGGTATCACCTAAACATTGTTTGTACTGTGAATACAGAGAATGAAAAATGATTGAAAATGAGCTATACACTGTGTTAGCAGAATTGCAAGCAAAAGCCTAAATTAGGAGAAAAAAGTGTGTTCAGGGCCGGCCTTAAGTGTTCCAGCGCCCTGTGCGGGCCTCCTCCGTGCGCCCCCCCCCCCCTCCATGCCTGTCTATTTCCTCTCCCTCCATGTACGTGTCTCTCCCTTCCCATGTTTGTCCCTTTCCTCTTCCTTGCCATGTCTGTCTCTCTCCAACTCAACCATATCTGTTCCCTCTCTCTCCCTCTGTTTTCTTCACTCCTCTGTCCTCTTCTCTCCCCCTCCTCTGTTCTCTCTCTCCCCCTTCCTCTGTTCTCTCTCTCCCCCTTCCTCTGTTCTCTCTCCCCCTTCCTCTGTTCTCTCTCTCCCACCCCGTCCTCTGTTCTCTCTCCCCCCTTCCTCTGTTCTCTCCCCCTTCCTCTGTAATTTCTATCCACCCTCCTCTGTTCTCTCTCCCCCTTCCTCTGTTCTCTCCCCCTTCCTCTGTTCTTTCTCTCCCCCTTCCTCTGTTCTTTCTCTCCCCCTTCCTCTGTTCTTTCTCTCCCCTTTCCTCTGTTCTCTCCCCCCTTCCTCTGTTCTCTCTCCCCCTCCTGTTTTCTATACCCCCTACCTCTGTTCTCTCTCCCCCTTCCTCTGTTCTCTCTCCCCCTTTCCTCTGTTTTCTCTACCCCCTCCCCCCCTTCCTCTGTTCTCTCCTCCGCCTTCCTCTGTTCTCCCTCCCCCTCCCATTCTTACTTATGGTGAGGGGCGGAGCTCACTGGGTGAGAGGTGTAGCTCCGCCCCCACTCCCATGAAGCGGGGAGCTACGGGCAGCATGAGTAAGTGCTGCTCGCACTCCCCACACACAGTGATAATGCAGGGTATCGTATTTCTGATAGCCTTCAGGGTGGGGGTGGAGTATCACCTCACACCCAGTGAGCTCCGCCCCCTCCCCGGCTCCAGCAGTGCTGCCGAGCAGAGGGCTGGTGAAGGGGGGATCTCCCCATCCAGTGCCTCTGCCGGCAAACTTTTTTTTTTTTTTTTGTGGCTGGCGGGCGGCCGCCCCTTGGGTTGTTGAGCCCTGTGTGCGCTCGCACAGCTCGCACACCCCTAAGGTCGGCCCTGTGTGTGTTAAATGTGTCTGTGGAGTCTCCTGTTTATGACATCACTTGTGGCACGGTATGCAAATGAACTGCTTTTCAATGGGTGAGGTGTAAATACCACAGGTGATGTGTAAATAACGGGTTTTATCAATCGATGGATTACCTCCTTTATAAGATAATTAACCTGCAAACTCAAAGTACTTCAGGAGATTTTGTAATAACCAAAGTGGAAGGTAATAGTATACATAATTTCTACCCAACATAAACGTACTTACTGACCCCTTTGAGCATTGCCACTGATTACCATTACTTCCAGTGGCAAAATCAGTGCACATAACCATGATTATCTACCTCACAACATACAACTATAATCAGTTATCTGCTGGCCACATGCCACTGCTTAATTTCTATATTTTATATCAAGGTGTATTAAATTGCCATTCAGAAATGTATTTTGACACATTTGTCTGAGGGAGCTCCACCCATAACCTTTAAAGGGACACTAAACATTATTTTTTCCTTGTGCTTCTAATATAGAAGTACAAGTGACATTTTAGTTGCCCCTAGTATGAGGATAAACTGGAGTGTACAATTTTGATAGTACACGCCAGTTTATCCTCTGACCGACAGCTGCCATGTTTCCATAGGATGCAGGCAGCCGTCTGGTCGGCGACCGGCTCTCTGTGCTAGCGCAGAGAGAGACCCTCGTTTTTGCATGGGGGCCTTAACTAGGTCTCCCATCCTAATCCCATGTAAAAATGAGGGTCTCTCTCTGTACTAGCAGCGAGAGACCCTCGCATTCGGATGTCAGAGCGGGGCGAGCCTTTTTTGCTTAAAAATCCATGGTAGATCATTTAGCGGGCTTGGCACACATGGGCGGGAGACTAAAACACATTGAGAAATAAGCAACGTTACAAAATACTTTCTATACCATAGTTTACAAAATCATTTCCGTCCCGCCCGTGTTCTGCATCTGACAACAGTGTTGTTAATCCCTTAAATTTGTTTTGATTGTTTCTTATAAATGGCTGTGGGGTGAGTATGCTGCATGCTAATGAGACTCGTAATGAAAACGATGTCCGGGTTAATTAGTATTTCTCTGAAATAATTAGCCGACATCTCTCTCTCTCCATCAGTTTCACGAATCCGTTGTCTGAATCCAAGTATTTTATAAACCAGTCATGATCCCATCACGTTAGGAAGGATTGCGCTGTGGTTTGTCCCTCTGTTCACAGGTATTTTTAATGCTCTATAAACTTGACTCTTTATGTCGGTTACATTGTCTTTTGTCAGTGTCACCATGTAGTCGGTCTGTATGTGTGTTGAATTGTGCTGTTATGTACATCTCAGCTACACAACTATAGCAAGATACCAACATGGTGGAAATTTACTGGATCTTGTCAGTGGTGTATCTTGGTTTTGTGCTGCCCTAGACTGACAAAATTTGTGCACCCTTCCCCCCTCATATTGCACGCCTACGACATGCCCCATCACCCACGTTGCACACCCACGACATGCCCCCATCACCTCCATTGCACACTAACTAAATGCCCCATCACCCTCATTAAATACCCCCGCCACGTCCATTACATGTCCCCATCACCCTCATTGAATAGCCCCACCACGTCCATTACATGTCCCCATCACCCTTAACTGGAGGGAGCTAAAGCTTGCTGAACGGTGGGGGAGGGAGTGAAAATGCTTGACGCATCAGAAGTGTGCTTTAACACCCTCTGGCAAAGTGCCGCCCTAGGCGAGTGACTTGTTTGCCTTGTAGAAGATACACCACTGGATCTTGTGACAAACATTTTGAAGATGTTCTGTGGACATTCATAGAGCATGCCTTTCGCACATGATGCAGCCAAAAAGATTATGGGGGTCATGTATAATCACGGGCTACGTGTAAAGCAGACTCCTGACAAATGTCATACTTTTTGGCTGTGCCATTGCTCATTGTCCTGCACAGTCACAGTATAAAAAAAAATATCAGGCGTTGAAAAGTGCCTCATTAGTAACAGAGAATACCGTTTTCCCGCACGGATGTATGAAAATGTGCAATCACCGTTCTACACAACAAACGTCGAAATACAGATTTTTAGAACCGTCACGACAGTTTGCAGTACAGGAGTTTTTATACATGACCCCTATATATTTGGCAAAAATATATATATATATTTATATCTGTTCAAAAATACAGGCACTCATGGGACTTTATGATGAAAGATCTTTATTTGATGAGCACTATACAGGGAGTCCAGAATTATTAGGCAAGTTGTATTTTTGAGGATTAATTTTATTATTGAACAACAACCATGTTCTCAATGAACCCAAAAAATTCATTAATATCAAAGCTGAATATTTTTGGAAGTAGTTTTTAGTTTGTTTTTAGTTTTAGCTATTTTAGGGGGATATCTGTGTGTGCAGGTGACTATTACTGTGCATAATTATTAGGCAACTTAACAAAAAACAAATATATACCCATTTCAATTATTTATTTTTACCAGTGAAACCAATATAACATCTCAACATTCACAAATATACATTTCTGACATTCAAAAACAAAACTAAAACAAATCAGTGACCAATATAGCCACCTTTCTTTGCAAGGACACTCAAAAGCCTGCCATCCATGGATTCTGTCAGTGTTTTGATCTGTTCACCATCAACATTGCGTGCAGCAGCAACCACAGCCTCCCTGACACTGTTCAGAGAGGTGTACTGTCTTCCCTCCTTGTAAATCTCACATTTGATGATGGACCACAGGTTCTCAATGGGGTTCAGATCAGGTGAACAAGGAGGCCATGTCATTAGATTTTCTTCTTTTATACCCTTTCTTGCCAGCCACGCTGTGGAGTACTTGGACGCGTGTGATGGAGCATTGTCCTGCATGAAAATCATGTTTTTCTTGAAGGATGCAGACTTCTTCCTGTACCACTGCTTGAAGAAGGTGTCTTCCAGGAACTGGCAGTAGAACTGGGAGTTGAGCTTGACTCCATCCTCAACCCGAAAAGGCCCCACAAGCTCATCTTTGATGATACCAGCCCAAACCAGTACTCCACCTCCACCTTGCTGGCGTCTGAGTCGGACTGGAGCTCTCTGCCCTTTACCAATCCAGCCACAGGCCCATCCATCTGGCCCATCAAGACTCACTCTCATTTCATCAGTCCATAAAACCTTAGAAAAATCAGTCTTGAGATATTTCTTGGCCCAGTCTTGACGTTTCAGCTTGTGTGTCTTGTTTAGTGGTGGTCGTCTTTCAGCCTTTCTTACCTTGGCCATGTCTCTGAGTATTGCACACCTTGTACTTTTGGGCACTCCAGTGATGTTGCAGCTCTGAAATATGGCCAAACTGGTGGCAAGTGACATGGCAGCTGTACGCTTGACTTTTCTCAGTTCATGGGCAGTTATTTTGCGCCTTGGTTTTTCCACACGCTTCTTGCGACCCTGTTGACTATTTTGAATGAAACGCTTGATTGTTCGATGATCACGCTTCAGAAGCTTTGCAATTTTAAGAGTGCTGCATCCCTCTGCAAGATATCTCACTATTTTTGACTTTTCTGAGCCTGTCAAGTCCTTCTTTTGACCCATTTTGCCAAAGGAAAGGAAGTTGCCTAATAATTATGCACACCTGATATAGGGTGTTGATGTCATTAGACCACACCCCTTCTCATTACAGAGATGCACATCACCTAATATGCTTAATTGGTAGTAGGCTTTCGAGCCTATACAGCTTGGAGTAAGACAACATGCATAAAGAGGATGATGTGGTCAAAATACTCATTTGCCTAATAATTCTGCACTCCCTGTACATACAATAAATCGCCATTTCAGTCCTGGAGTGGGACTATTATCAAGTCGTGTGAAACATTGATTTATTGTACGTATTATACCTCTCATTAAAGAAAGTTTTTTTATCATAGAGTGCCTGCATGTTTGAACAGATATAAATATATATATTTATGTATATATCCATATATTTATATATTTTTTTAAATATATGTATATAAAGGATTTATTCAGAAGAAAACTATGTACATTTGTTGTCTTCTGACCATGAGAGAATGCACTAAAGTGTCATGAATCCCACAGGGTAAAAAAAGAACTATATAAACATAACCTAACTATTAATTAAATACATACACAAGGTATTGTCAGTGGTGTGTAATACATGCCTGCACTGATAATTACTGCGCTATAGTGTTAGTCTTTCAAAACATCACTAATATTAAACAGATGAGGCATATATATATATATATATTTTTTTTTTTTTTTTAATTTAAAATGTTATTATTATTATTATTTCCCCTTGGCCCTGTTTTATAGCATGCAGTGTAATCCGTGTGACTCAATTGGAAAACAGAAAGAAAAAAAAACCAACAACCTTTCAAGCCATTTATAAGTGTGGTCAGTAAAACCTGTTTGTCGAAGATAATTATAAAACTGGTTAGATATGGGGAGTGACAAGGTATTACAAAATCTACGCTTAATCTGTTCAGAGCCTTCAGAAATTAGTATCACTTATAAATGTGTCAATATGGCTGTGGTGAATTAGAAACTACATATTTCTAAAAAAAAAAATACATGATGTGCTATAGGCCCCAGTATATACAATAATGTGTATGGCAAATCAGGGCGCTGGGGGTGGAGCTTGGGAGGTGGAATGTTAGTGCAACTTCCCATGCTTGGTAACACTGTCACTCAAACATACAGAAAACTAGCTAAGTGGAACTCACCCTTTAAAGGATAAGTATAAAAACACCACACTGTCATGCTGCTTCACAGAGCCACTTCTAGGGGTGTATCTGTGTGTCAGTCAAGTAACAGGGAGGGATGAAAGTAGTTGTGTCTGTGAGAGCGATTGCTAAGAATATTGGAATGTGAACAGTTAGGAAGAATGGTAGACAAGAAGGAGGGAGGGAGTAGGCGGACAATGAGAGAAGGTGGGGAGCCAGAGTCTCAGAGGAGCTCAACAAGATGTTGGTGCTGGAATAGGAGAGGGAGCACAGATTCCTAGGTACATTGCACCAGGACAAAATAAAATTACTACCTGAACCGTTTAATATGGCACAAATGTAAAGCTCCCCCTGGAGACCAGAAGAGTTGTTATTAAGGTGTGAGGAAAGAAGTGAGTCACTTGTTTTGCTTATTTGGGCCTGGAGCCCAGAAGTGCCTGCTGTCCGGTGGATAAAATCAATTAGAAACGTTATACCACTTATGTAGCCCCTCAGACTGCCGCTGGGGGAGTCTTTCGTAAGAAAAAAGCCATTTTGACATCCAATGAACCATTTTGGAGGAGTGGTGCCAAGGGACAAGAGGTGTAGATTGGCTTGTCTATCGAAAATTTCCGAAATTAATGACATAAACCCTCAGATCCTTCCCTTTATATGACATTGGCACTGTAGTTGCCAACATTTTTTTTTAAATTTCCAAGTACACTATAAATTACTTACTTGAAAATCAACCACATCCCCTGCTCCAAAGCTCCGATTATGCCCAATACGAATAATTTAGCTCTGCCTAGTTATCATGGTACAGATTATATCACCAAGTTCCCACCCACACCATCATGCATCCTTGGGTACGTTGTATACATTATAAGCACAACGTCCTGACACGGACATATGGCACCGACAATCTGTTTGGGGAAACAAGTACCACTGGTAAGCTGTTTCAGGTAGATCTTGAGAATGTTACCACTACCAAATTGAACTTATTTTTAATGCCTTAGGAAGATGAAGGGCTGAAGTCATCGCAGGGAATCAAACCTGCGATGTAAAATGTAAAGGCAGAATGTATGGGTGAAAGAAAGCCTTACGTGTTTCGCACCTCAAACGTGTGCTAAATCATAGGCTCCAAAGTGCAACCCAAAGGACTGAATAGATACTGCAGCCGATGCAATAGCTTACTTAGCAATCTAATCAGTAAAATAAACACTTCAACGTATGTCTTAAAAAGTTTTACTGATTTAATCTAATCAAGGTAAAGCTACTCATAGGGGTTTATTTCTGCATTCAGGCAATTATAATACAAGTATGCACATGCATGCTCTAAACATACCCACATATACACACACAGACACATGTTTAGGTACATGCACTGAATGTGGGAAACCAACAACATTTTTAATATACAAAATAAATGAAATACGTATGCACAGGCTTTGTTTTGGTGTGATTTGGTGCAAGCATTCTGCATAAATCACATTTTTAATATTTGACTCAATGCCCTCCCCAGTGATTACTGCATGTTTACTGCAGATGTGGCAGCACTGATTATTTAGACACTAAGTATAAAGTTTTGTTCCATTTAGTCACTTCATGTGCTTCTGGAATAGAATACATTGTGTGGACTGTGATAAACTTGTTCTTGTACATAGTAGGATCTCTTAACAGTGCAACATATTGTCTGATGACATCACTAGAGAGACAGGAAATTCCATTAATTTAAATGAAATTATTCTTACTGGTTCCTGCAGAAAAAAACAAAAACAAATAGGGAATTGACTTTTACTCAGCTAGCTTGGGCAGTCCTGGTTTCTTGCAAACTGCTTTGAAAGCACATTAACATTAATATGCATTGACATTTGGAAGATGCGTTTTGGGCACCAGACAGTCCCTTTAAGGCTCCCACCATTGCCAGTATCAGCAGAACTGACCTGTGGGTGGGTCACGTGACATCATGCAATATCACTTGACATCACGAGCTACTTCATTTTTTAAACTATGTTTTTACATGTAGTAGTGCCGCAACTGCCGATTTCGGGTGACACTGAAAGTACTGGGACAAGTTCCCAAACCCCGGGACTGTCCTTGGAAAAACAGAACAGTTGCCAACTATGCTCATGAGCGGTGAGGCAGATTACCATCTGAATCACTGGTCCCAGCAAAAAATTAGTTTTACTCACACTTCCTACACTAAGAGGAAGATGTTCTACAGCTGTGATGCTTCTTTTATAGTTGATTAAGTCTCAAAATAGGGGTGCGGCCTATAATCTAGGTTTAGCAGTTTCACCCATTGGGGGACCCCCTCGCCGAAGGTATACATGTTCTGTCTCTCTCCCTACGGGTGTTTACATTTAAGAAACGCAGACCTTAATCAAAGCTGCCTCACGGTCGGACGATGGTGCTCGGAGTCAGAGGCGGCTCTAGACTTTGTGAGGCCTTAGGCGAAAGTCGAACATGAGGCCCTCACAGACACGCATTGTTAAATAAAATATATGCAAGTGATAATAAAAATGAACTGGATGAATAGCATATTTCAAGATCAGACTTGAGTCCCAGCTCCTAGAATTTTATTTTTTTCTCATAATTATTATACAAATATCTATAAACATTTGGTATAGATAAAAAGTGTGTGGCTGACTAACTCACATTCTTATTGCTGTGTTCTAAATATCACACAGTCATTCATAGACACACTCACTCAGCACAGTCACACTCAGCCAGCACACACTCACAGATACACTCAGCCAGCACACACTGACTGACAGACACTTTCAGCCAGCACACAATCACACTCAGCCAGCACACAATCACACACTAACAGAAACACTCAGCCAGAAGGAAAGGTGCTCAATGTTGAAAGTGGCCTCACAGACCACATTGTGCTGGAGGCATGGCACTTTGTTCTTCCTCACAGCACCGGATGCACTGTGATTTAGCCATTCAATATGCTAGAATTTTGACACTCAGTATGCCAGGATTAAGCCATTTAATATGCCAGGATTTTTCCCCTCAATAAGCCAGGATTTGGCCTCTCAGTATGCCAGGATTTTGCACCTCAGTATGCCAGGGTTTTCCCCTCAATATGCCAGGATTTTGCAACTCTATGCCAGGATTTTCCCCCTCAATATGCAAGGATTTTGCCACTCTATACCAGGATTTTCCCCCTCAATATGCAAGGATTTTGCCACTCTTTGCCAGGATTTTCCCCCTCAATATGCCAGGATTTTTGCCCCTCAATATGCCAGGATTTTGACCGTCAATATGCCAGGATTTTGCCACTCTATGCCAGGATTCTGCCCCTCAATATACCAGGATTTTGCCACTCTATGTCAGGATTCTGCCCCTCAATATGCCAGGATTTTACCCCCCCCTCCCCCCCTTCCCCAGTACTTACCTCCTTGTTGCTATATCTCCAGTTATTTCCTTCCTGCATCTTCCCTCCTGCACGGAGGAAGGAAACTCCTGTCGCGTGTTTTTTGTTGTTTTTTTTTACTTTATTGAAGCTGACTTCATACGCACAACTTCAATAAAGTTTAAAAAAACAACAACACGCGACCAGAGTTTCCTTCCTTCGTGCAGGAGGGAAGATGCACGGAGGAAACGACCAAGGTTAGTGTAACAGAACGGCAGCGTTAAGCTCCCTGTTACATCAAAGGCAATAAGGTGAGTTAGGAAGCCGCGAGGCCCCCGTGAGTGTGAGGCCTTAGTCGGCTGCCTAACTCGCCTAATTAGAGAGCTGCCGCTGCTCGAAGTCATTGCTAAGCACGAGAAACGTGAGGAAGCTCTGACTTGGTCTGCGTTTGTTAAACTTAAATGCCTGCATCGGCGAGGGTAAGAGAGACAGAAAACAAGTACCTTTGGGAACAAGAGAGACAGACAAAGGAGTAGCGAGACAAAGGAGAAGGGAAGAGGGGAGAGAAAGCGACAAATGAGAAGGGAGAGAGATAAAGAGGGATGGAAGATGGGAGACTCAAAAAGGCGGATGGGACGGGGAGAGACAGAGAAAGTGGGTGGGGTGAGAGAGTGACAATGTGCCAGCTTCTAGTGGGGGCACATTGACATTGCCAGGTGCTAATGGCTATTTTCTTTTAAAATTACTTTTTCTTTAACCCCTGAATGACACAGGACGTACTCCAGCAATCGGACAGCATAGGGTTAAGTTGATAACCAGGGTTGGGGTCAAAAGGTCACTGCAGGTCAAAATTGTCAGGGGGGGGGGGGGGGAATGCTGCTTTGGGTTATTCCCCTATAGCCTGCAAAACGACAGAAAACTTGTAAATATGTGCTATTTCTAAACTCAGGACAAACCTTAGAAACTATTTAGATGGGGTCATTTTTACAGTTTGCAATTGTTTACAAGATTTTTCAGGTTAAAGTTCAAAAAAGTGTTTTTTTTATAATAAAAAATAATGGTATCATAAGAAAGCCTGGGTACATTAAACAATAAAAATTGGAGCTAAATACACAAGAAGCAAAAGTTAAGACAGCCATCAAAGATCACTGTCGGAAGAAAATTGTTGAATAAATCTTAAGAAATAGAAAAGTATTCAAAGAGAAATACATGAGAAATAAAATATTTCAAATACTGCATGTGTTGCCAGACTATTGTAAAGAGATTATTAATACTTTACACTTCCAGTACCACATTACTTAGATCAGTATAAAATATATTTATTGGTCAAAATAGCATCAGCAATATGTTATAAAAGCACCAAACTTATTTTTATGTTAAAGGCTTTATTTAAAAATACTAAGTCAGTTCCAACAACCGTAACAAACATGTTCACTACACTTTAATTATTATTACCTCACTTGGTTAAGTCAACGAACCAATTATTTACCTCACTGCATAGTGTAGTCTAACTCTATATACAGTCGTTCCCTTTTATTCCTCTCTAAAAATATACACCCTGTATCCCGTCATTACATTATATCCTGGCACACTCAGTTGTCACTAAAGCAGTGCACCCTAACACAAGTATTTGTGGCTGTTAATGACAGTTGCATGTATATCAACAGTAAATAGGGTTGGCACTCTGATAGGCCTGAAAAATTGGCTTAAGGTCAATGGAAGCAATATTCCTTTAAAAAAAATATATATATATATTATTTTTTTTTATAAAACTTAGAAAAAAACAGACCTATAAAATGTAACTGTAACATATAACGCCAGTTCTAAAATATATTTTGCTTTAGAACAGATTTTTATTTTTTTAACCGAAGGCTAAATTACTTTACTCTCTTCATCAGTGTAAAGACATTTTCATTTTAGGATTATTAAAAAAAAAAAAAGCCTAAACCAGATTAAACGTGACTGGTCGCCTGTACTCTGACAAACCAGAACCACATGCTGATCATCAACGTATAATGAGCATCTTTAATAAGCAGGAAGTAGTAAACAAAAATATATATTTTGAAAGCTTTTAGCACATTTTACAGCCAATTAAAGATGAGCCATTTGTAAACACATTGTAGGGATGAGGAAGCGGGAAGCATAATAAACGTGAGTAGCGGATTTATAAAAAGACGTCTTACCGCGGCTGCTGGAGAACGAGTTCTAGGTGTTATGTTAACGTATAAAATGATACAGCTGTTTTTATGATAGTGAGAGGCATTCGTGACATAGCCCAAGGACTATTGTACTGTTAGATGTTGAAATAGCACTTTTAGATGAGTAACAAAGCTGGTGTAAGATTTCTTTTGTGGTTACTAAGCAAGTATTGGTTTTATCCAAGTCTTGTTGGGTCAAGTACTCCATGTACTTTTGTTTGAGGATTTGAATTGAGGAGAACTGTGCTTTAAAGGGACTGTCTAGTGTCCTTTATTAAACAAATAAACAAGACATCATAATAATATATTAATAGCCACCAATGGCTTCTTTAATACACATATAAAATATTAAAACAAAAGACAACATATTACCAGTCAAATAAACGGTAGAACTATTTGGTTAAATAACTTCTGTAATTAGTAAGGAACAGTTCATTTGCAGACAGTAATTTGTCCCCTTTAATATCAAAGATACTTATTGTTACAGATCGCCAACACAAATCCACTGTAATTTTTTATTTACCGCTAAGACATAATACTGACACAAACCTCAGGGTTAGAGAATTTCAGGAAATGTACAATATACATATATATATATATATATATAATATATATCATCAACATGCAGAAAATAATCTTTTGGGAGAAGTGTTAAGCACTGCTTAGCACTCGTAGGAGGTTCAGACACAAGAAAGCAAATTATTTTAAAACATGGAATAAAATCCCGATTAAAATATTATGCCATAATATGCCCTAAAGTGAAGCACACAGATGTTTAAGCATGAACCCCTGCTGCTGGGAACACACTGAGGACACGCCCATATGCATGACAGCGTAATTCCTTGCGTGTATTCATCACATGCTGCTCTCGGCCTACTTGGAGAGGTCAATGCTGACCCCATGAAGGAGGAAGACTCAGGCAAGGTCGAGGTCTGTGAGGCGCCTCTCTGTATAAAAGACATATACGATGGTTTTTGGCCGTTTTGGAGTTACTACCTGCAATAAGCCAAGTTCTTAATATAATGCTGAAGACTTGAGTCAAATTAAACAACAGTGTTCATCTTAGCTACTTTGGCCTAAAGTTTGAAATTCCCGTCTCGATTCCTTGCAAGTCTCTCTTTATCGCGTAGACCTTCACAGAGTAAATAAGGACTTTTATTTTACTGGAATCAATTGCACCTTTAACGAATATGCATCAGGCATAATCAATGCTCATTTCAGAATTAATATACAATGTTAAAACATTAATGTATCATCTCTTTAGGGTCACAGTGCCATGGACTGGTCTTTCTCCTTGATTGAAATAAAAACTGGAAGGAGCTTTCCTAAGCTCCCTCTCCACTTAGATAAAATGGTGGAGGTACATAGCAGCTTTGGGTATTATAAAATCAACAAACAATACAGTATACTGCGCCAATGACTGTGATGGAGTAAGCTAGCACTTGTGCACAGCTAGTGTCTCACTCCTAGCAAACCAGTGAAAGCAAATAAAATGAAGTGAACTAGATCTGGCTATCTTGGCTGCCTCTGGAGCTGGTCTACAAGATCCACTTGCTCTTATCTGAGCTCACCCACGCTATTTATCTTGAGCAGAGTACTGCTCATGTACATGTGAGTGTACCATTTATGCACTTTGCACTATTATATAATAACACTGATATACTACACTATAATTGTTTTTGTTTTTCCCTTTGCATAACATCTGAGCATTTCATCTCATAGAAAAGGGTAATGCTCTTTTTTTCTCTAGTGTTAGTCACTAGCGCACATGTTCACTTCATTTTATTTGCTATTATAAAATCAATTTATCCAGAGAGAGGGAGAAACCCCTTAAGTTTCCCACAATCAATTAGCATCTTTCCTCATATAGTATGCAAGAAGTGAGTATTGTATACGTTTACTAGTCCCCCACCCAGTGATGTGGCTGGAATGTTGGTGAGGGACATCAATAGACCTCTACTCCAGGACTGTAGTAACCCAACCTAGTACAGTAGGTAAAAAGATGTCTAGATGGGCCCAAATGGCAATTATCTGCTGACACATTCTATGTTTTTAAGTCATAAACTAAACTTAGACAATGAAAGTGTGGATCAGATAAGATCAGTAATCAAGACCTATAGAATTCAGAAAAGCAATTAAAAAATAAACACAGCTGCCATTTTAACACTGTTCTGCTCCTGTTTCTTTTTACATGTACATATATACACATAATGCCTGTATAACTTACACTTCAGTGTATTTAGTATTTCTTAAAGATTGTTTGTTTAAATAACTGAAAATGAGAGCGATGGGCCAGTGCATCTGCCAGCGGGATGAAGAGAATATAAGTAAATAAGCAAACAAAAATGTACACATTCTGTCCATTTACAGATTGAAAAGGGAAAATTTTCACTAAAAGAAATATACGGTCGGGGAAAAAAATGGAATAAGTGCTACTGAGCCCATCAAGTTGATGCACAAACATAATTGAAGGTGAGGTCCATACATATGCTAGAAGGACATAGACACACACAGCAGACCAGAGGCCCAAATACATAGATTGGTATGGTTCTGTAATTTGTGCTTTGCAACCATGCTGTATTAAAGGTTAGGCTTTGGTTTCTTATAAGCACAATACAGAGTCACTAACGGCAGCAAGCTAGAAATTAGTGTAGCACAGGCAGAGATATCACCGGGATCTCGGTGCGCACCTATGTATAAAGCAGTTTTTAATTGTGTATACATAGTTTTGGCTGGTGTGCAGATCTCTGGAAGTTCCGGGATGCTCCTGTGATCTATGTGTTGGTCAAACCCATGTATAAACAATTAAAATCTGAGCGTGAGGGTCTTGAAAATCATAATCGGCATTGACGCGCATGCTAGCAAGAATAAGCGTGCAAATGGGAGGAAATCAAAGGAAAAGGTGAGCGGCCAAGGCTGGAAACTGATTTATGTTGACAGTCCCTAAATAATAACCTAAACAGATATTTCCTGAGTTAGTATCTTGTGCTCGGGTAAGTTGCATCTACCGTCAGGCATCGCCAATAAGAAAAAAATGGCCACTACAAAATATACATATATCTTTGTCACGGTTTGGGAAGCAAAATCCCATGGAGCAGATAATTCAAACAGAAAATGGGGGGGGGGGGGGGGGATTGTTTGTGATATATATTTATACATTTTCATGTGTTTAATCAACTTTTTACAACAACAAAAAAAAAATCTATGTGGTAATCAGATATTAGGAACGCATTAAAGACAGATTAAACTCTAAAATTATATCTAGTGAGCTAAAAACAAAGACTTCAAAGCTGCCATTTGAGCAGAGCATCAGTTGGAGGAGGAAGAGAGTTTGGTAGAGCAGCCATCTTTCTGTCACTGGTGTGCACTCACGTCAGTCGTTACTTGGCTGCCTGGAAGGCGCACTCAAGTGTTGGCAAAAGGCAGAGCTTCTTTCCCATAACGTAACAAAAGATAAAATATAATGCACCAGAATCTGTCATAATCACGTCTGACTTTGAACATGAGGGGTGATTTCTGATGCAGATTTCTAAAAGTGGCAGGATAACCATGGCCTGTTGACGATTTCACTTTTAGAACTGTCCCAGAATGCATTTTTCATATATAACCCTAAATCTATTCAATCATGTCGCGAGAGTGTCAATAGGTCATCAAAAGATAGAATTTTACTTAGTAACGGATTTTGTAGCTTCCTTTTTTCGTTGGACTAGCAGGTCACATCGTTCGAGGTATTGTTGTGCCTTAGCGTTCAAGATCATAATGTTCTCACATGTCCAGCATGAAACATCACATTTCAGAGATAAAAGATGTCAGCTTGATGCCAAATATATAATGCTCACTTCAGACTGAAGCTCACGAACTTTAGCGTGCTTGTGCTCAGTTGTTACTTAGATTTAAAAGATATAAGCTTCAAAAAATTAGTGTGATCAAGTCCAGATTGTTCATTTTTTTCAACTAGACAACTACCTAAAAGTGCTACGACCCATTAATGTTTAAAAAAAAAAAAAGGTGGGGCTTTGTGCTAGCTCCACCCACTTTAGTAAATTCCCACCCATATTTGATTGAACCCCATAAGTTTTCTCTCATTATAAGTTTCCATTGCGTCAAGTGCTTGCCAAAAATGTGCAAGAGCTGGTGTGGCGTGCACCAGAAAGTTCTCTGGCTAGGGGTTAGATGTAAATGTGACCTTGACAAGGTCAAACATGCCTTTGAACATTTTACATGTTATGGAATTGAGTTACTAGCTTGTGCCACGCAGGCAAGGTTGGCTTAGGTAGGTAGGCAATGCAATAGAGCAGCAGGAAATGCTAGCAGAATGCTTGGTTGCATAGGGAGAGGTATTAGCAGCAGGAAGAGGGAAGTGCTCATGCCATTGTACAGAGCACTGGTGAGACCTCACTTGGAGTATTGTACGCAGTACTGGAGACCGTATCTCCAGAAGGATATTGATACTTTGGAGAGAGTGCAGAGAAGGGCTACTTAACTGGTTCATGGGTTGAAGTATAAAACTTACCAGGAAAGGTTAAAGCATCTTAACATGTATAGCTTGGAGAAAATACGTAACAGGGGGGATATGATAGAAACATTTAAATACATAAAGGGAATCAACACAGTAAAGGGAGAGAGTATATTTAAAAGAAGACAAACTACCACAACTAGAGGACATAGTCTTAAATTAGAGGGGCAACGATTTAAAAGTAATATCAGGAAGTATTACTTTACTGAGGGGGTAGTGGATGCATGGAATAGCCTTCCAGCAGAAGTGGTAGAGGTAAACACAGTCAAGGATTTTAAGCATGCATGGGATAGACACAAGGCTATCCTAGCTATAAGACCGGGAACGGGGGACTAATAAAAGTATTTAGAACATTGGGCAGACTAGATGGACCGAATGGTTCTTATCTGCCGACACAGTCTATGTTTCTATACATTTCTGGTACTTATGCACAAATAATACAAGTGTCCACCCCCTAGCAGAAAAAAAAATAAGATAAAAATTAAACATTAAAAAAGGTTTTATGAGTCCGGCATACACAAAATTGTATATGGAGAACACAGATCTGGGAGGAAAAAATATTTAGCCACTCCCGCTCACTGAATCGCAATTACATTTCAATTGTATTATTAGTATTGAACTATTAAAGTCTGTTTTGACAGATCACGCTAATGACGTTTAAATACTCGATTCTGCTCAAAACAATTTTTCACGGTAGGACACGGTAGGATGTAAAAATGGCATATTAAAAAAAAAAAAAGTAAAAATCCAATCCCGCTTGTTGGCAAGACACATTAGGGGATCCACAAGGGCCTAGCTCAATAAAGTTTTTAGTATATACGCATTATAGCATTTTAGTTTCTATCCGAGCAAGCTTTTTGTTCAGCGATGCCAGAGGCACAGGGATCTGTCAGTTATTTGATTGTAGATGTTCTTAATCTACTCACGGGCTACAGCTTCTGGATCATCACTTGGAATTTACCTAAAAAGGAAAAAAAAAAAATAATCAAATTTAGACACCAAATAAAAAAGATGAAATCACAGACCTTATTACACCTTCAATAGTATGAAAGTGTACGCTAATAGAAATAAAGACAGGTGTGATGCTAGGGCTGTAATGGTTGGTTGTCTAACTTATGTTCAAACAGCCAAGATCACATGATAAAACACGCTTGTGTCACAGTCATAGTATTTAAACGGGACTCTGTCAACTTAAACATTGCTAACACTGTGGAATGTAGGTAATAAAAAATGATGAAACATAATCTACATTGTATTAGCAAAACTGAATGCAAATACATAAAATAAACAAACGTGTTTTAAATGTGTCTGTGCCGTCTCCTGCTTATGACATCACCTAGTGGCTTGATATGCAAATTACACATTTCTCATTGACAAATCTATTTGTTACATGTCTTTTTTTTTTTTTTTTTGACGGTCAGATTAGTTGGATTCCCAAGCTTGTAACATCATCGTGTCTTTTGTGATCTGCATAAATTACTGTTGTTCTATCCTATGTGCATCCATATTCACTATTGTGACTACCTAAGAGGTGGAGGCGTTCGGTCGTTGCCGCCCCTCTGTCAGCTGACACATTCCACCAAGACAATTGGACAGACATGACTGACAAAACATATAAGACGATTCTTCTTTGGGAACAAAACAGAACAAAAAAAGAACAGACAGCAAAACAAGATGGCAGGGAACATATCAATATCCACAAGGGCCTATCTGGGGTTTATTTTAGACATGTGCATTCCAAAAACGTTCGGTTTATAGAATAGCAATAGGATTACATGTATTCCATAAACCGAAAGCCTATAAACCGAACGTTCGGTTTATAGACTTTCGGCTTATAGAAAACGAACAGTAGTAGTGCCTTTCTATGAACCCATTCATAAATCCATTTTTTTTTTACAAATGACCAAAGAAACCAGGATAATAAAAACATGTTTTACTTACATGCAGGCATTACTGAAACTTCTGCAGTCACAATGCTCCTTATTCCCAAATTAGACAATCCTCCCCTGATTAATCCACACGTGAACGCTAGGTACTGTGTGAAAAGACAATTTGGAAAATGCATTAGCATCCCTAAGAAATGTGCTTAATATTAACCTTTAAAGGCCAACTACACCATTTTGAACCCTTGCTTCCTTGCTACCTACACATAATATGTATTGTTTTTTATCAGCATAAGAAGGGCTTTCTTTAGATACCATTAGTTTCATCATATTTAAGAAATTACCGAACTATAAAAAAATTATTATATGATGAAAATTTTAAAAATAAACATACGTTTCTAACTTTTACATGAAATATACATTAAAAATATTTTTCATAAAAATGCTAATGGAAAAAAACCTGCTAAATAGATTCCAATAGTTGTCATGTTTTCTTGCAAGTTATAGGGCAATAACTAAAAGTAGCGTATTGCTTTTTCCAAACCATTTTTCCTTCAGTGTCCTTTGCACCCTAAACCTAACCCTAGAGCTAAGGCTAACTTTGGCTATATATATATATATATATATATATATATATATATATATATATATTTTATACGGTGATGATGCTGACTAGTCACACAAGAACCCCAGAGCGACAGAAGCGATCATTGCGTTTTGAGTTGGATTAATCCCTTTCACACTGCAACTTTCCACAAGGTTTTGGCAGAGTATTATTTGTTCTAATGCATCTACCACAGTGCCTTCAGAGTTTTTGTCATGTCTTCATATTACATTAACAACCAAACAATACAGGTTTTCAGCCTTGTGTATGTAGGGTTATTTTTTTTTTTTATGGAGCTCGATGGGAGGGAGTTAAACATCACTTCCACTACCCCTCCACCCAGGTAAAAGAAATACATCACAACTATGAGAGGTTTTTAAATTACACTTAAATGCAGGCATCCTGAGGTGGGATGGAGTGAGTGTAATATATCATAGAAACATAGAATGTGTCAGCAGATAAGAACCATTCGGTCCATCTAATCTGCCCAATGTTCTAAATACTTTTATTAGTCCCCAGTTCCCTATCTTATATCTAGGATAGCCTTATACCTATCCCATGCATGCTTAAACTCCTTCACTGTATTAACCTCTACCACTTCTGCTGGAAGGCTATTCCATACATCCACTACCCTCTCAGTAAAGTAATACTTTCATTAGTCCCCAATTCCCTATCTTATATCTAGGATAGCCTTATACCTATCCTACGCATGCTTAGCTTAAACTCCTTCACTGTGTTTACCTCTACCACTTCCGCTGGAAGGCTATTCCATACATCCACTACCCTCTCAGTAAAGTAATACTTTCATTAGTCCCTGGCCTTATCTTATATCTAGGATAGCCTTGTACCTATCTCATGCATGCTTAAACTCCTTCACTGTGTTTACCTCTACCACTTCTGCTGGAAGACTATTCCATAAATATCAGTAATGAGACTCCTCATAGTGCATGCACTGGCCACATATTCAAAAGCACAAGGGTTTTGACCAAACATAACTGTGCAGACCGTACTGATGACCTGTAGTTGGTTATGGTGAAAAAATTAATTGCAAGTAGTATGTGCTAAATCCCTCCAGGTCCAACCTGGATATACCCTGCACATGTTCATTCAGCAAACCGGTTATTATTTAAAGCCGCATGTCATATATCTATTACCTTGGGGGCATGTTCCAAGTATTGTTTCCCAGCAGACATCTGTGTTATGAGTCGGAATTTATTGTCTTGGAGCACATAAATGCCCTTAAGGGTAGAAAAGTAACTCCATTAGTAAAATACATTTGTACGACAACACACAAGACTGTTTTAAGGTGTTAGATCGAAAATAACTAGATTAAATCATTTTAAAACTAAAATGCACAGCTTAGTTTTCGACAGAATTCATTGCTATGTTGAACTACAATCTTCGTGATCTTTAGTCTACATGATCTGTAGTTCAATGACAAACAATGAGCGACACCTTTTCTAGACCTGCGTGTGGTATTGTGGCCTTAACAGACTTGAGTTGTTGGCTAGAGCATGCAAAGTACACTGAACCATGCAATTAGCAAACAGACTTCGGAGCCCATGGAATAAAAAAAGGAATAGGTTCACAGCGTCAGCAGCTCAGACGGGCTTCTCCTGATTTATCACCTGATGGTTAGTACGCAGGTTATCAATTTGCTTCTTGAATACTGTAGTCCAGAAATCCTTACAAATAAATTTCATAATATCCAGTTCATCCTTAAACCTGGCGGTATCCTTGGTAAACCTACAATGAAGGGTGCAAAGTAATTAATTATGAGGTATGAGTTCTGAAATAAGAATGGTCTCCCTGCCGGCAGAGGGCTCATTTCCTGTGGCACTAAAGGGTATTTTTGTTTCACTACTAAATGCACAAGTCAAAAGGGACAGTCTAGTCCCCAAACTCACTTTGGTGCAAGATCAAGATATTCTGTCTTTAATATTTGATTCAAGTCATCCCAAGTGAATACTCGGCATGTTTACTGATTACATAGACACTGAGGATAAAAATGTTTGTTTAATTTAGTCACTTACTGTGCTCCTGGAATTGAATACACTGTGTGGACTTTAATAGACTTGCTCTTGTACACAGTAGGATCTCTTAACAGTGCAACACATTATCTGATGAAAGGAAATTACTTTTACTCAGCTAGTGTGGGCAGTCCTGGCCCCTTGCAAACTGCTGTCAATTCACAATTTCATCTAGTTCTAAGTATTCTATATTTTAAGCAATGCAAAAAAGTAAAACATGAATTTTAAAGTACTTTGAAAGCACATTAATATGCTCCTAGTGTCCTCTGTAGATTTTGTATACACTGCACACCCAAATCCACTATACTTGCAGCATGCACAGTGGTATGCCTAGTTTACAAATGTAAATAATTTGAGCCTGCAACAAGCTTAGCACTCACACATCTTTGTTTTCTCTGCCATCTATACATTTGCTAGCCTCAAGGTTAGTAAATGAATAGCTTAGGAGTTGTAATGAAGGGATTGTATCACCTAACCATTGTTTTTACTGTAAATAAAAGATGACTTGAAAATGATTTTGTCATGTTGGCACCAATCACAAGGTGTGAGACACAGTTGCAGAGACTTAACAGACCCTGTGGGTCCCTGTCAAAAATTGGCGAGACCTCTCGACGTCACTTGTGATGTCACAGAGGCAGCGCGATTTAGTGACATGTAGCCGGTGTTCGCTTTGAGCGTCACTCAAAGTGCGCTCGTTTTACAAGTGGGCTAGTAAAATGGAATATTGAGCCTTGCCTTCTCTTGCATGCTCTTCCATACCCATAAACCTCCCCCAACTCAAACAACCTATTGTTTACACTTGTATAGACACATGTGTAAAATTCCTTGTAGAATTCAGAAGAACCCTTTCCGTAGCTGATTTTTTGTTATATATAATGGTTAATTTAAAAGTAAAAAAGACACATGTTCTCAAAGCCATAAAACCTTTGGCTTTTCAAACCTGCGTTTTGTGTTTACATAAATGTATATGAAAAATTATTAATTTCCATGTACACAGCATTTGGTGGATTAGCACACTTTCTCATACTTGCACCTATGAGTCCATTTATCTTGTGACTAGTAACTTTTATAACATACTCAGCTACTTTGTCTGTAAGTTTGAAATTCCCTGCAATTCTCTCTATATTGCTTAGACCATTTACAATAAATAAATAGAATATGTATACATACCTTTCTATTAAGCCCTGTCCTACTCTAAAACCCATGTTCTCCAGTTTAGTGATACACCTTCCATTTTCCTGAAATATTAAAAAATATACATCTTAATGGACAAAGTATGTAAACCTAACACTTTTTCAAGGACAGAAACACAGAGCCAGAAACCAAAGTAATTGGTGTAATTAGTATGTAAATATTACTCTAATTACCATATTGTGATTGCATTCGTGTAAATAATACTATTAAGCTCCCATGACTTCATTTCCAAATCATAAAGTTTACAAACTGATTATTTAACTATAATAAAATATAACAATGGTCTAACAACATAATTTTTTAATTACAATTGTTTAATACAAATAATGATTAGAAATGATCTGGTAATTTATCTGTTAAGAGCTAACATTATGAAAAATGCATAGTTGAGAAAAAAGTCAATACCAGTCATTAATGATTTAATTATACTATTTTTATTTGTACAGATCAATATCATTTGCATTTAATTTCAAATCCTTTGAGAAAAATTCGAATGCAGTTTTGGGCAGCAATTAACATGTTAATAGATACATTGTCACTGACACTGGGTTCTCAATGTTTGTAGCCAAGAAAATGCATGCTTTAAAGAAAGTAAAGTGGGTTCTTTAAATCAGTGATGGTTAACTTCTGACACCTCAACAGTCGTGAACTACATTACCCAGAATGCACAATCAGCTAACTTGCTGACTGGCAATGATGGGAAATGTAGTCCAAGCTACTGAATGCCACATTATAGCCAATCACTGCATTTTACTATGTTGTAACATGGTGACTTACACCTTTCCTATGTGCAAACAACCAGTCCCTCCCATCCACTAACTTACCGCATCTCCCTGCTCCGTGCACTTGTACACACAGGACACTATTTCATTGTGCAGGAAAAGGAAGAGAGCCTCATCAGCCATATCCTGCTTGTTCATGTTCTCTTTACTGCATTAGCAGTCTACGTTAAAACGGTTACCCCGAAGCAGGGTAATCCTGCAATTTCCCTGGTAGCCTCTAAAATCACAGTGCTAATATTCACCGTTACTGTAATAGAGCAAATCCAGCAACACTGTGTGACATCCTCTGCCAGGAGCCTGGAATGTCACTTCCGCTTCCGAGCAGGAAGTACAGGAGAAACAGTTGCCTTAGCAACGTGTGTGCTACAGCTGTGATGTTTAAACGTTTGACACAAAAACAAGTTGCCCATGTTTGCTGCTTCATTGTACACAAATTGTCCTGATGATCCCTTGTGGAACACAAAAAGTGATAGTTTTAATATTATTAATCTATAAAGCATCATCATATTCCACCTATATACAATGGGATAGCATGTAAAAAAAAAAAAAAAAGCTACTTTCAATAACAAAAACTACCTGTTATTTCGAGAAAAGAAGTCAGAAAAATATAAAAAATACGGGAAATGTGGGATTTGCATATTAAGGAATGTAGGGACACGTGTTCCACATGCTGCAGAAAGAGCATGCAAAGTGCAGCCCAGCAGTATGTAGGATGGATATACGCACAGGCACAATCCAATTAATTATTCAGGGTGGAGATCTCATAGAACCTACCATGATAAATTCATTGGATTCTGTCTGTGCGTATATGCATCCTACATACTGCTGGGTTGCACTTTGAATGCTCTGCCTGCAGCATGTGGAACACGTGTCCCTGTAAACATGGCCGATGTTGGCAACTATGGTGCTTCATAAGCAGGGGAACAAATATTTTTTTTATAGCTCTATGTGCCCCATAGTGTTTGCTCCAAGAACAGATGTGCATCCCCGCCTGTAGGGACGGTTTTATGCATTTTAGTGACTGGCAGCAGCCGCGGTGGCAATCTTGGATACTGGTGGCAGCCATCACGCATGCGCAAATGTGCCGTTGTGCTTGTGCGATCCGTCAGAAAAGTGTATGCGCATTTTTGATACATCGACCGATACTTTATGCATTATTGATGCTCCCAGCGTGGGAGCTATAAAAAAAAAAAAAAAGATATTTACCCTGTCTTGTCATTTAGCTTTTTCTGCACTGCTATCATTAGCAGTACTAAAGCTATTTAAAATAAACATGTTTTTTGTCTTGAAAGGAAATTCTGCCTTGGGCCAGTTGTAGTACACAACCTTCTATGGTGAAAACCAGTGGGATTGCCACCTCTTGTTCCAGAAAATACTGGTTACGCTATTGCCTCCATAGACCTCATATTGGCAGAGATCTGGGAGCTTGTCCCGGTACTCTTGGTTTCACCACAAAAAAATCACTGCATCGTTTCGACCCCCCCCCCCCCCCCCCCCGGGTCTTTGTCAAGCCAAGGGGGGTCGAAACATTGCCATGCTTTTTGTGATGAAAAAAACCTCACTTCAGTGCTGAGCGAATTTCTTTTTATTTATACTATTGGGGTTTGTGGAGCCCATGCTATTTTCCCACTGTTGGTTTGGGGACATAGAGGTGCGCGGCCTGTGGGAGATTGCCAGTGGTAACGCACCTCAGAACCACGATGACATTGGGCGCAGCATACCCAAATCTCCTGTGCAAATAGGAACAGTCCTGATTTGTGCTGTCTATCCCGCTGACCTCTACTTTTGTCCCGCTTTCAAAAACAGAGGAAGAACTCGGCACAACCCAGGACTTGATTGCATTCTCTGGTGTCTGGAACAGCTGTCAGGAAAAAATTGGCCTCAGGCCAATGTTAAGTCTATGGAGACAGTAACAAGGGCAGTATTTTTCTGAAGAAAAGCGCTGCCTCGACGAACCGATAAACTAATTTTAAGCACAGTTATTCTTTGTTTGCTATATTCTTTGATCGTTATTCGTGTTGCTAAAACACGATCATTACACGGAGCGATTTGCAGGTGCCATATTGGAGAACTGCATGGGTAAGAGCTTCAGAAGTGATGAAATATCACTTCTGTTGCTAGACAGCCCCTAGAGGCAGTCAGCAACATTGCAATGTGAAAAAAGGGCCATATTAGCCTGAAATCTAGGGTTAGCATAAGGATTAGGGTTACAGTTATATTACTGTTAGCATAAGGGTTAGAGGTAAGATAAAATTTAGGGTTAGGGTCAATAGGTCACTGTAGCAGAAAATGGCTAAGAAACAAAAAAACAGCTAGTTTCCATTATTTCCCCTTTTAACCCCTTCTTGATGCTAGGACGTTCTAGGCCATCCTAATTTAAAGGTCCCAAAAGACGCAAGGAAGGCATAGAGTGTCCAGCGTATAATTATGGGTACCAAGTTGAGTCCCTTCAGACTGACGGGGGGAAATGTATCCGATGCTCAAATCGAGCACCTGCTACATTTTACCAAATCGCGCAGTGCCCTAACTTACGGGTATTGCGGCAGGGACCCACAGGGTTTTTACATTTTTTCATCATATTTTATGATTTCTTTAGCAGTAAATGATAAAAGATGCTGAAAATAAAGGTATCTAAAGAAAACCTTTCTTATGCCGATAAGACCAATATAGAATTTGTACAGTAAATGAGAAAGAAGAAAATTGCAGGTAAACACAAACACCAAAGAAATGTTGAAACAGCCCATGTCATCAAGTGAAAGTCATGGACAAAAAGTCATATCACTAAGGGGTTAAAGCTTTATTTCCTGATTTCAGTTTCTGACTGGAAATGCGAGTGACAAAAAAAGGCAAACAAAACAAATGTCCTAAACAAATGAATCTTCTTTGTTTGTAAAAACATCTGGTAATGTAATTAGCATTTTAAGACACGCCCTTTGCCATGATTGGTCAGCGCTTTCAGCGTCTTGGTCCGTTCTTGTGTTCCGTACGTCATTTCCTTTACTGCTTACCGCCAGACTAGAGGTTATTGCCTCGAATCTCTCTGACCCGGAAGAGAAACCACTGTAAGTGGAGCGGACAAGATGGCCGTCGCTGTGCGCACCTTGCAAGAGGAACTGGAAAAAGCTAAAGAGAGCCTGAAAAATGTGGACGAAAACATACGGAAATTGACCGGCCGGGACCCAAACGATACTAGGTGAGACAGGTGTGGGTCAGGGCGTCGAAAGGTTTAGTGTATGTTCAGTGTAGTGCTTTGAATACGTACACCGCATGGCCTGGTAGGAGGCTAAGGCCTCTCTTGTAGGCCTTTGGCCGCAATGCTGCAACATATTACGAATGGCTTCGTGCATTTGAGATCTGTCAATATTGTACACGAATCATAGGTTAATCAGCGTCTCGTCGTTATGATGTTAATTGCATGATTCAGTGAGGCATTTAAAGAAACGGTACCACGTGTAATAGAGCACGTCTCGTCTGTTTGTCCCCTGCACTAAACGCTCTTGCTATGTTGCATAGAGCTGCAGTGTGTCTTGATGAACGAAAAATAATGTAGTTTAAGTACGGTAATAAGGAGTCAGTGACTTCGTTAGCCCGATAGGCCACTCTGCTTTTTGGGGGGGGGGGGGGGGGGGGTGTTACGCAGTACAAATATATTACACCCGTTGTGCAATATGGGTTAAAGCAAATCTTTTGTGCACGACTTAAGGATTGTTCCCATTCATATTTGTAAATTCTCTCCTATTAATGCACGTTAAATAGCTCTACAAATGTATTCGTTTACATTTGATTATCTGTATTCTAAATACGCCTGTTTTTATAACTAGTATCAGGTTAGTTTGTTGGCGTCTGGGAGCAAGTAAAGAAATGACCAAATGTAACAAAGTATCCAAATCGATAATGATGCTTGCAGTTCCCTGGGAGCACCAATTAATTAATTGATAACTTGACTCACAGCTCATGCAGATTAAACATTTTATGATGGCATGTAAAAGGTGTCTTTCCTTCAATCTAGGGAGGGGCATGCTGTTATGTGGTTGGTTAAATGTATTCAGATTCATAAACCCTAATGTGGTTGAGAAGGAAAACTGTTAAGTGTTAATCAGTAATATTTTTGCTCAGAGTAGACCTTTTTTTAATCTCATTACCATTCTTTTTATTGCATAAACTGATAAGACAAAGCCCACAATAAACTTAATTTGGGGAGGTGCCTGTGCAGCAATTGGGAAATCTTGGACACCCCAGCAGTTGTGGATTACAGCTCCCCATCATGCTCTTTCCATAAGGATTATGGGAGCTGTAGTCAAGATTAGCTATAGTATCAAAGATCAGTCCTTTAGTGATCCAGTTAGCTATTTATATTATTCTTATTGATTTGAACAAATGGAGACCGTTCCTTGAGGTTAGCAAATTTTGTACGCTGCTTGGGATGTTAGGTTATTTTAATTAACACGAGCATATCTGCTAAACTAATGTTACATTGTTCATGTTTCTCGTGTGTAGATTGTGATTAATGTTATTAATCAGACATCTTACTGTGTTGTATTAAGGGTGCCTGTATAACCTCTCGTTAAGGATGATTTATAGACCAGGGCTTTATTTCCTCCTATCTGGGTATATCTTTTCAATGTCCGTTAAGGGTGCAATATGCAGTTAGTGAACTGATTACCTGGATGCAGCCATTAACTCTTTTATGCAAATACGTTTCCTTTAACATGTTTGATTGTTATTTTGTTCCCACCCCCAATATAAACGGATTATTTCTTGCTGCTGTTTCTGGTATCTGCTTTCTATTTTATGAAAACTGGATGACATCATTACAAACAAGTACAAAGAGTATATTGTGGTCAATAGTACATAAGGTAGCGTAAGGCTGTCAGTAAAGACCTTTTTATTTGAATTTGTATACTGAATTAGACCGCTTTATGGCAATGCTTTGGACTGTTGCATGCATAGACTACCTGTAGTGTAAGGCAAGTAATACTTACTTACACATTGTAATGTATTAGACCTCCGGACACCATCTGTCACAAACATATCATACAAGTGATTAAGGTTGGACTTGTCAAATTCCATAACAGACCAATGCTGAATAGTTTAAGTATTTCTAGGGCCAAAGACTCATTAGTCAATCCATCTGGGCATTTTGATGCCCCTGAACTAGTGCCACAAACCAAGCCTTCATATTATTCCTGCAGAATTTATCCCGGGTTGCTTGGTAAACATTTAATTTAAATGTGTTCACCAGTGTTTTGTTTTGAGAGGCAGCATTGGCAAGAAACAATACTCTCCTAAAAGCCATCATTGATCCATTATCGTATTATTTGAGAGGGCATTTCATTTCCATTTTGGCATGCAGAGGTTATTTCCAGTATTTTCTAATGGGACTGCACCCAGAGATCGTGGTGAAAGTTTCTTTATTTTTTTTTAATGGACTCTGGTATCAACGCAACTGCACTGTTTGTTTTGATTTTTACAGAGTGTTACTGGCCAATATATATTACAACACTGCTTACTGTGGGAGCGATTACACCGTGTCCGCCTCTAACAGTGTGACCCATTACTTCTTTATTTATTGTTGCATTTAAGTGTTTCACTTTTCCTCTATTTAAGCTGTTACAATGTTATTCAATCTGAGTAGGTGGTTTTTATGTCCTGTATGATTTTTGCATTACATACTTTCTGTGATATCATATTTGGTGAAGTTATTTTTTGTGTTATCAGTACATTGTATAGTTGTTTCACTGCATGCCTATGCAGGTATTGGATGCCTACATTTGGGCCTTAGTTATAATTTAATTTTCAAGCTATTTTTTGGAGTGACGATGTTCCTCAAAGTATTGGCATTCTGATGTGTAACATATGTTGAAAAGTTCCATGTTTGTGACTAAATCAAGATACTTGTTGTGAATATGGTTTTTGTAAAGTTTGTGAAGCATTCACTCAGTAATGCATGTAATGAATGTAACATTGCATATACGTAGATTGCCTTGCTTGAATGGATGTATGTTTGTTACATTGACCTTCTTTCTATGCTCATTGTTATCTTGTAAATACAGAGCTACATATCTAACTTCTCATCTTTTTCAGGCCTGCACCGACAAGGAGGCTGACCATCACCGGACCTAATGCGATTGGAGGTAGAGGACGTGGTGGCATTGTACTAAGGTATGGCAACTATGTCTAAGCTGTTAGCATCACACCTTTCACAATTTGCCCAACCCCTATAAAACCACTAATGTGCTATGAATAAGTTATGCGTGCTTTATTACCTCTGGGATACATACATTTTACATACTGCTGTACAGTGTAGTATGATATATGACCAGATAAACATCATTAATCAGTGTGGTTTTGTGGCATTCTTGAAAAATTGGACACACAATTTGTAAATGATTAATGGCAGCATGCGCACATGTTGTGTGTCAATTGTGGCAACCTTTAATGCTGTCTTTGTTTTTTTTTTTTAAAGGCCTAATTTTATATAAATAACAATCATTTATATAAATCAGATATTTTTAAAGTGAATTAATCAGCAGAAATGTTCTGTTTGGTTTCCATGATTGCTCCAATTTTTTGGGAACTTTTATTCCACAATTGACTCTTAGACGTATTTTCAAAATCTTTTACTTTTTTATTTTGCTTTCAGGCGTGGACTCTCGGATAGCGGAGGAGGACCCCCAGCGAAACAGCGGGACTTTGAAGGTGCACTCAGCAGGTCAGTTTTCGTAAAAGAATTTAAAAACATTTCCCCTCCTCCTGCTCTTCTACTGTCTGCAAAACATTGTTTAATTGAAATATTGCATCAAGTGTAGGCATTTTAAATAGAAATACTTTAATGAAAGAATACAAAAAAAAATACCATATTGAGCCCTCTTTGCTCTGTATATCTTCATATGGGGGGCAGGCATGTTAAGTAGTATCTTGGGGATTATTTTATTTTTTTGTGAAATTAGATCTCTTTATATGTACTGCGCTGTTTGTGTTAAATTGCTTCTATTTCCTTTTGTTACACCACGTTCATGTTGGGTTTCTGCATGCAGTCACATTGAGCAGTCTCTGTTTACTGGCGCTCACCTGTACAACATATTTTAGATTCAGTCCAATGTATTAGTTAAGTATAAATAGCCCCCCCAAAAAAACACCTGTTCTACAAGGGAGCTTGTGTCAGATAATTTTGTTTATAATTTTTTAAAGGCTGGGCGGGGATCGTCGACAAAGGAGAGAGTCACGCCATGAGAGCGACGCTGAGGAAGAGGACGATAAAAAAGTAAGCTGCTTTACATACAGGGCTGTCCTGTGCTGGGGATTTTGTTTCATTTGCTGACCATATCTTTTCCGTTTTCCAGCCTGCGTTGCAGTCCTCGGTCGTTGCTACCTCCAAAGAACGCACACGCCGAGATCTTATACAGGACCAAAATATGGATGAAAAGGGAAAACAAAGGTACATCTTTAATAAGATTAAAAAAAATTTTGAAGACCATTTTGGACAATATTTATATTAATTGGAACATTGAAGTTTAGAAATCTTGCCATATATATATATATATATTTTTATTCTCTCATATACTAGTCTGCTTTAGTTTGTCTAACTTAGTAGGTAGTTCCCATCAATGCTCTTTACCTAGAGCTATATAAATAAATGTTAATGTAATGTAGTTTTCTTATTATTATTTTTTTTTGAGCCTTGATCCTGTCAGTTTTGGGATGATTGCTCTACTAGCTTCATAAGGAAGTACAACTTTTTAGAGAAGGTGGGGTTTTTTTGTGGTTTCTTTTCAATTCAAAAAGGTACTTTAACATTTTTCAGGGTGGGACAATGTGTGTAAAGGTCTATGTGCAGCTGTTGATATGCATAATAAAATATTGAAACATTTTATTTCACAATTCTAAAGCTCTCCTCTTTCATTTTAGGAACCGGCGTATTTTTGGTCTGTTGATGGGTACCCTGCAAAAGTTTAAGCAAGAATCGAATGTGGCAGATGAGAGGGTAATTTGCAAACTGTGACTTTATACAAATCAATTCTTTAGTTTATTCCCAGAACCTTTTCAGCTTTTTTGCAGAAATACATTCTAGGAAACCATATTATGGCTTTGGAATGCCCCAAATATGGGAGGTATCATCATATTAAGCATCCTGAATGGGCTGGTAATGCATTGCTCGTTGCCTTTGCTGTCAAGAGCTTTGTGTGCAGATTCTTTCGTTCCCAGAGAAATAACTCTCAATTATTCACTGACTTGTAGCAAAAAAGACGTCTGGAAATAGAGCAAAAGCTAGAAGTTCAGGCAGAAGAAGAGAAGAAACAGGTGGAAAATGAGAGGCGAGAATTATTTGAAGAGAGACGTACTAAACAGACAGAGCTGCGACTGCTCGAACAGAAAGTTGAGCTTGCTCACCTGGTAAGTAATTGGGACCTCCTGGATCCAGTCCTGTTACATATTTCAGTGATAGGACTGCTAAGTGATCTGCTATAGTACTTAAGTTGGCTAACCTTTTTTATATCGCTCTGCTTTTCATCTAGACAAACACACTGTTTAAAGCAGGTCTGATAAATTTGCTTTAAATATAGGAGCCAGCTGCAAATTTACGAAGTTGCCGACACATAAACCTATTTAAATGACATAAACTGATACATATTAATACGGATATAAACGCTTGCATGTATGCTAATACACATGCAGGTACACATGCTCTATATACTTACTAGACTGGCACTGGGAGGCAGAGTGGGCATTATCCTGTGGCTTTTACGAGCGCTTTTCACTCCTCACACGTGTTTCCCAGCACTGCAGCTACTGCCCATTGAGCAACCGGAGGCAGTGGGAGGGGGGAATCTGACGGCTGTCCTGCTTGTCCACACGCTGCTCGTTATCTGATTAGAAGATAATGAGCAACAGATTGTGGGACAGGATCACTGTTTTAAAATGTCCTCCTGAGCCAGGTTCTAGGCGCCCAGTATATGTCAAGCTCTGGTTTAAAGATCTACTCGTTTGCATGTAAAATTAAGTGTTTTTTTTTTTATTTCTTCATGGGATGTTGATGCTGAAACAGTCACAAACCAAGATCCAAACAGATCTCGTAACCCAGTGAAACTATGTGCCAAAAGTGCCTGGCCTTCACAGTTTGTTTTCACCCCCAAATAACTACCCAATCGTGGGTGTTTTATTTTATTTTTTTCATAGTAAATTATATGATCAAAATAGGTGTATCCAAAGAGTCCTTAACCCCCCCCCCCCCCCCCCCAAAAAAAAAATATAACTAATTTGTGCAGGTACAGTAAATGAAAGGAAAATTACAGCTAAACACAAACACTGCATAAATTCTAAACTTTTTTTTCTTACAATTTTCTTGGTCCTGGACAGTACAACATGGCCAAAAGTCCAGTCACCACCATGTTAAATACCTAAACCTCTCAAAGTGCAGAAGTGAACTTTCCATTCTTATAAAATATGCATTGTTTATGTTGACCTTTTCTTTTTTTCTGTTTCAGCAAGAAGAGTGGAACGAACACAATAAAAACATTATCAAGTATATAAGAACAAAAACAAAGCCTCATCTGTTCTACATACCTGGCAGAATGTGTCCACCAGCTCAAAAATTATTAGACGAGTCGCAGAAAAAAATGAACAGTAAGTTTTCCAGTGCTATCATCTATAGTTTATAGTTTTCTTGTTGCCTTTCATGGTCTGGGTCTCTGAATAGTTCACATTAATTTTATTCATATGATTTACAGTTGTTGAGGACAACTTATAAAAGCCACATGATTTTGAAAGGATGCAAAATGGCAGTATTTTAAACTAGGTCTTATTTTCACAAAGCATTATGCTTCTATGTACTTTATATCTGTATTTTTTTAACTAGGTTTTTTTTTTTAATGTTTTCCTCTTTCGTTAGGTATATTTGAAAGCAGACGTGTTGAATTTGCAGAGCAGTTAAATAAAATGGAGGCTAGGCCCAGGCGACATTCCATGAAAGACAAAGATCAAGAGAAGAAGCAGGACGAAGAGAATGAAGAACAAGAGGAGGATCGAGAAGATGGTAAGGTAGCTCGGCATGAGAGAGAGGTGGAGACAGGTAATCAGCCTAATGACCTAGAAATGGAGGACACCCTAGAGGAAGAGAAGGAAATTAATATTAGTATTGGGGATGTAGAAATGGTACAGGAGACCAGAATTATAGAAGATGGGGAAGACTCTAAACATAGGGAGGAAAAGATAGAGGAAGAGGGTAGAGTTGTGGTAGAAGAGCCCCCAAGTGTTCAAATGGAGGATAGTGTAGTAGAGATTGAAGAAGGCGAAGTAAAGGAAGAGGAAGAGCCACAGGAAGAAAAGGTTCAGGTTGAGGAGCCGCAGCCAGAAGAGGTTAGTCAGACATATGTAGTAGAAATAGCAGATGATATTAATGACCTTAAGCAAGTGGAAAGTGAGGAGAAGACAGAGGAACAGACAGAAGATAAGCCTACTATTGAGCCAGAGATAGAAGAACCCCAGGAGCCAATTCCAGAATTAGAACCCAAATCCCCAGAAAGGCCGGAAAAGGCCCCAGAGCCAGTACTAAATTTCCAACCCCCAGCCCATTATGAGACTCGTGCCCAGCTTGAGGCTCTGTTAAATGCAGAGGAAGAGCAGATTATTGAAAAGGAAGCTGCTGCTGTTGTATCTGCCATCTTGCCCGAGGTTCAAACAGAAGTGGTCAAAATTCCATTAATAGAGAAGAAAGAAAAAAGTAAAAGTAGGGGTAGAACAAGGAATAAAACAGGCAAGAGCAGAAGTGTTAGCAGTAGCAGCAGTAGCTCTAGCAGTAGTTCCAGTTCTAGTAGTAGTGGAAGCAGTTCTAGCAGCAGCAGTAGTCGGAGCAGTTCAAGCAGCAGTAGCAGCAGCAGGGACAGCAGTAGTAGTACCAGTAGCAGCAGCAGTGAAAGTAGAAGTCGGAGCCGTGGGCGAGGGCATGTGAGAGATGAGAAGCGCAGGAGGAGTGTCGAGCGCAAACGGAGAGAAGCATCAGGTGTAGAGAGGAGCCACAAGTCTTCAAAAGTCAGTGGCAGAGACTCCAAAGGATCCAAGGACAAAAGCTCAAGGTCTGACAGGAAGAGGACCGTTTCAGAGGGTAGTCGGTCAGGCAAAAGACCTTCGAGAAGCGAAAGAGACCGTAAATCAGACAGAAAAGATAAAAGGCGCTGACCCCTTTTGAGGCGTAATCACATCTTTTATGAAGACATGGTGCTGCCATAACAATTGCATGAGAATTGTTTTGGGGAGCTCTGACTTTATTTTCCTTTTTTTTTTTTTTTTTTGCCTACATTTGTAACTGGTTTATCGTACGGATGTAAGCTCCAACAACTTGAAATAAAACAAAGTTGAGGATTTTACCTATCGTTGCCTCATTTATTTGCTAGCCCAAATATATATATATATTTTTTTTTTTTTTTTGTAAGCCTCTTCTCCCCCTTTTACATGTTTTTGGGCTCCGAAGGGGGGCATTTTGTATTTTTTTTTTTTTAACTCTTGCTAAATTGAATGCATTTAAACATTGTTACCCCATTTTTTTATTTTTCTTCTATGAGCCCTCTATGTAACATATGTAATTACAAGATTGCAAAGAAACTGTTTGCCCTATGTGGTTTTTTTTTTTTTTTCACAATTTCCACGTTCTGATATTGCTCTAGAACATTTATTTTTCCCTGTAATATTGACCCATCTGACATAAACATTGTACCACCAAAGTGAATATTGTGTTGCTAGGTTTGGCCTTGCCTTATTCTCAGGGCGATGGTGTATTTGCGAAGAAACTAGAATAAAATAAATTAATCTCCTTTTTTTGTTAATTGGCCATCCAGCCAAAGCTGTTCAAATATGTAGCAGATTAGTATAGTACAGATGATACTCCTGGCATATGCCAAACTATTTTGTCAATGTTTTTATGTTTTATAATTTTGTAAGAGCCTTTTAATTGCTGGCCTGTTCATGTGGAAATAAATCTTTTTTTGGGGGTAATATCTGACTTATTGCCTTGATTTTAGTACTGGTATTAAATGAAGTGCTTTCCTGGATTTACTATTAAAGTAATTGTGAATTTTTACAGAGTGCATGATTTTTATTAACCCCTTCACGACCTTATGACGAGTTAACTCGGCAGTGCGCACAGCAAGCCAGTCTGCAACGGGTCCAGGATTAAGCCTCGCACCCGAGGCAAAGCTCCTGGACCCGATCGGTGGATTTCCGGGCATGTGATCGATAACATGCAAATTGGATGCAAAGTCAATGTGTTCACACACTGACTTTACCTCTAATTCACTCCCTGTGGTTCACGTTCTTATAGTGAAGCACAGAGAGTGACCAGTAAGTAAAAAAAAAAAAATAATAATTTTTATTGGTTTATTAGGTGGGATAAGTGGGTTAGTGTTGCACTAGTTGTGTAGCTTATTATTGGGAAAATAATGGGGGGAAAACTTTCCCCCCCCCCCCAAAATTTCCTCTTTTATATGTATTTTTTTAATACTAAAATGTAAATTTTTATGTATAGGGTATCAAAAGAAAGCTCTAACTGTCCTTTAAAAAACAACATATAAACTTGTATGGGTGCGTTAAATGAGAGAGAGGAAAATTATGTTTCAAAAACCGCATATTAAAAATTATTAAATTTTTTAAATTAAATTAATTAAAAAAACGCTCTGGTCTGTGGCCTAGGAAAACCCCTTAAAGGGTTAAAGGCCAAACCAAAAAGATCACTGTTTTTTGTACCCAAAGCAGCTATCCCCATCTATCCTGCATAGTAGAATAACTCCATCCTTGTCAGATTCAATGCATTGTGTGTGTGCAATCTTTGACCTGCAGAATATATAATTCATGTTTTATATGCTGACCTGCATAATGTATAATTGCTAATGTGATTTTCCTCAAATGATTTGGCAGAGGACCAACACTGATCTTGAATAAGCTATGCAAAATGTATTAAGAGTTTAAAAAATAAATTCTTGGCCTCCGGTGATAAATTAGGACTTTAGCTTATAAAGCTTGTCAGGATCAACCCAGTGAATCCAGTCCTCCAAGATGTCTCGTTAGGAATTTTCTTAACTCTGCAATCGTTCAGTTGATACAAAAAGGAACAGATCAGTTTTCTATTTAAATGAGAATTAACATTTGAGTATACAAACCATTAGGGTGGACAGCTGCACGATGTCTAATGGAAAGAGGGGTCGCCTTTACAATACAGCACAAAACATATACACCTGGCTATTGGGAAAAATGGGATAATCATTTTAAGAGATATGAAGGGGAAGAAAATTAAAAGAAAACTAAAAAAGCCCTGTGAGTGCAATCTGCATGCTGGTGTAAGTTCTGGGTGATGGGGCAAGCAGAGCAATCTGCATGCTGGTGTAAGTTCTGGGTGATGGGGCAAGCAGAGCAATCTGCATGCTGGTGTAAGTTCTGGGTCATGGGGCAAGCAGTGCAATCTGCATGCTGGTGTAAGTTCTGGGTCATGGGGCAAGCAGAGCAATCTGCATGCTGGTGTAAGTTCTGGGTGATGGGGCAAGCAGTGCAATCTGTAAGCTTGGGTAAGGCAATATATTCACCCATTATGTACACAAGGCTATATCCCACACACTGCCCTTGTATCTATCCATGCCCAGGGCAGTATATTTCCTCAGTATGTACACAAGGTTGTCTCGCACACTGCCCTGATAAATACTCCTGGACAAGACAATTCATATCACCTTGTGTACATACTGGGGCCTATGTATTTCCTTGTGCATGGGGTATATGTCAGGGCAGTGTGCAAGATAAAACCTTGTGTACATACTGGGGGTATATATCAGGGCAGTGTGTGAGATAAAACCTTGTATACATACTGGGGGTATAGATTGCCCTGTGCATGGGGTATATGTCAGGGCAATGTGTGAGATAAAACCTTGTGTACATACTGGGGGTATATGTCAGGGCAGTGTGTGAGATAAAACCTTGTGTACATACTGGGGGTATATGTCAGGGCAGTGTGTGAGATAAAACCTTGTGTACATACTGGGGGTATATGTCAGGGCAGTGTGTGATAAAACCTTGTGTACATACTGGGGGTTTATAAATAATACACTCTTTAGCCGTGCTTTTAAAATGCATGGTTTTCCTTTTTATGAACTAAAAAAATGCGTACAGTGATTTCCAGGGCTGGTTTTTATCCCCAGTCCGGCACTGGTCATAGTGCCTCATTTCCTTCTTTTGTAAAGTGCAATTCCTGGGGCAATTGGCTCTGCGAGTTTAGCTCTGCACAATATATAGCAGAGGCCGTGAGATTAATAGGCCCCTATAGTTCATATGCTGGAATAAGCTTAATACAATTGTTAGCACAGGTTGAGGATCTCACACACACCTGTCAGGATGCAAGCACACAACCGTTTATTCAGTGTCCAGCCCCCCTAAGCTGTGATATGCATGCTTAGATTATTGCACACCCACAAAGATGGGTAACAGTGTCTGAATTGAGACAGGCTGAGTATTTTGGATAACGGATCATTTTCACCAATAAGATATAGTAAAACCTCTCAGCATGAACTACAGTAATATCAATGTAAATACTGTATAGAGCAAATAAATCCCTGTCGCTGTGATGTGAGGCTGTTGGCGTGTCAGGTCTGCACACGTGACATTGTATTACACTCTGTGTGTGTGTGGGGGAATCTGAGCATGCATGGAAAGGCTATATCACAGCTTAGGGGGGCTGGGCACTGAATACACTGTTGTGCGTTTGCTTTCTGATGGGTGTGTTTGGAATTTGCATCTTGTGGATAAGAGACTCAACCTGTACTACTGTATTTCATGAGAGCTGAGAGGCTTTAATATATCTTATTGGTGAAAATGATCTGTTATCTAAGGGATACTCAACTTACATACTTATTTCTCAACCCAAATGGCAATAAGCATAACGTACCTAAAATATATATTTTTGGCTCTGAACTTATTTACTGATTTGAATCAGTGTTTTGGTTGATTTCTCTTACTGGAAAGCAACAGTATAGACTCAAGCTATTTTATATGTTCAACCCCTTCTCTTGAAGAGACCAGTATATAAAGGTTTTCAGTGCCACCTACTGGACATATATATACTTTACACATTTTTACAGTCTTTACCAGTGCCAGACTAGTAATTATATCCATAATAACCCCTTCATGCCTGATGGTGCTTTGGTCCATAAGTCTTTTTGCGTCTGGCCCCATAACTCTGTGAACAGGTTTTCAATGGGAAATGTGTCATTTGCATATGAATGGCATCACCTGTGGCTTGATATGCAAATGACACATTCCCCGTCGAAAACCAGTTCATTTGTGTGAATATTCAGGAACATCACAAGAGTTGGAATAAGCAGATTTTATATCATGTGCCCAGCTAGACTGCTCTCTCTACATGGAAAAAACACATAGCTTTATATAACATTACAAGAAGGACAGCTTACATGACAGATAATTAGTAACTTGCTATATACACTGATAACACAGTAACCTATAATTAGTTACCTCTTAAACCAGTCATCCTGCTATGGTCCGTTTATTAGAATCAGTATACCTGTAATCAGTGCTGTATTTACCGCGAGGCATCCTAGGCGGATGCCTAGGGCGTCAAATTTTGGGGGGCGGCAGCCCCCTAGCACTGAAAAAAATAAAATAAAAAAAAACAACCCGGCCCTTTAAAAAAAAAAAAGACTGCGCTTGCAGGCAGAGATGGAGGTGAGGGGATCGGAAGAACCCCCCCCCCCCCCCCCCCCCCCGTGACTTTACAGCACAAATTCCTCACTTTGGGACTGGGGACACAGAAAGCAGTCTATAAGTCAGAATTCTGACCGTAGACTTGCATTGAATGGGAGGGTAATGGAACTATTACATCACAAGGGGGGAGAGTTACGATCCCTCTTTGTGTTGGAAGGCAGGTAAAAAAAAAAAAAACACCTGCTCTCTTACTGGCTCCACTATGATACACAGAAACCAGTAAGAGAGCAGGGCAGTATCTTATGAAATCATCATGCAGGCTTTGGCCACCGTTGTAAAGTGAAAAAAATAGTATGAGACCCAGCACTCGGTGTCAAAGAGAGTTTTAATAAGACAAAGGCAACGTTTCAACCCACTCTGGGTTTTTTTCAAGGCTTGAAAAAAACCCCGAGTGGATTGAAACGTTGCCTTTGTCTTATTAAAACTCTCTTTGACACCGAGTGCTGGGTCTCATACTATTTTTTTATGAGTAAAGGACTTGGGAGACTTCCTGTGACTTCGGCACCAACGAACAAATAGAGTGCGGTCCGTATCTATTACTTTTTTACCGTTGTAAAGTGAGGCTGGCTGGAAGACTTTGGACGATGTTGCATCATGGGAAATATTCACAAAATGGAGCCAGTAGATAAGTACCTAATTTTATTTTTCCTTTGAAATGCAATTAATTCCATCATATAAAAAAACAAAACAGTGGCATATGATTTATATATGTGTTTGTTTTAAATGAACAGGTTATCTAGTTACATCTTATGCAAGTGGTAGTGTCCATTTAAGTGTAGCAACTGAGTCCCTTATATACTAAAAAGCCATGCTCCCAGGAGGAGGAACTGGAAAAGGAGGGCTGACAATAATACAATTCTGAGGGGGAAGTGTGGGCCAAAAATGTTCATGTGCGAGCGAGTGGCAGCCATGTTCGAGCCTGCTTAGACTCTCTAGAATAGCAGCAACTACGTTGGAGACCAACCAGATGTATCATGCTGGCCATGTTGGAGCTGTGAGGAAGGTGTGCAGTGACCATGGATTAAGGCATGGGCTTTAGGGGCCGCAGTCCAGTAGCCTTGGTCAGATGAGGGGCCTTCACAGGGGGCTGCAGCTCCAGGCCCCTGCCTTAAAACTGGCCCAGCCACGCAGACCTTTAAAAAATAAAAAGGCTTGCCAGTGTAGATGCTGGCTGGGGAGATCAGAAGATCTCCCCTGCCGGCAAGCAGGATGCATGGAGTCTGTGTGCTGCCCAGGTATGTTCCCATCCTGCCCCTCGTGCGCCCTGTATGTGAGTGATGTCAGAGCGCCTGGGGTCTTAGGAGCATGAGAGGCAGCATGGGGACATGTGTGCTTGGGCAGCACACAGACTCCATGCTGTCTGCCACTACACAGCAGGGAACTGTGGATTCTGACTGGGGTAAGTTCTGGGTGTGCACTGTGGGTGATGCGGCATGTGCTGGGGTTAGCCCTGGGTGTTCAATGTGATTGATGGGTCATGTACTGGGGTGCTGGGGTTAGCCCTGGGTGTGCAGTGTAGGTGGTGGGACATGTACTGGGCTAAGTCCTGGGTTTGCAATGTGGATGATGGGGCATGTCCTGGGTGTGCAATGTGGGAATGTTTTGGCAAGCCTGGGGGCAGAATGGCAAGTTTGGGGATGCATTGGCAAATCTAAGGGGCAGATGGTTGTGTTTGAGCAGAGTCTGGAGAGCAGATGGTTGTGTGGTGGTTTGCATTTTTTTCATCATATTTTATGATTTTCTTTTACAGTAAATGATATGATCGGATGAAAACAATGGTATCGGAGAAATTACTATTTATGGCGATGAAAACAGTATCTATTTGGGTACACTAAAAGAGAAACAGTAAAAATACAGCTAAACACAAATACTCCAGAAAGCCATTGTCCATAATGACCAAAAATGTCCCAGGCGCATAGTTTTTAAGCCCTTAACAACAGATGACGTGCCAGGCACGTCACGGAAAAACGAGGTCTTGGTGACGTGCCTGGGACGTCATGCACTAAATAGAGCAAAGAAAGTGATCGAGAGTCGCTTTCTTTACTCTTTCAGTGTTACTACACTGCAGAGGCATTGAACAACACTAAAAAAAAGTGCAGGGGTGCGCTACGATCACTCCCCGGAGTGACTGTAGCTGCCATTTAAAAATGGTGGCATCGTCTGCACACGTGCTTAGGAAGCGAACGAAAGTTTGCTTTCTAAGCATCTTAAGTGTTGCTCAAGTGCCTCGCTAGCAAGACACTTTGCAACACCAAAGCCCCCCTCTGATTCGATTGGTGGTCGCTCTCCTGTATGCTTTTTGGGGTAAAATACACTGTCCGGCTTCAAAATGTGGCCCCCAAACAAACAACAAACCTATGCATGGGTGCTATTCCTGTACTCAGGAGATGTTGTTGAACACATATTGGGTTGTTGTTTGGCAGTGACACATATCAAAATCTGTAAATTCATGTCTGAATTACAATGTATTTGGAGGGGGAAATCACTGCCACAAACTTTGGCAAAGGCTGGTGGTAGAATTAGTGCATGGAAAGTGTTAAAATGCCACCATTTGAAATAGCCTAGAGTGTCTACTTTTAAAAAATATATTGGTTGAGGGGGGAAATGCACTAGCTGGCTTCAGATATGTCCCAAATGGGACATGGGCGCAGGTTGTTAAAATGTCAAGCTGGAAAACCAAAAAGCGCACCTCTCAAATGTGGCCCTTTAACCACCAAACAAGGTGACAAACCTATGCAAGGGTGGTATCCCTGTACTCAGGAGATGTTGCTGAATACATATTGGGGTGTTATTTAGCAGTGACACATACCAAAATCTGTGAATTAATGTCTGAAGTACAATGTTTGTTGAAAAAAAACACACAAAAATCACTACCACAAATTTTGACAAAGGCTGGTGGTAGAATTAGTGCATGGAAAGGGTTAAAATACCACCATTTGAAATAGCCTAGGGTGTCTACTTTTATAAAATATATGGGTTGATGGGGTAAAATACACTGGCTGGCTTAAAATATTTTCCTAAATGGGACATGGGTGCAGTCTGTCTGCATGTCAAAATTTCAAGTTGGAAAACCAAAAACTGCACCTCCCAAATGTGGCCTTTTAGCCCCCAAACAACCCAACAAACATATGCATGGGTGGTATCCCTGTACTCAGGAGAAATAGGATAATCTATTTAGAAGCTGTTTTCGTTCGCTTTTGTCGATGAGGAGAAGATGAAAGTAGAAACGGCCGACTTTCTCAATATACCTCCGCTGGCTTCACCTCCCGGTACTCTCACCGTAAACAATCAGCACGCAGGCGCGAAACGTGTAGGCCTCTGACTCACCGGATGATCCCACTTTTTGTATTTGCATCAAGCTGTGGCGTTCGAATAAAACGTTTATGCACAGCACTTACCTGCAGCCCTGTTCCCTTATTCTTTTCTCCGAATGGACGATCCTCAAGCCCTTCCTTTTACAATTTGCTGATGAGGAGAAGATGTTTCAAATAAAAGTCAGGAAATGTGTGGGTTTTTTTTTTTTACCATATTTTATTAATTTTTTTATATAATATTATTGGATATGATCAAAATGATGGCATCCAAAGAAAGCCCTTCTTGTCCAGATAAAAACAATATATAATTTGTGTGGGTACAGCAAATGACAAAGAAGAAAATTACAGCTAAACAAAAACAGCACAGAAATGTTAAAATAGCCATTGTCCAGAATGGACAAAAATGTTTCAAAGGGTCTGAACTTAAGGGGTTAAATTTGCTTAAAATGTTCTACTAATGCAACACCCATAGCCGCACCTTTGTATAAATTGTTTTCTCGGTATCCACACTTCAGCTACTGTTTAGGTGACAAGAGTTTCTTTAAAAAATAACCATAAGCAACAATTTACTGTATAATATATAATCATGTATATAATTTAAGAAACTAACCAGAGTGCAGTGTTACACAATGTAAGATTTGCCACCTAGTTTATGCATAACACCATTTTACTACTAAAGAAATTCTATATGTTCTTCTTTTGAGAAGTAGAGAGGGAGTTCTTAGGGAGGAGGTTTTTCTACCAGTCGATCTTGTTGTTCTGGTTTCTTTTTAGCTCTAGGTAGAGACCTCTGCACAGATCACAGCTTGTATTGTATTAATAACATTTCGATGTTTCCGAATAACAAAACTCATGTTGGTATTTTCTGACTTTTCGGCAGGTTTTTTTTTTTTGTACAGATTTGAAGTTTATAGATCATTTTTCATGCTCTTTGTTATATTATGTTTACCTTACATTACTTAATTTCTAATCTTCCATAACTGGTATTGAATGACTGGTATTGAATGACTGGTATTGAATTACTGGTATGGAATGACTGGTATGGAATGACTGGTACTGAATGACTGGTATTGAATGACTGGTATTGAATTACTGGTATTGAATGACTGGTATGGAATGACTAGTATGGAATGACTGGTACTGAATGACTGGTACTGAATGACTGGTATGGAATGACTGGTATTGAATGAAGTGATTCACTTAAAGGACAACTGTCGGCAAAATGAAACTTATGTTTTAATTGAAAAATTGCAAGTATAGACGTTTTAAATACAGATGCTGAATGCAAATAAAGTATAATATTTTCATATTTCAGCATGCAAATTAAATTGTATGTTCTACCTCGTCACTCATTTTTGCAGACTCTTTTTTTTTTTAGTCCTGCTAGGTAGATAAGCACTACATTAAAAAATATATTATTATTAAGTGAATCATATTTTCACTCAAAAAGGTTATTTGCTTCTGCAATTTTTAGGCCCTTTTAGCCTTACAATTTCTGTCCTTGTTAACCCCTTCGTGACGCATGGTGCTTGCGTGCCAGGCGATGCAAGCAGCAAACCATCACGTTTTGCTCCAACGATTACAAGGTGATTGGTAGCCAGGAACACTATGACAGAGACCCGATCGGGGTCTTAATAGACCCTGTGGGTCCCTGCCAAAAGATTGCAAGACCTCCGGACGTCACATGTGATGTCACGGAGGCGTGCCCGAACCCGGAAGAGCATGCAAAGTGCAGCCCGGCATTATGTAGGATGGATATACGCACAGACACAATCCAATTAATTAATCATGGTGGAGATCTCATAGGACCTACCATGATTAATTAATTGGATCTTGTCTGTGCGGATATCCATCCTACATACTGTCAGGCTGCACTTTGCATGCTCTTTCTGCAGCATATGGAACAAATATGTGTCCCTGGAAACATGCACTTTCACCAGCAGCGGGTAGTGCTGCTGGATCAACAAAAACACAGCAAATTTGGAAACATGTATAAATTGAGAAGTATACAGAACAGTCAGTGTATTTGCCAAGGTGGCACATTTGTGCCATTATCACTATTTGTGCCACCACAGAGGCATACTTCCTTCTAGACTACTGTATGTTACATCAATGAGGTCAGGTTGTTAAGTAGCTACATATCAATGCTATCTTCTGCATTATACATTTGATTCAAGGCTTGGCTACAATTTCATAACAGTCTGTGACTCATGTTTTTTTGGCAGATTGTATTCAGTGTGTTGAGTACCACACCCTCATCATACAACTTAGTGTACTATTCATTCAGCAGATTCAGTTTGCTATGCAACTGGTGCTTCTTGTTTGTAGAAAAGATTTAAAAAAAAAACCACAAGTGCCTGGTGATATGTATTTCTTTTGGAAACCAAAGCTACACTGATACCAATTATTCTGATTGTATGCCAGCGAGTATTTCCATGGCACACACAAAGAGGGCATTCATTTAAATAGCCGCTAACTGAACATTTCGATCTGTTAATGATTAAAGAAAGTTTGTTTGTGCACAATGTAATTTGTGATCACGTGATCCATTTGTAAAAATGGATTTAAAATGCATTTCCAAAATCAGTTATGGGACAATGTAGAGTTTCCCAATGGAAACCAATGGAATGGTCCTGCTGTTTAGACCAATTTTTTTTGTAACTTTACCCCAGAATTGAGTTTTATAAAAAAGAAATAAATAATAATAATATTAAAAAAAAGAACTATTTGTTTCTAAAAGATAGAGTTACAAATAGGCACACAAAAAAAAACGTTGTTGAAATGTTTTCAAACAAATATAATATCACTGTTGGTGAAACCCAGAGAGACCATGCATTTTTCTGATTCTTCTGACTTGTTTTCTTGAGATAACAAGTTGTTTTCTCGAGAGAAACAAGTCAGAAAAATGTTAAAAATACATGGCCTCTCTGGGCTTCTGTAGATTATGTTCTGGGTGATGTTCTATTGCTTAAATTGTGGGCTGTTCTCTTTAAAATTGGAATTGCAAAGTGCCCTAATAATCACTTGAATTTAAGGATTTCAAATGTTAGAGACCAACATGGATTGTACTTACCTGCAAGGTGCTTTCATCAGACCTTTTACAGGCTTATATATGGTAAGGTTAAACACAACTTCACATGAAGCAATACGGCATTAGCAGCTCTGTTGCAATACCTTATGTTACGCTTTTACAAGGAATGTTCACATATACTGTATGACGGCAGGCATGTTTATGGAGTTCTGTGCAAGTCTCTGCTTGTGGTGCCACGCACCCATATCACTTCCCAAGCACCTCTGCCATTTTAGCTCCGCACCCTTTCCCATCCTCCCAGCGCTCTTCCCCATGCTTTGCCTGGCTAATGCCCCACTGTTGTCTTTTTTTTGCTGTAGGCCTTTTGTGCCCCGAGGAACAAGTGCGCCACGTCAACACTAATGGTAGTTCCTTTCCGGAGACCAAAAATGCACCAGTGTCAGATTCAGGGACAGAACAATAAGGGTGCAGCAGGGGAAAGATGCCCTGACCCCTCCTTACAAGGGGGTCCATGACAGACACTCTGTCCTGTATCACAGCCAAGGGAAAGCTGGCAACTTTTGGCAAGGTGGGGGGAGGGGGGGCATGCCAAAATAAGTTAGCCAATTTTGCAATTTTATCAGCCCACCTGTTATCCTGGGAGACTTACACATATAGGCAGGGAAGATATAGTCACAGATAAAGTACAGAAATTGATAGACAGAGAGACAGGCATGATCAGAGCCGGACTGGCATACCGGGAAAAATACCAGTAATCCGCCTTCCCTGGGGCCACTGGATGCTGCATTTAAGATTTCGGCTGCTGTGGACGCTTTACATACTGCAGCTGAATGGATGACCCGCCACTCCCCCCCCCCCCCCCCCAACCGTCTTTCTGGATGACATCCGGCACTCTTAAGAGCTTGAATGGCGTCTGGACCTTTTTCCTCCCTGCAAATGAAGGTAAATGAGCAGGGAGGGGGACAAATAGATAACCTTTTTTTTGTGTTAAAAAAAAAAAAATCTGTGTGTATATATAAGTGTGTGACTGTGTGTTCTTGTGTCGGTAAGTGTGCCTGTGTGTCTTTGTATGACTGGGTGTCTGTAAGTGTGACTCTCTGTATGTGTGTCTGTATGTGTGACTATCTGTAAGTGTGACTATCTGTAAGTGTGACTGTGTATCTGTAATTTTATCTTTGTGTCTGTAAGTGTGAAGGTGTGACTGTAAAGGTGTCTTAGGGAGTGAAAGTGTGTTTGTAAGTGCTGGGTCAGGTTCTGTAAGTGCAATCTATGTGCTGGGGAAAGTCCTGTGGGTGCAATCTGTGAGCTGGGGTAAGTCCAGTGAGTGTAATCTAAGTGCTGAGCATGTCATGTGAGTGCAATCTGCATGCTGGGGCAAGTTCTGTGAGTGCAATCTATGGGGTAGGAAAAGTCTTGGGTGCTGGGACAAGTCCTGTGAGTGCATTTTTAATTCTGGGACATGTCGTATGAGTTCAATATGGGTGCTGGGGCATGTTCTGTGAGTTCAATCTATGTGCTAGGGCAAGTCAGGTGAGTGCAATCTGCAAGCTGGGGTAAGTCCTGGGTGATGGGACAAGTCCTGTGAGTGCAATTTGCATGCTGGGGTAAGTCATGAGTGCAAGCTACATTCTGGGGTTAGTCCTGGATGATGTGACTAGTTCTGTGAGTACAATTTGCATTCCATTCTGGGCTCACGAGTGCTGTGGCAAGTCCTGTAAGTGCAGTCGATGTGCTGGGGTAAGTTCTGGCTGGGGCAAGTCCTGAATGCAATCTAAATGCTGAGAAAAGGCCTAAAAGTGCTGTAAGTACAATCTGAATGCTGAGGTAAGTCATGTGAGTGCAATTTATATGCTGAGGTAAATCCTGGATTTGGGGGCAGGTCCTGTGAGTGCAATCTTGGGGCTGGGGTAAGTCCTGTAAGTGCAATCTGAGTGCAGGGGTAAGTCCTATAAGTGCAATCTGCATGCTGGTGTAAATGCTGTGGCAAGTCCTGTGAATGCTATCTGGGTGCTGAATCAATATATCCACCCATCTTTACAAGGTTATATCTTACACACTGCCCTGATATATACCCCTGCACAGGACGATATATGCCCCCACTATGTACACAGGGTTATGTATCAAACAGGCAGAACAGGTATAATGACAGATAAGGTACAGATATTGATAGATAGACAGGCAGGACAGACATACTGACAGATAAGGTACAGAGATTGATAGATGGACACATATAAACAGGCAGGGCAGATAGAATGACAGATAAGGTACAGATATTGTATGTATGTGTCTGATAGACACAGGCAGGACAGATACTGTATGTAAGGCACAGAGACTGATAGACAAAACAGTTAGATAGAAAGACCTACACACCAGGTATCCAACTGTGGCCATCCATCAATTTCTGTACTACAGCTACCATAATATGCTGCCATTCTAGAGAGCTGGGGGGAATTATGGGGTTTGTAGTGAAAAGTGGTGTAGCCCCATCCATTGAGCTAGGTTAGAGAGCAGCCTGGGGTGCAATTGCCCCTCTGTCCCCTTAACAGCCCCCCCCCCCCCCCCCCCATCAAAGCCGTTTATTAGCCTTTTATTAGAGGGCAGCCTGGGGTGCAATTGCCCCTCTGCCCCCCTTGCCAGCTCTCCCCTGATCACAGCCACAGTTAGCCAGAAACTGTACTTGGTCTTGTTCTGTCACTAGTCAGATTAATGGTTTGTGAATTATTTAGGTCACAGTTATTGCCAGCTATGATCATTATACTGTAGCTTGTTCAGTACCATGAAGTAATCTTCCAGCACTGTGTATAGCTTACAGCTACCTGGTGTTCCCTTCCATTGAGCAGTATGACAGGTTCCCTAAGGGCCTAAATAAATCTATGGGGAACACATGGCTGATTTACTCTGGCATGCTCATGAAAACATTTAAACCTTGTCAAACATGTGAACAATCATCAGAATTATTTATCAGTGTATTGTGATTAAATGTAAAATAACTAAATAATGAATATGCAATAAACATAATCACAGCCATACAGCTGATTCAACGTCACCAGAAGTGGCAAGGTCCAGACTTCTGACAGGTCGAGAAAAATGTCAGAACACCAGCAAGCTGACAGAGACCCGCATGGGCAGGGTTAAGCAGCAGCAGGAGGAGGAGGAGTAGAGGGGGATCTGTGCAGACCCCACACTTCAATGATTGCTGGCACCTAGAGAGACATGGTAAGGGTGCTCCCCCCTAACCCACATCTTTTACAATATAAAAAGCCCCAAACTGAATATTCAGGGCTTTTATTGGGAGACTCTTGGATTTAGCCCCCTTCCCCCAGCAACACCTCTGCCAGAGGGTCTCCAGACTGTATGCTTCATGTTAAAGGCACAGTATCACCCAAAAATGTTTATACTGTGAATGTAGAGCATAAAAAATGAATGATCTATACATTATATTAGCAAAACTGCAAGCAAACGCCTAAATTGGGTATTTGCATACCGTGCCACAGGTGATAATAAGCAGGAGACTCCACTGACACATTTAAAACACATTTTTCTCCTAATTTGGGCATTTTCTTGCAGTTTTACTTACACAGTGTATAGATCATTTTCAATAATTTGTTGTGCTCTACATGCACAGTATAAGAAATGTTCAGGTGACACAGTCCCTTTAACAAAAAAGGTCCATTCCTTCTACTTTCATGCAGATTGGGGGGGAAGCTGGGGGGGTTTATATATATATATATATATATATATATATATATATATATATATATATATATATATATATATATATATATATATATATATATATATATATATATATATATAAGTCCATTCTGTTTATTTTAAAAGTGGAGCAGTCACCTTGGAAACCAATGCAAAGCTCCTGCTGTATAGACACCATTACACAGGATTGAGTTTTATAATTAACCCCCTAATTACTTTCCTGTTGTATATAAAACATATGAGTCCTCTGCTGTGACAATCCATGTGAAACCCTGGTTACCTTCTGTATTATAAACAAAATACATGTTTCTCCAAAATATTCGGATTCCTCCCCTAAAAAGAATGTGAGAGGACGGCCCTGCAAGCAGTGCTTGGTATTGGCAGTAGGGGTGTGTGCTTCTGCTGCTCAGGTTTTGGAAGGGGTGTGGCAGATTTGGGCGTGAGTCCATCAGCAGTCAAAGCAGCCTTTATATCAGCCATACCCACCCAGCATCTACCGTCTTTCTCTTCCTGGCTTGCTGCTCCACCTCATCATTCTGTAAGTACTGCATGCTTTATATATAACAAGGTCCAATCCATAGACACATAGAATGTATCACCAAATAAGAACCATTCGGCCCACCTAGTCTACTGAATACTTTTATTAGTCCCTGGCCCTATCTTATATCTAGGATAGCCTTGTGCCTATCTCATTTATGCTTAAACTTCTTAATTGTGTTTCCTTTTACCACTTCCACTGGAAGGCTATTCCATACATCCACTGCTCTCTCAGTAAAGTAATACTTTCATTAGTCCCTGGCCTTATCTTATATCTAGGATAGCTTTATACCTATCCCATGCATGCTTAAACTCCTTCACTGTATTAACCTCTACTACTTCTACTGGAAGACTATTCCATACATCCACTACCATCTCAGTAAAGTAATACTTTCATTAGTCCCTGGCCTTATCTTATCTTATATCTAGGATAGCCCTATACCTATCCTATGCATGCTTAAACTCCTTCACTGTATTAACCTCTACCACTTCTACTGGAAGACTATTCCATACATCCACTACCCTCTTAGTAAAGTAATACTTTCATTAGTCCCTGGCCTTATCTTATATCCAGGATAGCCTTAGGCTTATTTGACGTATGTTTTAAACTCCTTCACTGTGTTAACCTCTACTACTTCTGCTGGAAGGCTAATCCATGTCTCCACTACCCTCTCAGTAAAGTAATACTTCCTGATCTTACTTTTTTTTTTTTAAACCTTTCTGTTCCTCAAATTTAAGACTATCTTCTTCATGTGGCTTTTTTTTTTCCCCTTCCTCCTTTTATGTATTTAAATGTTTCTATCATATCCCCTTGGTCTTGTCTTGTCTTCCAAGATATACATGTTAAGATTCTGAAACATATCATCATTAGTTTAATTCTGATCACATTCCCAGTTATGCAATGGAGATAAAGTTCTCAAAGTGCAAGAAAAAGAAGGAATGTTCCATTTTGTTTCTATGGTAACTGCTCCATTCTTAGATTTTCTTACTACAGAATTTTTTGTAAGCATATATGTTAAAATGGTAACTTCTGTTTCAGTACTAGCTACTCCCCTGTTTTGTAGATGGGTAATGAAACCATAAAGGTTTGGTAGTTCTGGGGAATGCAGTCCTGGATAAAATAACTAGGGTTATGCCATTTATTTATTTATTTATTTTTTGCTAGGGTTTTCTATGTTACCCTGCAATATGAAGATGTCTAATGTACTAAGACTGAACCCAGTTGGTTAATCAGGGTGGTTGTGTACACCACTTAAACTGGTTTAATCTGCTTGTCTGCAGGGCAACATGTAAAAACTGTGTGTCTAGAAAAATGGCAACACCAGTCCAAACCAGTAATCCAGTAAGAATTGGCTGGGTGTGGGTGTAACTGGAGTCCAACTTGAAGAGGAATAAGTTACCCAAACACTGATAGTCTCCTGAATGTGGAGAATACACACACACACAAAAAAAACCCTATTTGGGTTTATTTGCAAATTACATTTAAAATTGTTCTTTTGATTTGTCAAGCCACAATGTGATGTCATCAATGGGAGACATGTATCAAACATATACACATTTTCTATTGCATCTGTTTCCCTTTACAAGTACCCAAGTTCAGAGATCACCCTACCCAAGTGGTCTATTGACTAAACAGCCAGATGTCCATTTTTCATATCACCATATTAACAATACATTGTGCTGGGGCACATGATAAGTTTCCCCTGGATTGTCCCTGCATAGTGTATAGCTAAACTGGTGAAATTGAATCTTCAACTCATCTTTTTGTGAATGGCCCCAAATGTTTTTTTTTATTTTTTTTTTTGGTGTATTGAGTTAGGCCTGCCAACCAGGTATTATTTATTTTTGCGCCATTTTTGCTTCTTCCACTGCAGAATCATGGGAAATGTAGTACCCATTGCACGGTACGGGCATTCCTGACGCAGGCTGTGGAGAAATGCAATTCGGATGCCACATTCGGCCCCACATCTGAGCCAAGGGGTCTGGAATTAAAGTAGGAGTCTGGGAGGGGCCTTCTTGAATTAAGGCTACTGACCCCTAGAAAGCAATGTCACTATATTCCTCCCCCCCCCCCCCCCCCCCCCCAATTTTCTGATTTATTATAGTAAAAGTGAAATGATTTTAGTTATGTTGGCAATGCTAGAAAAGTGGTAAAAAAAGATGGCCCACTTTTGGCCTGGGAGCCATATATCTGTCACCCCTCGGTCTGCCTGACCTTTATTTTATCCTCGATACAGAGATTATGGGCTTTAGCCATGAGAGGAATATCAAACTGGAGGCCAAAGTATCAGGGTTTGAGAAAATGTCCCCATTCAGCTGTACTTAGGGTTTCCTACCTTTTCTTCAAAAAAAATTACCAGCCATGCTACTTCCTCCATAGACTTAACATTGGGGTCAAGCCAATTATTTAAATACCGGCCAGGTGGCAACCCCAGCTGTACTTCAAACTCTGGTAATTTTGCCGATTCCCGGTTTCATAATAATAAATCCCATGTTTACTACCTGTATTGAGATCCCAAAATGTCTCTGGCAATAGCTGGCTGCCAAGACTATGTTTTGTAAAACATGTAGCAGCTTGACTCAAATGGAAGTTTTTTTTTAAACCTCATAAAGAAAACAAGAAAATCGTAGGCTTCGGAGTTACAGCTGAATTTTAGTCTTCACAGTTTAGTAGCATGTTAAATGTCTTTTTTGTGTGTTTTTGTTCCAGATAGTTCGAAATACAGGAGTAAAAATAATTGCGCTTATAAAAGGAATGTGTTTTCTAGCTCTTAAAATAGACCATTAATTGATTTTGATAGAAATCCATGCACAGATTTAGTAATGTTATAGAAAATTTGGAATTATAACTTCCTCCTGTTTGGTAGCGTGTATGCATCGCCATAGGTGCCGTTCTCCAATCTCCATCTTTTCTATCCATCTATCCCCACCAGTCTCCGTTCTGCTGCGTCTCCATCATTTGCGTTTCTTGGCATTGGTTTCCGCTCCCAATTGCTTCTATTCTTTTGCACAGGTGAGGGGAATCCAGTGGGGACAGGGGGAAAAGGCAATCGGTCTCTCTGCTGGAATATACACCTAGTGTTGGGGTCTGGGGCCCTGCACAGTTGAAGGCTTGGGATAGGTCATGCCTATGTTCTGGCTTCGTTGGCAGTGGAGAACCAAGGGAGCAATGCTGGAGGTCTGTGCCAACTGAAGCACAGGCTTCTGGATCTGTAACGGCAAGAAAAACAAACTGGTGGCTGGTTAGAGGAGACTGAGCTTCTCAACCATCTATTGCCATGTACAGCTCCCTGCTGATGGCAATCCGGAGTACTGTTGCTTGGGAGCCCTATCTGATGATGGATTGGAGACACGCCTATGAAATTTGTAAGACCAATGCCAAACAAACGGCAATCCTTTTAGATTTGCAATATGCCTCCTGACAATTCACAGGTAATTAATTGGCTTGGACAGTGGTCACAGTCAAGGTATTGTAGCCTTAAAGTGGCAAGTATTTCATGACTTCTAGAAAGACAACAAGAGCAGTTTCCTCTGGAGACTATTCAGATTTCATTGGTTCACTTGAAACAGTGGACTGTGTGAGGGGCTGGCATAGTCCCTGAATCCGTGCCTTGTAGGGGATGTGATGCACTGCTGTTTGCAGGGCGTGCAATGATCTCGGCAAAGTCATTTGGCCCATGTCCTTGACGGCATATACTTTCTACGCAAAAATAGTTAAATTCTCCATATAAACCATTGTATAAATGACTTTTACATGAGTCCTTTTTTTCTTAATTTCTTAGCTATAATTTCGTATATTTTTGGTTAGGTTACTGCAGCATATGTGATATAGTATGTATAACTCACTACATCCAAACATGCACTCGATTACCAGACCAATAAGACCATAGATTAGTTGAGAGACACTTGGTGGTGTTCAGTCCTTTCCTCTCTGGTACCTTGCCAGTGATGCCAGCTACTGCAATAGAAAATTGTGAAAACAAATACTACAGCCTTTTTATTTCTGATGTAAAAATAATTGGGTTGGGTAAAAAAAAAAAAAGCAACTGCAATAAAACGGCCAGTTAAAACAGCCTGGATAATGGAGTTGCCACCTTGACTTTAAAAAAAAAAATACCAGCATTCCTACTGCTTCCATAGACTTAACATCGGCATGGTGCCAATTTTATACCAGCCAGGTGGTATCCCTACTGGTTAATGAGTATATTGGCATACTTATTAGGTTAAGCAACAGTTACATTCAATGAAGCTCTGTATTTAGGCCGTTTCCCCCTAACAGTCCATCATTTAGGGAATACCCATTTTTGTTTTGAAAAATAGATTATAAATTTAGGTGTTTGTTTTATTTTTAAACACAACTGGGTAATCTCCAAATTCAGGATTGGTTTTGAAACCACTGCTCTCATCCTTCTTTTGATTGTCCTAGTCTGAATTGTCTTGGGTCATGTGCTGGCCTCTCAAAGGAAAACAAATGTTCTCGGAGCAGTGGCTTTTAAACATGCCCACTAACCTCCTATGGTACTTTGGGGTACCACTGTAGCCATGTGACTCCTGGATAACTGCAGCATTGCACACTAGTTGGCCTTAACTAAGGTTACAGGCAGCACCCCACAAAAGGAAGGCCTGCAGGGTGGCCGGTATGCAATATTCTTCAGGTTGGCCAGCCACTGGCTTCATTAAACATGGCGATGACAGAATTCTTCTAAAAAGCCAAGAGATTCTGGGCAATGAGTCTAAAATCCATGATGTGGAAGCCTGCCAGGCACTAAACCAACATGCCCTTTTAGAAAGACTAGCCCTGCACTAACTAGCCTGTAACTGATACCTAGTCATGGATAACTTGCGCACAGAGCTCTCTGCACAATAATGGATTACGTGTTCGTTGTAACCTCCTTCGTTCAGTTGGCAAGCTCTGGCTGGCCTGCTAAATGTATGATGCTCCCCTCCCAAATGTCTGTATTGAACTAGGTTGAGACAAAACCGCTCATGTATGGCTGTGTGATCAGGAAACGGTGCTCCACCCATTCCTGCCCCCCCCCCCCCCCCCCCCCTCCAGGCTAAGTAATCATCCAGTATATTCTGATGTGCGTCACACTAACATTATGTAAATTAGAAACTGCAGCAACTGGTTTGTCTGCCAATCCCAAAATATTTGAATTATTTTTCATATATCTGTGCCTTAGTTTATGCAAAGGTGTGTTGAAACATCCACAGCTATTGCACTATTCTTTCTATCTGTGTCTTTTGTTTTTTTTATTATCAATTCTTTCTTTTTGTTTTTTTACCTATCTGTCTTGCCTGTCTCTCTATAATTTCTTTTTGGTTTTTTTTAATGTAAGTTTATACAAGTCGAGTTATTTTATTAGGCTGAATTACTCCCACTTCTATTTAATCTGCCAATTATATTACAAATAAAGACCTTTATACTGTTGCAAACCTTTTTGGTTTTCTTGTAGTATTTATTGAATTGATTGTGAAAGCCCTTTTCCTATGTGAGGATGCAAAGTATCCAAAGCCTTCCTAGTAAAGCGTTCATTTGCTCCAAGGAGTCATGTATAAAGTGTTTTTTTTGGAGGCAAAAATGTGATCCTGGTTAACCTTAACTGTTTATGCCTACCCAGAATCCCTTGCAGTGGTGGCAGCACTGCAAGTTTAAGACTTGTCCATAAATACTGCAACAATGCTTTGCAACAGTATGAATCCATGCCTTTTGTTTTGATTTATTCGGTTCTGCCATTTAGTATCATATTTGCTGGTTTGAGGGGTGTGTGGCTTTCTTGATAAAAACATTTTTTTTAATTTTGAATTTTTTTTATTTTATTAGTAGTGTTTTGATGGCAAAATAAGTTTTAGTGGCAGTGATGTGTATTCTGGTTAATGATGATGAGAACTAACCATTTAAATAATTTTTTTGTCTTGTTTCCCCTCTTTCAGACCATGGCAGATGATTTTTCGGTAAGCTCCTATACTTGTCCATTATACAGTGCTCCTGTACATGCAAATATGTGTCCAAAACTTCAGTAAACCCTATACCAGTAACATGTAAATAAAATTCCAAAGAAAATGAACTTTTGAAACAAAAGTTCTATTCTATTATTATAATTATAATCTAGTTTTAACCTTTTCAAGCCAGATGGTGCATAGAATTAAAGTGGCATCTTTTTGCTCCTGGCCTTGATCTGAGTGATCAGGATTCTCTGCCCATGTTTCCCTGGCTCCCGATCAGAGTCTTTTTAAAGCCAAGAAGTTTTATCACATGACTATTTGGACAGATGTAGCCGTTCACTTGGAGGTTCAGCTACAGTAGTGTTGGTGGATATTGAGAGAGGCTGCACAAGCTCTAGTTATGCTACAGGGGGAGTCACAGACTAAGTTAGATAAACAGAGACAGACTGTGCATGAGTTAGCAGGAACCATGCATTGTAATTTACAATATATAGGGGGGGGGGGGGGTTTTGAGTCTGTCCATCTAAACATTGATTATACTACAAACAAACCTTTATCTATACCTTGTTTTGGCAAAATTTCATGAAATAAGAAATTTTAAAATGTCTATAGTGTCTTCTGCTTATTACATCACCTTGTGGCTTGGTATGCAAATTAACTACCTTTTTATTTATTTTTTTTCAATGGGAATTTTTGTAATTTGCATATGAAGCCACAAGGTGATGTCATAAGTGGCAGACACAACAGGTACATTTTAAAGGGACATTCCAACCTGTGTAACCCTTGCTTCCTTGAAGGAAGAGAGGGTTAAACAAAACATGTCCCGCACTTTAAAAGTAAATCCGACGTGTATCTTGATGGATACACGCGGGTTTACTGTCTGCTGTGTCTCGTGTTTTGTCAGCACGCACACAGCCAATCGGAACGGGGGCTCGCCCCACTCTGACTGCCGAATGCTAGCGCAGAGAGAGACCCTCATTTTTGCATGGGATCATCAGGGGGGACTTAGTTAAGGACCCCCTGCTGATCCCATGCAAAAACGCAGAGAAAGCCGGTCACCGACCAGGCGGCTGCCTGCTTCCTATGGCAGCTGTCGGTCAGAGGATAAACCGGCGTCCTCACAACAGGAACAACTTACATTTCACTTGTGCTTCTCTATTAGAAGCACAAGTGGGGGGGGGGGACATTTAGTGTCTCTTTAAAGCCCCCCCTTTTTTTTTTTTTTTCATGCATGCAATTTTGTCACAACCATGTTTTTTTTTTTATTTATTTATTTTTTTAAATTCTGCATAAAGTATGAGTGACTCCCCTTTGCTTATGGTGACCCAAGGTTTCCAATTAAAGTCACAAGAGTCCAATATCCGTCCACTTTGTTTTTTAACTTCTTGCTTTAAATCGGAATGTTGCGAATGATGAACAGTGGTTTTCTGACATGTATTTGTCTCTCTAGTTGACAGATGCCCTTGCTGGTCAAAGCAATGCGAACACCCAGCAGTCTCAAGGCCAAAATTGGCCAGGTGCCCCGTGGCCAAACCAAAACCCTGCAGCTGGCCAACAATATCCAGGTGCCCCCCAGGGCCAACAATATCCAGGAGCCCCTCAAGGCCAGCAATACCCAGGTTTTCCTGGTGCCCCTCAGGGCCAGCAATTCCCAGGTTTTCCTGGAGCTCCTGCAGGTCAACAATATCCAGGTTACCCAGCCCCTGGCCAAGGTGGACAGGGCCAGCAATATCCAGGATTTCCTGGTCCAGGTCAATACCCAGGGGCTCCCACCCCAGGATACCCAGGGGCTCCCACCCCAGGATACCCAGGGGCTCCCACCCCAGGATACCCAGGGGCTCCCACCCCAGGACAGCCAGGTGCTGTGACCCCAGGACAGCCAGGTGCTCAAGGATTTCCACCTCCCACTGGCTCTGTGGTAAGTATGGGTGGGGTGATTATTGGTAAGATGCTAGCCATTCCTGCTAAATGGAAAGGGACCTGTAGTGTTCCAATGAATGTCAAGCTGCTCTTGACTCAAGCATTGCAATAGGTTCACTGCAGGTAGTCTATTGTTTTGAGTCCCTATGTTGTGTCTTCAGCTACTGACTTTATATGCTGTTCGGGTATTCTAGAATTTGTAAACAAATATGCAGAGGATCGTGTTAGTTTGTAGTCCAAAAACTGCTGGTGGGCCCACAGTTGGACATTGGAGCTATAGAAAAAATGTGTTTGTGTGAGATTCCCTACTGGTCAGTCTCTAAGGGTAAAAACACTTCTCCACCATAAGCAGAATGGGCTCCAATTTACTGGCCAGAAAATCACTCCGGGTGCAGCAGTCCCATATAGATGAGGGTGCACCAGTCCCATATAGATGAGGGTGCACCAATGCCGCTGACTACACAGAGTAAATGATCAAAATTCCAAAAACAATGGGCACATCTCGATTCTTCCCTCAAAAAAGTAACATATTTATTGGAAGGCCAACAGAACTTGACGCGTTTCGCGTTCAAACTGCGCGAACGCTCAATCTACCTGGCAGGCAAGTCTACTAGGTTAAAACCTAATGACTTCTCGGCACATGCCATAAGTACCCAGAAGTAGCTGATCTATTGATATGGGGTGTGGTGTTCTCTACATCGGAGGGAGGAGCACTGAAGTGGGATTTCGGTTTGAGCCTTTGCATGAGAGGACTGGGCAACATGAAGTTCCTGACAGTACTAATGCTTTTAATGCAAGTCTAGTGCAAACTGCAGCCCTCCAGGTAGCAAGGCAGTATGGGGGATGTAGTCCTTTTAGAAGGTTGTAGTTTAACACCCAGGTGGATAAAATACCATTGTGACTTTCTACACTCTTATTGCTCTGCTGTCTTACAGAAAATACCTTTTCACCAGCCTATGCCATCGGGATTTCTGCCACGCTACTGGGTTACTCTCAAAGGTGTAGTGAATCCAAACCCAAAGAGGTAAATGCTATGCTCTAACCGCCTGTAAATAAGATCTAGAATGTGTGTGCAGATAAACATGGGACCCATCTAGTCTGCCCAATTTCTGTCAAAACTAAAATCTGAATATTTGTAAAATTCCCCCTGGCCTTGATCTTAGATCTAGTATAACATTGTCTATCCCATGCATGCTTAAACTCCTTCACTGTATTAACCTCCATCACACCTGCTGGAAGTTTATTCCATGCATACACTAGCCTTTCAGTAAAGTAATACCTCCCGGTCTTCTAAGCCTTTGCCCCTCTAATTTAAGACTGTCCTCTTGTTGTGGTTATTATATATATTCATTTATTTTAAGTTTACCTTGCTTCTTTTACTGTGTTGATTCTGTATTTAAATATCTCTATCATATCCCCCCTGTTACATCTTTTCTCCCTCCAAGCTATACATGTTAAGATCCTTTTAAACTTTCCTGGTAAGGTTGGTTGTTTTTTTTTTTTTATTATCCGGCAATCCATGAACCAGTTTAGTAGCCCTTCTCTAAACTCTCTCTCCAAAGTATCAATATCCTTCTGGAGATACGGTCTCCAGTGCTGCGTACAATACTCCAAGTGAGGTCTCACCAGTGCTCTGTACAATGGCATGAGCACTTCCCTCTTCCCTTCAGCCCAGCTAAAGCCTCTCCCCTAGGCTGCCATGCGTCCCGCTAAAGCCTCTCCCCTAGGCTGCCAAGCGTCCCGCTAAAGCCTCTTCCCTAGGCTGCCATGCATTTCCTGCTGCTCTATTACATTGAAGTAAGTAAATAAATCCCTTTCCTCAGATGTTGTGGTTATAACCGTACCAAATATACTATATTCTGCCCTTGGGTGATGGTAAACATTATTGATGGGTGTGGGGATGTCTGACACATCCGCGGCTATTGAAGAGCCCCCATATTGGACCCCCCCCATGCGTTCCACTAAAGGCACACATTTCCTCCTCTACAGAATACCCCTGTCCTCTTATGCCCCATCCCCAACAATGTGCCCAGTGCCCCAGATTGACACTCGTGGCCTAGTACCCTTCAGTTTTTTTCGCTAGCCCATTGTACATCAAGTTAACCATAAAATCCCTGATGCCTTTTTGCATGCAACACAAATCAATCTTTTTTTTTTTTTTTGCATCCAAACGGTAACCTGTTATCTCATACACTTTATTTCTTCTTCTTCTAGATTTAACATAGACTTCAAGAGAGGCAATGATATTGCTCTTCACATTAATCCCCGCTTTGATGAACAGACCAGGGTCATCGTACGTAATTCTATGGTAAACGGGAAGTGGGGATCCGAAGAAAGAGAAGGTGGAAAGTTCCCTTTCCAGCCAGGCCAGCCTTTTATGGTAACATTACATTGGTATCTTCTTTTCAAGCCTAATTGTGAGGATGATCTGCTTGCTGTGTCTCTGACCCTTACACTCCATGCATGTTTATTGTGGGCCTATTTACCACCACATAGAAGTGAATCACAGGGTATAGGGACGCTTTGTGACTGAATCATTTGGGTCACTTTTTTTACCTTCAAGTTAGAGCACATTTAATCCTGATCAGCCCAGTGGCATAGTTGCCTACAGTCCCTAATTTACAGAGACAGTCCTGCGTGGTGCTGGGTTCAATTCACTTTTTAAAAATGTATTTCTTTTGCACGGAGTTCATGAACATCAATCATGCTGGACAGTCGTCACTTGATGGGACTGTCTTTATAAATCCAGGAATGTTGGCATATTTAGGAAGGTGTTCAACACGTTTAAAACAAGTATGTATTTACTCTTTAAAAGGAGGGGGTTATACTGTAAAGAGGCCTAGATTTATTTATTTTAACCCGTACATTGCTGGGCTTCCCAAACAATTGCTAGCTTGAGAGTGTAACTTCTCATATACAGCATAATTCATTTTTATTTCTCTCTCTCTCTCCAGCTTCAAGTGCTTTGTGAAGCTGACTGTTACAAAGTGAGTGCCAACAATGAACAGCTTTTCCAGTACCGTCACAAAGTCAGGGAATTAAAAGACATTACAGGCTTCTTCGTCGGTGGCGACATTACTATTTCCGATATTTCGTTCGGTACGATTTAAGTGTAACACAGAAAACACCGCTCAACATTACAGATCTGATCTCCTGGGGAAGCTTCTATCAAAGTAGATGGAGGAATAAATGAATCTCTGTATTTCACTCCAAACTGTTTTAGTAACTTTGGCTTTAAAAGAAAAGTTCCCCCTAAACCTCTGTATATGAAAATACTTTATATTGGTGTAGCTGATTTGATACGGAGTAATAAAAGATTTGCAAAAGATTTTTTTTGTTTTTGTTTTGTAGCCCTGGGTTTAAATGTAGGTCGGGTTATTGCTGAAACTAAATGTGGCAATCTACATGGAAACCAATCACAGTCCTGCTCATTGCTCCACTTCTAGACCTTCATCAGGATGTTTGTAACTTCTAAATGAATAATTTTAATTAACAAGTGTGGCATCACCACCCAGCCAGTAGTTGCTCTCAAGCAAGCTGGTAAATGTTAATTCTGTTGGTGCAAAAGTGGAACCCAATACTGCTGACACATACTTGTACATTATTCATCACTTCTAGGTTCAGTATGCCAAGTTATTAACTAGCAAATTGAAATTCCCAATATTCTGCTGTTGGCAGGTTTCGGAGTTCTCGGCCCTTTAATATTAGGGGAAATTAAAGTTCCTTAAACCAAAGATCAGCCCCAATCTGCTGCACTGAGTATCCAAATTGTGAGTTTCTTCAAGCCCTGATCTGGTGCTATTGGGCAGATCCGTTTATATATTTAAAGGCATGCCATCACTTAGTGCTGCCACCTCCCCCATGAAATGGGCCCTGAACCCTCCATGGCTCTGATGGGCAGTATGGACTGCCATGCAGTGTATGAGATTCCAAACATCCCTAGAGGTGAGATCAGGGGCGGGCTGGGCCGGGGGGCAGGGTGGCAATTGCCCCCCAGGCCGCCCTAAGCTATTTAAAACACGGCCGCTGGGCCAGTGTTTAAAAACAAAACAAAAAACAAAAAAAAAAACCGTGCTTGCAGGCAGAGACTGAGAAGGGATCGGAAGATCCCCTCTCACCTCCGCTCTGCCTGCAAAGCTGCACGGGGAGCCGAACAGGCAGCACAGAGAAACCTCCGTGCTGCCTGTTCGGCTCCCTGTGCAGTCTGACACGGAAGTGCCGACAGTCACGTGATCAGCGCTCTGACGTCAGACGCGCGCCGATCACGTGACCTGTCGGCACAACCGCCGGGAGGCCGAACAGGCAGCATGGAGGGACCATGCTGCCTGCCACCAGGGAAGTCCTGCCACTAGCCACCAGAGAAAAAGGTAAGGGGGGGGGGGGGGGCTTTTAAACACTGGCATATTATTGGACAAATTGGCTGGGGAATATTAAATGGCAGAATAACACTGGCATATTATTGGACAAATTGGATGGGGAATATTACATGGCAAATAAGACTGGCATATTATTGGGCAAATTGGCTGGGGCATATTACATGGCAAATAAGACTGGCATATTATTGGGCAAATTGGCTGGGGCATATTACATGGCAAATAAGACTGGCATATTATTGGGCAAATTGGCTGGGGCATATTACATGGCAATTAACACTGGCATATTGGGCAAATTAGCAGGGGCATATTAAATTGCAGATAACCTTGGAATATTATTGGGCAAATTTACTGAGTCATATTAAATTGCAGAATAACACTGGCATATTATGGGACAAATTGGCTGGGGAATATTAATGGCAAATAATATTGGAAATGTGTATGTAATGGGGTGATGGAGGCATGTAAATGTGGTGATGGGGCATGTCCTGGTGTGCAACGTGGGTTATGGGTCATGTCGTAGGTGTGCAACGTGGGTAGGGGGGGGGGGGGTGCCCAAATTTTGGGATATTGGGTGTCTAAATCCTGGCATGTTGAGGGGCATAATCCTGGCATTTTGAGGGGGAAATCCTGGCATATTGAGGGGGCATCATCTTGGCATATTGAGGGGAAAATCCTGGCATATTGGGTGTCTAAATCCTGGCATATTGAGGGGCATAATCCTGGCATATTGAGGGGCATAATCCTGGCATATTGAGGGGGCATCATCTTGGCATATTGAGGAGAAAATCCTGGCATTTTGAGGGGCATAATCCTGGCATATTGAGGGGCATAATCCTGGCATATTGAGGGCATAATCCTGGCATACTGAGGGGCATAATCCTGGCATTTTGTAAGGGAAAATTCTAGCATATTAAATGGCAAATCCTGGTATATTGTGGGGGAAAATCCTGGCAATATTCGTTATAAAACAAGGAAAAGATGGCCGTGGATGGGGAGGCGATTCGATGATGCAATGGGCCACTTGACTGGATTTGCCCCCCAGGCCTAAAGCTGCCAGCCCTCCCCTGGGTGAGATGCTCATCTGCCCATCACTATTGGCCATGTGCACAGAGATTGATGAGCACACCACTTCCAATACCCAAGGGAGTATCTTTGTGCTGCCATAGCAAGAGGTTCGATCAAATGGCAGGGCTGAATAACTGACTTTCAAATGGTGACTTTTATGGATCTAATATATAATGGCCTAATTCAGAAGAAAGAGAACCATCTGAACCTGCACTCTGGAGCATGGCTATAGAATTTACAAAAAAGTGCAATATAATAACCTTGCCCTACCCTAAGACATGTCAGCTGTTACTGAACAAAGAATAAGAACCATTCAACCCATCTAGACTGCCCAATTTAAAATGACTAAATAAAAATCTTCTCCCTAGGTAAGCAAGCGTCCAGCTAAAGCCTCTCCCTAGGCAGCCGAGCATCCAGCTAAAGCCTCTCCCTAGGCAGCCATGAGTCCAGCTAAAGCCTCTCCCTAGGTAGCCATGCATTCAGCTAAAGCCTCTCCCTAGGCAGCTGAGCATCCAGCTAAAGCCTCTCCCTAGGCAGCCGAGCATCCAGCTAAAGCCTCTCCCTAGGCAGCCGAGCATCCAGCTAAAGCCTCTCCCCAGGCAGCCGAGTATCCAGCTAAAGCCTCTCCCCAGGCAGCCAAGTATCCAGCTAAAGCCTCTCCCTAGGCAGCCGAGCATCCAGCTAAAGCCTCTCCCTAGGCAGCCGAGCATCCAGCTAAAGCCTCTCCCTAGGCAGCCGAGCATCCAGCTAAAGCCTCTCCCTAGGCAGCCGAGCATCCAGCTAATGCCTCTCCCTAGGCAGCTGAGCATCCAGCTAAAGCCTCTCCCTAGGCAGCCGAGCATCCAGCTAAAGCGTCTCCCTAGGCAGCCGAGCATCCAGCTAAAGCCTCTCCCCAGGCAGCCAAGCATCCAGCTAAAGCCTCTCCCCAGGCAGCCAAGCATCCAGCTAAAGCCTCTCCCTAGGCAGCCAAGCGTCCAGCTAAAGCCTCTCCCTAGGCAGCCAAGCATCCAGCTAAAGCCTCTCCCTAGGCAGCCGAGCATCCAGCTAAAGCCTCTCCCTAGGCAGCCGAGCATCCAGCTAAAGCCTCTCCCTAGGCAGCCGAGCATCCAGCTAAAGCCTCTCCCTAGTCAGCCGAGCATCCAGCTAATGCCTCTCCCTAGGCAGCCGAGCATCCAGCTAAAGCCTCTCCCTAGGCAGCCGAGCATCCAGCTAAAGCGTCTCCCTAGGCAGCCGAGCATCCAGCTAAAGCCTCTCCCAAGGCAGCCAAGCATCCAGCTAAAGCCTCTCCCCAGGCAGCCAAGCATCCAGCTAAAGCCTCTCCCTAGGCAGCCAAGCGTCCAGCTAAAGCCTCTCCCTAGGCAGCCAAGCATCTAGCTAAAGCCTCTCCCCAGGCAGCCAAGCATCCAGCTAAAGCCTCTCCCTAGGCAGCCAAGCATCCAGCTAAAGCCTCTCCCTAGGCAGCCAAGCATCCAGCTAAAGCCTCTCCCTAGGCAGCCAAGCATCTAGCTAAAGCCTCTCCTTTGGCAGCCAAGCATCCAGCTAAAGCCTCTCCCTAGGCTGCCAAGCATCCAGCTTAAGCCTCTCCCTAGGCAGCCATGCGTCCAGCTAAAGCCTCTCCCTAGGCAGCCATTGCATTGAAGTAAGTAAATAATTACTCCTAAATCCCTTTCCTCAGATGTTGTGGTTATAACCGTACCAAATATTCTATATTCTTCCCTTGGGTGATGGTAAACATTATTGATGGGTGTGGGGATGTCTGGCACATCCGCGGCTATTGAAGAGCCCCCATATTGGACCCCCCCATGCGTTCCACTAAAGGCACACATTTCCTCCTCTACAGAATAGGCCCTGTCCTCTTATGCCCCACCGCCAACAATGTGCCCAGTGCCCCAGATTGACACTCGTGGCCTAGTACCCTTCAGTTTATTTCGCTAGCCCACTGTTCATCAAGTTAACCATAAAATCCCTGATTCCTTTTTGCATGCAACACAAATCAAACTTTTTTTGCATCCAAACGGTAACCTGTTATCTCATACACTTTATTTCTTCGTCTTATAGATTTAACATAGACTTCAAGAAAGGCAATGATATTGAAAACACCGCTCAACATTATAGATCTGATCTCCTGGGGAAGCTTCTATCAAAGTAGATGGAGGAATAAATGAATCTCTGTATATGAAAATACTTTATATTGGTGTAGCTGATTTGACACTGAGTAATAAAAGATTTGCAAAAGATTTTCACCCCTAGTGGGGGGTGTTTTTTTGTTTTTGTTTTGTAGGCCTGGGTTTAAAACGTAGGTCGAGTTATTGCTGAAACGAAATGTGGCAATCTACATGGAAACCAATCACAGTCCTTCTCATTACTCCACTTCTAGACCTGCATCAGGATGTCTATCTTGTTAATTTACATTATTCATTTAGAAGTTACAAAGTGTGGCATCACCACCCAGCCAGTAGTTGCTCTCAAGCAAGCTGGTAAATGTTAATTCTGTGGGTGCAAAAGTGGAACCCAATACTGCTGACACATACTTGTACATTATTCATCACTTTTAGCTTCAGTTTGCCAAGTTATTAACTAGCAAATTGAAATGCCCAATATTCTGCTGTTGGCAGGTTTCGGAGTTCTTGGCCCTTTAATATTAGGGGAAATTAAAGTTCCTTGAACCAAAGATCAGCCCCAATCTGCTGCACTGAGTAGCCAAATTGTGAGTTTCTTCAAGCCCTGATCTGGTGCCATTGGGCAGACCTGTTTATATATTTAAAGGCATGCCATCATTTCTTCCTCAGGTCAGGTGCAGCTAGAGAAAAAAAAACTAAAACATTTTCAACTTCTCCTGATTACAGAAATACCCCACATTCATTGGTGCCCCATGCTTTTTGGAAGTTAGAGGGCAAAAACTATTTAAAACGTTTTAGAAGTTATAACTAACTCTCAAGGTGATTTGAACTTTCAAACAAGTGGGGCAGTTTGTGGCACACGGCAATGTTATCTACCAATATCTCATTAGACTGTGGTAGTCACCGAAGCAGTTTATACAAAGGCCTGGCAGTGAAGGGCAAGATGGGCAGTGGTAGCTTGAATCCTTTCTTATTCCCTTTTTCGTGCTCACACGGCCACGTTTGGGTGGAGCATTTTTGCAGGCAGTGGGTTGGATTCTGCAAGGGAAATGCCTCTGAGTGAGTCTCATGACATTTTCAGATTGTAAGCTTTCTGGGAAAACCAAATTTTGAAATTATTTGTATCTGGAACTCCAGGAAAGTATATTTTTTCTCTTTGTAGATTTTTGTGTACAACACATAGGCATTGTACATTGCCATTTGTAAAAGGTATATGGCTACCTTCTTGTACCATGTCTTCGTCTTTCCTTGTACAAGGTATGGAACAAGGCATTGGTCCGCTAAGTCCCCTCCCCCCATGTGCCTATTGTATTGCACTATGCAGCAGGGTTTTCTAGCGTGCTCACTTGTCAATCTCACACGCACTGACACTGTGCTTTCATCGTGTATTGTAGTTAACATAAACACAGCTTTTTTTGTCCACATATCTGACAGCAAGTAGCTCCTTGTGACGAAAAGCCGCGGTTGTTCCATGGCTAAGTTTTGGCTGCGCAATCTGCTTGTGCAGATCCTTCCGATATTTTCTAATGGTCCCACATGCAACTGTCTCAAAGCAGCATACATTTTCAAAAAGTTCTATGCTCGTATAATAGTTGTCAACATACAAGTGGTAACCTTTATTTAGTAAAGAGTAGTTAAGAGGAGAAGGTCCCACGCTATTTTTCCACTGATACCAATGGACTCAGGGCACCCTGGGGGATCCACTTTTGAGTCCTTCCCCTCATAGAGTCTGAATGTAAAAGTATACCCTGAGCCGCTCTCACACAACTTGTAGAATTTTATTCCATAGCGTGAGCGCTTAGTTGGAATGTACTGCTTGAAAAACAGTTTCCCCTTGAATTTCACTGACGACTCATCGATACATATATTTATTTCTGGGACATAAAGATCTGTCATAGCTTATACAGCCTGTCATATTGTGGATCAGTTTTAGGGGGACACATAGTATTATCGGTAAAATGTAAAAAACGCAAGAGGAGTTCAAATTTCGGTCTGGACATGATCGCTGGAAATAGTGGAGTAGTCAGAACTGGGTGCTTAGCCCAGTAGGACCGAATTGTAGGTTTTTTTTTTATTATTCCCATTGCAAAGACCAAAGCAAAGAATTGTTTTATTTCCAACAGGTTAGTGGTTTGCCAGAGATTGCGTCTTATATAAACGGAGTTGGGGTAAGCTGTGAAATACTGCGTGGCGTACAAATTTGTCTGTGTGACTATGTCCTCAAACAAGCTGTCTTCTACTAAAAGAGAAAAATATTGATATGGCTCAAAATCATCATCATTGCAGGTAATGCCAGGGGAGGCTGTGAATGGGGAATTTCTGGAGCCAATGAATTTGGAGGTGCTCATGTATAACTGTTGTAAAAAGGCACAGGATTAGTATTTCTTATTTGAGGGGGCTGTGGATTATCAGCCATGTCACTTGATGTGTCAGACATGGGCTCTACATCTGATGCAGTTAGAGTCTCACAGTCTGACGCCAGAATGGCATAAGCCTCCACGGCAGAGTACATTTGGGACATTTTTTTAAGTGTTTAAAAAAAAAAGTACCTGCAAAAAATTCACACCACCCAAAACAATAGAAAAAACACACAGTGTACTGCGTAGACTGGCCGCAGGGATGAGCAAGTGGCAGAAAGGGTTAAAATTAATTTTTTGTATTAATAAAATTTTTTAAAACTTATCACCACACTGTGGAAATCAAACTGATCACAGCTGTGTCCTACGATGAGGCAGGAATCTAACAAAAGTGGGGCAAAAAAAAAAGATCACTGACGTGATCAGACTGATCACATTGATATAATTTGATCAGTAACAGGCAAAATGGTTAAGATTGTATGTATTATTAAAAAAACAAAACAAAAAAAAAACAACTTTAGAATATAGTAAAAAGTAATAATTGTTTAAAAATAAATAAATTGGGGGTAAATGATCACCACACTGGGATGATCAGACAGTTATGTACTGTGAACAGGCAGGGAAATAAGGGGTTCATTTTTATTAAAATGATCAAGAACCCCTGAATATCACTCTGGAACACTCTGTATCTCTGATCTGTCACTCTCTGTACCTCACGAGCAGTGTGTGAGGTACAGAGGGTGAGAGGGATACAGTGTCAGTGTTTCTAAACATTGACTTAGTCATGTGATAACTTTGATCGTGGTGATTCGCCACTCATCGTGATCACATGGACGGAAATATGCTGATTTGCTGCTGGGAGACTGTCTATGTTGTCAGGCAGTCTCCTGTTCCCGGCAAGCCGGTCCAGCAGCTTACAGGGGGCGGAGATTGATTCACGGCTGGGACACTGCCTAAGTGGCCAGGCAGTGTCCGGTTGCTGAGAAGCTGGTTTTGAATAGTGCCCATGTGTGCACTATTCATTTTAATGCAGGACGTGCTACGGGCAATATTTTTCAGGAGGGCATGAAGGGGTTAAAGGCTGGATAATGCCTACGGGAGGTGTAGCTGTAAAGATTGTGTAATTAAAGGATTGCTTCATCTAGGGCCGATCCTAGGGTCACAGGCGCCTAGGTGCAGGTTTACTTTTGGCGCCCAAAAGTGGGCGTGGTTATATTATGAACTCCTCCCCTTTAGACACAAACTTTTATTTTAAATAAAGATATATATATTGCCATAATACTGTGTGGTGGTTTTATTTATTTCTGTGATGCTCAGCCAGCAACATGGGAGACTTTTTGTTGGCTAGCAGAATGAGTTTTAACTACCGTTCACATGATGTCCGACCAGCCAAAGTCTGGCTGAGCATCACTTGAAAAGAACCCGCACCTTCCAAAAGGTTAGAAGGAGACTCTCAGCCAATCAGACGAGCTGAGAAGTATCTCATGATTGGCTGAGACTTTCACTCAGCTCTTAATATGGACTGTGCATTGTCCCAGATTGAGGCTCCCTGGTACAGCATAGGACTGTCCAGGGCAATCTGGGACACATGGTCACCCTACAAAGCGGGTACCTACCGTATTTGCTCGATTATAAGACGACCCCCCAAACTTTGGATATTCCTTTAGGAAAAAAATTAAAAGCCTGAATATAAGACTACCCTATAGGAAAAAAGTTCAACTTGTATATATTCACATGTAAATTGCTTTTTTAATAAAAAAAAATTATGTAAAAAAATGCATTTCTTGTTTTTATTTCCTTTTATGTGCCAATGCTGCTTCTCGCTTTCCCCTGCCCCCTGCTTTGTCTCGCTCCCCTTGTCTCTGTCTCCCCCCCCCCCTCACCTGTTTCTTGCTCCCTGGTGGCTAGTGGGGGCAGCCGGGGGATGTCAGACATCCTCCATGCTGCCCGACACTTCCATCTATTACGTATCGTGCAGACATCCCCCAGCTGGCAGAAAGTCACGGGTGGCTAGTGGGGCAGCCGGAGGATGTCTGCACGATATGCGCAGACATCCTCTAGACAGGGGTGCCGGCCGGCATTGTGGTGCGGCCGCATGGAAGGGGCACATCGGATTTCCTGAGTTCCGGTCAGCTCTGCGGTGCTTTAGGAGCGCGACTGGGCCCCAATGATGACATCAGCGCTTGGAGGAAGCTGTCACTTATCGTCCTCCCAGCTAACAGAGCACTGCGCAGGAAGAGACCGCCAGAGAGGAGGGAGTCAAAATGGGAGCTCTGACTCCCATCGTCATGAGGCAACCACTGGACCCCTTGGAAGTCACTCTCTTACACCTAAAAGGTAGCAAGGGTGATTACATATTTAACAATTTGGTTGTAAGAGAATGTGAGTGTGTGTTTCTGCATGTTTGTCATTAAGTCTCTGTGTGTTTGTGTCAGTGTGTGCCCCTATGTACCTGTATGTGTGTCACTGTTTTTATCTGTATGCGTGTCATTCTGTGTATGTGCATCAGTGGTTTTATCTGTAGAAGTGTCATTCTGTGTGTCTGTATTCGCATGTGTGTCCGTTTATGTCTGAGTTATACAAATGGAGGGGCAGGGAAGATGCATGGGGGGCTCCAGGGTACTTTTCACACTGGGGCCCTGTGTATTCTGGTTACGCCTCTGCCGGCTGGACACTGGCACTATGAGTGGAACTGAGATAGTCAGGGCACTTCTGCCCGCTTCCATACCCGTGTAGGTCACAAGATGGCCTCAGGGTCATAAATCCCATTACACTTTCAGAGAAAATATGCCAAGGCCTCATAATTGACATCCTTGAGGTACAGGTCTACAGACCTATCCACCTCTCCGCGAATATACTAACTCACGGCGGCTGATATCTTTACTGTATTATTGACGTTTCCCCCCCCCTCATTGAACGCTGTGTGAACAGTCCAGACATCACAAAATGTATAAAACAGGTGACCTTCAATGTTATGAATAACTGAACAACATGTCAAAATGCATGTATGTTCATATACGTCATGCTTTACATGACCCTTGACTCGAAAATAAATAGAATAAATAAAACCACAGGTGAGCATCACCAATTCATTGCTATTTGTGTCTAATCAAGCTCATTTAAATATTTTAAAGAAATTAAAGTTTTTATTTTAAGGCAAGGCCTTCATCTGGATTGGTTCCCCATTGTCACCTCCCCTCGAAAAAAGAAAACACTGAAAAGGTTTAGATTTTTTTTATTTAACTATCTGGAAGAGTGGCTTGTTGTTCATTCAGTTGCACAGAGCCCTATGCAGCAGCATCCTATGTAATTGAGCTTCCGTAAAATAAACCTTTAATGTATACATCATAAAGATCAATGTTAACTCACAACAGTCTAAAAAATATATTGATTTGTAAACAAGTTATACAGAATCTGCTATTTAAAAAAATATTATAGCCTTGTCTACGGTTTCAAACCATATACAGTTCAATAGCGTGGGTTTATGCTTCTATATATAAATACACACTTCCAAAAGAATGGGGTGCTGACAAACACACTTATAAATAGCTCGGAATATCAGGAACCTTACAGACAGCAAATTGAGAAGATGTCGTCGATGATGGTCCTTCTGAAGGGTTTCAGTTCTCTTGCTCTCCAGATACATCAGCAGAGACACAGGGAGAGCTGAACCACACTTTTACATTGGTGAAAAGACAATCAAGTCATTGGTGGAAACAACCGCGTCAAACCTCAAGGGGGCGCTGTTCACCTGTCAACAGAAAGTGTGTAAGTCTTCTGGACCATGCTTTGAGCTTTTTGGCAACATAAAAAATAAAAAAGTAACAAAATAAAAAATAAAAAAACACCTGCTGTTTAAAGGCTGGATAATGGCTAGGGGAGGTGTAGCTGTAAAGATTGTGTAATTAAAGGATTGCTCCATCCAACCATCTTTTTAATATAGCACATTTACTTTAAATCTTTACCCCAGAATGCTTTGTGCAGGAATCACATTGAGCAGCACTCACACTATGATCTTTATTCCAGCCCAAGTAGCACCAGATGTTTAAACAGTAGGGTGACTTATTATTTTGTGCCATGCAGGGACACAGTATGTCGCAGATGAGATTACAGGCATAAAATGATATACACATACGCACTGACAAGCAGTTGGGCAAGGACCGATGGTGCTGTCAAGTAATCATTGGGTCAGAGATGGCATGGTACAAGTTTACACAGATTCCCACAGTTTGGGTGTTTTACCTGATGCTGACTGCACCTTCCAAAAAGGTTTGAAGGAGAGTCTCAGCCAATCAGAAGAGCTGAGAAGTATCTCATGATTGGCTGAGACTTTCAATATGGACTGTGCATTGTCTCAGACTGAGGCTCCACAGGACACCATAGGACTGTCTAGGGCAATCTGGGACACATGGTCACCCTACAAAGCGGGTACCTAAATTTAGTTTGTTTACGTTAGATTTTCTTTTTATGGAGAGTTCAAATTATAGAAATACAAAAAGATACAGTGAGATCAGTAAGAAAAAAAAAAAAAAATACAGGAGGGTAGGTTCCATAGCATGGATTAACAGGACATTAGAAATAGAGAAAAGTCAGGGAAAAACCTTAACAATGCTTCACAATGACCAAAAATAACCATATAATAAATCACTGACAAATTTGAGAGTCTCTCACATTAAATACAATACATACATTTAAAAAAAAAAAAAAAAAAAAAAAAAAAACACCATTAAAGAACAGGAAAGCAAAGAAAAACCATGACAAATATCTAGGATCAAATCACAGGGATTGTATCGGAATACCGATGAATTAAATAAGAGGTCACAGAACAGATTTGTGGTGCAGAAGTGTCGTAGCTGGGGAGACATCTGCCTCCGGACCAATAATATGTTGGATTTAATAAATCACTTTCTATAGGATTCAAGCAGGGAAGCCAGATATGTGATCTCAGATCAGTAATGGAACCTCCAGCACTGGACTCTTGTGGGAAGATATGGTATAGAGTGGAGGGGGTTTTTGTACAAGTAATCCACAAGAAGATATTGAGGGAATACAGAGAGGGCCTAATCATCCAGGAGGAAAGGAGGTTCCTGTATCCAGACTTTTGACATGATCCCGAAACTGCAGAAAAACCATGACTCAGCCACCCGGAAGACCCAATGTCTTGGATGGGGGCAGTTGGAGGGCATTAACAGGTTTGTGGACTACATTACAAGACCGAGGTCTACGGTCGTATGTCAGGGACATGACTTGTTTTGAAACGCCTAGAGGGCCTCATTGCAAGGTCAAGAGCTTCACCCCCTAAACCTGCAGATGTGAGTGCACCCCTTTTCAGAAGGTAGTCCTCCGCTAACCTGATCTTTCCTGCTCTTGGGCCTATGATCGCAGTACTCACCAATCCTTGACTGACACACACACACACACACACACACCTTTAATGCAAAGGGTTTAATAAAATAAAGTTGCCAAAAATATATTAAAAATCAAAAGTGGCTTACGTGATCAGGCTCATTACTATCAATATGTGAACTCTGTAGGGATTTCTCCGTTTTCTGGACACTATGGAAACAAGAGACATAAATATGCCGAACATCACACAGTATCATAGTCAAAGAATGGCTACATGTTCTACTTCATTGTTCCGCTTTACTGTTTGTACACTGCCTGAGTCCTTTGTTAGTGTGTTATTGCAGACTCCATTGTGGATTCAGGACATGTACTTTCATACTCCATTTTGGAGTAAGCACATGTTCTGACACCATCTTGGAACTCTCAAAGACATATGGCCTGGCGCCATCTTGGAACTCCTAACAAAAACTTTCATATAAAACCCCGAACCACAACAACTTGCGTAGTCGGCAGGATTTTGCTGAAGTTGTGAATATTAACGACCAATAACAAAATTGACATATTTTCTAAATTACCGTATTTATCGGCGTTTAACACGCACTTTTTTCTCCCTGAAAATAGGGGGAAAATGGTGGGCGTGTTATACGCCGATTGGTGGCAAAAAAAAAAAAACTTACCTCGTTCCTGCTCTGTCCCCCGGTGCTCTGAAGCTGCGTGGCTGTGAGGGAAGCGTTGTGAGCTCCCCTCCAGCCGCGCGGTCAACAAAGTGTGATTTTTTTTTTTTTTAAACAAACTTTATTGTTCCACGCGGCTGGAGGGGAGCTCACAACGCTTCCCTCACAGCTTCAGAGCACCGGGGGACAGAGCAGCAAAGAGGTAAGTACTGGAGTCTGGCATAACAAGCATACTAAGGGGCATTTTAAAATGGCATATTGGGGGCAAAATCCTGGCATATTAAATGGCATATTGGGGGCAAAATCCTGGCATATTAAATGGCATATTGGGGGCAAAATCCTGGCATATTAAATGGCATATTGGGGGCAATATCCTGGCATATTAAATGGCATATTGGGGGCAAAATCCTGGCATATTAAATGGCATATTGGGGGCAATATCCTGGCTTATTAAATGGCATATTGGGGGCAATATCCTGGCTTATTAAAATGGCATATTGGGCTTCAAAAGTTCTTTATTTGAAATTAACGTTTTTTTTTCCTGAAATTTCCTTCTTAAAATGAGGTGCGTGTTATACGCCGATAAATACAGTACATATTTATGAAACATTAATATTGTATGATATTTGATTGTTATGATTAATATTTTTCCATAATTTATATTTTTATGATTAATATTTTTTCATTATATATTTTATTGATAAAAATATTAATAATTTATATTTTATCCTGTGCATTTTTAGTCAGTAGGTCTCCCAAGTTATCTACAGCTTTAAGGGGCTTATTCACTAAACTGTTATTTGTAAGCTGGACATATTGGCAGTGTCCTTTTTAGAGAGTACAAACTTTGAATCATTATAGACAAGTGCTCATTCATTTGTAAGAGGGAGCATTAAACATAAGTCAGGTTCTGCACTGCCCAATGTAATATCATGCAGTATATGTATGGGATTTTGTTTTTAATTATGCTTGTACCTTAGACAGCTAACTTTGAGCCCTTGTTCCCTAGGAAAGTGTCTAACTAGCATCTTGTACCATTACATTGGACGACAATTGACTAGTCAGACTCGTACCTAGACAAGGGACTTTAATATTTGTATTCTGGGCATGCAGATACATGAAAATTCCCCAAACCTTTGCATGTGTTTAGTATGAGTTTATTTTCTAGAAGGGCAAGAAAAACATTCAACAGTTTGTGTGTTCTGTATCCTTCACTGTAAGGTTGCGTGTTTTCCCTGAGTGAAAGTAAAACACATAAGTGCAGCCTGTGTATGCGTGTTCGTGGTACAATACATACTAGTAAGGCTCACTATAAAACACGTATGATTGTTCTGCTGTCTGATTGCGCTTGAGATTGACTGAGAAAATGGGTTTCCTTAAGAAGTACAGTGCATTGATGATGGGAGGTGTATTGTCAATTTGTACATTGTATCTTAACTAAACAATTTCTCCAAAATACCTTGTGTTTCTGTAATTTGCTGCTCAAAATGCCATATGTGCACAGAGCTCTTAGACAGTTGCACTAAATTAGTGTGTTTTTGGGTCTCTTCAAATTCATTTTTTGTTTTTGATAACGTTGCTTGCGTTTTACCCGAGTTGTTAGTGTGGGCTGTACTGTATGTACACTGCCTGAGTCCTTTGTTAGTGTGTTATTGCAGACTCCATTCTGGATTCAGCACATGTACTTTCATGCTCCATTTTGGAGTAAGCACATGTACTGACACCATCTTGGAACTCTCAAAGCCACATGTTCTGACACCATCTTGGAACTCTGTCATATGGCCTGGCACCATCTTGGAACTCCTAACAAAGACTCCATTTTGGACGTGTTTACAGTGCTTTTCACACTCCCTTCTGGAGTAACTTTAACACAGCGGTTGTTGTGAAACCTTGCAATTATTTCATATAAAACCCCGAACCACAACAAAAATACAAAACATCTCATCTCTGCTTAGCTAGCACAATGGGTATAATGAAGGAACAGATAAAACGACTCCTTTTTTACATCAGAGTCACTTTAAAATTTTATTATTACAGTTTTTTCCCCCAAACAGCCCCAAAAAAGCTTTAAGATTATTAAACAGCTTCAATCTGATGGAACAAAAACATAAACCATATACTAATTTCTCTCTAAAACAGCAGTGATCTTCAGAGCAGCAACTACCTTTCTTCCTCAGGTTCTTCAAACAGTTTCCTTTCCGCCGGAGATTTGGCAGCGACTGGCGAATCTGGAAACGGCACACATTCGTCCTCTGTAACGCTGATGGCAGGGGCATCTATAGATTCTTGAAGAGTCCTTGTGGTTGAATTTGGCGTGGCAGATATCTGGGAAGACCTGCGGCTTGATCGAACACCTATGAGAAAAAGAAAAAAAAAAATAGATTATTTTTTATAAACGTTGGGTTTCAAATGGTACCTTAAAAGGGTTTTAAAAAGGTACCTTAAAAATGTACCTGCCATTTTCATTTGAATATTAGAGTCATGGATATTCTCACATAGGCTTCTATAATAGAAGCACAAACCGAATAGTCAGGGAGGGGAGAAGAGGGGAATATAGCGTCTTTAACAGCAGATATGCATGTGACTAGAGGAAAACCAAAAGTGTTCTGCTACGTACCATTTTTCAACTTTGCAGGGCTCTCGACCCGAAAGAATACTGCATCAAAAACGATCTTATCCACTGGCGTTTGAGGCTCTGGAACTGTAACCTCAGGGACTGGATCAATAGCATTGCCTTTGTTTTTCATGGCAGCTTTGATGAAAGCCAGGCGGCTCCGAGCTGCAGCTCTCCCATTGTTATCTTGAGTGCGCTTTACTGCTGGAGCAATTTTCTTCTAAATTAAAAAAAAATAAAAAATAAAAACAGAAACAGCAAAGTTCAAAATGATAAAAGTGGGTAGGGGCCGGGGACGCACCGACGGAGAATTAAAAACTTTTTTTTTTTTCTCTTTATTTACTCTCTCTCTTTTCTATTTTTCCTTTTCTCTAGCTCTTTTCATAAACCCTGGGAGGATCAGACCCTTTCTATTTGTGTTTCATATATTGTGGACTACTCTGGACAGAACTTTATTTGCGAAACACACATATGTAAGATCTACATGTTTGTATGTTTTTATAATTGTATAAAAAGATTATATATATATATATATATATATAAAAATTGATAAAAAGCTCACAAAATATATGCCTTGTGAGGGCTTACATGATTCTGATACACACACACACACACACACACACACACACACACACACACACACAACCCCTTTATAGTTACACCTATGATCAGTCTCAATGACCTTTTTGCAAGGTGCTTGATCCAAATGAACACTGCATCAAAACCCATCAGTGATTACACCAAATGGCTGCCAAAATCACTTAATAGCCTCCTCAACTGACCAGTGCAATTAACAGATCTCGTTAAAATGCACCAGTCAAAACCCCAATTTTTTTCATTTGGAATGTTTTTATTGAGTTTGTCAAAATTCAACATTAAGGGTAAGTGGGGGTGGGATGGTCAGCACAGTTTAGACCAGTCATTACTCTTGAATATAATGGTACAGCATTACAAAATAGTAGGTTAGAGAAAGGTTACTTTCGCTTTCCCCGTCTCCAGAATCTATATCAAACAATCTTTTTTCTTCTCTCCCTTCCAAGAGTAGCAGAACAAAAAAAACAAAAAAAAACACAAACACCCCCAAATAAATCAAAGCCCCAATTTAAGGTGGCGTAAGATCTATTCATTGTGCCAGTTAAACTGCAAGCAAAATGTATAGATTTCCCTTTACCAAAGGGTATAATCTTGTTGCCGTACCGCTATGCCTTGGCAATAAACTACAAAGATGGTAGTGGCGATGGATCCTGTACTATATACTCAGCAGCTGTCTTGGAAGATTTGTGCATATACCTACCTGAACGTGCACAGCCATGTCAAATGTGGCAAACACTTCTCTAAAAGTTTCTTTATGGCCACAGGGAGAAAGGTAGAGGAAAAAAAAAAAAAAAAAAAGGGATGTGCTACTGTCTATTCTCCCCTCAAAGGCATATCAACTAAGGTATTGGTTTCAGCCCAATACCCATGTTGATTATATTCCACTTAATCTCATTCATATTAATCCTCAAATCCCCAATTTCCAAGAGATGCACAAATTGTGCTGAGCTTGCAGTGAGAAAGTACTTACTTTTACTACTTTTTTGGTCTCAGCATCATTTGGCTTCCATGAATTTTCCTCAAGCTTTTCAAGATTATTAAACTTCTTAATAACATCTTCGATCTGATGGGAGAAAAACAGAAACCGTATACTATTTCTCTCTAAAACAGCAGTGATCTTCAGAGCAGCAACTGTAACACATGCTACAAATAAAAGGCTTAAAACTACACACTATATGCTATTAAAGGGGGGGGGGGGTAAATAAAACCAAACAACTCTTGCCCAATCTTTATTGCACATGGATATTCTAGTAATAATCCAGTGTTCTGATGGCAATCCCAGTAAGCAGACAGAGTCTTATCTCATGATGATCAAACATCTGCAGTGCCAAGGTTAGCCATCACAGCAACCTGATTGACACCCCTTTGATAAATAGTGACTCTCAGCATCCTACTGAAGGTACCAGGCAAGGCAAGCTGGATAAGGAGTACAACTATAATGCAATAAGTACCTAACTCCGCACACTCTGGAGAGACTTGTACCTGAAAATAGATCATATCCCAGAAGCCATCAAGATCTGTACACGTAGTCTCCTTCTCACCACGCTTAAATTCACAGTTATCCACAAGTCCTTCAAACTGCTTAAACCGCTCGGTCTTTAGGAGCCTAGTTTGTCCAACAGTGGTACGGATCAGATCCTTCGCTTGTTTCCCAAAAAAAAAAAAAAAAAAAGTTAAATTGGATGCAAACTGGAAAATACAATAAGTACATATACTTAGCACTGAATCTACAATGGAGGTTAAATTAAAGGCACTTTATCACCTAAACATTGCATAATTTTCCTTGCAGCGAGGTTTGGGTGATTGGCAGTACGGTGTTGCTTGTTGCCAAGACACTCCAGAACAACAATTTTTTTTTTTTTTAAAGGTCAGGAAGCATTAGGAAACAAAATGCTAGATCTGTTAAAGCTTCCCTTTACATGTCACTGCACTTATAAGGAGTCATGCTACATGGGACAGCATCTTTAAAAAAAAAAAAAACTAAAAAAAAAAAAAAACTTATTCTTTGACACGATAATGAATACTTACCATCCTCTGGAATATCCATCTCAATTTTTTCATTCCACCGAGAACACAGCAAGGTAAGCTTCTCACTCTCCAATTGCATGGTGTTTCTGAGATAAGGATGATAAGAGTATGCATTATTAGGGGGTTAGACACTTAAAGGCACACTCCCTTATTGTATTACTCAGTTTAAACAGGAGTGTTTGTTATTTACATTCAATCACCTCCTTTACAAAGCAGTGACAAGGCTAGGTTTTTACAGTCATTGTTAAACAGCACTGACCTGAAATAAGCAACATCATGTTTTGGTTCCTCTGTGTGTGCTGGTTCCGTCTCCTCCTTCGGCACTATGGTCTCTATGGTTGGGGAACATGGAGGCACTGCATCACTAGACGCAGCCAAGCGCTCTTCAGTTTCGCATACTAAAAAGTGTAGAGAATACAGTGAACAGTCTAGAATAGTCTGCAATAAGAGATTTCATAAACAACTTTTATATACAGGGCCCACCTTTTTCTGCCATCGGAGGTTCAAGGGTCTCATTCGGCACTTGAGTTACCAGCTCAGGACTCAGTCCAGAGGGAACACACCGATTTAATGCACTAACCCTATAGAAAAAATAAAATAAATAAATAAAAAAAAAAAGGCTTTGACAATGTTTGATTCAACAATTGTTTAAAAAGGAAGTTAGATTTTTAGGAAAATAATATACTAAATCGAGTAGCTGGGGTTTTTGAATTACCCCCGAACAAGTTCTACTAGTTCTTGTTCCGTCTTATCTTTTACGGTACTAGTGCTTGGGGTTGGCAATAAAATCGACTATTGGGACTTTGTGCACCCCCCGATCCTCTAGCAGACCTATTACACTTGCCAAGCCTGGGTTCCCCCCTGGTGATGCTGCTGTGCCCAGACGCTTGGTCCCAGTCACATAAAAATAATAAAGACTTTGACCAAAGCAAAGACTGTAGATTGTTATTGTATGCTTATGCTTGGAAGTTAAACGCGTTGGTGACAGGCAAGTCCTGGGAGAAAGCTCCCTTGCAGATTTAAAGAGAAATATCACATGATGACAGGGGCTATGGATACAGTCAGTCAAATGATGCGGAAAGACTGTAGTGTTAAAACGGGATTACAGCCATCACTTTGCTTTCAGCATTTTCCTGTTCTAGGCCACTCTGCGATTTCTTTCATTGAATTTGTAAAGGTCAGTGTTGTGAGGTAAATGTTATGAAACTGTAGATCTGAGGAGTGCTGCACAGTTTGGTAGGCCTCACCTTTCTAGCTGGACAGGGCTAAACGTGAAGTAAGGAGCCAGAAAGGTGTTTGCTCGACAGGGAGACATGGGCTTCAACTTGTAACTAGACAGGCCATCCAGAGGTTGGAAGACAAAGTTGAGAGGAGCAAAGGAAGGTTTTCGTTCACGGGCCACTGGGGCTTCTACGGGGGCGTCCCTTTCCACAGAGGTCTGCTTACAGGCTTCTTCATTTCCAGGCTTAGTCACTTTAGCTGCTGCAACAATCTGAGGCTTAAAAGAATTTATAAAGGTTATAAAAAAAAAAAAAAAAAAAAAGTCACATAAAAAATATAAAAAAAAAAAAAAAAGTCACATAAAAATTATAAAAAAAAAACAGTACAAAGAAATTAACCAGTGACCAATGAAGCAAGCTAGGCAGTACATTTTCTTTTTTAAATGAGTCTTAAAAATTCTAATTTCTTAGTTAACTGCACTGTTAAGGTTTTGAAAAACACATACATACCCTGGGCTCAACTGTAACCACTTCCTTTGGCTTGAGGATATCTTTAGCAGTCTTTTTAGGTTTTGCGACTGCAAAAGGTTATAGGAAAATAAATTAATATTGCACACTTAAGAAAGGTCGGAAACACACACACACACACACACACCTCATTACTTGCAAATGGTCAATTAGTCTCCCTCTCGTCCAGGGAAAAATGTATAAACGTGTCAGAGCGAGAGCTTGTGTATGGTCAATAATGAACTCTGAGATAAAATCCCTATAGTGAGACCAGGCATTACTGACTGAAAAACCTTCTGAACCTTGTCTTTTAGTCTATATATTACATACTGCTGTAGACACTACAATAAAACCTGTGTAAACCTTAAAAGGACAGCTAAACTATTTTTGTGTGCTTTTAATATAGAAGCACAAGTGAAAGTTTGGCTCTAGTATCAGGATAAACTGGCAGTTACTTTTGACAGCACATGCAACTGCCGTGCTTCCTTGGGAAACAGGCAAGCAGGTCAGAATGGCGACAGTCTCTACTAGGCCCCGACTGCGGATTCAATGTAAAAATAAATAAGTTCTCTCTGTACTAGAGACCCGCACTACATTCAGATCAGATGAGCAGGGAGAGCCCCCGAACAGTGCACACGGTCACCCGCCTCCACCTCACAGCTGAGGCAGAGTAAAAACTAAACCTGCATGTATCGGTAAAGATACACAAAATCGGGACAGTTAACATTTGCTTTCTTCGGTGAAACAAGGGTTAAAATAAATATTTAAAAAAAATTAAGTTTTAGTAGTCCTTTAAGTATTACTCCACAATCAAGCAAATACCTCCTTACCCCCTATGGGACAATGGCCGTTCTGAAATTGGACAAAGAGCTTTCTTTAGGGATTATTTTGAGAACCAAAAGTTTTTGAATAGTAAAATTATAACCAAACTGTTATTTTAAAGCAGCGAAGGCAATAAAACTGCCAGGATATAGATGTAGAGCCTCTCACTGGAAGATTTACGCAGTACAGATGCTATACATTCACAACCACTGTTCCAATGTTTTCACACACAGAAATTGAACATGTGGCCATAACGCTCTAATCACCGCAGTCAGAAATATAGAGGACTGCTTACACATTAGCAAATTACAAACTGTAAGTCATGTACCAAGGGAGCTTAACCTTTATTTTCATCTAGTACATAACCTATAAAGCTATTATAGTGACATTTATCTGCAGAGCTGGAACTAGACTTTACACTAAAGTAATAAACACCATCCATTTAGTTGGTAGATTTTTTTTTTTTTTTTATGAATGTGTATACATATAAATATGTATCGTTTTTTTGTTGTTTAATATACACTGATTTTTTTTTTTCAATGGATCTATAAGAAAAAAAACATAAGAAAATTGCCCTGAAAATAAATAGTAAAAATACCTTTGTTTTCTTTTTCAGCATTTTTTGAAGTTGCGTTACCATTCCCTTTGGGGACTTGTTTTTGCTGTTCTACAACAGTTTTGTTATGGTTAAAATTCTGGAACAAAAAGAAAAACACACAAAATAAACCAAAAAAAAAAAAAATATTTCTCTATGATTTTTTTTGATGAAACATAGAATGTGTCGGCAGATAAGAACCATTCAGTCCATCTAGTCTGCCCAATTTTTTTTTTTTTTTAGTTCTTTTATTAGTCCCCCGTTCCCGGTCTTATAGCTAGGATAGACTTGTGTCTATCCCACGCATGCTTAAACTCCTTGACTGTGTTTACCTCTACCACTTCTTCTGGCAGGCTATTCCATACATCCACTACCCTCTCAGTAAAGTAATACTTCCTGATATTACTTTTAAATCGTTTTTCTTCTTTTAAATATACTCTCTTCCTTTGCTGAGTTGATTCCCTTTATGTATTTAAATGTTTCTATCATATCCCCCCTGTTACGTCTTTCCTCCAGGCTATACAATGATGGCTACACTGACAGAAGAATAGCCAAGCAAGACTATAATGTTACAGAGAAGGAACACAGACCTTAACAGGATGGTGCCTGGTTGATGTATTCAAAGCTTCAGTTTTTGCCATGGATCTTGTCACTCGTGTTATAGCTGGTGCTGTCGGCTAAAAAACAAACAAAAACACACATAAATAGACGTGCACACAGGATTGCTCTGGTGCTATACATAAAGCTAAATTTTGGAGCAAAGTTTGTAAGAGTGGTCCAGTCACCATAGAAACCAATGGAATGTCCTAGTCAATTAGAAATGATCCCATAAACACATTGACAGTCATGCAGAATACATACACTCGCTGCAGGGATGGATTATATACCTTTTCTTTTGGTTTAGCGTTTACAGCATCGTGGGAAGTCTGAGAAACGGCGAAGAAGGCGTCTTGCTTGTAGATGCCGCATTTGAAGGCTCCTTTGCCGTTTTTATCTCTTTGTTCTTTTAATTTTCGGAGAAGTTTCTCCTCCTTGAATCGCTGTAGCATTTGAAAACGCTCATTGCTCATCTGCTGCAGCGCCTTAGAGGAACCTATTGCAAATAACAGTAGTTAATAAAATTTGAAATAAAGAAAAAAACAAAAACAAAAAACACATTTACATACTTGTCCCAAAACAGATAAACTATTGTATCGAAATCTGAAAAAGATGCATTCCAACGAGACCCAAACCTCACCTGTTTTATGTTCATGCCCTTTAGAGAAAGATTGTTCAGTCGTCTCATCCAGTACTGGAAGATCATACTCCTTTAAAATGGAGATGTTCCCGTTCGTCACAGACAAACCCCTGCTTTTTTTAAATTCATTGTGCCGGTTCTCCTTTTGAGTGATGGTTTTACGACGGATCACTTTTAACCTTAAGTTTTCTGTGCTCAGATCCTTTTTGTATCGGCCAGTAAACTGTGACTGGGTCTCCATTTTGTTTTGTTGTTCTATCTGCAAGAGAGAAGGTTCTTTTAACATATGTTACAGTTCAGCTCTGCTTTCTTTGAATAAGCAAAGGATGGTACAGAAAAACGGTTGAACAATATGTACACGTTCGTAAAATCATTGAAACCTGGTGTTGGCCAAGGGGTGCACTAGATTGAGCCTTACAGGACATGTCCTAAATAAAAATATAAATCAATAGAATGGCAACGAGTCTGTACGAAAGTGATGACCGCTAGCAGTGAAGACAAAAAGAAAGGTGGACCCTCCACTCAATAATAGCTTTTCAAAGAAATAACACTCCGCACTATAGATGTGTATTAAGCACGCTCGGTTTGAGCGTTCGCTACATTTCCCAAGTAAGACTGAGGCCACTCAGTCCCTGCAGCAGGATCCTCAGCACAGCTCATCGTGGGGAGCCACGATGAGCTGTTACATGCAGGACAGTCTATGCCGTCCTGCAGGTTTTTACAGTAAAATGGAGCAGCTGTCACTGAGTGTAGGCTCTATTTTCTGTGTCACTTAAAGTGGCCTCACCTGACAGTGGGGACCCAGCTGCAAGTCCCTGCTGCGGGGAGTAGCGATGAGCTGTTTAATGTAGGAATGGGTTACCGCAAGAGAAGTTAAGGCACACCTTGTATTGGTAAAATGCAGTCAGCACTCACTTTGAGTAGCAAAAACATTTTCCATGTCAGACTGAGGCAGCTCAAAGTGGCTTCACCCGACAGGTTACTGCTGTATGTAGTGTGTCTCATCCACTCCTGGGGCAGACCACCCCTCTGTCCCCTCCAAGCTACACTACAGGCAGCCTGACCATCGGGCTGGCCGTGCGTATTCTTCTTAGGTGGGGCGGAGTGATGACATGTCACGTGACCTATCCACTCTCACCATGGGGAGCTGAACAGGAAGCATGGTAGGACACCATGCTGCCTGCCACTAGCCACCACGGATCAGGGTAAGTCCTGGGGTGAGAGGGGCATGTAATGGGGGTTAATGGAGGAATCTCACGGGGGCAATGGAGGCATCTCACGCGTGGGTAGGGGGGGGGGGGGTGCCCAAATTGTCAGCCTAGGGCAGCACAAAACCAAGACACTGCCTCCCAGCATTTCAAATGGCCAAAGAGGGACACTTATTTTTGTGTTTGAGTGGCTGATGGTGACACTATAAATGTGGGGCTTTTCCAGAACATTTTCTGCAACTTTATGGCCAATGGGCAAGTTGCCCAGGGCAACTAATTATGTAATTACATAAATCATTAATGAGAAGCATAAAACTATTTTATTGACACAGAAAGAGGGATTTGTATGGAAAATCAGGACCCTTTGCAGGTATGCACACATACAAGGATATAGTATCACTAAATACCATGGTTGTATATTATGGGGGGGGGGGTAAACACAGGAGAGAGCACTGCCGCCTCTCGTGCATGTAACTCGGATACACAATCCAGCTATCTATAACGCTGTAACATTCAGCGAGCCCGCCTGTCACCCAGACCGCTGTAATTTATATTCTTATAATGCATCCCCTCAATCAAACTGAGATTGGACTCCTGTAACTCACCTTCCGCCGTTACCCAATCTCACACCCCAAACACTCCAACCGCCAATTCAAATACGAGGATGCATTCTTTGATTGGTTACATGTCTGCTCTCTGATTGGACGAGAGCGCTCGGCCAATAGTGATCTACAAAGAGATCTACACACTAGAGGAAACACCGAGCTTTACACATACGAGACCGAAGCTTTTCAGACGGGAAGGAACGGATTACGTACATAGTCACGTACGTAGAACTCAGTACGCAATTAATGTGAGGCGTAGGATTATAAAACCCCAACAATTCTAGGGCAACATTCTATCACCATGGAAACCAAGTCAATGCTTTGCCTGATGTTCCACTTTGCCATATGCTCTTTGTCATAAGATGCTTTTTATAATGATGTCTATTGTAGTCGTGGATATCTGATAGTAATGAATGCACAATTAAGCATGCATATATAAATATATATTTACATTTTGCAAATCTTTCATTAAATTATAAAGAGAGTGGCCTTTCATCTTGGAAACGGTTTATTTACAGTGAGGGCAGTTAAATTGTGGAATCCGAATCCACTGTCAAGGTTTTTTTTTTTCCAGATTCAGTTAGTATATTGAAAAATGGTTGGATGCCTTTCTTATGCAATGAAAGATACAGGCAGGGCTGTGATTATAAAAAAATAAATAAATAACAGAGGTAATGTTGATTCAAAAAGAAACAAGAGTTTAAATAGACGTAAATGGCGTCTGGGAATTAAAACATAACTTTTATTTAGATTAAATGAAAACTAGTAAAATAGAAAGCTGTGTACATAAAGATAAACAAGTGAATAAAGGTGAAAATAAAATCAAGCTTGCATACCCTAATTGATAGTTTATATAACTGTGTATGAAATTATTTTTAAATTATTAGATCGGGAAGCAAGTTCAGTGATCAAAAAATATAGGTAGTAGCTATATAATTCTGTCCATATCAGACAGTAATAGTAATAAAAGAGAAAGTGATCACTGAATAAAGGTCCTAAAGTACTAATGCCTGTAATATTAGCACTGTGTAAAGGTAATATACATAGTATGTAGATAAGGTAATGAAATTATTACACCTCAGGTTAGGAAAAAATAGCCCATTGTTTCTTTAAATGTAAATCTATTATGAAATAAGGAAATAACTGACCCTGGAGGTGCAGTATGTAAAGTGCCTGAAACAAACAAGGACAAAATGAAGTAGTTTCCTGTGTTAGTGTGTATTCCACAGTAGTACAAATTCCTGTGTATATTACTAGAAGTTCATATAGCTGCAAATGAAATGAAAGTCTTGGTTAATGGTGCAGCCAGGTCTGTCCAGAGATAAAGGTAATACATTTGTTTAAATTAACTAATTAAAGGCTAGGGCTGGCACCACAAACGCCAGTAAAACAAGCAGTAAGAACTAAATATAAAACACAGGAGACAGGCAGGAGGACAATAGGACCCTAACCCGACGCGCGTTTCGCCACCTTAGTGGCTTCGTCAAAAAGAAACACTCTCAAGACAAAAAACGTGGACAAAGACATAAATGCATATGATAGTTGACACTTTAAAAATAAAGATGTATTTATTTGTTCCTTTCTTTAGATTTTGCATTACTTAACAGGATATGAAAACTTTTTTTCCAGTTAAAACATTTGCGCCTCTAAGCTCCACTTATTTTTTTCCCCTTCATACCCACGTTGCCCTCTGGATAATGTAGAAGCACGAGTGAATATCCAGTGTCCCTAGCAGAAGTAGACGACAGAACATGCCAGTTTATCCTCTGACTGGCAGCTGCCATGCTTCTGTAAAAAGCAGGCAGGTTGGCGACTCTTTCTCTCTGCTAGTGAGACCCTCATTTTAAAAGTGGCTTGAACCTCATTTTCCTACAGAGCACCGCAATTTTGCAATAACTCCCACCTTTAAATCTCCCCCCGATCTAAAATCTCTAAGACATCGCTGTCAATATACTTTAATACACAATGCATCCGTCATCATGGTTGAATATATCTATCTGTTTGTATTTTTATATTTTGTATTTGCAATATTACTTTGTATCCAATTGTAACCATGCAATCTTTGTGGACACAGGACATACTTAAAAAGGGAGAAATCTCTATGGATCCAGTTGGGGTTATGAAACTAGCAGCATCTCAAAGAAACATTTGTCACTGCATAGATCAAATAAATCACTTTTACTGTGATGTGCAACATCATTGGGAACCTGCCGTTGGCGTGTCAGGCCTGCACACGTGCCATTGTATTACTCTTTGCGGTTGTGTAGAAAAAACTGATGTTGCATGGAAATGGCAGCTTAACGGGGCTGGATACGGAATAAACTATTTCATTGTGTGGAATTTGCAAATTGTGTCACAAAGTGAATTTTTTGTTTGTTTTAGGAATACTCAATCCAGGCAGAATGTCTGCGTGTATATTCAATAAACTTTATTGTTCCAGTGACAGGCTCACAAACAGAGGGGGCTTAGACATGCCTGGCACTGTTGATCTATTTAACACCTCACCTTGTGTCTTTCTGCCCACGGAATCTCATCACCACATTATCAGCTAACAGGAAGGGTGTTAGACTTCCATTAGCTTTCAGTTGAATCTAGCACATTATCAGAGTCCAGCAGCTAATTCACAGAGGAAGAAAAAAAAAGTTATAAGTGTTTGTATCACCTAAATATTATTTGTACTGGGAATGTAGAGAATAAAAAAAAATGATTGGAAATGATAGAAAAACTACAAGAAAATACCTAAATTAGGAGAAAAATGTGTTTTAGACGTGTCTCCTACTTGTGACATCACATGTGGCCTAATATGCAAATGACATATTTGCCATTGAGAACCAATTAATTTTCATATTAGGCGGTGTAATAAACAGGAGACTCCACTGACGAATTTAAAACAATCATTTTTCTCCTAATTTCCAGACATTTTTTATTCTCTACATTTACAATAAAAACAATTTTCAGGTGATACAGTAAAACAATGATGTTACCATATAAGCGTGGCTGGGGGTCCTTATTTTATTCCTACATACTTTGCCCTCTGGATAATGTGGCCCTGACTTTAACTAAAAAGAATAGTAAGACATTGACATGGTTATGTGCTTTTAACTCTCCTGTGATAATTTGCAAAGGAAATAAACACTAGCACCCAGCAGGGGTGATATATTCAAACACCAAACAATTGATGATTCCTGTATATTTCAGATGAGACTTTTTATTGAATTAATCAATGAAGGGCTAAGTGTAAAAACGGGGTAATTGGGTTAGGTGAGAAACACCTCATTTTTGTTAAAAGTTTATACCAAGAAAGGAAGTGATTTTTCCATTGGATATTTATGGCTTGATACATAAACTTCCATAGTCCAATATTAATGTAGATCTGCCCAAATATAGGTGTTCTGTTGATGAAATTAGATTGATACTGACTGGAATGAAGATTTAGCTTGTGTAGTTTTAGTAATGCATTTACCATTATTCAGCACAGTAGCCTAATATGTAAACTTCATTATGTAGAATTTGTCTCAATGGGGCAATTCATAAAATCTGATGCTGGGGCAAAGTTGTAAAAGTGGTCTAATCAGCTGAGGCGTCACTAGGGTTCTTGTCACCGGGTGCAGTAACTCATGGTGTCACCCCCTTGGATTTAATCCAGTACCATGCCAAACAGATTCCCGAATTATTCCAATCAGATGGCCCATTAAATATGCCACATACAGGAGCCCCACAAATTATGCCACACACATGAACCCCATTAATAATTCCACACACAGGAGCCCCCATTAATTATGCATCACACAAGAACCCCATTAATAATGCCACACACAGGAGCCCCATTAATTATGCCTCACACACAAGCCCCATTAATTTTGTCACACACTTGACCCCTATTAATTATGCCTCACACGGGACCCCCTTAATTATGAACACATGGGGGCGCAATAAATATGTAACACACAGGACCCCCATTAATTATGCAACAGATCAGAGCCCCACGAGGTGACATCAGGCCACATTCATCTATTGTACAATTATACAACAATAAATATATATATTTATACACACGCACACACATATCACAAGCCTATCTATACACACAGACATCTCTCTCTCTGTCTTTAACTAGTTGTATTTATAATTATATGAACTTTTTAATATTCAACTATTTTGATAATTTGTTATTGAAAAATTGCATTTCTCGTTTTTATTCCCTTCCCCTGCACCATACAGTACCCATAGCACTTACCATGCACCTATATTGTACCCACAGCACTTGGCTTGCACTCATATTGCACCCACACGATTTGCCATGCCATAGTGTCAGTTTTGCCCCACAGAACATATCACAGTGTCACTTTACCCCACAGGACTGTACATGCATAGTACATGCTATTTTGCCCCAAAGAGCATACCACAGAATCACTTTGCCAATTTAAATAAGCCACTGTCAGGTCCCAATGAACATGCCACAGTCACTGTCATTGACATATGCATCAGCCAATTTGCCTATTAAAATTTGCCACAGTTTGCCCATTATTATGCCAGTGTTAGTTTCGTATAATGTATACGAGTGCTGGCTGGTATTTATTAAAGAATGAACATCTTTGAACTTTTTTGTAAATACACAGTGCGGCTGTTCCGTGCTAGGTGTGCGGTGCATACCTACATACCTAGCCCATATGGAGCATCCGTGCCTGGGCCTCTGTAAACCTGGCTCATTTTTGCAGTTGAATGGTTACTTTTAGTTCTGACTCTCCACAGGGCCACAGCTCATTAGGCTGTAGGTTTAAGCCTTACGCCTGCCTGGGGTATGTTACTACAGAGAGAGACCCTCATTTTTACATGTCATTTTATTGATTGGATATAAAAACAAGGGTCTCTGACAGTGAATGGCTTCACAATCGAGCATGATAAAAGGGCATGTATATAAAAAAAACGACACATCCGTATACATTTCCCTCTGGCTTTTGCAATAGAAAATAATGCTTAGTATCTCTTTAAATTGGTAAGGTTCAAATTTACAGTTTACCATGATGCATAGCAAATCATTAGTATACTATGGCAACTGCTGACAGTGAGGGACTCTTTTTTTTTCCACGAGACCCTGGTTTTTTAGTTCACATCGATAGAGAGGCGCTAGTTAGCATCCCCTCTTTGGCATGTCACACTGCAGGTGCAATGAGTAACAGTCGATCTCCTTAATGTTTTAGACTGACGTATACAGGTTCTGAATATGTGGGGAAATGGCAAATATCTATGGAAAGTAAAAAATAAAATGACTTATTCGTGAAAGAGGGAACTGAGAAGGGGTTGCTGCTGAAACTGGGCCTGCCACACAAGGTGGTCAGTGCGACCCCTACCACTGCCCCTTTAAAAGCCACTATATTTGACTGGAGAAATCTGGCGTAGCCGAAGGGGGCAGGCTAAGAACAATTAAGCCTGTGGACATTTGACCATCGAGTCAATATTTCTGCTCTGTGAAAAGGCGTCTTTCTAAGCTGCAAGTTGCGAAGCAAGCAGCTATCACCAGTGCAACAGCACAGTGAGGGAGCGATCATAGCAGTCTCTGATTATACTTGACATGACAGGGCAGTATACATGTCCTATGTAAATGAAAGGGGGAATCACAGTGTATGCCTTCTACTCACAGAGACAGACTCAATCTAGTGATTTTTTATCACGGCAAAAATCTTGACAATACCCAGGCGCGCAGACCTGTTCCCATGATGCCTCTTGCGCTCTCTCTACCCTCTGAAGTCAAAATGTCCGCGCTCTGACATCATAGCAGTGCACAGGGAACACAACAAGCAGCATGGGGTTGTCTGTGTTCCTGGGCAGCACGCAGACACTATGCTGCTTACTTGCAGGAAGAGTGCTGGTGAGAGGAGATCTTCTGATCTCCCCCAGCCAGCGTCTCTGCTGGCACTTTTTTTTTTTAAGGGGTGGCATTTTTAGCCATTTTCCTCAGGCAGACAAGACACTTGCCTTGTCTGCCCCACGCTAGATACAGCGCTGCGGCACAGAGTGTAGAGATCATCGGATCCAGCATGCAGGAACAGAGAATTTGCATGGATGGAGAGAAACACACCTGCTGTTTGTGGCTAAGATGGCACAGACCAGCTGTTTTGAGACAATGATGATCCAGAGCAGCGGTTTGGGGCTAATATGGCACAGGCAGGCCAGTTTGGGGGCAAAAATGGCACAGACAAGCTGTTTGGGGGCAAATATGGCACAGGCAAGTGCGGCAAAGATGGCACTGACAGGCTGTTTAGGAACAAAGGTGGCACATACTAGCAAAGGGCAAAGATGGCACAGACAAGCTGCTTGGGTGTTATTTTTTAATGTCAAGTTGCACTCTATTTATTTTATTAATTATATATTGGATATTATATTAATCTAATACTTAAAATAATGTTTATGACGTTATGTTTAGTGGCATTTTAAATCACAGGCACACAAATATCTCCTGACCAGCACCTATCCGTCACATGACTGGCCACCACGCTTAGAGTGATCACACATGGCACAACAGCAGGGCGCGCTCGAGCTGCATGGATGTACCATCCTCTGATGGGGGATAACAAGGCGCGCTCCCGCGTCAGGTAGATCCTAACCAGGAGGATGATGGCAAGGTGGGCGTGTTTTATGGGTGAATGACAAGCCCGTGTGGCCAATGAGACACGGCCGTCTGGTCTCTTCTGGTGACGTCTCTCTCCTCCTGCTCATTCCTCTGGTTTCGGTGTCGTTGAGTCCGGTTGGATGGTTCTTACCTTTCCTGGCGGTGTTCGCGAAGGGACAGCGAAAGATTAAAGCCTCCTGTGTAGGAAGGGCGCTGTATACGGGGCAGCTTGCACGGGCTGGAGCGGGTTATTATTTGCCCTTGCAGTGGTATCTTCCTCTCCCACCGAGCAGGGATAGATTGACACGGTAAGAGCTCCCAAGGGAAGGAGGACCCAGCACCCGCTATCCCACACTGGCCTGAACAGTGCAAGATCTAGGCCGCAGCCTCGGTATCTCCTAGAAACACTGCCCCGAGCTGAGCATGCTGTCCGGGGTAGTGGTGCTGGGGGGGTGGGGCTTGGCCTGTGTGGGGGGGATTCTTGTATTTAATCCCATTATATTCAATCAGCAGTGTGTTTTATAGTGAATGCAACAGGCGTGAGATGAAGGATATGGCTTTGGCTGCTGGTGTGTTTATTTGTATGTGTAGATATGTCTGTATGTGTAGCAATGTGAATAACTACCTTGGGGGAGAAATAACGACATTTAACTAAATGGTGCAGCCAATAATAATGCTATGATTGGGGGGGGGGGGGGGGGGGGTTGTGTCAGGTAGATCTAAATCCTATACTTCGTAGGATTTTTGCATTTAGATATGTAGCAATTTTTTTCCCTTATAGGGCATCTTAATAGTAATCTAATCATACAATTTTGTGTGTATATATAATATATGTGTGTGTGTGTGTATATATATATATATATATATATATATATATAATGTGTGTGTCCTTTTATACTGTGTGTGTGTGTGTGTGTGTGTGTGTATATATATGCATACATTGTATTTACACGTACCTATGGAAACCTTTTGATCACCTTCATTTACACAAGGAGTGTAGACTGTCCTTCTTTCTTATAAATGGCCCACCAGGTAGCCATATTGATTAACCCTTAAACCTCTAGAGGCAGGAACATGCTGATCCTTATCTACTCGGGGTGTTTTTTTTTATCACATTTTCTAGACAAGTAGGACAGTAACAGCCATTTTCCAATGCTCTGACATTTTTTTTTTCAGGGTACTTGCTTTTGCTGTTAATGCATTTTTCAGCAGTGTTATTTTTATTTTATTTTTTTAATTAATGCTTGCAGTCCCGTCCATCCCCCTCTTCCTCTGTTTTACATATTGGTAAATATTTTAAGATCCTGGATTCAAAACAGAATCCTGTTTTAATGCTGCCAAAATAGTGTACCAGAGAACTTGTTCCTATTTGACTTTCAGATACTTGTTTAACACTTTGCCTGCCAGAGCCATGTACTTTGCTTATATTCAGCGTGACAAGGGGAAAAGATAATGCTGCTGTTTTTAGTCTCGACATTCTCCATTTTCTCTGTGGTCCTTCCCATCAGAGATGATTTACCCATGTTTTCATCTTCTAGGCACATCATTTTTTTTTCTTTCTCCTCTCTCCTCTGTCCCCCATTGTCTACATTCATCAGATTAAAGTGTACCTTCTTCTATTTCCATAAACATTTCTCAGTCTAATGCCATTCTCACTGGCTAATGTTTTTAGTCTCCAACATGTTAACACCTAGCCTTTTGATGCACAGTTTCATTTCATTGCCCACGGTGGACTGAAAGGTTTATAAGCAAAATTATTGCAGGAATGAGTGTATTATGTGAGTGTTACTGTTTATTTTTTATTTTAGGTGTTTGCAAGAAGTGATTGTGCTTTATAAGCAAGTAAAACTGATATTAATTGGAGGTGGTTATTCCTTTTACCACTTTGTTTATTCATTTTTGTTTTTGAGCTGACATTTAACACACTAGTAAATAAAAATCTAATGCTTTGCATGTAGGTAGTAGCATGGATTACTGAAATGTCAAACATGTTCATGCATGAGCTTTCAAATTGCAAAGTATGCAATTATATACTACTTAAGTATTGTTTTTTGTTTTTTTCCCCTCCTCTGAGGCAGACCAGTAAGCTTAAAGGGACTCTGTCAACCTAAACATTGCTCATACTCTGCATGTAGGAAAAAAAATACTGAAAAATGATCTATACTGCATGTTGGCGAAATTGCTGCAAATGCATAAAATTAGAAATGTTTTAAAGTTTGTGGTGTCTCCTCTTTATGACATCATCTGTTACTTGATATGCAAATAAACTCCATTTAAATTTTGAAATGTGTAATTTGCATATCAAGCTGCAAGATGATGAGTCTGTGGTATGTCTTATGACATCACCGTGTGGATTGATATGCAAATGACACATTTCCCATAGAAATGTCCTAAATAGACTCTTTTTTTAAAAAATTTTTTTTACTTCTTTTCTTTTACTAAATGCATGTGTTGCAATTGTGCTAACACAATGTATAGATCATTTTCTTGGACAGTGGTGTTTGCCTAATCAGTTTTGGTTAACAGGCTTATTGTGTACAGTCTTGAAAGTGTAACAATATGTCATGAACAAATATTGAACAAGTGATGGTTTTATATGTTTGAAAAGTCACATTGTATCCATGCAATATACTGTTTTTAGCTTTGTTTATTTGAAATCCACATAGCAGTAATGTTGCATTTGGAGTTTGGTAACATCAATGTACTTGTTTTGGAAAAACATTGTTGTGAGAATATTGTATCTTTTTTAAAAAATTTTGTCGGTACATTGGCCGGTAAATGTAAGATTTAAATCCTTCATACCTACTAGAGATTGACAAATCCAGAGAACCAGTGCTCCTAGATTCATTACTGCTGGCTCCTAAAGTTCTTGACTGTTTTACATTTCACTCGACTCCTGGGCTGGTCTGTCTGGCTCTCAAAGGCTAGAGAAATGTGGCAGGTCCTGCATCCTTAACTTGTGAATAAGAAGTTCAATTTTGTTTGTTAATCACGGGTTTACAAACAGTCGGTGTATTCTTTGTCTGCAAGGTATATTACCACAAACTTCCAATGAGCTATTGATGGATTTGGCAGTTTGCTTTTGTATTGAATATTCTGTTCACAGTATTTGGGTGATTATTTAGTGACCATTTTGTTATTGGAAAGCAATGAAAATGTTTAATCATTTGTATTTTGGTTTGTTATGAAGACTGCACTATTTGTTTGGTGAAAGCCAAGCTTTCAAATGCTGTAGTATATGTCTCTATTTACAATGGCTTTCGTGCAGCTATAGATGTTGTTGTTGTTGTTGGTGTTGTCGGGTTAGTATTCAGTTATTGGCGCTGTAATGTTTATCATTTGTGCACTTCGATTGCGCTACTATTGGCGATGTGCCTATGAGGTCTCAAAATACCTATGTGCCACTTACCTTTTACTACCTAAAGTGTTCACTTTGGCTAGATGGACACACAACCCCCCCCCCCCCCCCCTATTGGCTTTCTGCAGCATTTATCTTTTATATGTAAATAGAATCTCTAATCTGCTGTTAAAATGTTTGTTTTATTATATAATTGGTTTCTCCGTACGCTCAGTTACAATGTTCAAGAGTGCATATGAAAAGGTTTAATGCTTTACAGGTCTATCGTTGTGTGTCTACTGATAAGTTTTTCTAGAGAACTGTAATGATCCACACTTACACAACAGATAACATGTTTACATGAAGAGCTGCACGATCTCCTCACATGTGGAACATGGTAACTACATCAGTACATGTTTCAATAGAATCTTTTGCTGCTCCTGCTCATTGAATCTTGTATTGTATGTTTTTGTTTTGTTTGTTTTTTAAATGTGTTTGAATTTGTCAGTTTGGGATGTTATGCAAAGAATCCACACTAACGTTTGTTGTGGTAATTTAGATAATGATTCCATTTCATGTTTTTTGTTTTCTTCTTGAACAGCTGATTTTTCCGAGCTCTGTGCGGCCTCAAATGTGGTGACAATTAAATTAGCTCACTTTGTGCTACAGTATATTACGCAAGTTGACAAGTATGCGCAGTGCCATGTAGTCTATTTAGACATCATGCTGTTGCTATGGTGTCAGAGAGAGAGAGAGGCTAGGGATGCAGCATCCTAAAACTTCTAATTCGAATGCATTATAGTGGTACTTTTTGTGAGGGAATTACAACCAATCACATTTATTTGATTCCTTGTCAGTCTGCTTTTATCATCCAATTTTTACAGCTGGGCATAGGGACAGTCAGTATGTCTACTGTTGGATCTCTTAAATACAGGAGTTTTTATCCTGTCCTTATTATTACCATTTTGTTCCAGTGTGTTTGAGCAGGGACGAATTGTCATACTTAGTCACAATCTGCTGTGCATTTATTGTCTTAATATCGCCCCCCCCCCCCCCCCCCCCACCTTCCCCATTACGTCTTCAGTATGATGTGAGCATATTTACATACAGGGCTTGTTCACAACATATCCTACTTTTGTCTGCTACCTATATAGATCAAATATGTTCCTTTTTTAAGTGACCTCCTATCTTGCTTTATGGACTTTTGTGTGTGTGTAGATGGGGGACATATTTAGGAAATTGTAAGCCATAGTTGGAGGTTTGAGTAATCTGTTTCTCTGGCTGCACATCCAAAACATAAGGGTCAAGTGTTCCTTTGGATCTTGTAGATTTTAACCACACCTTAAATTAAAAAAAAAAAAAAAACCCTCTGTTGGAATGTAGATTTATCTCCTCTCTTAACACTTATTGTAACCCTACATTATGCAGTCAGCCACACCCAACTTCTTTATTATGCACTGTAAAGTTCGATGGTTATAACTCTTCAGCTTTTATACTGAGATATAAACGTTAATTGTTAATGTCCATTGTTGCACTGGAAATGAACCTGCTGAATCATTTTTATACAGTCTTGTTTTGTTTTTTTGTTCAGCTTCACTTAAAGGAGTAGTGAACTGATATGTAACCCTCTGGAAGCAGATTTTGTTTGCTTTCCATTAGTTGCTTGATGTAAAATGAAGGTTTCGTCTAGTCTCTGGCTCTTACTGATGCTGTCACCATGCCTTTATGATAAACTTGTTAACAAATCTATGGTGCCACTTGAGCTATATGCTGGCGCAAGCCATCATTGAAATTGTTTCAGGAGATTACCCATGTACCTATTAATGCATGTTCAAGCTAACCCCTTAATGCAGGGCTTGGCAAACTTATCTGAGTTTAAGGAGCCAGACAATGGCACATAAACACAATCACACACAGTTACAGATGGACACACACAGTCAGTCACATATATATACACACAGACACACAGTCTGTCAAATATGCACACAGAATAAAGGATCATTTATTCTGATTTGGCGGACTAGGATGAAAGTCCTCTCCGTGCATCCTCCACTTCTGAGTGCTACACCTTGTTTTTGCAGCTTCTCCAATGGATTGATACTAGCAGCCTTCTAAAATGGGCAGGGCTTGAAAAAATACGTGGAGATTTTTAGAGGCAGGTAAATGGTCACACACAAAAAATAAAAAGGTGGCAGCAATAGGGATTTAGAAGCCATTAGTTGGCTCCTGCAGTTTGTCAATCTGTGGTCTGCTACATATGTATGGGGCAGTTCAATGGGCATGTTTGAGGTATGGAGGCTCATTACTCCTGTGCATGTGCTCCACAATACATGCCTGTAGTTACCTATTCGCTCCAAAGGAGGAATTGCTGAGCAAGCACAATTGTAACTGTTAATGTAAAAAGCTATGCGTGTTTGAGCATGCATCACCGTAGACCCTCAAAAAACACATGCTACTGGAATGGACCCTTTTATGGAGTCATTAAAGCCTGGTCTGTGTTTTGGGCTATGAGGACACCATAATACTAAACCGAAATGTAGCAATCTAGTATTGAAGTCCTCCTGTGAGACCTTCTATCTGCTGCCATTTCTGTTTGCCAGGCTTTCGTGCAACCCTTCGGCGTTATAGAGAGAATTCAATGTGTGTACATCCGGGCTTGTGAGGCATTCATATGTTCGTGCTCTGTCACATCTCACAAGATTAATTTCCTGAACTTCATGTAAATTTGAATCTTCGCTGGGTTTCTGTGTGAAATGTGGCGCTGGGCAGTAATAACTACCTTACTGAACGAATCGGTAACCTATCTAAAATATTTTACAGTTGACTACATCACCTTAATTATAATATATATATATATATATATATATATATATATATTCCCAACCATTTCCGCAGCACTTGATAACGTGACCAATGCACACACGTTCCTTTCCCCGTTGCCTAGCTATATTAAATAATCTGCACGTTTGTTTGTTTGAACTGCCTCAAAAAAGTATAGTGAATCCCTTATCACGTCAGCCATATCATAGTATAGGAAAATAAAGGGATGAAGCCAATTACACCAAACTACACCACGTGTTGCCATCACACAAACACAATACTTGTAATTTGCTGCTTTTATGAATATCTTCCAGTGTCTTCTACTTCAAGGATATACCTAAAAAATAGGGACAATAGTGCTCTCTGTATGTGTGACATACACACACGACACCAGTTTCAAGAGGTGTTAAAGGGGACCAACACCTAGGATGAATGTAGCAGCTGATTATAATTAGATTAACAAAGACTGTTTATTAGAGCCTGAAAACACTTTTTTTTTTCAACTGGGTGAGAAGTCAATTTGCTTTTTTTTTCCAAATCTTTTTTTATTGTAAGCAGTTTAACAAAGATACCGTGCATTTATTTTAAAGAATAGTGTGTGTGTGTGTGTGTGTGTGTGTATATATAATATATTTGTGTGTGTGTGTGTATGTATGTATGTGTGTGTATATATATATATATATATATATATATATATATTCATATTTCTCATCAATATTACCACACAAATGCAGGTACATAAACCTTTCCTCAAAACTTTGATGTCCATTTATAATCAGATGTGAAAGGAAAGTGTGTCTGCTCATTTTTATTACTCATTTTTTCCTATATCCTATTAGCAGATTCCAAGATTGTTTAATGTGGTATCCACCCATTTTATTTGGCTGACAACTCTACTGCCATGAAAATAAAGCTGATTGTTCTCAGTACAGTGTGTATGTTCTTTGGCAGCGCTTTGTACATACCCATGATATTTAAACGGACCTTGTCTATAGCAGATTTAAAGCAAAAATGACTTGTAATTATAGGAAATAAAAGAAATTCTATACATTGTGCTAGCAAGTCTATGGATCAGCCCCATCGAGGTCATTAAGGCTTATAGTGAATTTTCTTACAAGGCGTGGTGGTTAAAACTACAAAGATGGATCTTGGTAGAAGCAGAAGATCATTTCAGAGAGTGTATATGTGTTTATAATTTTGACATTTGTTTGCAATTTTGCCAGCAGTTATATAGATTAATGGGTACCTGTCATGTAAAAATGATATGGTATCGCTTCATAGAGGACAAAATAATGCTTATACAGCAGAGTCAGTCTAGAAATTAATTTTCATCCAAGCATAAATGTGTATACCTAAGTCTTAGAGGTTTAAAACGACAAATATGTTGGCTGTAACAGATGCACACACAGCCACCTGCTCCATATGACCCAATATGACCTCCACATACAGCCAGCCATTCTGCAGAAAACCACATACATGTGTAAGTGCATATAGCTACCTGTATATAACCATGGCTGTTTTGAGCTCTTTTTAAGCAGAAGCTCGCCAAGTTTGGCCCTGTACAATGTATTGTTCATATTTTCTCAACTTTTTTTGTTATCAATGGAGCCCTGTTGGGTGACACTTCTAATGTTTTGGCTTTTTTGTTTTCTTTTTTTTACATCATTTTTTTTTTAAACAATTTATTACAATCCCTTATTAATTAATAAATTTGTTGCACTGTTTAGTAAATAACCCTTATTGTTTATGCTGCGGGATAGTAGTTTAAAGGCTCTCACGTCACTCTTAAAAAAACAAACCAAAGTACAGTTGATAGGTTAGCTAGGCTTCACTGCAGTCCTGAAGACTCTCTGCATTATGCTAGTGAGAGAATGTTCTATGGCGACTCCAAACCTGTATCTGTGTTACAGTTGAAGGTGTGGTGTCTTTGTATGCTGTAAGATAGGCTCTGTCTGTGCTGTGTTTTATTACTGATAACTCCTGGCTGTGCAGAGGAAGGTGCTTCTTTCACAGTCTTTGGAACAGGGACACCTCAAAAGGGATAGTACACTAATTTACAAAAAAATACATCTAGAAAAGGAAATCTCGTAATAGACAGGGGGATGGTAGGAAGAAAATCCAATGAAATATATGCAATATTTTTGAATGAAAGTGGTTTGTGTATAAATGGTCACTAAATAATGTACGTTGCATATTGGGTAGGTTGGCAGTTAGCATTACAAATGTATCCGCTATAAGACCCAATGCTTTGAGGCTATGTATGCTCCAGGGCTGTAATCGGTTTTAAATGTAAAGCACTCTTCACTTGAGCCTCTGACGCTTGCTTTTTCCCCCTTAAGCAATATATTTGGGATGTGCTCATTCTACTCTGACATGTGAATTTTCAAAATGACACGAGGCTGAAAGTTCTGTAGAGACCGGATTGCATATGGTTCAGACATCACTGTGGCGAGTGAAACGGTTTCTAAATCATGAGGGCAAATGACAAATATGGACCCCCTGCAACTCATACCAGCAGCCATAAAGACTTAACAGGATAGTTATCATGTCTTGGAAATTTATACATTTCCAGCCAATTATAAGTGGAAGCAAAGCCAAAAAGGATTTATTTAGAAATAAATTGCCACATTCGTCCACTAATCCTTTTTGGGGTATTGGCTCTTTTAAATTTTTCTTTGTGTTACTTTTAGAGAATTTCCTGACCCTTCGCCGAGCTTCAATGTTGCAATATTTACAACATCCGCACATTTGCATCTCAAAGGTCTATAGAATGTAGTTTGACACCCCTGACGTATCCTGCGAGATACATCCGCCTTTGAGATGCTAATGTACCTCCAGCTGAAGTTGTGCATTTTTATACATCTAAGGTTCACTTGGAAAGCAACATTGGATCAACAGAATCTCTCGACATAGGTTAAATATCAATCTTCAGTTACGGCCTTTACTCCCTCATAAGAAGTGCAGCCTCAATGTTATTCAAGTAATGTAAACTACAGATAATTACTGAAAGCAAGACTGAGTTGAAAAAATTATCCAATTTAGCTGTTGGTTCCCTGTGATTCCCTCTTTCATGAGTAACGCCCTATGTATTTTCTGAAAGTAATCATTTATCAAAAAAAGTCATGTTTTGAGAGCAAGCATCCTGCCATTTAAAATAATTTTATTCTCTCCTGTAATTTGGTGAGAGAGAACCTCTCCGATAAGCCTTTGAAATAATACAAATAAAGGAATTTCCACGTAGACAATAATACGATTTTAAACACTCCTCTCAAATTGTCTGTCCAGTAAAGGCACACCCTAAATATGCATACATTTTTATATATATCTTTTTTTTTTTTTTTTTTTTCTTCAGTTTGGCTGCCACCCTTTCTTGTAATTCCAGTGTAATCCTCTGAGATTAGTATATTCACATTAATGGCATGACTCCCACAAAACATTATACCTCTTCCTTATTGTGTACTATAAGTTGACCTGTTCACCTACTTGTTATAAAAGGCCACTCCTATTCTGTCTCCTGTACTGCTTCAGCTCCAAGTCAAAAAATGCTATTGGATTAAAGGTTATCTTACACTTCTTCTTTTTTTTTATTTTTTAATAGTTTCTTTATAAAAAAGAAAATGTATCTCTTCTGATGTCATCAACCATGTCACATAGTTTATATAACACCCCCTCCCCCTGGTATATATGCATGATTATCTTTTGTAAAATGTAGTATTTTCTGTTATTATTTTTGTGTACTGTGCCCATCATTGGGTATTAAATCTGTGAAATGAGGTTGCTAGTAGCAGTCATGCCTCTGTCCGCTATGAATGCTATAAATATGAAGCTAATTTTGAAGTTGATCTCACTTTTTCTTGTTTTCCTCTAGCTTATAAAATCCCCTGCTTTCAAATGTGTCTTAACTCCTGGCATAACTGGGCTAGTTAATGTACCCAGTCTCCTTGCCCCACCATTGCTTGGATCCAGGTGCCTTGCATGTGCTCCCTGTGTGTTGTCCCTGACAGATCAGTTCAGGATTGATAAAAGGCATTTTACATGGCCATGGCATGTAGACCTGCCGAACAGGCTTGGATGTCTGGCAAGTGTCTATGCTATTTTTCACACGTGCTTGACTGAACCCTTGTTGAAAATAGATATCTGCTAGAAAACTATGAAGCTATGTGCATGTACACAGGACCTGAACATTTACCATTCATCATAAGCATCCAACTATAAATCCCATCATCCCCCACTACCTTTTTAGAATGGCAGTGCATTGTGGTAGTGGCAGTCCAGAAACAACTGAAGTGCCACAGTTTGACATCTAAGCCATAAATCATTGGAGTGCCACGACATTTTAAAAATAACCTTTGCATCTATTATATATTTTTAATATTTGTTAAAAGGCATGTGCTTTGAAACAGGGCCTGACAAACCAAAGGCGTCATTCATCCTAAAATCCCAAAATTGCCTTCTTCCTTTCTCTTTCTTTTTTTTTTTTATGATTGTTTATAATTAAAACTCTGCAAGTACCATATCCCTTGCTCTTATAATCAACATGGCTGGCTACTGTTGGGCTTAGTCTACTAATATTTGTGACCCCTGCTTTAAAAGATAAAACAAAATGCAATTTTCATCCCTCCCCATAACCAAGGTACTTGAACATGAAGCATGTAGGGCACCAAATATTTCCCCTGCCAAAGACTCAATATTTGACACTTATTTGATAGGAGATGATAATTAAGCTCTTTTTCGACTAATTTAATCTTAGAACGAGGATCTTGCTGCAGTAGAAGTAATAAGAGAAATTCCACTGTGTGTGTGTGTGTGTGTACCCGTGTGTGTGTGTACCCGTGTGTGTGTGTACCCGTGTGTGTGTGTACCCGTGTGTGTGTGTGTACCCGTGTGTGTGTGTGTACCCGTGTGTGTGTACCCGTGTGTACCCCCATCCAGTGGGCAGTCTGGCACATGTGTACAGAATGATGAGCAAGGATTACTTGAATACATGATTGTTCTATGAGAATGAATGGATCTTATTTAAAGGGACTTCTTCACCTAAACATTGTTTGTTTTATATATTGAATACCTTATAAAGAATCAAAATGATCTAAATTTTGTGTTAATGGAATTGTGCCTTCAGAGAGAATTTCTGATCTCCCCTATGGCTTGTTATGCAAATTGGCTTCTTTAATTGGTAATTTGCATAACAAGCCACAGGTGATGATGTCATAAACAGGAGATCCCACAGACCTAGCTAAAATTAATGTGACACTTTTAGGGTAACTCCCATAGAAGGAGAGCGCTTGCCTCTCTTTTCTACATGTTGCTGTTTTTGTGAACTGTGAGTACTGATGTTCTCCAATGCGTTTTGAATCTAAAAATGACCTGTAAAGCTTTTTATGGTTACAAGAAAAGGATAAGGGACGGTGATGGTCTATCAAAACCTTTTTTTTTTTTTTTTTAATCACGAAGTCACACTGACTCATAGGTCATCCAGTCATGGAGAGGGGTCTCCGCTAACTGGCAGATTTGATTGGTGTGAGGTGTCTGTGAGGTCACCCCCTCTAGCCGTAGACCAATCACTCTGTTATTGGTGTGTGCAGCAATCAATGATGCTCAGCCCATGGACACAACTTAGTCTTCTGACTCATTAGAATAAAAACAAATGTCTGTGAGAATCCATGGATGCCGTGCCCTGTGCTACACTAAGACTGTATTTTGAGGGGTTGAGCCTGCTTGAATTCCTTGTGTTTTTCTGTTGCACCCCGGTTATTGCTACAGTTTTGATATCTAGCTTGTTGGCACAGTGCATCGTCTAAGAATGTATTTATTTATTTCAAATCTTGGGACGTAGATTAGACGGCTGTCAAATTGTACAGGAAACAGTGATATGAGGCGGCAACAAGTGCTTACATTCTCAGTGTTTACAGACTAGAGAAACCTCTTTTATTTTAAAACTGCATGACTTAATTCTAATATAATTGTATACACCGTAACATAGTGACTCTCAGAGCAGTAACAAATACTAATCTTGGCCCACTGTGACCTTGGAGAACCGCCCCCCCCCCCCCCCCCCCAAGTAAAAATATGTTGGTTTGTGTCTAGCGCCACACAGCACAGTAACTTAACATGGGATGGAAAATTGGCATGCTGCTTGTCATTAAACATGTACTGGCTGCTAATGCAAGGTTACGTTCATTTAGATTAGAAAGTCTGTTTTCTAACCAGTTACCTGCATCCCTTTTAATAAGGTGCTGGTGTGACTGATGCAACTGTCCAATGAAATTAAACATATGCCCAACCCTAATGCAGGAAAACCTAGACCAGTATTTGGTGGTTAGCGAAGTCACCGTAATCTTTCTGTGTAGGCCGAATCCAACCAATTCACAAGCAAGGTTGAGAAATGAGGATCGTTTAATAAAAGCACTATCTGATACAGAATTAATATGCATCTTAATCAGCCATGGATATTCTGCCAGTCCTTGGTGACCCAGCAGTCTGTGTATGTGGAAGCCGTCTTGTAGAGGGGATTCATAGCTTGTAAATATCTTAATTTTAGTTTGTTATTTATGTATTTTTAGTTTTATTGTTTATTATTTGTTTATTTTACTAATTTTTTTCAAATTTTTTTTTTTGTTCTGTTTTTTTCTCTCAGGTCTGGAAAAAGCATTGTGCAGCACGGTGCACAACTCATGAAAATAAAATGGACTGGCTGTGACTATACACCTTGTGAGCAGGCAGCTAGGATGAGTTCCTGCAGAGTCGGCCTGCACAGGGAACCACTGAAATCCTCCTCTTTGGCCTACCAACATGTTAAACGGTGAGAGATGGCTTCAATGCTAGACGCCTTTATGGCTTCATGTATTTGCTCTTGACGTGTTCAGTAAGGTGTGCTATGGACATCTTCTTCTCTTTTCACATGATGTGTTCTATGTTTTGGGAAGTGGTAATATAAGTGGAGTATCCCTTATCCACAATGCTGGGTACCGGCTGCATTTCGGATAACTGAAACTTATGGTCAATGGATCATTTCGGCAGCACCAGCCCTATAAATGAGCTACACGACCTAAATTCAGTGTGAGCATCTTGCTCTTGTAGGTAATGTAGATCAGGGCTCGACAAACCCCGGGCGCCAGGTCGCCATGGCGACCTGGAAATGGAGCCGTTCCCCTTGCCGCTGCCATCCGTCTTTTGCAGCGCGAGGGGACAGACAGCAAGCTCCGCCCCCTCGCGCTACACGTGTGTATGAGTGTTCAGCCGAAAGAGCCTTGAGGATCGGCTGCGGCACGAATGTAACCCCTCCCCAGCAATGAGGTAAGGCAGCAGGGAGGGGAAACATTCGTGCCCCAGCCGATCTTCATGGCTCTTTCGGCTAAGTGCTGGGTTGTCAACCCAGCACTCAGAAGTTAAGAAGGGAAAAAAAAAAACTTGTGTATGTTTGAGTTGTATATGTGAAGTGGGGGGGGAGGGATGTATATGTGAAGGGGGGGTATATATGTGAAGTGTGGGGGGGAGGTGTATATGTGAAGGGGAGGTATATATGTGTGAAGTGTGGGGGCAGGTGTATATGTGAAGGGGGGGAGGGATGTATATGTGAAGGGGGGGTATATATGTGAAGTGTGGGGGGAGGTGTATATGTGAAGGGGGGGTATATATGTGTGAAGTGTGGGGGGAGGTGTATAGGTGAAGGGGGGAGGTGTATATGTGAAGGGGGGGTATATATGTGAGGTGTAGGGGGAGGTGTATATGTGAAGTGTGTGTGTGTATTTGTGAAGTGGGTTGGTGTGTGGGGTTTGTATATGTGACGTGGGTTGGTGTGTGTGGGCTGTATATGTGACGTGGGTTGGTGTGTGTGGGGTGTATATGTGACGTGGGTTGGCGTGTGTGGGGTGTATATGTGACGTGGGTTGGTGTGTGTGTTTATGAATTGCGTGTATGTTTGCGTGATTGTCTGGCTCCTAAAAAATTTTGCTGGCTCCTAGAATAAAATAAATTTGTCAAGCCCTGATGTAGATCATTAACAGCGGTGGAGCTGGGGATAGGACATACTCCATGGAACGTGATAGTCCCTCCCGTCACAGCACTCTGGGAACTACATTTCCCATGAGCGCTAGCTTCAAACTTACGGTTCCTGGGAGGGTGAAGCCAAGGGGTGCCAGGACGATAAGTGTCCCTTATCCGAACTGAGCCATATCAAAAAATAAATAAAAGATTTGGGGTTTTAGATCTTTGGAAAAGGCATACTCAACCTGTAATTGGTATTTATTATTATTATTATTATTATTATTAATAATAATATTATAAGTATGGTGGTCAGTTTAATGAATTACAAAACACTAGATCAGTGACTGCAATAGTTTTTAAGCCCAAGTGCCAGTTGTTTTGCAGGATACCAGGTCAAAGATCTCAAAGTTCCATTTTTCCCCTGAGATTATGCTTCCCTCTCCCATTTTCCTTTGCAGACTCTGCTCATTTAGGTTTCCCTTTATCTGTATTATTGTTCCCTTTCATTTTGTTGCCCCAGCTCACTGTGTCCACATCGACTCCACTTACCTCCATGCAGGATGATGGTGACAATGCATTCAGATGCTAAGTGCCACAGGTGGCAGCACCCCCATAGGTTTGCCATCATATCCCTAGATCAATCTTTACATTCTCATCCCACTTATAACATCGTACAAAGTACCTCTTGTCATTCTCTTGGTAAAACCCAGATCATTGGTCATTCCCAGATCATTTTTTGTGGGTGTGTAAATGAAATAATCTAAATGAAATTAAGTGAAGCTTCATTTACTGTTTTTTTTTCCCCCTTTTTTGCAGGCTTTCTGGAATGCATCTAAAGCCATATCACAAATTGCAGAGAAAGGAATCCTCTTTAGATATCCGATTAAATCGAGGCATGCATCTCAACAATCCAAATTCTGCAAAGGAAGAGAAATGTAAAGGAGCTCCCAACAACTGTACACCATCTAATGATAACCCACCACGCAGGCCACTCGGTGCAATTTCCCAAAATTCCATGTGCAATACAGTGGGAATAATCCCAAACAACTTTGAGGTTCAAGCAAAGAGTGCAACAATACACCAGGGAGAAGATGGGGATGGTCCGCTGGATATATGTGCAATTATCAAACCTGGGAATACCAAGGAGAAAGTTGCCTTCTTTGCAGCACATCATTACAGTAACATTCGAAACAACGCAATGAAAATAAAATGCACTGGGGACATGAACGGACGAGCGGCCAAAAGGCGAAAAAAATCTGTTGACCTTAAGCGAGTAAAGAACCAACTTGAAAAGATGCAGGAAGCACATAAAAAGTACTTTTTGTCTGACCCTTTCTCAAATGGAGTTGAAAATTGTTCAATTAATTATGTCGCTGATGGGGATGGAATCCTTCCCAGTAGGCCTCTTTCTGTGATCGAGATGGTAGCTTTCCTAGAACATAGAGCCAGTGCGTTACTTTCTGATTGTGCTAAACCTTTCACAAACAATCATATGTCAAGACTTCCTGGTCCTTCTAGATGTCCTCTCCCCGCTTCGGTATCCCTGTCTCTTGGAAACTGTGATTCTTCATCTGATAAAGATGGTTCAGATAAGGATGACCAGCCAGAGCCTGTGTGTGTTTTGGAAATGGTGGCAAAACTAGAGTCTGAGTGCTTACGGCGCCAAAATGAACGGGAGTCCGGTGGCCTTTCGAGGAACAACAGCTTCAGAAGGAACGTCGGCCGTATGTTGCTTGCCAATGGCTCTCAACCGGATGTAAGCGACTCTCAAAATGTATCTGCTGCAGCCAGTGAGTCACAGGAAGACTTAGTAGGTTCTGCCATGGAAGACCATATCCCACAAGATAAGGAAGAACATTTTCTGGTTAAATCATGGAAAAATGGTGCTCAGGTTAAGCTCCTGGAAGCAGAATCTGTGCCTCCTGTGGAAGATTTCTATGTGACCAACATGGGACTGGAACTTGTAAGGGAAACTTATCTGAAACTAAGAAGTAGGGGTGATATTGCGATAACCGTGGAACCTTGTCAGTTCTCATTTTCTCTGCAAGTCCAAGCTATCGAACATGTCCCTGAGAGTCCGCGTGGGAATGAATGTGCCATCGAGGAAAATGTGGATTGTTTTGATGGCGCCTTCCCTGACCCCACTATTGTGGCTGACGATGTATTAATGCATACATTGACAGATCATGAAATAATACGTACACAGGATAAAGCTTTAACTGTAGCGGGGGACCCTTGTCCAGGGACACTTTTTTTTCAGCACGATCAGAAGGATCAAAACTGTGCGCATGTACAAATTAGTTCTGAAGTGAAGCCACCAGAACAAGTTCAGAAGAATGCCTTCGACAATACTCTGTGTCTGCAGAATGGCGCACTGATTGCACAATATGCCGTCTCTATATCTTCACTTGGAAGTGTATCTCAGGTACTAGACGCTTCCTCTATAAAGAAACCCGTGTCTCACGATTTCCTAGAGGCCCGGTTTAAGATCCAGCAGTTGCTCGAGCCTCAGCAATACATGGCTTTCTTGCCTCACCACATACTGGTGAAGATTTTTCGCTTCCTCCCGACTCGAACCTTGGCCGCTCTGAAATGCACTTCCTGTTATTTCAAATTCATCATCGAACATTACGACATTCGCCCCTCCGATTCGCTCTGGGTTCGCGACCCGCGTTACAAAGACGATCCGTGTAAACAGTGCAAAAAAAAGTACGCAAGGGGGGACGTGTCCCTGTGCTGGTGGCATCCGAAACCTTACTGCCAAGCTTTACCGTACGGCCCCGGTTATTGGATGTGCTGTCACATGTCTCATAAAGAGAGCCGTGGGTGTAAAGTTGGCCTTCATGACAATCGCTGGGTACCTGCATGCCACAGTTTTAACAGAACCCTTTGTAAGAAATCTGAATCCGAGGAGGACTAATGATGATGTGTTATGTGTTTGTCGGATAGAGAAGAAATGTGTTGCCCTGTCTTGTTTACATTGTACATAATCCATATGTTATCACAGGGCTGGAAAAACTGCACATAATTTAACACAAGAGCCTTTACTGTTCACTTTAACTGGATATTTAGCCCTGTAAATATATATATATATATATATATATGATGTACATAGATCTATCTGTAGCTAACACAATGTAACCTTCAATGCAGTCGTTTTGTGGTTAAACGTATGCGTGTGTGTGTGTGTTTGTTTTTTGGATCATCTTTCTCTCCCTTACCCCCGTTTTAAATGTCTTGTTGATCCTTTGAGTGTCAGGGATGCATTCAATGTATATGTGCATTGTGTGCACACCCCTGGCTATCCAAGGGTGAAGTCTGTATATCTTGTAGAATATATTTCTAAAATGGAAACTTTAAACTATATATGTGTTGGGCTCTGAAGCATTTAAAGGATTTAATAATGGTTTAACTGGACAACAACCCAATCAGACTGGCACAAGTGTCTGAAATACTGTGACAAGTGGATAAATGAGATGATTTATTGTGTAGTGACAGAGTGCAAGGAGGATATTTTTTGTGTGGCTTTACTTCAATAAAAATGTGCATCCTAAATATTTCCTTGGTTTGCTATTGAAATTATAATTTAAGAAAACAAAAAGAAAAAAATCTGCGTTAAGCACTTTTTTATTGTAGTAGTGTATGTTGTGTTTTGGTGTTTCGTTTAGGAGGTGGGTTGTACCCAGTAGCATATAGAATTATAAAATGGCTGCAACATTTGGTAACAATCAAAATATATATTTTGTGAAATGGAGTGAAGGGTTTAAAAATTTTTTTTTTTTTTTTTTTTGCAAGGAGATAAAAATTATTTTTTCTTTAAAATCATTGTACATATTGAACATTTGTATGACACGTAAAATGCTCTATTCAAATTACAGGTTGTGGTTTTGAAAAAAACCTAAGTGCATGTACAGTACACGGTGCCACACAGCTATAAGTGTTTCTTGAACAAGGATGGGTTATCGCTTCTTTCTGCACTTTTATTGTATCTACGTTGACTTGGGAAACTTAAAGTGCTGCACTGATTGAAACAGTCTTGACTATTTCTCTTTCCATTTAATGCCTTGGTTAAGTGTGTATGTTAGAAAACATAACTCCTGTTTCTTTCAGGTGCTGTAGGAATGGAGTTTGAAGTCCGTGAAAGGTATGTTGAATCCTATACGTGTGTGTTGCCAAGACAATGAGTGTCCTTGCTGACATCCGATCACAATGGACAAACCCCTCTTATTATATTTATGTTTATCAAGGTGAGCAAGTGAGTTCAACCCAAGTGATGGGATGTATTGTGCGTGCCTTGCACAGACTCTAGTACAGCATATTTGTGTTCAGTTTGCTCAGTGGAAAAGACCATTTTTTATTAAAGGTAAAATATAAATACATTGACCAGTATTTAAAGCGGAGCTAGTTTCCAGCCTGTAATAAGCATAACGCTACTGTATAGATTGACAGTCGCCACTTACCTCTGTGGAGTCTTGGGTGGAGCTTCTGTGCGTTCTCGCTGCTATGTTCAGTGGGGGGGGGGGGGGGGCCTGAAAGTAATTCGTATTTCACACACTATGTTCAAATGTGGGCTACTGGGTAAGGCAAGATTTTATTTTTTTAAATGCACATTTAGTGACAAATGACAAAGCATACTTGTTAAATTAAGTGTAGATTTTAAAGTCACCAGGGCTGGACAAACAAAAATCGTTGGGACCACTTGGCAATGGCTCCTCTGATTTTACTGCCTTACCCCAGGTATCTAAGAGATGCGAATGTTGTAATTTTACTCCTTCTAAATGTATATTTTCAGCTCATTGATTCAGATCATGGGAGTACCAGGACGTGTGTGTGTGTGTATATATGTGTCTCTATAACCAGTGAGGGACACTACTTGATCAGTTATCAGATTATAATAAACTTTTAAAACATTGTTTTTGTCCCTTTTTATATTAGATTTTTTTAATGTGTCTTTTAATACAAATAGAGTAGAGTTTTGAGGTTCAGATTGTTAATGGTGTTTTTTTTTTTTCCCATTAATATTTTTCAAAATGTCAATTTTTAATGACCTGTTGCCAAGCTCTAATTGGCTAAACCATGTGGGCTCCCAATTAACTTTCACATGTGGCTACATCAACAGTGCTGTCTCTCCATCACTGCAGGAAAAAAAAAAAAAACATATTTCGCCTTCAAAATAAACATAAGTTATTTATTTTTTAATTAATTTTACCTTTTTAAAAAAAAAAAAAAAAATTTAAGTCAGGAAAACTTGTAATCACAATCTTACATTTAGTAAAATCCTGGAAAGTCTTACATTACTAGATATTGTCTTGGTTTTACAAATTTAAAAACAAAACTCTACTTGAGTAACAATTGGATTTTTTTTATGTATATGATGTTGCAGCTTGTACATAGCCCTATACAACCTCGTTTTGCAGTGTGAATGTAGAGAACAAAAAACATATCTATAGATTGACTTAACAGAATTGAAAATGTACAGATTAAGCAAAATGGGTGTGTGAATGTCTCACTTGTGTCTTGATAGGCAAATGATCTTTTCATTTGGGGACATGCCCTTTTCCTGTTAGTCCTCCGGTGCAATGAGTGCCAACACAACCTAAATCTACACATTTGGAGTAGATAACGCAGACTCCTATGTGTGTGTTTTATACATTGACCCACCCGCTGATTGTGCCAGTATTTTGGTGCAATCTGCGTGTGTGCCGTGTTTATACATGCCTCCCAATGTGTAGATCATGGTTTTTTTCCCTTGTGATATATGCTCTCCACATTTATATATTTAGTGGTCAGAAGAAGACACCATAAAGAATGGCAGTCCCCTCTTAATTACCTGGGGTTTGTTTGATTTTGAACCAATATTACTTTTTGTCACAGACGGCTTTTAGTTATGGCGAGATTTTTTCAATAACCCTAAACATTGCTTATGCTGTGGATATCGGGAATAAAAAACAATGCAATTATGCCAACATAATGTACAGATCATATTTTATCAAATGCATACAATAAGAGAGAAATGATTCAAAAGTAAAAAGCAAAGTGTGCATAGAACGCCACAACCAAAACCGTGCCAACCCCAAAAATCACAGAAAATAAAAACAATGCAATAATAGATTTGTTGACGTGCATGGATAGTGATCTGTATATTATTCCCTACTATATGAGAGGAATAATCTCTTCACAGAGTACACATTGTTGGTTTCTGGATATAATGGACTTTCTCTCTCTGTTCCTCAGTATATACAATAATGAGATGTATGTAAAGCAAGAAGACAAAAAATACTCCAATAGTGTAATATGTTTCAGACAATAGAGGTGAAAGACTGTAGTGGATGCGCTCACAAAACACATAGTATACACGCATATAGTGCAGGTAAAATGGAAGCTCTTTCCAATACCAGACGGACTATGCGGGTGTCTCAGAATGGGAGATGAAATGGGTATAGGATATCTGTGCAAAAGTAGACAATAGAAATGCATGGAGTGCACAGGGACATGAAACAGGTTTGTATTACTTCCCCAGAGTGCTCAGATGTTATGAGAGAACCTGGAGGCCAGTGTGAAAGAGACCTCCAGGTTCTCTCATTACATCTGAGCACTGTGACAGAAAGCTTGCTTTACATGTGTCTTATTATTGTATAAACTGAGGAACATAGAGAAAGCGCATTCATCTCCTGAAACCATCAGTTTGTACTCTCAAACGATTCTTACTCTCATATAGTGCGGACTTATATGTTAGAACATTTCTTCTGCTTATGTCCCCTGTGGCTTGATATTTAAATTACATATTTCCCCGTTGAAACATGAGTTAATTTGCATATCAAACCTCAGCTGATGTCATAAGCAGAAGACACCGCAGGCGTTATATATATATTTTTTCTTATTTAATGCACGTGCTTGCAATTCTCCCAACACAACAAACATCATTTTTCAGCATTTAAAACAAATTCTCTACAGTCACAGAATTAAGCCATTTTTAGGATGACTGTTACTTTAAATGATCCCATTGGTATTGTAAGCCCGGAGTAGTAGTTTGTGTGTTAGTATATGGAAGGTTTTGTCCCAGTAAAGAATATGGCGAGTGTGCATCTGAAGTAGTGCATAGTCTTTAAAGGACAATTGGAGCAAAAACTCAAGTTCTGTTTGATTGAAAGGTGTAGACATTTTAAATAGAAATGCTTTAATGAAAGAATGCAAATAAAGTACTTTACTGAGCTTTCTTTGCCGCGTATCGCTCTATCAGAAGGTAGACATGTTGTTTAGAATCTTGGAGCAGTTCTTCATTCACCTGGGTTCAGATGAAGGAAGGTCTGACCGAAGATTCTAAACATGTCCGCCCCCTGTTAGAGCTATTTGGACCAAAGAGAGCTCAATAAGGTACATTATTTGCATTATATTAGTTCAGCAACACATTTTTATGCAAACTATCTACACTTAATGCAATCTTTCAATGAAACGGAACTTCATTTTTTGCTTCAGTTGTCCTTTAACATTTCTCTGTGCAGTTATGTGCTTTTTTTTGTATTGAGTAGTTCTATACTTTAATTTCTGTGTACATTTTAACATGTGTATATACTGTGTATATGCAGTTATTTTTATATATATATGAAATCTACTTCTATGACTAGTCCAGTTTTAATATTGGAAGGACCCTAATCTGTCTAAAGCAAAGCTAAATATACTGTTTGAATGATGTAATTGTATCTACTATATATTTGTAATGCATGGCGTTTATCAGATTCCACACCGAGGTAGTCACACTCTTTGCAATCATTCTAGTTTTTCTTGCGTCTTTCTTTTTTTTGTCCTCTTGAAATATTAACTGTTTAATAATTTAATAAAAGGCCACTGAGAAGAAACTTGAATCCTTGTCTTTCCATGCATCATTCAACAGTTGCTTGTCTAATGCTGGAGCTCAGTGTGCTAGTCTAGTGCATGCATTGCAATAATGGTCTGGGGTGGAGCATGCTGAAACATCCAAACGGTGTATGCTTAACTGAATATACAAAAGAAAAGAGCCTGTTTAGAAAGGTAAAATCCATTTATTCATTTTTCTTTTAAAGATGCCAAATCCCACTTCTTTAAAAGTCTAATTTTAATGATGGACTAATATGTGCATCATTGGAAAGATGATAATGTTCCCTAGTCTGCAGAAGCCAAGGGGGCTGTCCTCTCATGAAGGTATATTACATGGCAGCAGAGAGACAGTCCAATGACTCATTGGCTTGTCAATCACTCTTCACACAGCCAATCAAGTGCAGTGCTCCATAGAAGAATCGTGCATTAGCCCTGTTTAGTTACGCAGAATATACCTTCTCTGTGATCCCACGGAGTGTTAAGACAGTCTTTTTCATGTAGCATGCTTCATCAAATGTACAAAACTTAACACATGTCGCGTTCATGTACTACATTCATTTATTACATATTGAACAAAGCAACGGTAATTATCTCCACTTACTGGAAACACACACACACCTTCCCTCCGAGAATGGCTTGCTTCGGTGGAAGACATCCGAGCCGCGGAGGACCTTCTATTCACCAACCTTGGCAAGGGACAAACCCAAGTCAGACTATGGCTCCATTGGTCTGAATTTTTGCATGGCTCAGAATGTTCGACTCTCCTACAGTTGGTATAATATCAATCTGCCTTATTTTTGTTTGAAATGCCAGTACTTGTCCAGCCGACCTGCCTGTTGTTTACCCCCTGTATTATATACCCCTGTTCATAATCCTGCTGAGGTACCACACCGATCCCCCCTACCCTCAAGCCCATTGCCAAGTCTAATATTTCACCGCTGATCGGTCCCCCTGATCATAATAGACATTCACCGCTTGTCGTGACTTTTTGTTCTTCTCACCTGACACCTCCCCCCATGGATGGACCCCTGTACCAGCTGGATGAACCCCCCCTTCCACTTCACCTCCCCCTTGTTAAACTTTGTATTGAATTTGAAAACTGAATAAACAACGTTTAAATAAAAAAAGAAAGCTACGATCTGACTTTGTTTCCTTTTCTCTACAGCTCTTCTGATCGCCAAATAATTGTTACTGCAGTAGCAAACGCTCTGTCCTTCCTCCCAGAGACTGTCCTTCTCCATGTGCTTGAGACATCTTTGTTCAATAGAAAGTAACTACTGTGGAATCAGCCTCTAATTACATCACTTTCTTAGAAGGCAGCATGAAAACTGCTACACAGGCAGCTAGTATTTCTCCTGTGTACGCTCTCATTTCTGTAACGGGCTGTGCATGCATAAGCAAAGTGATTGACTGAATGTAGAGAACCCAGTGTCACATTTTTCATTATGTAAAAAAAAATAAAACTGTATGTGTAGCTGCCCCTTTAAATAGGCCAGGCAAATATTTTACTTCTAGTTTTGTTTAAATAACAATATAATTCTTTAATTTAATAAATATAAATATTAGTTAATTATTTTTTTATTTTTTTTAATTTATTTATTTTTTTTAACACGCAGATTAGTCAGCATCTTATTTTGTATCATACCACTCTATTTTGCTGTTCGATCATCATTGTGTTTCCCCATAAAGTTTTAATATTAAATATTTTATTTACATACCCATGTATGTTCAAGTGGTTTAAATTAATATCTTCATTTTCCCTTCTTATATTTACCCTGTGTTAAAGACTACATACATATATACATGACAAAACAACAACTCTAAAAAAAATGTAAAAAAATCAACACGACAGACATAAGGCGATAGGATCAGTGTCACGCTGGGGGGGGGGGGGGGGGGGGATTCTGCAGAGGTGAAGGGGGCCTTGTCCTTCTCTATTTCTTATTATATGTTATATATTATATGTTTCTTGTATTGCAGTGTGTTCCTCTATACTCCGTCCGTTCTTCCGTATTTATCCATCCTCCCCACACTCGCTCATATTTCACTAGTTGGTCATTAATCTGATAGAAGCCCTTCTCCATATTGCACTGCGTGTTAAGTTGAGAGACTACTTGATTCCATACTATCTCCTCATCTACCTTCCACTTTCTGGCAATTATTATCTTCATTGCCAAAAATATTTGTACCGCAAATGCCTTTTGGTACCATTTCAAGAGATCAAGATCTAAATGTAGGATGGCTTTTGTGTTTAGGGGGGGAACCCGGATCTTAAATATTTCCGAAATAACTTTAAAGATTTTTTCCCAGGTATGAATGATCTTTTTACATGTCAGACATATATGTTCATTTTATTTTTTTTTATCTAATGCACCTGCCTTGTACAGTGTAAGTGTTAATCTTATAAGAGCTTTGTAATCCATCTGTGATAATGTGATTGAAGATGGAGGCTTCAATGCTTGACTCTCCCTATACCCTCCAAAGCTCATGCTCCAGGACTATCTAATTCTTTTGGCGGCCATTAGCAGCTTCTATACTATGGTGGTGGTGGGGGAGGGAGGGGTTGGCTTAAAAAAAAAAAATTAAAAAAAGTAAAGCTAGTTTGTGTTCTGCAAAAAGTTTCAATATAATTAAAACTGATAAAATGGGATAATTATATTTATGTATATATATGTATATGGCAGTCAGCATCCATCCTCAAAAAACCCATGCATGCGTTCTCCAATCTGCACTTCAAATGCATCACAGAGCTTAAAACAGTATTTGTTATCATAAGTGCCACAAAAAAACATATCTTTCTGCTAAATGCTTGGATTGTCTGTTTTTCTGTCTGCAGATGTTGTTCCTGGGATACAGTGAATAATGTGGGGGATTTAGTTGTGTATGTGTCATTTTTTTGTTGCCATGGATGTTGTGCTTTTACCAATAGAAACTAATGTTAAAATCCTTTGCCACTGTAATAAACCTGCCCTTTTGTCTTTGCAGAGACACGTGCGTTTTAATATGAGCGCTGTCTCTCAGCTGAGGCAGAGTTCTATGGATGCTGGCACAAGTCGACTGTGTCAGCATGTGGTTGGCCAATCGGTGCATGGTAGTGTATCCTCGCACTAAGGCCAAGCAGACTGTGTCAGCAAGTGAGTGGCCAATCAGTACGAGGATAAACTGCCATGCAGTGGTGTATCTTGGTTTTGTGCTTCCCTAGGCAGACCAAATTCGGGCACCCCCCCCCCCCATGTTGCACACCTACAATGTTCCCTATCACCCACATTGCACACACATTAAATGTCCAATCACCCCATTACATGCCCCCATCCCCCACATTGCATACACAGTAAATGCCCCATCACCCCCATTACATGCCCCCATCACCACGATTAATTGGCAGGAGCTAAAGATTGCTGAACGGTGGGGGAGGGAGCACAAATGTTTGAAGCATTAGAAGTGTGCTTTAACACCCTCTGGCAAAGTGCCGCCCTAGGCGAGTGCCTTGTTTGCCTTGTGGAAGATACACTACTGCCATGCACTAAGGCCAAGCCGACTGTGTCAGCATGTGATTGGCCAATCGGTGCATGGCAGTTTATCCTTGTATTGAGGCCAAGCCGACTGTGTCAGCATGAGATTGGCCAATCAGTGCATGGTAGTTTATCCTCGTACTAAGGCCAATAAGCACGAGGGGGGGGGGGGGGGGGTGGTGGTAACTGGTGGAGTTTGGCACCAAATTATTTGTGTATGTATGTATAAAAATCCAAACAGTAGTGCACTCAACTCCAAATGTAGATCAGTCAACGACTCATTACCTAGGTGCAGTGCAGTTTTTTAAATAACATACATGTCCAAAAATAGGAAGGAGACACGCACTCATAGGATTTAGAAAAATAGAAAAAAATCTATATTATATAGAAAACGTCATATACATCAACGTTTCGGCTCCTCCTGGAGCCGTTATCAAGATGACATTAAATGGTTCCTACATTGAATATATACACATCCTAATTAACAAACAATCACCAGAAGTACTCACATTAAACCTGTGTGGAGGAAGCTGCCAGAACGAAAACACGTCCAGAATGCAGAAGAGACAATCTACCTACTATGTTAACTCCATATACAAACACTCTGCCACCTAGCGTCTGTCGTCACCTAGCAACCGGCACCTCGAATCAGACGCAGCGTACGAAAGAGCCATCACCGATCAGCCTTACTGAATAAAGGTGACGGAAGAAAAAGCAAGAAACCTCAAAGTGTGAATAAACACCACCGTGTAAAAACCCAGGAAAAATAAAAGTGAAAAAACTAAAAAAAATAAAAATAATAAAGCTGCAGATCACCAACGAGGGAGCAAAAAAGGGGTCAGTGATAAATGTTCATTCAATCTCTTAGGGGATAGTGTATCCAAAGTCCTGATCCAGTACACTTCACGTTGAAACAATTGAGGTGAATGATCATCCCCCTGTCATGCAAGTAATCCAGTGCTTTATGGTGTATCTTTTGCCCACATGTGCATTTACAAAATGTGTACTGGGGCTCATATGTGAGCAAGTGACACAACTTAAAACACCTATTTCAACCTGGTTTTTGATACTGTTGTAAGGGTCCTCTATTGTCATAACAGTGTATAGGGTCGGCTATAACTAGCCTGTCTCGAAGACTCACCCCTCTTTTATAGCACATCATAGGTGGACTCTGTGTAACCTTCGAGAGTTTAGGGTCATTCTGTAAGATGTTCCAGTTTCGATGAATGATCCGTTTTACCTCATTAGAGGCTGTATGGAACTTTGTGGGGATCACTACTCTAGCCTCATCCTTCCTCAGTTGTTCGTTTGGTTGAAAATGTTTTGCTCTGTCTAACGCTGTTTGGACAACAGTCCTTGAGTATCCTCTTTCATAAAACTTCTGTGCCATCTCTTGTAATTGCAATGTGCATCTCTTCTCATCAGTGTTATTGCGTATTACTCTAAGGAACTGAGAAAGAGGTAAAGATTTCTTGATATGTCGAGTCTATGTGACGCGCAGTAAATGCCGCGTCGAGAACAGTAGTTATTCGCTTCGTAATCATGATAGTAGGATCCTCCTTTAAAAATTCATATTTGTCTTTATCTGTTAGTTGTCTCATGATCTCAGTCCTGTAATCTACATTCAATTCATCACCACTACTCCTCCGCCCTTGTGTGCTGGTCGAACTACTATTGTTGGATCTTTAGCGAGTTGTTTCAAAGCGGTAGCTTCTGCCCGAGTGAGATTAATTCTGGTCTTCCGGCCGAGCGCTTGTTTAACCTCGGAGTTTACAACGTGTGCAAAAGTTTTGAGTGAGGTATTGTTGGACTGTGGGTCAAAGTTACTCTTCAGTTTAAATTTAGACGGTGACACTGTTGTCTCATCACAGAAGAGCTCTTTGAGGCGTAAGCCTCGATAAAATTTATATAAGTCCACCTCCTGCTCAAAGGCATCAGGTAAGTTAGTTGGTATAAAAGACCATATAAAGGGCCAATAAAGTTTTCTCAACTGCAGTGAGTGCCCGGTTGCTTAAGTTGAAGATTGGTATTATATTCGCCTTGTTTGCGGCTTGCCCCGGCGTGCGAAAAAGGTGGCCCTTTTGTCCGCTTCGTATGTGTAACCTCCGTTCTTGTTGACTTCTGGTGGAGACCCCACGGTTGAACGTGTCCACCTGCTCTTGATTCTGTTCTAAAAAAAAAAAAAAACCTGGTCAGTGGTGCCTCTTTTTTGTTGTTCAGAATCTGAAGCAGATTCACCCGAGGTGATGTCAATTGTCGGTTCCATCGGTTTCCCGATCTTGATTCTGTCTCGTCTTGGTCTGGAATCATTCGGTTCTCTCTGACCACTGAGCCATCTATAGATATGATGGTTCACATAATCGTTATTTACTTTATTCAGTTTCTGCCTTTTAAATCTCAGGAGGTCGTTCTTATATTTATTTACCTCTTCTTGCAGCTTCAACATAGAGTCGCTGGCAGCGGAATCAGTGTAATTAGATGTGCATCATTGAATTCAGCAATTTTCTCCCTTACTTTACTTAGATCATGACTGACCTCTTCAATGACCAAGATGATTAGATCCAGTGAACACTTATTCAAAACTCCAATCCAGCGTCGGCAGAATTCAGGATTATTTCTGCCTATGGTCAGGGTGTTACGGATTCTGAAACCTCTTGGAATCCGTTTGGCTCTAAAATAGTCAGATAAGAACAACCCGCGCAGATCCATATCGACCTCACGTTTACGTAATTTCAATAGTTCAAAATATAGATCCTTAAGCAGGGTCTAGGACACTTCATAGCCGCGGCTTCATCGCTGACAGTTCAGCGCGGCAGTTAGAACGCTGAACTGTCACCAATGAAGAATAACGCAGCCGTTTAATCGCGGACGTGGCTATGTAAGAGCTGACAGTTCAGCGCTAAACTGTCAGCTCTTACAAATGTACAAGTAAAAAGAAAATACCCCCCTAATAAATGATCCCCCCTCAAACCCCAATACTAAAAATAACCCCAATACTAAAATTAACCCCGAACCCAAAAAACTAATTCTAACCCCCTAAACCCTAATTCTAACCACCCTTAACCCCAATACTAAAATTCTAATTGTAACACTCTATCTTCTAACTCTAACACATTAAAACTTACCTTTAGCGATGAAATGTACCGCGATGAGCTGTCGTGTGGTGAAGTGACAGTGGTGAAGCAGCTACGCGGATGCAGCCGCGATGATGTGTCCCATCGCCCCCTTAAGCGTATCTGTACAAGGTAATTCAAGCTGTGAGGTAGTCCATAACGCCTCCCTTGCTTCCTCCTCAGTGATCTGCAAAACTTCGGCCTGCTCAGCCATAGCTCCCGCTTTAGAAACAAAATGTTCCATGTTGCTACACTTGATCTCACACAAGTTAGACAAGCAGTCAAAATACTACTGGTATAGAAATGAAAAAATAGCGGTGCATGTACAGACAGCAAAGAACAAACTGTCAACATATACAAAAATCCAAACAGTAGTGCACTCAACTCCAAATATAGATCTTGTGTATAATGATTTGCTGCTTTTATTTAAAAACCCAACGATCTTGTACACAGGAAAGTGTTGGTAGTTTGCCCTCACCTGTTCAGGTGCTTGTGAGTGGCAGACTTTTTGTTCATATATATATTTTTTCTTTTATACATGAAGTGCAGGACTGACTCCTATAATGCTACTTCCAAACATTCTCACTTACTTCCTTATATGACTGTTTTCATACATAATCCCGATTTATGTTAGATTGTAAACCATGTTGGACATGTATGTATGTATGTATGTATTCTCTCATCTTGAAGGTAACTAGAGACTCTTTGGGGGTTACATGGGCAGTGGTATTAAGCCTCTATCTTCTTTAGAAAGGTTACATGGTAGGTAACATAGGGGGTTACCAGGAGCAACGGTCATAAGGTGGTCTAAACTGGAGGAACTTTCCATTTCTAAGATGACCAGACTACATTTGGAACTTTGCCCTATTAGACGACCCCCCCCCCCCTCACACACACACCCCTCTGATGTTATCTGTACCATGCACGCCATGTTTACTACATTTACCTCTAGTGGGCTAAACATAGCCCTTAGTATATAATAACACTCACGTAATCAAGTGTAGGTGTGTGGATATTGAATACCATCTCCGTTAATACAACCCTACTGATTCATCAATTACCTTGTTATTGCTTCTATACTTTGGGTATGACTCACCTATTTGTTCAATCTTCATACTGATTCATGTGGCAGTATCACGTTACGGTGTTGATTGTGGACTTTGCATAACAGAGACATTAGTGTCTGTATTGAACTGAGATCTCCAGGAAGAGTTCGACTTTCTGCCAATATATAAGCTCTGACTGTGGGCATAATAAACCAGGCCTTGACTAATTTTGTTTTCGGAGCCAGACAATGCCACCTGACGCAAACATACACTACACACACATATAATGTGTAACAAAGAAATTAGGGGCTAGACGTGGAGCCTTTTACTGCTGCCATCGGTTGGTTGTTTGTGTTTTCGCTGCATGAGGAGGGACTGTTCCACAAGTTCCGCCCCCTTAGCGCACCACACTCTACTGTCCAAGTGTCATGTGATATCCCGGCACACTGCAGGAAGACACATGAAGATCCGGCTGCAGAAGAAATACCCCCTCCCCTGCAATGAGGAAAACCAGCAGGGGGGGACGGGGGGGGGGGGCACACATTAAGGAAAAAAAGACCCTGCTAACTTGTTTGTTTTTCACCAATTTAAATTCTCCTGATTTTCGCTGAAGGATTGAATAGAAAAGTGTAGATGAATTAAGTAGACCTATTTTAAACACATAAATATTTATATACAATTATACATTGTTACATAATGTTTACATTTTATAATAATACATTTTGTTACTTTGCTCTCTGTATCAAGCCACTTTATATTCGTAATGTCCGAGGTCCTCGCAGACTAAGTTAAAGTCCTCTCCATCAAAGTCTACAGGAACGATTGAGGCTGAAGATTTCAGCTATGATGTCTGATTTGTGGTCATATTTGCAGGCACATTAGGGCCCAATGTGCTCCGAATCCGTCTGCAATTCGTAGACCCCATTTTGGTGCCAATTATCAGAGCATACTTGGTTGACCCTTTAAAATATTCAATGTCTGACGCCACCTTTATGGTTTTAAATACAAAACCAATTTTCAGTGGGGAAACAATTTGCATATGAATACACAAGATGAATGTTACAAGCCATAGACCACACAGAAACATTCTAAAACCTCTTTCTCTTTTAAAGGATGCATTTGTATGGATTACTGGACCTTTGCTCTCACTGGTGACATCAGAGGGGGCCATGCTATTTTCCCAAATCACTGGGGTCCCTATACCCCATTTTAAAGTGACTTGTGGTAAAATAAGAAAAATTTAAATAAATTCCAAACTCCCCACAGAGTAGTGATCAGTGGTCCAGGATGATATTTAACATATCAAGATGATGTCATAAGCAGGAGACACCAGACACATTTAAAACTAAAACTTAGTAGAATAAACAATGTATAGACCTGAGGTGTCCCAGGTTTTTTCTGAAGTGGGCTTTGTAAATACATATTTAGATATTTAGTAGTAATACAAAAGCCGTTGAAAAATAGTTTCATTCAACTTTATTAAGAGTGAACTGCACAATTATGGGGCTAAGGAGAATATGGTTAATTAAATCAGACGGCCTCATTTGGCCTACAGGCCGCACATCGGACGTCCCTGGTACCAAGACTTTTTACATTTATTTATTATTCTGTAAATTCCCAGTATACGTGTTTTAGGTCACAGTCCCTTTAATATGACACCAGAGAACTGTGGTTTCTAAAGACACAGAAAAATGGCGCTGGTCATTAAAGGAGAACTGTAGGCGAACAATTTACGTCTGTGTAGCCATTGTAATTAGAGAATCTTTCATTAAAGAATAAAATACCTTTCTGCTCCATATCGTTCTACCAGGGGGTTGACATTAGACATGTGCATTCGTTTTCGGACGAATGCATTTTCGTCCGAAAATAGCATTTTCGTTCATTCGTTTGAAAAACGAATAACGAAAATGCTAAGCTAACGAAAGCCGAATGAACGAATGGTTAATAAACGAAAATCATTCGTTCATTCGTCCATTCGTAGTACTATTGGCATTATATAAGCCGAAATAGAGTCGGTTTATAGAATACAATAGCATAGTACACTACATTCCATAAACCGACATAATGAACGACTTTCGGTTTATGGAATGCATGTAAGTCTATTGGCATTGTATAAACCGACTCTATTTCGGTCTATAGTAATGCCAATACTATAGCACGAATGGACGAATGATTTTCGTTTATATTAAACCATTTGTTCATTCGTTCAACTTCTTAGCTTTCTATAAACCGAAACAGAGTCCATATTCATAAATTTTTATGAATGGGAACTCTAGTTCAGTTTATAGAAAGAAAGCCCATAGTATTACATGTAATCCATAAGCCGAAAGTCTATAAACCGAAGACCTTCGGTTTATAGACTTTCGGCTTATAGAAAACGTACAGTAGTAGTGCCTTTCTATGAACCCATTCATAAGAATTATGAATGGGTTCATAGAAAGGCACTACTACTGTACGTTTTCTATAATCCGAAAGTCTATAAACCGAAGGTCGTTCGGTATATAGAATACATAGAATTACATGTAATTTCGGCTTATAGAAAACATGTAGTACTATTGCCTTTCTATGAACCGAACGAGAGCCCCATTCATAAGAATTTCTTATGAATGGGGCTCTCGTTCGGTTTATAGAAAGCCAATAGTATTACACGTATTCTATAAAACGAACGAACAAAACGAAACGAAAATAATGAACGAATTTCGTCTGAAACGAATGCAGTAATGACGAAAATAAACTTTTAGTTTTGCACATGTCTAGTTGACATGTTTAGAATCTTCAGATCTTCATTTACCTTAACTCAACTGAAGGAAGATCTGACCCACGATTGAACATGTCAGCCCCGTTAGTGCTACTTAGAGCTCAAGTAGGCTCAAGAAGCATCTTTTCATTAAATTATTTCTATATAATACACTGTATAGTTGTCCAAACCAAGGAGGTAAAAAAAAAACCAACCTTTATAACAGTTTTGAAGGGACTCTGTGAACCTAAATGTTACTTATGCTGTAAATAAAGACATTTTTTTATCCTCTACACAGCCAAATTACATCCAAATGCATAGATTAAGAAAAAGGTTTTGAATGTGTATGACATCACCGATGGCTTGATATGCAAATGAACTCATATTTTCAATGGGACGTGTAATTTTCATATCCAGCAACAAGATGGCGACACCGCAGACACATTTAAGACATCGAGTTCTCTTAGTTTATGTAATGTTGCGAACACCACGCGGGTTATGTATAAAGGTGTTTGTCACAAATGTAATGCAGTTGCGCCTTCATTCTTGTCTAGTCCTACGTTTAAAATGATTTCTGCCAGAGAAGTCACTGTACGTCTGCTGTGCCAAAATAAAGTGATCTAGGGCCAAATTTATCAAGGCAAAACAGGTGCTATTTTTCTAAAAACGTGCTAAATTTGGAGCAAACTGCCATTACTTCCCATTGGTTTCCATGGTTACTGCTCCTATTTTTGCAATTTTTCCTGAAATACCACCTATTTTGTCTTGATAAATACGGCCCCTAATTGTTTACGAATTCTGGCGCAGATTTTATGTATAAAAATAATTGCGCTTATTTTAAATCACTTTTATTGGACTCCGATTCTCCTAATCTGGCGCTATCTGCACTGGACAGAAAGTCACAACATGAGAACAAAAATACTTATATTGGAGACTAAGTTTTGCCCCTTTTTGTTGGTAAGTAGAAAATCCATTGTGAGTTTTATACATAACCAGGATCCCAAGCACAGACCTACCTGAAAGAATCCAGATTAGACCCAAATCAGAGCTACTATTTATACATAACCCGCTACCTATATAAGTTCGCCATAGCCTCCTTTCCCTGATTGCGTATCGCTTCCGACATTACAGTGACATCCTGTGTTCGGTCTCTTACAAAACAGTTAATCCCTTTCTTGCCAGTGCCCTACCTGATGAAGCCCATCTTCCATCCTGTATGAAGAAGAAAAAAAGCCAATTATCACAATTAACGAGCAGAGGCATGCAAGGAAAATGGCGTCTTTAGGTGTGCGGTCTACAAACAGGTGTTGTGGGCAGGTTCCTTTCACACCGTGTCCATACAACAATTGAAATAGATAGGATCAGCAAGCGTTAGGACCTGGTTTAGAATGTCCCCAGGTTTATTGCTGGTGACTGGAGTAGTGTTCAGCAGAGGGTGCAGTGTACAATACTGGTCCTGTACAGTGTAGTGCAATACATTCCCCTCAAGTGGGACAAAGTTGGCCAGCAAAGAAAACAAAGTAATGATGAAACTAACGGACTCAAGTAGTAATGAAATCCTTTCTGTAATGTAACTATCTTTAATTACATGGTCCATGCCTTACATTTGCTTACAGGGGTGAGTCTAGGGGACCCCAATCTTGGCTTTTGGCCCTTGCTTCACAGCTGCCTCCCCTCCGTTGGGGGGAGGGTCTTAATTCCCTTATGTGGTAACATCACCACTGTAGAAGTAATGTTTGCAGTTTCCAGCCCGATGAATGCAGTTGGAATTGGAGCCCAGATCAGGCATCACAGGTTCAGTGCCAGTAATGTAAGGATAATCTCCTTCTTAAATGGATTGTTGAATATGTCCCGGGATCAGCTTCAGCCAAAACAAAGCATTGACAGCAGGAAGTGATCTTATATAAACACTGTTTATTTTCAACAAATCAGACTACCTTATCTAGCTTGGTATGCATAAAACAAGGGGCAGGGGGAGCCAATCCATAGAGAAGTGTTCAGCCGAGGAAAGTTAACGATGTCCGGTGTAGGCCTTAAACCAAGATGTGACAGAAGCCGCGGCTGAAGAGATCATGCCTCCAGCACTGCTGCTAGCAATGGGCTGCGATAACAGTGTACTCTGACTCTCCATTAACTCCACAGTTTGAGAAGGAATATCACAAAACTTGGGGCTTGGCAGATTCTCCCAGTCGGTCCCTAAATCAGTCTCTTCGTCGCTGATGTGATCATCCCCACTTTCATCCGTCTCGCCCGCTCCGCTGGGATCCACAAATTCCATGGAGTCTTCCAGATCTGCACTTATTTCAAATGGTCCTGACCTGAAACAAGAGAGGATCCAGGATGAGCAAATGGCGATAGATCTGCTACACCTGCATTTGAAAGGTTTTCTATATTCCAAGGTTATGGGACATGCCAGTGTCTGCTTTCCACAGCTCCTAGACTGCCAGTAATTCTCAGTCTGCATGTTCTGCTCTGTGATCACAATGCTAACTGGGTGTTCAGAGCAGAGGTGACTTGAAATGAGTTTAGGATTTTGTTGTTTTGTATGCAGCAGTATGGAGAGAAATGCAATTAAGGGCTTTATTGTTGAAAAGAGAGAATTGCAGGGGACTGCACACTTAAGGCCAAGGTAGCCGAGTTGGAAAAATTCTGCCAATGCAGCTGATTGGAAGAATATTTCCAACTCTGCTACTTTGGCCTTAAGTATGAAATTACCCTGTGAATTCCCTTCACTTCTCTGTTTCATGAATAAAGCCCTATGTAAGTAAAGGGTTGGCAACGTTTAAACCAGCAAGTCATTGGCAATCAATCACAATCTTACCTCCCCAGGTGTGCACTGTCTGCACTGACCAGATACATGAGATTCCTGAGTGTGTGCAAAGGATGGAGCAGTTCTAGGTCCACGTGCTGCAAAGAAAGCATATAGAGGCTGTAACTGTGGAGAAATAATCTCTGTATTCTCTTACCTTCCAAAATGGACAGTTAAGTAAAATCTATACGATCTTTAATCTGATAAATCAACATTAGTGTTGAGCGAACCCGAAACGCACTGTTCGGGTTCGTATCGAACATTCCGTTTTTTGGACCCCGGACCCGAACACGGACATTCCACTGTATGTTCGGGTTGGAGTTCGCGGTACGGCGATTACATTGTATGTAATGCTATGGGCTTTCTATAAACCGAAATAGAATCCCCATTCATACGAATAGGTCAATTGACCTATTCGTATGAATGGGGACTCTATTTCGGTTTATAGAATAGCAATAGCAATAGCATTACATGTATTAGCTCTGAGAGTCAAATAGAACAGTCCAATACTGTGCTTACAGCGCACTTTGAAAAATTCTAATAGTTTTGGTAAATAGTACATTTGCGTCTTGCGTTGCACTTCATATCTGAGAGTCAAATAGAACAGTCCAATACTGTGCTTACAGCGCACTTTGAAAAATTCTGGCTACCTCCTCCTCCTCCAGCGCCGCTTCCACCTACACCGCCACGGTCACCGCCTCCTCAACCTATGGGTCACTTAGTATAAACTGAAAGAGAATACCCTTCACTCCAACCCTCTCTCAAATGGATAATTCTGTTGATCCTCCTGGCAGCCATGCTTTAGATTTAGATTCTTCCAAAGCTAAAATCAAAGATTCCATCTAGTGCTATTTTATGGCTCAGCTGTATTATTAATTTGTATGTATTTTATGTTATTTGAAGTTATTTCCCTATCCATATTTGTTTGCAGGGCACTTGTCCTACTCTTACCCACATGTTACTTCCTTTTGCAGCCCTCTAGCCCTTTCCAGGACTTTTTTAGAGGCATTTTAGTGCCCAAAAGTTCGGGTCACCATTGACTGCAATGGGGTTCGAGTTCAGGGTCAAGTTCGAGCCCGAACCCGGACTTTTTCCCGAAGTTCGGCCGAACCCGAACATCCAGGTGTCCGCTCAACTCTAATCAACATATAAAGCATTTACTGCGACGTAACAGATTAAGGCTTGTACAAGGGGCATTTGTATCCCAAAAAAGCTTCCATGTCACTTTCAGTAGTATGAAAAGCCCCTCTCTCCAAAAAACGGTGCATGCCCAGAGATCCGTTTGAGAAACATGCTTGCAGTGGTGTATCTTGATTTTGTGCTGCCCTAGGCAGACAAAATCCGGGCACCCCCCTACCCAAGCTGCACACCCACGTTACACACCTAAGACATGCCCCATCATTCAGACTCACATCAAGCTCACACTCCCATCACACTCAGTCACACACTCCTACTCCCATCACACTCAGTCACACACTCCTACTCCTATCACGCACACTCTGACTCCCATCACACACACTCTGACTCCCATCACACTCAGTCACACACACTGTCTCCCATCACACACACTCTGACTCCCATCACACTCAGTCACACACACACACACACACACACACACACACTCTCCCATCAGCACTTACCTTTCCCTGGCAGGCAGGCAGCATGGTCCCTCCATGCTGCCTGTTCGGCTTCCCGGCGATTGTGCCGACAGGTCACGTGACTGGGCGCGCATATGACGTCAGCGCGCCCGTCACGTGACTGTCGGCACTTCCGTGTCGGCACACTGCACGGGGAGCCGAACAGGCAGCACGGAGGTTTCTCTGTGCTGCCTGTTCGGCTCCCCATGCAGCCTGGCAGGCAGAGCGATGGTGGGGGGGGATCTTCTGATCCCCTCTCACCTCTGTCTCTGCCTGCAAGCGCGGTGGGGTTTTTTTTTTATTTTTAAAGGGCCGGATTTTTTTTTTTTTTTTTTCCAGTGCTGGGGGGCGCTGCCGCCCCCCAAAATTTGCCGCCATAGGCATCCGCCTAGGATGCCTCGCGGTAAATACAGCACTGCATGCTTGGTAGCGCTGGCATACCCAAATCGTGTAACACACCTGCGAGAAGCAAAGATAGAGGATGTTGGAATTCAGCTTGTTCACTGAGCGGTTGAACTTCCATCTGTTCAGATTCTCACCACAGAACTCACTGAGTGGAAATAAAATAACATAATTAGAAAAAAACAAACATTAACTGTGACGTCGATATTAAAATAGAAGTGAATAGCACAGCCAATCACAGTCCCCGGCAAAGATGCATGTCAGCAGCTAATATACTCGCCTATTGTGGAGCTTTCTTGGAAGATTCACATTTAATATGTGTGACAATGTGTTGACAAGTTGAGTTGCATAGCATAATGCAGCACTTATTGTATAGGCAGGATTATTGTGCTCCATCTCTACAAATAAAAACAAAGTCATATTACACACTGGCATGGGGAATTTAATACAGGAAACCATTCAATGCTTCAACAGAGTTTAACCCTTTAAGGACCAGGGGTTTTCCAAGGCCAAGGACCAGAGCGTTTTTCAATTTTTAATATGCGTTTGTTGAAACATAATTTTCCTCTCTCTCTCATTTAACGTACCCATACAAGTTATATGTTATTTTTTTAAAGGACAGTTAGAGCTTTCTTTTGATACCCTATACATAAAAATTATTTACATTTTAGTATTAAAAAATAAATATAAAAGAGGAATTTGGGGGGGAAAAAAGTTTTCCCCATTATTTTCCCAATAATAAGCTACACAACTAGTGCAACACTAACCCACTTATCCCCCCTAATTAACTAACTAATAAAAAAGAAAAAAATTGGTTCCCAAACCCCCCTAAACAAAAAAGACAGAAAAAAAACTCTGAAGAGTGCGATGTCAGATCCGTAAAAATCATGCAACAGGCATGCAGGGGTTAAATTTTATTAAATACATATATTTAAATTTCCTTTATTTCTTAAAAAAAACTTTTGTTAATTGCAAAAATAAAAAAAATTGTAAAAAAGAAAACCTAAACGAGGGCCATAAAGTGGAAGGAAACTGATCACAGTTACAAACTGTGATCAGCATTGAAAGGGTTAATTTTTTCCTCTGTATGTTCTTTATTTATATATTTTTACTTACAGGTCACTCTCTGTGCTTCACTATAAGAACGTGAACACACTGACTTTGCCATCTAATTTGCATCTAATCGTGGTGATCACTCAATCACCGCGATCACATGCCCGGAAATCCACCGATCGGGTCCAGGAGCTTTGCCTCGGGTGCAAGGCTTAGTCCTGGACCCGTTGCAGACTGGCTGGCGGTGCGCACCATAAGGTCGCGAAGGGGTTAATACAGTTATAAGCAGTGTTTGACAAACTGCAGGAGCCAGAGCGTCTAATGTTTTGGACGGATTTACATACAACTCCATGGGCCTTTTTCACGAAAGTGGGAATTGAGAAGGGATTTTCAAATGCAAGGACAAAGTAGCCGAGTAGCAAACGTATCTCATACGGCTGAATGGGGGAAATATCCCCTGCAATTCTCTGTTTCATAAATGAAACACTAAGAAAAAGTACCATTTTGCCTTGCTCCTATAATAATTAGACTGGCTGCCAGGGAGATAATAAACTTATGTTAAATGGCGATTTAAATCATGATTTTAATCACCAGTCAGTAAAACTCAATTTAAATCATGATTTTCAAATTTAAAGTAGTTATAATCTTCAATATTTGCAACCAGATTCCTATTTAGAATAACCTGTCAGGTTTGTTTTAGTTTAATAGGTTAAGCACACATACTTGGGAAACCTAAGTGGTTTTATTTAACTCAGGGAACCTGTGGGTCAAAAAAAATTAAAAATAAATAAAAATCTGATTTTTTTTTGGTTAATGATTGCTTTTAATCCACCCGGCTGGCTCCTGACCTGGTCTGTCTAGGTTTATAGAAACATAGAATGTGACGGCAGATAAGAACCATTCGGTCCATCTAGTCTGCCCAATTTTTCTGAATACTTTTATTAGTCCCCCGTTCCCAGTCTTATAGCTAGGATAGCCTTGTGTCTATCCCACGCATGCTTAAAATCCTTGACCTAATTAACTAACTAATAAAAAAGAAAAAAATTGGTTCCCAAACCCCCCTAAACAAAAAAGACAGAAAAAAAACTCTGAAGAGTGCGATGTCAGATCCGTAAAAATCATGCAACAGGCATGCAGGGGTTAAATTTTATTAAATACATATATTTAAATTTCCTTTATTTCTTAAAAAAAACTTTTGTTAATTGCAAAAATAAAAAAAATTGTAAAAAAGAAAACCTAAACGAGGGCCATAAAGTGGAAGGAAACTGATCACAGTTACAAACTGTGATCAGCATTGAAAGGGTTAATTTTTTCCTCTGTATGTTCTTTATTTATATATTTTTACTTACAGGTCACTCTCTGTGCTTCACTATAAGAACGTGAACACACTGACTTTGCCATCTAATTTGCATCTAATCGTGGTGATCACTCAATCACCGCGATCACATGCCCGGAAATCCACCGATCGGGTCCAGGAGCTTTGCCTCGGGTGCAAGGCTTAGTCCTGGACCCGTTGCAGACTGGCTGGCGGTGCGCACCATAAGGTCGCGAAGGGGTTAATACAGTTATAAGCAGTGTTTGACAAACTGCAGGAGCCAGAGCGTCTAATGTTTTGGACGGATTTACATACAACTCCATGGGCCTTTTTCACGAAAGTGGGAATTGAGAAGGGATTTTCAAATGCAAGGACAAAGTAGCCGAGTAGCAAACGTATCTCATACGGCTGAATGGGGGAAATATCCCCTGCAATTCTCTGTTTCATAAATGAAACACTAAGAAAAAGTACCATTTTGCCTTGCTCCTATAATAATTAGACTGGCTGCCAGGGAGATAATAAACTTATGTTAAATGGCGATTTAAATCATGATTTTAATCACCAGTCAGTAAAACTCAATTTAAATCATGATTTTCAAATTTAAAGTAGTTATAATCTTCAATATTTGCAACCAGATTCCTATTTAGAATAACCTGTCAGGTTTGTTTTAGTTTAATAGGTTAAGCACACATACTTGGGAAACCTAAGTGGTTTTATTTAACTCAGGGAACCTGTGGGTCAAAAAAAATTAAAAATAAATAAAAATCTGATTTTTTTTTGGTTAATGATTGCTTTTAATCCACCCGGCTGGCTCCTGACCTGGTCTGTCTAGGTTTATAGAAACATAGAATGTGACGGCAGATAAGAACCATTCGGTCCATCTAGTCTGCCCAATTTTTCTGAATACTTTTATTAGTCCCCCGTTCCCAGTCTTATAGCTAGGATAGCCTTGTGTCTATCCCACGCATGCTTAAAATCCTTGACTGTGTTTACCTCTACCACTTCTGCTGGAAGGCTATTCCATACATCCACTACCCTCTCAGTAAAGTAATACTTCCTGATATTACTTTTAAATCGTTGCCCCTCTAATTTAAGACTATGTTCTCTAGTTGTGGTAGTTTGTCTTCTTTTAAATATACTCTCTTCCTTTACTGTGTTGATTCCCTTTATGTATTTAAATGTTTCTATCATATCCCCCCTGTTACGTCTTTCCTCCAAGCTATACATGTTTATAACCGGTGTTTGTCTTCAGGAACCAAAGCTTTAGAACATACTCATCACTTTACATTCAAAAAGTATCTAGGTTTATCCATCTGGGCCCACACACCACTTAATGGGCTGGCATGCCAGCAGACCAATGAAGCTCTGGGTCACCAGACCCAAGAAATGTGAGATGTGAAGATCCACACTATACATAGTACTTCTTACCGGGTCCTTGTGTAGTTTTCTTTTCTTCTACCCAGTTGTAGTAAGCAGAGTAATCGCCGTTATTGGGCAGTGTGATCCACGGACCTGCAATGCTGATGCTGGTATCCCCATTCTGGTCATCGCACACCCATCTTCCTGAATGGTAAGTGGTTCTCCGTGCTTCTGCCAGCTTGCTCACAGTGCTTGACGTCATGGCATTATCATTTTCAGACGAGATGTCCGCAGGATCCCTGGCGTACATGTAAATTTACCCACGTTAGACAAGCATTGATTTCTCACTGGCACTGCATGTTCCAAATGGTTAAACCACAAATATTACAACCTGGGAGATTCCAAAAGAGCACAGGGGGGAGGGCAATGTAACAATAGCTCATCACATATACTTATGACTAAGCGTCGCTAGACGCAAAGTGTCTGCGTTGCGCCTCCCCCCCAACTTGCACAGTCTGTGTATTTGGCTTCATTTGCACATTTTTTATTTATTGGATTTCATTGGCTCTTCGAGTGCCGGATTTTTTTCATTTCAATGACATACACTGCTCACAGATCCTATAAAACCAATCCAGTGCAGTCTGATCTGGTAATGGAAGAAATGAGACAATGGGTGGTTGATGCATACTCCCCAAACTGTCACAATATTCATTCTCTAAATACTAAACGTTCCCAGTAGAGTTGGGGAAATGATGAGAGTTAACCCTGCTAGTAGTTGTAAAGATACTCGGCGTGAGAGACGCACAGAGATGTGCCGATGAGGAAGTGAGATAATACTAACGTCTGAGTTTTTCCCCGATGGTGACGTGGTTACGTTTGTAGTTTCACCTTGTTTTATCAGCGTAGATAAGAACCACTTTAATTTGCCTACATCCTGTCATGTTTATGGCATTGTGCTTAAAGTGCCACTAGATTTGAATTATTACAAATATAGAAGCACAAGTGAAATGCCCAATGGCCCTAGTAGGAGAATAAAAAGTGGGCCAGTACCTTTAATAGGTATAAAGCCATGATGCTTCCCTCTCTGCTAAGGCAGTGAGAGACCCTCATTTTTGAGTGTCACCAACAGAGGGGACCTTAAAGGGCAACGGTCGCCAAAAAACAAAAAAAGTTATTTTTAACCGAAAGATTGCATCAAGTGTATGCATTTTAATCGAAATATCTTACTGAAAGAATAAAGTACCTTACTGACTTACGTACCTTGTGTCTGTATAGCTGACATTTTGTTGAGAATCTTGTGTCAGATGAAGGAATATCAAAGTGGGCTGAGTAAGGTATTTTATGTTTGTTATTCATTAAAGCATTTCTATTTAAAATGCACACACCTGATAACATCTCTCAGTTTGCGGACAGTTGTCCTTAAACTGCACTAGCAGAGGCTCCCCTGATTGGCTGGGCGCACGCTGACATTGTCTTTCCTTCCTTGAAGGAAGCAACGGTTAAAAATGCCCTTGTTGTAGTCACGTGTATTTACTCTCTGCTGTGTCTCACATCTGAGACACAGCAGATCCTGGTGCAGAGCGGGGGGGGGGGGGGGGGGGGGTCGTCCTGCTACGTCTGCAGAATGCTGCTAGAGAAAAACCCTTGTTTTTGTATGGGATTAGCTAGTTCAGATCCCCCCTGCTGATCCCATGCAAAAACGAGGAGTCTCTCTCCGAGCTAGGAGAGACAGCCAGTCGCCGACCAGACTTTTGACTGCTTCCTAAGGAAACATGGCAGCTGTCGGTCAGAGGATAAACTGGCCTGTACTATCAAAAGTCCACATCAGTTTATCCTCATACTAGGGACAAATAACCTTTCACTTGTGCATCTATATTAGAAGCAAAGTGGAAAGTAAAGTTTAGTGTCCCTTTAATGCTGTTTTAAAGAAACACAGACATTTCCACCCTCTGTTTAATCATGAATCAGTGTCCACTACCCAATGTTGTATACCATGGGGTAGGAAACCGATTATACTTAGTGTTTCAAGCCAACCTCAACAAAATGAATTACATGCAAGTAGCCATTCAGTACTAATGCTCCCTAACATGCTTACTTTCCTTACATTAAAAATAAAATATGTGTGCCTATATAAACTGATATCATACAACTTACATCTATTTAAAAAAAGATAATATATAACTATATATATATATATCCTCTATAATAAAGGACAAGTGTCTCTGCGTCCAGTCCGTGTCCGTGGGATTGCCCTACTGCGCCATGGACAGCCGTTGGGACTTGGAGCGCAGAGACTTCGACGTTGCTAGGGCAACAGGGACGCTCACGGACACAGGGACTGGACGCAGAGACAAATCACACCATAGCGTCCCTGTTGCCCTAGCAACGTCGGGGACATGCGCAGACCCGCCGCTTCAAGTTTCGCCCGGCCTCACGAAGTCTCTGCGCTCCAAGTCCCAACGGCTGTCCGAAACTTGAAGCGGCGGATCTGCGCATGTCCCCATGCGCATGTCCACACGCGCATGTCCACACGCTATGGTGTGATGTGTCTCTGCGTCCAGTCCCTGTGTCCGTGGGATTGCGCTACTGCAACATAGGGGCAAGCACCCTGGCGAGGGGGGAGCCTTGAGGGCTGCCTCATCTTGATGGGAGTTGTGATCCCCCTGCTGCATCAATAATACAGCAGGAGGATCACAACTCCCATCAAGATGAGGCACAAAACATGCAAATGATATCCCAGCATGCTTGTAAAAAGAGGACGTCGCCATATGTTAAATGGGCCAAAGTAGTAGAGTGTCTTTCAGATGCGGGCAGACTATGTCACATCATATATATATGCGGTTTCCAATTGTTTGGTTATTGTACAAACCAGGTCAGAAGCAAAAAAACACAATAAAAAAAAAAGAAAAGAACATCATGTAATGCCATCATAATAATTCTACACCACACCCAACGTGCACGTACCAAACATGTACTTAACATCAGCACCTCTAATTGACTAGATAAAGCAGTGTGTGGTTCATTAGGTAACACTGCTCCACATTACATGGTTTATTACGCATTGTACACACTTAAATAGGACTTCTCTACAATGTGCAAAGGGGGGGAAAAATATTACCTAATTGGAAAATCTGTGCATCTTTAAGATGTGAGTAATGTAGATATTTCAAAATGTTTAACTGTTGTGCAATTTGTTTTCCTGGCTGTTTTAACATTTCTGCGGTGTTTGTGTTTAGCTGAAATTTTCCTATTTAATGTATCCACACTTATATACTGGTTTTATCGCCATAAAAAGGACTTTCCATTATTTTCATCATATAATCTAATTTACTATAAAAAAAAATATATTTTTTTATATAATACGATGAAAAACTTTGATCTGAAAAAATCTTTTACACTATTACAAATGGTATTAAAAAAATTATAATTTGGTGCAGCACGATGCTGCAACATCAAGGCATCATAGCAGCATCAGTAACGCATAGGAACGCTGATCACTGCCTAAGCGGGTAGGACTTAAGCATGTCCATTGTCACAAAGTGACACGTACCTGATCCGTCCTATGTCGGAGAAGGGTTAACACACTGACCCTGTTCTGCGGACTTAGTGTTTTTTTAAATGATCTTCCTTCCATGTTTTATTTAGAAGATCATGTAGGGTAAAAACCAAGTCGATCATTTGCTTCCGGGATCCTTCAAAAGGGGCGTGGTCAACGTCTTGCCAACTGCCATGCCCCTGTATTGGTCCTTTAGCCTGTCAGTCTTTGCTAATGCCTCTAATGATTTGCCACAGAATCAATCTGAGCAGGGACAAGTTGGGCACTCCTGACTCTTTAATATTCTAATTCCACGACAGGATCAGTTCTACTTATTAATAAATATTTATACATTTTACAATACACACAAAAAAAATATGTGTGAAAATAAAGTAAGTACCTGGTAACATTTCTTACTTCCCCGACTGGGAAGATAACCGAAGTCAACTCCAGTATGTGCGACCGTCGAAGATTGGCCAGCTCTTCATGCCTACCCATCAGCACACTGTTCCTCCTTTCCACCACATCACTAAGCTTACAGGTCCGCCTCTGGATTTTATCTTTCTTCTCTTGGTGCCACTGAGCTCTCCGATAAAGCTTTTGGTTTTCCTCCTTACATTTAAGAAGAGCCTCCGAATCTTTACACGAAAAACAAAACGGTAACATCAGCACTCGCTTCATTAGACAGTGCCACAACAACAAGTTCTAAACATTGCAGTCATATAAACATCTGCATTTGTATCGCTCGTGGGAAATAAAAACCTCTGAAAAAGGGTAACATTTACATACTTTGTGCTAGCAGAGTTACTAGCAAATGTAGAGCCTTTTCCTTACCATACTATCTACAGAAGCCCAGAGAGGTTGTGTATTTTTAATATTTTTCTGACTTATTTTCTTGAGAAAACAACTTGTTTTCTCGAGAAAGTAAGTCAGAAAAATATTAAAAATACATGGTCTCTCCGGACTTTCGTATTACTATGCATACATTTCTATGCTCTAGGCATAGAAGAGGGAATTTTTGCTATTAGTGTGCCATATATATGCCTTTACGCAAGTAGATTTATTTGCCTGGCCACGCGTACATTGCCTTTTTAAGGGCTGTGATCATATTGTGTTATAACTTTGTACACAACCCGTACCCTGCTCCCAATCTATACCCACTCTTTGTGATTTCTTCATTCCCATTCCAAATGCTTTGCTTCAGTTGCTCAATTCTCATTTTGCAAGACATTATCTTCCATTTCTGTTGGGGAATTGGTAAGGGTGAAAGAAGACAGCCGGTTACAGATTGCAATGTATAAAATAAATACAAAATCTATGATAATCAAGACATCATTATTTCCTAGATAGGATTTGACAAACCCCAACAGCTATCCATCAAAGCAAACGTTTTAAGTTGCCGTGAGCATATTTTTAAAAGGCATTTCAGGCGGTAAGTGGGTGTGAGCAGATATAAGCCCCACCCAGGCATGCACAGACTCCACCCAATTCTGTTAATTGGTCAAGACATTTGATATGCCTGGATTGTGCACTAATGTGGCTTTTAAAAAAAAAAAAAGCCACATTAGGTGTAATAATTGTGCACGGTTTGCCTTGTATGCAGTAGTGTATCTTCCACAAGGCAAACAAGGCACTCGCCTAGGGCGGCACTTTGTCAGGGGGCGGCACTTTGCCAGAGGGTGTTAAAGCATTTTTGCTCCCTCCCCCACCGTTCAGCAAGCTTTAGCTCCTTCCAATTAATCGGGGTGATGGGGGTATGTAATGGATGTGGTGGGGGTATGAAATGAGGGTGATGGTGGCATGTAATGGGGGTGATAGGGCATTTAGTGTATGCAATGTGTGGGATAGGGGCATTTAATGGTGTGATTGGACATTTAATGTGTGTGCAATGTGGGTGATGGGGAACGTTGTGGGTGTGCAACGTGGGTGTGGGGGTGGGGGGGAGGGTCCGAATTTTGTCTGCCTAGGGCAGCACAAGATACACCACTGCTTGTATGTATGGATGTGTTAAACAGTCTTACCTATGTAACAGTTAACCAAAAACATCCTGACAAAAAATTTAACGAGCTTTATTCAGCATTCTGATATGATCACTTCCCAGTGGCTTTAAGTTCAGTGTTCTATTGTGGTTTATTGACCAGAGATAAACTAATTCCCATCATTAAATGGAACTGAATCTATATGTTTTATTGAACTGTGATCTGTTTCACCAACAGCCCTTGTGCGATGACCACCATCGTTTCATATACATTTCTAACGCCAAAGTAAGAAACGTAGTGACTCAATTCTAGAAATGTGTTCACCCAGTTGGAATTTGCAGCAGGGATTGATTTATTTAACAGCAGGCGATGGAATTAAAGGGGCAGTGTCATCAGTAGCTTTTCTGAATACTGGTATTGATTATAGGGGATGGGACTCTTCATCGCGGCTGCTTCTGCGCAGCCGCTTCCCCGCCGACTCTACAGCACAAGACAGATCGTCGCTGGAGATTTCATCGCGGGACATTTCATCGCTAAAGGTAAGTATTTTACCGATTTTAGTTTGTTTAGAATTAGCGTTTAGGGGGTTAGAATTAGGTTTAGTGTTTGGGGTTAATTTTAGTATTAGGGGTCGGGGGTTAGTATTAGGGTTTAGGGGGTTAATTTTAGTATTAGGGGTCGGGGGTTAGTATTAGGGTTTAGGGGGTTAATTTTAGTATTAGGGGTCGGGGGTTAGTATTAGGGTTTAGGGGGTTAATTTTAGTATTAGGGGTCGGGGGTTAGTATTAGGGTTTAGGGGGTTAATTTTAGTATTGGGGTTAATTTTAGTGTTAGTATTGGGGTTTAGTGTTACTATTGGGGGGAATCATTTATTGGGGGGGGTTATTTTAGTTTTACTTTTAGATTTGTAAGAGCTGACAGTTCAGCGCTGAACTGTCAGCTCTTACATAGCCGCGGCCGCGGTGAAACGGCCGCGTTATTCTTCATTGGTGACAGTTCAGCGTTCTAACTGCCGTGCTGAACTGTCAGCGATGAAGATGCGGCGCGGAAGTGTCCTAGACCCTTGATTATATGCGAAATGCACTTTACTTTTTGAAAAAATGACAGTACTCCTGCGGGATTGCCTCTAAATTCAGCGGGAGGGAGTGCACAGTAGGTGGGCGGTCTCTTTATGCAGCAGTTTTCATGCTCCCCTCTTAGAAAGTATAAAATGACTGTGGAATCAGACTCTCTGTTTAACGCGGAAGTTTCAAGTGCTTGGAATGCAGGGGGAATGTGTGTGAGCTGCTGTGATCCAATACAGTGATTGCAGTCCTGGCTCTCTGTATATGCAGGTGTTATGAGATAGGAAGTGTTGAACAGATACAGATATGTCTGACCAGGTTTTTACTTCTTCGCCTTACCCGACGCAGTATTCAAGCGAACACAATGGGGTATAAAAACTCTCACACGGCAAAGTGTCGGGAAAGGTTAAAAAGAAACAAAAAAGGCAAAATGGTGCTGGAGAGGAACCCGAAACTAATCAGGTGCTTTTCACTCCCTGTTTTTTTATACATTGGTTGCGCCAACACAACCAAAAAAAGGTACGTAACCTGCGGACACAGCACAGACTCCCGGAACTAGTTGGGGGTCTGCTTTATCCATAGGCGCACATGCCGATAGCGCCATTATTTGCGTTTATACATAATCCCCCATAGTTTCAGATGCTGTAAGTGTAACTTTACATTCATTGAATAGCCTGAAACCTATCCCAGTTATCCATGTTCTAGAAAATAATATGGACTTTAATATGCAATGTAGAGGAGCATATTAATATACAGGAAATGGAACACATTTACCATTTATTCTCTCAACACCTGAGAGTGTCGGCAGATAGTAATAGTTTAGCTAGGCGGACCTGCCGCCTCCCTTGTATTTATCTAATGAGGCAATAAAATATAAGGGATGCAGCAATATATATATGTAATTAGATATATTTGCACACAAAAGAGAATGGACAGCCCTGAGATAGCCGGCCGTGTAAGATTTGCACACAAACACAGAAGCACATGTGCTTCACCATCATATAAACCCATTAGTACTCTGATATATGAAGGAAAGTGAAGGCTGCAACTTACCAGCTTATCAGCAACCAATTTGCCTTCTATGGCTTTTGCAACTCTAGAAATGAAAGATTAGGAAATTGTATTAGGAATGAATCACTATCAGTGTCACGGCTGTGACTTGGATTTATTGTAAAATTACAGATTTTATTAGATAAAATGAGTTTTTCTTTGAAAATTAATAAATCTAGGAAAGTAAATGCCAGGGGTTATACCTTCAAGTCTAGGAAAGTAAATGCCAGGGGTTATACCTTCAAGTCTAGGAAAGTAAATGCCAGGGGTTATACCTTCAAGTCTAGGAAAGTAAATGCCAGGGGTTATACCTTCAAGTCTAGGAAAGTAAATGCCAGGGGTTACACCTTCAAGTCTAGGAAAGTAAATTCCAGTGGTTACACCGCTTCCATACAGGTCACCCTCTTTCTTAGGTGGTAAGAGTACATGCCTCCCAACATGTCCCAAGCCCAATGCAGGATGCTGTGGGTCAGGGTTTTGGAAGGAGAGTGCTTACTTCTTCTCCATGTCATGAACACTTGTGAATGAAAATTCAGTACTGTGCCATCCAAAGTTGGGTAGTTGTGGGTATGAGAGCATCCGGTGGGTATGATTCAGTGCTGGACCCAATTTCTGGCCCTCTCCTCACAGGGTCAATATTTGTTTCCCTTTTTTTCTCCTAAATATAACCTTTTTTACTCTATTGCTACAGTAAGAAATATACTGAGTCATGGTGGGGGCACATGGCTGGCTGTGGCTGTGATATTGTTCAGGGGGTCTGTTTATGGACCCTCTTTGAAACCACAGGGCATCGCTCCTGCTGCAGCCACTATAATTCTGCCTATGTTGCACCCCTAGTATGACAGTATGAAGTAAAAAAATACTGAATACTGTGTATTTAAACTACAGAGAGTGTTCTATATATGAAAATTAAAGAATGCTATATTGTTGTAAACAAATTACCCAGTTACATAAATAGCTACTAATAGGTAATGAAGTCCTCAAAACATGATCGTAAACTCTCAGTCCATCCTAGTACAAGAATGTTGCATAGTCTCCATTATAAAGTGAAGCAATATAGTCTCCATTATAAGGTGAAGCCATATAGTCTCCATTATAAGGTGAAGCCAAATAGTCTCCATTATAAGGTGAAACCATATAGTCTCCATTATAAGGTGAAGCCATATAGTCTCCATTATAAGGTGAAGCCATATAGTCTCCATTATAAGGTGAAGCCATATAGTCTCCATTATAAGGTGAAGCCATATAGTCTCCATTATAAGGTGAAGCCATATAGTCTCCATTATAAGGTGAAGCCATATAGTCTCCATTATAAGGTGAAGCCATATAGTCTCCATTATAAGGTGAAGCCATATAGTCTCCATTATAAGGTGAAGACAGCAAGCTAGAGCCTCATGTTACTGTTTTGTAATAGTCTACTTTTGGCAACAACATTTTTTATGATGCTCAGCCAGCCACCGGGATGCTGTACGACATCAGAAATATAGTCTACAATATCTATAGTGCCAAAAGCTTTCCATGCCTGTTCTAGACTCAACCCCTGTTGCCTAATTTTAGTTTTTAATTTAATTAGTAATAATAAACATTTCACATATGAAATATCATGACATTAACACAACCATAATACAGTAATCTTATAATTCTTTGTATATTAATAACTTTTCCTCCCAGAATCTGGTTAGAAAGAGTCACTTACTGTTTCTGGAAATCTAGTTGGGTGTCCCGCAGGTGGTTTAATCTCTCCCTCTTCTCGGCAAACCTAAAAAATTACAGACACTGAATGTTTAATTATTTGAAGCAATGCAAAAGCCACTGGTGCTTTGCTACCACTACAAGTGACAGCTAGTACTGCAGGCATTTGGGAACTATATATCCCATGATGCCTAGTCAACCTTAAGTCTGCCAGAACATCTGCAGTACCAGCATTAGCCATGTCGGCTATAGAGCATGTTATAATGATTAATGCAATTATGTGATAATGGTTTTTAACATTGTCATCTTAACAACTGTACAACACCTAGGAGGCGTCCATCTTGACGTACATAATTACCCCAACCATTTGTCACCACTTCAGATTTAGGAGTGGCAAGAAGGAAGGTGAGCAGGAAAGGTAGAATAACTATTAAGTGATTGCTAGAAGGCATAAGGTTAAGTTTGTTGCAAATGCAACCTATTCCCGAAATGAAACACTATTAATGACAAAACTATTACACAACAGTAATATGTAACAGAATATGTCACAATGTCACATATATATATATAAAATGTCACACTTCCTAAAACAAAATCGCAAGATCTTATTTTATGGGGGTTTTTTGTCCTGCACTTTCATGTCAGTCAAATTAGAGGCAGACCAGCCGACTCATTTACTTGCTGTATCAAAAAGATCTTGGTGATAAAAGGTTTGCAAGAAGTAGTCAAGGGAAATATAAATGTCTTTTCTTTGCATGGTACAGTATCAATAAAATCAATAATAAGTTCCAATGTTATAAAAATCTGATCTTCATATTACTCGGAAACAAACGAGGTCACAATAGTCTGTGCTTTGTGATCTGTCACATTCCCTGATTTACCAAAGGATGTGACAGCTATAGGAAGTAAAGGAAGAGAGTATATTTAAAAGAAGAAAAACTGCCACAACTAGAGGACATGGTCTTAAATTAGAGGGGCAACGATTTAAAAGTAATATCAGGAAGTATTACTTTATTGAGAGGGTAGTGGATGGATGGAGTAGCCTTCCAGCAGAAGTGGTAGAGGTAAACACAGTCAAGGAGTTTAAGCATGCGTAGGATAGACACAAGGCTATCCTAGATATAACATAAGACCAGGGACTAATGAAAGTATTACTTTACTGAGAGGGTAGTGGATGTATGGAATAGTCTTCCAGTAGAAGTGGTAGAGGTAAACACAGTCAAGGAGTTTAAGCATGCGTAGGATAGACACAAGGCTATCCTAGATATAAGACCAGGGACTAATGAAAGTATTACTTTACTGAGAGGGTAGTGGATGCATGGAATAGCCTTCCAGCAGAAGTGGTAGAGGTAAGCACAGTGAAGGAGTTTAAGCATGCGTGGGATAGACACAAGGCTATCCTAGATATAAGACCAGGAACGGGGGACTAATAAAAGTATTCCGAAAAATCGGGCAGACTAGATGGAGCGAATGGTTCTTATCTGCTGACACATTCTATGTTTAGGTAATTTACAAATATACAGTTTCATTAGGAGACCTGTAAAGAGTATTTTTGTAACCGTACTATTTAAATAAGCCATCTCTTCCTCTATGGACTGGAATTCTCCGAGCATTGTCAGATTGGAACATACTCTGTGCAATTCATTTCATGGGCCTTTTTATAGATGGCAGGGGTTTTATCTGGTATGTTAAGCCTCAAAGTGGCATCTGCCATAGCAAACTACTCTATGATTAAACATAAAATCTTCCTGTGCTCTACCAATGAGCAGTAAGCATCCCTTACTCTGGATAGCATAATATGCTGTATGATCAAATTAGTCAGTGCTATTTTAGACACCTGGATATTGACAGAATCGGTGTACTTAACCTAAAACAAAAAACAAATTAGGAAAGAAAAAGAAAATAAAATTACAGTCATGTGGATTTTCCTGTACGAGAAAGTAAAATTAGGACTGAATCGAAAGGGAAACCGATCTAAACATTGTTTACTCATGCAGATGCTAAACAATGATGTTCGTTGACACATGTAATGTATTATACCTGCCTCCTTTCTGAGATGGATAAAAATATGTTTAAAAAAAATGGACAAGACTGATCTGTATACATTGAGTCAGAAAATAATGGGGGGGTCATGTATAAGAAGACACACATGCTGACTGCACCAAATACTGGCGCAATCAGTGTGTGCGCCAATGTATAAAGCAGACTCCCCCCAAATTGTGCAAGACCATTGCCTCGGACAAAAACTTACATTTTGGTTGTGCTGGAGGTGGTTGTGCCGTTGTATATAAAATTAGGTGCTGAAAAGAACCTGATTTGTGTCAGGGAATCTCCGCCAAATACGGTTTGACGTAGGTCCCTATCCTGCACTGCAAAGTGTCTGGATGTACAAAAAGGCGCAATCTCTGTTATACATAACAAACGGCGATTGGGCCTTTTTATAAAATAGAGGAGTCTTTATACATAACCCCCAATGTGTATTAAATATGCTCGGGCAGTCTCTTGTTTATGACATCACATTGTGGCTTGATTTCAAAGGGAAATGGGTGATGTCATAAACGGGAAATACCAAAGGTACAATTAAAACATATGTATATCTTCATTTTTTCACACTTGCTTTTAATTCCGCTAACACTATTTACACATAGATCAAAGAGAGAGAGAGAGGGGATAGAGGAGAGATAGGGTCGGGGGAGAGAGAGATGAAAGAGAGGGGAGAGAGAGGGGAAGAGAAGGGAGAGAGGGGAGACAGGGGAGTGAGGGCAGAGGGTGACAGAGGGAAGACAGGGGAGGAAGGGGTAGAGAGAGGGAGTGTATTCTTGCTCACTGTTCAATAAATATTAAATGAACAGCACAGAGTTATGTAATACGTGAGCTGCTTCAGTCTCTCTGTGAACAACAAATACGATTCCTCACCATTCATAAACTAGTATCAATATCTATAAACAAGCCACTGGGACATTGAGACTGTTGGGCACTGATCCCTCTGTGGACTCTGTTCTGTGCTATTTGTAATACACCTATAAATACAGTCCTAATCAGAGCTTTAACACTTCTGTGTCCTGATACCTTAAAAAGGGACCCTGTCAATATAAGCATTGCTTTTACCGTGAATGTAGAGAATAAAAAAAATATATGTGAAAAATGATATATACCTTGTGTAAGATTGCAGCTAGTGCATTAGAATAAGGAGAGAAATAGGTTTTACATGTGTCTGTGTCTGTCTCCTGCTTATGACATCACCTTGTGGCTAGATTTGCACATTACACATTTCCCATTAAAAAGTAGTTAATTTCTCTAGATTGTAAGCTCTGTGAGCAGGGCTCTCTATCTCATGGATCAGTCTGTTCCTCTAGATTGTAAGCTCTGTGAGCTGGGCTCTCTATCTCATGTATCAGTCTGTCCCTCTAGATTGTAAGCTGGGCTCTCTACCTCTTGTATCAGTCTGTTCCTCTAGATTGTAAGCTCTGTGAGCAGGGCTCTCTATCTCATGTATCAGTCTGTTCCTCTAGATTGTAAGCTCTGTGAGCAGGGCTCTCTATCTCATGTATCAGTCTGTTCCTCTAGATTGTAAGCTCTGTGAGCTGGGCTCTCTATCTCATGTATCAGTCTGTTCCTCTAGATTGTAAGCTCTGTGAGCAGGGCTCTCTGCCTCCTGTATCAGTCTGTTCCTCTAGATTGTAAGCTCTGTGAGCTGGGCTCTCTATCTCATGTATCAGTCTGTTCCTCTAGATTGTAAGCTCTGTGAGCTGGGCTCTCTGCCTCCTGTATCAGTCTGTTCCTCTAGATTGTAAGCTTGCGAGCTGGGCTCTCTATCTCATGTATCAGTCTGTTCCTCTAGATTGTAAGCTTGCGAGCTGGGCTCTCTATCTCATGTATCAGTCTGTTTCTCTAGATTGTAAGCTCTGTGAGCTGGGCTCTCTATCTCATGTATCAGTCTGTCCCTCTAGATTGTAAGCTGGGCTCTCTATCTCATGTATCAGTCTGTTCCTCTAGATTGTAAGTTCTGTGAGCAGGGCTCTCTATCTCATGTATCAGTCTGTTCCTCTAGATTGTAAGCTCTGTGAGCAGGGCTCTCTATCTCATGTATCAGTCTGTTCCTCTAGATTGTAAGCTCTGCGAGCAGGGCTCTCTATCTCATGTATCAGTCTGTTCCTCTAGATTGTAAGCTCTGTGAGCAGGGCTCTATCTCATGTATCAGTCTGTTCCTCTAGATTGTAAGCTCTGTGAGCAGGGCTCTCTATCTCATGTATAAGTCTGTTCCTCTAGATTGTAAGCTCTGTGAGCAGGGCTCTCTATCTCATGTATCAGTCTGTTCCTCTAGATTGCCTCTAGATTGTAAGCTCTGTGAGCTGGGCTCTCTAACTCGTGTATCAGTCTGTTCCTCTAGATTGTAAGCTCTGCGAGCTGGGCTCTCTATCTCATGTATCAGTCTGTTCCTCTAGATTGTAAGCTCTGTGAGCAGGGCTCTCTAACTCGTGTATCAGTCTGTTCCTCTAGATTGTAAGCTCTGCGAGCAGGGCTCTCTATCTCATGTATCAGTCTGTTCCTCTAGATTGTAAGTTGGGCTCTCTAACTCGTGTATCAGTCTGTTTCTCTAGATAGTAAGCTCGCGAGCTGGGCTCTCTATCTCATGTATCAGTCTGTTCCTCTAGATTGTAAGCTTGCGAGCTGGGCTCTCTATCTCATGTATCAGTCTGTTCCTCTAGATTGTAAGCTCTGTGAGCAGGGCTCTCTATCTCATGTATCAGTCTGTTCCTCTAGATTGTAAGCTGGGCTCTCTAACTCGTGTATCAGTCTGTTCCTCTAGATTGTAAGCTGGGCTCTCTATCTCATGTATCAGTCTGTTCCTCTAGATTGTAAGCTTGCGAGCTGGGCTCTCTATCTCATGTATCAGTCTGTTCCTCTAGATTGTAAGCTGGGCTCTCTAACTCGTGTATCAGTCTGTTTCTCTAGATAGTAAGCTCGCGAGCTGGGCTCTCTATCTCATGTATCAGTCTGTTCCTCTAGATTGTAAGCTTGCGAGCTGGGCTCTCTATCTCATGTATCAGTCTGTTCCTCTAGATTGTAAGCTGGGCTCTCTAACTCGTGTATCAGTCTGTTCCTCTAGATTGTAAGCTCTGTGAGCAGGGCTCTCTATCTCATGTATCAGTCTGTTCCTCTAGATTGTAAGCTGGGCTCTCTAACTCGTGTATCAGTCTGTTCCTCTAGATTGTAAGCTGGGCTCTCTAACTCGTGTATCAGTCTGTTCCTCTAGATTGTAAGCTCTGCGAGCAGGGCTCTCTATCTCATGTATCAGTCTGTTCCTCTAGATTGTAAGTTGGGCTCTCTAACTCGTGTATCAGTCTGTTTCTCTAGATAGTAAGCTCGCGAGCTGGGCTCTCTATCTCATGTATCAGTCTGTTCCTCTAGATTGTAAGCTTGCGAGCTGGGCTCTCTATCTCATGTATCAGTCTGTTCCTCTAGATTGTAAGCTCTGTGAGCAGGGCTCTCTATCTCATGTATCAGTCTGTTCCTCTAGATTGTAAGCTGGGCTCTCTAACTCGTGTATCAGTCTGTTCCTCTAGATTGTAAGCTGGGCTCTCTATCTCATGTATCAGTCTGTTCCTCTAGATTGTAAGCTTGCGAGCTGGGCTCTCTATCTCATGTATCAGTCTGTTCCTCTAGATTGTAAGCTGGGCTCTCTAACTCGTGTATCAGTCTGTTTCTCTAGATAGTAAGCTCGCGAGCTGGGCTCTCTATCTCATGTATCAGTCTGTTCCTCTAGATTGTAAGCTTGCGAGCTGGGCTCTCTATCTCATGTATCAGTCTGTTCCTCTAGATTGTAAGCTGGGCTCTCTAACTCGTGTATCAGTCTGTTTCTCTAGATAGTAAGCTCGCGAGCTGGGCTCTCTATCTCATGTATCAGTCTGTTCTCCTCTAGATTGTAAGCTTGCAAGCTGGGCTTTCTATCTCATGTATCAGTCTGTTTCTCTATATTGTAAGCTTGCAAGCTGGGCTCTCTGTCTCATGTATCAGTCTGTTCTCCTCTTTATTGTAAGCTTGCAAGCTGGGCTCTCTTTCACATGTATCAGTCTGTTCTCCTCTATATTGCAAGCTTGTAAGCTGGGCATTCTATCTCATGTATCAGTCTGTTGGTGTTCATTTAACTTAGTATGTGTTCACCCTCTACGCTCTGTACCCAGCACTGAGTACATTGTTGACGCTACATAAATAAATATTAATGTGATATCAAGCCACAGATGGTTACATGTTTAATACACATTTTCTCCTATTTTATGCACTTGCTTGCAATTCTGCACAAGGTATAGATCATGTTCCCCATTCACAATAAAAGCAATGTTTCGGTTGACAACGTCCCTGTCAGACAGGTGGAAAAAGGGATGGTTTTTTTTCAACGCATCTAACAGGAGTTTGTACATTTAAATCTTCCTTTTACAAACAAACAGATAGATCCATGGAGTATAAAATGGTACTGCAATGTATTGTGCTTTGTGTCTGGCTGAGTGCTATACAATTCTCACCACTCTCAGATGGGGAATGATTCTGGGAGCTCTTCATTGTAACAAATTTAATATACTGGATTACAATTAAAATAAAAAATATCCTTACAGAATTGGTTTGTGGATCTTTGAACAGCCAACACTATGTTACTATGTTATTCAAGTCCGCCCCACCCATGTTATTCAGTATATAACATGCATTATAACAGAAGGCTCTCGGATTCAGTGGGGAGATTCGGAAGCTTCGTTCTTCACAAATCTAAACCATTTGTATTGTTGTTCTGATAAGAATGCTGCTCAATGTTTGTTGTCCTAGAGAGGGAAACAGGAAATACTGATGTAATGGAATGAGGTTCAGCGAGCTGCCAGCAACAACCATCATTATGCACATCACTTCCTGTCTGTACACTGGCCAATGAAAAGAAAGTGAGCACACATGCAACCCTTCCAAGTATTTCAATACAGTAAACCATCTGCCCCGCCCCCCCCTTTTTTTTTTTTTTAAATGAAATGCTTATCTAAAGGAAATAAAAATAAACAGGTTTGTCTTATCTACTAAAATTTACAAATAAAGGTTTACAGGTGTATTGCTGTAGCAACAGGTCTGCCCAATATATGTGGCCAAATGCTCCCAGCCCCCAATATAACTGGCCTGTCCAAATGCCTCCAGACCGCCAACCTATAAAAATATAACTCCCTACTGGGTGTGGGGGGTGACAAAATGGCCCCCCAGGCACCCCCCCCCCCCCCCCCGAGACCTGAAACAAAATTAAAATAAGATAAAAACCTTCTTAGCCCCCCATACCTCTATCTTGCTCAGGTCAGGGTGGGGGGCACATCATTGATAAGTCCTGTAAATAAAAGCCCTCCCTTTGGCAACCATACAAAAAAAAGTATTCCCTCTGAAATGTCCCAATCCTTTCCCAATGCCCATGGGGATTTAATTTAAAATCAGGAGGGTATCTGATTGGCTGACTCTGTTCCCATTAAATATATACATGTATACTTCAATAGCAAATTTTAATTCAAAAGTTATCAACAGAAAAAAAAACACCCAATTGTTTAACACACACAATGATATTGTAAGGAGTCATCAAAAAACAAAATACATTATGCTGATAATATTCTACATTTTTTGCTTTACCCCTAGTCTCACTGCATGTTCGTGGACCATTTTCATTATTTAATGATGGCATAGGGCATTGATAGTGAACCTATGGCACAGGTGCCATCTCAAACAGCCAGGAGCAACAGGTGGCATGTAGCATCTGACTGCATTGTCACTATTATCATAAATGAAGTGATGTAGAGTATATGGAGACAACAACCCCTTTCTTATGTTGTCAGGGGTTCAGACAAGGCTGCCCTCTCTCAGCTCTTCTTTTTGTCTGTTGTATAGAGAGCTTTTTGGAGTGCATTCGTCAGATCCCAGAGATCAGAGTGATCACCATACCAGGAAGAGAAAAGAAAGAAGTGAATGCTCCCGGTACATAGACGATGGTTGGTTGGTGACATCGCTCGTCCAGACATGAGAGGAATTCGACAAAGCTTCATGTGACAAAGTCAACTGCGGGAAGCCAGAGACTATGCTGTTCAGACACTGGTCCCTGGCTTCTTATCCAATCCCCTTTCCGGCCAAGACAGAACTCAAAATCCTGGATGTCTGGTTTGGCGAAGAGGGCGTGGCCCTAAAGAGTTGGGACAAGAGATTCACAAAAGTGAAGCAGAAGTTTGGACTATGGCGCCTCAGAGACCTTACCATCAAGGGAAGAGCTGGCGCTACTGCACAAGATACTTCCTGTTCATCACTGCATGCCCAGTGCCTGCTGGTTACAGTCTGCAGGGCCATCACAAGGGCCGTCTTCCACTTAACCTGTGGCTCCAAGAAGGACAGAGTAAAGTGTGCAGTGATGTACAAGAAGCCTCAGAAGGGAGGGAAGGGAATACTCTACATCCCTACAATGCTAAGGAGCCTTTTTTGTATGCAACTACATGTGCCGAACTCTTACTGGTGGAAGAATCTGCTCAGTGTGAAACTCTATGTCTTGCTTTTTCCTGTTGCCCTTGAGTGTACTCGGATGGGACAAGTGGGACACGTTACAACTGGACTACACCATGGTTCTCGAAATTGATGTGTGTCCTCACAGTGAATGAACTACATACACATTTGTTTATTCACGTTGAGGACACACTAATGATTAAGTATTTTTGAACACGTAAAGTGTCCATTTCCACCAGTTTTGGGGTCTTCCAATAAATGTATTATCTGGAATGAAGAATTGGTGTGCCAAGTTTAATGCAGTTTTGATTACCTCCCTGTGAAGTCAGCGAATACTCTCTGGCAAGCTAGTTGGATCCCAAACTACTGGTGGTAAAAAGTTATTGTTTGCACCATAGATCATGATGGCATGGGAACACCATCTGGAGTGAATTTCAGCTTACCTGTGGAAGGCCAGGGTTACATACAAGATCATGACACTGCTGAGTCCAATGCAGGGCTTCCTGCTGCCACTACAGAGATTGTGTGGACTAATATGGCATCAAGCAGGCTGATCAATGGACACAAATACTTAGAATAAATGTATATTCAGGGAGCCATACCCCTCAAGGCGTTCATGCATGCAAGAGGGCTGTGCAGATATAAACATGGCCTAGAGGCAGAATGATCTGCCCTCCCTGTGTTTTGGCAGTGTCTGTTTGCACAGGCTTTGATGGATGCCATGAAAAGGGAACAAAGCGACTTTGTGAACAGAAAGCAGCTGTCATTCCACTCGGTGCCGTATGTATTGTTTCCAGGAACACACACAGAAGATGCTACTCAAGAAGCTTGACGGCTCATGTGTTGTGTAAAGGACAGTTTGGGGTTTTCCAGGAATCGTCTGCTGCTGAAGACGTAGCGGGTCACCATTCAGGACTGTCGTAAGCTGATCCACAACATGCCAGGGGACTACTCCATCATAGAGGAGGAAGAGGACTAGACCCTGCCCCCTCCCCTGGCCTACACTCACTCTGCCCCAAGTGTTTCTCGCCTTAAACCTACATTTATCTGCTCCTCTGTAATTCTAAATGTATATGAACATTATGTTGGTTTTTAAGTTGCATGAGATAGTTCTGATGGATAAATGACTTGTATGAATGTACTCTGAATACATTTATATGAGCATGTGTGAGTGTGCATTGATAAGTCAAGAATGTTTTCTAGGATCTGCTCTACATTGCATTGGAGATTGTAGTTTTTTGTCTAGGGCCGTTATGTTGAAGGTATTTTTGATATCAAGTGCCATGATTCCACAGGAAACCAAGTTAACAATTTCAAAGTGCCATTATACCCCACATTATTGTCTCCCTCTCCCATTTTCTTTGCAGACTGTTTCTCCACCTTTTTATTTTGTTTCCTTCTATTCCTCTGTGGCCCTGTCTACTGCACTTCCTTCAATATATGATGATAGTGACCCTGTAGGTCACATGCAGACCTCAGAGGTGCCGTTGTGCCAGAAGCAGCACCAGTGCCATAAGACTGCCATCACTAAGAGAGGCTGTGTATACTTTTGAGAATGTCACAGTATAGCCAATGTTTTTTGATGCAAAATAAAATTTACTGCATTTGTAAAGTAAAATGGTTAGCTATTCTAAATTAGCAGTTATAACATTAATTCAATATCTGAAATAAATCAATGAAATAGTTGTAGCCCTAACTTGGTCTGTAATAGAACAGATGTTAGGGTTGCAGTAAAGGGACTGTATCACCCAAACATTGCTTTTACTGTGAATGTAGAGCAAAAAAAAAAGTGATTGCATTAGCAGAACTACAATCAAATGCCTAAATTAGAAGAAAAATGTGTCTTGCTTATGACATCACCTGTGGCACGGTATGCAAATTAACCGCTATTGAATGAGAAATGTGTAATTTGCATACCATGCTACATGTGATGGTATAAACAAGAAACTCCACAGACCTTTTTCTCCTAATTTAGGCATTTGCTTTTAGTTTTGTTAACATAACCTATAGATATTTTCAGTCCTTTTTTTATGCTCTAGATCAGGGCCATCCCACATGCCAAACGCGGCCCGTCGGAGATTAGATGTGGGAACCGCACCTCCGTGGCACGCCTACATCAGGCGCATTGTGCCGAGAGCAGCGCATGCTCCACCCGCTCACGACAGGTGACATCCCGGAGCTCAGAAGAAGGTGTGCCTGAACAATCAGCCTCCCTGTATATAAAAAGGTAAATAAGCAGGGAGGGGGACAAACCCCACACAAAATAAATAAATAAATAAATAAATGGGTCTGGGAAAGTGTCAGTTTCTGTGTCTGTGTGTAAGGATTCGTGTGTGTGTGTGTGTGTATGCATGTGCGTGTAAGGATGTCTGTGTGCATATATCTCTTAATAAAAAATGACTGTGGCCCACGGACACATACATTTCTGGGGAAAGTGGCCCACTAAGGAAATAAATAAAAAAGCTTGGACACCCCTGCTCTAGATGTACAGTAAAAACAATGTTCAGGTGATACCGTGCCTCTAAGGGTGGAAAGAGAACCTGATACCCGGAGTTACACAGCACAGATGGAAGGCCCTTTAACTGTTGTTGTCCTACTAGTACCAAGAGGGCTGGCTGAGAGTGCTATTTGTTGCAGTCCAGCAGCAGTTTCTGTGCTGTGGTTGAACAGGCCGGGTTATGACCAGAATTTCCTAGTTACCTTTCGGTGTCGCGACCGTCAAAGAAGACAAAGTCCCCGCTGTGGACGCACTTGGCGCAGGTGAGTCGCCGGCGGGTGGTGTTACACAGCGGGCACCGCTCCACCGCCACATACAGGCCCTCCGCGTCATCATCCACCGAGTCCGCCAGGCCCGCTGCACGCCGGGATCCCCCGGTATCTCCGGGGGGCGCCAGCTCCTGCCAGTTACGGGCTCCCTTCCCACTGGGAGACGCCATGACAGCTCCCCTTCACCGGGTGTCACGTGGGGAAGTTTGTTTTCCAAGCAGTGCAGCATGGGAAAGGGAGGAGGGGCTAGAACAGGACCATAGTTACAGAGAGGCAGGGACGTGACCTGCGAGTACACCGCTCTGTGCCTAGGTGGCGCTAGCGCCCAATCACCCACTTACATGCAGGGCGAGAGAAGGACAGTGCCTAGAACAGCACCCTGGAATGTGAATACACTACAACCAATGGCTGTCTGATACTGACAACACAGAGGAACATATTCACCCCAAATAAGGGATAAACTTGGTTACTCTGCCTGTAAAACAAAAGGAAACCTCATGCTCCCCCCAAAAAAGACCACATTTCTCTCCAAGCACCAGTAGGGATTGCCACCTTTTCTACAAAAAAAATAAATAAAAATATACTGGCCTTGCTGGTACCCCCTGAGACTTAACTTTGGCATCAGCCATGGGGTACCAGATATTAGCCACATCCTTATTATAATCCTAGTCTGGGCGACAAGGTGTTGATGCTCAGCCAGTCCTAATGCTGGCTGAGCATCATTTTTTTAACCAGCAATGTAGAAACATAGAATGTGTTCCAATGTGTGCCAATTTTTCTAAATACTTTTATTAGTCCCCCGTTCCCGGTCTTATATCTAGGATAGCCTTGTGCCTATCCCACGCATGCTTTAAACTCCTTCACTGTGTTAACCACTACAGCCATTACTACCCTGTCCCTAATTATCCTTCTTATCCGTTCCTTCCCAGTCTCATTTCGAAGATCCCAGGCATGCCATTATATCTCTGTGTGTTCCATTGCTTGATCGCCAACTGATAGGACAGGGTTGTAATCCACAATAGAAAAATGTCACGGCATTCACTCACTCCTTACATGGAGCACTTAGTTATGTCACGGCATGAAATGCATAGGGTAATTATACCCCTGGGATTTAAATTTATGTACGCAAAGTGAACACAATTACATTTACGATCAGTTGGAGAGCAGGCTGGTTAACCCAGTGATGACGAGTGCAGGAACACTGTATGAGCAGTTAGAAACCCAAACCAGGCACCATATTACTTGTACAATGGACGATTGGATACCTTACAATATTATACGGCCATCAGGTTTACTTCTAAAATCAATATATATTTCCTTCTCTTTCCCTCAGGTCATTTTACCTATTGCCTGCTAGATTAATTGCAAAAATGTAGGAGTTTTACATTGGCATAGACAGCACATGGTACCAACACGTGCATCTTTTAAAAAAAATAAAAAAAAATAAATGCTAACTACCCCAGTAACAAACCTTTTTCAAAAACAGGCTTAAATACCTTTGTTTGGTGCTTTCCATTATTTTTAAACAAATATGCGCTAAAGGGGATGTTGAAATTTAAACAGTCAACCGTGTTTTAGAAACTTGTTTTATTTTTTATATACAAAATTATACAAAACCAGAAAAGGATTTTTTTTTGTGTTTAAAGTAAGAGGTTTAAGTGGTTTTCTTAAAACCTTTAAGAATAGGATATATATTTTCAAATGCTTCATAAATTTCAGTACGCTGTTTGGCACCTATAAGAGAAAAAACAAAAACATAAATATTACTGAGATTTATAGTGGTCCTTATTTAGCAGAGTGCTACATATTTTGATGATTAAAATATTGGTTCAATAATGTTTGGTAGAACCAGGGTTGTGAACTAGCAACAAAGTGACTAATTGGCCAATAAAGTGTGGCTAATGACTAGGTTACCCCACTTGGCAAGCTGCCCTGTCGAAAGTGGTTACAGATCCCCCACCAACACTGCTCCCTAGGAGTGCACTATGTAATCCAATAAAATGGTATGATTTTAACTCTGAATAAAAAGCAGTGATCTAGATCAGGGTTTCTCAAACCTGTCCTCAAGGACCCCCAACAGTCCAGGATTTAGGGATTACCCAGTTGTTTTTAAATAAGAATATGTACAACATCTGGTGTGATAACCATACCCCCCAAGTGTTGGGGAACCATACCCCCCAAGTGTTGGGGAACCATACCCCCCAAGTGTTGGGGAACCATACCCCCCAAGTGTTACACATTATTCAAACACAACTGGGTAATCCCTAAATCATGGACAAAAAACTATTTTCATTTGTGTACTTCTGTAGATGCAAGTTGTGCATGTGATTTACTAATACAAAACTTTACTATCATTAAAATGTACAGGGTGGTCAGCAATCTTAAAGAGACAATGCGAGGAAATAAAGTATCTCAGCATCAACCCTGCTCCCATGTTAATGCAGATCTGGAGATGTCCTGAACCAATGATGTTTTTGGTGTAAAATTATTGTTCAAAGACTTTGTAGTTATGGCAGAATTAACCAGGCGGATTAAACACAAAAACAAAAAAGCATGTGCAGATCCGTAAGCAAATTAGGCTCTATTTGTCAAATAGACCGACTTACCAGTCAACACAACTTTTCCCGAAACAAATATAAGTAGCACTATCCTTGGCTTCACCATCCTATAAATAAGGCCTGGAAACAACTCTGGTTCATAGCTGGGAAATTAATAAATATCAAATAAATAAAACACAGTATTTCGCCACAATTTGCAAATTCGACAGAGACAGAGACACACACGCACGCACGCAAGTGGACAATAGTTTATTCAGTGTCCTGCCCCCTTCGCCCCAATATAGCTTATCAATGCATATGCTCAGATTACCCCACACAAGGAAGAGCACAGGAGGGAATACAGTGGCACGTATGCAAGCCTGACTGCAGGTCCCCAACGATGCCTCACGTCACAGCTACATAACCGTAAAAAAGTGATTTATTTTCTCTATACAGTATTTGCATTGATGCTGCTGTATTTATTTCATGAGTGCTGAGAGGATTTAATATATCTCTTTGGTGAAAATGATCAGTTATCCAAAATACTTGGAAAAGGGATTCTCAAATCTGTATCCATACATATACATGCACCCCTTTATATATTGGAAATCCTGGGGCAGGACTGGTGGATTAGGGTGAGCTGAAGATATGTGCAGGGATGCTGGGTAATTAAAGGATAGCTGTAGCATAAAATTAACTTATGTTTAATTGAAAGATTGTATCAAGTATAAATTATCTATAAATAAATTCTTTAATGAAAGAATACAAATAAATTGCCTTATTACGCATTATTTACCCCATATTGTTCTCTAAGGGGGCAGACATGTTTAGAATCTTGGGTCAGATCTTCAATCACCTTGGTTCAGATGAAGACAGATCTGACCAAAGATTCTAAACAAAATGTCTGCCTCCAGGTAGAGCAATCTAGAGTAAAGGGAACTCAATAAAAAAGGTACTTGGTGTATTGTATTATTTCATTAAAGAATTATATAAAATGCCTACACATGATGCAATCCTTTAATTAAACATAACTTCATTTTTTTGCTACAGTGGTCCTTTAATGCCACATAGTAACGTTTCGGACTAATGACAGTCTGCGTTACTAGAATTATTGGAGGGCCCCGAGGGCCAAACACCTCCCTGCTATATGCTATATTTGGGGGTACATACTTTGTGGGCATCAGTGACACCCTGCTTCAATACAGCTGGACTTCAACACAGGCTCACTCAGGACCTTGGCATCCAAGCCTTTGCTCTATTCATTGCGTTTGCCCCAGGTTAAGAAATATTATATGTTATTGATTGGATAAGTGCACATCAACAACACTAAGTGTTTACTGGCATGTGAGCTATCTTATGTCTCTTGTAGTCTGGATCTAAAGATTACATGTTTATTTTATGTTAAGTTGTACTGTACTTAATTACCTGTTTTAAGTTAGGTTTTCTATTGTTTGAGGCTTACATGTTATAATTAGTTCCCTGTGCCTCCCCATATTGGCGTGTATATAATTCTGTACGGTTTTAACAATTAAAAGGTTGTTCATTCTTGCTGTACCTAACTGCTCGTGGTCTCCTGTCTGATATTTGGGTACAAAGAGCAAGGTTCCAGAAAGACTTGCTGGGTGGTTGCTGAGCCTTAAATCGGGGGGCTAAGGAGGTGATTTCCTACAAAGGGCAGAGGTGCTACCGGCCTTGGGTAGTCGCCCCGTTACACAGGTCAAGTAATATGTGCCACTCACTACTCCTCAAGTCCTTTATCCAGATCTTAAATCTCTTGCCTTTTTTATTGCAGTAAAAAAGGGCAAAGATGGAGAGTTCTGTCTAAATGGCCAAATTTCACATTACCCATGTAGTCCTGCCAGTTGTATAGGGCTTGCCTGCTAAACTGTTGATGAGTCAACACCAAACCTTCAAGCCGGATGGGAAATCTCACATCACAGCTCCCAACCATATTCTGGATTTTAAAGTCGAGGAACTTCGCCGGAAACCCAAGCTTCTGTACAATCCGTGCATATTTCCGGGCTGCCAGCCGCGATTGCTCTTCACTAAGATCAGAATCAGAACACAAGACAAATGCAATCATTTCAGGTTTGACGTGGCGAGGAAGACCACATGTAAGGTGCACAGGGTAATTTTAGAATTAGATGCAGTTCATATAAATCACCACTAAGTGTCTCCCACACCACACTTTACTTCCCTTATGTTCTCTCTTTCCTCTTACTTCGCCCTCTCCTAGGTTTGAATACTGCATGCTGGGACCCGCTCAGTAGACCTGACGGCAAAAATGCGTCGGGGTTCCAGTGCTGCTTTTAGGGTCCAACCAAATTTTTTGGTGCACTTATTATTAACCATTGCATTTTTTAACTATGTATTGTATATCTTAAATTTTGTATTAAATTGCATATTTAATACAGTCTGTCTACATCACACTCTTTTCAAGCACTTTTAATCCAGCTCTGTACTTTTTCTAGAGTTTAGGGGAAAAAAAAACTCATTGGTGATTAGATCAGTTTTCTTTTTCAAGCACCAAAGTGCCATGTGTTGGTCAGGCTCTTACATTGTCTGAGCGGTGGGTGCACAGTTTCAAGACACTGGCAGCGACAAATACTGGAGCAGCAGCCATTTTGCATTCCATGTTAGCGGAGCGCCAAAATACTGGCTTCGGACACCATTGTTCCTATAATTTGCAACTTGTGCTTTGTCAACTTTGCTCAACAGACTTACTGACCCTTGTTTGTTTTCCCAAATCAACCGCTCTGCCTGCCTGCCTGCTCGCCTGTCGGACTTTTGATTGTGTTTTACATTTTGCATTGCTTAAAATATAAAAAATACTTATAGCTAGATGAAAATGAAATTACAACAGCTGGCAAGAAGCCAGGCCTGCCCACACTAGCTGATTAAAAGTAATTTCCTCATTTTTTTTCCCTGCAGGAACCAATGAGAATTATGCCATTCAAATGAATGGAATATCCTAGCTCTAGTATGAACCAATACAATTCATAAAACTACACTAATAGGATCCAACAGAGCTGAGAAAGGCTCTATGTGGTTTACTTGATTGTAAATGTGCCATGCTTGATTGTATATATGGAAAGAGTTAGTGTATATTACTTACCCACCATACTCCATTTTCCTGCAGATATCTACCTCCACACAACAGCACATGTCCACAGGAAAGACTGCTGTATAGCTAGTATTTTCCCAATGTTATATTTCAGTTGATACAGTTACACAAGTTTATTACATATCCAGTACTATAAAATATAGGACTTTAAACGACTGGTTCAACCTTAACTTAGGTCTTAATGTAGCCAACATCTTCCTACAAAAAGTTGGCAACACCAAAGCATAAGTAAAAACAGAGCAGAAATGCACAGATCAGCTGGGACTCATACGTACGGGATCAGTGGTGTATCTTGGTTTTGTGCTGCCCTAGGCAGACAAAATTTGGGCACCCCCATACCCACATTGCACACACACTAAATGCCCCATAACATGCCACCATCACCCTCATTTCATACCCCCACCACATCAATTACATGCCCCCATCACCCCAATTAACTGGAAGGAGCAAAAATGTTTCAAGCACCAGAAGTGTGGTTTAACACCCTCTGGCAAAGTGCCGCCCTGAGCGAGTGCCTTGTTTGCCTTGTGGAATATACACTATTGTACGGGATGCAAGTACACAGTTGTAGATAGAGCAAACTGTGATTGTGGTCAATTGACAACTTTTTTCTCTTACAAACCTTATCTTAGGATTTCTTTACAACCACTAACAAGGGAATCAATTTAAATTCAGTTAGCACATTGCATTGAAAACCAATGTCTCCCTCCCCAATGTGCCATATTCTGGTACACTTACCTTTTTGCTCCTGTGCAGACCATTTTTCCAGAGCTGAATATGAGAGCTGTTGTCCTGGGTTCCCGGATTCTCATTATTACTGCAGCAAATCTCTAGAGCCAAGGTGAGAAGGAAAAAAAAAACCCCTTCAAACAAGGACACTTATTTCTGCCTACAAAGCCCACATATAAAATAAATCTTACCTTGGGATTATATTCTGCATTTCTGGCATGCAGTGCAATTTTCTTTAAATCTAGCTTGCACGCTAGGTTCACAGTAGACACAATATTTCTAAATACAAGGAAAATTTAAAATAAATATAAAACCATATCAGGCCTCAGGTGATGTCATAAAAAGGAGACTCCACAGACACATTTTTCTCCTAGTTTCAGCATTTTCTTACAGTTTTGCTAATGCAATGTATAGATCATTTTCAATATTTTTTTATGCAGTAAAAGCAATGTTTAGGTGATACTGTCCCTTTAAGATATAGGTATAGTGACTGGTGACATGGATATAAACTGGAAAACTCACTGCAACTGAGGGACTATCCCAGAGGACTCTGAAACTGGGGTCATTGGAGTCATTGGGGTCATAGGTGTAATCGGCATTTGATACACATCAGTATCATAGGAATGCTCTCTGCTCTCGGATGGGGTGACCGGAGGCAACAGACCAGACTCATTGAGGCAGATTCCACTGTCTTGTTCTCCAGACTGTGTTTGGTACTGGGGTGCATGGTGTTCACTCTTGTCTTCGTGATCTTGGTTCAGGTCATCAGGCAGAAAACTGAGGTCCACGGATGAGAAGTCAGTGGAAAGCTCTTTAGACTGATCAAACGGAGACGCAAAGGATGTCCCGGCAATGTCGTTGTAGCCCCCCGCAGGGGTGTACATGTTCGCATCTGATGACAGGACATTCTAGAACCATAAAAAAATATAACACTTGACATTTTTTAAAATTAAATCTTTAAATATTTGACAACTGCAATAGAACATGCCAAAAGGTACCGAGCTGAAACATACCATTAACTGTATGCAGCACCCATTCAGCATTTCTATTTAGATTCGGCAACACATAGAACAGTAGCAAACAGCAGTAAATACAAAGAAAAAAAAAAATGAACTCCCATAAAAATGAAGAATGGAATATCTCCACACTAGTACAAAGTGCCAGGAGGTGGGTACAAATGTACCCAACAGGGCCAGTATCAGTGATTTTTGTTGTTGAGGGGGTGGTGGATGTAATATAACAACCCTGTACGAAACAAATGGTGGGTTCCATCTATGCAGGTGTTGTGTTTTCCCAACAGGAAAAGGATAAGGTCTCCCTAATGGTAAGAGCCAACCTTGGGATATTAAAAGGGATTTTCTGGTGCCCAAAATATTTACGACCCAAGCACCAAAGCACCATGTTGTGGTCCTGGCCATCAATCACAAGGTGATCGGTAGCCAGGAACACAATGGTAGAGACCCGATCAGGGTCTAAATAGACCCTGTGGGTCCCTGCCAAAAGATCACAAGACCTCCAGACGTCACAGGGGCATGCCCGAAGAGATTTAGTGAAATGTAGCCGGTGCTCGCTTTGAGCATCGGCTACATTTTCCCTGTCCGACTGAGGCCACTCAATGTCACCTCATCCGACAGGTAGGATCCTGCAGCAAGCGGTTTAATACTGGACGTTCTAGGCCGTCCTAGTATTGGAAAAGGTAAATGTGCTGTCAAAGTACTTTAAAAATGCACGTTTTCCATTTCCCATTGCTTAAAATATAAAATACTTACAGCTAGATGAAATTGTGACATTACATCAGTTTACAAGAATCCAAAACAGCCCACACTAGCCGAGTAACAAAATAATTTTCCTTTCTTGCTGCAGGAACCAATGAATAATTCCATGGAATTTCCTGTCTCTAGTGATGTCATAAGACAATGTATTGCACTGTTAACACCTTCATGACTGGACTATTTTTGGAATGTTGTGCGTTAGTGACAGAGGCCGTTTTAATACTGCAGAGGGGTTTGTGTTTAACTTTAATTTTTCTTCTTTGTCATTTGCTGTACCCACACAAATTATATATTGGGTTTTTTTTTTTCAGGACAAGAAGTGATTTCTTTTGATGCCATTATTTTGTTCATCTCATTATTGTACTCAGAGAGAAAAAAAAAAAAAAAAGTTTTAAAAAAAATTGTCCCCAAATTTTACTATAAAACAAACACTTTTGCTGACTTATTTGTAAAATCTTTTGCTAAGCACCAAAAGCTAATGAAAAAAACCTGCTAAGTAGGATTCTAATATTGGTCTTAAGTTTAGAAATACCCAATGTTTATTTGTTTGGTTGTTTTTTTTTTTGCATGTTAGAGGTTAATAAATACAAGTAGCACATAGCCGTTTTAAAATAATTTTTTTTTTAAATTAGCGTTCGTGACATTTTAACACCAATATCTGTCATGAACCCTGAAAAAATCCCACATGTACACATTTTTATAAAATTAGACATCCCAGGGTATTCAACTTGAGGTATTTTGACACTTTTCATGCAGTCATTTTACCACCAATCTTTTTTTGGCGTAGTAATTTTGTGTGCGTTTTATTTCCACACACCTTGAACTTTAGGTATGAATTTAAAAGGAGTTGTTTTATTTTATTGCCAAACATGCCAGTATATGTTCAGTAACCTCCCCCAAGTATAGCGGTACCCCACATGTATGGGTTTGCTAAGGTTATGTGGCAAGTTAAGGGCCAAATTTAGGATACGGTCATTGCAGCTTTATAGTGTGTATTTTTCATGTAATGCTTGTGACTACATTTCTTATCATGCTTAGCCAGGCAAAAGCTTCCTTAGCATCATAGGAAATGTAGTCTATAGTAGGAATCAAAGATTGTTACTATCCTTGCTACCATGCGGCTACATGGATCTTATATTCAGCTGCTGCAGGCCCATATCTACGTTTTTTTTTTTTTTTAATGAAAAAATCCTTGGGGGGGCTGAAGGTGCTTGGGGGGGACCAGAGGGAGAATGTTTCCGGAGGGGCCTCAATGGACATGGCTGAAGTGTCTCTGTATCGAGACACATAGCCACGACATTTTTAAAAGAGATATGCCAGCGCGCATACCGTGATCGGTTCTGCATGATGGTCCTGGACGGTCATTGGTCACAAAGGGGTTAAGAGATTCTACTGTGTACAAGAGCAAGTCTATTACAGTCCACATGATGTATTCTATACTAGCAGCACAGGAAGTGGCTAAATAAAACTTTATATCCTCAGTGTCTATATAATCAGTGCTTCTGCAGTGTAATCACTGAAGAGATCTTAAGTCAAATACAAAAAATGTGATTTATGCAGAATGCATGCATCAAACCATACTGGGAAAAAATCTGTGCACTATACAGGCATTAATCTTCATCTTGCACCAAGGTGAGTTTGGCGAATAGACGGTCCCTTTAAAGCTTATTTATGTCTCTTATTTAAGTAATTGTTTTAAGTGTCTTATTAATTATTTATTTATTTTTAAATAAATAAATGGGGGGGGAGGGGGGATGAAAAAATGTTATGCAAATTACACATGATAATTGGCCTATCAAGCCACAGATGATGTCATAAGCAGGAGACTGCTCAGACAAAATTAAAAAATTACATATATTTTTTTCTCTTATATATTTGCTAGCAACTCTGAATGACAATTATTTTTTTAGTCTCTCCATTTGCAGTATAAACAATATTTAGGTTGACAATCGTTTTTACCTTTTAAAACCACCAGTGTGAAACTAACATCTATTTTACTCAGCTGTTTCAAGCACACTAATTAACACATTATATATAGATATAGTTTATTTTTATTTTTTTTAAGTTTTTATTAGGAGATATGAAAAGTGAATATGCAAAACTATTCCCTATGCATCACTAAATAATGGAAGGTGTTAACGTTGCAGGGACCTTTAAATTACATATTCCCTTGCAGCCCAATCAATTACAAATGTGAGAGCTACCATCATCAAAAGAAGCTGTGCCAACTGCCCCCTTCCAACTCAATTAACACTTCCAGGCTAGCTCACCCCATAACATTATATATAGCTATATAGAAATGGGATTTAAAAAAAAAAAAAAAATAGTTATATATATATATTTTATAGAAAAAAAAAAATCCATTTCAATAGGACTTAACTCCAATTTTTAACCCATGGATTTGGATTTACAAATCAAATCAGCTCAGCATGTGCAAGGTTAGCCCCAAAATAAAATAAAGAGGCATTTTAAACAAATATAGTTATTATTTGGTATATTAAACATAATATATAAAAAGGGGCAAAGTTCTATCCAATTAAGGATGGTTTCCATGGTGATTAGACCACTTTCACAACTTTGCCCCACTACTGACCTTTACACATAACCCTGAAGTTTGCGCTAGAGGGATAGGAGAGTAAATCCCGTGTTACCTCGGCATCACATTGATCCAAATACCTCTCCAGCGAGGATGCTCCGTCCATGTCTGTGGGTTCCACACTTCAGCAACAGGTCTGTGGCATTGAGTTAATTTCCCATGATACATCATCTCAGGTCTCGACCCCTAGAAAAATAACTGTTTCTCTTCCACTCTCTGCAGAGGTGGGAGATAGGGTGGGAGGGGGGCACTTGAGTTTACCTCACCTATTTGAAATCATAGCTGAGCATGCGCAGTAATACCCTGGAAAGCACACATCCACTGCCATATCACTTGAATAACCTCCCTTGATAATAAACCAGGTGGGGTGGAATTATTTAGAAAAGACAATTCTGGAGCAAAGTTTTACAAAGTGGTGCAGTCACCATAGAAACCAATGGAATGTTCCTGCTGAGGTTTAGGCCACTTTTAGAAATTCTCCATTCAGTTTTTATTTTTATTATTATTATTATTTTTATTTATTTATAAATAGCCCTTAAGAGTCTAGTATATTGTGTGACTAAATACAGGAGAATAGTGCAGGCTGTGATTTTAGTTAATCAGTCTGTAATTGCTATTTTTTTAAATTAAATAATCCCAGTAGAATTGGATACAAGAACTGGAAACTTCCCCCCAAACCAAGGATACCTAATACCTGCCAAGTCTCCCTATTTAGGAGGGACAGTCCCTATTTGGCACCCAAATCCCTCTGTTCCTCTTCCATCCTCTGTTGTCCCTCTTTTCTGAGAGCTTTTTGATTTGTAAAACAGAGCTCCACAGCAATAAAACTCCTTTGTGATGCATAGTGTTTGCGTCTGAGATGACGCAAGCATCAATACACCATATTTTTTTCCTGGCCACCGGTCACCAAATTGGCCATAAAGTCCCTGAGAAAGTTCTGGAAAGCCCCGCCCATAGACACATCTTCAGCCACTCCCACAAAAAATAAAAGTGTCTGGGAATGTTGGGAGTTAAGTAATACAGAAAGGTTAAAATATCTACAGTTATAAAAGCATATAGCATAAAGAATATAATATCATATATAGCTAAAAAGCATAGTCATTCATACACTACATTTTGGGGGAGCATTTATAAATTGTGCTTTATTTTTCTGTAACACCAATTCATAAGGTTCACAGAGATATAACATTTACATCCTGCTCACTAAAAGTGAAATTAAATTGCTTAGAAAGTATGTGAATAGCAAACATAAAAGAAATGTGCATGATAGCTAAGTAATTCACACTAACTGCCAAGAAAGGTCAGGCGCTACCAGAGTTGGTTACGAACTTCCATGCTGCTCTCGCTCTAATTGCGCTGCACAAACTATTTATTTTTAAAAAGTGCACTAAGTTGGGAGTTGCAATCTCAGGTGAAAAAAGGGGGCTATTCACTAAAAGGTGATTTGCAGGTGAGTAGACGTGAGATAAACACTTTCCATGCCTCCCAACTCTCCCACTTTTTGCGGGGGAGTCAGGATTTTTAGTGCTCTGTCCTGCTATCTTTGTTTCGCTTTTTGCAGTACATTGCGCAGCTACAATGGTGACTTCTCATAGTAGGAGAAACCCACTAGGTTTTTCCCTCAAATTTAAGACGACCCTGATTATAAGGGGGGGGGGGGGAGGAGGAGGGGGAGGGAAAGGGGGGAGCAGAGAAAGACGAGTGGGGGGCAGAGAAAGACAAAGGGGGGGGCAGAGAAAGACAAGGGGAGGGGGGCAGAGAAAGACAAAGGGGGGGGCAGAGAAAGACAAGGGGAGGGAGGGGGAGAGAAAGACAAGGGGGGAGAGAGAGAGAAAAGTTTAGGGGGAGAGAGACAACGCAGGGGGGGGGGGGGGTGGAGAGAGAGGCAGCATTGGCACAATAAATACTAGAAATGCATTTGTTTATTATCATTTTTATTGAATATTAAAAAGTAATTTACATGTGAATATATACAAGTTAAACTTTTTTCCTATAGGGTAGTCTTATATTCAGGCTTTTAGTTTTTTTCCTAAAGGAATATCCAAAGTTTGGGGGGTCGTCTTATAATCAGGGTCGTCTTATATTCGAGCAAATACGGTATGTAACAAAAAGACAGAGATCCAAAGCCACTAGATATGTATAAATAAGTGGTTATATGAATATAGTACATACATATCAAAGTACATCAATAACAGAAAAGAAACATATACATAATCAAAAAATACAATGTTAAAAATACACAAAATATATCCCTTACCCACTGGGTTTGTTCACCTGACCAGGTATTTGAACAATTAGGTACTGTTTGCCCTGATAAAAACAGGTACACCCCACAGGACGCGTTTCAAATTCTTCTTCAGCTGGTGGGCGGTAGTGTTGCCACCTTTTCTTCAAAAAAATACCGGCCTTGGTACTGTCTCCATAGACTTAACATTGGCCCGATGCAAATTTTTTTACCGGCCTGCCGGTAAAATACCGGCCAGGTGGCAACCCTAGCGACAGTGCAATGTCAGACTGAGGCCACTCATGTTTCTTGGAGCAGAATATCACTGCTGATTCGAACACATAGGCTCTGAGAGCCTGTCAGGCACTCTGCTTCTGACCCAATTATCCAAATATCCAGTGTGACCGATCAGCATAAAAAGAGAGAGAGAGGTCCGGAGATAGTGAAAGATCTTTACAAATTCATTCATATACAAGGTTAAAATGCTTACTCGTACTGATGATGAACACCACCGCAAGGTTGCTTCATAGTTTACACAAATGTAAAAAAAAAAGTTTCTGACACTGGTAAAGGTGGCTCCTTGGAAACACAGTCCGACGCAGTTACCAGCGTCGGACACTTTCAACCTTTTTTTTACATTTGCGTAAAATTGCGAACGCACCGACCTGCCAATTTTACACATGTAGCAGGAGATCTGTGGTTTCTGTAGTCTTTGCCTGATAAAATATGATTAATTCCAAGGCAAATTCCAAAGCTGTGACTTTTGTTTGTAGGCTGGAGATGTCTTTCCTGGTTGTCTCAGGTCGAAGGTGCATCAGAGAGCTTGGTGTGAAATATGTGGAGGACTCTGTATTATCATGTGCGACGACATGGTGCGCCAATAGTAGGCCCAGTTGTGGCCTAGACGGCTTTGTCAGAAGCGTCCCTATATCCATTGACGCTAAGTGTTTGGCCCTATCTCCTTTTTTTCCTTCTGTGACCCATGTTCGTTGAAGATGTTGAGTTTTTGATATATGTTTTCTTTGTCCATGTGTTTTGGACTATTTTGCCCATTTCTAGGAGGAGCTCTGATGGCAAAATCAGCAGTAATGTATAAACCTGGCATATCATGGCAAAATCAGCAGTCATGTATAAACATGGCATAATATGGAAAAATCAGCAGTAATGTATAAACTTGGCATATAATGGAAAAATCAGCAGTAATGTATAAACCTGGCATATCATGGAAAAATCAGTAGTAATGTATAAACCTGGCATATCATGGAAAAATCAGTAGTAATGTATAAACCTGGCATATCATGGCAAAATCAGCAGTAATGTATAAACATGGCATAATATGGCAAAATCAGCAGTAATGTATAAACTTGGCATAACATGGCAAAATCAGCTGTAATGTATAAACATGGCATAATATGGCAAAATCAGCAGTCATGTATAAACATGGCATAATATGGCAAAATCAGCAGTAATGTATAAACCTGGCATATCATGGCAAAATCAGCAGTAATGTATAAACTTGGCATATCATGGCAAAATCAGCAGTCATGTATAAACATGGCATAATATGGCAAAATCAGCAGTAATGTATAAACTTGGCATATAATGGAAAAATCAGCAGTAATGTATAAACCTGGCATATCATGGAAAAATCAGTAGTAATGTATAAACCTGGCATATCATGGAAAAATCAGTAGTAATGTATAAACCTGGCATATCATGGAAAAATCAGTAGTAATGTATAAACCTGGCATATCATGGCAAAATCAGCAGTAATGTATAAACATGGCATAATATGGCAAAATCAGCAGTCATGTATAAACATGGCATAATATGGCAAAATCAGCAGTAATGTATAAACCTGGCATAATATGGCAAAATCAGCAGTAATGTATAAACTTGGCATAACATGGCAAAATCAGCAGTAATGTATAAACCTGGCATATCATGGCAAAATCAGTAGTAATGTATAAACCTGGCATATCATGGCAAAATCAGCAGTAATGTATAAACTTTGCACACCCCAAAGGCCGGCCCTGTGTACATGTGAGTGAAAAAAGACACCTAGCGTTCCATGAAACAGAGGACCTCTCAACACTTCTAATAATAAAAAGGTCATCTTTATTATGAATCCACAAAAATCAATATAGCGGAGTGCTTATAAATACATAATAATAATAGTTGATAAGCGTAAACACCTTATGCATTTTGCGCTGTCTGTGCTTAAAGGAGAACTGTGAACATAAAAAACAAGTTATATTTAACTGAAAGATTGCACTAAATGCTTCATTTTAAACGTTTTAATGAAATAATACAAATAAAGCATCTTATTAGACCCTCTGTGCCTCGATAGCTCTATCAGGGAGCAGACATTTTGTTCAGAATCTTCAGACAGATGAAGGAAGGTCTGTCCCATCTGACCCAAGATATCTGCCCATGATAGAGCTAAACAGAGAAAAGAGTGCTCGCTAAGGTGCTTTATTCATATTCTTTCATAAAAAAAAAATATATATATTTAAAATGCCTACACTCGATGATTTCTTTCAGTTACGTATTTTTTTGCTGACAGTTGTCCTTTATTAATACGTGAGTGACTGTGTGAGTGACTGTGTGTATGTTCCTGTGTGAATACTTGCAGCATGCCTCCCCCCCTCCCATTTTCTCTCTTAAAGTGGGACTGCAATCCCGATTTACATATTACTGAATGCAGCCAGAAGTATACATTTTCAATGTGTACCAAGATAATAAAACAGCGGTGTTGGTCACCCTCCCTGGGTAAGTATATACAAATTAATTAAATGATATGTGCATCAGTTAACTCCTTTTTTCCCTGGTTGGAGTGATGACAGCGACTGGAGTTATGAAGCTTGGGGAGGTGACAATGACTGGGGTTATGGAGCTGTGGGGGTGAAAGTGTCTGGGGTTTTGGAGCTAGGGGGTGACAGTGACTGGCGTTATGAAGCTTGGGGGGTGACAGTGACTGGGGGTTTGGAGCTGGGAGGGGGGTGACAGTGACTGAGTTTATGGAGCACGGAGGTCCTAATACTAACCACTAACCCAAATACTAACCCCGAGCCCCAACACTGACTACAAACCCAAATACTAACCTTGAGACACTAACCCAAATACTAGCCAAAAAACTAACCCAAAGCCCGAACACTGACCACTAACCCAAATACTAACCCTAAAACTAACACCGGAGCCCGAACACTGACCACTAACCCAAATACTAACACTAAAACTAACACCGGAGCCCCAACACTGACCACTAACCCAAATACTAACCCTAAAACTAACACCGGAGCCCCAACACTGACCACTAACCCAAATACTAACCCTAAAACTAACCCCGAGCCCCAACACTGACCACTAACCCAAATACTAACCCTAAAACTAACCCCCGAGCCCCAACACTGACCACTAACCCTAAAACTAACCCCCGAGCCCCAACACTGACCACTTACCCAAATACTAACCCTAAAACTAGCCCCGAGCCCCAACACTGACCACTAACCCAAATACTAACCCTAAAACTAACCCCGAGCCCCAAAACTGACTACTAACCCAAATACTAACCCTAAAACTAACCCGAGCCCCAACACTGACCACTAACCCACATACTAACCCTAAAACTAACCCCGAGCCCCAACACTGACCACTAACCCACATACTAACCGTAAAACTAACCCCGAGCCCCAACACTGACCACTAACACAAATACTAACCCTAAAACTAACCTTCTGTGCTGAGTTTGTTTAAACAGTTGTTTTGTACTTAGTTCCAGTTTAAATACCCACCCAAAGGGACTAGTCACTAACCCAACCTCCCTCCCAGACTAGGAGGTCTTTCCGGGAGCCTGGACATCCTATTCCTGCAACACTAGCACTCCTGCAAACTATCCCTCCAGAGCAGGGTAGGCGCTGTGGCTATAGTGCAGTTTAAATCAGCCCCCTGTGATGGGGAACGTCGCTCACTTGGGGACTGGTCAGTGGTTTAAAGCTCAAAGTAGCTCTACTATGTGACAGTGAGTGGGGTTATGGAGCTGGGGGAGGGTGACAGTGAGTGGGGTTATGGAGCTGGGGAGGGTGACAGTGAGTGGGGTTATGGAGCTGGGGAGGGTGACAGTGAGTGGGGTTATGGAGCTGGGGAAGGGTGACAGTGAGTGGGGTTATGGAGCTGGGGGAGGGTGACAGTGAGTGGGGTTATGGAGCTGGGGGAGGGTGACAGTGAGTGGGGTTATGGAGCTGGGGGAGGGTGACAGTGACTAGGGTATGGAGCTGGGGGAGGGTGACAGTGAGTGGGGTTATGGAGCTGGGGGAGGGTGACAGTGACTAGGGTTATGGAGCTGGGGGAGGGTGACAGTGAGTGGGGTTATGGAGCTGGGGGAGGGTGACAGTGAGTGGGGTTATGGAGTAGGAGGGAGGGTGACAGTGAGTGGGGTTATGGAGTAGGAGGGAGGGTGACAGTGAGTGGGGTTATGGAGCTGGGGGAGGGTGACAGTGAATAGGGTTATGGAGCTGGGGGAGGGTGACAGTGAGTGGGGTTATGGAGCTGGGGGAGGGTGACAGTGACTAGGGTTATGGAGCTGGGGGAGGGTGACAGTGACTAGGGTTATGGAGCTGGGGGAGGGTGACATTGAGTGGGGTTATGGAGCTGGGGGAGGGTGACAGTGAGTGGGGTTATGGAGCTGGGGGAGGGTGACAGTGACTGGGGTTATGGAGCTGGGGGAGGGTGACAGTGACTGGGGTAATTGAGCTGGACTGATGTGAGAGAGGGTGACAGTGAGTGGGATTATGGAGTAGGAGGGAGGGTGACAGTGAGTGGGGTTATGGAGCTGGGGAGGGTGACAGTGAGTGGGATTATGGAGCTGGGGGAGGGTGACAGTGAGTGGGATTATGGAGCTGGGGGAGGGTGACAGTGAGTGGGGTTATGGAGCTGGGGGAGGGTGACAGTGAGTGGGGTTATGGAGCTGGGGGAGGGTGACAGTGAGTGGGGTAATGGAGCTGGGGGAGGGTGACAGTGAGTGGGGTAATGGAGCTGGGGGAGGGTGACAGTGACTAGGGTTATGGAGCTGGAGGGAGGGTGACAGTGAGTGGGGTAATGGAGCTGGGGGAGGGTGACAGTGACTAGGGTTATGGAGCTGGAGGGAGGGTGACAGTGACTGGGGTTATGGAGCTGGGGGAGGGTGACAGTGAGTGGGGTAATGGAGCTGGGGGAGGGTGACAGTGACTAGGGTTATGGAGCTGGAGGGAGGGTGACAGTGAGTGGGGTAATGGAGCTGGGGGAGGGTGACAGTGAGTGGGGTAATGGAGCTGGGGGAGGGTGACAGTGAGTGGGGTAATGGAGCTGGGGGAAGGTGACAGTGACTAGGGTTATGGAGCTGGAGGGAGGGTGACAGTGAGTGGGGTTATGGAGCTGGAGGGAGGGTGACAGTGAGTGGGGTTATGGAGCTGGGGGAGGGTGACTGTGAGTGGGGTAATGGAGCTGGGGGAGGGTGACAGTGAGTGGGGTAATGGAGCTGGGGGAGGGTGACAGTGACTAGGGTTATGGAGCTGGAGGGAGGGTGACAGTGAGTGGGGTTATGGAGCTGGAGGGAGGGTGACAGTGAGTGGGGTTATGGAGCTGGGGGAGGGTGACAGTGAGTGGGGTAATGGAGCTGGGGGAGGGTGACAGTGAGTGGGGTTATGGAGCTGGGGGAGGGTGACAGTGAGTGGGGTAATGGAGCTGGAGGGAGGGTGACAGTGAGTGGGGTAATTGAGCTGGGGGAGGGTGACAGTGACTAGGGTTATGGAGCTGGGGGAGGCTGACAGTGAGTGGGGTAATTGAGCTGGGGGAGGGTGACAGTGAGTGGGGTAATTGAGCTGGGGGAGGGTGACAGTGACTAGGGTTATGGAGCTGGAGGGAGGGTGACAGTGACTGGGGTTATGGAGCTGGGGGAGGATGACAGTGAGTGGGGTTATGGAGCTGGAGGGAGGGTGACAGTGACTGGGGTTATGGAGCTGGGGGAGGGTGACAGTGAGTGGGGTAATGGAGCTGGGGGAGGGTGACAGTGACTAGGGTTATGGAGCTGGAGGGAGGGTGACAGTGAGTGGGGTAATGGAGCTGGGGGAGGGTGACAGTGACTAGGGTTATGGAGCTGGAGGGAGGGTGACAGTGACTGGGGTTATGGAGCTGGGGGAGGGTGACAGTGAGTGGGGTAATGGAGCTGGGGGAGGGTGACAGTGACTAGGGTTATGGAGCTGGAGGGAGGGTGACAGTGAGTGGGGTAATGGAGCTGGGGGAGGGTGACAGTGAGTGGGGTAATGGAGCTGGGGGAGGGTGACAGTGAGTGGGGTAATGGAGCTGGGGGAGGGTGACAGTGACTAGGGTTATGGAGCTGGAGGGAGGGTGACAGTGAGTGGGGTTATGGAGCTGGAGGGAGGGTGACAGTGAGTGGGGTTATGGAGCTGGGGGAGGGTGACTGTGAGTGGGGTAATGGAGCTGGGGGAGGGTGACAGTGAGTGGGGTAATGGAGCTGGGGGAGGGTGACAGTGACTAGGGTTATGGAGCTGGAGGGAGGGTGACAGTGAGTGGGGTTATGGAGCTGGAGGGAGGGTGACAGTGAGTGGGGTTATGGAGCTGGGGGAGGGTGACAGTGAGTGGGGTAATGGAGCTGGGGGAGGGTGACAGTGAGTGGGGTTATGGAGCTGGGGGAGGGTGACAGTGAGTGGGGTAATGGAGCTGGAGGGAGGGTGACAGTGAGTGGGGTAATTGAGCTGGGGGAGGGTGACAGTGACTAGGGTTATGGAGCTGGGGGAGGCTGACAGTGAGTGGGGTAATTGAGCTGGGGGAGGGTGACAGTGAGTGGGGTAATTGAGCTGGGGGAGGGTGACAGTGACTAGGGTTATGGAGCTGGAGGGAGGGTGACAGTGACTGGGGTTATGGAGCTGGGGCAGGATGACAGTGAGTGGGGTTATGGAGCTGGAGGGAGGGTGACAGTGACTGGGGTTATGGAGCTGGAGGGAGGGTGACAGTGACTGGGGTTATGGAGCTGGGGGAGGATGACAGTGAGTGGGGTAATTGAGCTGGGGGAGGGTGACAGTGACTAGGGTTATGGAGCTGGAGGGAGGGTGACAGTGAGTGGGGTTATGGAGCTGGGGGAGGGTGACAGTGAGTGGGGTAATGGAGCTGGGGGAGGGTGACAGTGAGTGGGGTAATGGAGCTGGGGGAGGGTGACAGTGACTAGGGTTATGGAGCTGGGGGAGGGTGACAGTGACTGGGGTTATGGAGCTGGGGGAGGGTGACAGTGAGTGGGGTTATGGAGCTGGGGGAGGGTGACAGTGAGTGGGGTTATGGAGCTGGGGGAGGGTGACAGTGAGTGGGGTAATGGAGCTGGGGGAGGGTGACAGTGACTAGGGTTATGGAGCTGGAGGGAGGGTGACAGTGACTGGGGTTATGGAGCTGGGGGAGGGTGACAGTGACTGGGGTTATGGAGCTGGGGGAGGGTGACAGTGAGTGGGGTAATGGAGCTGGGGGAGGGTGACAGTGACTAGGGTTATGGAGCTGGAGGGAGGGTGACAGTGACTGGGGTTATGGAGCTGGGGGAGGGTGACCGTGACTAGGGTTATGGAGCTGGGGGAGGGTGACAGTGAGTGGGGTTATGGAGCTGGGGGAGGGTGACAGTGACTGGGGTTATGGAGCTGGGGGAGGGTGACAGTGACTGGGGTAATTGAGCTGGACTGATGTGAGAGAGGGTGACAGTGAGTGGGATTATGGAGCTGGAGGGAGGGTGACAGTGACTGGGGTAATGGAGCTGGGGGAGGGTGACAGTGACTAGGGTTATGGAGCTGGAGGGAGGGTGACAGTGACTGGGGTTATGGAGCTGGGGGAGGATGACAGTGAGTGGGGTTATGGAGCTGGGGGAGGGTGACAGTGAGTGGGGTAATGGAGCTGGGGGAGGGTGACAGTGAGTGGGGTAATGGAGCTGGGGGAGGGTGACAGTGACTAGGGTTATGGAGCTGGGGGAGGGTCACAGTGACTAGGGTTATGGAGCTGGAGGGAGGGTGACAGTGACTGGGGTTATGGAGCTGGAGGGAGGGTGACAGTGACTGGGGTTATGGAGCTGGGGGAGGGTCACAGTGACTGGGGTTATGGAGCTGGGGGAGGGTCACAGTGACTAGGGTTATGGAGCTGGAGGGAGGGTGACAGTGACTGGGGTTATGGAGCTGGGGGAGGGTCACAGTGACTAGGGTTATGGAGCTGGAGGGAGGGTGACAGTGAGTGGGGTAATGGAGCTGGGGGAGGGTGACAGTGAGTGGGGTAATGGAGCTGGGGGAGGGTGACAGTGAGTGGGGTAATGGAGCTGGGGGAGGGTGACAGTGACTAGGGTTATGGAGCTGGAGGGAGGGTGACAGTGAGTGGGGTTATGGAGCTGGAGGGAGGGTGACAGTGAGTGGGGTTATGGAGCTGGGGGAGGGTGACTGTGAGTGGGGTAATGGAGCTGGGGGAGGGTGACAGTGAGTGGGGTAATGGAGCTGGGGGAGGGTGACAGTGACTAGGGTTATGGAGCTGGAGGGAGGGTGACAGTGAGTGGGGTTATGGAGCTGGAGGGAGGGTGACAGTGAGTGGGGTTATGGAGCTGGGGGAGGGTGACAGTGAGTGGGGTAATGGAGCTGGGGGAGGGTGACAGTGAGTGGGGTTATGGAGCTGGGGGAGGGTGACAGTGAGTGGGGTAATGGAGCTGGAGGGAGGGTGACAGTGAGTGGGGTAATTGAGCTGGGGGAGGGTGACAGTGACTAGGGTTATGGAGCTGGGGGAGGCTGACAGTGAGTGGGGTAATTGAGCTGGGGGAGGGTGACAGTGAGTGGGGTAATTGAGCTGGGGGAGGGTGACAGTGACTAGGGTTATGGAGCTGGAGGGAGGGTGACAGTGACTGGGGTTATGGAGCTGGGGCAGGATGACAGTGAGTGGGGTTATGGAGCTGGAGGGAGGGTGACAGTGACTGGGGTTATGGAGCTGGAGGGAGGGTGACAGTGACTGGGGTTATGGAGCTGGGGGAGGATGACAGTGAGTGGGGTAATTGAGCTGGGGGAGGGTGACAGTGACTAGGGTTATGGAGCTGGAGGGAGGGTGACAGTGAGTGGGGTTATGGAGCTGGGGGAGGGTGACAGTGAGTGGGGTAATGGAGCTGGGGGAGGGTGACAGTGAGTGGGGTAATGGAGCTGGGGGAGGGTGACAGTGACTAGGGTTATGGAGCTGGGGGAGGGTGACAGTGACTGGGGTTATGGAGCTGGGGGAGGGTGACAGTGAGTGGGGTTATGGAGCTGGGGGAGGGTGACAGTGAGTGGGGTTTTGGAGCTGGGGGAGGGTGACAGTGAGTGGGGTAATGGAGCTGGGGGAGGGTGACAGTGACTAGGGTTATGGAGCTGGAGGGAGGGTGACAGTGACTGGGGTTATGGAGCTGGGGGAGGGTGACAGTGACTGGGGTTATGGAGCTGGGGGAGGGTGACAGTGAGTGGGGTAATGGAGCTGGGGGAGGGTGACAGTGACTAGGGTTATGGAGCTGGAGGGAGGGTGACAGTGACTGGGGTTATGGAGCTGGGGGAGGGTGACCGTGACTAGGGTTATGGAGCTGGGGGAGGGTGACAGTGAGTGGGGTTATGGAGCTGGGGGAGGGTGACAGTGACTGGGGTTATGGAGCTGGGGGAGGGTGACAGTGACTGGGGTAATTGAGCTGGACTGATGTGAGAGAGGGTGACAGTGAGTGGGATTATGGAGCTGGAGGGAGGGTGACAGTGACTGGGGTAATGGAGCTGGGGGAGGGTGACAGTGACTAGGGTTATGGAGCTGGAGGGAGGGTGACAGTGACTGGGGTTATGGAGCTGGGGGAGGATGACAGTGAGTGGGGTTATGGAGCTGGGGGAGGGTGACAGTGAGTGGGGTAATGGAGCTGGGGGAGGGTGACAGTGAGTGGGGTAATGGAGCTGGGGGAGGGTGACAGTGACTAGGGTTATGGAGCTGGGGGAGGGTCACAGTGACTAGGGTTATGGAGCTGGAGGGAGGGTGACAGTGACTGGGGTTATGGAGCTGGAGGGAGGGTGACAGTGACTGGGGTTATGGAGCTGGGGGAGGGTCACAGTGACTGGGGTTATGGAGCTGGGGGAGGGTCACAGTGACTAGGGTTATGGAGCTGGAGGGAGGGTGACAGTGACTGGGGTTATGGAGCTGGGGGAGGGTCACAGTGACTAGGGTTATGGAGCTGGAGTGGGTGACAGTGACTGGGGTTATGGAGCTGGAGGGAGGGTGACAGTGACTGGGGTTATGGAGCTGGAGGGAGGGTGACAGTGACTGGGGTTATGGAGCTGGAGGGAGGGTGACAGTGAGTGGGGTAATTGAGCTGGGGGAGGGTGACAGTGACTAGGGTTATGGAGCTGGGGGAGGCTGACAGTGAGTGGGGTAATGGAGCTGGGGGAGGGTGACAGTGACTAGGGTTATGGAGCTGGACTGATTTGAGAGAGGGTGACAGTGATTGGTTGGAGGGAGGCAGGCAGTGATTGGGTTTAGGGGGCGGGCGGGATGGCCACGTCGTGGACGTACGGCTCAGCCTGATCCCTCCCTCCGCCTCTCCTCTTCTCCTTCTCCAACCGGGCAGGGATCTGAATGAGATCGGGGGGACCGGCCGCATCGTCATTACACCGGACCACGGGCAGTGCAAGCAGCGGCCTGTCAGGAGGTGAGGAGCGGGGCACGGCGAGGAAAGCGGGGGCGGGTGGGCAGAGGCCCTGCAGGCGGCCTAGCATGTCTCCGCACCCGGTATCTGCACAGCAGTGTGCCCGCACTAGGCATGGGCTATATCGGGCAGGGGAGGGGGAAGGGCCCGGGATCTGCCATCGGAGGCGCCACGGGCCCAAACCCATATACCACCCGCCTTACATGGACTCCTGTCCTGGGCTGGCAGGCTCCGCTAGCTGACGGGTAAAGTCCACTGATGGACAAGTCTGTGGCACTCTAGCTGCTGAGGACTACATTTCCCATGATGCACACCCAGCACACGCCTGGCTAAGCGTCATGGCAAGAGGGGCAGAGGTTAAACATCACTGGCCCTATATACCCCCCCTTGGATAGGAATTTAAAAAGTACCCAGGACCCACCCCCCTTTTTTTTTTTGGTACAAAAAAACCCTAAAGATCCATTACCTATTGTAATCCCAGTAAAGTGACATTCCAGTGTAGTCTTATTATTATTATTATTATTAATAATGACTTTCCATGACTAGCACAATGTACATGGCTGTCACTGCCTGGCTCAAGGGTTTAGCAGGTCCAGTCTGGCATGATGGCTGTGGCTGAAACTGGGATGTTGTCCTTGGCTGAGTGTCTGGCTTCCCCTGGAAGGGCGTATATTAGGTGGCATACTGGCTACTTCTAGTTTGAGAAATGTGGTGTGTGTGTGTATATATTATATTATATTATATTATATTTTGTGCCTATTATACTTCTAAAGTGATTGGGTAGTGTGCCATATAATGACTGCTGTCTATGATTGCAGTGATTTACAGGAAGTTAAAACGATTTTTAAATATCATGGCTGACACCCTTGTAAAATTTTTCATTTCAAACTACGTGTGGTGAAATATTTTTTTTTTCAAGCAAACCTATTTTGAGCTCAAATAAAGAGTTATTGCACGTGCAGGGCTTGCTCCGTAACACATGGCTTGACAAATTTAACTGAGATCTGGGTGCCAAAAAAATATTTAATGAGCCATGTGATGGACTCGTACCCCGACGGTAATCTGTAATCTTGAACTGTGACTCTCCCTGTTGACACCCGACCCCCCCCAAACAGCAGACAAGTACTGGGGTAAAACAGGAACAATATTTATTTAAAGGAACCAAAGGGGTGTGTGTGTATATATATATATATATATATATATATCTATATATCTATATCTATATCTTCATTCAGATAAGGAGTGTAATCACAGTCCACACCCAGTAACAACGTGATCAGATGCTTGGGGAAGGAGCGACTGGCTTCAGTAGCTTTAGCGGATCACACCCATGAGCTCCGGGCAATTGCCGCTCTCCTCCAGTTATGCACAGGTATTAGTAGCAGGGCACATTGGGGCCGGCAACGGGACAAGAAAAACTTTATTTAGAAAGTGTGTGGGTTACAATTTCTTCAGCCTGGCTTAGCATGACGAGCCCGATCTCAAAAGTATAGAACTTGGAACCCATGCATGACATCATGCAGACACAGCACCATCGGTGTCAGCCTGTCAAATGCATAAGAACCTACCCCTTGAATGGTGTCAACTACAGATCCCATAATGCCCATCCTCCCATTTGGCTGGCTGAGCCTAATGGAATTTAAGTCTTTTTTGTTCCATTTAAATATCAAGCTCTTCTCCTTCTATTATTATTCCTTAGATTTATTGAGCCCTGCTGCAACAGATATGAAAGACCTTTTAAAATAAAATTCGACGACTCCTACCCCCATGGTGCTACTTTTTGTTTTGTACCCTTTACCACTCGACCATATTGGAATCAATAATGCTTGTATGCCTATTTATTATTAGGGCACTTGTTATTTTAGCATTATTACATTGTATACTGCAAGATCCTTTTGTCCCGATGGAGGACAATGGTCGATATGTCCTCTGTAATGGTTTTTGACGGACACCCTGTCTGAAAAGGCCATACGTTCTATTGTCTCTGTTACTGAAGAGCTTTGCTTCCCAGACTAATCTTCTGAATGACATTTGACTTTTCACTTTATAAAAGTTGAGCAGCTTCTACCAGAGGATCTGATCTGTTCTTAAACTCTGTATGGAACATGATTACAAATTATCCAGTACTTCAGTTCAAATTATTACCCGTCTGAATTTTGGACGTGATTTTTCTTTTTGTGTTTGCAGGGTCTACTCAATAAATAGAATTGCAGGTGGTTACAAACTTTAAGCCAATGTAGTCGACTTGGAAAAATTCTCCAATGAAGCTGAATGGGTGATTTTTCTTTTTTCCCCAAGTCAAATACTTTGGCCTTAAGTTTTAAATTCTCATCTCAATTCTCTTTCTTGAGTAGGCCCTTGTGCTTCTTTTTCCCATGTATTCTTCTGCTATCTTAGTAATGAACGTCCATGGCGATTGGTCCACTTTTAATACATTACTCTTAAAGGAAAATGACACTTTTTTTTATAAAAATATTTTTATATATTTTATATAGAAACATGGCAGCTGCCAGTCAAGGATAAACACGCATGTGCAATGAAAAGCACCTGCCAGTTTATCCTCGGACACGGGATAACCATGTCATCACTTCCTTGAACTAATTCCCCGTTCTGTTTGTTCTGCACATGGTAATCGACTCTGATTTGGAGACTCATATTTGGATGGGCTGACATCATGACTTCGCAAGTTGTTCTTCCTCTTGGTTTTTAATGGCCATTTCCTGTGTTTTTTGAGAAACTGTATTTGATTTGGCTTCCTTCTCAGTAACCGGATTCTACTACCTGGGATAGTTAAATGTTTTTGTTTCTTTATTTCTTTATTTTTTTAAATAGTGACTGTTTGTTTTTCAACTTGTAATGAAACCCTACAATGTCCTTTTTCCATTTTTATTTTATATTTTTTCACAAGCTCAACCTGATCATATATCTATTTTGTTTTTTTCTTTCCATCAGTGCTGTATCTGAATATTCAGTGCTCTTCTATCCTTGTTGGTATTATTGTTACTTCAGTTCAATTCAGTATGACCTTCCTACATAAATACATATTGCTACATGTTTACAACATATTCAGTTTCTTTTAAAGGATAGTTTAGTCCCCAAACTCATCTTGGTGTAAAATGATTATTGCTTGTATAGTGCACAGGCTTTTTTCCCCCAGTGCGATTTGATGCAGACATTTTGCATAAATCACATTTTTAATATTTGACTCAAGCCCTCCCCCAGTGATTACTCTGCATGCTTACGGCAGGTGCAGCAGCACTTATAATATAGACACTGATAATATAAAGCTTTGTTTCATTTAGTCACTTCCTGTGCTGCTGAAAGAGAATACATTGTATGGACTGTAATAAACTTGCTCTTGTACACAGTAGGATCTCTTAACAGTGCAACACAATTAATGATGGCATCACCAGAGAGACAGGAAATCCCATTCATTTGAATGGCATTCTCATTGGTTCCTGCAGCAAAAAAAAAAAAGGAAATGATACTCAGCTTGTGTGGGCAGTCTGGTTTCTTGCAAACTGCTGTAATTTCACAAATTTAACTAGCGGTACATATTTTAGATTTAAGTAATGCAATATGTAACACATGCATTTTAAAGTACTTTGAAAGCACATTAATATTTGGAAGATGCATTTTGGGCGTTAGACAGTTCCTTTAACGCACTGTCCCAATCACAAAAAAAGTTATTTTGCAGTTAAAGGGACATTAATTGATCGACTATTGGTAACTTTTTCTCCTGGTCACATGAATGTGGTTTTTTAAAAATGTTCTCTTTGGTTGCCGCAGGGAGTGAATGCTTGTACAAGTAAACCTTGTTTCTCTGTCCTTTTCTCTTTTCACAGTTGATTTCTAATTTAAAGAGAAATCAATGCATGTCTATAAAGAGGACCACATAATCATTTTATTCAAAGATACTTAAAAAAAAAAAAAAAAAAAAAAAAAATATGCTTACCCAACGGATCCCTCCATCACAATGGAAATGGTGATCTCCCCGGTTTTCACATGGTCAGCTTGCATTTAACTGATCTATAGGTGCTATGCTGTCCATCCTCAACTGCATGGACCAATGCAGACAACATAGCACGATCTCGACACAGCAACACATTGAAGCCCCCTGAAATCCTGTAGATCCTGCTGCAGAGATCCGCAGTGTGATCTCCTCTGTCCGACAGGCTCAATGTAACAGAGGACCGATTACATGTACCTACAGCTTTCCCTGCCTGGACTTTTAAAGTTCCAGACTTATAGACACTTGTAATAGAAGTTATTTATGCCGAGGGGATTCTAGTTCTGGAATTCACTGACCTAGGTTCAAACAACCGAAGGGCTTTTATTCATTAAGTATTGAGAAGGGAATATCAAACTTAAAGGGACTGTATCGCCTAAACATTGTTTTTACTGTGACTGTAGAGCATGAAAAATGATCCATAGATTGTATTAGCAAAACTGCAAGCAAATGCACAAACTAGGAGGAAAATGTATTTTAAATGTGTCTGTGGAGTCCCCTGCTTATGACATCACCTGCGGCATGGTATGCAAATGACACCTGTCTCACTGAAAAGAAGTTAATTTGCATACCATGCCGCAGGTGATGTCATAAGCAGGGGACTCCACAGACACATTTAAAATACATTTTCCTCCTAGTTTGTGCATTTGCTTGCAGTTTTGCTTAAACAATGTATAGATCATTTTCAAGCATTTTTCATGCTCTACATGCACAGTAAAACAATGTTCTGGTGATACCGTGCCCTTTAAGGCATGTAATAATAATAATCTAAACGTCTCACATTGTTATACTTCCAACTCTGCAATGCTAGCCTTCAGTTTGCAATTCCCATCTAAATAAGGTAGATCCAAGAATTAAAGTGATAGTGTAAGCTTAAATCAGCAGTAATTTATCTAAAATCTCCTATAATTATTTCTAAAGCCCCATCATGTTCTGCAGCACCATACAATGGACTGCAACAGTCATTTAAATCCTATTATTTTTGGTATAGACTAATATTTTTTAATCCTACATTGTATCTGGTGCTGGCTGGTACCGTGGCATCCTGCTCTTTCAATACAATTAAATTTCTACTCTGCCTGTCTCGACACTCCCTTGCGAACAGATAGATGCTTTAGGGCACAGTCTGTTTTTTTTCTTTTTCTTTTGTATTTTCCCCTAAATACGTTTTAAGCTAATTAGAAATCAGTTTTATTAAAGCCTGTGTAATATCATTGGAAATGTTTGGGGACAGGGGAGGAAACTCAGCAATTTGTGTTTTTTATTTTTTTTAAAACATTTTTTTTTTATACTAGTGTTTGTAATGAAATAGTGGCATTCCTTGTTTCAGATTTTATTATGAGCACTTTGGAGTGTGAGTTCAGGACAAACAGGGGTAATGTTCCCACAATTCTCAGCTCATCTCTGCTTTAAAATCAAGCGCGATGGCCTTAAAGGAACATTGCACCTTTTTTTAGAACCCTTGCTTCCTTGAAGGTCCCGGGACCTTGAAGTAAACTTGATGTGTATCTTTATAGATACACGTGAGTTTACGATCTGCTGTGTCTCACATCTGAGACACGGCAGTTCCAGGTTGTTAGTATGTGCGCGCACAGCCAATCAGAGCAGGGGCTTGCCCCGCTCCGACGGCTGTATGCGAGGGTCTCTTGTTGTTAGCGCAGGGAGAGACCCTCGTTTTTACATGGGATCAGCAGGGGGGACCTAGTTATGGCAGCTGTCATTCAGTGGAGAAACTGGCGCGTACTGTCAAAATATAACCAAAATAAATGTGTATTAAAGCTGCCAAAACAGCAACTCTAGGCACGTCATAATCTCAGAGTACTCTCATTCTATTGTCGTATCTCCAGGCTTGGTACGGAGATGTACTATACATACACACAGTGGGCCAGTTCTGCATTATTTTCAATGGGGTTAGCAAGCTCAGCTGTGTGCCTGAAACCTTTCTCTCCAATACATTAAGGGGACTATATCACCTAAACATGGTTTATATGTAGAGAATGAAAAATGATCTATACCTTGTGTTAGTAGAATTGCTTATGACATCACCTAGTGGCTTGATCACACCTGTTTGGTAAGCATCATTTTATACATTTATATTATTTGAGCCTGTGACTAGCTTTGCGCACCGACATTTTTCTTTTCCCTGCTTGCACATATTTGAGGTTGTTGGCTCCTCATTGTCTGGTTGCAGCTTGCTGTTAAAGGGTTAATTGGGAGGGGGTTTAATTGCACCTCTTCCAACACGTTTAAAATGTTTTAGTAGCAGTATAAACTGCTTTGTGTGCCCACTAGAAGTGAGGTTAGGTTCTCACCCTACTGAGAGTGACGTGGCGGGTGAGCTAAATTATGCTTTAGCCAATTCATATAACCAAAACCTCCTCGTTTATAGTATATTTATATATTTGTTGCCAACTTTATTAGGGTGAGAAGCGCAGGCAGTTTTTTTTTTTTTTTGTAGGTAATTTGCAAATCAAGCCACAGGTGATGTCATAGGTAGGAGATGCCACAGACGCATTTAAAACATATATATTTCTCTTTTATGCATTTGCAGCAATTTGGCTAAAACAACGTATAGCTCATTTTTTCATGGTTTCTATTCTCTACATTCACCATGAAAGCAGCGTTAGGTTTAAAGTCCGTTTTTTCGTTTTGAGACATTTTAGTGCTTGTAACTAATATAAGGGGCTATATATTATGCCACTATTTGGCAAACGTTGTATCAAAAAACAATTAAAGTTAAGATACTGGCGATCGCCCCTTATTGTTTTTAACTGAAGTACAGGATCTTTACACATGACCCCATCTTAGAATTATGGAACCAGAATTTTTTTTTCATTGTATCATCTTTTTTTAGGAGCTAGAAATGGTAATCTAGAGATCACTATTAAAGTAGCGCCATAATGGATCTCGCCTACCTGGGATTTGTCAATGTCTTAAATTTTAATTAAGACTGCCTTGCATGTACATGGTTGCCATCATCGGCCATGTTTCCAGGGACACACATTTGTTCCACATGCTGCAGAAAGAGCATGCAAAGTGCATCCCGGCAATCTGTAGGATGCATATACACACAGACACGATCCAATTAATTGATCCTGGTAGGTCCTATGAGATCTCCACCCTGATTAATGAATTAGATTGTTTCTGTGCTTATATCCATCCTACACACTGCCGGGCTGCACTTTGCATGTTCTTTCTGCAGCATGTGGAACAAACATGTGTCCCTGGAAACATGGCCAATGTTGGCAACTATGCATGTATATTGTTACTTTGACATTTTAGATTCTCTTGCTGTCTACTACCTTTTAACAGCAGCTAGGTGTGGCGCACCCAAAGGAGTGTCAGTCCTGCATATTATCATGGGTTTAAAGTACAGAAGGGTGGAAACTGACCTGTAATTCTTGTATTTTTTTTTTTTTTTTTAATTCTCATTCCTTGTGCTTTAATGTATCTGCTTTGATGCAGCAGATTAGTTTTTATTCCTAAATGTCCTAGGTGTCCAACTGCGGCCCTCCAGCTGCTGCAGAACTACAAACCCCATAATTCTCCACCAGCATTCTAGAATGGCAGGGAATTATGGTACTTGTAGTACAGAAACAGCTGGAGGGCCACAGTTGGACACCTAGGCTATATGTGGATTATTCTCCTATTTATTGTGGGCTCACTTGTTTTCCAGTAGGGGAAGCATTGCCTAGTTTTGTTCAGGCCCTATGGCCTAGGAGTTGAACTGCGGCCCTCCCGCTGCTGCAGAACTGCAAACCCCATAATTCCCCACCAGCTTTCTAGAACAGGGAATTATGGTAGTTGTAGTACAGAAACAGCTGGAGGGCCGCAGTTGGACACCAAGGCCATACAGAGTGTTTTATTTATTTATTTTTGGGATGGGGATGCAGTGGAAATCCCTGAATGAAAAATTTCCTCCAACAAGAGGCGAGGTGCTCCCTGGTTAAATCTAAAATCCAAGATACTGGCAATATGATTATCCAGACAACAAATTGGTCATGATTATAACATTGTTTTTTGTCTTTTGCAGTGTTAATTTAGTCGACCAAAAGTTTTTGTCATAGTTTTCGTCAACTGCATCTTTTCAGTGACTAAAACGAAACAATAACTGAATAAAAATGAAAACTAAGTTAATAGGACTAAATCTGTAAATAAAATCCAATGCAAACATGACAAATGTTAGCGAGGGAGCATTGTATTTAGTATTGGGAGTTCTGGTTCCCTTGGATCTCTGTCAAAGCCCAGTCCACTGACTTTATCGGCTCTCTGTTATAAGCTGCAGCCTTGTTGATTACTAATGACATTGGCTCCTCCATCTGATTCACCTGGTACTGTCACCTGAGTGTTTCCTCTCTCGTATTCCTAGCAAGTTAACTTAACACTGCGTAACGGCCTTCTCGGACCTTTCCCCTCCCAAACTGCTGGAGATTTACTAAAATCTCGGAGCAACTATCTGTTTATTGCTTTCAGGTAGCAAAATTATCTGTATAGTGTATATATACCTATGTGGCTCACTTCACCCAGGGGGACACCAGCCGTACCACACAATGTAGGCCAAAACGTACGTCTTGTGGTTGATGTTCCTCGTGCATGCATTTCGGCTCTGGTCCGCCCTTATGGGTGGGATTATTTTGATATGCTAACGGAGACGTTTCCTCTGTAATGGTGTAAATGAGCAAAACGAATGAAACCCCGGTGGGGTGTCTTCTGAGTAGGTGACCTCCTATAGGTCTGGCTGTTTTAGCACTGTTCGTTCTGTGGCTTCCATGTATTTCTCTGTATTGTCATTTGCTTGTTTTATTATTATTATTATTTTTTCTTGTGTAGAATTTGTACAATATTTCTGCTTTCAAAAGTACCTCATTCAAATTCTATGTTTTTTTGAAAACGGAAGTCCGTATTTTATTAGATTACAAAATTTCTACATAGGCTCTGGATCACCTATGTCAATAGACGGCTAATTATGGCCACGTACTGAGCCGTATACATATATTCATACCACTTTATACTCTGGTGTCTTTGTCACCCTACTTCGACAATTACGTGCTCATTAGAGTTTAAAGCATATAGCACTTTATTGATGAGAGGGAATTGACAAGAGAATCGTAAACTGAAGGCCAAAGTAGCATGAATCAGTTTTCCAATTCCCCTACACTGCAGTTGCCTCTCTTGCATAAAGCCATAAATACATCTGGAGAAACGAATTCGGAAATTGTCTGTCTCTATTCCGCACCGTAATAAATTAAAGTTTGGCTTTCAGATTGTTCCAAATTTTCCAAAAACCTCTGTTTTGACTCTAGTGCCGTTATGTCATATCTTACACAGATCCACATTATTGTAATGGAATTACTCAACCTTGATCAGTCTAAAAAAAAACAAAAAAAAAAAAATAGAGAAGTAGCTGAAAAATGTGTTGACTGAAAACATTTCTCCATTGCCTTTGAGCAAGTTGCATAAGGAATGTACAATCTAGATTGCAGAGGGAGTGGAGCTAGACTGCATTGGATGGGTAATAACCTTCTTAGATGGTATTTGCAGCAGGTTTATGCCTGCCCAGCCCTTCCCTGCAAACAGTATGGTTATCGGTTTTATCACATGATACGTCACTGCTATTGTTGCCCCATATGGAATATTAGATGTTGATAAGATACTAGTTGCCTACGGGGTAAATATGAATTTTATGTTTGCTTAGTTATACACTACGTTTGTTACCGTGTATTTATATACACCGATCAGCCATAACATTATGACCATCTCCCCAATATTGTGTAGGTCCCCTTTTGATGCCAAAACAGCCCTGACCCGTCAATGCATGGGCTCCACTAGACCTCTGAAGGTGTGCTGTGGTATCTGGTAGCAGATCCTTTAAGTCCTGTAAGTTGTGAGGTGGGGCCTCCATGGATCGGCCTTGTTTTTCCAGCACATCCCACAGATGCTCAATTGGATTGAGATCTGGGGAATTTGGAGGCCAAGTCAACACCTTGAATGCATTATCCTACTTAAAGAAGCCAATGTCACCAGGGAATACAGTTTCCATGAAAGGGTGTACATGGTCTGTAACAATGGTTAGGTAGGTGGTACGTGTCACAGTAACATCCACATGAATGGCAGAACCCAAGGTTTCCCAACAGAACATTACCCAAAGCATCACACTGCCTCTGTTGGCTTGCCAGTTGGCAGTGCTCATAATGTTATGGATGATTGGTGTATAATATTGTGTATGTGGCTCTCTATTATAAGCTGCAGCCTTTTGAGTACTAATGACATTAAGTGCCAGCATCAAAATGTTTCCTTGGAGGGACACTCCAGGCATCAAACTCTGGTAGTGTAAAAACAATGTTTTGGTGATACAGTACTTTCAATCACTTATTTGAAGGCCAGGGGCAAACTACATTTAGTTTTAAAGACGGTCTTCTTTATGATGCATTTTGTAGGCCTTTTTAAATTGCTGAAACTCATTGGATTGGTTTGAGTAGCTCTCTTCATGCTCCCATCCCTTGTGTCTGTATCTAGCAGCCCATTTCACATCACTGGGTATAGCCTGATGACTCAAATGACTGGGAAGTTGAACAGTTGTATGTTCTAAATCTAGCTTAACATGACTAATTATAGCAAACCTCTTGTAACCCCCGATAAGGCGTCCAGGGCTTTGAACTGTATTAAGCTGTACAGCTCTCTTTAAATACAGTCACTTATTGTCACACTTTCTTATAATCCTATTTTTGACCCTGCGGTAAGGTTTATACTTTCGTTTTCCTTTTTAACATGTGGAATGCGTTTTTGATTTTGTTGTTTCGTTTTATATTTTCCAGCTTGTGAAGTTTGTAGTTTGTTGTTTTCCCGATCCCTTTCATTACATAATATGTTGTACTGCACATGGTGGGGGTTATGTATAAATAGTGGTGCTGTTTTCTGTTTAATCCTGATTCCTTTAGTCATCTTTTTGCTCTTGCTCCTGGGTGGTATGTATAAAACTGTCACGAGGGGGGGCCTCCATATGCCACTTTTTATTTTTGTGGCTCTGCTGGCGCTCCTTGACACAACCAATCAGGGAGAAGTTGTTGTTCTTTTAAACAAGGCTCTATATAATCATTTGCGGAGATATTGACTTCCACAGGAGAGGTTTAGCTGTTCATTTGGTTCTTAGTTTCTAGTGGTGTCTTGGCACCATGTTAGCTGAAAATAAGGAAAGTATTTGTGAAAGAGCATTTAGGCACAATGACGGTGAAGTTGAAAGTGCCAGATGTACAGTTAGAAGAGGAGAGAGTCAGAGCCTCAGAGGAGTGACACAAGGATGTCAGCGCTGGAGTAGAAGAGAGACCATAGACCGTGCTGAAAATGCATAGGTAAGTTCATGCTCCAGCACTTTATTCCAAGACCACAGGTAAGTATCGGGCAACCCTTTTAATATTGCAATTTGTATCCACCGATACTTGTGGAAGAATTTTTCTAATTGCAAAGGCTAACTATCTGGAGTTTGTGACATGCTTTATTGAGAGGTTGTTGTGCAGTGTCTCTGGGGAGACTGTAAAAGATAAAATGATTGCTTTATATACCAATATGAATTCCAGGTTAGAAGGAACAAAGTCCATGTCCTAGATTAAATGTAGAACTATTATAATTTACAGATGGATTTCTTGAGAGAGATTAATGTATGGAAGATAAAAGCACAGAGATCTTAAAAAATTATAAAAAATTTCTTCTACCTACATGAGGTCTCTTAGTCACCTCCAGATGTTTGTACTTTTTAAATAGCTTACACTGACCATTTGCATCCAGTCTTCTGTTCAAAAATACCTGGAAGACCCCAGGAAGTGTAGGAAAGAATGTTCCACAGGATGATGTCATGAGAGATCATCCTTACGGCACATCTAAAATCAGGAACTTTATTCTGATTTTTAGTATACAAGAATTAAAAAAAAAAAAAAAAATACATATATTAAATTCCTTCCACTAATAACTTTTCTTATAATATTTTTTTTGTTGGCGTAATTTTCCCTGAGTCTACAAATATTTTATATTAGCCCAGTTTCAGGTTGCGTCTGAGCAGTGCAGCATAGGTTCCGGCCTAGTTCTTTTTAGGAGCCATGGTTTTTTTTTTTCCATGCCAAATTTTAACTTTTATAATTTAAAGTTCAATTGTTTGTGGAAGCTGTTCTTCCGCTTTTTGGGTCACTGCTGTGACATCATTCGAGCATTTTTATGAAGATAAAAAAACGAAACAAACTTTCGATTTCTCCGTAACGTTAAGAGTTATCTGGCAGCTGCTGAATGTCTAATAATTTTTAATGACTTTTTTCACCGCAACTTATGAAACTTGCTCCTTAAGTTTCAAGACTGGCCTTGCAAAGAACGTTCCTCCCTGCTTAGCCAATTACTCAGCAGTATTGGAGTCATGCTGTTATTTTGGAATGGCCACAGCAAAATTACCATCTAGTAGAAAATATCTCCAGTAACAAGATCTCCCTATAGCTGTATCTGCGGAATAATCAAATGTGCACGCTGGGCCGCAATCATTTAAAAAAAAAAAAAAAAAAAATATTTACAGTAATGAGGAAGATTAACTTGTTAGCCATAGAAAAATGTTTGGTTATATACAAAAGTATTTTCAAAACAAGTGTGTATAAACTTTATTCAAACAGAAGTAAACAATTATGGGGAAAATCAAAATACACAGGCAGTTAAAGAGACAGTCTAGACCCCAAAACTCACTTTGGTGCAACAAGAAGATTACTGTTATTATAGTGCACATTGTCTGATGACATCACTATAGAGAATTTGAATGAAATTATTCTCATCGGTTCCTGCAAAAAAAAAAAAAAAAAAAATGAAAAAAGGAAATTGATGTTTACTCAGCTAGTGTAGGCATTCCTGGTAATTTCACAATTTCATCTAGCTGTAATTATTTTATGTTTTAAGCAATGCAAAATGTACAAAATGCATTTTAAAGTACTTTAAAAGCACATTACTGTAATATGAACTAATATTTTGGGCACTAGACAAGCCCTTTTAAGTCGTGTGGGTGGATGGCGGAGCACATTTGGATTGGTTGCTTGTTCATTAGAATTTTTTGAGCGTTTTTGTTTGGTTTATATCCACTTTCATTACTTTTTTCTTTTTGTCTATGTTTATTGTTTCACAGCCTTGAAAAAGTTTTCTTTCTATCACGCTAGTTGAAAGCTGTGTTTTGTGATCACTTTTGTTTATTCAATATTATGTAAGCTTTTAGTATCTGTTTATGAACACATTGGAATGTGTCAGGGCACGAGGTTAAGCTCTGTGTATAGTTGGAGCAGAGGTAAATGTTACAAGGTATTCCAGTTTGAACCTAGTTATGTAGCTGTGTTGCAGCACGACTAAGATCTGGGGGCAGGCTGGAAGGGTGACAGTTTAAGGTTACCTGGAGGGAACAGTCTGAATTTTGACAACTGAAAATTGCATTCCTTGATCCTTGGCAGGTTCCAGCCTCTTCACATTTTACTTTAGTCACCATCTGCTGCTTGTATTTCCATGTTTTTAGGGATGTATTGGCATCTTAATCCAATCTAGCTTAGGTGTGATACAATTGGGGGGCTAGTTTTATAAAAGTGGTGCTGTCACCATAGAAACCAATCTCCTGTCATTTAGAACTGTAACCACCATTGTGCAATCTTTTTAGAACTGTCAACCCTAGACCTACATTCTAAAAGGCAGGAACATTCCGTTGGTTTCTATGGGGATTGCTCCACTTTGAGAACTTTGCTCCACAAGTACCTTTTTACAAATAACTGCATATATCACTATAAACTGTCTAAACAAAATTTTCATAAATGCTTGGATCCCAATTTTTTTTAATTTTTTTTATTATCTGTGTGTGTCTGTAAATAGTTGTACAAACATGGCATTCACCAACTGTATTTCAAATTTGCTCCGCCCATGGTCCCCATCACACGGCTCTGCACCTTTTTAAAAAAGAAGAACATATGTTCGTAGCAGCCGCATGGTAAGAATGGAAAGTATTTACCTAGAGGGCATTTGGACTGCTGAGATTATGGTATTCAGCAAATAGTCTGATTGGATCAGGGTAATCAAGTGAAGAGCAAAGGGATTTGATGATGGCTCAGTTGCCAGCACGCTTTTTATTCCCCCTGACTTGCTTTTAAAAGACAAATGGAGCCTGGCAGAGCAGGGGTAGTGAGGCTGAAGTGGAGTGTACAGTGTTGTATACAGTATATCTTTATTAATATGGCCAAATTCACAGGTACTATACTATCCAGCCATCTCTATTCTCTACATTGTATAACTAGTCCCCTTGGGCAATTTTGCAAAAACAGTTTTTAAAAATATAAAGATCTATATAATTACACACACCTTTTTTTTTTTTTTTTAATGGCTATAAACGAAACATTATTCACATTTGCATATCATGCTAGGTTACAGTATCGCAGCTAAGAGTATGTTCCTCCTGCAGGAAGATAGTTGGCCCCTACACAATGTATTGTTAACATAAGTGCTTTAAAGATTAAACCATGCATTAGCCAGGACAAGAGGAGCCCTTATAGAGTTTGTCTCTGCAATGAAATAAATGTTCATTTTCGCCCTGTTTTTTTGGGACTACACTGGAAGAAAAATGTATATAATTCTTTGTTTTATTACATTTTTTTTGTATTTGAAATCGTGACTAGTTCCTGAACCTCACGGCAGCATTGTATGTTCTGATTAAACATGTTATCCTTTCTAAATAGGCTTAGCTAAATCGGCCTGTGTGGGTTTTCCATGGGGCTGATATAAACCAGGAAGGTGCTGTCCCTTGTCCTTCAGACCCACTGCCAATTTAGCAACCCGCTGTGTCTGGACAGCAAATCCCATAGCACCTAGCCAGCTATGGGCTGAAATCTAATAACTGCTGGAGAATGAAATGTTACCCAACTGTGCACCAACTTGTAATGCTCCCTAATAAATGAGGGGTCAGTTGTATCGTCTCCTCAAGGTACTATCTGTGGTATTATCTACACCATGCTAGAATTGGTCAAGATTCTGCTTGCAGTTACTGAGCGAGTGCAATCTCTCTGTTCTACACCTTGTTTTAAAAGGACAATGACATCCTCCTTTTTTTTACCCTCCATCCTAAAGAGATGTGGGGTGTACATTGTTGCCTTCTTCCTTTTCTGTCTCACACTCTGTGAATGAAACTGATGAAGGGCAGAGCAGGGGAGTCTAACTGCGGCCCACCAGCTGCTACTGGCCTGCATTTTCCATAATACTTTGAGATGCAGATCTGCAACGGCTGGATGCTTCACATCTTTAGTCTTAAATTAGAGGGGCAACGATTTAAAAGTAATATCAGGAAGTATTACTTTACTGAGAGGGTAGTGGATCTATGGAATAGCCTTCCAGCAGAAGTGGTAGAGGTTAACACAGAGAAGGATTTTAAGCATGCGTGGGATAGACACAAGGCTATCCTAGATATAAGACCGGGAACGGGGGACTAATAAAAGTACTCAAAAAAAATAAAAAAATATATATATATTGGGCAGACTAGATGGACCGAATGGTTCTTATCTGCCGACACATTCTATGTTTCACTTTGACAGCCCTGGTGTAGTGCATTTTTGTGTGCTCTTATACACACGTCCATTTTCCATGCATTTTTTTTTTTAATGGATGGCTATGTTTACCACCAAATCGTATATCTCCCATACTCCCAACAACTGCTAGATATCTCCCATAAACAACCGCTTAGCTGAATGATGTAGGCCATTGGAACCTGGGAGGGTCCACCATTTGATGCCCCTGAGTTCAGGCTTTACTGTTCCTCAATCTGCGTCAGGGATCTGCTGGATCTCACTTCTGCAGTTGAGCGGAAGTTTAGCATGATATCAGGACTTGCATGGCAATCTTGCTTGATTCCCTGGATCCTGAGCCCTGCTTTTATAGAGGCGAGGACACATACTCTCGTGTATGTATTATGCACCTTTTAAAGGAACTGTATCACCTGAAAATTGTTTTTACTGTGCGTGTAGAGTAGAAAAAATGATTGAAAATGACCTATACATTGTATTAGCAAAATTGCAAACAAATGTCTAAATTAGGAGAAAAATGTGTTGTAAATGTGTCTGTGGAGGAGCCTGTTTATGACATTGGCTGTGGCACGGTATGCAAATTATTGAAAAGCAGCTAATTTGCATACCGTGCCACATGAGACTCCACAGCCTCCTTTATAACAACATTTTCTCCTAATTAAGGCATTTGCTTGCCGTTTTGCTAACACAATGTATAGATTATTTTAAATCATTTTTTTTATGCTCTCCATAAACCGTAAAAACAATATTCAGGTGAAGCAGCCCCTTTAACACGTACGGTTACCAAGTTTTACATCTGCTGCATAAAAATAGAGATCTTGAAGCGTGTACCATGTTCTCGCTTCACAATTAAAGCTATTATTTAACCCTACTTAATTATATTGACTTAAGGTGCACATCGGGGTGGATTAAAATTGATGATTTAAAAAAAAAAAAAAAAAAAAAAAAAGTTGTTTTTAATTTTATTAAAAGGTGTTTTTTTTTTTTTATTTTTTTTTTTTTGCATTGTTGATTTCAGATATGTCATGTTTTTATGTGAGTTTATTTTTTGAAATATTTTACTAAACTAGTGTGACTGGGTGCCACCTCCCAGTGACTTTACAGCACAAGTATCTCACTTTGGGGCTGGGGACACAGAATGCAGTCTATAAGTCAGAATTCTGACCATAGACTTGCATTGAATGGGAGGGTAATGTAACTATTACATCACAAGGGGGCGGAGTTATGATCCGGTTTGATCAGGTCAATCTCTGCTCTTTGTGTTGGAAGGCAGGTAAAAAAAAAAAAAGTTGTTCACCGCCACCTAGTCCTGCCCACTATGATACATGGAGCTAATAAGAGAGCAGGGGAGTATCTTATGACATCATCATGCACACTAGAGCCACAGTTGTAAAGTGAGACTTGCTGGGAAGATTTTGGATATGTTGGATCATGGGTAAAATTCTCAAAATTTTTACTTTTATATGCAATTAATTCAAACATAGAAGAAAACAAACAGTGGCACATGTCTTTTATATGTGTTTGTTTTAAATGAACAGGTAATCTAGTTATATCTTATGTGAATGGTAGAATCCCTTTAAGCTACCGTATTTGCTCGATTATAAGACGAGGTTTTTTTCAGAAAAAAAATCTGAAAACTACCCCTCGTCTTATAATCGAGGTCTTCTTATAATCTGACCTCAAATTGAGGTCAGATTATAAGACATGGATCCAGGTCCCCAGCAGAGCTGCAGGGGACCTGGATCCCCCTCTCTAGCAGCAGGGGATGTCTGCGCAACGAGCGCAGACTCCCCTGCTTCCGCCCGGCACGACCGCCGGGGCTTCTGTGAAGAAGCCGGGAACTTCCGCTTTCGTCACAGAAGTCCCGGCGAGCGTGCCGGGCGGCAGCAGGGGAGGTCTGCGCTCATCGCGCAGACCTCCTCTGCTGCCCCACTAGGCACCAGGGACAATCGGGCAGCTGGGGGATGTCTGCACTATACGTTATACAGCTATACAGCTGTCCGTCATAATAGACCGCCGTGTCGGGCAGCATGGAGGATGTCTGCAAGTATCGTGCAGACATCCCCCGGCTGCCCCCACTAGCCACCAGGGATTGAAGTACAGGTAAGGGGGGGGGGGGGGACGACAACAGAGAGACAGGGGGAGGGAGGGGGACAACAGAGAGACAGGGGGAGGGAGGGAGGGGGGCAGAGAGACAGGGGGACAGAGAGACAGGGGGAGGGAGGGAGGGGGACAGAGAGACAGGGGGAGGGAGGGAGGGGGACAGAGAGACAGGGGGAGGGAGGGAGGGGGACAGAGAGACAGGGGGAGGGAGGGAGGGGGACAGAGACAGGGGGAGGGAAGGAGGGGGACAGAGAGACAGGGGGAGGGAGGGAGGGGGACAGAGACAGGGGGAGGGAGGGAGGGAGGGAGGGAGGGGGACAGAGAGACAGGGGGAGGGAGGGAGGGGGACAGAGAGACAGGGGGAGGGAGGGAGGGGGACAGAGAGACAGGGGGAGGGAGGGAGGGGGACAGAGACAGGGGGAGTGAGGGAGGGGGACAGAGAGACAGGGGGAGGGAGGGAGGGAGGGGGGCAGAGAGACAGGGGGAGGGATGGGGGCAGAGACAGAGACAAGGGGAGGGAGGGGGTTAAGAGACAGACAAGGGGAGGGGGGAGAGAGAAAAATGGGGGCAAGGGAAAGAGAAAAGCAGCATTGGCACATAAAAAGAAATAAAAACTAGAAATAAATTTTTTGATATTATAATTTTTTTTATTAAAAAAGCAATTTACATGTGAAATATATACAAGTTGAACTTTTTTCCTATAGGGTAGTCTTATATTCAGGCTTTTAGTTTTTTTCCTAATGGAATATCCAAAGTTTGGGGGGTCGTCTTATAATCAGGGTCGTCTTATAATCGAGCAAATACGGTAATTGAAATGTTATTCAGCGTGAAATAAAGCTATGTAGCATGAGGCTGTACATTCATGCAATATTTTTACATTTTTGGTAAATTCAGTTAATCCACGTTATTCAAGCTGAGATAACAACATGTGCTTTTTCACAGTAATGTGAAAATAAACAAAGTTCAGGAAAATACCTTAATCCTATTGTTCTGTAAATCTGTGTACAAACAAAGAACACATTGCCTTCACACATTACCACTTCAGTTAATGAACACTGATGTTTTGGCAAACACAAGAATATGTGTTATCTATATATCTATTCCAGCAGAAATGGTAGAGGTAAACACAGTGAAGGAGTTTAAGCGTGCATGGGATAGGCACGAGGCTATCCTAGATATAAGATAAGGCCAGGGACTAAAAAAATTATTTAGAAAATTCACTAGATGGGCCGAATGATTCATATCTGCCGACAGTCTGTTTCTATGATTTATATTATAAAAGGTATGTCAATATTTTATCTTTTTGTTTTCATTCAGGAACCAACATTTTTTTTTGGAGAGAGAACGTTAAGAAAGCACAATGGAGTTTTACGAGTCAACCTATTTTATAATCCTGGTCCCGTCTGTGGTCATTACGGTTATCTTTCTCTTCTTCTGGCTCTTCATGAAAGAGACCTCCTACGACGAGATCCTTGCCAAGCAGAAAAAGGATCTGAAGCTCCCGCCCGCGAAGATCGACAAAAAGAAAACCGATAAGAAAAAGAACAAGAAAAAAGAGTCTCAAAACGGCAATCTTCAAGAGTCTGATTCTGAAACGGCTATTCGGGATTTTGATTTGGGGGATGCCCTCTCTAACGAGGAAGAGCACGTGGTTCCCACACCTGTGGTTGTGGCAGAGCCTGCAGTGAACATCCGGGAAAGGAAAAAGAAGGACAAGAAACAGCCAAAACCGGCAGTGGAGGACACGGTTGGTAAAGAGATTAATGGCACCAAGGTCCCATCGAAGAAGCCTGAAACGGTTCCAGTTGTCAAGCAGGCAACACCTCCTCCCGATGCCTCAGGCTCCAAGAAAAAGCAAGGCTCTAAGAAGCAGAAAAACGGACAAGGTATTTATAGAAAAGTGTTTACAAAAAAGTACTGATGCTTAAAGGAATAAACTTATTTAATTTTTTGAACTCTCTTGCTTTCTTAAAGGGGAAAAAAAAATAGTAGTCTTGCTGGTCTGGAGTAAATATGTTGTTTACACTCTGCGGAGACACCGCCGGTCTGTCAGCCCATGCACAGCCAATCAGTGTGGCTCATCCGGAGTATGCAGAGCACGGAGGTCTCTCTCTGCTTGCACAGAGGGAGACCCTTTTTTCTGCATGGATTAGCAGAGAGGACCTAGTTAAAGCGCTAGCAGAGCGAGCCAGTCGCTGACCAGACCTGCCCATATACTATCAAAGGTCTACAGCCCTGCATATGTATGAATAGAATCATGTTGTCATGACAAATGGCTACCTCAGACATTGCCGCCACTCAAAAATAATGTTTGAATAAAGCCCTATATGTAATTCTTTAGTATTAAGCACCTCCTTTACACATATTTCTGGGAATGCTTCTTGTGAAGAAAGGACAATGGAGTAATTTGTTTTAATATCTCGGGCACAGTGCCTATTGATATCTGCTTCATTACCATGTTCTCCTAGAGTAGGCCTTGGGCCTCCAGTGAGACAGAAATTGAGATTTATTACAGTGATTGAGTGTTTTAAAGGGTCAGCGTAGCTTTAGAATGCCTCTTTCCAGTAATCACACAGAGACCATGTCGGATATCCACGTTACAAGACATGCCTGTGTAATAAAAAAAAAATATTACATATTAAATAATTTCTTTGTGAACTTTACTTAAACTGTGACTGTAGAGAACAAAATAAGTCTACACACTGTTAGCAGATTTGCAAGCAAATGCAAATATTAAAAGAAAATGTATTTAATGTGTGTTTGTTCTCTCCTGTTTATTACCTCACCTGGTGGCTTGATATCCAAAATACCTTTCAAACCATAAGTTGATATCATAAACAGAAGATCCCATCTTTCTACATACTCTTGCAATTCTTCTAACACAATGCATGTGTATATATAATTATAATATATATTAGAACCATTTGCTTTCTCTGCATTCACAATACAGGTTGAGTATATTTTAGATTTTCCCACAAGTTGCACACAGCTTGTTTGCTAACACAATATATAGATACTTTTTCATAATTTGTAATTGACCTGCTGATTGTGTAAACAATGTTTAGATGATCCAGTCCCTTTCAATGATGTTGTGATATGTAGAGGCCTCTAATAAGACACATTTACAATTTGAAAGGTTTTTCAATTGCATATGTCCAAGTAATTTCATGACTTGGAGGCAGTCTTATGTAAAAGCTATTTTTCTCCATGTATGCTCCCACACACAACATATGAATAATTTTTGATTCTCTACAGTCTAGTGTTAATTTTGACAGCAGATCTTGATTTTGTTTTAGTCACTCTTTTGACTTAAATGCCATTTTAGTTTAATAATATTTTAGTCATCTGACTTGTTTTAGTCTAATTTAAATCCACTAAATCTCCAGCTGTGAGGGAGGGAACAGGTCTGAGAGGGCTGTTACATAGTGTTAAGTTAACTTGCAAGGTAGATGGGAGGGAAACCCACACATGACAGCACTAGGCGAATTAGATGGTGGAGTATCCTCTTCCTCTGCAGTCTGCAGGGCGTTTTTCCAGGGGGCAGACAGACACAGGGAGCCTGTGTCTCAGCCAATCCAGCTGCAGATAGTCAGGGGACAGGGTGTTGTCAAAGATCCACAGGAACCAGAACCAATAGTCCAAACAGATAAATGCAATAGCCCCTCTCCAACATTTTAGTCGCATTTTAATCAGTTGACTAAAATTGCAATGGATTTTAGTCATATATTTAGTCCTAATTATTTAGTTTATTATTCTTTAGTTTTAGTCACTAAAAACATGCCGTTGACTAAAACTGCCGAAAATGTTTAGTCAAAGAAATGAACACGGCTCCAGTCACTGTATAAAATGGGTAAGCCCTGCTGTAACGGGCCGGCTTTGGGGTCTACTGACTCAAATCGCAATCTAAGTGGGTTTGTGAGATCTCCCGATACTTTCCGCCACCAACAATCGCACGGTGGTCTACGCTAATGTTTTTTGGTCGATCAACATGTGAAACTCTTGTTCATGCCTGCATCGAGTTACAACCACATGGTACGTTTTTTGGCTCTTTGCCTTTCAATGAGCAGTTGCAGGTAGTGTTGAGCGAACCCGAACTGCACTGTTCGGGTTCGTACCGAACATTACGGTTTATGGACCCCGGACCCGAACACATTTCAATTGACCTATTCGTATGAATGGGGACTCTATTTCGGTTTATAGAATAGCAATAGCATTACATGTATTACATAAACCGACTTTCGGTTTATGGAATACATGTAATGCTATTGGCTTTCCATAAACTGAAATAGAGTCCCCATTCACACGAATAGGTCAATTGACCTATTCGTATGAATGGTGACACTTTTATCCACATAGGACTTTTTTAGAGCCATTTTAGTGGCCAAAAGTACGTGTCCCCATTGACTTCAATGGGGTTCGGGGTCAAGTTCGAGCACGGACCCGGATATTTTTTCGAAGTTCGGCCGAACCAGAACATCCAGGTGTCCGCTCAACTCTAGCTGCAGGCCATAAAGCAGCCGCTGAGTGTATGTGCCCAGTTTACAGGCATGTGTATTGCTTTTTCTGTATTTGTGATCTACATGTGGAAAAATCCAATCTCTTCATCCATAATATTACATGGATTTCTATGGATTCACAGCTGACCTGACTAGGCCGACTCCTGAACCTGTTTGGTTCCCAGATTCTACAAGTATTGAATTAAAAGCCCTTGGCACAATTGTAGTTGCACATCTCAAATTTCAGTGTAACAATTTTCTGATTTAAAAAAAAAAAAATGAAATAAGTGTGAACCCAGAAGCATGTGCTGGTGGAGTGTTTTGGTTTTTAGGGAGCATAGCTTCTAGTTCGTACTCCCTCCTGGTTGTCGTTTTTTTTCGGTTTATTGACAGAATTGTAATTCCTTTCCACTGGAAACGGATAAAAGGAAGGGAAGTCGCCTGATTTTTGTTTTGTGCAGGCAAATGGCGGGTCAGTGTGTCAAGCAGGCAGATAATGGCAGAGTAAAGTGTGTTGTGGCACATGGAATAATGCTGAACAGAGACGTCATGGCTGGGGCTGTTATATTCCTGCCAGCTTCCTAAATAGCACTTGGCTCACTGTTGACATAGTAGCTTCCAGGGTGTAACCGTTACAGTGCCAGTGCGGTGACACATTGCTTTCCAATGAGTTTTTAGAAGGGGACAGAGGAGAGATCCAACGGGTGACTGAGGTTAAAAGATACTTGTTCAAGCCTATTTACACATATGGTTCGGTTGACCCCCTATCAAAGAATGCAGCACACATTTCTATTAATCAAATCATTTCTCTCTAGTTGTTCTAGAGAAACTAGTTCTAATGCAAAGGCAGTAAAAGGGTAACTGTCTGTCTGATTTTATTGTTTAGTTACAATTTTCCATAAACCTCCACCAAACCTTTGGCTGAGAATAATGGGAGTTGTCATTCAGCAAACCGTGTAGAGCTGATGGTGGCTAACGCTTGTATATACTCCTAGTTGGTTTGTGGCCTGTAGATAAAATGTCACATCTGCCCACAATTCCCCGTGATAGACCTTAAGGCAGGAACAGTCAGACCCTGATGTGAAGCTGTTCTGAGAACTTTCACCAACCTCCGCAGTCTGAATAGCCATAGTACTATAATTAACCCTTTAAGGACCAGGGATTTTCCAAGGCCAAGGACCAGAGCGTTTTTCAATTTTTAATATGCGGTTTTTGAAACATAATTTTCCTCTCTCTCTCATTTAACGTACCCATACAAGTTACATGTTGTTTTTTTTAAAGGACAGTTAGAGCTTTCTTTTGATACCCTATACATAAAATTTATTTACATTTTAGTATTAAAAAATGCATTTAAAAGAGGAAATTTTTTGGGAAAAAACTTTTTTTCCCTATTATTTTCCCAATAATAAGCTATACAACTAGTGCAACACTAACCCACTTATCCCCCCCCATAATTAACTAACTAATAAAAAAGAAAAATATTGGTTCTCAAACCCCCCATAACAAAAAAGACAGAAAAAAAACTCTGAAGAGTGCAATGTCACATCCATAAAAATCACGCAACAGGCATGCAGGGGTTAAATTTTATTAAATAAATATATTGAAATTACCTTTATTAAAAAAACTTTATAAATTGCAAAAATAAAAAATTTTGTAAAAAACAACAACTAAATGAGGGCCATAAAGTGGAAGGAAACGGATCACAGTTACAAACTGGGATCAGCATTGAAAGGGTTAAACGGAGCGCACCGCCGGCTAGACTGCATGACGAGTTAACTCGTCATAAGGGCGCTAATAATGCGGCTCTTATGTCGAGTTAACTCGTCATAAGGTCGCGAAGAGGTTAACTACAACAGCTGTAAGTCTGGATAACTAGTGACCATGTCACCTAGACATTGTTTTACAGAACTGTATGGATTTTCCATTTTCCTGGCTTCTGTACTGGTGTATTTTGTGTTTAACCACATGATAAAAGCATTAGCAAAAGTTCTATCTTATGCCTTTGTATTGCTCACTCTATTAAACATTTTATACTGAGCTGGAAACCATATCCAGTGATTCTCATTACTTCATCAACAAGAAATCTTACTGCCGTTTCTCACACACATATATATAAATATATATATATTTTATTTTGAACAGAGGACTCTCCTGTGAATCCAGACATTAAGCATGAACAAATCGTTCCCTCCTCCAAGAAACAAGAGACTCCCATTTCACCGGTGGAGGTTAAACCGCAAGAGAGCGGCAGTGGCAAGAAGAAGGCCTCCGCAAAGAAGCAAAAAGTAGAAACTCGTAAGTAACCGTTGGAGGGAAAACTGGGAGGGCCGCGAACCAAACTCTGCTGAGCTCAGGCCTTGTCTAACCTGGTAGAGCAGACTAGATGGGCCGAGTGGCTCTTACCTGCCCATACATTCTCTCTATCTATAACAAAGGAGTCTTATCCGGCACGCTTGGACATATATGTCCCTTAGAAAAATATAGTGTCGTACCCCAGGAGTTAGGGAACCATGGCTTCTAAATCTCTTCTGCTGGCTCCTAACTTGATTGTTTTACATAGAATTATTTTGCACCTGTTTTAGCTTCTATAGGCAATACAGATTTGTCAATCTGTATGCATACTTTTACGTTTCTCCAAATCTGCATATGATAAATGAATGGATACTTCTAAATAATTCTATTGTAAAAAAATTAAATTAAATAAATTTAGGAGCCAGTAGGGATTTTAGCAACTAAAATATTCGGGGGGGGGGGGGGGGGGGGGGGGGATCATTGTGGCAATCCCCCTGGTTAATCCATTTTAATGTACTGTTTGTGTAACCAGGTCATCAAATTACTGTGAATGTTGAGACTAAAAAAAAAAATTGTGAAAATGATCTGTACATTGTGGTAGAAAAATGATATAAAGTAAATTGTCTACAATAAAGTTCTGGAACTGCCAAGAGAGGTAGTGCTATCAACCACAATAGATGCATTTAAAAATGGTCTGGATGTTTTTTTTGTTTTTTTTTTTAGAAAAGCAGAACATACAGGGCTATTAATAATAGAATAAGCATTAATAATAGAGCATATTGATCCAAGGAGAAATCTGATTGCCTCTTGGAGTCAAGAAGGGATTTTTCCCCCTAGGAGGCAAAATTCGATATAGTTTCCTTAGGGGTTTTTTGCCTTCTTTTGGATCAAAAGCTGGAATGATAGGTAGATGGGTTGAACTTGATGGACTTGTGTCTTTTTTCAACCTAAATTACTATGTTACTATGTCTAAATTAGGAGACAAATGTGTTTTATGGCGTCTCCTGTTGATGACATTACATGTTGATTGATATGCAAATTAACTGTCTCCAAATGGGAGATGTCGTTTTCATATCAGCCCACTTGTAATGTCATAGTAATGACGACTTCACAGGCACGTATAAAACACATTTTCTCCTCATTTAGGCATTTGCTTGCAGTTGTACTAACACAATGTTTAGATTATTTTCAATCATTTCTTTTTATTCTCTACATTCAAAGTAAAGACAATGTTCAGGTGATACCGTCCCTTTAACTGTCTGTTACACAGGGACAAACCAAAAAAATCTATTGCTATAAACGTGAGCATTAAATAAATAAATGTATCCATTATCCATGACCCGCTGAGCTTTTCTAGATGGGGGGGTCACTCACCAAGTCTGGTCCAGCACAATCTATAGCTCAGTGATCTGAAATGTTCACTGCAACTCACCTTCTAGTGAAATAGTTCCTTCAGTTTCTAGTGTGTTTGTTTGTTTTGTGTGTTTGTTTGTTTTGTGTGTTTGTTTGTTTTGTGTGTTTGTTTGTTTTGTGTGTGTGTGTGTGTTGGGTGCAGTTGGATTTTACTAAAAATAACCACACATTTACACGTATGACATTTTTCTGAATGTCTATTCATTTATTAAGCACGTAAACACAATCACATGATCAGTTTCAGCGCTGGTGGATGAACCATTAATCCAGCCAACCGTTTACATCCCGTTGATGGACAATACTGAACCGGTTGGGGCCGAAAAGAAAGCCGAAAGGAAGGAATCTGCTACTGTTGAAAAAGCAGAGGTTGCCGATGGCCCTCAGAAAGGCAGTGGCAAGAAAATAAAGACGGTTACAGATAAAGGTGAGAAGTGGGCGATGCAACTTGTCAAATACCTGGCATACAGTGGACTGTGCAAAACAGTTACAAATGTTCTAAAAATCATACTAGAACCATTTATAGAATATCCAAGCATCAGTAATTTCATTTTTCCTTCAAAGGTTTTCTGTGTTTAAAATGGAGTCTGTCTATTTCTTTTCCTTACGTCACATGACTTAGGGTTAGAATTTATCTGCCCCTCGAAAAATGAGGCAATTTTTTTTTTTAAATACTGAGATTTAGTTTTAGAAAGTATTGAAGGTGCATGTTGATTATTTTGTTTTTATTTATGTATTATTTGATTTGAATCTTTACTGCTAAAACTGTTCCTTTTACAGGACAGACTCCATTTTGTTTTTGTGGCTGGCTCCATGTCACAGTCTGTTTTTGTTTTAGCTAGCAAATCCAGAAATTGTTTGTGGTTTTTGTATGAAATTTTGGTATTTGTGTAAATAAATGTGTTTTACTGTTTTGTCTGTATTTTTTGTAAAATGTCACTTTCCCAATTACTAGAAAATGCTGAGGTGAAGTTTAAGGATTTCCTAATGACCATGAAGAGCATGATCCTGAGTGAAGATGAAGTGATGTCTGTGGTGGAGATGCTGAAGGAGAAATCCAGAACTGTGCAGGAGATTATACATAAGGTCAGGAGCTTTGCGGCAGTGAGCGGATGTTGGTCTTTGTAGGAGCCTCTGGGTTATGGCTGACTAAACTCGTAGACCAGAAGATGAGGCTGGGCAGAGCTAAGCCCCTTGGGGCTGGCCAGTGCATGCTGGGAAATGCTCAGCTGAGCGACTCTTGTTATGCTAGATTTCATGTTCTCAATTGCCAACAAGCAAGGCCGAACAGCAGCAGGACCCCTCAAGTGTTGTACAATGCACATCATGCTCATCCAGCCATTGCCTGCAGAGCAAGGAAAATGCTCAAATCCAACAACTGCAAAGGGCTTTTTCTTTTTCTTTTCATTTTTATAGGTGTCAAATCACAGTGTAGTATTTCATTTAAACCCTTTTTTTTAGTAAATCTGTCAGACATAATCTAATAACAAAACCTATGAAGTTAATTCTGAGAATATGAGGCAGGAAGTTTTAAGGCCCCCTCTTCACGAGTTTTTTTTCTTTCCCCATGGGACCTCCTTCGCACTTGCACGATTTTTGAATGTGCGCCTCCTTGTCTGAAGACCTCAAATCTTTTAATAAAACTCTGCCTTCAGCCCCCGTTTTTTTTTTTTCCTTTTTCCTGTTTTGAGCATGGCATTCAATGATCCCTCTTGCGGGGTGGGTTTCTTAATTACAGATGGCAGCGAGGACCATCTCCAGTAGGAAGTGTAACAATAGGGCTTTGCTGTGAACTTTTATTATTTGTTTCAATCATTGTTTCAAATTTCTTGGCTCGGACACTGGTACGAAATATTTTAAAAATACAGGACTTTAATTAAAGCACCAGTGTTAAAAGTCCCTTCGTTTTTTTTTTTTTTTTCTTCTTAATTTTTTCTTAATTTATGATGCAACATTGCAAGAATTGTCTACAGATCTATAAAGTTACAAGGCATTTTATGACGCTTTTTTTTTTTTTTCTTTCTTGGCTGAATTGTAGATGAGCCAATTTTGAGAAATGATGCAGAGACTAAAATGTGTATCGCTCCCATATGTATAGTACATACTTATTTGGCTTAATTTGAAACGGAGTTGGATACTGATGTTCAGTAGGGTTCTCCCCTTTAAAGCTACCCTCCATAGGTGAGGATAATATCCCTCAGCAAGGTATTTACTCCACAACAATGTCACTTGGCAAAAAAAAAAAAAAAAAGACAAATGGAGAGGCAGGAGTGTAATGAAAAAATAAAACGTACACAACATTTTAATATAGTGCAAAGTTCTCAGCTCTCCCATGAAAGGGCAATGTGTTTTATGAGTAGGCCACAGCCAATAGCCAGTGGTTCAGACCTACTTCTGGGTGGGCTTGGCTTTGGCAATTTGAGAAATGCTAATAATACTACCTTACGTGCCATACTACTACCTGCTGGGGTCCCAAGACAAAAAGGAGGTGGGGCCTAAGGTGGGTGGAGTTGCACAATGCTTTGTGAGGTCATGCGGTGTTGCGTGATCCCGTACCTTGAGCTCCAGGCTTCCCAGTACAGATGATGCTTGTGCATTGTGTATTGGCAGCAGTAAAGCCAGTACAGACCTGAATTTTCCACAGTAGGGGGGATACAAAAAAGGGACTGCCCAGGCAAATCCAGGACTGTTGGCAACTATGTATGACATTGGCTCCATTCAGTAAAACCACATTGCCATGTACTTCATACTTCCTGTTTACCTCTGACCTCTTTGTTCTGTGTCCGTACGCGGTTCCGCTCACTAACTGCTTGTAGTGACTAATTGACTGTACCTGAATGTCTGCACCAGGGCCTTTTGTTCATAAGAGAGAATTGCAGGTCATTCAGAAGGAAATGTCATACTTAAGGCAGAGTAGCCGAATGCAGCTGAACAGGAGAAGTTTTCCAAGTGCTACTTTCGGCCTTTGAGTTTGAACTTCCCTTTTCAATTCCCTGCAATCATTATCTTTCAGAAGTTACGGAATCTCTGACATGTACTTTGACATGTTGCGGCCATGTTATCATCTCTCCCTTCTCTCATTTCGGCAGGCTAACAAAGGGGACTCTGCTGCGCTCCACATGCTACGGGAGAAAGATAAACAGCTGGTTGCTGCCAGAGAAGAGACAGCTGGCGTTAAGGAGCAATACAAGCATATTACCCAGGTAACTCCCTGCTTGCGCCAGTATCTGCTAAGCCCTGTTATGTAGCATTCATCGCAATAACCTTTTTATTAGTTGTGACCGCTCTGTTACCTGATATATTACCTGCAAACGTGGAAGTAATGCACATGTCTGGGAACTACATATCCCATGATACTAAGAGTGCATGGAGCATCATGGAATATGTAGTTCCCAGGCCTCTTTCAGCCTTGTGTGAATTTTGACTCCCCATTGGTTCCTACATAGAGGACTATTGGTAAAAAACAAAAGCAAGGCAAGTTGAGATTTATTTAGGCCAAGAATGAATATTAGGTAGTTAACGCAGTGAAGGAGTTTAAGCATGCGTGGGATAGGCACAAGGCTATCCTAGATATAAGATAAGGGCCAGGAACTATCAAAGGTATATAGAAAATTGGGCAGACTAGACGGACCGAATGGTTCTTATCTGCCGACACATTCTATGTTTCTGTGTAGTACAATGAACAAATGAAAGTTGTTAATATTCTTCTAAATAGTGTAATCCTGTATTCACTCATTTGAACATTTTATATATGTTTTTTTCCTTCAGTGTATAGCCGCCATTTTGTTCTATAGCAGCGGCCATCTTGCTCTAAGTTGACCTAACCTTGGAATGCTCACCTTAAAGGCTTCAGGAAGTGAATACATTCTTAGATTGACACAGGGGAGACCTTTGTTTATATGACTTGATCTAAATTTAGCAAGAAAATACTATTTGTGTCCTTATTGTATACAAATCAGAGAGAGGCTGTTTGTACAAGTTCTGACATTTCCAGTGTTTACCCAAACTGCACCAAGTAAAAAAATAAAAATGAAACTATTAAGAGATTTTCAAGACTACAGCTGATGTATTCAACCTTCTGTCTCTAGACACATTTAAAATTCCCATGATTATTCACCAGTCTAGCCTGTTGCTAGTATTTCAAGGCATGTGTGTGTGTGTGTGTGTGTGTTATCCAGCCTTCCCAAATTTTATTCAGTTTCCATTTTCAGGGAATAAACCATTTTAACTTTTTTTTAATTTTTAATTTTATTTAAGGAGCTTCTTGCTGAAAAGCAAAAATCGAGCATTGTTGAAGCCAAGGCAAGGGAGAGGATTACTGCCGTGGAGAAAGAACACAATGTTTTCCAAAGCAAAATGCACAGCAGCTACCAAGAAACACAGCAAATGCAACTAAAGGTAAGGGATCTGATCTTTCCCCTATTTACACAAACATTCTATGGGCTCTAATCAATAAGAGGTGAACTGCAATGAACATTCCATCTCGCCAATATAACTATACATTGTGCAGGTACAAACCTGGTGTATTTCCCCGGCTAAGCAAACGCGCCAGGATTGTGAGATTAAATGTTCATCGCACCTCAACTCGCCTAATCTCATCTTTTAGGGGACATGTATGTGGTCAGTTTACATGCAACTGGAAAAAGGTGTATTAAAGTGTTACATTAAGATACCAAGCAGAGGTGTAACTATAAATCACTAGGCCGTGGATCCGAGAGAGTTTTCTTCCTGACGTCCAAAGAGAAATACCAGTTTGAACTCCATGTGGCTGTACGATTCCAAGAAACCTATAAAGCCCCTTTTTGGCGATAAAATAAGTAACCTAAGGTTTAGAAGTAAACCCAGGAAATTCTGTT